>CM062297.1:387693296-389133296 GCA_031216915.1 Pictodentalium vernedei
AACCCATACTTTTATTAAAATGAGGCAGTTTTCCAACCCATACTTTTATTCCCACCCATTCTTTTATTAAGGTCACTAGAGTACATAATCTATGTTTACTTACCAGGAAGATCAACAACAACAAGAAAACATGAAACAACCTCAGTCTGTGGCTCTCGTACGGTGTACACCTTGGCAGTATCCATCAAACATTCTGGTAAAATGTCACAAAAACTTTGAGTATCAACTCCAATATCAAACACACAAAATATCCTATTCTTATTTGAGCATGAATACTTCTGGAAATAATACAATATCGTTTTCTTACAGTATTTCTGGTAATCCACAACATCAGTATCCAACTGAGAAATTGTGACAATGACTGATTCTGATGATGGGTTGCGTATTATTCGATTTCTTAGTGTGTCAGAGAGACTAGCTGCTACCTTGTGCGCAGATGAAAACTTGGTGGACTCAAATTCCGAAGTTATTACTTCATCATTAGGGAGAGGTATAAAAAGACAATCAGAACATTCAATTTGTTCGTAAAGCCAATCCAGTAAGTGTAGACATTCTCTATCAACCTCCTCTGCATTTAACTCTTTTCTTCCATTCAATTGAATACATTCTGTCAGTTGAAATAACTCACTTGGCATCTCTACCTCAAACCTCGCCCTAATATTCCGTTTGCTATCAGATTCATCATTGAGCAATACACTGATTATGTCGCAATTGTCAATGACATGAACAGATCCAAATTTAATACCTGTTTTTTCACAGACAGTTTCAAAGTTTTTTGCAATTTTCTCTTTCATACTGTTCTCAATCTTTTGTTTGACATCAGCAGGCATGTCTTCTTGTAAAGAGAGTGTGAAGCGGTATTTATCCAACTGATTTTCAAACCAAGACTCTTCAAGAAATACTTTCTCAAGGATTGTAAAGTTATTCTTCCTGAAGAAAAAACTTATCTGGTTATTATAAGGTTTACAGTGGAATATGTTTAACCCTTTCAACGGTGTGTTCTCAAAACGTCGAAAAACTAAAATTCACTCCTCGGTAAGTTTGTTTTGATAGTAATTATAGCTCATATCTAATTTGTGTTCACCCCGTGAGATGTTTCCGCGTTCAGAGATCAATCAGAGATACAGATGGTGGGTTTTATGTGTTCGGTGAACATAGTTTACTGAGTTATGTGAGATATATACAGTTCGTGGAGAGTGGATTGTAACTAAATCACCCGGGAGTAGAGTTATCACTTTCAAATTCTGTACTTGTGAACAAAAAGTACAAGCAATGTTTCAGCCAATGAACCTCCGGGTATAACCATTGGCTGGAACTTTGCTTGTGCTTGTTATGCTTTGCAACAAATTTGCAATTATTGCTTGGGTGGAATCGCACTCTGCAGGTGATAATATATTCCCCACGTACTGAATATATGTGACAGTGGTATTTATTACATATAAATATATACATATATACATAACATTTAACTATTTAATTAGTAACTAATATAACATTGCATGGATACTAATTTGCACTGGTGCTAATATTCTTTTGGTGAGATTGACCTGTCGCTGTCAATATTCTATTCACGTGACTCTCTATTGATCTTTTGCTTCACGGTCCTTGATTTCCCGCCGTTTCTATTGTTACTTGACTTGGAGTTGTTTCCCTTCAATAGACAGATCAATATTTTGTTTTCGTAGTGTCGGATTTGATCAGAGATTTCATCTATCTATTATTCATTCATCTATATAAAATATGTAGGGACCGAAATCGTTTTGACTTGGTAAGATATTATTATAGATGTCATATAATTTATTCGATTTAATTTTTGTATATGTTTGTCCATTTTAACTAGATCCTTTATTCAGCCCATTTCGTTTGTCGTCATGAATTTCATTCATGACTGTACACTGTTCATTTTGGCATTAAATTCGTCTTATTTCAAATCTGGTAATTCTTCTATTATTCCCACGTAAATATTGTATGATGGTTCACATGCGATCAATTGGCCGTTGTTATGCAAACCAATTGCTGTGCGAACCATAATATTATATATTGTCTATCAGGATTCTTTATCCTATCCTGGGAAGGGCCTCACCTTTTTCCCGGTGCCGTTATTTATGTCCTTTGTAATTCTTTATTACAGGGTCTACTATTTTCATATATTCACATCATTCTGTGAAGATCGACAATATATATATGTGAAGTCCAGATGTGTAAATAAATATAATACAGAACTTTAAGTATGTATTGAACTTTTTATACTTTTTTTCCAAAGATGTGAATTATTATTGAAACATCGTGCTCTACATAAAGCCCCGTTTCAATTGGCGCCCAACGTAAAGAACCATTATGTGAACTTTGATGTGAATTCAATCTACTGCGTGTCTGCAGATAGGCACTGACTGAAGTGTGACGTCACCACTGTCTGATTCGCAGTGTTTGTGTACCATGTGTTGTCTTCCGTATTCTGTTTTGTGATGTTGAGCTATTTTGTTTTGTGATGTCAACTTTCTTCAGTGTGACAACTACGACACATATATTTTTTCATGTTCATGGAACTGTAAGTATGGCTACGGAATAAAACTTCTTCACGTATTGCTAGCAATAACATTTCATCTCGTTTAATCAACGTTTGTGTCTTCGACTGGACATCGTGATACTGATTATAACAGATTTTGACATTCAGTTTCCATCCATTCGTGCTGATGACTTTCGCGAGGCCTGACTGTTGTTTTGACTGACATTTGACCAGTATTTATCACAACAAGACTTGTTTGGAACTGTTTGTGTGCAACGTGCTTGACATTGACTGATAATCCGGTAAAATAAAAACATTTAGTGTGACTTTTTGTGGTAAAATTTTCATTGTTTACATATACACTATTTGACTTGTGTTAAAATTGCCTCCCTTGGTGTGCTTTGAGGAAAACCTCTGGTGATTTCTCATGTGACGTCATAACTATAAATATGTTTTCTTCCAGTGTATAACCGGAAGTAAACAGATTTATCTCCCATCATAAACTTCATTTGGAATTTCCATTCATTTGTAGTTTGGCAACTTTGGGAAGTTTGCTTTCATTTCGCAGTCACCAGTAAGTTTATTTCACACCATCACACCACCGGTAATATATTTCAATGCATAATGTTTATATTTTGTGCCATTTGTTGGTTATTGTAATTTGTTGATAAATATTATTGCAATGTAAACTGTACTGCCCTCAGGCTCAGTTAAAATTTAACCCTTGAGAGAGGCTTGACTTGTTTAGAATTAGAGGAAATATGACTTCTGTTAACCCTTGGCTTTTGTGAAATGCTAGTTTAGTTTTTCTGCTAGATCTAACTTGACTCTTTGCCTCCTGTTTGGTCGACTCTTGTTTTTTTGGTTAGGTAAGGGCTTCAATTTTCCTAGCACTCAACTCAGCATGCTTGGTTTGTTTAATTAACCCAGTTAACCAATTCCAAATACTTTAACCTTATTTAGGCCAAATATTTTCAGGTTTATTGCCACTTTATCCATTGTCGGTGATCATGACTAGCTGATTGATTTCTTATTTTATTTTATTTTTTTTTCTTGATAAACTTGTAGGATGTCATATATCAATTTAATATTTACTTAGGTTTACTTAGGTTCTTGGTGGACACTGGGTATTTACTAATAAATTGTTGATTATCAATTTATTTAAATTTATTATTAATTTTTGTTTGATTATTTAGCTAAATATGGCAACAAGTAAAGATTTTTCAGATGATGAATTGAGTAACATGTTGCAGGCTTTTAAAAAAATGGGGGTTAAGCCAAAGGCAGATACACCAGAGGATTTTGAAAGATGGTTTAAAGGAACAATTAAGACAGAACCTGAAGTAGAGACAAAACCACCAGATCATGCAGATGGTTATGAGGTTGAATCTAAATCTGTTGTGGTAAAAAATCCAATTAAACTACCTAATTTTTCAGGTGATGCAAAATCTGAGGCTGACTATGACATATGGAAGTATGAAATTAATTGTTTAATTTCAGGTAAACACTCAAATAATGAAATTTTATATTCCATTAGGAAATCTTTAAGAGGCGAGGCAGCTCGGATTTTAATGAGACTTGGAGAAAAGGCGACAGTTAAAGAAATTCTATCCAAATTTGATGCTGTTTATGGTTTGATAGAAACCCAAGAAAATATTTTGGGACGCTTTTTCAGTGCTCGGCAAGAAGAAAATGAGTCAGTTGTCAGTTGGGGTTGCCGGATTGAAGACCTAATGTCAAAAGCTATTTCGCTGAAGCAAATTTTACCCACTGCTGCTAATGATATGTTGAAAACAAGATTTTTTGAAGGTTTGCACCAGGAATTGAAGGATGTCAGCGCATATAAATTTAAAGATTGTCCAAAATATGATGATTTATTAACAGCTCTAAGATTGATTGAACAGGACCACAAAAAACCTGATGTTAAATCCATTTCTAAAGTAGCTCAACCAACACAGTCTCAATATGAAACATTGCTTAAAAAAATTACAGATTTATCAGTAGATGTTGCAGAATTAAAGAAGAATCGCCAGTATCCAGAACAATCTAGGTTCCATTCTAATTCTAATTTTCAGCAAAAACGTAAAAATTATCGAGGCAGATATAATAACAGGAGAGACACTAATTTCAATTCTAATGATTCATCAGGCAATTCTTTTTCAGATAATTCAAGAATTTTTTCAAATTCAAATAACAACCCTAATTATAACACAAATGACTCTAATATTTTAGGATCAAATATTCGTTGCAGAAATTGCGGACAGTACGGCCATATACAGATAGGTTGTCGAAATAGGCCGGTTGGCAGGTATGGACGACGCCAAAATTTAAACTAGCTCACGTCTATAGTGATGGGTCGCCTGTAGGCGTTGATTTGAATGACCAATATAAGTTAATCACACAGGAGCCAGTAGGTTTACATGGAGAACCTACTGAATCTAATGTTGTTATTTCAGGCATTAATGTGAATTGTTTATTAGACACAGGATCCACCATTTCGACAATTGGTCAGAACTTTTATTTTTCAAAGCTTCAACATTTACCGTTGAATAATATTGATAAAATCTTGAATATTGAATGTGCCGATGGTAAGAAGCTACCATATTTAGGTTACATAGAGGCAGAGATAGCAGTTCCAAGCATTGATGGATGTAAACAGACTCCATGTGTATTTTTAATTGTCCCTGACAGTAATTATAATTTAAACACACCTGTTTTACTAGGGACAAATATACTTAATATTTTCATGAATCAATGTAGACATATTAATGGTGAAAAGTTTTTACAGGTAGCAAAATTGACAACACCATGGTACATGTCTTTTAGATGTATTTCATTAAGAGAAAGACAACTTGCTAAAAACAATTTTAGCCTTGGTACTGTAAAAAGTGCAGAAAATTGTAATATTATTTTACATCCAAATAAAACAAGAATTATTGCTGGTACAGTGGATCATAAGCTTCCTTACCACCCGACTTGTGCTATTTTGCAGTCCATTCCGGGAAATTCAAAATTTGATTGTGTTGAAATTGCCCCGTATGTTTTTAAATATGATTTTAATAACAAGGGAACAATTGATGTACATATCAGCAATCTTTCTTCTAGGACTTTGAATATTGAGCCCAAATCTGTATTGTGTGAAATACAGCCTGTTTCAGTGGAACGAGAGATTGAAGTGCCAAAAGATAAAATTTTATCTAATAATGATTCCTTTATTGAACAACTTAATATATATTCATCTAGGTTATCCACAGATGAACTGAAAGAAGGGATTAATTTGATTAGTTATTTTTCAGATATTTTTTCACAGAACGAACTTGATGTAGGTTTATATAGTGACATTAAACATCGAATTGACTTGACGGATGACAAACCATTTAAGCAGCGACCGAGACATATTGCACCAGGATTACTTGATGAAGTTCGTGATCATTTGCAGCAATTATTTGCAGCAGGAGTAATTCGTCATTCTTTCAGTCCATACTCTTCCAACATGGTTTTATGTCGACGAAAGAATGGTAAATTGCGAGTATGTATTGACTACAGAGATTTAAATAAAAAGACTATTAATGATTCATATGCTTTACCTCGTATTGATAACATTTTAGGTTATTTATCAGGTTCAAAATTTTTCAGCTCATTGGATCTCAAATCAGGATATTTCCAGTTAGAGGTATTAGAGGAACACAAGGAGCGTACTGCATTTACTGCAGGCCCTCTAGGATTTTATGAATTTAATAGAATGCCTTTCGGATTAAAAACCGCTCCGGCCAGTTTTCAACGCATGATGGAGCACTGCCTTGAAGGCCTAAACCTCAAAATTTGTTTGGTTTATATGGATGACGTAATCATTTTTTCAGATTCCTATGAACAGCACTTGGAAAGACTACAGTTGGTATTTCAGAGACTCCGTGAATGTGGTTTGAAGCTGTCACCAGATAAATGCTCATTTTTTAATGATAAAATCAAATATTTAGGTTATATTGTTTCAGCCGATGGTGTTGAGACGGATCCTGACAAGATTGACAAAATTATTAATTGGCCAACACCGAAAAATTCTGATGAAGTCCGTAAATTTTTAGGTTTTTGTAGCTATTATCGAAAATATTGTAAAAATTTTTCTCAGGTAGCAAAACCTCTCACAGATTTACTTCCACCAACAAATACTGCAAAGCAGAAAAGTAAAAAGAAGTCAAATTTTTCAGAGAAATGGATTTGGGAAATAGATCAAGAAAATTCTTTTTCTAGGTTGAAAGAATGTCTATCAACCCCACCAATACTTGGATATCCTAATTTTTCAGATCCTTTTGAATTACATGTAGATGCCAGCAGCCATGGTCTCGGTGCAGTTCTTTATCAGATGCAGAATGGTATAAAGCGAGTTATTTCTTATGCAAGCCGTGCAGTGACTATGGCCGAAAAGAATTATCCAGCACATAAATTAGAGTTCCTGGCATTAAAGTGGGCAGTAACAGAAAAGTTTTTTGATTACCTCTATGGTCATAAGTTTGTAGTTTATACTGACAACAATCCATTAACTTATATTTTATCTTCAGCAAAGCTTGACGCTACTTCCCATCGATGGCTTTCAGCTTTAGGTGCTTTTGATTTTGAAATTTTGTATCGACCTGGAAAATCAAATGCAGATGCTGATAGCTTATCCAGGCTGCCACAGTATTCATCAAATAATACAGAGAAAATTACTCGTGACACTATTAAAGTGGTATGTAACTCTTTACAGGAACAACAACCATATATTGATACTCTATGTTTCTCAACAGATGTGATAAAATCTTTAGATGATGGTATTAGTACTGATATGGATGAGATGTCTCCAAAGGATTGGCGTCGAAAGCAAGAACAAGATTCTATTTTAGGTCCTTGGATGAAAGCAGTTCGACAAGGCATACGACCACACCGAAGTTCTTTGCCAATGAGAAAAGAACACTCAGCATTTTTTAGACATTTCAGTTCCTTGAAACTCAAGCGTGGTGTATTGTATCGAGAAACAACCTTTAATTCAACCACTCAATTACAGCTTGTCCTTCCGATGTCTCATGTTAAACTTGTTTTGTCTTCATTGCATGATGATATAGGCCACCCAGGAAGAGAACGGACCATCTCATTGATCAAACAAAGATTTTATTGGCCTGGAATTGATAGCATGGTTGAAAATTACATAAAAAATTGTCCACGTTGTTTAAGACGGAAGTCTCCTACAGATGCTAGAGCCAAACTTGTATCTATTCATACTTCACAGCCTTTGGAACTTGTTTGTATTGATTATCTAACACTTGATACTTCTAAAGGTGGTTTTCAATATGTACTAGTTATAACTGATCATTTTACTAAATTTTCACAGGCTTTTCCAACAAAGAACATGACGGCAAAAACAACTGCTGATATTTTATTTAATAATTTCTTTATTTATTATGGTTATCCACAACGCATCCACAGTGATCAAGGAGCAAACTTTGAATCTAATTTAATTAAAGAACTTTGTAATTTATGTGGCATTAAAAAGTCTAGAACTACACCGTATCATCCTATGGGAAATGGAGTATGTGAAAGGTTTAATCGAACTCTTATAGGTATGCTTGGTACACTGGAAGCTGATAAGAAGAAAGATTGGAAGAATTACATTGGACCATTAGTTCATGCTTATAATTGCACCCGCCATGAAAGTACAGGCTATGCACCCTTTGAATTAATGTTTGGCAGGCAACCAAGACTCCCTATTGATGTATTATTTGGTTTGGATAAATTTAAAAATGAAACTAATGATGACAATTCTATTTCAGATTATGTTTCAGATCTTAAACAGAGACTTTCATTTTCTTATAAGCTTGCATCATCTGCAGCGACAGCATCTCAGCAACGGCAGAAGAAAAATTTTGATCATAAGGCCCGAGGTGCTACTATCCATGTTGGTGATACAGTTTTAGTTAAAAGCTTAGCTTTTGAAGGCAGGCATAAATTAGCTGATAAATTTGATTCTGAGATTTATTTTGTTACAGATCAGCCTAATAGTGATATTCCTGTTTATATTGTTACCAGTGAAGATGGAGAAAAAGTAAAAACTTTACACCGTAACCATTTATTACCAATCAGTTCATTACCTTTAGATATTCCAGAACAGGTTGTAAGCACTACTCCACCTGATATAACACAGCCTGTAGTTAATAGACCAATTCCAACAAAGAGAAAAAGTATATGTAAAATTAAACCTGTTGATCTTGATTTGAGTTCGGAGGAGGAAAATGAGTTTTTTGTAAGTCTTCCATGGACCCCTGCAGTTAGACCAATTGCTAGTGATGTGGAGACTGGTGTTCCACCCCGACAGAGTGACGACTTGGTGCCGGAGGTGGAAACAACATTTATTTCTTCAGGTGGTGACGACCAGTCTTCTCCAGGGGAGAAGTCGAGAAATAATGTTGAAATTACTAATGCTCCTGATATTTCAGCACAATCCAGTATTGAAGTGGACCAGGAGACAGTGGAATCGGATAATGTCAATAATTTTGATGTTTCACAGCGTGTACCGGTACCATCTACTTCAGATTCCGATAGAGTATTAGATTTACCTTCTAATAATGATATTTCTTCCAGTATTCCTCCAATACCTCAACCACGCAGATCAAACAGACCAAGGAAGCCACCACCCTGGATGGAGAAAGGAGATTATGTTGTAAATAGTTTACAGGGTCATCCAGGATTTGTCAGCAAAGCAGAATTAATGAAAAAACTGACTGACAAACAAATTTTAACAACTATGTCACCAGATGTCATTCATACAATATTTTCTTCAATTCTTGACTGACATCTACCAATTTTAATTATAAGTACAGATAATCTAATTAATTAATTACAGATATGATATGATAATTTATTTATTAACAGAAATATATTTTTCAGCTGATGAAATTTTTGATGCATACTGGTATCAAAACAGTTAAACTATTATTTGTTCAGTTTATTGTACTTTCAGCTGATAGATAATTAAATTTGTACATATAATTTCAGCTGATTTGATTATTTATAAAATTGCATAATTTCAGCTGATCTGATTATTTATAACATTGCATAATTTCAGCTGATTTGATTATTTATAAAATAGCATAATTTCAGCTTCATGATTGAAACAAATATATACTTGTGATAAATTGAGAAAAGAAAATACAAATAACAAAACCAGTCAGTGTGGGTTTTTCCACGCTATACTGGTTATATATACAAGCATCTCATGTCATTTTAAACTTCAATCAGGCACCTTTCAATACTCTTATTATTTGTGTTAAAATTTTGAATGTATTCTGCTGAACTTGAAATTTAATAGTTTAATCAGTGAAAATCTTATGTGCCATTACAAATATGCCTTATAACAGATAAATAGTCAAAATTATTTTAATCATTTCTTTTCTTGGAAATTAAGCTATGTTTGTGTGTTTTATTTACCACTAGAAAGGTTAGGAATTGCATGCTAACGATTATTTTTTGATAGTGAATCGCAGGTTTGTGATTGATGGATGAATATTTATTGATATTCAACTTTTACTTACAGGTTAAAAATAATCTAACTTGTAACTTATTATTGTAGCATGGATTGGTATGGTGTAGTTAAATTGATACAAGACTGTGATATACTTAATTATAATATTTAGGTTAGAAAAGGTACAGTGTGAGAATGACAAGGATGCCATTTTTTTTATGAGGGGGGAGAATGTGACAGTGGTATTTATTACATATAAATATATACATATATACATAACATTTAACTATTTAATTAGTAACTAATATAACATTGCATGGATACTAATTTGCACTGGTGCTAATATTCTTTTGGTGAGATTGACCTGTCGCTGTCAATATTCTATTCACGTGACTCTCTATTGATCTTTTGCTTCACGGTCCTTGATTTCCCGCCGTTTCTATTGTTACTTGACTTGGAGTTGTTTCCCTTCAATAGACAGATCAATATTTTGTTTTCGTAGTGTCGGATTTGATCAGAGATTTCATCTATCGATTATTCATTCATCTATATAAAATATGTAGGGACCGAAATCGTTTTGACTTGGTAAGATATTATTATAGATGTCATATAATTTATTCGATTTAATTTTGTATATGTTTGTCCATTTTAACTAGATCCTTTATTCAGCCCATTTCGTTTGTCGTCATGAATTTCATTCATGACTGTACACTGTTCATTTTGGCATTAAATTCGTCTTATTTCAAATCTGGTAATTCTTCTATTATTCCCACGTAAATATTGTATGATGGTTCACATGCGATCAATTGGCCGTTGTTATGCAAACCAATTGCTGTGCGAACCATAATATTATATATTGTCTATCAGGATTCTTTATCCTATCCTGGGAAGGGCCTCACCTTTTTCCCGGTGCCGTTATTTATGTCCTTTGTAATTCTTTATTACAGGGTCTACTATTTTCATGTATTCACATCATTCTGTGAAGATCGACAATATATATATGTGAAGTCCAGATGTGTAAATAAATATAATACAGAACTTTAAGTATGTATTGAACTTTTTATACTTTTTTTCCAAAGATGTGAATTATTATTGAAACATCGTGCTCTACATAAATCCCCGTTTCATATACGTTAAGTCATTGGTATCCATATCAATTTCTTGAAGATAATCAGAGGTAACAATTGGGGAGCAAACAAAGATGTGCTTCTCAGGCTTTACAAATCATTCAATCATAAAATACCCGATGCAAATTAGATATAGACTTTAGCCTTAAGCCTATTGTTCTCTTTTGTAAACACACCGGAGCAGATTTTCATTTTTTTTCGACGTTTTGAGATAGTCCTTTCAACTTGGTGGTTTATATCAGTTCAATGGCAGCAATCAAAAGAGTCCATATTCATTAGTTGAAGGTAGATCAATTAATATTTTCAACATGCAGTCTTGATATTAATTGACCTAATCCACACATTCACTTTGCAACCACCCTAAACAAATTCAGATAAATCATGTTCCTGGGCTGTAAAAGCAGCTTCTCGGCTTCAAAGGGCTAATTCTTTATTCAACCCGAATGGGAGACAACACTTCTAAAGCATTTTCTTGAAAAATGGGAATTATCCATTCTTTAGCTTAAAACACATAGCTTAGGCTACACCAAATGAAAGTGTCAATGACACTGTAGCTTAACTTGTGTGTTGTGTTTGATGAAAAGGATAATGTTCAAAGTTTATGAAAGGATTATGAAATAAGACAAGAATTGTGATAATTGGGAATATGTTCATTTCTGTTCCCTGTATGCTATGTTTGTGGTAAAAATAATATGAGGTGTACACTGTACTAAAGATCTGAGGGGTGGGTTAATATGACCTCACAGTTAATATATGTGGCCCTCACAGTTAACGTATATCAACAAAAGTTACCAAGTTACAGTGAAATTATTCCAAAACGAGTCATCCTATCAAGTAACATTAAAATCCCTTCATAAATATGGCCTGCAGACTGTGCTAAAAGTTTTCAGGCTTCGGGCCCCTGTAGCCGTCAGTTTCCCAATTGTGTCCAAAGGGGACATTCTCATCTTGACATTATATGAAGTCAACCTACCAAGTTACAATGAAATCCCTTAATAAATATGACCTGTAGACTGTGCTAAAGGTTTTTGGGCTTTGGGCTCTGGCAGCCATCATGGTTGAATGATTGCAACCAAAAGGGGACATTCCCATCTGGGCATCATCTGGAGCGATCCTACAAAGTTACAATGAAATCCCTTCATAAATATGACCTGTAGACTGTGCTCAAGGTTTTTGGGCTTCGGGCCCCTGAAGCCGTCACAGTTGACCAATCACGACCAAAAGGGGATGTCATCATCTAGGCATTATATGGAGTCAAACTTATGGGTTACAATGAAATCCTTCCATAAATATGACCAACAGACTATGCTAAAGGTTTTGGGTTCTGGCAGCCATCAAGGCTGAATGATCGCGACCAAAAGGGGACGTTCTCATCTAGACATTATTTAGATTCATCCTACCAAGGTACAATGAAATCCCTTCATAAATATCACCTGTAGACTGTGCTAAAGATTTTCGGGCTTTAGGCCACAGTAGCCAACACAGTTGCCTAATGGTGTCCAAAAGGGGCTGTTCTCATCTAGACATTACATGACGTAAACCTACCAAGTAACAATGAAATCCCTTCATAAATATGATCTGAAGACTGTGCTAAAGGTTTTCGGGCTTTAGGCTTGGGCAGCCATCATGGTTGAATGATCGGAACCAAAAGGGGACATTCTCATCTGGACATCATCTGGAGTGATCCTATAAAGTTACAATGAAATCCCTTCATAAATATGACCTGTAGACTATGCTCAAGATTTTCGGGCTTCAGGCACCTGTAGCCATCACAGTTGACCAACCACGACCAAAAGGGGATGTCATCATCTAGGCATTATATTTAAAACACTCGTGACTCTGGCACCTTAAAACTAAACAATAAATAGGGAACGATTGGGGTCCCAAGCACGAGAGTATGTTACTGCTCTTACGAATGTAAAGATTCGTGCATTTCATACTCTCCCCCATAGCGACAAGCACACACACAGCACAATACCACACGAGAGTATGTTACTGCTCTTACGAATGTAAAGACTCGTGCATTCCATACTCTCCGCACACACAGAGCAGATACCACAAGGACACGCAACTAAAGAGGTGCTACCTTTATCTTTACAGTTTATATATTCTAATGAAAACTAATTCTACCTTCTTCTTTTAAGCAGGTACACAGAAGATGTTTTTTTGACCAGCACCCCAACAACCGCTACAGACAGTCTAACCGTTATGGAAACAGTCACCCCCACGGTTCCTGAACATCCTCCGCTCCATCCCTAAAAGTGGTCAACCACTTTAAGGGAGGCGAGCGTTGGTCCTGCGTCCCGCCTCTGCCCCTTTTTGTAAGCGCATTGCGCATCTTTTTGTCCCAGCCCAATAGGACTACAATGCAGGCCTGCCCCCGAACCAGGGAAGTTCGGGTCTTCTATTGGTGGTCCCCGAAAGGGGTCGTTGTTGTTTTCCTTCAAAGAGTCCAACTATAAGAGACAGCCTGAGGCAGATTATACTTGCCAGTGATGGCCATCACTCATAATCATCCTCAAAGCGGCAGACTATACTTGCCCGAAAATCCAGATCAACTGCACCCTCGGGGAGAGGTAGTACCTTTGTGAGAGGATCCAACCTTCCACACTGGTCCTCACCCGAGGGTCCAACCGACATCAGTCAACGAGACCTCCTACCCACAACTGGAGACACCTGCTGAGTACCGGATCCTTTTCCTCCTTCAACACGCCTAGACATGTGACAGCCATCCTATACAGTTACAGAGGGTCGAAAGGGGCTTGTCCCCCATACCGTCCCTGCGTGCCTTCGGCACGCGAAATCATCATTTCGTTTAGGCATTATATGGAGTCAACCTAACAAGTTACAATGAAATCCTTCCATAAATACGACCTACAGACATGCTAAAGGTTTTTGGGCTCGGGCAGCCATCAAGGCTGAATGACCGTGACCAAAAGGGGACGTTCTCATCTGGACACTATTTGGAGTCATCCTACCAAGCTACAATGAAATCCCTTCATAATTATGATCTGTAGACTATGCTAAAGGTTTTCGGGCTTTGGGCCCCTGAAGCCGTCACAGTTGCCCAATCGTGTCCAAAAGGGTATGTTCTCATCTAGACATTATATGGAGTCAACCTACCAAGTTACAATGAAATCCCTTCATAAATATGACCATGCAGTCTGTGCTGAAGGTTTTCGGGCTTCGGGCTCGGGCAGCCATCATGGTTGAATGATCGCAACCAAAGGGGACAATCTCATCTGGGCATCATCTGGAGTGATCCTGCAAAGTTACAATGAAATCCCTTCATAAATATGACCTGTAGACTGTGCTCGAGGTTTTCGGGCTTTGGGCACCTGTAGCCATCACAGTTGACCAATCATGACCAAAATGCGATGTCATCATCTAGGCATTATATGGAGTCAACCTAACAATGTTACAATGAAATCCTTCTATAAATATAACCTTTTGCCTATGCTAAAGGTTTTTGGGCTCGGGCACCCATCAAGGCTGAATGATCACGGCCAAAATGGGACGTTCTCATCTAGACATTATTTGGAGTCAACCTACCAAGTTACAATGAAATCCCTTCATAAATATGACCTGGAGACTGTGCTAAAGGTTTTCGGGTTTCGGGCTCGGGCAGCCATCATGGTTGAATGATCGCAACCAAAGGGGACAATCTCATCTGGGCATCATCTGGAGTGATCCTATGAAGTTACAATGAAATCTCTTCATAAATATGACCTGTAGACTGTGCTCAAGGTTTTTGGGCTTCGGGCACTTGTAGCCATCACAGCAGACCAATCACGACCAAAAGGGGACGTCATCATCTAGGCATTATATGGAGACAACCTAATAGGTTACAATGAAATCCTTCCCTAAATATGACCTTTTACCTATGCTAAAGGTTTTTGGGCTCCGGCACCCATCAAGGCTGCATGATCGCGATCAAAATGGGACGTTCTCATCTAGACATTATTTGGAGTCAACCTACCAAGTTACAATGAAATCCCTTCATAAATATGACCTGGAGACTGTGCTAAAGGTTTTCGGGTTTCGGGCTCGGGCAGCCATCATGGTTAAATGATCGCAACCAAAGGGGACAATCTCATCTGGGCATCATCTGGAGTGATCCTATGAAGTTACAATGAAATCTCTTCATAAATATGACCTGTAGACTGTGCTCAAGGTTTTTGGGCTTCGGGCACTTGTAGCCATCACAGCAGACCAATCACGACCAAAAGGGGACGTCATCATCTAGGCATTATATGGAGACAACCTAATAGGTTACAATGAAATCCTTCCATAAATATGACCTTTTACCTATGCTAAAGGTTTTTGGGCTCCGGCACCCATCAAGGCTGCATGATCGCGATCAAAATGGGACGTTCTCATCTAGACATTATTTGGAGTCATCCTACCAAGTTACAATGAAATCCCTTCATAAATATGACCTCTAGACTGTGCTAAAGGTTTACGGGCTTCGGGCTCCTGCAGCTGTCACAGTTGCCCAATCACGTCCAAAAGGGGACTTTCTCATCTAGACATTGTATGAAGTCAACCCACCAAGTTACAATGAAATTCCTCAATAAATATGACCTGTAGACTGTGCTAAAGGTTTTCGGGTTTTGGGCTCGGGCAGTCATCACGGTTGGCAGATCATGCCCAAATAGGGAAATTCTCATCTAGACATCGTAAGGAGTCATCCTACCAAGTTACAATTAACTCCCTCCACATTAAACATGACCTGCAGACTGTGCTAAAAGTTTTAGGGTTTCGGGCTTGGACAGCCATCACGGTTGATAGATCATGCCCAAAAAGGGACGTTCTCATCTAGGCATTATACAGAGGCATCCTACCAAGTTACAATGAAATCCCTTCATAAATACAACCTGTAGACTGTGCTAATGGTTTTCGGGTTTTGGGCTAGGGCAGCCATACCGGTTGCCCGATCGCGACCAAAAGGGGACGTTCTCATCTAGACATGACCCCAAACCTGCATATGAAATTTTGTGACACTCAGACAAGAACTGCGAGGTGTAGCCCGTGCTAAAGGAAAATGTGAACAGACGTCACAGACTAACAGACTTCCGCATGCGTGATGGCAATATCTTATCTTGACTATGTCAAGTTAAGCTAAAAATGAATTGATTCTCAGTTATTTTTTTTTAAAATCCGTGAGGGAGGGTTTTATTTTTTTCTTGAATATGAAGATCTTGGATGGAGAGGCTTTATGCCGTCTTTTCGAAACATTTAATATACAGAAAGTGCATAATTATACAAATTAGCTAATTTAATTTCAACCCTCAAGGTCTAAATTCTGGCTTTTTACTGCAGCAGAACAGGTTCCCCAACATTCTGTCTCTGAGGGAACATGCATGTTACATTCTTAGTGCCATGGCAATCATTTCTAGGCTAGTCTTTGATTCTTGTAGCAAAGGCACAGGGTGGAGACTGTCTTTCCTTATGCTTTTCCAATTTCAGTTACATACATCAATAAAAAAAACGTAAAAAGTTTTTGAGTCTCACAGTTTTGAAGTAATATTGCAAGACACTGCAAGGCATAAAACATCCAATGAGGGTTTAAATTTTAGTGAAGGAAAGCCAGAGAATAAAAAAAAAAACATTATTTTTTTTTGGCTTGATTCCTTATTGGAACAAGATTAAACTAGAGTGATGTCAGGCATGCAGCCCGACTGTCCCAGCAATGACAATGCTTCCGACACAAAATAGTCAGAGCCATTTTTTGTTAACCGTTTACCTAACGAATCAGCCATATCTGCACTCGTGATATATAAATTGCTACTCAAATTTTATTTTTTCATTTCTCTACCCCAAAACATCCCTCATGACCTATTAATGGAACAAGCTTGATGAACTTGTTCCAATAAGGACTAAAAAGCAATGGTTAGAAGTAATGAAAGTGTCAATGACACTGTAGCTCAACTTGTCAAGACATGTACATGTATAGTATGTGACACAGCAATGACAAACATCTAGGTAATGACCTGATAACAAAGGTGCATATAAAGTATTGTAACGGTCTGTACATAAATACTGAGCGTTGCCTGTAACAAATGTATAGGTAAAGTATTGTAAAGGTGGGTGACAGTCAGATGCTAAACTAGAAAAAAATCTTTTGAGTCCCAGAATGGGTCTGACTGAACCCCAAACTATTTGTTCTCATAGCACAGTGATAACAAAGGCATTCCAAAACACACTCGTTCCTGTCCCAAGGTGAAAACAAAGGTATCCAAGTAGTTTCGTGAAGATCAGCTCATAAATACGAGCAGCTGTATAGAAGTTGTCACAAAAAACTGATTGGACCTAATTTCGGTACAAAATGGCCACTGGCAGCCATCTTCAATTTTGGACTGCACCCAGAAACACTCATTCTCGTCCCAAGGTGATAACAAAGGTACCCAAGAAGTTTTGTGAAGATCGGTTCATAAATACAGCCTCTAGCCCGAGCAGCATGTGCACTTACAGTGTACAAGTAGCACTGAATAAATCAAAGTTCATCTAATTTTCATAATTTCTAAAAGAGAAAAAAACCTGTACAATATGTGATGTATTCCATGTTACTAAACATTCATACAAAAATTTATTCAAATCAGAACTTTCATACAAAAGTTCTGTACAAAAGACTGATTGCACTAATTTTGGTACAAAATGGCTGCTGGTGGCCATCTTGAATTTTGAACCACACCCAAAAACACTTGTTCTCATCCCACGGTGATAACAAAGGTACCTAAGAAGTTTCGTAAAGATCGGTTCATAAATATGGCCTCTAGTCCGAGCCGTATAGAAGTTATGTACAAAAAACTGATTAGACCTAATTTCGGTACAAATTGGCCACTGGCAGCCATCTTGCATTTTAGACCGCACCCAGAAACACTCGTTCTCGTCCCAAGATGATAACAAAGGTACCCAAGACGTTTCGTGAAGATCTATACATAAATACAGACTCTAGCACGAGCCGTATTGACATGTGTACTTACTGTGTGTAAGTCGCACTGAAAAAATCAAAGTTCATCTAATTTGCATAATTTCTGCACGAGAAAAAAACCCGTTGTACTATGATATCTCCCTTATCTTCACCCCCATCTGGTTTATCTTCCCCCCCATCTGGTTTATCTTCCCCCCACCTGAATTTTTTTACCATTCAGATTTTTACCAGATCTTTTTTTAGAATTTGCTTGTTCACTTGTGTGTGATATTTTAAAAGCATCAAGTGAGCATTGAAAAACTCATTGGTCAGTATGCGAGAGAGCTAGATGCCCAAAAGAAAAAAAATACATTTTAGCCCAAATTAGCATTGTGAGTGGAATATTATACAAATTTCCATTTTCAAGACTCATTTGAATATGTTGTTAATAGAAGAAAATTGCACAAGAAGAACTTGCGGTTTTTTTCTCAAAATATCCCCTGGGATATATGCAAAAAACATTTTTTAAACATGTCGCCCGATGTCACTAATTTTTTTTTATTTTCACTCAAACTACTATTTTGAAGAGAATTTCACCTGTATTTTTCAATTTTAAGATTTATTTGCTAAAAATGTGAAAAAGAGAATAATTTCAGTTGTAGAGGGTTTGCGTGGGGGAGATATCCTGACCAATTTATCTTTCCCCCACCTGACACTCGAAGTTACCCCAAATTTTTTTTTTTTACCTCAAATCACTATTATGAAGAGAATTTCATCTGTATTTTCTATTTTTAAGATTCACATGCTCAAGCTGTTAGAATGGAAAAATTTTTGGTGGGTGGGTGGGGGGGGGGGGGGGGGGGATATCGTGACCAGTTTATCTTACCCCCCACCCAACACTCAAAGTTACACAAAAATTGTTTTTAGCTCAAACCACTATTTTGAAGAGAATCTGATCTGTGTTTTTTATTTTTATGATTCACATACTTAAGCTGTTAGAAGGGAACAATTTTCAGGTGGGGGAAGATATCGTGACCAGTTTATCTTACCCCTCACCAACACTCTTGACAAAGTCATGATTTTTGTGTGCGCTCAAAACACAATTTTAAAGAGAATTTCATCTGTATTGTCTATTTTTAAGATTCATATGCTTAAGCTGTTAGAAAGGAAAAATTTTCAGGTGAGTCATGGTGGGGGGGGGGGGGGGGGGGGGGGGAGAGATATTGCGACCAGTTTATCTTACCCCCACCTCTCCCCCCCACCCGACACACAAAGTTACAAAAAATTTGTTTTTAGCTCAAACCACCATTTTGAAGAGAATTTCATCTGTATTTTCTATTTTTAAGTTTCAAATGCTCAAGATGTTAGAAAAGAAAAATTTTGAGGTGTGGGGAGAGATATCGTGACCAGTTTATCTTACCCCCCACCCGACACTCAAAGTTACAAAGAATTTGTTTTAGCTCAAACCACTATTTTGAAGAGAATTTAATCTGTATTTTCTATTTTTACGATTCACATGCTTAAGCTGTTAGAAGGGCACAATTTTCAGTGGGGAGGGGGGGGGGGGGGTAGTTATCGTGACCAGTTTTTTTATCTTACTCCTCACCAACTAGAGATAAAGAAGATAAACTGGATTAATTTTTGCTTTTAACAACTTAAACATATGGGTAGGTTATGACTCCCCCTATCACTTCCTTACCTGTGGGTGACATTAGAAAAGCAATTAAGAGCACATTGAAAAACACTGAGAATTTTATTCATATTTTAAAATAAAAAAACATATCAAAATATAGGGTTTGTTGCCGCACTCTCAAGGCCAGACTAACAAGTTTTCAAATTGCCCCTCATGTTTTTTAATATAACAGAGGGGTACTAAAGCAAATTCTTTAAAAAGTTCTGTGATTAAATTGAAAGATAAAAAAATTCAGGTTGGGGGGGGGGGGGGGGGGGGGAAGATAAACTAGTTACACCGTATTATATGTGATGTATCCCATGGTACTAAACATTCACACAAAAAATTATTCAAATCAGCGCTTTCATATGGAAGTTCTGTGCAAAAATCTGATTGCACCTAATTTTGCACAAAATGGCTGCCATCGGTCATCTTGAATTTTGGACCGGACCCCAAAACACTTGTTCTCGTCCCACGGTGATACCAAAGGTACCCAAGTAGTTTTGTAACAATCGGTTCATAAATGCGGCCTCTAGCCCGCGCCGTATTGGCATTTGCACTTACAGTGCTGAAAATAACACCAAAAAACATAAAAATTAGTCTAATTTGCATAATTTACGCACCAGAAAAAAACCCGTATTATATGTGATGTATTCCATGGTACTAAATATTCATACAAAAAAATTATTCAATTCAGAGCTTTCATATGGAAGTTCTGTACAAAAAACAGATTTCTGCATCGTCGGTACAAAATTGCGGCTGTCAGCCATCTTGAATTTCGGACCGCACCCAAAAACACTCGTTCTCGTCCCACGGTCATAACAAAGGTACCCAAGAAGTTTCGTAAAGATCGGTTTATAAATACGGCCTCTAGCCCGAGCCGTATCCAATTGTTGACAGACGGACGACGGGCCATGACAAAAGCTCAAATTTGGCTTTGCCAAAGTTGAGCTAAACAAGAGGCCCCACGTGGCCTTAATCGCTCACCTGACAAAGTGACTCTAAGAAGTATTTTAGGTCACCTTCACCATGTCATGCCTCATCAACATTAACTGGTTGAGTGATAGATTTTGTTTGAAGTTCAACATTTGTTACCTAAAATTAGTTTTATTTAAAATCATTGGTGTGTGGCCAATCTCCAAGGATTTTTAATAAAGCAAATTTATCTCTGCAGACAAACTGGTTTAGCATGAAGCACAAACAAGGAATGTGAAGAGATAGCCTTGGACATCTCTCCCCAACTGTGGATATCTTCCATGTGCTACATGTATATATTTGCATGCAAGAAAACAAAAATTTTCACAAATTTTATTTTTTTTTATCATCATTGGAACAAGCTCAAACAGCTTATTCCAATAGGGGTATGGGAAGATCAGGTATATTTTTGAGACAGAAATGTGAATATATAAATAATGGTGTTTTTTGTGAATGATGCTGGAGAATTTTGCGTAAAGATATGGTAAATGGTTTGTTCTAGATACAGAATGATGCAAAAGTATTTAAATTTGATTAGGCAAGTTGTTCCTATAATGCATTTAAAAATTGAAGTAACTGTTTTTTTGCTGACGAACTTTTAGATGTGTGTGTCTGTGTTTGTGTGTGTGTGTGTGTGTTTGTGTGTGTGTGTTTGTGGGGGGGGGGGGGGGGGGGGGGGGTAAGAGTGTTCTTGCAAACAAAATTCCTGAATAAATGGAAAATTTTATTTTTTGTGTGAAAGACATAGTGCGTGAATGTTGATTGGAACAAGCTTAGAGAGCTCATTTTAATGTGAAGTCATAAAGCTGTGTTTTACGTACGAAATTCTGGAATAACTAAAAAAATTGCTTTTTTGACTCAAAAAGCATGGTGTGCGACCTCTCATTGGAATGAGCTCAAAAAGCTCATTCCAATGGGGTATTTACAAGCGATAAGTACATGTATGTTTAAGAGACAAAAATTAAAATTTGAATAGCGATTTTTGCGAAGAATGCTGACAAGTTTTGGCAGTTATGCTGGTAAAAAGGTAAGATATGCAAAGTGGTTGTTTTTTAGAGGCGACATTTAATTAAGGGGAATTAACCCTTGATTACTGAGGTAACTTCTAAAAGTACTGAAATTTCATGAAGCAATGTGAATAACAGACAACAGTTGCCTAAAAATTTCATGAATAACTAAAATTTTTATTCCTTTGTCTCGAAAACATGGCATATGACCTTTGTTGGAATGAGCTGAATGCGTGTGTTCCAATGAGGGGTCATAAAATTTGAACGAAGATTTGTGTGAATAATGCATTAGTACTGCTAGATTTGGGTAAACGGTTCACCCTGGATACCACCCCTTCTATAGTAGATCTTTTCTGCAAATTTTGTCTAAGATTCTATCAACTTTACAAATAAATACGTTCATGAATCACAATCAGATCCACCCTACAATGTTGCATACCAAATATCAAAAGATTCTGCCTGCTGGATCTGGAGAAGAAGATTTTTTAAGAAATATGCCTGAAACACACTAAGTTAAAATTTGGGCTCCTATACGGAGCCCAAATATAAACCCAGGGGGCCGATTTGAACAAACTTGAATCAGATCCACCCCACAATGTTGCTTACCAAATATGAAAAGATTCTGAAGCTGGATCTGGAGAAGAAGATTTTTTAAGAAATTTGCCTGAAATGCACTAAGTTCGAATTCGAGCTTCTACAGTGAGCCCAAATATGAAACTAGGAAGCCGATTTGAACAAACTTGAATCAGATCCACCCCACAATGTTGCATACCAAATATCAAAAGATTCTGCCTGCTGGATCTGGAGAAGAAGATTTTTTAATAAATTTGCCCGAAATGCACTAAGTGCGAATTCGGGCTTCTATATTAAGCCCAAATATGAATCCAGGGGGCCGATTTGAACAAACTTGAATCAGATCCACCCCGCAATGTTGCATACCAAATATCAAAAGATTCTGCCTGCTGGATCTGGAGAAGAAGATTTTTGAAGAAATTTGCCTGAAATGCACTAAGTGCGAATTCGGGCTTCTATATTAAGCCCAAATATGAATCCAGGGGGCCGATTTGAACAAACTTGAATCAGATCCACCCCGCAATGTTGCATACCAAATATCAAAAGATTCTGCCGGCTGGATCTGGAGAAGAAGATTTTTGAAGAAATTTGCCCGAAATGCACTAAGTTTGAATTCGAGCTTCTATAGTGAGCCCAAATATGAATCCAGGGGGCCGATTTGAACAAACTTGAATCAGATCCACCCCGCAATGTTGCATACCAAATATCAAAAGATTCTGCCTGCTGGATCTGGAGAAGATGATTTTTTAAGAAATTTGCCTGAAATGCACTAAGTTCGAATTCGAGCTTCTATAGTGAGCCTAAATATGAATCTAGGAAGCCGATTTGAACAAACTTGAATCAGATCCACCCCACAATGTTGCATACCAAATATCAAAAGATTCTGCCTGCTGGATCTGGAGAAGAAGATTTTTTAATAAATTTGCTTGAAATGCACTAAGTTCAAATTTGGGCTCCTATACTGAGCCCAAATATAAACCCAGGAGGCCGATTTGAACAAACTTGAATCAGATCCACCCCACAATGTTGCTTACCAAATATCAAAAGATTCTGCCTGCTGGATCTGGAGAAGAAGATTTTTTAAGAAATTTGCATGAAATGCACTAAGTTCAAATTCGAGCTTCTATAGTGAGCCCAAATATGAATCTAGGAAGCCGATTTGAACAAACTTGAATCAGATCCACCCCACAATGTTGCATACCAAATATCAAAAGATTCTGCCTTCTGGATCTGGAGAAGAAGATTTTTTAAGAAATTTGCCTAAATGCACTAAGTTCGAAATCGGGCTCCTATACTGAGCCCAAATATGAACCCAGGGGGCCGATTTGAACAAACTTGAATCAGATCCACCCTACAATGTTGCATACCAAATATCAAAAGATTCTGCCTGCTGGATCTGGAGAAGAAGATTTTTTAAGAAATTTGCCTGAAATGCACTAAGTTCGAAATCGGGCTCCTATACTGAGCCCAAATATTAACCCAGGGGGCCGATTTGAACAATCTTGAATCAGATCCACCCCACAATGTTGCTTACCAAATATGAAAAGATTCTGCCTGCTGGATCTGGAGAAGAAGATTTTTTAAGAAATTTGCCTGAAATGCACTAAGTTCGAATTCGGGCTTCTATAGTAAGCCCAAATATGTATCCAGGGGGCCGATTTGAACAAACTTGAATCAGATCTACCCCGCAACATTGCATACCAAATATCAAAAGATTCTGCCTGCTGGATCTGGAGAAGAAGATTTTTGAAGAAATTTGCCTGAAATGCACTAAATTCGAATTCGAGCTCCTATAGTGAGCCCAAATATGAATCTAGGGAGCCGATTTGAACAAACTTGAATCAGATCCACCCTACAATGTTGCATACCAAATATCAAAAGATTCTGCCTGCTGGATCTGGAGAAGAAGATTTTCAAAGAAATTTGCCTGAAATGCAGTAAGTTCAAATTTGGGCTCCTATACTGAACCCAAATATAAACCCAGGGGGCCGATTTGAACAAACTTGAATCAGATCCACCCCACAATGTTGCATACCAAATATCAAAAGATTCTGCCTGCTGGATCTGGAGAAGAAGATTTTTTAAGAAATTTGCCTGAAATGCACTAAGTTCGAAATCGGGCTCCTATACTGAGCCCAAATATGAACCCAGGGGGCCGATTTGAACAAACTTGAATCAGATCCACCCTACAATGTTGCATACCAAATATCAAAAGATTCTGCCTGCTGGATGTGGAGAAGAAGATTTTTTAATGTTTTTCCCATTGCCTACAGTGTTAAAAAGTGCTGACTCAGCACTTTTTCAAAGTCCCGAAACTGTACCCTATGATAAAACCGATGGCAATTTTTTTTTACCAATCCTTTCTGTTGGTCCTAAGGAAGCTGCACACCAAATAAAAATTCTCAGTGCCGTGCAGTTTTGGAGATATGGGCGTTTTAAATTTTTTCTATTTTTAGCTCCTGCGGTTCCCACGGGGCTGCGGGAAAATTTTTTTTTGCATAAATCAAGTACTCATGACCCAATAAGCCCTCACATAAAATTTGGTTCAAATCAGCCTCTCGGTTTGGAAAATAGAAATTTTGGGCGGGGCAAAAAATTTTGCCCCTCTCATAACAACGTCAAGTATAGCCCCACAAACTTCTCTTGAACAAATCTGAGTCTACACCTCAAAAGGAAGCTGCACACCAAATATCAAGTCTCTGCTACTGCTGGTTCATGAGAAGAAGATTTACAAAGATTTTGGTGCCCCTTGGGGGTGTGGCACCACCCAGGAGGAGGGGCAACTTCATTTGAACAAATCTGAATTGGCATTAGGTAATAAACATTTAGCCAACATTTGAATAAAATTGGGCTAGTGGTTTAGGAGGAGAAGTCGATAATGTAAAGTTAACGCCGGACGGACGACGACGGACGACGGACAGAAAGTGATTAGTTAAGCTCCCCTTGAGCTTCGCTCAGGTGAGCTAAAAATGAAAAAATCTGATGTTTCAAAAAAATACTTTGTACTGCTGGCTTCAACTTGTGTTAGGTAAAGGGTTAACAAGAGCGCACGTATCGCTGAAGCAATACAGTGTCCCCTACCGGACTAATGAGCATTAATAATTATACAAGTGTTATAACCTAGATGTGATCAGCATGAATTCCGTTGAAGCATTTCCAAAAAAAGTCCAGAAAACTGATATTTTGGCACTTTTCCATATTTCCAAGGGCCATAACTCACACAAAAATAATGCAATCAGCATGAAACTCAAACTTGATCTGTAAGTCATCGTTCTATAGTAGGTTACCAAGAATGAAATCATTCGGTTGAAGCATTTCCAAAAAAAGTCCGGAAAACTAAAGTATGACTGACAGACTGACTGACAGACTGACGGATGGACAGAGAGCAAATGAAACTTGATCTGTAAGTCATCGTTCTATAGTAGGTTTCCAAAAATGAAATAATTCCGTTGAAGCGTTTCCAAAAAAAGTCCGGAAAACTAAAGTATGACCGACAGACTGACTGACAGATGGATGGATGGACAGAGTGTAAACGAAACTTGATCTGTAAGTCATCGTTCTATAGTAGGTTACCAAAAATGAAATCATTCCGTTGAAGCGTTTCCAGAAAAAAAACCCGCAAACTGATATTCTGGCGCTTTTCCATGTTTTCAAGGCCAATAACTCACACAAGAATAAGGCAATCAGCATGAAACTCAAACTTGATCTGTAATCATGTGTGATCATCGTTCTATAGTAGGCTACCAAAAAAACTCCGGAAAACTGATATTTTGGTGCTTTGCCATATTTCCAAGGTCCGTAACTCACACAAGAATAATGCAATCAGCATGAAACTCAAACTTGATCTGTAAGTCATCGTTCTATAGTAGATTACCAAAAAGGAAATCATTCCGTTGAAGCGTTTCCAAAAAAACTCCAGAAAACTGATATTTTGGTGCTTTTTCCCATATTTCCAAGGGCGGTAACTCACACAAGAATAATGCAATCAGCATGAAACTCAAACTTGATCTGTTAGTCATCGTTCTATAGTAGTTTACCAAAAATGAAATCATTCCGTTGAAGCGTTTCCAAAAAAACTCCGGAACACTAAAGTGTGACTGACAGACTGACGGATGGACAGAGTGCAAACCTAGAATCCCCTCCAGTGATGCCGGTAGGGGACTAAAAATGCAGTACATAAAACAGTGTTGGACTATAGGAGTGAACTCCCAATCGTTCAAAATGCATTTCGGGAATAATTGCCTAAGTGACACATGGGAGGGAGGGGGTTGTGGTGGTGTGTAAAAGTAGTCAATTTTTGTTTGTTTGCATTTACTAACTCCCAATCCTTCAAAATGCATTTTTCGAAAAATTGCCTAAACTGCATACAATTAAAAGAAATCAGAAGATTCTCCTCACCATTTACAATGGTAGCATCCATTCATTGACAGGTTAACTTCATTGATAACGATTGACGATAGGTGCACCTAGGAAGAGGACATTTTGAGGATCATAATAGCTATAAACGGCGAGGATTCTCGTTTAAAAATAAAATGGTGTTATCTGCTCCTGTCACATGCACAACGACATTTGATGATCAACATGGGTGCAAAGTTTGAACAATAAAGCAAGTAAAATATTGCAGGAGTAGGCGACACAATAGTGTAATGTTTCAAGTACTAAAAGAGGGCATAACTCTGGAAATACAAAACAGAGTTACCTGCTCTTGTCACATGCACAACGGCAATTACTGATCAACATGTGCGCAAAGTTTGAACAATGTAGCATGTAAAATGTTGAAGGAGTAGGCGACACTATAGTGTAATGTTTCAAGTATTAAAAGGGAGGCATAACTCTGGAAATACAAAACAAAGTTACCTGCTCTTGTCACATGCACAACGGCAATTGGTGATCAACAGGTGTGCACAGTTTGAACAATATAGCATGTAAAATGTTGAAGGAGAAGGCGACACAATACTGTAATGTTTTAAGTACTAATAGGGGCATAACTCTGGAAATACAAAATGGAGTTATCTGCCCTTGTCACATGCACAATGGCAACTGGTGATCACCATGTGTGCAAAGTTTGAACAATATAGCATGTAAAATGTTGAAGGAGTAGGCGACACAATACTGTAATGTTTTATTTATTTATTTATTTATTTATTGATGTTTAAGGTCACATATTTATGCACAATGGCTAATCATGACCGTGACAGTTTTTCGGGTGGAGGAAGCCGGAGTACCCAGAGAGAACCACCGAGCAACGATGAGCAGCTGCCAGCTCCCCAACATCGTAACTCCGCACTGCAGCACAGGCAGGGTTAGATTGGTTGAAGATATGTGTACCATCGACGTGCAGTACGTCTTAGTATAAGGCGTCATCGTGCCCCCACGCAGGCAATGGAGATGATGTGTCTTGCCCAAGGACACAACGCGGTTGCCACAGGTTGGATACGAACCGAGGACCTCTCGGCTTGCAGTCTGCACCTCTACCTACTGAGCCACCGCACTCCCCTGTAATGTTTTAAGTACTAAAAGGGGGCATAATTCTGGAAATACAAAGGAGAGTTACTTGCTCTTGTCATGTGCAACGGCAATTGGTGATCAACATGTGCGCAAAGTTTGAACAATATAGCATGTAAAATGCTGAAGGAGTAGGCGACACAATACTGTAATGTTTTAAGTACTAAAAGGGGGGCATAACTCTGGAAATACATATTGGAGTTACCTGCACTTGTCACATGCACAACGGCAATTACTGATCAACATGTGTGCAAAGTTTGAACATTGTAGCATGTAAACTTTTGGAGGAATAGGCGACACAAAAATTGTTTATGGACAGACAGACAGACAATGCCATAACTTAATACGTCCGTCAAATGACGGGCATATAAAAAAGTGCTAATTGGCACTGAGAGGAGGGGGGGGGGGGGGGGGGGGTATAGGTGTTAAAAAAAAGTTCTGCATGTTGTCACTCTAAATACTTCAAGATGCATGTTGAAGCAAAGAAAAAAAATGCCTAATTGGCAGGGGGGGGGGGGGGGGAGTTTAAGGGGCAGGGCAATAACTTCAACAATTTTCATTGGATAATGGTGGTCACAGAAATTGACATAGACATTGCTGCTGTAGAGACAAGTACTGAAAAGAACTGAAATCCATTAACTGTTGATCAAGTTAGTCATAAACAAAGTTCGGACAGACGGATGGATGGACTGGGGATAAAAAGTAACAAAGTATGTGGCAGAAGCCTAATTTGAAATTTAGAGAAACTAAGTAGGAAAACCGCTTTGAAAAGGGTTAAATTAAAGCCAATATTATTTGAAGCCACTGTATACAGGTTCAGTAGACCTTGCCCCAAATGAAAAACAATGACACTGTAACAGTGTTTGAAGAATGAAAGATATTTCCTAAAACCGATAAAAGAAATCATTGATGTAAATGCAATCTAATTAAGTTGTATTGACTCTGCAAGAATTAAAGTAAGCAGTGCTTACAATAAGAAAAATTTTCGAGGCCTAAAAAAAGACCTTGAGTTTTGAAGGTCGAGGCCTACTCATGCCATCGTGGCTGATAAAAAGGCCCTGAGTTTTGAAGGTCATGGCCTACTTGGGACTGATTTGTACCGTACTGGCTCGTGTCGAAGCCCATACTCGTGCCAAAGCTCCCCCCCCCCCATTCCCCCCCCCCCCCCCCCCCGCGCGCTTTTTTAGATTTGTGAACCAGGGTGCCCTACTTGAGTCAAAGCCCACCCCCAAGTTTCAAATTGGACGAAAGTTGTTTGAGACAAGACGTCAAATTTGCAGGCATCAAATGGAAAAACAGGTGACTTTTGCAACTGCAACTGTGTACTTACCAAATAGAACTGTAATACTGTATTTTTTATATTTTTTGGAGTTGAGGTTTTTGTGTTGTTGAATTCATCTTTTGTGTAATACATTATGTCTGTGTTCAGTGTTATAAGTCTTTATTAAAAAATTATACAATGTGTATCCCAAGCAAAATTGACTTGTTTATTTTTTTGTCGACCACGTTTTGGAAGCTGTCACTTGTTCAAATGAGTGTGCAGGCTGCTGTCAATAGCTGTCTGAAACACGCCCACAACATATAGTTTTCACAGTTTTCACAGTGGTTGAAAATCATCAGAAAGATACTGATTAAACACTGCCACTTTCGAGCGGTGCACAACTCATTGTGAAAGAACACTGCCACTTTCGAGCGTGCACAACTCATTGTGAAAAACGGGTGTTCAGAAATTAATGAGAAAGTGGTAATTAAAAATAAAAAAATAATTACAACTCTGGTATTTGAGAATTATATAACAATAGGCATATGATTTATGACTTATTTGTTCAATAAAACATGCTCATTTATCATTTCATCATGCTCTGCAACATGTGAAGTTATGACTTTCAGTGTAAAATCAATTTTTTGAATGTAGCCAAGGGAGGCAACTATTTTGTTATTCATATTCCGCTGTGTAAATTTTATCCGGTCTTCATATTATGATTTTTTTATTGATTTTGTGTGGAGCTATATTTTGTTTTATTCGTAATAAGTGTACAGATTTTTAAAAAAACAGCTATTTTTAAACAGACTATGTTTGTCTGTTTTCAAGGGGGTGGTTTGCAGTGTTGATTGACATAGGCCTACTTACGTCCATTTCTGGCTTCGAGAGTAACCTGTACAAAAAAAAATGAAAACAAACACCGCATGGTTTTCTGTTTGTTTTATTCATTAAATTGAGGATTAAAACCCGAAATCTGAAAATGAAACTATGTACAAGATAATTATGAGAATTTTAAAAGCCAATTCTATAAAATTGGTAGGCAGTTTCCAAAGAAACGTAACATACCCAGTGGATACTTATTTGTCTTAATTTCAGACGCATCCCAACGTGACTTGCAAGCACTATTACTCGTCCCGAAGGCCCCCCCCCCCCCCCACCCCACCCCACACTTTGCAATTTATCCACTGCAAGCACCCCCTGGGCTTCGACACAAGTAAGTACGGGTATTAATATAAATAAAGTGCAAAACTCTTCAAAATAACTCAAATGTTTTGAAATTGGACATTGAAATTTTCGCAGCCGATTAAAAGGCCCCGAGAATACTGGTCTCGGGGCCGATCTCGCGGCCGGGGCCGATCGGCCGCGACTTATTGCAAGCACTGAGTAAGAAAGTATGTGGCAAAGCCTAATTTCAAATACAAAGAAACTAAGTCTGAAAACATATTTAAAAGGGGTTAAAATCATGCCAATATTAATGAAAATCACTGTAGAAAGGTTCAGTAGGCAGTAGAAATTGTCCCAAATGTGAAACAGTGACATTGCAATAAACTGTTTGAAGAATTACAGGTGTAACTTTGTAAACAAAAAACTTTAACCGGGAAGTTGAAAGTTAAATTGCCATACAAAAAAGGGTTAAATATTTCCTAAAATAACATGACACATAATGAGAATGATACAATCAATAGTAATTAATATTAATTTAAAAGAAAAAAAACTTTAACCTTGACTAAAAAACTTTTAACCACAAACTTGAACCAAAACTCTAAATGTTAACAGACGGATGGGCAGACGGATGGGCAGACGGACGAAAGTCATGACTATAGCCCAGACTGTAAACAGCCGGTCTAAAAATGAAACAAGTTAGTCTAACAACTTTTATTTCCCCCGTCCCCACCGACTTTTCTGACTATAACAAACATAAAATGATAAATTTTAAGTAATTTGTATATATTTTATACTTACCAATGGCCCAGACTAGCTGCTGGTGCTAACTCAAATTAATCCATGGCCAAACACAAATTTTGCCCCCCAATCCCCAAAATTTGCATGCAAAACCAAAACAATTAAGTCCTAGATGGTTACTACTTAAAATTTATCATATTTTTATATGACAACCAATGGCCCAGACTGGCTGAATTGTAAAAAGGCTGGAGGGTCTAGAACATAAAGGAAAATCCAATCTCTCAATTATTTCAGTAAAGGATAGCTCCTACAGGAGAACAGAAGAAGATAGGAAGTATATATGTCTTTCTCTTTTACGAGAAAAGAGAAAGGCATAACACCAACAATGTAATTGAGTATTACATAATATCTAATTCTCCAATTAATGCCAGCATAACCCGTTATGCTAATTCAGTGAAGGAAAAGCTAATTCAGTGAAGGAAAACCAATATATAAAGATAGTCCAGAGAATGAGACTCTTAATACTCATTTAAAAGTGTCCGAGGATTGTATATTAATGCTCATTTGACACGTTACATATACAAATGCTTCACAGAGAACTACACTTTAAAAACAGTATATAAATAAGACATGGTTATTGCTTCACACCGAGCACCACATTAAAACCACCCCAGGACTACTGTCACTGGAGGAGGCATTTCCTTGCTTTTCACTATAAAGCCAGATAATCATTAGGGAAAAACCGCTCCTCCCCGCCCCCCCCCCCGCCCCCTTCCCCTTGTTCTGAGGTAAAATACCCAAGAACGAAGAGGGCAGTGGAACAGCGTCAGAGCTGGAGCAAAAGAAAGAGGTCCCAAAGATCTAAGGTCACCAGAGATGGACTCTAAATTTCTCAGGTAAAACTCTGTAAATGAAGAGGGCTGTGTCCAGTAAGCAGCCTTCATGAGATCAGAAATGGCTATACTGTTAGAATAAGCCGAAGAAGTGGACAGTGCTCTAACCTCCTGCACTGAAATTTTATTGACAGAACGTTGATCCGACGATAGATTTTCGTAGGTAATGCAAATTACCAACTGAATCCATCTAGCAACAGAATGAACAGAAATATTTTTTCTGTTAGGCATCACAGAAAGGAAGAAATGTTTTCTTCCCGTTTTAATAAAATCTGATTGACGTTTATATATACTACTCAAAGTTTGCTAAGCACCAAATATTTGACACATCATTGTGAAATTTGCTCGTGACATATTTGCGATATTTTTGGTGGATATGATTAAGAAATGTACTGAGATGGTCCCTTGTGTTCATATTAGCTCTCTTGACAGGCAGACTTTTTGTGACAGTCATGGAAAGCATGTACCCCTTGATTTTCATGATGTTTTTGTGCACTGTCAACATGTACATGACATGTGTAGGGTATTCAATCTTCATTTCAACACAACCCGTTGTGATTTAATGATTAAATATGGCAAATGCAAATGTAAGACCACATTTGTCTGAAGCAGGAATGTGGCGGGCTGTAGGGATGGTGGAGCAAGGGGCTACCCATCGTCAGGTTGGTGAAGCCATTGATGTGCACCATACGGTGATCACCAGAGCCTGGGCAAGATTTCAGCAGTATGGCACACCAGTAAGACGGCATGGTGGTGGCAAAGACAGGGCAACATCTGCAGCTGAAGACCGGTTTTTGATCATTCAGGCCTTTAGGAACCGCTTTGCCACAGCAACCCAGCTTCGCAGTAACCTTCAGAATGCATCCGGGGTAAATGTTTCGACGCAGGCTATCTGGGCAAGGTTGCACGAAGGTGGTCTCCGGCCGAGAAGACCATGTATTCCGCTGTCCCAGAACCACCGCCAGGCACGATATGAATGCGCATGGACCATGTTGGATGGACCAGAGAAGATTGGCAACCTGTCCTTTTTACAGATGAGTCAAGGTACTGCCTAGACTACACAGATAGGCGGTCTGGGGTATGGAGAAGACCAGGAGAGTGATTCCATGCAGTCAACATTGCTGAGCATGACCGCTACGGTGGAGGGTCAATCATGGTATGGGGCATCAGCAGGGATGGACATACAGAGCTCTGTGTCCTTGAACATGGTACATTGACTGCACAGCGGTATATTGATGAGATCCTGGATGTCCACGTCAGATTGTATGCATGTGCAGTGGGTGATAGATTCATTCTGATAGATGATAATGCCCGTCCTCATGTTGCCCATGCTGTCGGGGAGTACCGACAGAGGGAGAGAATTGAGCGTATGGACTGCCAGCAAGATCCCCTGACCTCAATCCAATCGAACATGTCTGGAATGAGTTGCAGCTTGCAATTTCTGCCTGTCCAGTCCAGCCAAGAAGTGTCAAGGAGCTTGGTGCCATGCTGGTCCAAGAATGGAAAAACAACCCACAAAGGACAACCAGGAACCTGACTGGGAGGATGAGAAGGCGTTGTCAAGCTACAGTTAACAGTAATGGGTCTCATATTCGACATTGAACCCATACCAATTCGCTCCGTCAACTTTTTGGCAAATTGAAAAATTTCGTTTTTTACCAATAATATCCATTTTCCATGGTTATCTTATTCAAAAGCTAAAAAATAATGTCAAACACAAATAAAATCTTAATTTCTATACTTAAATCATTAAAGATATAATTAAATAAAACAAGTGTTTGACCACCGAGGTGGTATTAGTCCCCTACGGCACTTTTGTGACATAAGGTGTTTTTGTCACAGAAGACACTAGAGTATACAAGCATCTTGGATTTTGAAAAAAAAAATATTGAGCGTGCATAATCCCCTCACAACCCTTTATCCATGTACCATATATGAAAGGCACAACCCTTTATCCATGTACCATATATGAAAGGCACAACCCTTTATCCATGTACCATATATGAAAGGCGTAGCTTGAACCCTGTTGGAGGGACGGGTGGTAACATAAAATAGAGAAAAAAGCTTAAAAAACACAACAAAAATGGCCGCCATTCTGCCATCTTGGATTTTGAAAAATAAATATTGACTGTGCATCATCCCCTCAGAACCATTTATCCATGTACCAAATATGAAAGGTGTAGCTTGAAGCATATTAGAGGGAGAGGTGGTAACATAAAAACAGACAGACAGACAGACGGACAGACAGATGTTAGATTTTGAAAAAAAAATATTGAGCGTGCATAATCCCCTCACAACTATATCCATGTACCATATATGAAAAGTGCAGCTTGAACCATGTTGGAGGGAGCAGTGGTAACATAAAATAGAGAAAAAAGCTTAAAAAACACAACAGAAATGGTTGCCATGGCGCCATCTTGATTTTTGGAGAAAAAAATATTGAACGTGCAACATCCCATTACAACCCTCTATCCATGTGCCAGATATAAAAAGTGTAGCTTGAACCATGTTGGAGTGAGGGGTGGTAACATAAAATAGAGAAAAAAGCTTAAAAAACACAACAAAAATGGCCGCCATGCCGCCATCTTGGATTTTGAAGAAAAAATATTGAACGTGCATCATCCCCTCCCAACCCTCTATCCATGTGCCAAATATGCAAAGTGGGAGGGGTGGTAACATGAAAGTTAAAAAATTTATAGTAATTTATATATTTTTTATACTTACCAATGACCCAGACATAGCTGGTGCTAACTCTTAAAATATAGGGCCAAACACAAATTTTGCCCCCCAATCCCCAAAATTTGCATCTAAAACCAAAGAAAACATGTCCTGAATGGCCCTCCACACTTCACCTCTACTGCGCATGCGCAGTGTCAAGGACGTTCCGAAATTGGCGCCATTAATCATTCTAATAACCAGTGCCTGGTAAGCGCCATGTACTCAGTGGGGAGGTAAGAGTTCCCAACTCCTGGGAGGGCCATCCCCGTCTGGGTCATTGGTAAGTATAAAAAATATGTAAATTACTATAAATTTTTTAACATTTTTATACTGTACCAATGACCCAGACATAGCTGAATAGTAAAAAGGCTGGAGGGCCAAGGACATAGAGCAAGATGGAATACGCTCAATAATATAAAATAGAGTCATCCCCTCTAGGGAAAAAGAAGTAATAGGCCTTACATGTATCTTTCTTATTTATGATAAATTAGAAAGATACAACACCTTCCAAAATTGAGCATCATACATCCATGTACTCTATTAATATCTAGTATAATCCTTATACTAATAATTTTTAAAGTAAGCCAATAAATAAAGTAAGTCTAGAGAATAGAGACTCTTTATACTCCTTAAAAGTGTCTGAGGATTGCAAAATAATGTCCGTTGACATGTGCTATATTCAAAAGCTATACTTTAAAAACTAAGACTTGAATGAATTTTTAAAACATAAACTTCTCACTAAACAACCATCCCAATAACAGCTCAGAATTACTAACTCCAGAGGAGGTATCCCCTTGTTTTCATAGTAAAACAGGTGACCCAAGGGAACACCCTCCCCCCCCCCCCCTTTTTCTTGCCCTGGGTCAAATAGCCCAGAGCGAAGAGGGCAGCAGAACGGAGTCACTGCCGAAACAGACAGCCTACCTAGCTATAGTAGCAACTGTTAAGTGAATGACATTCTGAGCAGTAGATAATAGACCGAACAATAGAGGCCTCCAGAAATGGACTCAATATTTCTGAGATAAAAAATTCATGAATGTGGATGGCTGAGCGCAATGAGCAGCCTTCAAAAATCTATAATAGCGACACTATTAATGTAAGCCCAAGATGTAGAAGAACTCTTACTTCATGAGCCGAAATCTCAAACACAACTGCTGAGTCAAAGATATACCATAAGCAGTATCGATAGTTAATTGAAACCATTAGCAATAGAATGGAGCGTAACGTCCTTCTAATAGGCATCAAAGACAGAAGAAGTTTACGCCCGTAGTAATAAACAGATATCTGTTCATAAATACATAAACTCTAACCGGACAGAGTAAAGGCCTATGCCCGTACGAAGACGGAAGGACCTTAATAACAATAGGATCCGGATATTAGGAGCCTAACTCTTATGCAAAAAATCCAACCTAAATAGTAAAGGAAGTAGTGATTCCGAAACTACGAAAGTGAAAATCATCCACCGATAGTGCATGAAACTCACTGACTCTTCAGTAAAAGAGAAGGCAACAGAATTACTGTCTAAAAGGTCAGAATTTGAAAACTACTGTTTCCAGAGGCTCAAATGATTACTTAGCTAAATAAGAACCGAAGTTAAAATCCATATAGGAATTTAATCTAATGATTCTAAGTCTATTTATCAAAAAGTTACTAACTGACTTAGATAAAGAGACATAAGACTCAGTTGTAAACTATCATAGAGTGCATAGGTATGAGGTAACATAAACCTATAACCTTAATAATAACAGGCTGCAGTAGATCTTGTCAAACAAGTATACTAAAAAGTTGCAATGAGTAGTATGGAGGGATCAACAATATGAACATAGTGATCCCTACACCAACGACGGAAGAGCCTCCACTTTAGCCGCATAGAATAGCGAAGAAGAGGATCTCCTATAGTAAGAAATCGCGTCCAAAGCTCGTCCAGTACAATGCTTACAATGCAATACGGACCACACAACGGAATACGTGAAGGTTGCGACCTTGCGGGTTGTGATAAAGATGACACGATTTTACCCAGCGAAAAAAGATCCTCTCATAAGGAAGATTTCGCGTTAAGTCCCACAGTAAATTTACCCACGGTCTCTGTGAAGACAGAGATGCTATCAACAGAAATGTATTGTGGTTGTTTATCTTAGCAATACCTGCTGAAACAACAGCGCCGGAGGATACACATACCCTATCATTCCGTCCTATTAGATCAATAGAGCGTTAACAACATTAGCTCAGAGATCCGGACAAGCAAACACATACGTCTGCAATTGTTTAGCAAGCTGTGTCGTAAATAAATTATCATTGGGCGCTCCCATTGATAGCAAATCTGATTGAATACTTGTTTGTTGAGAGTCCATTCTGACGGCAACAAGCGACTCATAAGTGAACGGAGTCCGGTAAAACAATCAGACGACCCGGAATATGACGGACCGAAACAGAACTTGGTGTACTATAACAAACAGAAGGATTCTTTCCATTAAATTGAATAACGGAAACGAATGAGTGCCTCCCTGGTTCCGGAGATACGCCACTACTGTCGAATTAACGGACAGGATTTGGACATGCGTTTCTGAATAATGTTCATCCAATGACATAAAGCAAGCCTAAAAAACATTATTCCGCGGAAGATAAGTGCTTGCTTAGAGACTGCGGAACCCAAAGACCCTGGCACTTCGAATCCATTGGGATCAATATTATATCCCAACCTGTTTGACTGGCAACCGTCATAATTATAACACTCGGATCCGGCAACTGCAGTGGCACTCTCTGAGTCAACCACCGAATGTTTGCCCCAGTCTGAATCTCTTGCAACACTAGATAGACAAGAGAACATGTAAATCGAACAATTCATGGATTGCTGAAAAGTTGCAGTCGAAGAGAAGCTTCTCCGAGAACGAAGCGACTCTGAGAGAGTTCTTCACCTTACTATCCACGCGCGTGGATGTAGCTAGGGCTGCGTCACGTCTAACCAACTCCAATCAGCCACTGAAGGGCGGAGTTATACGTGAACAAACTACTGCCCTCAAAAGAAATCACAATGAGGATAATATCCCGTAATTCTTTTCTTGAAGACGTAATGATAACGCCTCAGTAAGGTGGATTACGTATGATAAAGCGTCTAAGTTAAGTCTACTAGACATCATTGTCGTTTCCAACATTGTGGTTGGAAAAGACATAGACGGCGAAAAAGAATATTTCCAGTCTTTAACCACGCCGTCTAGACGCATATGAACTCTCGGTATGCCCTGCTCTGCCAAAATAAATTATTCGTATAAATGATAAAAAGGCAGAAATGAGCATTGCAGACACGAAACTAAACTATCATGCTTGGTAGCAGGCTTATATGCATATATAGCGTCGATAAATAATACACATGTTCTAATGACAATATTGGACTGTGTCGGTAAGTCAGGGACAATGTCCCTGAACCAATCCAAAATTCCGTGTCCAATGAAGCTATAAGTCTCTTATCCAACATCGCAGCAATGTAGTCCGAAATAACAATCACTGGAAGATAATGCCAGAAGATATGAATGGCAGCTTCCGATGCTACGAAAAGGAAAACTCGAAATCTTTCGAATCCCTTTCGCCATCCTGTCGGACCCTATAAAGCGTTCGGTCGTCCGTACCTGATGCAACCGCGGACCGCACCGACCCAGCGCCGTCAGATGATTCCTGATTCGACTAAGAAACTGTTGATTGCTGGGATGCTGCGAAAAAACTGTGCTAACTCGGATAGCATGTCCGTCACTGAGGCCTGTGGAGAAGCGGTCCTACAATGCATTGCCGCTAGAAGCTCCGTGATCGTTACCCCGTGCATACTACTAATATGCGAGCGAACGGAGTGTATAGGACTCGTGTCCCTTGGCTACCGGATGGCGTGACCTATTTGCCGTGGAAACACTGAATGACGAAACTGATCGGATACTCGAGGTCACGTAGCCAATGTGCGGTCGTGTGCCCTGCTGTGAGGATGAGGAAGCATTATGGACAGTCTCTCGGACTGTCAATACAACGGAGCGTCCCGACCGACAGACATATGCTCCGAATGTGAAATATCTGAACCACAACATGCGGTCCCCTATGTTGTTGGACGAGAGAGGGACCTCTCTCGCTCACAGCCCGGACGGACCTGGACAAGCCAGGAACCGGACTAACAGGCTTCCTCCGATCTGTCCTCAATCCGCCGTCACTGGGCGAGTACTAAAGTAATTATCCTTCCTAGACCGCAACGGACGAACCCGGCAGCCGAACCATTCGATGAATGTACGCTACACCGGGTGAACTAGCGAATGTCACTCCGTCGATCCTACAAGGGACCTCTTAGGCAATAGACATATTCCATGAGCACTTATTGCCGCTAGCTCTTCATTAACTATGACGACAGAGGCACACTTTTGAAAGACATCTCCGTAACTTTGCGAACAAGAAACCAGAAATGCTTGGTAATAGCAAGCATATAATAATAATATATATAGCGTCGTTCAATAATTCGAAAGTTTGTGTGACAATATTGGACTATGTCGGAACTGAGGGACGATGTCCCTGAACCGAACCAAAAATTTCTAAGTCCACCGACGCTATCAGTTTCTTATCCGGCATCGCAGCATTCTGGTCCGACGAAAGAAGCTGTAGAAGATCAAGTCAGATGACATACACAACAGCATATGTTGTTCCGAAAGGGAAAGCTCGAAATCCTCCGAATCCCTTTCGGTATCCCGTCGGACCGGATGAAATTTTCGGACGTCCGTACCCGCTTCCGCGGAGCGTCCCGACCCAGCATCGTCGGATAAAAAATATGCGACAGATTCAGTTGATGCTGCGATAAGCTGTGCTATTTAGGAAAGCACGTCCGTTCCCGAGGCCTGTGCAGTAGCAGTCTTACGATGCATTGCCGCCGGAAGCTCCGTGTACGTTGACTCCCGCACACTTTCCTATGCGAACGTCCGGAGTCTGCAGGCCTCGTGTTCCTGGCTACCGGATGGTGTGACCTGGTCGCCGATGATTCTCTGACTGGCGAAGCTGACTGGATATCCGAGGTCACGTAGCCAAGAGCGGTTGTGTGCGCTACCATGAGAATGAGGAAGCCTTATTGACAGTCTACTTCGGACTGCCTATATGTCGGAGCGTCCCGAGCGACGGACGTATGCTCCGAATGCAAAACATTTTGTACCACAACATCTGGGGCCAGATGTTGTTGTACGAGAGAGGGGCCTCTCTCGCTCGCCATCTGGATGGACCAGAACGAGCTATGAACCGGACTAAAAGGCTTCCTCCGTTCTCCCTCTAATCCGCCATCACTGGGTGTGCATTTGGTTGATTTATAGTGCTCGCATCACCCCAAAACTCCTTCTAGACCGCAACGGACGAACCCGGCTGCCGAACCATTCGATGAATGGACGCTACACCGGGCGAGCTAGCGGACGTCAAAGGCCGTCAAACCTACTAGGGTCCTCTTAGGCAATTGGCGTATTTACATGAGCACTTTTCCGCTAGCCCTTCATTAATTGTGACGACGGAGGCACACTGTTGGAAGACATCACAGATACATCACCCTAATCTTGATCGTCTGAAATAGAAATTGATAAAGTACAGTGACCCTGCAGGGAAAGGACTGGAGTGTCCAATTCCCCACTAACATACCGTGACATACGCTTCCCATGTTGTCATCGAAATCATACGATACAGAACAGGAGTTAATGCGAGTACACTGACCACATATAGAAGGATTATAAAAGTCAGAGGAAGACTTCCTCTTATTACAATTGATCAAAATCCTTTCAATGTGAAAAGAAAACAAAGTCCTGGTACTCGCACCAACCCCTGGCAATCAAAATACATAATAATAATATGATCCATTAATATAGAAAAAATAATTGAAAACAAAATATTTTGAAAAAATATTTTTTCAGAACAGCCCAAGTTTCTGAAAAGTAACGTTGAGCCCCAATGGATCCCAAGCCTAAGTGTGGACAAAAATTTTAAAAATATTTTAAACAATTTATTCAACACTTACGAACAATAATAATGTATCTAGTAATGATTAAAATAACATCAAGATATTATTTTCAAGAAATCCCCCCCTCACACAGAGGGCTGTTGTAAATGTAAACAATGAGTGTAAAAACACTAAAATAAGACTCCAGGCACCCAGGCCCGGAATCAGTTACCAAAAATACACTATCTGATGCAAAACAGAGACTTCCAGGGAAGAAACTGCAGAACATCAGATGGTAGATGCAGAACACAACGCCTAACCACCCGTAGGTGAAGACGTAAACATGGGGAAAAAAAACAGAATTCATTCTGTTATTCAGCTAAAACTCCCAAGAAATTTTAGTAATAAAAATTACAGAAACTATGCCAAAAGCATGGGAGAATAGCAAGAGGGGACTTAAAGGAAAGGGAGAGAGGAAAACACTGAAAAATCAGTGTAACTAAATAACCAAAATGACAACAAAATGGCTGCTGCCTCGAAAATAGGTAACTTAACATAATTTCATTAAAAAAATTTAAGTTACAGCCCTGATAACATTCTGTCACACATTTTTCCTCTCCTCCTTCTCTATCCTCCTTAGAATCACCATTTCACTAATATTTATATGTCTGGCATCATTTAAACTGAAATTTACAAGCACAAAGATCAGTCAGATGTTAACTGATGAAGGGCCAAACTTAGAATGATTAATGGTGCCGATTTCGGAACGTCCTTGACACTGCGCATGCGCAGTAGAGGTGAAGTGTGGAGGGCCATTCAGGACATGTTTTCTTTGGTTTTAGATGCAAATTTGGGGGATTGGGGGGCAAAATTTGTGTTTGGCCCTATATTTTAAGAGTTAGCACCAGCTATGTCTGGGTCATTGGTACAGTATAAAAATATAGAGAAAAAAAAAAGCTTAAAAAACACAACAAAAATGGCCGCCATTCCGCCATCTTGGATTTTTAGAAAAAAGATTTTGAGCGTGCATCATCCCCTCAGAACCATTTATCCAGGTACCAAATCTGAAAGGTGTAGCTTGAACCATGTTGGTGGGAGGGGTGGTAACATGAAAATAGAGAAAAAAAAGCTTAAAAAACACAACAAAAATGGCCGCCACGCAGTCATCTTGGATTTTGAAAAAAAATTTTTGAGCGTGCATCATCCCCTCAGAACCATTTATCCATGTACCAAACATGAAAGGTGTAGCTTAAAGCATGTTGGAGGGAGAGGTGGTAACATAAAAAACAGACAGACAGACAGACAGACAGATGGACAGACGGACGGACGGACGGATGGAGTGCAATCCTATAGACCCCTTACGGTTCCCGTAGGGGACTAAAAATATATACACTTTTCATTACAATATTTCAACTAAAACGTAAAACAGTAATATATATAAAATCCAAGAGGTGACGCACACGCTCCCCTAATGTGAATAATAGGTGAATGAATTTATTATGCCTGACCGGTTTCGTCTTTTTGAGACTCATCAGAGGTAACAAACCTTTAAAGCATCTCCCTTATATACTTTATTGATTATGAGGTCGTAACAGGGTACCCGGCGGGTATTTTACGTGTAACCGACGGGTATATGTGGTAGTACCCAGCGGGTATATTTGCTAGTACCCGGCGGGTATATAAGTATACCCGACTGGTCTATTTAGTAGTACCCGGCAGGTATCTTTTAAGGTACCCGGCAGGTGTATTTGCGATTGCCGATGGGTACATTATGTGGTACCCAGCGAGTAAACTTAATGTGTCCAACAAATGGCTTTGTTCCATTTCGGCGGGCACATCACTATGATGGCTCCACTAAATAAAAATAATAATGCAAACTACAACGAATTGGTTCTAAACCTGTCAGACCGTGAGCTTACGACAGATGAGCTTTCGCTTCTACACAAAGGGTTAACATTCGTCCCCAGTCCTATTCACTACGACAGAGCTGGTCTCTCCCAGGACATATATGCGTTCATCCGCAGATTACGTCTCAAGGCATTCTTTCACGACACCGACAATAATGTAGAACCTCCTAACCGGTCGGATCAACTTAAACACAAATTCAGGGCTCCGAGCAAATGGACCTCTGATGGGATTGTGGATCCATGTCTTGAGACGTATAACAAAATCCTTGGCTTCCATGTCTCTGCGATACCACATAAGCCAGCTCCCGACAACATAACCTTGGGAGAACGGAAAGCCATTAACACACTCACTGCCAACAAGAGAATTGTGATTAAAAAAGCAGATAAGGGCTCTACTGCTGTTATCCAAAACAGGGAGGATTACATCGCTGAAGGTCTCCGACAATTAAACAATTCAAAATTTTATTGTAAAACCCGTGAAGATCTCACTAATTTCCACAACGAAATGGTGAACAAAAAACTTGATCATCTTTTACTTAGAAAGGAAATTAGTGAAAAACTCCACCGAGGTCTCACAAACTTAAATCCTAGAACACTAAAGTTCTATTTATTACCCAAAATTCACAAATGTTCGATTCGAGGCCAAGTCCCTGGGAGACCCATCATCAGTGGGAACAATAGCCCAACTGAGAATATCAGCAGCTTTGTAGATGAACACATCAAGGACTTTGAAAAACAGTACCCAAGCTACATTCGAGATACAAGCGACTTTATCACTAAACTAGAAACTCTTGGTGATCTACCTGAAGAAACAATTCTGTGCACCCTGGATGTAACTTTGGTATACACAAATATACCTAATCAGGGGGGATTGGTGGCCGTAACAATACCGATAAACAAATACAAACCTAAATGGGATATCTCAACAGTAGGATTATTAGACTTACTGAAAATGGTCCTTCACAGCAATAACTTCCAATCTAATCAGGAACCTGCAAATTGGTGGCACAGCAATGGGCATCAAAGTAGCGCCTTCATATGCTAATATCTTCATTGGTGAATTGGAAACAAAATTATTAGACAACTCTCATCTGAAGCCGTTACTATATTTACGCTTCATTGATATTTTCCCAATTTTGACACATGGAGAAACGAAATTAAAGGAATTCATCACCAACTTGAATTCTGCCCACCATTCCATAAAATTTACTGCAGAATATTCTCCCCAATCGGTACATTTTCTCGATGTGGTGGTAAGTAGAAAACATATTGAAAACAGACCTCTACACAAACCTACTGACTCCCATGCGTATCTCTTTCGGACTCTTACCATTGAACACCTCAAAAAAAGAATGGGTATTATGGCCAACTCTTAAGAATCAAGCGCATATGCAGCGATGAACAGGATCTTCACGGACACGGTATTGAAATGCTCAATCATTACGCCCAAAGGGGCTACAACAAAGACGCCCTACTGAATGATCTCCAACGTGCAAAAACTCGGCGTCGACAAGAATTACTCACCAATCAAAAAAGCCCCCAATCTAACCGTATCCCATTTGTCTGCACCTTTAACCCTGATAGTATGTCATTCACCAACTTAATTAGGAAATATTGGGAAATCTTACTCTTTTCAAATAAATATCGAGATCTCTTCAGTGAAATGCCACTGACAGCATTCAGAAGAAATAAAAATTTAAAAGATCTGCTCACCCGAGCTGAACTGCCACTACTAACACAAATCAGTGGTCGCACTATAAAGAACCCATTTCTCCCCTGCAACATGGGAAATTGCACCATTTGCCCAAAATTGAAATCGAACCCACTTTGGTTCAAAAGCACACAAACCAAACAATGCTTTCCGGGCCCCAAGAGGTATTCATGAGCAAGCAGAAATTGAATTTATCTGCTCACATGCAGCAGATGTTCCAAACAATATGTGGGGGACACGAAACATAATTTCCGCACCAGATTCACAGAACATATGTTGGACATTCGACACAGCAGAGATACCACAATAGCATTACATTTCTCGTAATCTGACCATAACATTAATGATCCGCATTTCCAAATTATTCAGATTTTAAATTCAGATCCCGACTCAGAACCAGCAACAGGACACAGAAAACAAACTGAAATTAATTTTGGATATACCGCCTACGAACATTGCTACCATATGAGCTGAACTGAAAAGATTTATAATTTATAATTTATTGTACCAATTTTCTACACTTTTCTGTCTTCTGCAAAAATTCCAGACCTAATAATAATAATAATAAGAAGAGTCAAGTAAACATAACGTCATACTTGCTACTCCGCAACAAGTCTTATAGAGGAACGTAGTTCAGTATTGAAGCAAAAATGGCTGTTGATTGTAAAACCTGCAGGGCAACATTTGCTCATAAATCTGGACTTTATCGCCACATTGGAATTGTTCATCGCCAAGGTGGCTTCCCCACATGCAACATATGCAATACCACATTCAGACGTCGGGAATATTTAAGCAAACATATGTTAAACCAACATCAGAAGAGATTACCTCCAAAGAAGAGAATATCCATGCAGACATCGGCAAGCATCCAACAAGATACTAAAGACCAAAGAACACAAACAGACTTCGATGCACAAGCCTCACCAAGTACTGTGTCTTGCTTTGAGTCTGATACAGTCCAATACCCGATAGAATCTGGACCAAGTGAAATGACCCACAGTTCTGATAATGGCACCGCTGTGGACAAACTCATCACGACGGTGATCCAACCTGGCTCATCACATTCTGCTGACCCTTTAGACAATATCATCATCAACAAGAATAGTAAAACGGTGCACCCCAGACTATGGAGCCATCAAGGCAACACCCCCATAACTGGGACTGCAAACCTCTATAATACCCCAAAAGTCCTAGACTTTGCAGCCAACAGAATCAACCGTTTCCAAAAATAAAGTGGAGTTCGTGCAATTTTCTTCTTTTATGAATTTTAATCATCAACATAGCACCTTTATACTTATCTCCCTTTTGAAACTTTACAAACACCATAAAAACATCACACTCGTTGGGTACACATAATACTCGTCCTTTTCGTAGTGATGCGCCCGCCGAAATGGAACAAAGCCATTCGTCGGACACATTAAATATACTCGCTGGGTACCACATAATGTACCCATCGGCAATTGCAAATACACCGCCAGGTACTTTGATAGATATCCGCTTATCCGGAATCTGATTCATAGCCAAAAATCCCACTTCCGTAGTGAGATTAATGGTATTACCCACGCTACGGTAATGAGATTCATCAACAGATAATGCATAGTTCACCGACTCTTCTAGCAGATGCAAAGGCTAAGAGAAACGTCATCTTATACAGGGTTTCCCCTAGCCCGGCTGGGGGTCTGTCGAACGGACCCATTCCCCTGCCGATCATACTATGATCAGTGAGAAAAGCTGGTAGTTAAAATGTCGAGTACAATGCTGTATCGTAACGACACTCAGGATCCTTTGTTTCTACATAATATAGGCATAGTTATGTTGTATAATATGCCTACTATTACTAGCAACAACCTGATACTTTATAACCCCCAGACGAGAGGGGGAAACGAAGTTCAAATCCTAAACGTCGCCTATAAAATTTCGGACTCAAATTGTCGTGTTTGGTCCGAAATCACTGGCTTTTATTTCGAGCGATAAATGGGCCTCGCAATATGATGGGTTCAGGGTCGTTTCGGCCTCTGTGTTTTTTTCAGGACGTTTCGGCCTCGACCGGGGCCGAAACATCCCACCTATCGAGGTCGAAACCCGATTTTTTTTGGATATATTTTTTTTAGTAGTTTTTTGGGGGATTTTTTTATTGCTAAAAATTTTTTCTTGTGGTAAAAAAATGCAATGCTGTATAACTTTAAAGAAGGCAACTTACCTTAGTCTGAAAGTAATCATTAGTAAATTAAATCCATCCAAGAAATCAGAAGATTGAGAACAAAATCACTCAAACCTGCCTTCACAATTTTGCCCAAATCGGCCTTTTGCGAAAGCGCTGTCGACTGATATATTTTAGCAACCAATTTTATTTAACTTTTTACCCATATCAGTTTTTTTTTTAATATTATAAAGCGTACCTTGACCTCCAAACATTTGAGGATAAAACATCCAAGATTCCTTAAAGTATCCAATAGGCCTACAGAATTTCACACAACATGTTCACTTGAATAACAAATATCAAAGACAAGCTGTCTCAGAGAGGCAGCTTGTGCAGTTCAAACTGAATGTTAAGTGGATAGCCCTATTAAGCTGAACTGTCCAATCAATATTTTGGACTCAGTTCGGGCTAGACGCACTTTCAAAACAAAGAGTCAAGCTAACTCAGACTTTCCCTGCTACAGCCACTGTTTTTACAACATTTAACAGTTATATTGGTAGTCTTTCCAGGGGTTTAGCCAGGATTTGAAAATAGGGCGTCCAAATTTGGGAGAGGGGCAAGTTGGAGTCTGCGGAGGCAAATGCAGATGGCAAAGGCATCTGCTTGCAAGTGCCGAAGGCACTTGCCTTTTTCGGGGATTCGGGAAATTTTTTAAATCTAGCATCAAATGGAGCCTTCTGGTGAGTTTTAGGGGTTGAATCTACTTTTAATTTTGAGTGGGCAAAAAGACATTTTTTTAACAGCATGTTCAATTTTCCAATTTTCCCACCCAAATTTACTGACATTTAATCGTTGGGGCCACAGACTTATGTCCCTCCCCGTCCCCGGGCTCCCCCTAACGGCCTAACCCCAACCGTGTATTGATGTAATAGTTACTAAATCAGGTGGAGCCTTGAGGAAGTTGAGGTAGTAGGTACATTCATGTATTCATGAATTTGAACAACCTGCCCACGAGCGGTGAGTGTTACAGCACGTAGGCAGGTTGTTCAAATTCACGAATGCCGTTCTCGGCCGTTCTGCTTTCATAATTAACACGTGCCAGCTTACCAGTAAAAAAACAGGTCACTTGACATGAGAATGGAATGTGTGGGTGAAGGAGTGACATAATTTATTCCACTTTTCGCCCCTTTTTTAATCCCAAATACAATACTGTGTAGCAGAACTCGGCTGTCATTTTACATTGCCAAGATGACAAGTTGGCAGTTTTTTTTTGATAACACCAGTCATCAGTCAATTTAACACCACGCCTCTTTCCTCTTTTATTGTTGTAATGTTTATATTAACAAGATTTCTGACCAATCACAATTCAGTGATTTATTTTCCCCATATGAATAAGCACATGTTGTTAAACTTCCTGATTTCGGTTTCAATGCTTGTAATGTTGTTTGCAATAAGTACGTTCTAGGTTATCCATAAGCAAAATTAGATCTTAACGTCATTCGCGTCACTGAATGGGCGGAGACAGTAGAAAGATTGACAGGTGATACGCAGATTTCTGTGATATCTATCAGTATCTGACAGTATCATATTGGAATTGGGGTATTTTCTATGCGATTAACACACGGGGAACCGGTGGCATTTGTAACATTTAGGAAAGACAATCAACAGGGCACCGTGAGGGACGCATAGCAACATCGGAAGGGCCGTCTTTTTGAAAAAACAATGCGTCCAAATTGTAAACAGGGCGTCCAAAAGACGGCTGGACACATCTCTGGCTAAACCCCTGGGTCTTTCATAGGTATTGTGTTGATGCTGTCATGCAGCGGCAGTTAATGTGTTGAATAAAAATCTCTCTTTTGATTATAAACCTCAAACGTTTAATTGACTGAGCCCTCCTCAAAGACTGAACAATCAAAACAACCAGTCAGAAGCTGAAGAGTAAAATTTTAACCTTAGTTCAAGGTTCATTCAGAGATAAATTTTGTGACAGAAGGATGTGTGACATCATGTGTCTTTTTCTTATTCATTTTATTACCTGTGGATTTTAATGGATTCTCTGCGGGTTTTTTTTATTTCTAATATTGGTGAGTAGTAAAGCACTTAGACTTTCTCAAATTATGGAGGCCGAAACGTCCCCTTCCAGGGTCGTTTCGGCCTCGGGACGTTTCGGCCTCGATGTTTTCCCCGAGAACTTTTCGTCTTCGGTTTCAAAAAATATCGAGGCCGAAACGACCCGGCCGAAACTTCCCGAGCCAAAACGTCCCGAGGCCGACGAAACATCCCGGGGCCGAACTGGTAAAGGGCCAAAACGTACCGCTCCCATATGACGTAACGATGGAGTGGTCATACTGGTCCGAATCGAGCGCCGATGGTGCGAATCGACCGTGGTGCCATTCGACCGTGTTACCAATCGACCATTCCCCGAACAAAACGACGCTAGGTTTAGAAAAAAAAGTTTTTTTTCGAACTTTAGAAAAAAAACTTTTTTAACGCTAAAACCAATTTTGTTTCGTTCTCTCTGCATTTCCAATTATTTACGTTGGCACGTATCGGGTTGTATAAAAAAAATTGAGGTCAAGCGTCGCAGTCACTGTCAGGATTTGTGGATTTTGTGTTGTTTTGGGTTTGTATTTTTATGAAACCTCCGACCAGATGTAGTATTGTATGTCCCATTGGAATTTAGAGAATTGTAGGAGGAAAAAATACATATTTTCCTCTTCAATTATTCAGCATTTTAGCGACCAGAATGCCCCCAGAGGCCATCTGAGAGCACCTAAAAATCAAAATTTTCAGACACCCCTGTATACGCACGTGCCTTCGGCACGAGCGGCAGATGCCTTTGGCGTCTGACCGGGCCCACCAATTTTCTCCTAGCGGAAACCCTGTCTTATAGGTAAAGAATTTGAACTCTACGATGTCTAACAGCTCAAAAGGAGCTTCTTTGAGCTTTAACAGAACCCAAGCCAAATTCCACTTAGGAATTAATCTGAGGGTTCTAGGTCTATTGATAGAGAAATTTCTAACCAGCTTGGATAAGTATCTGATAACAGACCTATAGTCCATTAATAATGACAGGCTGCAGTTTGAGATTGTCAAACAAGTAGACCAGGAAATTGGCAATATGCGGATCGTATATGTCTATCGACTGATCCCTACACCAACGGAAGAAAACCCTCCACTTCGCTGCATAATGCAACGAAGAGTAGGCCCTCCTACAGTTCGAAATTGCGTCCACTACTTGTCCTGTAAAATGTTTTCCGTGAAAGAAGGACAGCACAATGGAAATATGTGAAGGTTGATACCTTCTAGGTTGTGATGCAGTGCACGCGACTTCCCCTGATAAAGAAGATCCTCTCACGGAGGAAGCTTCCGGGGAACATACCATAACAGACACCTGAGATTAATCCAAGGTTTCTGTGATGACAGAGATGCCACTAGCAGGATTTTGCAATGAGACTGTTTGATCTTTAATGGTATCGTCAACATGGCCGAAGGCCTGCGACACCTGTCTAGACTATACCGGAAAAGAAAGAACTTCTTCCTTCCTCTGTATAAAGTCTGCGTCTAAAGACGCCAGCAGTTTCTCCCTTGTTGTCGCAGCTTGCTGATTCGGTGGAACAAATTCAGGATAGTACTGATGGATAAATTCCATCGCTACCATATATTGTTCCGAAAGGGAAGGGTAATCATCTTCCTTTTCCCTTTCACCATCCGACTGAATCAGTTGTGAATCTCGATCCATTGCATCTGCGTGAACAGACGACTGGACCGACCCAGTACCATCCGACAGCTCACTTCCGGAGTCTGCATCAACTACAGGCAAGGCAACAAGCATGTAAATCTGAGGAAGACATCCTCGCCTAGCATTTAGAGCAGTAAGCTTTCATGATTCAATCAAAATAAGTTGATAGTACTCCTACAAACTCCACAATAAAAATATGATAAAGATACATAAATAATTGCAATCAAAATACAAAAATTAAATTCAAATTTTTTTTAAAAAGCCTAAGTTCCCAAAGGGAACATGAAGAGCCCATGGGCATCCCGATAGAGCCCAAGTGTGGACAAAATCCAAATTTTTTTAGCTACACTACTGGAATCATAATGAATGTATCTTACAACAATCCTACAGTAATATAATATCTAAATACTACATATATACTACTCAAAGTTTGCTAAGCACCAAGTGCATCCAACTACCTGTTTTACGTTTTAGTTGAAATACTGTAATGAAAAGTGTATATATTTTTTATTTACTTATATCTTATTTACTTATATCTTTAATGATTTAAGTACAGAAATTAAGATTTTATTGTGTTTGACATTATTTTTTAGCTTTTGAATACGATAACCATGGAAAATGGATATTTTTGATAAAAGAGGAAATTTTTCAATATGCCAAAAAGTTGACGGAGCGAACTGGTATGGCTTCACTATCAAGTATGAGACCCATTACTGTTAATTACAGCTTGACAACGCCCTCTCAGGCTCCCAATCAGGTTCCTGGTGTTGTTCCATTCTTGGACAAGCATGGCACCACGCTCCTGGACACTTCTTGGCTGGACTGGACAGGCTGAAGCCCGAGCCGCATTGACATGTGCACTTAATGTGTATAAGTAGAACTGAATAAATCAAAGTTCATCTAATTTGCATAATTTCTGCATGAGAAAAAACCTGTATTATATGTGATGTATTCCATGTTACTAAACATTCATTTAAAAATTTATCCAAATCGGAACCTTCATATAGAAGTTCTGTACAAAAAACTGATTGCACCTAATTTTGGTACAAAATGGCCACCAGCAGCCATCTTGAATTTCAGACCACACCCCAAAACACTCGTTTTAGTCCCAAGGTGATAACAAAGGTACCCAAGAAGTTTTGTGAAGATCGGTTCATAAATACAGCCCCAAGCCCGAGCTGTACTGACATGTGTACTTACTGTGTATAAGTGGCACTGAATAAATCAAAGTCCATCTAATTTGCATAATTTCCGTACGAGAAAAAAACCTGTATTATATGTGATGTATTCCCTGTTACTAAACATTCATGCAAAAATTTATTCAAATCAGAACTTTCATACAGAAGATCTGCACAAAAAAATAATTGCACTAATCAGGCTTGGCAATTTCAGGAGAGCGATTTTTTAGCTCTCCTTACTGACCTCCTGAAAGAATTAAGGAGAGCGAAAAATTGCCCTCCTAAATATTTTGGTCTGGGATGATTGAGATTACATGTATTATGCTCACATTAATTTTTTGTTGTAAAACAAAAATGTAATTTAACTTCGAAGTCACATAACATCACGTAATTTCATTTTGAAAGTGGTTTAGTGGTAAAAGGTAATGGCTGCAACCATACCCAAACACAGTTGCAATCATCTGAAGCAAAATGGGTCACAGCAATATTTTTTTTTCTGTCAGTTTCAAGTTCAACAACTGACATCACAGTTTGAGGGGTAATTATTCAAGGAATATTGACACTATAATATACTACCATTACTACTATCCTGTCACGTGAAGCACTTGCACCAGGATGTGACTGTAGATTCAAGCAGACCTGTTGTCCAAGAAAGTCATACGCCTACTACTACCACCTTCAACCCCCCTTGGGGGGTTGAAGGTGGTAGTGGTAGGCTTATGACTTTCTTGGACAACAGGTCTGGGTACACACACGGGTCTTGTCAAGTGTGTGTTCGGTTGTTGAGTGAGACATCTAGATGTCTAAGAGATTTCGCTTTACCTTAGTAAAGTTAATAAAATCACTGATGTAGTCTGTTGGTTTCAGTTTCAATGAGTTCGTTCAACTGGATACTTAAAATGCTGTGTAAAGCTAATTGCTCTCCTAAGCTGATCGAGGAGAGCGATTTTTTGCCCTCCTGCATTTTTCAGAATGCCAGGCCTGACTAATTTTGGTACAAAATGGCTGCTGGTGGCCATCTTTAATATTGGACCACACCCCAAAACACTCGTTCTCGTCCCATGGTGATAACAAAGGTGCCCAAGACGTTTTGTAAAGATCAGTTCATAAATTCAGAAGTTCTGCACAAAAAACTGATTGTACATAATTTCGGTACAAAATGGCTGCTGGCAGCCATTTTGAATTTTGCATCGCACCCAGAAACACTCATTCTCGTCCCAAAGTGATAACAAAGGTACCCAAGAAGTTTTGTGAAGATCGGTTCATAAATACAGCCTCCAGCCTGAGCCGTATTGACATGTGTAATTACTATGTATAAGTAGCACTGAATAAATCAAAGTTCATCCAATTTGCATAATTTCTGCATGAGAAAAAAACCTGTATTATATGTGATGTATTCCATGTTACTAAACATCCATACAAAAAATTAAGCAAATCAGAACTTTCAAAGAGAAATTCTGTACAAAAATTGATTGCACTAATTTTGGTAGAAAATGGCTGCTGGTGTCCATCTTGAATTTTGGACCGCACCCAAAAACACTCGTTCTCGTCCCACGGTGATAACAAAGGTACCCAAGAAGTTTTGTAAAGATCGGTTCATAAATACGTCCTCTAGCCCGAGCCGTATTGAATTGTTGATGGACAGATGGATGACGGGCCACAGCATAACCTCAAATTTGACTTACGTCAAAGCTGAGCTAAAAATTTGACTTAAGTCGTCAAAGTTGAGCTAAAAAACAGAAACAAGACATCAGGCACAGAAAAACGGCCCAAAGTCAGTAACAAATTTTAAAGCAACCAGATGTAAAGCAAGATCTTCAAATGAAGAAAAAACGATACATCGGATAGATGATGCAAGACCAAAACGGCCTAACACACCTAGGGTGAGGACGTAACCATGGGGATAAACAGAATAAACATTCTGTAATACACGTTAAACTCCCAAGAAATTTAAAAACAGCCTAAAAGCTTAGGAGTTTAACAGGAGGACTTCAAGGAGGGATAGGGAAGGAACACTTAACAAACAGTGGATAAATCATTATCAAGAATGATGACGTCAGGCGTATGTCCCAAAATTGGGAAACATGAAACAATTTTTAGCTTAACCTGACCAAGTCAAGATAAGCTATTGCCATCACGCATGCGGAAGTCTGTTAGTCTGTTCACATTTTCCTTTAGCACAGGCTACACCCAGTAGTTCTTGTCTGATCGTCACAAAATTTTATATGCAGGTTTGGGATCATGTCCAGATGAGAACGTCCCCTTTTGGTCATGATCGGTCAACCCGTATAGCTGCCCAAGCCCAAAACCCAAAAACCATTAGCACAGTCCACAAGTCATATTTATGAAGGGATTTCATTGTAACTTGGTAGGATGCCTCTGTATAATGCCTAGATGATGACATCCCCTTTTGGTCGCGATTGATCAACTGTGACAGCTACAGGTGCCCAAAGCCTGAAAACCTTGAGCACAGTCTACGTGTCATATTTATGAAGGGATTTCATTGTAACTTTGTAGAATCACACCAAATAATGTCTAGAGGAGAACGTCCCCTTTTGATCACAATCATTCTGCCTTGATGGCTGCCCGAGCCCAAACACCTTTAACATAATCTATAGGTCGTATTTATAGAAGGATTTCATTGTAACTTGTTAAGTTGACTCCATATAATGCCCAGATGATGACATCCCCTTTTGATCGCGATTGGTCAACTGCCCAAAGCCCGAAAACCTTGAGCACAGTCTACATGTCATATTTATGAAGGGATTTCATTGTAACTTCGTAGGATCACTCCAGATGATGCCCAGATGAGAATGTCCCCTTTTGGTTGCGATCAATCAATCAGGATGGCTGCCCGAGCCTGAAAACCTTTAGCACAGTCTACAGGTCATATTTATAAAGGGATTTCATTGTAAATTGGTAGGTTGTCTTCATATAATTTCTAGATGAGAATGTTCCCTTTTGGATGTAATTGGGCAAATGTGATGGCTACAGGAGCCCGAAAACCTTTAGCATGGTCTATAGGTCATATTTATGAAGGGATTTCATTGTAACTTGGTAGGATGACTCCAAATAATGTCTAGATGAGAACGTCCCCTTTTGGTTGCGATCATTCCGCCTTGATGGCTGCCCGAGCCCAAAACCTTTAGCATAATCTATAAGTCGGATTTATGGAAGGATTTCACTGTAACTTGTTAGGTTGCCTCCATATAATGCCTAGATGATGACATCCCCTCTTGGTCGTGTTTGGTCAACTGTGACGGCTTCAGGGGCCTGAAGCTCGAAAACCTTGAGCACAGTCTACAGGTCATATATATGAAGGGATTTCATTGTAACTTTGTAGGATCACTCCAGATTATGCCTAGATGACAACGCCCCCTTTTGGTCACAATCATTCAGCCATGATGGCTTCCTGAACCCAAAATCCTAAAAACTTTAGTACAGACTATAGGTTGTATTTGTGAAGGGATTCCATTGTAACTTAGTAGAATGACTCAGTATAATGACGAGATGAGGACGTCTCCTTTTAGTTGCAATCAATCTACCGTCATGGCTACATGTAGCTCAACTTGACAAACTTGAACTAAAGGAAGAATGTTGAAACACAAATGCAATAAGTTCAGAGGTTATTGTAAATGGCAACTTTTTTCACAGAAATGAACGTTAATCAATAGCAATTATCTAAAGGTACACCATGAGCACACCAAGTTCAAAAACAATCTCCTGATAAATGTGGCCTGCAGGCAATGTCAAAGAAGAACGTTGATGCACAGATGCAATAAATTGAAAGATTGTTTCCAACAGCAAGTTTTTGATGGAAATGAAAAGAAAATCGATAGCTCCTATCTTTGTCACCCTGCAGAAGCATACAAGGTTTCAAAACAACCTGATAATGAATGCTCCCTCAAAGGCATGCCAAAAGAAGATGTTAATGCACAAATGCACTAAGTTTGAAAGTCATTTTGGCAATGTTTTTTTCTCTCTTTTTTATGGAAATTCACAAATATACCCTGCAGAAGAGAGCAAAAGGGATAAGATGCTGCAAAAATGCAGAAAGTTCAAAGGCTGGTGATAACACTAAAATTTTATGGAAATGAAAAATGAAATTTCAACATAACAGCACTGTGTGTGTACAAAGTTAGAGTAATCCATGCATTTTTAAATGTAAACTGTAAGACTGGCTAAAGGAAGAATGCTGATACACAAATGCAGTATTTTCAGAGGTTATTGTAAATAGCAACTTTTATCACAGAAATGAATGCTAATCAATAGCTCTTATCTAAAGTTCTTGCCTAATGAGCACACCAAGTTAAAAAACAATCCAATGATAAATGTGGCCTGTAGGCCATGTCAAAGAATGTTGATGCACAAATGCAATAAATTCAAAGATTGTTGCTAACAGCAACAGTTTTCGATGGAAATGAAAAGAAAATCAATAGCTCATATCTTTGTCACCCTGCATAAGCATAGAAAGTTTCAAAACAACCTGATAATGAATGTGCCCTCTGAGGCATGCCAAAGGAAGATTTTAATGCACAAATGCACTAAGTAAAAGGTCATTGCTTGTGACAATGGGTTGTTTTGTTTTGTTTTTGTTTTTTTTTTTGGGGGGGGGGGGGGGAGGGGGGGGGGGTATGGAAATTCATAAATGTACCCTGCAGAGAGTGCAAAAGGGATAAGTTGATGCACAAATGCAGTAAGTTCAAAGGCTGGTGATAACGACAATAATTTTTTAGGGAAATGAAAAAAGGCAATAAATAGTTCACATCTAGAGGTCACCCCGAACACAGATACCAAGTTTCAAAGTGATCCGATCATAAATGTGCCCTGAAGGGTGTGTTAAAAGGAAATATTGAGGTCTGACTAAACTAAGTTCAAAGGTCAGCAGCAACATTTTTTGACAGAAATGGAAGAAAATCGACAGCTCCCATATAGAGGTCTCCCCAAACAAGCATGCCAGGTTTCAAAGCAATCCGATTAAAAATGTTACTTGTAGGGTGTGCCAAAGGGAAATATTGAGCTCTGACTCAACTAAATTCTAAGAACGTTGGCAGCGGCAACACTTTTTGACGGAAATGGAAGAAAATCGATAGCTCCCATCTAGATGTCTCCCCAAACAAGCACGCCAGGTTTCAAAGCAATCCGATCATAAATGTGCCCTGTAGGGTGTGCCAAAGGGAAATATTGAGGTCTGACTAAACTAAGTTCTAAGTTCAAAGGTTAGCAGCAACATTTTTGGACGGAAATGGAAGAAAATCGATAGCTCCCACCTAGAGGTCACCCCAAACAAGCATGCCAGATTTCAAATCAATCCGATCATAAACGTGCCCTATAGGGTGTGCCAAAGGGAAATATTGAGGTCTGACTAAACTAAGTTCTAAGAATGTTGGCCGCGGCAACATTTTTTGATGGAAATGAAAGAAAATCGATAGCTCCCATCTAGAGGTCACCCCAAACAAGCAAAACAATCCGATCATAAATGTGCCCTCTATGGTGTGCCAAAGGGAAATATTGAGGTCTGACTAAACTAAGTTCTAAGAACGTTGGCCGCGGCAACATTTTTTGATGGAAATGGGAGAAAATTAATAGCTCCCATCTAGATGTCTCCCTAAACAAGCATGCCAGGTTTCAAGGCAATCTGATCATAAATGTGCGCTGTAGGATGTGCCAAAAGGACATACTGAGGTCTGAGTAAACTAAGTTCTAAGAACGTTGGCCATGGCAACATTTTTTGACGGAAATGGAAGAAAATCAATAACTCCCATCTAGAGGTCACCCCAAACAAGCATACCAAGTTTCAAAGTGATCTGATCATAAATGCGACCTGTGAGGTGGGTCAAAGGAAATTGTGGACGTACATACGAACGTACATACGTACGCAGATGGACGAGAAGTGATGGCAATAGCTCAGCTTGACTTTGTCAAGTTGAGCTAAAAAGGAGATTTAATAGCACAGATGTCAGTTCATTGTTGCGGACTTTAGGGACAAACAAAGAATGATGGTTGGCGCCAATTTCAGTACTTTCCTGGATACTGTGCATGCGCAGATCTTAAAAGTATGGAGGACCATCTAGGACTTAATTTATTTGGTTTTGCATGCAAATTTGGGGGAATGGGGGCAAAATTTGTGTTTGGACCTGGATTAATTTGAGTTAGCGTCAGCAGCTAGTCTGAGCCATTGGTTGTCATATAAAAATATGAGCATTTGAGAACTAATACTGTAAATTCCGTATAACTTATTGGTTGAAGGGTCAATGATTGAAGCATTAATGCAATGCCACATGTAAAATTGCCCACTAATGTTATTTCTGATAAAAATGAAAGTGTCAATGACACTGTAGCTTAACTTGACTGTACATGTGTTGTGTTTGATGAAAAGTATAATGTCCAATTTTTATGAAAGAATTGTGAAATATGAGAAGAATTGTGATCATTGAGAATATGTTCATTTCTGTTCCCTGTATGCTATGTTTTCAATAGAAATAATTTTAGGTGTCGCTTGTACTAAAGAATTGCAGGGTGGGTTTAATGTGGCCCTCACAGTTAATGCATGTCAACCAAAGTTACTACAAAGTTACAGTGAAATTATTCCAAAACGAGTCATCCTATCCTATTACAATGAAATCCCTTCATAAACTTCATAGACTTCGCTAAAGGAATCTTGGTCACATGACGGCACGGCAGTCACGCTTGACCAATCATGCCCAAAATAAGACAGTCTCATCTAGATATCATACCACATTATCCTACTAAGTTACAATTAAATTCCTTTATAAAAAGAACCTGTAGACAGTACTAAATGAATCCAGGTCGCATGACCAGGTGACAGTAACAACTGGTTGATTGTGAAAAAATAGGAAAGTCTCATCTAGACATCATATTGAGTTATCCTTCCATGTTACAATGAAATCACTTCATAAATATGAACTGTAACAATGAAATCACTTCATAAATATGAACTGTAGACTATGCTAAACAAATCTAGGCCACAGGCCTGTGTGGCCATCACGTTTTTCTGATCATGGTCAAAATAAGATGTTCTCATGTAGACATTATACTGAGTCATCCTACCAAGTTACAATGCCCAATCATAAATACAACCTGTAGACTGTGCAAAGGTTTTCGGACCAGGCAGCCATCTCGGTTGAATGAAAAGGGACGTTTTCATCAAGACATTATAGAGTCATCGTACCAAGTTACAATGAAATCCCTTCATAAAAATGACCTGTAGACGGTGCTCAAGGTTTTCAGGCTTTGGGCCCCTGTAGCAGACACAGTTGACCAATCACAACCAAAAGAGGACGCTATCATCTAGACATTATATGGCGCCATCCTACCAAGTTACAATGAAATCCCTCTATAAATACGGCCTGTAGACTATGCTAAATGTTTTTGGGCTCGGGCAACCGATAGGGTTGACAGATCATGACCAAATGGGAAGTTCTCATCTAGACATCATACGGAGTCATCCTACCAAGTTACAATGAAATCCCTCCATCTTAAATATGACCTGTAGACTGTGCTAACAGTTTTAGGGTTTTGGGCTTGGGCAGCCATCACGGTTGACAGATCATGACCAAAAGGGGACGTTCTTCTCTAGGCATTATACAGAGTCATCCTACCAAGTTACAATGAAATCCTTTCATAAATACGACCTGTAGACTGTGCTAAAGGTTTAAAATTTTGGGCTTGGGTAGCCATCACGCTTGACCGATCATGACCAAAGGGGGACATTCTCAGCTAGACATGACCTCAAACCTGCATATGAAATTTTGTGATGATTGGACAAGAACTACAGGGTGTAGCCTGTGCTAAAGGAAAATGTGAATAGACTTATAGATTAACAGACTTCTGCACACATGATGGCAATAGCCTATCTTGACTTTGTCAAGTAAAACTAATGAAAGTGTCAATGACAATGTAGTTTAACTTGTGTGTTGTGTTTGATGAAAAGGATAATGTTCAATGTTTATGAAAGGATTATGAAATAAGACAAGAATTGTGATAATTCGGAATATGTTCAGTTCTGTTTCCTGTATGCTATACTTTTGATAAAAATAATATGAGGTGTACACTGTACTAAGGAGATGAGGGGGTGGGTTAATATGACCTTGCAGTTAATGTATATGGCCCTCACAGTTAACGTACATCAACGAAAGTTACCAAGTTACAGTGAAATTATTCCAAAACGAGTTATCCTATCAAGTCACATTGAAATCCCTTCATGAATATGGCCTGCAGACTGTGCTAAAGGTTTTTGGGCTTTGGGCCCCTGTAGCCGTCAGTCTCCCAATTGCATCCAAAGGGGACGTTCTCATCTGGATATTATAGGAAGTCAACCTACCAAGTTACAATGAAATCCTTTCATAAATATGACCTGTAGACTGTGCTAAAGGTTTTGGGGCTTTGGACTCGGGCAGCCATCATGGCTGAATGATCGCAACCAAAAGGAGACATTCCCATCTAGGCATCATCTGGAGTGATCCTACGAAGTTACAATGAAATCCCTTCATAAATATGACCTGTAAACTGTGCTCAAGGTTTTTGGGCTTCAGGCCCCTGAAGCCGTCACAGTTGACCAATCACGACCAAAAGTGGATGTCATCATCTAGGCATTATATGGAGTCAAACTAACAGGTTACAATGAAATCCTTCCATAAATATGACCTATAGACTATGCTAAAGGTTTTTGGGCTCGGGCACCCATCAAGGCTGAATGATCGCGACCAACAGGGGACGTTCTCATCTAGACATTATTTGGAGTCATCCTACCAAGGTACATTGAAATCCCTTCATAAATATCACCTGTAGACTGTTCTAAAGGTTTTCGGTTTTTGGGCCCCTGTAGCTGTCACAGTTGCCCAATCGTGTCCAAAAGGGGACGTTCTCATCTAGACATTATATGAAGTCAAACCTATCAAGTTACAATGAAATCCCTTCATAAATATGACATGTAGACTGTGCTAAAGGTTTTTGGACTTCGGCCTCGGGCAGCCATCATGGTTGAATGATCGCAACCAAAGGGGACAATCTCATCTGGGTATCATCTGGAGTGATCCTACGAAGTTACACTGAAATCCCTTTATAAACATGACCTGTACACTGTGCTCAAGGTTTTCGGGCTTCGGGCATCTGTAGACATCACAGTTCACCAATCATGACCAAAAGGGGATGTCATCATCTAGGCATTATATGGAGTCAACACAACAGGTTACAATGAAATCCTTCCATAAATATGACTTTTTGCCTATGCTAAAAGTTTCTGGGCTCGGGCACCCATCAAGGCTGAATGATCGCAATCAAAATGGGACGTCCACATCTAGACATTATTTGGAGTCAGCAAAGGGGGCTTTGTCATCTGGGCATAGTCTGGAGTGATCCTATGAAGTTACAATGAAATCCCTTCATAAATATGACCTGCAGACTGTGCTAAAAGTTTTCGGGCTTCGGGCCCCTGTAGCCGTCACAGTTGCCCAATCAGGACCAAAAGGTGACTTTCTCATCAAGACATTGTATGAAGTCAACCCACCAAGTTACAATGAAATTCCTCGATAAATATAACCTGTAGACTGTGCTAAAGGTTTTCGGGTCTTGGGGTCGGGCAATCGTCACGGTTGGCAGATCATGCCCAAATGGGGGAATTCTCATCTAGAGATCATAAGGAGTCATCCTACCAAGATAGTGAAATCCCTCCATATTAAACATGACCTGCAGACTGTGCTAAAAGTTTTTGGGTTTTGGGCTTGGGAGGCATCACGGTTGATAGATCATGCCCAAAAGGGGAAGTTCTCATCTAGGCATTATACAGAGGGCATCCTACCAAGTTACAATGAAATCCCTTCATAAATACGACCTGTAGACTGTGCTAATGGTTTTGGGGTTTTGGGCTCAGGCAGCCATACCGGTTGCCCGATCGCGACCAAAAGGGGACGTTCTCATCTAGACATGACCCCAAACCTGCATATGAAATTTTGTGACGATCATACAAGAACTGCGGGGTGTAGCCCGTGCTAAAGGAAAATGTGAACAGACTCACAGACTAACAGACTTCCGCACGCATGATGGCAATAGCTTATCTTGACTATGTCAAGTTAAGCAAAAAATGTATGGAAGAAACTCACGCAACACAGGTATCATTCCCCGATGATGCTCTATCACAACACTAAATATTCAAATCGGAATATTTATTTATTTATTGGTGTTTAAGGTCACAGACTTATGCACAATGGCTAATCATCACTTTGACAGTTTTACGGGTGAAAGAAGCCGGAGAGAACCACCAAGCATCGACAAGTAGTGATGAACCGATATGGTAAACAAATCATCGGCCGATACCGATGTTAAAAATTTAATAATCGGCCGATACCGATGTCGATGTTTTAAATTCTGTGAAAATGCGTGAATAACTTGATCGAACCCTGCAAAGTTGCAATTAGAATGTCAATGTGGGGTTGTGTTTCTTGGTTCCTGGTAATCTGGCCACCAAATCAACTCCCCAGACAATTTATCCGATCGTTTTGAGCAGTCCTTACCTCAGTGAGAAGAAGGAATCACCCATGTCAGATTGACTCTCCCTGCATGGAATACTACATATTCTCCCAATAAGATTAAATCCCATATATTTAAAACTCATAGCAATCCTGCGGGAACTCGTACATAGGCTGACAGACATTGTCCTGACTCTGGATAAATCTGACTTATTCCTTTCCTCTCATATTGGTCATAAGCCCAATATTCAATATGTACGTTCTGAATAGACCTCTCCATTTTGAAAATCATGTGATTCTGCCCCGCCATGGAAGGGGGCTGGACGTTTCGTACACGTCAATTTAGGACGTTTCGTACACAAGCTTGTAGGACGTTTTGTGCACAAGCTACGACGTTTCGTACATGGGGTTATGACTGCCTTGAGCCAAGTAAAGATAACAACCCCGTATGTAAAAATAATTTATATTGGATTATAATACCTTACAGTCTATTATTTCATATAAAAAATACTTAAAAACCTTATAAAATTTTCCTGCTGTGTACTAGTGATGATATATGTATGAAATGTCTCCTTTTGTATACGAAAGTCAGTATGCGAAATGGGATCAGGGACAACCTGCCCCAGGCCTATTTTTGGGATGGGTTGTCTCAATTTTTTTCTGATTTTTGAAGAAAAAGTTTCTGGGGATAGTAATATATAAAAAAAATTTTTACTCACTTTTTTATCGAAAAATTATCCAATTTTAACGAAAAATATCCACACTCCACAGTGATCCTATTAAAACATCCCAGAATGACTGAATTAAAGTAATAATAGTTATATACTGAATTGGTTGCATGCAGAGACCAGTCAGAAGTGATGTGTTGTTTTAGTCATGTTGTTTCAGTCGGATACCCTCTAAGGGGAATGATATTTGTTTGATCCAAAAAAATCAAATGACCAGACATGTTGTTTCAGCGTGATATGGATTCATCACAGCATTGATTGCTTTTCCTTTATCTAAGACTAAGACAATAAATGTGCTTTTTAAGCTGATAACAATCATTGACTCAGATGAAGCCATGGACACGTCCGAGACAACAAACAGTCAGGCCACTGAAACATCCATCAACGCGACACCCACAGATACCATTACAACAGATACTTCTCATAATAATAAATCAATCGGAATTATTCATGATATTACTTTTAATATCATCATAATTAAGTCCAATAAACAAATCTATTGTCTGCTAATTAATAATGATCGTATTATAAGTAATAACAGCTGAATAGTTCATTTGTTATTACTTGTTATTACTTATAATCCAATCATAGTCCAATATCATAGTCAAATAGCTCATAACTGCGGCACGTGAAAAACTTGGGGCGGGTTGTCCCAGCTTGTTTGGGGCGGGTTGTCCCGTTCCCTACAAAATGCCTGCGTACGAAACGACACTAATCCTCCATGGAATGTACAGGTATTGTTTTCAAAGAAGCTGCCTTGTATAATTTACTTCACTTGTCTCCCACCAGATTTTTTTTCGTAATACAGTACTTATGAATAAATGAAAAATGGAAACGGCACCGACAGTCTGATACTATTTGTTTTAATAAGAATTGTGCGATTTCCAAAATGGAGTAATATAGGAAAGCTAAATATTAAACAATGATGTTACGACTTAAGAAACTGGGCCGAGATTTCCAAGTAATAAGAATCATACATGACTGTGTGACAAATTGAAATTGTGGCTTAGCTTTAAATTATTCATAGAATATTAAAACGCACAGAATTTTGGAATCAGTAGTGTACTAGTGTTGGCACATTCCCCGGACGTTTCATGTGTAAACACTGTTTTCGACGATATGGCTGTGAGTAAAACTAGAGGATGGCCACCAAAGGGTGGCTGATTCCCCCGAAAAAAGCCTTGATAGCCATTCCAACCTTATTCGCGACACACCCTCTGGTTGTGGGCAATAATAATACCAAGTATCATTAATATCCTTGAAGGCTGTAAGAAGTTATGGAGCGGACACGAATTCCGTCTACGCCCGGACGGACAGATGGACGTCACGGCTAGATTTCCCCAAATTTTTTTCGGGGGAATAAAAATTAAACAAGAGGCCCCACGTGGCCTTAATCGCTCACCTGACAAAGTGACTCTAAGAAGTATTTTAGGTCACCTTCACCATGTCATGCCTCATCAACATTAACTGGTTGAGTGATAGATTTTGTTTGAAGTTCAACATTTGTTACCTAAAATTAGTTTTATTTAAAATCATTGGTGTGTGGCCAATCTCCAATGATTTTTAATAAAGCAAATTTATCTCTGCAGACAAACTGGTTCAGCATGAAGCACAAACAAGGAATGTGAAGAGATAGCCTTGGACATCTCTCCCCAACTGTGGATATCTTCCATGTGCTACATGTATATATTTGCATGCAAGAAAACAAAAATTTTCACAAATTTTATTTTTTTTTATCATCATTGGAACAAGCTCAAACAGCTTATTCTAATAGGGGTATGGGAAGATCAGGTATATTTTTGAGACAGAAATGTGAATATATAAATAATGGTGTTTTTTTGTGAATGATGCTGGAGAATTTTGCGTAAAGATATGGTAAATGGTTTGTTCTAGATACAGAATGATGCAAAAGTATTTAAATTTGATTAGGCAAGTTGTTCCTATAATGCATTTAAAAATTGAAGTAACTGTTTTTTTGCTGACGAACTTTTAGATGTGTGTGTCTGTGTGTGTGTGTGTGTGTGTGTGTGTGTGTGTGTGTGTGTGTGTGTGTGTGTGTGTGTGTGTTGTGTGTGTGTGTGGGGGGGGGGGGGTGGGTGTAAGAGTGTTCTTGCAAACAAAATTCCTGAATAAATGGAAAATTTTATTTTTTGTGTGAAAGACATAGTGCGTGAATGTTGATTGGAACAAGCTTAGAGAGCTCATTTTAATGTGAAGTCATAAAGCTGTGTTTTACGTACGAAATTCTGGAATAACTAAAAAAATTGCTTTTTTGACTCAAAAAGCATGGTGTGCGACCTCTCATTGGAATGATCTCAAAAAGCTCATTCCAATGGGGTATTTACAAGCGATAAGTACATGTATGTTTAAGAGACAAAAATTAAAATTTGAATAGTGATTTTTGCGAAGAATGCTGACAAGTTTTGGCAGTTATGCTGGTAAAAAGGTAAGATATGCAAAGTGGTTGTTTTTTAGAGGCGACATTTAATTAAGGGGAATTAACCCTTGATTACTGAGGTAACTTCTAAAAGTACTGAAATTTCATGAAGCAATGTGAATAACAGACAACAGTTGCCTAAAAATTTCATGAATAACTAAAATTTTTATTCCTTTGTCTCGAAAACATGGCATATGACCTTTGTTGGAATGAGCTGAATGCGTGTGTTCCAATGAGGGGTCATAAAATTTGAACGAAGATTTGTGTGAATAATGCATTAGTACTGCTAGATTTGGGTAAACGGTTCACCCTGGATACCACCCCTTCTACAGTAGATCTTTTCTGCAAATTTTGTCTAAGATTCTATCAACTTTACAAATAAATACGTTCATGAATCACAATCAGATCCACCCTACAATGTTGCATACCAAATATCAAAAGATTCTGCCTGCTGGATCTGGAGAAGAAGATTTTTTAAGAAATATGCCTGAAACGCACTAAGTTAAAATTTGGGCTCCTATACAGAGCCCAAATATAAACCCAGGGGGCCGATTTGAACAAACTTGAATCAGATCCACCCCACAATGTTGCTTACCAAATATGAAAAGATTCTGAAGCTGGATCTGGAGAAGAAGATTTTTTAAGAAATTTGCCTGAAATGCACTAAGTTCGAATTCGAGCTTCTATAGTGAGCCCAAATATGAAACTAGGAAGCCGATTTGAACAAACTTGAATCAGATCCACCCCACAATGTTGCATACCAAATATCAAAAGATTCTGCCTGCTGGATCGGGAGAAGAAGATTTTTTAATAAATTTGCCCGAAATGCACTAAGTGCGAATTCGGGCTTCTATATTAAGCCCAAATATGAATCCAGGGGGCCGATTTGAACAAACTTGAATCAGATCCACCCCGCAATGTTGCATACCAAATATCAAAAGATTCTGCCTGCTGGATCTGGAGAAGAAGATTTTTGAAGAAATTTGCCTGAAATGCACTAAGTGCGAATTCGGGCTTCTATATTAAGCCCAAATATGAATCCAGGGGGCCGATTTGAACAAACTTGAATCAGATCCACCCCGCAATGTTGCATACCAAATATCAAAAGATTCTGCCTGCTGGATCTGGAGAAGAAGATTTTTGAAGAAATTTGCCCGAAATGCACTAAGTTTGAATTCGAGCTTCTATAGTGAGCCCAAATATGAATCCAAATATGAATCCAGGGGGCCGATTTGAACAAACTTGAATCAGATCCACCCCGCAATGTTGCATACCAATATTCTGCCTGCTGGATCTGGAGAAGAAGATTTTTTAAGAAATTTGCCTGAAGTTCGAAATCGGGCTCCTATACTGAGCCCAAATATGAACCCAGGGGGCCGATTTGAACAAACTTGAATCAGATCCACCCTACAATGTTGCATACCAAATATCAAAAGATTCTGCCTGCTGGATCTGGAGAAGAAGATTTTTTAATGTTTTTCCCATTGCCTACAGTGTTAAAAAGTGCTGACTCAGCACTTTTTCAAAGTCCCGAAACTGTACCCTATGATAAAACCGATGGCAATTTTTTTTTACCAATCCTTTCTGTTGGTCCTAAGGAAGCTGCACACCAAATAAAAATTCTCAGTGCCGTGCAGTTTTGGAGATATGGGCGTTTTAAATTTTTTCTATTTTTAGCTCCTGTGGTTCCCACGGGGCTGCGGGAAAATTTTTTTTTGCATAAATCAAGTACTCATGACCCAATAAGCCCTCACATAAAATTTGGTTCAAATCAGCCTCTCGGTTTGGAAAATAGAAATTTTGGGCGGGGCAAAAAATTTTGCCCCTCTCATAACAACGTCAAGTATAGCCCCACAAACTTCTCTTGAACAAATCTGAGTCTACACCTCAAAAGGAAGCTGCACACCAAATATCAAGTCTCTGCTACTGCTGGTTCATGAGAAGAAGATTTACAAAGATTTTGGTGCCCCTTGGGGGTGTGGCACCACCCAGGAGGAGGGGCAACTTCATTTGAACAAATCTGAATTGGCATTAGGTAATAAACATTTAGCCAACATTTGAATAAAATTGGGCTAGTGGTTTAGGAGGAGAAGTCGATAATGTAAAGTTAACGCCGGACGACGCCGGACAGAAAGTGATTAGTAAAGCTCCCCTTGAGCTTCGCTCAGGTGAGCTAAAAAACGACGGTTTACTTTTGACTGACCATGTAACAATCGGTGCACCCCTATCGACAAATGATGCCCTTTTCTGCCGATGCTTCACCAATTACCCCATTATCGGCCGATGCCGATAATAGGTTCATCACTATCGACAAGCAACTGTCAGCTCCTCAACATTCTAACTCTGTTCAAGCTCCGCTCAAGCAGGGTTACAGCGGTTGAGGACATGTGCACCATTGACGTGCAGTACGGCTTAGTACACTGAGTCATGGTGACCCCATGTTGGCAACCAGGATAAAGTGCCTTGCCCAAGGACACAATGCAGGTCGTCCTGGACGGGGATCAAACTCGGGACCTCTAGCATAGAAGTCCAACAGTATACCATTGAACACTGCACTTCCTTCAAATCAGAGCAGCAGTGACTGAGATACCATGAAAATGTTGGTATGAATGGTTGGACAAACAGATGGACCAACAGACAGGTGGAGGTCTCTACTAGATATCCCTTCGACGTTTCAAGTCAGGGGCATTACAAATATCAAATATCAGAAGATTCTGACTGGTGGATCTAAATAAGAAGATTCTGAAAGAATTATATATTCATATTGTACCAAGTTAAAATTCAAACTCTCCTAGGGAGGCTAAATTTGAGGCGAGGACCTGATTTTGGACAAACTTGAATCAGAACCTCATAATGATGCTGTATTCTAAATATCAAAAGGTTTTGACTGGCAGATCTGAAGAAGACGATTTTCAAAGAATATTCCTCATATTGCACAAAATTAAAATTTGGGTTACCATAAGGATCCCAATATGAACCGAGGAACAAATTACATCTGACCCCCCTGAGGATGCTGTGAATCCTTAGCTCACTCATAGAACATATCGAAGTATGAAAAGAAAAGGCTGTCCTGCAAATGGCGATTTCCCAAGCATTTAGAGAAATGAAATAATGTTCCTAAAATTTTGCAGCCCTTTGATAAACCATCTGCCAAACCATCCAAATTCTACAATGCCACTACCTTGGAAGAATGACTTACAATATCAACTACTTACAAAAAATTCTCAGAAATATCTTTCATTAAACACATATACATAGCAATATCTGTTTTCATCATCTCTGCATCGCTTATGTAATTCATAAATAAAACAGTGCTTTCTGGAGAATTGAAGGAAGACCTCAGATCTCTAATCAATTTCTGTTTCAATAATGGACTGAATGTAGTGGGATTGGCATAAACAAGGATACAGTCTGAAATTAGAAAAAAATTCATGTGTCTGGCTTTTGAATTTGATGCCGCAATATGGTTTGTGCTTCCCTGGTAGGTTCAGTGCACTGTTATTTATGCCACTCTGAGAACCTGTACTTGTGGAGCACAATAACATAGGTTTTTTCGGGCAAAGGGACACCAACATCAGAATATAAAATCTACAAATCAAATGAAGAAAACTTTTGACAGTATTTTCATATATATATCATTATTACATGCATGATTTTGTCAATAACGATTCATTGTAGTATATAATATATAACTCAACACTATATCAGGCATGAGGATTTCAAAAATCATGGGAAACGATTTGTTGTTACCGTGATTTTGGATCCTCTGTAACGATCGGTAACGATTTTTCGTTCCTACATTTTATTCATCGGTGACGATTATGTTCAACTAACCATTTATACCTTACTGACCTGTGTTTAAGCCCAGGGGGTGCTTGCAGTGGAGAAATTAAAAAGTTGGGGTGGGCTTAAATACAAGTAATGATGCTTGCACTTGCAGGTCATTTTGGGATGCATCGGAATGGAAGACATTCAGATAAGTATCCACTGGGTATGTTACGTCTCTGTGAAAACCCCCCTCCAAATTATAGAATTTGCTTTAAAAAGTCACATCAGTATCTTATACATACGTTTCGCATTTAGATTTCACGTTTTGATCGTCATTTCAATAAATAAAAAATTGGAAAACCATGTGTTGTTGTTTACATTTTGTACAGGTACTCTCGAACCGGAAAGGGAAACTGACGTAAATATGTCGGTCAAAACCTCAATCCATCCATTGAAACACACTCCCAATATAGTCTGTTTAAATATATCTGGTGTGTTGGTGTGGGGGAGCATAAAATAATAAATGAAAACAATCTTCTTCCGTATTTACGCCAAAACTGAATGCAAATATTGTACAGAAGTTGTCAGAACATAAAAACGAAATTACCTGTGTACAATTGGTTCTTTATAAAACCAGAGTTGCCTCCCTTGTAAGTTGTAAACATTCAGAAAATTGATTTTACAGAAAACTTTCAACTTCTGATGATGCCAGGTATTTTGAATGATAAACAGGTTTTGTTAAACTATATAAAGCATAGTCCTGATCATATTAATAATTACTTCTCAAATATCTGGGTTGTAATCATTTTTTTTTTTTTCAATTTTAATTATCATGTTTTCATTTCTGAACACCTGTTTTAAGGTGGCCAGTTGTTCAGAAAAGATGAACATCGCTAACGAAAAATCGTTACCGGCAAATGACAGCGTCGGTAACAACACAGAAGCGGAACGATCATTACCGTGAAATCCTCATGCATGCTGAAATGGATTTCTGATTTATTTGAACTTCAATGCAGGCCTAGACTTTTGGGATGATTTACTTCCAGCACTCCTGTCCTATAGCACATCAATAATTTAATGCTAAACAAGGAATACGCACCGCCAATTTGCTCGAAAACCATCTTTCAAGTTACATTCGAGCCACTCAAAGCTTTTTATCTCCAGCCATTTTTAGGCTTTCCCAAACCCAGTTTGGAAAAGACTCTTGTTATTCTTTTTCAAAATTTTTCTTCTCTTATTTTTTTTTTTAAATTTTTTTTTTTCCTCCCTGAATTTTGTGTTGAACTGCTCGAAAACAAGCTGTACGATTTTGACCAAATTTGGCACACTTATGTAATGTCATAAAATCTAGTGAAATGCGGTATCATCATATCTGTGAAAACGTGTATTTTCAAAATATTCTGTCAAAACCTTTAAAATTGTACCATTTTTCAAATGTCTCAAAATTGTTTACAGTTATTTAGCACAAATTTTCCACACATTTAGAGCATAATATGATACACCACAATCACCACTCAAAACTTTTAACATTAACCGCCACTGGCCAAAAATGACATGAATATAGATTTTTTCTTCAAAATTGACCAACTTCAAGGGCAAATTTCTCTAATAACAAGGTTTTTGTAACAATTATTTTGGTTTGGATAGATGCAACAATGATTGCGGAAGAAAGTTACTGTTTACTTTTTAATCTCAGATTTAACCCTCAAGCACAATGAGGGCGAGGATAAGAGTACCGTTTGAAAATGCCAAAATTAGCCAACTTTGGTTGCTTTTTCTATCATTTTGGAAAGGCTTAATTTCAAACACTTTTCATGTACGTATTCACAATTGACTACCGAGCATATTTGGTGTTTTTTTTTAATTTTTTTTTTCCTCCCTGAATTTTGTCTGTTGAACTGCTCGAAAACAAGATGTACGATTTTGACCAAATTTAGCACACTTATGTAATGTCATAAAATCTAGTGATATGCGGTATCATCATATCTGTGAAAATGAGTATTTTCAAAATATTATGCCAAAACCTTTAAAATTTCACCATTTTTCGAATGTCTCAAAATTGTTATTTAGCACAAATTTTTCACACATTTAGAGCATAATATGATACACCACAATCACCACTCAAATCTTTCAAGTTGGTCAATTTTGCTTTTTCTATCATTTTGGAAAGGCTTAATTTCAAACACTTTTCATGTACGTATTCACAACTGACTACCGAGCATATTTGCTGTTGTAAGTTTGGCTGTAAAGTTTAACCCTATCCCATTCTGGTTGCATAAAAGTATGTACCGTCCAAATAAGACTCCATTTTTTCAGAATTTGGTAAGTTTAGGTGGCGATTTACTCCATTTTTAATTGTTTGAGCTCTGAATGTTTTCTGTAGCTGCTTGCAGCAGTCAAAGTATGGCAAATTTTGTTTTATATGTTATTATTAAAAGTTTAACCCTTGGCAGATTTGAGACTTCCCATAAGGGTACTGTCGGAATAATTGTTATTTTCGCCAACTTCAAGGGCAAATTTCTCTAATTACAAGGTAGTTGTAACAATTATTTTGATATGACTAGATGCAACAATGATTGTGGAAGAAAGTTACTGTTTACTTCTTAATCTCAGATTTAGCCATCAAGCACAATGAGGGCGAGAATAAGAGTACCATTTGAAAATGCCAAAATTAGCCATCTTGGGTTGCTTTTTCTATCATTTTGGAAAGGTTTAATTTCAAAAACTTTTCATGTACGTATTCACAATTGATTACCGAGCATATTTGCTGTTGTAAGTTTGGTTGTAAAGTTTAACCCTATCCCATTCTGGTTGCATAAAAGTAGGTACCGTCCAAAAAAAACTCCAATTTTTCAGAATTTGGTAAGTTTAGGTGGCGATTTACTCCATTTTTAATTGCTTGAGCTCTGAATGTTTTCTATAGCTGCTTGCAGTAGTCAAACTATGACAAATTTTGTTCTATATGTTATTATAAAAAGTTTAACCCTCGGCAGATTTGAGACTTCCCATAAGGGTACTGTCGGAATAATTGTTATTTTTGCCAACGTTTACATGCACTTTCTCAGCACTGGAGCTATATTGTCTCAAAACCTTTTCCATGAGAGGATTGGGCCTTCATCCAAGAACAATTTTGCTGTTATATATTTTATTCAAATTTTTAATCTTCACCCAGTTTTCAGGCCTTGAATTTGAGTGCCCTAAAATTCTTCATAAAATTGGCTAATTTGGAGGTCACTTTTCTTCCATTTTCGAAAGGAATATCGAAAAATGATTTACATGTTCGTATTTACAATTACCTACCGAGCATATTTGCTGTTGTAAGTTTGGTTGTAAAGTTTAACCCTATGCTCGTTCTGTTTGCATAAAGATAGGGTCAGTTCAGAAAAACTATCGTTTATTTCAGAATTTGTTAAGTTTAAGTGACGATTTACTCCAGTTCTAATTGATTGAGCGCTGAACATTTTCTATGGCTGTATGCAGCAGTCATAGTATGACAACTTTTGTTTTATATGTCATTATTAAAAGTTTAACCGTTGGCAGATTCGAGACTGCCCATATGGGTACGGTCGGAATAACTGATATTTTCATAAAATCACTGAATATTGATAAGCGTGAATTGGTAGTATGGAATAGAATATCCGAAAATGCTTTCGAAATTCGGATTCACAGTTCAATTCCAAGAATATTTTCTGTTATAAGGTTGCTGTAAAGTTTAATGCCATCCCTGTCTCAGATGCATGAAGATTGGTGCCATCGAAAAAAAAAACTCTCATTTTTTCAGAATTCCGTATGTTTAACATACAATTTACTCCATTCCTAATTCATTGAGTGCTGAATGTTTTCTATGCCTGCATGCAGCAAGCATAGCAAGACAACTTCTGTTTTATACGCTATTATCAAAAGTTTAACCCTTGGCATATTTAGGAGTTCCCATGTGGGTATAGTCGGAATAATTGTTATTTTCGTAAAATCAATTCCTGAATATATTGGTAACCGTGCAGTGGCCTTTCGACGGTGCTACATGAAGCTGCAAATAGTTAAGGTTGAAAAGTTCATCAAATAGACAGATGTAATGCCTAACTCAGTCGGTGACAGGTAAATAATGAATGGAAAAGTCGTTGAATTGAGTATAAAGTAGGGACAAATTGTGCCCTCAGTTTCCACCTGATTCACGGTATTTCCACGCTGTCTCGGCACTTGACAAAGATACTAAACTGTCAGGCAGGGACAGTAGAAAACATTCTGAGAATTTCAAGTCACTGCCTTGCATGGTCGGGACATAATTGGCGTATATCCGACATAGTATCTGTTCAATTTGAATGTCAAATTAGCTAGATGACGGCTTTTTCTCCACCGGATCGAGTTGTCAGTTTCTGCCGGGACGGTCTAAAATAAGCCGTTTAACTCAAAACTTTCCGTCCCATATGAATGTGCGAATATTTAAAGCTGAACAGTTCATCAAATAGACAGAAATAATGCAAAACTTGACCGGTGATAGGTAAATAGTGAATGGAAACGGCATTGCATTGGGAATAGAGTAGGGACGAATCATCCCCGCGGTTTCCACGCGATCCACGTTGTTCCCACGGAGTCACGCCACTCGAGAAAGATACTGTCCTGTCGAGCAGGGATACTACAACAACTTCTGAAGATTTCGAGTCACGCCACTCGAGAAAGATACTGTCCTGTCGAGCAGGGATACTACAACAACTTCTGAAGATTTCGTGTATCTGCCTACACTGGTCTGGATGCAATGGGTGTATGAGCAACACTGCTGTCTGTTCAATTTTAATGTCAAATTAACCAAATTACTGCCTTTTCGCCATTAACCCAATTGCGATTTCTGTCCACTTTTCATTTTTGGCAATTATCTAACTTTATCCAAGAACAATTTTGCTGTTATATGTTTTATTCCAAGTTTTAATTGTCAGGCCTTGAATTGGAGTACCCTCAACTTGAACATGTTTATTCAAATAGCAAGATTCAAGATTAGTCCATGTCTCTTTTCAGACACTCAGTCTGTGATTGATGTTCACACATTAAGAGCATAATATTATACACTAAAATCACCACACAAATATTTCAAAATTAACTCCTATTGACCAAAAATGGTATGAATATATCATTTTATCTTCAAGATTTACTAACTTCAAGGGCAAATTTCTCATAATTGCGAGGTTGTTGTAACAATTATTTTTGTATGCACAGATGCAACAATGCTTGCAGAAGAATGTTACTGTTTAGTTTATAATCTCATCTTTAACCCTCAAGCAAATGAGGGTAAGAGTGCCATCCGAAAATGTCAAAATTAGCTAAATTTGGTTGCATCTTCCTGTCATTTTGGAAAGGGTTAATTCTAAACACTTTGTTTTGCTACAGGTAGAGATGCCTAATGAACAAATCCTCTGCTGTAAGTTATGCTTTGGGGCTAAACACAACATAAGTTTTGGCCATGTAAAGAATAGTACTGTCAGAAAAAAATTGATTTTCAGTGGATTTTGCAAACATCTGTACTCATTTCCTCTAATTGCAAGGTTGTTGTAGCAATTATTTTGGTATGGATAGATGCAACAATGATTGTAAGAAAGTTACTGTTTACTTTTTAATCTCAAGATTTAACCCCCAAGCAAAATGAGGGCATGAATAAGAGAACCGTGAGAGAATGCCAAAATTAGCCAACTTTTGATGCTTTTTGTCTATCATTTTGGAAATGGTAAATTTCAAACACTTTGCTTTGCTATATGTAGTCTGCATTTTCACATTGGAAAGTTGGGAAAGCCCGTAATTTGTCCAACAAATTACAATTCTCTACTTTTTTTTTAAAATTCAAACTTACCTGGCATTTTATATTTTCTATTCCTGTGAAACAAGAATTGGATGCTTAACCCTTTACCAACCGTAATGTCCAAAACCGACCAGTGCTATTCACAAAAGTCCCCAATTAATTTTCATTATTTGTCTTAAAAACAGGTTATGATCCCTCTTTGGAACGAGCTTGATGAGCTCGTTCCAAAGAGGGGTCATAACCTACGTTTTTGACACAAAAAATGAAAAAAACATTAGTTATTCAAGAATTTTGTTTGCAAGTGTCGTCTGCTTTTCATGTTAGGTAAAGGGTTGAGTATACATTTATTGTTAACTGGAAGAGTGCTGAATTATTTTCAGTCATCAAAATTTGTTCTTAAGTCTTTGCCTTGTTTCAATTTATGGGAGAGTGCCTAAAGGCATTCCCCATCATAAATTGTAACAAGAAAAATCTATACAGACTAGATACTTTAGATTCAAAGATAATATGAAGGACATCAACAGAGTTTGAAGCCTATGAGTTGTAGTACCAACATTTTAGAGTAAAGCCCAAATATGAGCTTTAAGCACTCAACCATTTAAAACCCAACAACATCAGATGAAACACAAGACCAGAAATAACACATGATTTATGATTGGTGTGCGACAGTGCCCCTAAAATATTGACCGAATATAAAAAATTGTTCAAAGACCAATCCGATGAAAAGTAACATTTGTTTTTAAAAGCTCCAAATTCCAGCACATTCACAATTCCAGGACATATATGTGCATCCTGCAAATCTCTGGGCCAAAGCAGAGAGGCAGTAAATACGAGTGAAGTCTTGGTTGCCTTCAGAGGTAGCCAAGAATTTGATAAAAACTGGCAAGGTAATTTGACTATTATCTGCAGGACTTCTTGAAGGTGTGCTGAAGCACGTTCTCAAACAACATATCAACATCGGATATAGTCCTTGAAGGTTAACAGCTCACAAGGGATGAAATGTACATTGACATGCAGTATGCCTTAGTAAGAAACGGCACTGTGCCAAGGTCTAAGGTACACAGCTTCATATCACAAGGAGATGACCAAGTATGGAAACAAGCAATCTGTCATTTGCAGAATGAGGCCTCCAGAAGGAGAAAATTTGCTGATGCTGTCCCGTACAGTGGGACACTTTATCCTGAGTACCTCTTTCTGTTTAGGCTCGAGAACCTTGATTCAGACTGAGGTTCATAGAGATAATTTAGTGATGCTACCCTGCACAGCAGGGTAGCATCACCAAATTTACCCCCCAAGGGATCAAATTCTACAGATGATAGTCTGCTTATTTCCAGGCTTGGAAATGACTGCTAAACTGTGAGAGCAATCACTCTCCTGAATCTTTTACTTCAGGAGGACATTATTTGCCCTACCATTACTTTAAACAAGACGCCCCAGGGGGCCTGAGGGCGCTCACCTGACAAGGTATTCTAAATACCAAACCAGAGGCTTGACTTGAATAAGCTGCATACGCCCCTCCTAAGAAAAGCATATACCAACTAGATGAAGCGATTGTGCCCACACAAATCACAGGATTTTCCTTCTATTTTCGGTTCCTGCACTTTTATGTGCCAAAATTGAGATAAACGCATAAAAAACAGATTTTTTTTTGATTTTTTTTCGGAAATTTTCGAAGTCCCCAAAAAAATATTTTCAGACTAAAATTTTTTTTTTGTCTTAAAATTGACCAAAATGCATAAAAACGAAAAAACTCCTTTCCGGATTTTGGTCCAAAATTTTCTAAGTCCCACCCGGACCCCAAATTGTCAGTGTAAAAAAAAAAAAAATTTGTCTTAAAACTGACCAAGCATACAAATATGGATATCACTGGTCCAAGTCCCAGTGCTTGATTTAATCTGAAAATTTTGAATAGCAATTTACTATTCACCCTGGAAAATTGATTAGCAGTTGATCCAAAAGCACTTGAAACTAATAAATCTTGAATAGCAAAATTCAGAAATTGGAGAGCAAAGTGCTATGCTAATCCAGTTAAATCGAGCCCTGAGTCCCCGTCCCTCCCCCCCCCCCCCCCACCACAGGGACAATTTTATGTGAGTGGATGCCTATCTAGCCTTTGCCTGTACCAAACCCTCCCCACCCCCCTCAGTCTGGCCATTTTTCCTTGCTCATGCAAGCCCATCCCGGTGCTTCAAAACATGGAGGCTGAAACATCTTGGGGCTAAACGCCCCAGAACCAAAAGGTTCAAGAACCAACACAAGCATTCCTTCTTCGTTCATGCCATTTATTCATGTAAATTCTTTGTTCAGTCTGTACATTTTTAGTGAGAAAATATTCATTTCTATTATCTTTTGACAGGTTTTATTGTACAATAAAAATTACTCAATGCTAACAATACATATCATTTTGTTAAAAAAAAACCACCTGTTCTTGCCGGTACAATGAAGTTGTGTGTGATTGAGGTAATTTCATTTTCATTAAAAAAAATATTTGAACTGTGTTTTGTATTACTCATATTAGAGAAGGTGCACTCAGTATTCATAACTCCCATTGAGAAAAAAAAAACAAACAAAATAATCCTGTTGGTTCAAAATGAAGACAAAATACTCTGCTGAAGCCTGGACATGACTGTTCTGAATCTGTTTGTATATAAGTAAGGAGAGGTAACTTAATTCATGCAATATCTCACAAAAGATTTTTTTCTGTTTTCAACAAACTTTCAATTATATTTTTTTTTACCCAAAACAGATAAATTGGGTATGAACCATAACAATAGTATATATAAAAGGTCAGCTGAAGTTAATTGTACTTTGGAGATTATGTTTTTATTTCATGTATATTTTGAGTTTATATAATTTTGATTTCACGTAACCGCGACAGTATGAGAATATATTTGGCATACAATGCAACTTGTTTAATTTTCAAAATAGAACAGGACAACTATTTTTTAAAAGTGTCAAATTGGGAGAAAATAGGATGTGACTGTGAGTTGGTGCCTCAAACTGGAAGACTCACAGTGAAACCGGGAGAATTAACAGGTCTGGTGCACCGGTGGATCAATATAAGGCCGCTTGTGAAGAAATTTTTAGTTGAACAAAATGTCAATAATTCCTTCAAAAATAACTGTTCATTCCTGGCTTACGACCCATTAAACTTGAATATATTGTTTTCAAGTTATTGGGTGGAGAAGTCAAAAGTCGCCAAAACTCCCAGATGGTTGCCATGGCGGCCATATTGGACATGCCAGAATGCTGCATATCGAAAGGAACCATCCTCTAGTCATGACTAATCAACCATAAAAAAAAAACAGTATCTGTTGGATGTGTTGTTTTCAAGTTATAGCATGGACAAATAAAAGTTAACGGACAGATGGACATTGATGCTGGTTATTGAAAGGAACTATCCTCTAGTCATGACAAATCAACCATAAAAAAACAGTATCTGTTGGATGTATTGTTTTCAAGTTACCATGTGGGCAAACAAAAGATAACGGATGGATGGACTGACAGACAGACAAATGGATGGATGGACGGACAATGATGCTGGTTATCGAAAGGAACCATCCTCTAGTCATGACTAATCAACAATAAAAGAAACCCCAGTATTAGTTGGATTGTCACATGGACAATCAAAAGTCCCTAAAAATCCAAGATGACTGCCATGGTGGCCATCTTGGATATGCCAGAATGCTGGTTATCGAGAGGAACCATCCTCTAGTCATGATTAATCAACCATAAAAAAGCAGCATTTGTTGGATCTGTAGTTTTCAAGTTATCGCATGGACAATCAAAAGTCCCCGAAAATCAAAGATGGCTGCCATGGTGGGCATATATGATATGCCAGAATGCTAGTTATCGAAAGGAACCATCCTCTAGTCACGACTAATCAACCATAAAAAAATAGTATCTGTTGGATGTATTGCTTCCAAGTTATCGCGTAGACAAACAAATGCTAATGGACGGACGGACAGACGGACATTGCCATACCATAATACAGGCTGCTCATATGAGCGGCCGCATAAAAACCTGAAAAGGAAATGGATATAAGAAATGAATAGAGCCAAAATGGTTGAACAATTAATCGATTAACCAATATCACGGTACTGATCGATCAAAAAAGTAAATTGATTAAGCATTACTTTTGAACTATTCTATTACAAGTATATGGGTTAACAAAGGAACAAACTTGCTCCAAAACAGGCAAATACTGAACTGACTCACCTCAGTTATATGAGACAGAGAAAAACATGCAAATTACGTGATGACATACTTGTTCACTTGCATCATCATTATACTGTATCAGCAGATGGAAATGGTCATTCTTAACCCTTTACTCTTTGTGCGCAGCAGATGATACTTGCAAAATAAATTCTTGAAATACTAAAAAAAAATTCAAATTGTCTAAAAAAAATAGCTTATGACTCTGTATTGGAACGAGCACAATGAGCTCATTCTAATGAAGGATCATAGGCTATATTTTTGAGACAAAAATTGAAAACGTAAAATTTGAACAGAGATTTTTGCATATAGCGCTGATCAGTTGTGTCTGTTATGTTTGATAAAGGGATAATGCTGTAAATCATCAACGGAACAGCAATTATTCAGCTACCTATCAGCACAAAAGATTAATCGAAAACAAAGGTTAATCCATGTGATTAATCGATTAAGAAAATCCTTTAACCATTCCTGCTCTAGAAATGAAACAAACGTAGATGGGGAAAACATAGGAGCTTTTCTCTCCCACCAGGCCACAATATTGTGGATTCATATTCGCAGTTGTGCCAAAATTAAGACCAACCTAAAGGTTTGTGGTAGCACCCCTCCCTTCTCAATGCTGCAATTTTGACTGTTTTACATAAACCATGACCAGTATTAACCTAGTTGAAGAAATTTTGTCAACAAATCCAAGAAGGTGAAAACATACCTTTGCGAGTTGCTGACTGAACAGCACCTTTTCTCTTACTGGTATCACCATGCCTCACACTAACACTAAGTTCAGTCTCTTTTGATTTACTAGGTGATTCATTCTGTTGAGGTGACTCGATGAAATCTCTGACAAATCTTTTCTTAGGTGGTGTAGGACAAGTCAAAGCATTTGAGCTAACCTCTGTACTTTGTTTCTCATCCAGTTTACTTGTTGATGCTGGTGGTGAATAAGAAAGGTTCTTTTTCACAGTGTCGGGCGACACATATCCATCTTCAGGGGGTTTTGTTTTTGTACTGCTATTATAAGCATTATTTGCTTTAGGTTTTTTGAGCCTGGGACTGCCTCTTTTTATTGGAGAATTAGTCATATCTGTCAATTCATCCATTCCATCATCATTTACTTGATTTGTTCTGTCATTACAAATATCAGATTTATGTCCTTTTGTTCTGGGGCTTTCTTTTTTTGATGGGGATGAAGGATAAGTACATCCACCTCCTGATTGTGTTCTTAACGATGTTGGACCATCAGAGTGGAAATTTCTTCCATTCATTTTTACGTGGTCCACCTTAACAGTTTCAGACACATGTGAGCCACCTTCATTTGTTTCACAAAATCTTTCACTGAGAAGGGATTTGTTCTTTTTGGGTCTTCCTCTCTTTTGTGGCACTTCACTTGAGTAAACATCTGGAGAAGATGCAGATTCTTGCGAGTGCAATGGAGTTGAAACTAAACTGTCAGAACAAGTACTATCTGAATCTATTTCTTGTTTAGGTTTTATAACATCTAACTTGTCTGAAAGAATGCAAGTGGTGGAGTCTGGTGTAGATAATCTTCTCTTTGAAACTTTTTTTACAGATACTGTTGCACTGTGGTTTAACTGTATGCTTGTTGAGGATGCAATTGTGCTGTCAGACAGTGGATTGTCAGTATCCACTCCAGTGTTGGATAATTGGGGGCATCTGAGTTCTGATTCACAGTTATCTGCACTATCTCCATCCTGCTGGATGTTGTTTCTGTTTAATATCTAAGAAAAAATAATATTGCGTTTAGAAATTGAACAGTTCATACTAGATTTGACTTCTCTAACACTTTTTTCGTCAAGTCCGTTACTTTCCAGCTGGTGTGATGACTCAAGAGTTCCTGAACACGAATGAGCAGTAATTAGGTGTTTACAGGATTTTCACCAGAACTTGTTTACCAATTTCTTTCATTTTGCAAGAGTTTTCAAAGAACTACAGTTAAAACTAGAAGTCCTGTCACATCTAGTGCAGAAAACGCTCGTTAGTTAATGCGCTATCTAGTGCAGAACAGTCAAGTAAACCTAGTTATATTTATTTATTTAATGGTGCTTTAAGCCACATCAGCAACTAAGGCTATATCATGGTGATGGAAAGTATAAATTGTAAAAGAGATAACCATTATCCAGGAAGTAATTAAACAAGAGACCCCAGGGGGCCTGAGGGCGCTCACCTGACATGGTAGTCTAAATATCAAATCAGGGACTTGAATAAACAGCATACGCCCCTCCTAAGAAAAGCATATACCAACTAGATGAAGCGACTGTGCCCACACAATACACAGGATTTTCTTCTATTTTCAGTTCCTGTACTTTTACGTCCCAAAATTGAGATAAACGCATAAAAACCAGATTTTTTTCCCAAACAAAATATTTCCCACCCGGACCCCAAATTTTCAGTGTAAAAAAAAACAATTTTTTGTCTTAAAATTGACCGAAACGCATAAAAAACAAAAAAAAATTTCTGCATTTTGGTCCAAAAATTTTCGAAGTCCCACACGGACCCCAAATTTTCAGTGTTAAAAAAAAATAATTTTTTTTTGTCTTAAAATTGACCGAAACACATAAAAAAACAACAACAAAAATTCTGGATTTTGGTCCAAAATTTCTTAGTCTGGAACGGGACCCCAAATTTTCAGCCTAAATATGAACCCAGGGACTTGGCTTGAACAAACTTGAATCTCACCCCCCCCCCCCCCCCCCCCCCCCCCCTAAGAATGCTGCATACCAAATATCAAAAGATTTTTATTGGTAGATCTGAAGAAGAAGATTTTTAAATGTATATTCCTCATACTGCACTAATTTAAAATATTTCTCCCATAGAGAGCCCAAATATGGGCTTTCATATAACATCTTTGGAAGATTGTTTCAAACATGTGAAACAATCTTCCAAAGATGTTATATGTGAAATTTGAAAGCTTTTGGAGCAATGGTTTGGGAGAAAAGTAGTCTTACATGTTTTTCCCCATTACCCACAGTTAAAAAATGCTGACTCAGCACTTTTTTCAAAGTCCCCAAAAAATACCCCATGATAAAACCGATAGCAATTTTTTTGACCATTCCATTCTGTTGGTCCTGAGGAAGCTTCACAACAAATAAGAATTCTCAGTGCCATGTAGTTTTGGAGATATGGGCGTTTTAATTTTTTTCTATTTTTAGCTCCTGCGGCTCCCATGGGGCGACAGGAAAATTTTTTGTGTGTATAAATTAAGTACTTATGACCCAATAAGCCCTCATATCAAATTTGGTCTAAATCTGCCTCTCGGTTTGGAAAATAGAAATTTTGGGAGGGGCAAATATTCTTGCCCCTCCCATTACGACGCCAAATATAGCTCCACAAACTTCTCTTGAACAAATCTGAGTCTACACCTCAAAAGGAAGATGCACATCAAATATCAAGTCTCTGCTACTGCTGGTTCATGAGAAGATTTTTTAAGATTTCAGTACACTTTTTGGGTGAGGCCCTACCAATGGGCGAGGCAACTTGATTTGAACAAAATCAAATTGCGATGTCGTAACAAACTATTATCTCAAATATCAATTAAATTGGTTCAGCTGTTTGGGAGGAAAAGACGTAAACACCATGTTCACGGACGACGGACGGTGAGTGATCACTATAGCTCTCCTGACTGAAAGTCAGGTGAGCTAAAAATTATCCCCCATATTACACTAAATTAAAATTTGGGCATCCATAGGAAGCCCAAATATTAACCTAGGGACTTGGTTTGAACAATCTTGAATATGACCCTCATAATAATGATGTATGCCAAATATTAAAAGATTCTGCCTGGTGGTTCTGAGGAAGATTTTTAAAGATTATTCCCCATATTGCCACAAGTTAAAAATTAGGGCTCCTGTTATGAGCTCAAATATGAACCAAGGGGCATCAACTTAACAACCCAGGGACTTGGCTTTAACAAACTTGATTCTGCCTGGTGGTTCTGAGGAAGATTTTTAAAGATCATTCCCCATATTGCCACAAGTTAAAAATTAGGGCTCCTGTTATGAGCTCAAATATGAACCAAGGGGCATCAACTTAACAACCCAGGGACTTGGCTTTAACAAACTTGAATCCTCCCTCCCCAAGGATGCTGCACACCAAATATCAAAACATTCTGACTGCTGGATCTGAAGAAGATTTTTTTTTTCAGAAAGTTTCTCATTTTGAACTAAGTTACAATTCAAGCTCCCACAGTGAGCCCAAATATGGACCTTGGGACATGGCTTAAACAAACCTGAATCTCACCCCCCCTAAGGATGCTGCATACCAAATATCAAAACATTCTGACTGCTGGATCTGAAAAAGAAGATTTTTGAAGAAAATTCCTCAGTTTGAACTAAGTTATAATTCGAGCTCCCACAGTGAGCCCAAATATGAACCCAGGGACTTGGCTTGAACAAATTTGAATCTCACCCCCCTAAGCATGCTACATACCCAATACCAAAAGATTCTGCCTGCTGGATCTTGAGAAGATTTTTAAAGAAATTTGCCTGAAATGCAGTCTAAGTTCAAATTCGGACTCCTATACTGAGCCCAAATATGAATCCAGGGGACCAATTTGAACAAACTTGAATCTGACCCCCCTAGAGATGATGTATACCAAATATGAAAGAATTTTGCCTGGTGGATCTGAAGAAGATTTTTTTTGATTTTGGAAAAGAAGTTCATGGGTGCTATCAGAGTTATGCCCCCTGTGGGCGTGGCAACTTTATTTGAACAAACCTGAATTGACATATGATAGGGAACATGCACAGCAAAATTTGTTGAATTTGGTCCAGCAGTTTGTGAGGAGAAGTCGATAATGTAAAGTTTACGACGGACTGACGACGGACAGAAAGTGATTAGTAAAGCTCCCCTTGAGCTTCGCTCAGGTGAGCTAAAAAGAGTTGAGTAAACCTAGTTAAACATGTGATAACTTCTGCGCTATGCACTGCAGAATGTAGTGCCTATTCACAAGGTCGTTAACTTTGATCTCCGACACATATCCTCAGGAAAAGAAATGTGTTGTAACTGGACTTGAACATCCGTCAATATTTCGAATCAGGTTCGCCTGGTACATTAGTGGTGACAATGAAAGAAAAAACTGTCGAAATGACCAGTTTTAATTTTCACAAGAAGCACGGACAGTGAAATCAAAGTCGCAGCCCAATCAGGTAAACGTCTTTTAAATGATTTATTCAGTGCTATTGTTTAAAGCGGGGACAAGACTTGTGTGAGATGTGTATGTACATGCAGGGGTCAGCCTGGCAGCTGATTTTAGGGAGAAGTGACTTCTCCCTCCAGAGACTTTAGGGAGAAGTCAGGGGCCAGGAGAGAGAAGTCAGTGGACATGAGGGAGAAGTCAGAAAAAAAACATAAAACGTATACGACATCGTGACAAAATAAATGTACATAGGGGACACAATTGTGGAGAAAACAAGCAAATTCAGAGAATTCATGTCTCCCGCTGGGCAGAAGTTTCAAGGAGAATTAATGCATCCAGTGGAATATAGTTGAGTGCAAGTGGAAGTTATTTAGAAGAGACAGTGCTTCAGACAGTGGTTATCAGATATATTTTCATGGAGGTCACTGTCAAAGTAAGTGAAGTGATGTGGAGTATAACTGTGAGAATCACTGATGAAAGTGTCAATGACACTGTAGCTCAACTTGACAAACTTGAACTTGGTAAGTTATAAATGAATTGGCAAAATTGAAGACCATTGGAACCAATGTTATTTGATGAAATTTCAACATAACAGCATTGTGTGTGCACAACATCAGAGTAATCCATGCATTTTTACATGTAAACTGTAAGACTGGCTAAAGGAAGAATGTTGATACACAAAAGCAGTATGTTCAGAGGTTATTGTAAATAACTTTTTTTACCAGAAATGAATGCTTATCAACAGCTCTTATCTAAAGTTCTTGCCTAATGAGCACACCAAGTTCAACTAGAGGTACTGTGAGCAAGCTCACAAAGTGATACCCCCCGCACCTGAAATGCAGAAGTTAGATTATCTCCCCTTGGAAATGTCAGGACGGAATTATATTGCTTCATGCGCATCTTCATATGGAGTTCTTCCATTGCGTAAAGTTTCATGAAAATTCTTCGAATGGTTTAGGAGGATTTGCGCTTATAAGGATGGACAGACGGACAGGTGGACGGACGGACGGACAGGGTGATTCCTATATACCCACCAAACTTTGTTTGCGGGGGGTATAAAAACAATCCTATGATAAATGTGGCCTGTAGGCCATGTCAAAGAATGTTGATGCATAAATGCAATAAATTCAAAGATTGTTGATAACAGCAACAGTTTTTGATGGAAATGAAAAGAAAATCAATAGCGCCTATCTTTGTCACCCTGCAAAAGCATACAAAGTTTCAAAACAACCTGATAATGTGTCCTCTGAGGCATGTCAAAGGAAGGTGTTAATGCACAAATGCACTAAATAGAAGGTCATTGCTTGTGGCAATGGGTTTTTTATGGAAATTCAAAAACAATACCCTGCAAAGAGTGCAAAAGGGATAAGTTGATGCACAAATGCAGTTAGTTCAAGGGTTGGTGATAACGACAATACATTTTTATGGAAATGAAAAAAAGCAATCACTCACATCTCGAGGTCACACGGAACACTCATACCAAGTTTCAAAGTGATCCGATCATAAATGTGCCCAAAAGGCTGTGTTAAAGGGAAATATTGAGGCCTGACTAAGTTCAAAGGTCAGCGGCAACATTTTTGGAACGAAATGGAAGAAAATCGACAGCTCCCATACAGATGTCACCCCACACAAGCTCACCAAGTTTGCAAGCAATCCAAACATAAATGTGCCCTGCAGGGTGTGTCAAAGGGAAATATTGACGCTTAACTGCACTAAGTTTTTACTAAGTTCATTGAAGGCCATTGGCAGTGGCAATATATTTGATGGAAATCAAAGAAAATCAATAGTTCCCATCTAGAGGTCTCCCCAAACAAGCATGCCAGGTTTCAAAACAGTCCGATCATAAATGTGCCCTGTAGGATGTGCCAAGGGGAAATATTGAGGTCTGACTAAACTAAGTTCTAAGAATGTTGGCAGCGGCAACATTTTTCAACGGAAATTGACGAAAATTGATAGCTTCCATCTAGAGGACACCCCAAACAAGCATGCCAGGTTTCAAAGCAATCCGATCATACTTAGGCTGTCACGAATGATCGAAAAATCGATCAACCGTCGATTGAGGTCATAATCGACGATTTTTTTCAATGATCAATTATTTAGCTGGACATGTGCTGTCATACCTTTTTGTTAAACAAAAGGGAAATATTGATTCACAAGCTATTGTTTCACATAAAGAACCTATTTCGACAACAAATGTGTGTGTGAACGGGGTTAAAACATAAAACCAATATATAGCTTCAAGTCGCGGCACCAAGCGAGTTGAAGTTAGCTGAAACCCAGTCATCATCGTATGCGTGATCACTCAGTTCCCAATACTTCTCATTCCTTTGATGTAAGTCACGTGACCTGCCAAAAAAAACATCAACGTTGTTACGAGGTTGTATTCTTCTGCCGAGTATCAAAAGCATGCTGTCGATTGCATGTCTTTGATCTTTCCCCTCCTCTTGAACTCAAATTACTCAATTTCCAACCGATACATAAAATTTATAAATGTTGAAGTAAAATGACCCTACCTTTCAAAGTGTTCAAGTGTCAAACACCAACAAATAAATGAGTAAATAAATAAAATAAACCCCTGGAAAGATTGAGCCTCCAAGGAAAAGCATTTTCACACTGAACAGGGGCTGAATCATCATCATTCATGGGCCGAACTTTCCGGTTCCAGCATCGCTGGCTCACTACCATTAGCGGTGATAACAATTTAACAATGAAAGTGTCAATGACAATGTAGCTCAACTTGACAAACTTGAACTTGGTAAGTTATAAATGAAATGGCAAAATTGAAGATCATTGGTACCAATGTCATTTTTTTTGCCAGTGGCAATATTTTTGGACAGAAACCGAAGAAAATCGATAGCTTCCATCTAGAGGCTTCCCCAAACAAGCATGCCAGGTTTCAAAGCAATCCGATCATAAATGTGCCCTGTAGGGTGTATAAAAGGGAAATATTGTGGACTGACTAGACTAAATTCTAAGAACGTTGGCCGTGGCAACATTTTTTGACGGAAATGGAAGAAAATCGAAAGCTCCCATCTAGAGGTCACCGTAAATAAGCATACCAGGTTTCAAAGCAATCTAATCATAAATGAGCCCTGTAGGGTGAGCCAAAGGGAAATATTGTGGTCTGACTAAACTAAGTTCTAAGAATGTTGGCTGTGGCAACATTCTTTGATGGAAATTGAAGAAAATCAATAGCTCCCATCTAGAGGTCTCCCCAAACAAGCATGCCAGGTTTCAAAGCAATCCAATCATAAATGTACCCTGTAGGGTGTGCCAAAGGGAAATATTGAGTCTTCTGACTAAACTAAGTTCTAAGAATGTTGGCCGCGGCAACATTTTTTGACAGAAATTGCAAAAAATTGATACCTCCCATCTAGAGGTCTCCCCAAACAAGCATACCAGGTTTCAAAGCAATCTGATCATAAATGGGCCCTGTAGGGTGTGCCAAAGGAAAATATTGAGGTCTGACTAAACTAAGTTCTACGAACGTTGGCCGTGGCAACATTTTTTGCCGGAAATTGAAGAAAATCGATAGCTCCCATCTAGAGGTCATCCTAAATAAGCATACCAGGATTCAAAGCAATCAAATCATAAATGTGCCCTGTAGGATGTGCCAAAGGGAAATATTGTGGTTTGACTAAACTAAGTTCTAAGAACGTTGGCCGCGGCAACATTTTTTGACGGAAATTGAAGAAAATCGATAGCTCCCATCTAGAGGTCACCCCAAACAAGCATGCCAGGTTTCAAAGCAATCAAATCATAAATGTACTCTGTAGGGTGTGCTAAAGGGAAATATTGAGTCTTCTCACTAAACTAAGTTCCAAGAACGTTGGCCGCGGCAACATTTTTTGACAGAAATTTAAGAAAATCGATAGCACCCATCTAGAGGTCTCCCCAAACAAGCATACCCGGTTTCAAAGCAATCTGATCATAAATGTGCCGGGTGTGCCAAAGGAAAATATTGTGGTTTGACTAAAGTAAGTTCTAAGAACGTTGGCCGCGGCAACATTTTTTGACAGAAATTGAAGAAAATCGATAGCTCTCATCTAGAGGCTTCCCCAAACAAGCATGCCAGGTTTCAAAGCAATCCGGTCATAAATGTGCCCTGTAGGGTGTATAAAAGGGAAATATTGTGGTCTGACTAGACTAAATTCTAAGAACGTTGGCCGTGGCAACATTTTTTGACGGAAATGGAAGAAAATCGATAGCTCCCATCTAGAGGGCACCCTAAATAAGCATACCAGGTTTCAAAGCAATCTGATCATAAATGTGCCCTGTAGGGTGTGCCAAAGGGAAATATTGAGGTCTGACTAAACTAAGTTCTACGAACATTGGCCGGGGCAACATTTTTTGCCAGAAATTGAAGAAAATCGATAGCTCCCATCTAGAGGTCACCCTAAATAAGCATACGAGGTTTCAAAGCAATCAAATCATAAATGTGCCCTGTAGGGTGTGCCAAAGGGAAATATTGTGGTTTGACTAAACTAAGTTCTAAGAACGTTGGCCGCGGCAACATTTTTTGACGGAAATTGAAGAAAATCGATAGCTCCCATCTAGAGGTCACCCCAAACAAGCATGCCAAGTTTCAAAGTAATCTGATCATAAATGCGACCTGTGAGGTGTGCCAAAGGAAATTGTGGACGTACGTACTAACATACTAACGTACGTATGTACGCCGACGGACGAGAAGTGATGGCAATAGCTCAGCTTGACTTTGTCAAGTTGAGCTAAAAATAACATAACACTCGATGATGCCTTACTGTCAATGGCTTCATTGTATTCCTTGCCAATAAGACATCGTCGAGTGTTGAGTTGTTTTTGTTTTTATCAATTTGATACTTGATAAGCAATTTTAACATACAGAAAGTAAAGAAGGAAAAACTTTGAAATGCCATGTTATTTATTTTTAAAGTATGATGATTTATTTTGTTCCCCGACGTACCGCTTCCGGAAGTTTCATTTCAACGTGTAAAGCTTTGTTGACTTGACATTCCCTTAGGCTAAATTCATAATCATTAAGCACTGAGCACGGATGGGGCCATTAGCGAGTTTAGTATGCATTTTTCTATGATTTGAAGTTTGAATCTATGTGATGTAGATTCTGTATTGTCAAATTTTTCAAGGTTTGGTGTTCGTTTGCTTCATTTACGATTAGGATATTTTAATTTTTAACGCATCCCAAGTTATTTCATAGACGAAGTTCTAGGAAACGAGACAGAAATATTAACCATAAATAATCGAATAACCGTTGATTTTTATGATAAAATAATCGATTATGAAAATTCATAATCGTGACAGCCTTAGATCATACATGTGCCCTGTAGGGTGTGCCAAAGGGAAATATTGAGGTCTTCTGACTACACTAAGTTCTAAGAATGTTGGCCTCAGCAACGTTTTTTGACGGAAATTGAAGAAAATCGATGGCTCCCATCTAGAGGTCTCCCCAAACAAGTATACCAGGTTTCAAAGCAATCCAATCATAAATGTGCCCTGTAGAGCATGCCAAAGGGAAATATTGAGGTCTGACTAAACTAAGTTCTAAAAAAGTTGGCAGTGGTAACATTTTTTTACGGAAATTGAAGATGAAAGGGTCAATGACACTGTAGCTCAACTTAACAAACTTGAACTTGGTAGGTTTCAAATGAAATGTCAAAATTGAAGATCATTGGTACCAATGTTATTTGATGAAATTTCAACATAACAGCATTGTGTGCACAACATCAGAGTAATCCATGCATTTTTAAATGTAAACTGTAAGACTGGCTAAAAGAAGAATGTTGAAACACAAATGCAGAATGTTCAGAGGTTATTGTAAATGGCAACTTTTTTTCACAGAAATAAATGCTAATCAATAGCTCTTATCTAAAGGTCTTGCCTAATGAGCACACCAGGTTAAAAAACAATCCTATGATAAATGTGGCCTGTAGGCCATATCAAAGAAGAATGTTGATGAACAAATGCAATAAATTCAAAGATTGTTGCTAACAGCAACAGCTTTTGATGGAAATGAAAAGAAAATCAATAGTTCCTATCTTTATCACCCTGCATAAGCATACAAAGTTTCATAACAACCTGATAATGAATGTGCCCTCTGAGGCATGCCAAAGGAAGATGTTAATGCACAAATGCACTGCACTAAACAGAAAGTCATTGCTTGCGGCAATGGTTTTTTTTTTGTTTGTTTTTTTTTTATAAAAATTCATAAAAATACCCTGCAGAGAGTGCAAAAGGGATAAGTTGATGCACAAATGCAGTAAGTTCAAAGGCTGGTGATAACAACAATAATTTTTTATGGAAATGAAAAAAAGCAATAGCTCACATCTAGAGGTCACCCCAAACACATTTACCAAGTTTCAAAGTGCTCCGATCATAAATGTGCCCTGAAGGGTGTGTTAAAGGGAAATATTGAGGTCTAACTAAACTAAGTTTGAAGGTCAGCGGCTACATTTTTGGACAGAAATGGAAGAAAATCGACAGCTCCCATATAGATGTCACCCCTCACAAGCACACCAAGTTTGCAAGCGATCCAATCATAAATGTGTCCTGCAGGGTGTGTCAAAGGAAAATATTGATGCTTAACTGCACTAAGTTTTTACTAAGTTCATCAAAGGTCATTGCCAGTGGCAACATTTTTTGACAGAAATCAAAGAAAATCGATAGCTCCCATCTAGAGGTCACCCTAAACAAGCATACCAAGTTTCAAAGCAATCCAATCATAAATGTGACCTGGAGGGTGTGACAAAGGGAAATATTGTGGGCTGACTAAACTAAGTTCTAAATTAGAACGTTGGCAGCGGCAACATTTTCTGACGGAAATTGAAGAAAATCGATAGCTCCCATCTAGAGGTCACTCCAAACAAGCATGCCAGGTTTCAAAGCAATCCAATCATAAATGTGCCCTGTAGGGTGTGCCAAAGGGAAATATTGAGGTTTGACTAAACTAAGTTCTAAGAACGTTGGCCACGGCAACATTTTTTGACGGAAAATTGAAGGAAATTGATAGCTCCCACCTGGAGGTCACCCAAAACAAGCATACCAAGTTTCAAAGCGATCTGACCATAAATGCGACCTCTGAGGAGTGCCAAAGGAAATTGTGGCCGTACGTACTAACGTACTAACAAGCTAATGTACATACGTACGCAAGCCGACGAACGAGAAGTGATGGCAATTGCTCAGCTTGACTTTGTCAAGTTGAGCTAAAAATTAAGACTGTATGATAAGACATATTACATTAAATTGATGTGAAAAGTAATCCATATATGAAATTTCATTGAAATCGGTTGACTCTAAGGAAAGTTAGAGCCTGCAAACCATCAGCCAATCAAATTTCAGCAACCTAATTAAATATGCACAGAAAATGCCCATATTCGAACTTGGACCCATAATTGATGAAAGTGATCTACTAACTAAATTTCATCGAAATCGACTGACTGTAAGAAAAGTTAGAATCTGGAAACGAAAAACACGGAAGGTGTGCACTTACTGTGTATTAGTAGTAGCATTGAATAAATCCAAGTTTCCCTAATTTGCATAATTTTTGCACGAGAACAAAATCTGTATTATATGTGATGTATTGCATGTTACTCAACATTCATACAAAAAGTTATTCAAATCCGAACTTTCATACAGAAGTTCTGTTCAAAAAACTGATTACACCCAATTTCGGAACAAAATGGACGCTGGCGGCCATCTTGAATTTTGGACCAAACCCCAAAACACATATTTTGGTCTACCCAAGAAGTTTCATGAAGATTGGTTCATAAATACGGCTTTTAGCCTGAGGTGCATTGACGCACAGGGCAGACGGAAGATTTTCGGTACAAAATTTCCCACAATCGAACTTGACTTAGGTATTGATAAAAGAAATCCATATATGAAATTTCATCGAAATCAGTTGATTTTAAGGAAAGTTAGAGTCTGGAAACTGTCAGCCAATCAAATTTCAGCAACGTAATTAAACATGCGCGGAATATGCCTATATTCGAACTTAGATCCACAACTTATGAAAGTGATCTGCTATCCAAATTTCATCGAAATCTGGTCACTGAAAGGAAAGTCAGAGCCTGGAAACGAAAAACACGGAAGGACGGAAGGACACCCCGAATTTAATATCTCCCGTTTTTCTCAAAAAGTGGGAGACAAAAATAAATAAAAGTTATACAAACATACATACACACACAAAACTAAGTCATGCAGGTTAAAATCTTCCCTCTCCCCTACATAAAATTGTTTCGTTCATGGTTTCTGAATACCCTAACTCTTTCCCTGACAGTGATGACTAGGGTTACCATGCAGTTGATTTTGTATTTGCCTCAATGCAGTGGATTTGAAATTTTGCATTACCCATGGTGAGAGTGTTCTCTGTAATAGAAGGTATATTCTTTTAAAAAAAAACATTGAAAGTATTTAAAATAAATTTCAAGTTCACATAAGAAGCTGGGTCATTCATGGTTTTTGAAGGTCTTAATTGAATTGAAAAGCGTAGTTAAAAATGTTTTCGAATATCGATATCCTTCATAAATTAAGAGTCATTAACAATTTGAGTTAATTAATTTCTAATGTAAATGATAAAATATTTCAGTTGTCTCCCTTACCTACTGCGCTGGGTGATGATGCACTGTTCAGAAAAATGACAATTTCTGCCAACTATCTTACACTGACACGTGCTATTGGTGCTATAAGGCCTGCCATTCTTATCCATCCTAATATGTGTGATTTCCAACACAAGTTTTCAAAGAAAAACTTTCAATGCAAATTGCAGAGCGAATTTCAATGCAACCAATTTTTCAGTGAAACAGAGCGTAACCGTAAGCAATTTCAACGTTCTTATGGACGAACTGTCTCCTACACATTTTTTTTGGTTTTGAAACGGTGGTTAACTGTAATAAATTCTAATTAACTCGATGCGTGCCTTGTGCGATTCATTGTTTTTTCTGGCACTTTTGTTTTAAAATAGCATTTTGTTGTGCTGGTTGCTATCAGTTGGGGCATATTGTTCGAACGACTGCACCATTACAACTCTTTTCAGAAATATAAAATTGAGCAAGTGTGGGCTATTTTCAGAGCCGTATGATGGATTTTAACAGCAGCCGTGTTTACTTTTTTTGTGAATGCAGAAGCGTTTTTTGGGGGGAAATAAAACGTAAGAAAATACAGTAAACTGCCATGTCTCCTAAGAAAGTTTTGGAGGGTGACTTGAATTTCACCCCCAATGTAAGTCAAGGCGACTTGAGGAATGACAAGGCGACTTCTTTCATCCCAGTCGCCCACACAGCTGACCCTGTGAACATGTATGAACAGCCCAGCACGTGATCGTTTTGAAATAGCCTAATAAAAAGGGTTTTGACACCAACATTTTATCAATATCTGTGACATCATTCGACTTGGAAAACAGATAAATTTGTTCGTAAAATCAACATAAAAATTCCAAATACCGATAATACCACTCAGTCTCCAGTCTCCAACTGGATTTTTAACGAGCAATTGGCAGCAAATTTTCGATATCATTTAAAACCTTCTCATTCCTTTTTGAAGCCTTGTTCATATCACGAAAGCTACACCCAATAATAACAAACATCCTCAATCGTTTTGAACTGAACCGACCCCGCTATTTGACCAAAAACGACCTTCAGCAATCAGGCTGTAGTCAAACTGCTCCCTGAATATTTTGACCTACACCCCCCCCCAAGATTTTGAAATCACAACTGAGTGGTCACAAGTTGGGGTTTTGAAGCAAAAGAGGGGTGGGGGTTTAGTTTTTCTTGTTTTGGCAAATGGCACCAATTGGCGCTCATGTTCGTATTCACCTAAGGATTGAATAAACAATATTTCTGAATATTGATTGAAAACTGCCTTCCCCTACGCCCCCCCCCCCCCACCCCTTCCAGTGCAGAGTGGTTAAAAATAGGCCATAGGCCTACATGACAAGACCCCCTCCCTCCCCAATTTCGATCACCAGGTCTACTATTTGTATTTCCAGGCAATCTGTCTGTATGAGTACTGTCAGACACTTTGGGATAAATTCTTCTGAAGGTTTTAGTGACTAACCGATCACACAAACATACCGATTACCGATTATTTTTGTCCACAATCGGCCGGTTCCGATTATTCAACTCTTACTAAAAATCACCAATGAATCTATATGGAATGATGACGCGCTCAGCCCACGCAATTCAAATTTTTACAGTCGATTGCCGTAGCAAATTTTATGTGCTTCGGCAGTTACTACAGCATTTCTGGGAAGGCAATACATGCAGATGCCGAAGGCATGTGCAGCAAGTGACGAATGCACAATTTTTATAGCGGGGTCTGTGTGTGTGTGGGGGGGGGGGGTGTCTCACCATAGGAAAATTTTGAAATCTGCTATCAAAAGGAGCGTTCTCGTGGCTTTTGGGGTGGAAATCCACTTGATATTTTGGATGACAAAGTTAGGGTTTTTTTCACTTGAATCCACCCCTGCAATGTCATATGCACGGTTGATTTGTAGGTTTGCGATCGAAAATTTGCAGGACTGCAAAACGAATGAATTTCATCTGAGCTGAATATTGAGTAAAATACATTTCAAACTTATTTCTCAGAAAAAAACATGGCATTTGTTTACCTGTATTTATGTATATTCCCTGGAATCAAAAAATGAATGTTGACCCATTTTCTGTAAATGTAGAACTCAGTCCGGGAAACCCACACACATATTTATATATGGAGAAGATGCGCATGTGTACGGCGCGAATTCAATTGTTTTCGAGAGGGGTATGACAATAAACAAACCAATGACAGAAAGTTTAAGTAAGACGTTGGCTTCTCTCGTTGTGCACAGTGAACTATTGCATGTCACACATTCGTCCAAACCTGGACCTAAAGTCCGTAATATAATTTTTTGGTTTGATACATCCACAGGATGTACCAAACCAAAAAAATATATTACGGTCTTTGGGTCCAAGTTTGGACAAGTCAAACACCACTGCAGATTATTTCTACTACAGCAACTGTGTGCCGTAGTCAGTGCCGTTTGCTTCAGCAAATTGCTTCGGCAATGCCAATTGCGAGGGCTGCCTTGCTCGTTCCAACGAGGGGTCACAACCTATGTTTTGGAAGCAAAAAATGAAAATATAAAAAAAAATTGAATGGCGATTTTCGTGTATACACTGCAAAAAAAAAAATGGTTCCAATTGGTTCCAATTGGAATCGTTCAGTACTTCTCACGAAGTGGGCGCTAAGCCGCGCTATTGCTCTCGCACCTGGATTTTTCATTTCCCCAAGACTGGATTCGGGATTATCATTATTCACAGGCAGATGAGGCCAGTTCAAGCCACTGTGAATTCAAACAACTAGTTCTCCGTGGCCCGTGCATTAAAATAGTTCAAAGACAACGAGTCACACATGTGTCGGATCCTTGTATCTGACATCAAAGAGACGCCGACAAAGGCAGTGTGTGAGCAGAAATCATCACTCTTCAGTGCAACACAGTCTAGCAAAATTACAAAGACTGTCAAAGAGTAAGGTTGGCACTGCTGAGTGCTGACACAAGGGTCACATCACATGACTCACGTATGTCACAAGCTGTATAAAAAAAATTAAGCTATTAAGACTGTTGGTTATTTTGCAACTTGTAAGCATGGCTGATTCACGTCGAAGTCGTACAAGAAGCAAACTGTGGGATTTTTTTAAAATTGATGCGGCAACAGACCAAAAGGCAAAATGCATAGAATGTGGAGCAATGATATCAAGAGGTGGAGCCAGTTCTCTTTCGCTCACAACAACAAATTTAAGAAATCATTTGAAAAGTCGACACCCCATGCGAATGAAAGAATTGGAGACAGCAGAAGCGGAAGAAATGGAGAGAAAATGTAGGACAGAGAGTGCTAGTACTGGGCCATCTACATCGTCGGAAATGAAGCGGTCTTACCAGATGAAACCGACAGAAGTGATAGAAAAAAAAGAATTCTGGTCTGCTATCCACCCGAGTAGACTGTCACTGAATAACAGAATTGCCGAAATGATTGCCATAGATTTATTGCCATTCTCGGTGGTACAGAATGTTGGGTTCCAATGTGTAATGAAGGAAGATGAACCACGTTACATACTTCCTTCTGCTGCTCACATCAGTTGGACTGTCCTACCAGAAATCGATGACAAGGTCACCACAGCACTTCGAGATCTACTCAGTGACATTGACAATGTAAGCATCACTACTGATATGGTCCTCGACAGTTGGATCAAACTCCTTGATGAGTTTAACCTGTCATTGGATAAACAAGCTATTCGAGCGGAAGCACGGAGTTCTAAATGCGTCCTCTTTCGTGGGCAGCCATGCTCGTGATGCCATTTGTGCGGAAATAAATCGGATGCTGGATGAATGGAAGATAGCTAAGGGCATTGTGGTAACGATAGTTAGAGACAATGCATCGAATGCTGTTGCTGGGTGTGAGAGGTCCGAACTGAAACATTTTGGGTGTTTTATTCACACCATTCAATTAGTCATAAAGGACGGTTTGTCGGCACAAAGAGCAGTCAACGATATGCTAGCCAATGCCAGAAAGATCGCCACACATTTTAGTCTTTCACCACTTGCATATTACCATTTGCGAAAATTGCAAGACAAGCGCAAATTGAAAGAACACAACATAATCCAGGATGTCCAGACTCGGTGGAATAGAACTTTCCTTATGCTAGAACGACTCGTGGAGCAACGAACAGCTTTATTTGAATACACGAGTGAGCATGATATTCCCGTTCTATCTGCCAACCAATGGAACCTTGCAAGCACATTGGTCAGGACACTTCGGCGATTTCAGGAGATAACCAGAGAAGCTTCAGAGAATGATGCATGTTGTTCAATGATTATACCAACTATCGGAGTTTTAAACAGAGTACTGTCTCAACATAATGACCATAAGGGGATACAGACAATCACAAGTGAAATGCACAAGTCACTGGAGCGTCGCTTCAAGGGTGTAGAAGAGAACACGATTTTCATCCTTTCAACGTTTTTGGACCCATGTTACAAGATGTTTTTTTTCCAAAATACTGACATTGATAAACTTAGTGGTGTATTGCAAGATCAGTTTCCGCTTAGTGAGTCACAAATGTCTGAGCCCACTGAAACAAGTATTACTTCTGACAAACCAAGTGCCGCAAGCGAAAAGGAATTAAAAGATGACAGGATGGACGTCGCTAAAGAATCGACACATAAAACAATTGATGAAGACTTTGCAGCCATTATGAGTGAGAAAGGGGCGACATTTCGGAAAATGAAAGAACAAACAGTACTCAAAGAGATGAATGTTTATGCATCAGAGCCGTTAATAGACAGGAAAGACAATCTGCTGCACTGGTGGTCGGTCAACAAGGAACGTTTTCCGAAACTTCCGAGTTGCATTTTTTCAGTGAATAATTCGAACGTAATTTTGATATTTTGCAACATAATATACAATACGCGATTCGTCGTTGTTCTATGTCTCGTTACTTAATCCTATTCCCAATGTAACGGCCAAAACTGGCCAGAGTTATACTCGAAAATCACTATCCAATCCATTTCAGATTTTCATTTTTTTGCTTCCAAAACATGGGTTATGACCCCCTCATTCGAACGAGCGTGAGTCGTGACACGCTCGTTCGAATGAAGGGTCATAACCTATGTTTTGGAAGCAAAAAATGAAATTTTTAGTCACACACACACACACAAAAAAAAAATTGCCAGTATCGTGACTGTCGTCTGCTCCAAGCGTTGGGTATAGGGTTAACCCTTTAACAAGGTCACTAGACTCAATACTGACGAGAAAATTAGCATGAATTATCCTGAAATGTCATGCACTTTTCCCAGTAAAAGTTAAAACCATGCGTATATGGCTATTATTGGAACTAACTGATCAAGCCGGTTCCAATGATACCCATGTTTGCATACATGTAGTTTCAACTTTCACTGAGAAATAGTCATGACAAATTTTAAGTTTTTAACAAAAGTAATATGAGATATGCCGCATATTAATTAGCCAGCCAATTTCGGTTGGAACAAAATGTCTAAAACGATGGGACGAAGCTTCAAAATTGAAAAATCTACATGGGAAGAAACAACCAAAGTAATTGGGACAATCCACCCAAACTGGGACGAAACGTCTTGGCATGAAACAACCATGGGACGGACGAGTAGAACCCAAACATTTTAATTTTTCATCGTGTGTCGCTGAACACCCTGGCCTGATATCATTCTCTCTCTCTGTTATAATGCTCAATAGCTTTGAGCAACTGATCCATCATTGACTCATTATATATTACAAGTTACAACATAAAAATATTTTACTTTCACACCCCGTCTCACTACGTCTTAGTTCTTCAAGCACAACAGTTAACAGTGTTGAGGTTTCATAATCAAAAGACTGAAAAGACGGTCAATTTTAGACAGGAACTTATACATTCTGTCTTTCTATATAGAGCCGATCAGTGGCGGTCGGTGACTCGGTGGGAACCGTGTCCGTGGGGCACGTGATAATGGTGAACCGAGCTTTTTCCCGGAAGTTCTTCATAACAATGCTTATCACTTTCACGTTTTACATCGTTTAATTCATTTTAGTCTTGTTTTATTACCTGTCTATTATGTTATAAAAAGCTTCTCTATTCAGTTTTGAACAACCGGCTGAACCGATTGTCAAGTTGCCGTTGTGATCCAGTACCATACAATCGGCCGATTCCGATTGCAGATTCAGTTTATTGGTTAGTCACTAGTGAGTTTTTGAAATTCTGATCTGTTTAACTCGTCTCATTTTGCTTTTCAACTTTTCCGAACAGTCTTTGTCACTGTGAGCTAAGCGTATCTTATAACATTATCAGTAAATAACAATGAGAATGGCAAACAACAAAATTCGCTGAAATTCCCTTATTTTGCAAATAAATTTGTGAAAATCAGGGGTTTTTTTTAAAATCTAAGAACACAAGAGCCAACCTGTTGGTTTTAGAAATACTTAATTTCTTTAAAATTTCAGCATTTGGGGTATGAATTCGCTGAAATCAGCGAATCTGCTGAAAAATCCCATTTCTGTAAGCTATTTAAGCACCCAAAAAAAAATGATTTTAAAATTTTTTTTTTATCCCAAGCTTATTTTTCTCCAGGTCAGGCCTTTTCAATCACTCTTCATCATTAATCCTTAATCACAGATGATAAAAGAACATAAGACTCATGGAACTGTAAATTTTACACCCAATTCTGGTTAAGTAACCCATTTCCTAATTGAGGTCATAGGACGGGAGCTTTGTACATTGACAGGACTGATTTCAAAGCTTATTCACACCTACTGACCAAAAAACCTCCCGCATAAATAGTGATTGCCAGCATTACTGATTGCAACCTGTAAAACTGCTGCAAGTAGAGAAAAATCTTCTCTGTTCAGGCAGGATGAGTACCGTTTCCAGTATGTTTACATGAAGAAAGATAGCGATCATCAACCATATTTATTGGTACTTTACGCCACATGTGTAGACATCTCCACAATATAGCCCAAGCCAGACCTTCATTTTAATGGCCTCTCACGCGCCATCGCTCACACAATTACAATTTGCAGCGAACGATCAATCGTGCACGTGGAAAAAAAAAGCAGTTACTTTTTTAGTGTACGTCAACAATGTCAGAGTTTCAGAAACTGTGTCTGTAAACACTTGACTGTCTCGCCTATTCGATTAATCGAATAACCGGTGTAAGGTGCTATAGTATACTGTTATTTTTCATTGTCGACTATTTTTTTAGCAGTATACATCATGCCACTGAAGAATAATATTGGTCTGCGAGGGACACGTATCGCTTCTCGGTACCTATTATCCTTCATATTCATTGTTTACATTACGAAAATAGGCAGTAATTTTTACTTTATCCTCACATATTATTTCATGAAATGGAAGTTGTCATACCTAAACTCCGCTCTTGATCAAGCTGTTGTGAGCAAATTGTTGATAATCAAATTTTTGCCATTTTAATTTTTAAATCCGATAAATTTAATGGCAATGTGGAATTTATTGACACTAAATTTCTGTACTTTGAAGTGTTAGCATCACGAGACAGTGACTGTCACAAATTTGATTACGTCAATGAGGAATTCCCGGTAAAACCACATTTTCAGATGATCCGATTGGCTGGAATAAACAGTGTGTGCTATATTCCTGGCAATTTTCATCAAGCAACAGTTTCTAGATCCCCAAAATGACCGAAATGAAAACTTCAGAGTTCAGACGGTGCTTTGATTTTCACTTGTGTTGTCAGGATTTTGAACTGCATTTACATGTACCTCGCTAAATATTCCACTGTATATTATCCTTAAAAATTAGACATTTAGTGGTAAGAAATTGTGATTTTTGTATCATTAAATTTAAACCAATTTGGACTTTATTTCAGTGTATTATTTCGTAAATTATGTAATTGCATCTCCTTTTTCATTTTTGTGCCCAAAGAGAGGTTTTCCCAAACCGGCGCACCACCAGAGAAACCGCGCGCTGTGGCATCATCTTGTGCGCGCGATGTATAGCACGCCTGGATTTTTTTTAAATGAAGGTCTGCCAAGCTGCTGAAGTCGCCTTCGGCATCAATAAATAATAATCATATTTGTTCTACAAATGAGGAGCAAGAAAATAGAATATTCAAAGGAACAACGGTCTAGTAACAGTTTATGAAAATGAAAAATTTATACCAATTTTAATATTTTTAATACTTACCAATGGCCCAGACTACCTGGTGCAACCCAATTTATTACCAGGGCCAAACACAAATTTTGAATCCCCCAAACCCCCCAAAATTTGCCAAAAAACGCAAAAACGAGAAGACCAGTATGGTCCTCCATACTTTTGCGCAATGCGCAACAATAATAGGCTACCGCCATCATGTCATTCTTTATTGTTGTGCCTGTTAAATGTTATTAAGAACTGTAATATATAACTCAGCGGGGAGGAAGGAGTGTCTACTCCAGGGAGGGCCATCCTCATCTGGGCCATTGGTAAGTATTAAAAATATTAAAATTGGTATAAATTTTTCATATTTTTCCACTATACCAATGGCCCAGACTAGCTGAGAATAGTAAACAGGCAGGCGGGCCCAGTACTTGATATTCATTGCTCTTATTACAGAAAAAACAATGAAAATATAGGTGTAACTCTATTTAAGGCCTAGCATAACCCATTATGCTAATTTGATAAAGGAAGCCAAAATATAAAGAAGTCCAGAGAAATGAGACTCTTTATAAATCATTAAAAGTGTCCGAGTATTGTATAGTAAAGCTCGTCTTGACACATGACATATGCAATAACACTTCACATCGAGCTACACATTAAAAGCATATAATACATTGAAAATTGCTTCATACCAAGCTACACATTAAAACTACCATAGCACCGACCCCAGGATACTATCACTGAAGGAGGTATGTCCATACTTTTCACTATAAAGCCAGATGACTATTTGGAAATACCATCCCCCCCCACCTTCCCCTTGTTTTGAAAGTAACTGCACTTCAAAACGAAGAGGGTAGCAGACTGGAGACAGTGCTAGAGCAGAATAAAAATCCTAATTAGAATGGACGACATTCTGAGCTACCGATAACGGTCCTAAAGATCTGAGATCATCCGAAATTGATTCTAAATCTCGAAGATAAAATTTGGTAAAAGTCGTCTGTTGTGTCCAGTAAGCTGCTTGCATCAAATCCTTCAAAGAAGTACTACTAGCATAAGCCCAAGAAGAAGCTAAAGCTCTAACTTCGTGAACTGAAATCTTATAAGCTATTCTCTGATTCACAGACAAAGCATTATAAGCCGACCGAATAGCTAATTGAATCCATCTAGATATGGAATGAACAGAAATATCATTTCTGTTAGGAAGAGGAGAAAGAAATAACCTCTTCCTACCTCTTCTAATAAAACTAGAACACTCCTTATAAATCCTAAGCGCTCTTACTGGACACAACAAAGGTCTCTGACCATCTGAAGACGGTAATGCTTTAATAAGAATAGGACTAGGCTGTTTGTCCGGAACCTGATTCTTAGCTAAGAATCCCACTTTTGTAGTGAGGGTAATAGAATTACCAACACTACGATAATGAGAGTCTTCAACAGACAAAGCATGAAGCTCACTAACTCTTCTAGCTGGCGCAAATGCTAAGAGAAAAACCGTTTTATAAGTAAGAAATTAAAACTCAACAGTATTTAACGGTTCAAAGGTGCTTCCTGAAGTTTCAGAAGAACCCAAACTAAATTCTACTTAAGGACTAGTCTCAAGGTGCGAGGTCTATTCACAGAGAAGTTCCTCATAAATTTATTTAAAGATAAATCTGACCCAATGTTTAATTTCCCTTGGTGTGCATAGGTGTCAGAAAGCATAGACCTATAGCCCTTAATAGTGACTGGCTGTAGCTTAACTTCATCAAAAAGATAAATAAAAAAGTTAGCTAATAGAGGAATAGATGGGTTAAAAAAATCAATCGTGATTCACACCAACGAACAAAAACCTTCCACTTCGCTTCATAATTTAATGAAGAGGAGGTCCTCCTACAGTTAGAAATTGCATCCACTGCTCGTCTGGAAAACTGTTTTCCGTGCAAGAAGGACCGCACAACGGAAAAACGTGAAGGTTGAGGCCTTCCGGATTGTGATGAAGCCGACTGAGTTTCCCCTGCGTCAGAAGATCCCGGAGAGGTGGTAACTTCCGTGGAACGTCCCAAAGAAGTTCCCGGAGAAGATTTATCCATGGTCTGTGAGCCGACAGACTTGCAACCAGAAGAATCTTGCAAGAAGACTGTTTTACCTTTAGCAAGATCTGTTGAATGAGGGGAGCTGGAGGGTAGGCATACCCTATGATCCCATTCCAAGAAATTGACAGAGCATCTACTGCATAAGCCTGAGGGTCTGGGCATGGAGACACAAACGTCTGTAACTGATTGTTCAGACTCGTGGCAAAAAGATCGATCACTGGACGTTCCCACTGGAAGCAAATCTGATTGAAGACAAGACTTTTTTAACATCCATTCTGAAGGTAGCAGGCGATTCTTTCTCGATAGAGAGTCTGCTATTACATTGAGACGACCTGGAATATGACAAATCGATATCAGAATCTGATTCTCTTGAGAGAAAAGAAGAATCTTTTTGGTAAGATTCATCAGCTGGACGGAAGGAGTACCTCCCTGATTCCGAATATAGGCTACTACTGTTGAATTGTCGGACAGAATTTGAACATGTGAGTGTATTACTTGACTGAGCCAATGATTTAGAGCTAACCAAATTGCCCTCATTTCTTTGTAGTTTATATGGGACACAAGAAACCGTGACACACCTGATCGCCCGGAATCAGAGAAGCACCCCAACCCTCTTGACTGGCGTCTGTCATGATTATGAATGACGGCTCCTGAATCTAAAGCGGTATTCCCTGGGATAACCACTGGATATCCGCCCAAATTTGAAGATGATGTTTTACTGACTGTGTTAAAACAATCGGACTGTCCAACAACTGACGTTTTACGCTCCAATTTTGAATTAGATAAATTTGAAGTGGACGAGTGCGCAAACGACCTTGCGGAATTAACTCCGCGGCGGTGCCGCAAAGTCCTAACAGACGCATAAACTCTCTTGCAGTAATGACTTGTGCGTTTATGCAGTATTTTGCATAAAGCGAAACTAATTTTGCTCTTGCTACCGGCAAACTGACCCGATTAATTTGAGTATCGAAACTCATTCCCAGATGAACAAACGACCTCGTCAGCATTAAATCCGACTTGTCGACATTGATTATAAAACCTAGGCATCATAGCAGCGATAGCAGACTCTGAACGTCGCTTTGGAGAGCATGAAAATTTTTGTACCTTTGAAGTATGTCGTCCAGATATGCCGACGTCATCGAAGCCGAGTGTGCTCTGAAATGGCTCATTACTGCATTCATCACCCGAGTGAACACCCACGGAGCAAGGTTCAGGCCAAAACACATTGCTCTGAACTGGTATATCTTTCCTTGAACCGCGAAACGGAGGTATTTCCGAAAAGCCGAATGAATCATGATGTGAAAGTTAAAAAATTTATAGTAATTTATATATTTTTTATACTTACCAATGACCCAGACATAGCTGGTGCTAACTCTTAAAATATAGGGCCAAACACAAATTTTGCCCCCCAATCCCCAAAATTTGCATCTAAAACTAAAGAAAACATGTCCTGAAAGGCCCTCCACACTTCGCCCCTACTGCGCATGCGCAGTGTCAAGGACGTTCCGAAATTGGCGCCATTTATCATTCTAATAACCAGTGCCTGGTAAGCGCTATGTACTCAGCGGGGAGGCAAGAGTTCCCAACTCCTGGGAGGGCCATCCCCGTCTGGGTCATTGGTAAGTATAAAAAATATATAAATTACTATAAATTTTTTAACATTTTTATACTGTACCAATGACCCAGACATAGCTGAATAGTAAAAAGGCTGGAGGGCCAAGGACATAGAGCAAAATGGAATACGCTCAATAAAATAAAATAGAGCCATCCCCTGTAGGGAAAAGAAGTAATAGGCCTTACATGTATCTTTCTTATTTATGATAAATTAGAAAGATACAACACCTTCCAAAAATTGAGCTTCATACATCCATGTACTCTATTAATATCCAATAATCCTTATACTAATAATTTTTAAAGTAAGCCAATAATAAAGTAAGTCTAGAGAATAGAGACTCTTATACTCCTAAAAGTGTGTGAGAATTGCATAATCATGTCCGTTGACATATGCAATATTCAAAAGCTATACTTTAAAAACTAAGACTTGAATGAATTTTATAACTTAAACTTCTCACTAAACAACCATCCCAATAACAGCTCAGAATTACTAACTCAGGAGGAGGTATCCCCTTGTTTTCATAGTAAAAACAGGTGACCCAAGCGAACACCCTCCCCCCCCCCCCCCCTTTTTCTTGCCCTGGGTCAAATAGCCCAGAGCGAAGAGGGCAGCCGAACGGAGACACTGCCGAAACAGACAGCCTACCTAGCTATAGTAGCAACTGTTAAGTGAATGACATTCTGAGCAGTAGATAATAGACCTAACAATAGAGGCCTCCAGAAATGGACTCGATATTTCTGAGATAAAATTCATGAATGGATGGCTGAGCGCAATGAGCAGCCTTCAAAAATCTATAATAGCAACACTATTAATGTAAGCCCAAGAAGTAGAAGAACTCTTACTTCATGAGCCGAAATCTTAAGCACAACTGCTAAGCCAATGATATACCATAAGCAGTACGCTAGTTAATAGAATCCATTAACAATAAAATGGAGCGTAACGTCCTTCTACTAGACATCAAAGACAGAAGAAGCTTACGCCCTTGTAATAAACAGATATCTGTTTATAAATACATAAACTGTACCCGGAAAGAGTAAAGGCCTATGCCCATACGAAGACGGAAGGACCTTAAAATAATAGGTTCCGGATAATAGGAGCCTAACTCTTATGCAACAATCCAACCTAAATAGTAACGGAAGTATTGATTCCGAAACTATGAAAGTGAAAATCATCCATCGATAGTGCATGAAACTCACTGACTCTACAGTAAAAGAGAAATCAACAGAATTACTGTCTAAAAGGTCAGAATTTGAAAACTGTTTCCAGAGGCTCAAATGATTACTTAGCTAAATAAGAACCTGAAGTTAAAATCTGTATAGGAATTTAATCTAAAGATTCTAAGTCTATTTATCAAAAAGTTACTAACTGACTTAGATAAAGAGACAAAAGACTCAATTGTAAACTATCGTAGAGTGCATAGGTATGAGGTAACATAAACCTATAACCTAAATAACAACAGGCTGCAGTAGATCTTGTGAAACAAGTATACTAAAAAAATAGCAATGAGTAGTATGGAGGGATCAACCATATGAACATAATGATCCCTACACCACGACGGAAGAGCCTCCACTTTAGTCGCATAGAATAGCGAAGAAGAGGATCTCCTATAGTAAGAAATCGCGTCCAAAGCTCGTCCAGTACAGTGCTTACAATGCAATACGGACCACACAACGGAATACATGAAGGTTGCGACCTTGCTGGTTGTGATAAAGATGACACGATTTACCCAGTGAAAAAAGATCCTCACATAGAGGAAGATTTCACGTTAAGATCCACAGTAGACAAGAGAGTAAATTACTCATGATCTCTGTGAAGATAGAGATGCTATCAACAGAAATGTATTGTGGTTGTTTATCTTAGCAATACCTGCTAAAACAACAGCGCCGGAGGATACGCGTATCCTATCATTCCGTCCTATAGATCAATAGAGCGTTAACAGTATTAGCTCAGAGATCTGGACAAGCCAACACATACGTCTGCAAATGATTAGCAAGCTGTGTCATAAATAAAACATCATTGGGCGCTCCCATAGATAGCAAATCTGATTGAATACTTGTTTGTTGAGAGTCCATTCTGACAGCAACAAGCGACCCGTAAGAGAACGGGAGTGCGATAAAACAATCAGACGACCCAGAATATGACGGATCAAAACTGAACTTGGTGTACTATAACCAACAGACGGATTCTTTCCATTAAATTGAATAACGGAAACGAAAGAGTGCCTCCCTGGTTCCGGAGATACGCCACTACTGTCGAATTAAAGGACAGGAATTTGGGCATGCGTTTCTGAATAATGTTCATGCAATGACATAAAGCAAGCCTAAAAAACATTATTCCGCGGAAGTTAAACTGATAGCTAAAAGACTGCGGAACCCAAAGACCCTGGCACTTCGAATCCGTAGGGATCAGTATATATCCCAATCTGTTTGACTGGCAACCGTCATAACAGCCACACTCGGGTCCGGCAACTGCGGCGGCACTCTCTGAGTCAACCACCGAATGTTTGCCCCAGTCTGAATCTCTTGTAACACTAGATAGACAAGAGAATGTATAAATCAAGCAATTCATGGATTGCCGGAAAGTTGCCGTCGAAGAGAAGCTCCTCCGAGAACGAAGCGACTCTGAGAGAGTTCTTAACCTACTATCCACGCGTGGATGTAGCTAGGGCTGCATCACGTCTAACCAACTCCAATCAGCCACTGAAGGGCGGAGTTATACGTGAACAAACTACTGCCCTCAAAAGAAATTACATTGAGAATAATATCCCGTAAATCTTTTCTTGAAGACGTAATGATAACGCCTCAGTAAGGCGGATTACGTATAATAAAGCGTCTAAGTTAAGTCTACTATACATAATGTCGTTCCCAACATTGAAATTGGAAAAGACATAAACGGCGAAAAAGAATATATGCAGTCTTTAATCACACCGTCTAGACGCATATGAACTCTCGGTATGCCCTGCTCTGCCAAAATAAACTATATGTAAAAAAGATAAAATGGCAGAAATGAGCCACGCGGACAAGAAACTAAACTATCATGCTTAGTAGCAGGCTTGTATATATATATAAATATATAGCGTCGAAAAATAAAACACATGTTGTAATGACAATATTGGACTACTTCGGTAAGTCAGGGACAAAGTCCCTGTACCGATCGAAAAATCCGAGTCCAATGACGCTATAAGTCTCTTATCCAAGATCGCAGCAATGAAGTCCGAAAAATAATCACTGGAAGAAATGCCAGAAGATATGAAAGGCATCTTCCGATACTACTAAAGGGAAAACTCGAAATCTTTCGAATCCCTTTCGCCATCCTGTCGGACCCTATAAAGCGTTCGGTCGTCCGTAGCTTGATGCAACCGCGGACCGCACCGACCCAGCGCCGTCGGATAATTCCTGATTCGACCGAGAAACCGTCAATTGCTGGGATGCTGCGAAACAACTGTGCTAACTCGGATAGCACGTCCGTCACTGAGGCCTGAGGAGCAGCGGTCTTACGATGCATTGCCGCAGGAAGCTCCGAGATCGTTACCCCGTGCATACTTCCAATATGCGAGCGAACGGAGTGTATAGGCCTCGTGTCCCTTGGCTACCGGATGGCGCGACCTATTCGCTGTGGAATCACTGAATGCCGAAACTGATCGGATACTCGAGGTCACGTAGCCAATGTGCGGTCGTGTGCCCTGCTGTGAGGATGAGGAAGCATTAAAGACAGTCTCTCGGACTGTCAATATAACGGAGCGTCCCGAGCAACGGACATATGCTCCGAATGTAAAATATCTGAACCACAACATGCGGTCCCCTATGTTGTTGGCTTCCTCCGATCTGTCCTCAATCTGCCGTCACTGGGTGAGTACTAAAGTAATTAAAGTGCTCGCATCACCCAAATCTCCTTCCTAGACCGCAACGGACGAACCCGGCAGCCGAACCATTCGATGAATGTACGCTACACCGGGTGAGCTAGCGAATGTCACTCCGTAAGCGATAGACATATTCCATGAGCACTTATTGCCGCTAACTCCTCATTAACTATGACGACAGAGGCACACTTTTGAAAGACATCTCCATAACTCTTCGAACAAGAAACCAGAAATGCTTGGATAGCAAGCATAAAATAATAATATATATAGCGTCGTTCAATAATTCGAAAGTTTGTGTGACATTATTGGACTATGTCGGAACTGAGGGACGATGTCCCTGAACCGAACCAAAAAATTTCTAAGTCCACCGACGCTATCAGTTTCTTATCCGGCATCGCAGCATATGTTGTTCCGAAAGGGAAAGCTTGAAATCCACCGAATCCCTTTCGGTATCCCGTCGGACCGGATGAAACTTTCGGACGTCCGTACCCGCTTCCGCGGAGCGTCCCGACCCAGCATCGTCGGATAAAATATATGCGACAGATTCAGTTGATGCTGGGATGCTGCGATAAACTGTGCTATTAAGGAAAGCACATCCGTTCCCGAGGCCTGTGCAGTAGCGGACTTACGATGCATTGCCGCTGGAAGCTCCGTGTACGTTGACTCCCGCACACTTCCTATGCGAACGTCCGGAGTCTGCAGGCCTCGAGTCCCCGGCTACCGACCCAGCGCTGTCGGATAATTCTCGATCCGACACCGTTTCTGTCGGCTGCTGGGATGCTGCGATAAGCTGTGCTATGTGCACAAGAATGTCCGGCGTCGAGACCTGCGGAGGCGCAGTCTATCGCTGCTTCGCCGAGGGCAGCTCCGCATCAGATGGCTCCCGCATACTTTTCCTATGCGAACGTCCGGAGTCCATCGGTCTCGAATCCCTGGCTGCCGGATGGTGTGACCTGGTCGCCGAAGAATCCTTGATCGGCGAAGCTGGTAATATATCGGCGGTCACGCAGCCAAGGTGCGGTCGTGTGCGCTGACGAGAAGAGGAAGCCTTAGCAGTCTCAGCGGACTGCCTATACAACGGAGCGTCCCGAGCGACGGACGTATGCTCCGCTAACGACACATTTGTACCACAACATCTGGGGCCAGATGTTGTTGAACGAGAGAGGGGCCTCTCTCGCTTGCCGTCCGGATGGACCGGAACGAGCTATGAACCGGACTAAAAGGCTTCCTCCGTTCTCCCTCCGATCCGCCGTCACTGGGTGTGCATTAAGTTAATTTTATAGTGCTCGCATCACCCCAAAATTCTTTCTAGACCGCAACGGACGAACCCGGCTGCCGAACCATTCGGTGAATGGACGCTACACCGGGCGAGCTAGCGGACGTCAAAGGCCGTCGAACCTACTAGGGTCCTCTTAGGCAATTGGCGTATTACATGAGCACTTTTCCGCTAGCCCTTCATTAATTGTGACGACGGAGGCACACTGTTGGAAGACATCACAGATACATCACGCTAATCTTGATCGTCTGAAATAGAAATTGATAAAGTAGAGTGACCCTGCGGGGAAAGGACCGGAGTGTCCAAATCCCCAACAACATACCGTGACATACGCTTCCCATATTGTCATCGAAATCATACAATACAGAACAGGAGTTAATGCGAGTACACTGACCACATATAGAATGATAATAAGGTCAGAGGAAGACTTCCTCTTAAAACAATTGATCAATATCCTTTCAATGTGAAAAGAAAACAAGTCCTGGTACTCGCACTAACCCCTGGCAATCAAAATACATAATAATAATATGATCCATTAATATAGAAAAAATAATTGAAATCAAAATATTTTGAAAAAATATTTTTTCAGAACAGCCCAAGTTTCTGAAAAGTAACGTTGAGCCCCAATGGATCCCAAGCCTAAGTGTGGACAAAAATTTTAAAAATATTTTAAACAATTTATTCAACACTTACGAACAATAATAATGTATCTAGTTATGATTAAAATAACATAAAGATATTATTATTTAGAAATCCCCCCCTCACACAGAGGGCTGTTGTAAATGTAAACAATGAGTGTAAAAACACTAAAATAAGACTCCAGGCACCCAGGCCCGAAATCAGTTACCAAAAATACACCATCTGATGCAAAACAGAGACTTCCAGGGAAGAAACTGCAGAACATCAGATGGTAGATGCAGAACACAACGCCTAACCACCCGTAGGTGAAGACGTAAACATGGGGAAAGAACAGAATTCATTCTGTTATTCAGCTAAAACTCCCAAGAAATTTTAGTAATAATAATTACAGAAACTATGCCAAAGCATGGGAGAATAGCAAGGGGGAACTTAAAGGACAGGGAGAGAGGAAAAACACTTGAAAAAACAGTGTAACTAAATAATCAGAATGACAACAAAATGGCTGCTGCCTTGAAAATAGGTAACTTAACATAATTTCATTAAAAAATTTTAAGTTACAGCCCTGATAATATTCTGTCACACATTCTTTTCCTCTCCTCCTTTTCTATCCTCCTTAGAATCACCATTTCACTAATATTTATGTGTCTGGCATCATTTAAACTGAGATTTAAAAGCACAAAGATCAGTCAGATGTTAACTGATGAAGGGCCAAACTTAGAATGATAAATGGCGCCAATTTCGGAACGTCCTTGACACTGCGTATGCGCAGTAGGGGCGAAGTGTGGAGGGCCTTTCAGGACATGTTTTCTTTAGTTTTAGATGCAAATTTTGGGGATTGGGGGGCAAAATTTGTGTTTGGCCCTATATTTTAAGAGTTAGCACCAGCTATGTCTGGGTCATTGGTACAGTATAAAAATATACGCGTCCTTCAAATCTATATTTGCGGCGTAATCGTTCACTCGGATGCTGCCTCTCACCGATCGAATTGTCTCCATATAAAATCTTGGAGCAATTATTAGCTTGTTTATCCAACTGAGATCGATGACCGGTCTGTACGAGCCGTCTGGCTTCGGCACAAGAAAAAGATGACTGTAGAATCCCTTTGAATTGGGATTCTCTACGACCTCTACTGCCTCCTTTTGTAGGAGAGAGTCTACTGCTGAAATCAAAGCCTCTCTCTTTGTTGTATTTTGTGGAAGGCTCACAAATCGCGGTATCCGCGTTAATGGAGGCTTTCTCTGGAACGAAAGACATAGACCATTTTTCACAACGTCTCGAACCCAAAGATCCTGAGTTATTTTGTTCCAGTTGCTTGCGAATTTTGAAAGCCTTCCGCCAACCGGAGAACAGTAGAGGTCGAAATCTTCATTTGTAGGACTTACGAGGCTTATACGAGGAGAAACCTCGTGAAGCTCTCGCACCCCTCTGTGACGTCGGTGTGGGGTTATGCGTTTCGTTATTATCCAACTGCGCCATCCCCTTTTTGAAATTGCTCCCCTGTTTCGAGCCACAACGCCCACAATTAGCTTTAGAAGCAGCACGGGCTGAGCCTCTCTTGGAGAAAAATTTACCTCTCCGAGGAGTACCACTTGTGGAAGGCTGAGGTTGCGAAGCTGAGCGCAACAAAAGCTGACTTGTAGCTTTCTTAGAAGCATCTTCAAAGACAGCTTTTAGCTTATCATTAAATAATGAAGAGCCCGAAACGGGAGCGGCCCTTAGAGAGCTCTTAACACTGTCGTCAATAAATGACGTAGATTTAAGGGCAGCATCGCGCCTGACCAACTCTAAATTCGCTACTGAAAGAGCAGAGTGGGATGTTGTATACATTATGGCGCAAGAGCACTCTCAAAGGAGATAACAACTCCTGTAAGCTCTCAGATTCCAGATTGCCGGCCAATGCCCTGCAAATATGATCTGCATAAGACATAGCGTCCAAAATACTTCTGCTAGATTCAATGCAAGTATCTATAACAAAAGAACTGACGCTACACGATGACGGAAGAGACATACCCAAGTCCCTAGCTCCGTCATCCAATCGCACAGGAGCTCTTGGAATCTTATTCTCGCCTACCGTATTTAAGAAGGCATTGCCTCTAAACGGTAGGTCAAGCTTCTTTTCCGAAAGGAAAGAATATTTTCTAGCCTGAGCCAGGTCAGCAAAAGTCTCGTCACAACAATCAAACGCATCTGACGCTTGGACTGATTGAGGCGCATACAGGATACTTTCCTTCGACTTAATGACCTCCCTGTCTAAAGAAGACAGGCGCTTGGCTCTGGAAGGCGCAGAACTCTGACCAGAAGGAATTAATTCAGGTGAAAAATCCTGCAGGAACCTCATAGTTTCCATATGCTGCTCAGCCGAAGATGTAGTGTCAGTCTCGTCTTCATCAAACTCCCTAACACTACCAGGTAGAGGTTCCTGGTCTGGTCCATTATCGGCATACTGATTATTTGAGGAAACCCTTCTTTCTGCCGATCCAGCACCGTCCGAATCATCCGAAGCGGAGATCGATGACGGCCCCATATTATGCTGCTGGGAGTCTGCAATTAGCTGGGCAGTTTGCTCCAGCAATTCCGTATTCGAGGCTATGTTCACCCCCGTTCTATGCCTTTTAGCCCTGTGTCCGTCTTTTTGAAAAAGACGTTTGCCTCGAAATGCTAGCCTTAGAGAGAGCTGTATCCTGGCTCTGACTCTCTGCCTCTGGATCTTGCCGGCTAGCATGCGGTCTACTGTGCTGAGTTCTGGAAACGGATGAAGAAGAGGCTCTTATATCAAAATTACTGTCAGCCGCACTGGCAGAGAAAGGTACATCAGAAACAACTGGCTCCGAAGCATTTTCTACCGGACTACCAGCGGAACTGGCAACAAAAGTCGAATCTTTCTGTTTTGTCCCGAAAACAGAAGAATGCTTCGCTACTGATGCACCTTTCAATTTGACTGGCCTCTTCCCCTTACGTGCCATCGTCTGAACAGAGGACTGTCTTCCATCCTCCGTATCCTGGACTGCTACGGATTTTCCCGGTATTGAAGCACTAATTAAAGGCTCTGTTACACCGGTCGAGCTAGTTGACCGTCTGCTTGCCCGAGGTACCGAGTATTCTGCGATACCTCGTAAGTCAACAAGCTCTGTGTCTGAAGACGACGACAGCACAGAACTTGATGTTATACCATGACCAATACCATGTTCTTGTTCCTCTGAAATGGAAACTAAATTTTGATTAGTTACCTTAGGCGAAAGCACCGAAATCGGCGCTTCGCCAACACATACATAAGTTGAGAAGGAATTCCACCGCTTGGAATCCCAAGAACAGCAAGTTGCACAGGTAACATCTTTCGAGCAACGAGTGCAAGCTAAACATGAAGAATGAGAATCAAGAGAGGACTTCTTCCTCTTACATTTCGAACATGAGGACTTCATAATACCCACACGCCCGAGGCAAAAATTTAAACTGAATAGGAGCCGGTAACCAAGTCCAAAACAGGCACAACAAAGGCCCAGGTCAGACAACCGGTATCCCAATAATACCCTTAACAGTAGAGAAACTTCACAGAAGATTCCCCACAGAGAAGGGTAATGGCAAACAGACACGTCCGACTAAATCAAAAATAACCGGTACGCGACAAAGGGGGTACGAATAATCCACATTCCATAAATTATCTAAGATTTTTAAGAAGAATTTTAATTAATAACAAATTCGCTAACAGCAATTAGTTCTTAAAAATCTAATGAGAGGATTCAAGGGGAAAAAGGTGAACATTGAACACACACATATGATAAACAAAGAATGAACAAATCAGGTGCATATCCCGAAAACGGGAAGAACAAGAAATACTATTTTAATTTCAATAAAGTTATAGCCCTGATGTTCAAAAACTCAATGTCTATATTCAGCTGCATTCTGCTGCAATTATTCCACCATTCCACTTCAAAATCGTGTCTGGCTACATTATACTGTAGGATTTTATAGCACGAAAGTCAGGATACGTGTTGATCTGACATAGGCCAAACAACAGAATGACATGATGGCGGTAGCCTATTGTTGTCCTTGACAACAAGTTGCATATTGCGCAAATGTATGGAGGACCATACTGGTCTTCTTGTTTTTGCGTTTTTTGGCAAAATTTGGGGGGTTTGGGGATTCAAAATTTGTGTTTGGCCCTGGTAATAAATTGGGTTGCACCAGCTAGTCTGGGCCATTGGTATAGTGGAAAAATATTAAAACCTGACAAGCCCTCTTCCCCGCAGAAGTGAAAGTTCAATAAGTGGAGCTAAGATGTAGGCCTACATCCACAGTTCATTGACCATTGAAGAAACAAGAAGGAGCCTTAATCGCTCACTGGCCAAGGTGGTTCAATGAAGTATCTGAGGTCACATTCAGTTAGACATGGTTCATCAACACTACAAAGGAATGAAGTCATGAGAGGCAAATTTTATGGAAAAACACTAAGGAATGGATTTGAACAAACCTGAACCTAACATGCCCCCCCCCCCCCTGCTACCCCCACCCCATCCCTGCTCATAGAGCCCAGATATTAAGCCAAGGACTCAAATGGAACTTGAATCCGATCCCCCTTGAGATGTCATATACCAAATAGGAAAGAATTCTGACTGGTGGATATGAAGAAGGGTTTTAAAGAAATCACCTCACATTGCACAGAGTTAAACTTTGGGCTCAAATAGGGAGCCAAAATCTTAACCCAACTGGAATCTAACCCACCTAGAGATGTTATATACCAAATATGAAAGCATTCTGATTGGTGGATCTGAAGAAGATTTTAAAAGAAATTCCCTCATATTGCACTTAGTTAAAATTCAAGCTCCCATAGGTAGCCCAGATTAATAACCCAGGGACCAGCTTTGAACAAACTTGAATCTGACCCCCCCTACAGATGTTGTATTCCAAACATGAAAGAATTCTGACTTGTGGATCTGAAGAAGATTTTAAAAGAAATTCCCTCATATTGCACTTAGTTAAAATTCAACAGGGCTGGGTGGTTTATCACTCGAAATCTTTCATAATATATTTTGGAGCCAAACATTTTGTTACATCTAACTGGCACCCCCCCCCCCCCCCACACCCCTGTACCTCCTTCCGACAAGGAAGTGAGGGCAGGACATTTTCGCACAAAACCATTCTAATTCATCTAGGAACTCAATTTTAAAAAGAAGAAATTTACTCAAATTGCATCAAGTTAAACTTTGGGCTCCAATAGAGAGCCCAAATCTTAACACAGGGACTCGATTTGAACCAACTTGAATCTGAGCCCCAAGAGATGTTGTATAATAAATATGAAAGATTCTTGACTCGTGGATCTGAAGAAGATGATTTTTTTGAATTTTTGAAAAAATTTATGGGTGCTATCGGAGATATTATGCCCCTTCTGGTGCCCCCTGTGGGCACGGCAAGTTTATTTGTATAAACTTGAATTGCCATATGATAAGGAACATGCACACCAAATTTGGTTCAATTTGGTCCAGTAGTTTGTGAGGAGAAGTCGATAATGTAAAGTTCACGACGGACGACAATGACTGACGGCAAGTTAGATAAGTTAAGCTCCCTTCAGTGAGCTAAAAAAGTACATGTATGTACGACAAGGACAAATGAACAAGGAGCTAGAGGACTAAAGGTTTTTGCATCAACTTTCAAGTGTGTAGGGTAAAAACTTCACCGTGCAAGTGATTTAATAGCATTCAACTCTTAAACGAACTGAAGGCCTATATTAGAGATATGTCTTGTGTGGAATGGGTTTATAAAATTCCCATCCCAACCACTGTTTGGGACAGCCGACTGAAGTCTTGCAAATTTCAGCTTGAGGAAACTCTACTTGTACTCATTTACTCATCCGATAACTAGAGATATTCTTCAAAGAACTCCCCATCATATAATTGGGGTGTCTGCAAATCACTCCAGAGGTGGAATGTCCACCCAAATGATAAACTCAGTTTCTGTGACAAAGTAAGCACCGGGAACACACAGTATGGTTCAGTGGATTGGACCTTTTATATTGCCTGGTTTGGAGCTAACTTGAAGTTGAGAATGTTTCTTTCACATAACACAATCCAGTATGGGTGGAAATTCCACTTTGTTGGTGTTTCTGTACAAAGGCATCCACCATGTACCGTGGATGGATTTTAGCCAGGTCAGAGGACATCCACAATCAAAAGTACAGTCGTTCATGGTGTCTGAGAATGTAAAATGCACATGAACGATGGGTCGAGTCGCCTGTGGTATGAAACTGAGAGAGGAAGTTTTAACTTCTCAAACCGTGTGTCATGATGTGGACGAGAAAGTTGTCCACAGTGTTCTTGCCCACTAAGTTTTCTAAAACATTCTTCCAGATAGTTTTCATGAATAAATAGTTGTTACACGCTTTTGATTGTTCTCAGTTATTTGGAAATGTTTCTACACGACAAATTAACCTATTAAGTATACCGTGTCAGGATATCAATTCTCCCCAAAAAGCCACCCGTAGACAGAAAATGAAATTTTTAATTGATTTCTAGCATGAGCATGGAGACAATTTTCAGATGCCTCTGCTTTTTTAAACCTGATAACACGTATGTCAAGCCCAAAGATTATTTAATATTCTATTGCCAGTATTTGTGAGAAATTTTAAAATGCTGCACTGTGAATTATAGGCCAAATTTTATTGACCACGTGGAAGAGTAGGAATGTAGGTTCTAGAAAAAAGTGTTGCCAAGGGTAGGCCCAACCTTATCAATCATAAATTGTTAACACAGCATACTCACCAAACCATGCAGTGACCGAAACGCGTGAGGTGTGGGAATTTTCCCGATACATTTTGCCCCTCCCCCCCCCCCCCTCACCTAAACACACACAAGCAGCAGTGATGGACAAAATAATGATGCATGAACATTTTTAATACAACATTCCTTTATAACTAATAATGTTGACCCTGTTTAACTCTCATTGATTGAAGGTGACAATGGCCATCAACAGAACTTGAGAATACTTTTTTTATCATTTACTTAAAACCACGAGGTTCACATGGAGAGGAAGAGTTGTGATGTCTGAGGAATTGGCAGTTTGCTATCCATGCTTCCCTATATGTAGGGATACAGATGCATGAGGACTTGAATGTTGATGGGGGAGGGCATCTTTTTATTATGATTTTCAAAATTCTGGTGAATTAATTTCTTGTTCAGCTTACCCAAATGCATATATATATTTTTTTTTTTTTACAAAATACCAACTATCTCTTGAAATTGGAACTTTCTTTATAAATAGCTGAACATTCAGAATTCGTAATTTGCTTGCAACACTTTCGATACACTGTCAGTTCGGTATTCTGTGGAGAGCGTTGTTTGTTTCCAACCACGCTTGCCTCTCCCATAGTTCCTCCATAAGAATGGCGCGATTAATAGTAGGCTAAAAATTCTCGAAAGGAAAACTTCATTACTTCTGCCTTCTCAATGTTTTGCAGTCTTGGATCAACCTGCATGATCTTCTCTCAATCTTCGAAAACAAAAATCACGCATTATGCGTTTTTTAAATGCTTCTTGTATTGTTGCGAAATGAATTGAAAAAAGTGGGAAAATAGATGAATGAACATCATATCATCCTCTGAGTAGCTGCATTCTAACATTCAATTGCCACCTTATGTCAGTAGAAGGCGAGACTTAATTACTGTTGATTACCTGTTACAAGTACTGAGTATCAATCAGCCGTCGCACATTACAATTCTGCAAATGTGAGTCTCTGGTAATTTGCTGCGCTAACCTAACACGATATTATTTCGAATTAATGCAGAATACAGGACAGGACAGGGGTGAAAATCTGACGCGAATCCGCAAATCCATTCGCGTAAAGATTCTCGCAAGTCAGTCCTGCGTGAATCCAAGTGGATTCGCGTACCCATCTTGAATGGATTCGCGTGGACTGATAAGGTTAAACAATAAAGCCATTAGGCAAAAAAAAGTCAATTGATTCTCAGGCACTGCCGCATTGGCGAAAATGGCCCGCATTGGGCCTTTTTATTGCTATGAACGTCGTACGTAGCACACAAATGGAGGACTAAAAAATTTAAAAAAGCATATTGTTTCAAAGACCGAAAATGAACGGATATGAAGGTTTCTGGCCAGTGAATAACCCAGGGGTGCGTAATATAGAAGAGTGGGAAAGGTACATGGGTTGGTTTGATATTTTCGAGACTTTGAACCTGCCCCCAGCCACAGAATTCAGCGCAAACTTAAGTTGACACTAAGTTAGGCAAGCTATACATACACGGCGATGACGTCGGATGTCCGCAATTGCCAAACAGTTTACCCGGTAGTGGTAAGAAATTTGTTTAAAAAACCCAAAGAATAATACATACTGGAAAGTATACTGGGAGAATTAAGAAATATTTTGATATGTTGTCATTTTGAAAACAAAACGTTTCCAGGAACGGGAGTGAAAAACAAGTGGAAATCAGCTGTTTAATTACGTTAAAACAGAAACAGAAACAAGGCAGCACATCAAGGGAGACTACTCAAAGCACGTGGGTTTTCCCAAATGTAAATACAACCTAAGCCATTGTTTGGTGATATGCCTTGCTTATTTCTTTGCGTTTTGCTGGATATATTTATTTAATATAATGATGCTATCACCCAGACATCTGATACAGCTTCACGAACAAGGTTTTGTGCGAAAATGAATCGCTACAGTGATAAAATGAGTAACGTTTTATCAGTTTGAAACGTTGGGTCACTTTGCTCATTTGCATATCGGTATGCTTGGATTGAAATTTAGTCACACGACCTGACACGACTCCGAGTTCTGTGCATAATTCTTGACGCTCATGTGCCGTCAACCCAATATCCCTTCGCCCGAGTCGTTTCGCCCCTCGATTAGGGCAAAATGACCTTGGACGAACGGGAATTGGGGTGAAATGACTCGCGGGGGATGGGGGGGGGGGGCTGAGGGGGGGGGGGGGGGGCTGAGGGGGGGGGGGGGGGGTTGAGGGGGGTTGGGGGGGGGGCAAACAAGTATTGGGGCAAAACAACTCGACACCTTCTTGACAGGCGCGGGACGAAATTATAAGCACAAGCACCTGCTCCAACCCATTTGCTGAGAAAAAAAACTCCCCTCCCCCTTCTATATATTTAAACATGCAGGAGAGGGGGTTTATTTTTTCTCTTGGAATTATTTTCATCAAATGGCCGGCCGGAGCATATGCCTGTGTAAAAATGTAAAGAGGTGACATCCAGTCTGAATTGCGCTCGAGTACAAGGTGCATTTCTCTTTGATGGACGTAAAACTGACAGTCCTTCTGGTGGGGGGGGGAGGGGCGGGGGGGTGTAACCTTATCCAGTAACATTTCACCAAAAGTATTTACTAAATAGTATATCTACCTTGAATGAAGTTTAAAATAATAACACTGTTGACATATATGTTTTAATAGCACATGTGGTGGTTTATCAATGGTGTGATGATGGTTTATCACGTACAGTTGGGATCAAAACAAAAAGAAGAAAAGTCAAATGCCCCCCCCCCCCCCTCCCCCCCACCTTACACCAACAACCACCTCAACAAAAAAAACCCCTTGGTTTGGGAACAAATATCTTTTAAGGTATCGTGAATGGATTCTCGTAGCAAAATTGTTAAAATCGATCGGATTTTCACCCCTGCAGGACTTCCAGTTTTAACTGTAGAGTAAACTAATTCAAGAATTTTCTGGGACGAAAACAAGGAAGCACCTTTTGAAGAGCTAAACATAGTAAGCTGAAGGAGTTTGTACATATGAGCTTGAGGAAATTGTGCTCAATATTCCTATTTTCATGTGATTTCAAAAAAACATTAGAGCTTAAATTCATGCGAGAATCATAATCCATTCTTGCAAAGGACCCTCGTAAAGAAAACTGAGAGAATCGACTTTCATTCTTGCAAATGTTCATTTGATTCTTATATAGTTGAATCCTGTTAAATGAATAGTCACTTTGTCAATGAAAATTATTCAATTAACAGGAATTATGCCACTTTCCTGTATTCTAGAAACAAACTTAGCATTTATTCTATTATATGTTGTTTGACAGAGCTCCATGAGCTCTGTCAAACAAGATATAATAGATTAAATGCCTGTTTTGGATGTGCAGAGGCCAAATAGGTCTATAAACAAAGGAAAACTGGGGAGAGTCAGGGTAATTTCTCGACAGGTTACAAGATTTTTTATTCAATTAACAGGAGTTTACTCTATAACCTATCTTCAATTAACAGGTCAAATTTGTACTGGAGATATGGTAAATGGTTTTGTATTGGGAATTTATATTCAATTAACAGGGTTATTCAGTTAAGAGATATCCAATTAAGTGGGCTCCACTGTACTAGATTCTAGAAGTGTCATTGAAAATCTGGAGAATTCAAATTATTGTTTTTCTCACTATTTAATATTTATTTATTGGTGTTTGAGGTAGGGCTACAACGATACGCCTCACTGGATATGTATCACGATTTTTTTTCACGATACAATTTTTTCACAATACGTTACATGCAGTACATTGAGAGTGAATTATCATTAATAAAAGGCCCACAAACTGCACAGAGTCCAACTTTCATTTGAACAGTAACATCTAATTTCTTTTTTAGTGCTTGAGAAAGACAAATGAGTTTCAGCCATTTGACCTCTGGGAGTCTGGGTTCAACTCCGAGGTGAGAGGTCTGTTGCATCAAACTATGCTTATAATTTACACAGAGTTGAAATTTTACTGAAATACAATTGAACAAGTGGAATTATAAGTTGGAAAGGCACAAAATTGACTTGTTGGGCCTGAAAATGCAACTTCTTACTACATCATGCCGACCTGGAAGTGTATCGTTTTGTATCGCGATACACATGAAATGATACGATATGCGTATCGTGAACAAATGTATCGCGATGCATTGAAATTTCAATGAATCGTTACAGCCCTAGTTTAACCCTTTACCTAACATGAAAAGCAGACGACACTTGCAAAAAAAAATTCTTGAATAACTATTTTTTTTCATTTTTTGTCTCAAAAACATAGGTTATGACCCCTCGTTGGAACGAGCTCAACGAGCTCGTTCCAACGAGGGGTCATAACCTATGTTTTTGAGACAAAAAATGAAAATATTTTGAAAATTAATTGGCGATTTTTGAGAATAGCGCTGGCCGGTTTTGGCCGTTACGTTGGGTAAAGGGTTAAGGTCACATATTTTTGCATGGATGACTGGAAAACGGATATGAAGTCAATTCAAGCCAATCATTATACCCACAATTCCCATTTCAGAGGACTTCCACCCCAGGCATTGGTGACCAGGTCCTATTTTACCAGTAAAACAGAACTTGTTTACCAATTTTTTTCATGCAGAATATATATTTATGGGGTTTTAACACTTTGACAGCCAGGGTGGAGGAGGCTCGGAGAGAACCACAGAGCAACTGTCAGACTCTCCAATGTACTAACTCCACAAAAGCAGGGTCATCACAGGTTGAAGTGCAACATTGATGTGCAGGATGCCTTAGTGCACAAAGCGACCACCGTGCCCCACGTGGGCAACTGGGATCAAGCATCGTGCCCAAGGACGCAACGCGGTTGATGCAGGTGGGATTTCAAACAGAGCACCTCTTGGCTTGCAGCCTGCATCTCTACTTACTGAGTCACTTCACTGAGAACACGATAACATATTGACTAAGCAGTGATGTCTCTAGGCAGCCTAGACTTCAATAGAAACAACTGCCGAGATATTGTAACTTCTATAAGCAGGATCACCAAAAGCTTGTATGTTTGAACATGTGTTCCACATGCACATGTGAAACAAAAATTGAAACAAGGGCCACTGGCCACGACTCGACGTAACCTAGAAGGTATTGTGGGACAGAATAATTTTCTGAGTGGAAAGATTGAAAACAGAAAAATGTTTTAAGTTGAAAAAGGGCAATAACTCAGGGAAAAATTATTTTGTACATATCCGTTCCCCCTTGCAGGTCTATCAGCATACCATAGGAGATCCATATCCGAGCAATGGCTTTGAAATTACAATGCAAAATGTTTGTACGTAAAGACCGGCGGATGGACAGATGGCTTCAGTAGATATCCCCGAATCCTTCTTCGTAGGTCAGGGCATAACTAAGTTCTTAAGGGTTAAATTCTGGTAAATATATAAATATGAGGTGTGTTTTTTACTCAGGATTATTTATTTATTTATTACATATCCATAAAACTTTAAACCCTTGTATTTAATGGAATCGCCACTATGAGATAAATGTTTGTTTATTCAACTGGTGATGTACAAGCCGGAATTTTTTTCCCAGCACAGGCCTGGTATTCTTAAAAATGCAGGAGGGCTAAAACTCGCTCCCCTCGCATGGCTAAAACCCACTCCCTTCGCATGGCCTAGGCGAGTGATTGGCTCTCCTCAAGCTTATAAAAGCTAAAATTGCAAAATGAAGTTTTATGTTAATGAATTCTGCCAAATAGGCTTTGTACATTTTATTTGGTGCTGCTAACAAGGTAGTCTCTGTGCGATGGCTACACTGCCCCTCCCACACCTCCGGGCCTTGGTAAGGCCCAGAGACATGGGAGGAGCAGTGTGACCGTTTTACAGAGACCACTAACATACATATAGCAAAGATCTTAAAGGATATGGGTTCTAGGCATAGGCAGTTATAGTAATCATTATTTTTTATGGCCAGGAGGGCTAGTTTTTGCCCTCCTTAATTAGGGCTGAAACAGTTAACTGGCTAACCGACCAATAACCGATCACAACTCTGACCGGTCACGAAATCAATAACCGGTTATTAACCAGTCAAAACAGCGTCATTGTTGAGTAGCAAAATGAATGCTATTTATTCCTAAATACATGGCAGAATGAGAGTCAACTCCAAAGGGAGAACATGTCTTTTAACAATCTGTGAAACAAACAACGTTGTCAACATGTCAGTTACATTCACAATGATTCAACATCAGTACAGTCAATGTCGCATTTGGGTCTCAATCATTGAATATAATGTGTTGTACATCCAATTATGTTGCAAAAATGAATACAGAACAGATCATGGAATATCTCGAATCTGAGGAGCCATTTGAAACAAAATATCATACACAGATTTTTTTTGTTTCGAAATGAGTTGTTGAGGTCTCACTGCATTGATTGACTGACCTGTAAAACCTTACCTGTGTCATGAATATTGAATAAGTAAACATGTTGATCATGCCGTTCTGGTGGGAAATAAATTATACTTTTTGCACCCGATTGGCTGAATCGTGAATATTGAACAAATCAACCTTTCGACCTGGCTCAATCACTTCTTTATATGGCAATTTGGCGGTAAATAAATTAATAAATTATTTTCGCGATGTCTGATTAAAACTTCTAGTCACGTGCCACGTAATACCTTTGTTATTATTTTTAGTTTGCAATGTGATGTACAGTTTTACTTTACAAACCAAAAACAATAACTCATTTCACTTACATATTTTTGATTATTTCCGTGACAGCAATAACGTGTGTGTTTAGCATATCTGTGTTACATAACAAGGAAAAGGTATGAATTGCAATTTCTTTATATCTGTGATTATATCTTTAATCAAAATCCTCCTTCCAACCTGTGTTATATGTGACTGCGCTGTCTGCACAGTAAACATATTCAGATTCTAAGTGAGAAGCCTTGGAATTCCCAAACTTTTCAAAGAAAACATGATTAATTCCCTTGACCCGGTGATGTTAAGTGTAAAATTGTACCCCACCTTTTTCCCAAAAGCTGTTCACAAGACTATGGTAATATTTAACTGCGATTAACCACGGTTATATATCGCGTTTAATCGGTCACAAAAATCCCGTAACCGTTTCAGCCCTATCCTTAATTTTTTTATGGCGAGCATGCTAGGCCTGCCAGCACCATTTATTCCTGTTCTTTTCCCATTGAGTCATTAGTTAAGCTTCAAAATATTTTAAAATTTTGTTATACAATTTTCGATCGTCTGTCACATAGGTGAAAACGAAATATCCAAAGCCAAATAAAGTCGGTTCAGAAAACAATTAGTTAACCAACTTAGATTTGAGTCTTCCATGGAAGACGTGTGTCGCCTGGCGTGGAAAAGGGGCATAACTCTGGAAAAAATACAGCGGATCAAAAAATAAAATAGGAGGTGCACAATGCCATTATGTGATAAAGAATCACTGAAAGTTTCATCAAAATCCATTCATAGGTTAAAGAGGAGTGGCGGATAAGAGAAAGTGTGACGCGGACGACGCAAGACGACAAAAGTAATCCCTATATGTCGCTCCCCACTTCGTGGGGCGGCGACACAATAAAATAACAGGTGCACAATGCCATTATGTGATAAAGATTCTGTGAAAGTTCCATTAAAATCCATTCATTGGTTAAAGAGGAGTTGCGGATAAACGATGTGCACCCCAACCCCTATATGGAATTCCAAGTCGAAAAAGGGACATAACTCTGAAAAAATGTGTGGATGATAACGGTTGTATGTGGATATCCTTTCCCCCATCCTGGTTCATGTGCATACCAAATATCATTAAAATCCGCCTGACAATGACTGAGATATATACACTCCAAGGCATTTCAGACAGAATTCTAAGTGGAAAAGGGGCATAACTCTGGAAAAAAATACAGCGGATCAAACAATAAAATAGGAGGTGCACAATGCCATTATGTGATAAAGAATCACTGAAAGTTTCATCAAAATCCATTCATAGGTTAAAGAGGAGTGGCGGATAAGAGACACTCCAAGGCATTTCAGACAGAATTCTAAGAGGAAAAGGGGCATACCTCTGGAAAAAAATACAGCGGATCAAAAAATAAAATAGGAGGTGCACAATGCCATTATGTGATAAAGAATCACTGAAAGTTTCATCAAAATCCTTTCATAGGTTAAAGAGGAGTGGCGGATAAGAGACACTCCAAGGCGTTTCAGACAGAATTCTAAGTGGAAAAGGGGCATAACTCTGGAAAAAAATACAGCGGATCAAAAAATAAAATAGGAGGTGCACAATGCCATTATGTGATAAAGAATCACTGAAAGTTTCAATGCCATTATGTTATAAAGAATCACTGAAAGTTTCATCAAAATCCATTCATAGGTTAAAGAGGAGTGGCGGATAAGAGAAAGTGTGACGCGAACGACGCAGACGGCAAAAGTAATCCCTATATGTCGCTCCCCACTTCGTGGGGCAGGCGACACAAAAATGAGATAATATTTAAAAAACAATCATTTCCAACCACAACATTAACCCGTCCCGTGGCTGTCTCGCCTGCAGATCCCATTACATCTAAATTGGCCAACCTTATTTTGGTAAATCTTCGGACATCTTGACATGCTTTGAACTTCTTTTAAAGAAGTTTCTCCCAGATGTTTTGCAAATCTGTCCAAATTTGTACTTATATTTTTAATAACAGTAATAGCCACCAAATGGTTAAGCATGAATGGACACCAGCTAAAGAGAAACAGCGATACGAATTTCAACAAACACACCCTGTAGAAAAGTTAACAAATATAATTTAGACTAGTTCCCAAAAGGTTGTTTTGATTTTTTATAGATCCATTTGATCAGTACAGCTTCAAACAAAACAGACTATTCACCTTTGGGTTTAAACATCGGAATTAAAATTGGTTTATTTAAATGGATCTTAATGCATGAGATGTGTAATAAACACAGATATGTCTCGATTGAAATATGACTATGCCATTCCAATGAGTTATATAAAACACCCACCGATTCAAACACGCATCACATTCTGTCTATTTATTGGTGTTTTAGGTCACATATTTCTGCACAATGGCTAACCTGAACACTACATGGATATAAAGTCAACCTGAACACAACATGGAAATAAAGTCATGTCCAGCCAATTGTTTCTATACATGTTGCCCATTTTAGAGGACTTCCACCCAAGGCATTGGTTACCGGGACCTATTTTACCAATAAACCAGAACTTGTTTACCACAGTAAACAAGCACTGCTTCACTTCCTGGGTTCCCACGGCAATACACAAGATTATGATCTGGTTCCACTCACAAGCCTGGCAAGTGTATATTTATTTGTTGGTGTTTAAGGTCACATACTTCTGCACAATGGCTAATCACGACCATGACACAGAGATTAAGTCAAGGTCAGTCAATCGTTCATATGCTATACTGCCTATTTTAGGGGATTTGCACCACAAGAATTAGTGATTGGGTCCTATTTTACCAGTAAAATGAAGCTTGTTTACCACAGCAAACAAGCACTGCCTCACTTTCCAGGGTTCCTGAGGGGGTGACAAGGGTATAATAGCACTCTTAAATCTAAATTAAGAACTGAAAAGGAAAACTGATTCTCGCAGCGGGAGTTCACGCAAATCACAAATAATAAGACCTGAATGTCCATTACCTTATTCACAGATCTAAATCTATTTAGGCAAACAGTCTATTAAAAAGAGAAGATCCACTCCAGCAATATCCACTGTGAAGCAAGCGGAGTACTGCATAAATGAATCTCCACGAATCACCGGACATGTCAATGTTCAAGGGTTTCCTTTTTTTTTATTGGAGTTCAACAACACTTTTGACAGCCAAGGTCACCTCATGTCAGAGAGTTTTATGAGTGGAAGAAGCCAGAGTGGAGAAAACTGTCAACAAGACTTCCCAACTTAGTAACCAGGGGTAGCACTGGTTGAGGACAAGTGCACATCGACATGCAGTATGCATTAATAGACCTTGCCTCCACATGCAAAATCATGATTATGAGCCTTGCCCAAGGATACAATGCAGTTTCCCAAACTGTGGACCTTTCGGTTTGAAGTCCAATGCCATAACCAGAGCCACCATGCTCCCAGGCATTGTAACTTCTATGAGCAAGTTCACTCACCCAAGGTTTGTATGTTTGAACATGTGTTCTACATACACATATAAAACACAAATTTAAATTTGGCCATAAAGGGTTAACCATTTACCCAACAAATAGGCCGCATCTGCCCATGTAATTTACAAAATGAGCCGCTGGAAAAGATTTAGATTTCAAAACATTTCAAAATGAAAGTGTCAATGACACTGTAGCTCAGCTTGTTTAAGACATTTATATGTATAGTATGTGACACAGCAATGACCAACGTCTAGGTAATGACTTGATAACAAAGCTACATGTAATGTATTGTAGTGGTCTGTACATAAATGCTGACCATAGCCGGTAACAAATATATAGGTAAAATATTATAAAGGTGGGGTGACAGAAGCTAAACTAGAAAAGAAATCTTTGAGTACCAGAGTGGGTCTGACACAACCCAAAAATATTTGTTCTCTTAGCACAGTGATAACAAAGGCACCCCAAAACACTCGTTCCTGTCACAAGGTGATAACAAAGGTACCCCAAGAAGTTTCGTGAAGATCGGTTCATAAATACAGACTCTAGCCCGATCTGTATTGACATGTGCACTTACTGTGTATAAGTAGCACTGAACAAATCAAAGTTCATCTAATTTGCATAATTTCTGCATGAGAAAAAAACCCGTATTATACATGATGTATTGCATGTTACTAAACATTCCTACAAAAATTTATTCAAATCAGAACTTTCCTACAGAAGTTCTGTACAAAAAACTGATTGCACTAATTTTGGTACAAAATGGCTGCTGGAGGCCATCTTGGACCGCACCCAAAAACACTCGTTCTCGTCCCTCGGTGATAACAAAGGTATCCAAGCAGTTTCATAAAGATCAGTTCATAAACACAGCCCCTAGCCCGAGCCATATTGACATGTGTACTTACTGTGAATAAGTATTACTGAACAAATCAAAAATATTTGTTCTCATAGCACAGTGATAACAAAGGCACCCCAAAACACTCGTTCCTGTCACAAGGTGATAACAAAGGTATCCCAAGAAGTTTCGTGAAGATCAGTTCATAAATACAGCCCCTAGCCCGAGCCGTATTGACATGTGTACTTACCGTGTATAAGTAGCACTGAAAAAATAATAAATAAAAGTCCATCTAATTTGCACAATGTCTGCATGCGAAAAAAAACCCTATATTATATGAGATGTAATCGATGTTACAAAACATTCAGACAGAAATTTATTCGAATCAGAACTTTCATACAGAAGTTCTGTACAAACAAGAGGACCCAAGGAGCCTTAATCGCTCACCGACCAAAGTGGTTCAAAGAAGTATATGGGATCACATTCAGTTAGACATGGTTCATCAACACTACAAAGGAATGAAGTCATGAGAAACAAATTTTATGGAACTAGGGACATGGCTTGAACAAACTAGAATCTCTCCACCCCCACCCCCCCTCCCAAGGATGCTGCATACCAAATATCAAAAGCATTCTCATCTGCTGGATCTGAAGAAGAAAAATTTTAAAAGAAAATTCCTCATTTTGAACTAAGAACTAAGTTATCATTCAGGCTCCCACAGTGAGTCCAAATATGGACCTAAGGACATGGCTTGAACAAATGTGAATCTCACCCCCCTAAGGATGCTGCATGCCAAATATCAAAACATTCCGACGGCTGAATCTGAAGAAGATTTTTAAAGAAAAATTCCTCATACTGACTAAGTTATAATTCGGGCTGGACCCAGGGACTTGGCTTTAACAAACTTGAATCTCCCCCCCCCCCCCCCCCCCCCCCCCCCCCCAAGGATGCCACACACCACATATCAAAACATTCCGACTGCTGGATTTGAAGAAGAAGATTTTTTAAGAAAATTCCTCATTTCGATCTAAGTTACAATTCAACTCCCACAGTGAGTCCAAATATGGACCTATGGACATGGCCTGAACAAACTTGAATCTCATCCCCCTAAGGATGCTGCATACCAAATATTAAAACATTCCGACTGCTGGATCTGAAGATGATTTTTAAAGAAAATTCCTCATTTTGAACCAAGTTATCATTTGGGCGCCCACAGTGAACCCAAATATGGACCTAGGGACATGGTTTGAACAAACTTGAATCTCACCCCCATAAGGACGCTGCATACCAAATATCAAAAAACATTCGGACTGCGGGATCTGAAGAAGAAGATTTTTAAAGAAAATTCCTCATTTTCAACCAAGTTATAATTCAGGCTACCACAGTGAGCCCAAATATGAACCCAGAGACTTGGCTTGAACAAACTTGAATCTCACCCCTCTAAGCATGCTGCATATCCAATATCAAAAGATTCTGACTGCTGGATCTTGAGAAGAAGATTTTGAATCAGATCCACCCCACAATGTTGCATACCAAATAACAAAAGATTCTGCCTGCTGGAGCTGGAGAAGATTTTTTAAGAAATTTGCCTGAAATGCACTGGGTTCGAATTCGGGCTTCTATACTGAGTCCAAATGTGAATCCAGGGGTCCAATTTGAACAAACTTGAATCAGATCCACTCCACAATGTTGCATACCAAATATCAAAAGATTCTGCCTGCTGGATCTGGAGAAGATTTTTCAAGAAATTTGCCTGACATGCTCTAAGTTCAAATTCGGGCTTCTATACTGAGTCCAAATGTGAATCCAGGGGGGCCGATTTGAACAAACTTGAATCAGATCCACTCCACAATGTTGCATACCAAATATAAAAAGATTCTGTCTGCTGGATCTGGAGAAGAAGATTTTTAAAGAAATTTGTCTAAAATGCACTAAGTTCAAATTCGGACTTCTATAGTGAGCCCAAATATGAATCTAGGGGGCCCAATTTGAACAAACTTGAATCAGATCCACCCCATAATGCTGTATACCAAATATCAAACAAGAGCTAGACTTTAATTCGGTGCATACCCTCACATGGTGTACCGCCTAGTGTGGGCATACCCATGACCAACAAATATTATTTATGAATATTCTCGTACGGACTGATGGACAGATGCACAGATGGACGGACGCAATCCAGTATACCCCCCCCCCCCCCCCTTCCATTTTCTTCAATTTCTAAGTCAAAAGGTATGGTAAATTGTTTGGTGTTTGGAAGTTTTATGCAATGAGGCAGAAGCCTTTGTCATAGGCAAACTGCATGCTATATTTCACTGAAATCTGATAACCCCACTCCAGTATGCCCACCCCCTTCCCATTTTCTTCAAAACATTTCAACAATTTCCAACAATTTCTAAGTCAAAAGGTATGGTAAATTGTTTGGTGTTTGGAAGGTTTATGCAATGAGGCAAAAGCTTTTGTCATTGGCAAACTGCATGCCATATTTCACTGAAATCCGATAACCCATACCTGAGATACAGGCTGAACAGACAAATAATGTCTATTTCCTACAATTTCTAACTCAAAAAGGGGGATAACTCTAAAAAGGAGAACGTGAGAAATATCGTTGAATCCTTTTTTTAAAGCCTATACCATAAGCAGTGTTCATGGCAAATTTCATTGCAATAGAACATTTGATACCTGAGATACAGGCTGAACAGACAAAATTTGGCTCGGACGGACACAATTTCTAAGAGAACAATAAAAAAAAAATTTTAAAAAAATAACTAGTGTGGGCATACCTATGACCAGCAAATATAATAAAAAATAATAATTTACTTAAGTTATGAATATTCTCGGACGGACTCACACACGGACGGACAGATGCATGTAAATCAGAATACCCTCATTTTTGAAGATTCTGCCCACTTGTGCGGGAGAAGAAGATTTTTTAGTAATTTCTCTAATATATATAGGGTGTTATCGGAGTTATGCCCCATATGAAGCCCCAAGTGGGCATGTCCATTTCATTTGAACAAACTTAAATTGACATATGGTAGTGAACATCCATACCAAGTTTAGAGCAAATCGACCTAGCGGTTTCAGAGGAGAAGTTGTTTGAAAAATGTTCCCGATGCCGGATGGACGTCAAGTGATAGTGATAAGTTTAGCTCCTTTGGTGAGCTAAAAATAAATGTGCAATCAGCCATATTTTCTAGCCTATATTCGTTTGGATCAAAATTTTGGGGTGCATGTTTCAAATGAAAATGTTATATGCCTATATTCACCTGATCTAACCAGGATGTACTTTTTTCAATAAACAAAAGGGATATCACTTGAATAATTCTCAAACCATTTTTCAATGGACAAAGAGGCACAACTCTTTGTCGAAATCCTCAATTCTCGGGCATAACTTTGGCATTATGAGTTTTTGTTAGGATTTTATGGCGACATCAAAGTAAACATAAAGCACGATACTAAATTTCCTTGTGGTACATCAACTATTGGTGAAGTTGCGAAAATGAAAGTCCAATATATTTTTCAGCAAAAAAAAAAAGGGACATAAATAGCTCTTAGATAAAATCCTCTGGCATCGTAATTTTGAATTTTGAGTATTTGACATGAGATGAGGAAGAGATATATCACCTTTCATTACAATCCCCAATTTATTTATTTATTGGTGTTTAAGGTCACATACTTATGCACAATGGCTTATCATGACCGTGACAGTTTTACAGGTGGAGGAAGCTGGAGTACCCGGAGAGAACCACCAAGCAATGACGAGCAGCTGCCAGCTCCCCAACATCGTAACTCTGCACTGCAGCACCGACATGGTTAGATTGGTTGAAGACATGCACATCATCGACGTGCAGTACACCTTAGTACAGGGCGTCATCGTTCCGCCATGTGGACAATCATTACAGTCCCTAAACTATCGGTGAAGTTGTGCAAAAATCAAGTCCCAAATGTATATTTTACGACAAACAAAAGGTATAATTCTCGGTTGAAATCCTTGGGCCTCATAATTATGTAGTGCAAGTATTTAGAATACAATTGGAAAGAGACATAATAAATTTCATCAGAATCCCTCATCTACTGAAGTTATGGAAAATTTATGATTTTGGATAGTAAACATACAGACAGATGGATACTAGGTTAAAAAATTTAATCCAGTACATCCCCTATCTCAATGTGAGTGGGCAAGTAGGTTTCACACTCCAAGTTTGGTGTAGGACCAAACTGGGTCATTTATAGAAACTATCAAAACAAATGTCTTGTCATTACACAAGTGGACAGCGAATTTTGACTGGACTGCAATGTTTTGTTTTTTTTTCTCCTGAACAGACTTAACAATATCTGAGAGGACCAGTACTTTGGTTATCCCGGATAACCAGTCAGGCAATTTTATCAGGGACAACTAAACCACTGATCCTCTCAGACTAACATTTGTTAAATCAGTTCAGAAAAAGGTATAATTTTAGACCTGCTGGAAAAGTTACAACAATTATGTCCACTGCTACAAGCTCCATTGGTTTTATGAAATCTCCATTCACTGGTGTAAATGTATGATGACCAGGTGGCAATGCTATTAGGATCTGATGAAGAAAAAGAACACTGAAGTGATCTCAGTACAGTAGCCATATACAGTGGAGCCCACTTAATTGGGTATTTCTTAACTGAATAACTCTATTAAGTGAATATAATTTCCCAACACAAAACCATTTACCATACCTCCAGTACAAATTTGACCTGTTAATTAAATATAGGTTAGAGAGTAAACTCCTCTCCTGTTAACTGAATAAAAAATCTAGTAACCTGTTGAGAAATTTCCCAGACTCTCATAACTTTTCCTTTGTCTAAAGACCTATTTAGCCCCAGTATATCCAATACAAGCATTTAATCTATTATATCTTGTTTGATAGAGCTCATGGAGCTGTCAAACAAGATATAATAGAACAAATGCTAAGTTTATCCCTAGAATACAGGAAAGTGACACAATCCCTGTTAATTGAATGAATACTCCTGTTGATTGAATAATTTTCATTTGTAAAGTGGCTATCAATTAACAAGATGCCCCAACGGGCTATAATCGCTCTCCTGCCAAAGTGGTTAAAAGAAGTATTTGAGGTCAAATTCAGTTAGACATGGTTAATCAACACTGCAAAGGAATGAAGTCATGAAAGGCAAATTTCATGGAAAACACCAAGGAATGGCTTTGAACAAACCTGAACCTAACATGCCCCCACCCCCTCTGCAACCCCCATAGAGAGCCCAAATATTAAGCCAGGAATGCAAATTGAACAAACTTGAATCTGATCACCCTTGAGATGTTATATATACCAAATATGAAAGAATTCTGACTGGTGGATCTGAAGAAGAAGGTTTTCAAAGAAATGTCCTCACATTACACTAAGTTGAACCTTGGGCTCAAATAGGGGGCCAAAATAATTAACCCAGGGACCCAATTTGAACAAACTTGAATCTGACCCACGTGGAGATGTTGAATACCAAATATGAAAGGATTCTGACTGGTGGATCTGAAGAAGATTTTAAAAGAAATTCCCTCATATTGCACTAAGTTAAAATTCAATAGGGCTGGGTGGTTTATCACTCTAAATCTTTCAAAATATATTTTGGAGCCAAACATTTTGTTACATCTAACTGCCCCCCTCCACCCACCCCCTGTACCCCCTTCCGACAAGGAAGTGAGGGCAGGACATTTTCGCACAAAACCATTCTAATTCATCTAGGAACTCAATTTTGAAAAGAAGCCCCCCAAAAATTTCCGAATTTTGGTCCAAAATTTTGAAGTCGGAACCGGACCCAAAATTTTCAGGCCATCAAATTTTTTCTCTCTTTCCTGTCTCAAATTTGAACAAAATGCATAAAAAACGAGAAAAAAAAATTCTCATATTTTTGGTCAAAAATTTCTTAGAACCAGACCCAAAATTTTCAACCCAGGGACCCAATTTGAACAAACTTGAATCTGACCCCCCCCCCCCCCCCTCCCCCTAGAGATAATGTATACCAAATGTTAAAGGATTCTGACTGGTGGATCTGAAGAAGATTTTTTAAGAAATTTCGTCATATTACACTAAGTTAAAATTCGGGCTCCCTATAGGAGCCCAAATATTAACCGAGGAACTCGATTTAAACAAAGTTGAATCTGGCCCCCCTAGAGATGATGTATACCAAATATGAGAGGATTCTGACTGGTGGATCTGAAGAATAAGATTTTTAAAGAAATTTCCTCATACTGCACTAAGTCAAAATTTGGGCTCCCATAGGGAGGGCAAATATAAACCAAGAACTTGATTTGAACAATGTTGAATCTGGCCCCCCTAGAGATGATGTATACCAAATATGAGAGGATTCTGACTGGTGAATCTGAAGAAGATGTTTAAAGAACATTCCACGTATTGCACAAAGTTAAAATCTGGGCTCTCATAGGGAGCCCAAATATTAACCCAGCAACTTGATTTGAACAAACTTGAATCCGCCCCCCCCCCCCCCCCCCCTATTATGTTGTATACCAAACATAAAAGGATTCTGACTGGTCGATCTAAAGAAGACGATTTTTAAAGAAATTTCCTCAAATTGCACCAAGTTAAACTTTGGGCTCCATAGAGAGCCCAAATCTTAACCCTGGGACTTGATTTGAAAATACTTGAATCTGACCCCCTAGAGATGTTATATAACAGATATGAAAAGATTCTCTAACTAGTGGATCTGAAGAAGATTTTTTTGAATTTTTGAAAACAATTATGGTTTCTATCAGAGTTATGTCCCTTTTGGTACCCCCTGTGGGCGAGGCAAGTTTATCTGAACAATAATTGGCATTGCACCAATTATTCTGCGGCGACATCAAAGTAATCATAACACATGAAGATCGTGCTTTATGATTACTCTGATGTCGCCACAGAATAATTTCTTTCAAGTAGCTGGTGACGACATCTTATGGAGGCTGTGGTGCAGTCAGAACATGCACCTTTAGAGTATTTTCATATGTTCAATCACAAATCAGTTGAAAGTATGTGGTGCAAGTGTGCCATACACGATTATCAGCCTATTTACACTCGTTCAATTAGGAATTTCCCTATAAAATAATTTTGTTCCAGTACCGGCAAAACAAAAGCTTCAGTACCAGGTGCAGCATGAGGGAACCGGTGGTACTGGTACCAGTACAGGTACTGGTTGATATGCCTGTCGCAAACCAATTTCATGGCATCACCTAATTTCATTTTGGAGAGACTATAGGCCTTCAAAAATAATTTCTACCAAATGCAATTACTGATGAAAAATTTGACAAACAAAATCAACCAAGAACATGTTTAGTTAATCTGGGAGTCCTTTATAGTTTTTATCTAACCTGAAACATTGCCCTTTCCACTGAAGATTCAGGTAAGCTTGATTTAATGCTGCTGGTCACTTCAAGTGTTGAATCTTCTAAATCATCATCACTGCTTGTGTTGTACTCTCGATTAAGATATTCTGAAATAAATCCCAGAAAGATTTTACATAGCACCAGTCCATTAGAATACCCCCCAATTTCACACCATTTACAGGTATGCCCAAATTAGAGGTGTGAAGGTATCAAGAAAAATATATAAATTCACTGTACCTATTCTACATTTTAGTAAAACTTCCATCATAATATGACCGTTGAAACACAAAGAAAGGCATGACAATAAAACATAACAGGATAAGGCTGTTATTTCTGGTTTAAATGTGCCCAAATTAGGGCAAAACGGTGTGCCCAAATTAAATGAATTTAAAAGTCTGTAGCATTCTGATCTATACTGGCAAAAAATCAATCAGGGTAAGAAATGTTCCCAGTATCCTGCAACATGAAATGTCATGACGCAAGTCCCTATGGAAAGCTTTTTAGTTTCAAAAAGTGGGATACAGTATGCCAATCAGCTGAAATGAATTAAAGAATAACAAGTAAATTCTGTTCTCAAATTTCAATGACAAGTCGAACCATAGATTTATCATTGAAACAGCGAAAAATAAAACAAAAGGAAATATGTTCTTATATGTTATTATATATATGAAAATTATTCAATTAACGGGAGTATTCAATTAAGAGGGATTTGTGTCACTTTCCAATATTCTAGAGATAAATTTAGCATTTATTTGGTTATATCTGGATTGACAGAGATCCACAAGGTGTGTCAAACAAGATATACAAGATTAAAAGCTTGTCTTGGATATACGGAGGCTGAATAGGTCTGTAAGCAAAGGAAAACTGGGAAGAGTCAGGGTAATTTCTTGACAGGTTACAAGATTTTTTATTCAGTTAACAGGAGTTTACTCTATAACCTATATTCAATTAACAGGTCAAATTTGTAATGGAGGTATGGTAAATGAATTTGTGATGGGAAATTATATTCATTTAACAGGGTTATTCACTTAAGAGATATCCAATTAAGTGGGCTCCACTGTACCAGGAAAAGAACTGTGCTTGTTAGAGATAAACTGTTCTATTTCTGCAAAGGGTCTCTTGTTCGTATGGCAGTCTGATCACAGTGAGTCTTCATTGTACATGTATATAATTTTATTTTTATTAAAAGAGCTCATAAAAAGATTAGGGTCAGGTGCACTAGTTAAGGATGGTAGGGAAACCTGAACCATTTCAATCCTTTTCTAGGCCCAAGCAGTTTCCATTCAAAATTAAGGAAATTTTAAAAAAATTTTAACGCTCAACTTCCAATAAGCATGTCCCTAGCTCAATAACAGGTATTTTGTATGTTTATCTTTCGGACGAGATATTTTTTTATCTATTGGGGCTTAAGGTCACTACTTGGATCATTTACACCCATGTTACCCATTTTAGAGAACTTCTATCCCAAAATGTTAAGTATTGGTGACTGGGTATTTTACCAGTAAAATAGAGCTTGTTTACCCCAGTAAACAAGCACTGCTCCACTTCCTAACGAGGGTGGGAAGTGATTTATTTATTTATTGGTATTTACGGTAACAATTTCTGCACAATTGCTTATCATGACTGCAGCATGGAGAGAAAGTCAAGTTCAGTCATTTTTATAGCCATGCTGCTCATTTCAGATGAATTCCACCCAAAGTATTTGTGAATGGGTCCTAATTTACTGGTAAAACAGAGGTTTTTCACCAAAGTAAACAAGCACTGCTTCACTTCCAGGATTCCCAAGGTAATTGCAGCCTACAAGCGTGTGCTAAGTTACTCTTTATTTTAGAGTTCAACAGAGCTGACTAAATTGGATACCTCTTAATTGAATAGTCCTGTTAACTGAATATAACTTCAAAATGCAAAACCATTTATCATAACTTCAGTACAAATCTGACATGTTAATTGCATATATCTAGGTTATAGAGTAACCTCCTGTTAATTGAATACAATCTTGAAATATGTCAAGACATTACACTGACTACAACCAAATTCTCTTAGTTTATAGACCTATTGGGGCTCAGCACATCACATACCGGCATCAAATGTACTGTATCTTGTTTGAGAGAGCTCATGGAGATCTGTCAAACAAGATGTAATAGAACAAGAGGCCTGCATCGCAAAGCGCTGAAAATGCCACCGACCGTCAACAATTTTCTAAGTCGATTGAGTGAAAAAGGGCCACAAATCTGGAAAAAATGTGTGGAAGAAACTCATGCGACACAAGTATTGTTCCTCCATGATGCTGTATCACAACACCAAATATTCAAATCGGAGTAGCAGTGGCTGAGATACAATGGAAAATGTTGGTACGGATGGACGAACGGATAGAGATCTCCACTACATTCCCTTTCGACTTTTCAAGTCGGGGGCAAATAAATCCTTACTTTATCTCCACAGTACCGAAAAATGACCAAGATGACCTAAATGTCTACCATTTTGTACAAACAAATGTGCATGCAGACCAATTCGGTTCAACTCCTCCTGTATATCCATTCAACATGGGTGATATAAAATTATTTGATTTTCTGCTGCTATTCAGTACAAGTTATTTCCAAGGACAAAAAAAAAACATGCAAAAAAGTTCATAGGAACAGTTTAGTTTTTCAAAGTAATGCAAGGGGCATAACTGTGCATGGACAAAAGCAGCAGAATTTATTAATTTATTGGTGTTTCAGACCGTGAGTTTTATGTGTGGAGAAAGCCTGAGTACCCGGACAGAACCTCCGAGCATCGACGAGAAACTGTCAGCTCCTCAACATTCTAACACTGTTCAAGCTCCGCTCAAGCAGGGTTATAGTGGTTGAAGACATGTGCACCATCTATGTGCAGTATGGCTTAGTACATGGCATCATAGAGCCCCCATGTAGGCAACCGGCATAAATCTGTCCAAGTTTATGACCCATCACTGGAATGATCACAATGAGCTCATTCCAGTGAGTATTTATAAGCCAGGTCTTGGAAACAAACAGTATACTTGATATACGGGTACTGATTTTTACAAGCATAGTGAGAAAGAGGGTTAATTTAGAAATTTTTGATAGGAAAAACACTGTAGTGATATCTACTGCATCATGCCTAACTGCAGAGTTCTTATTTTGGAGAATCAAATTTCTTCACTTTTTCAAAACTTTCTACCCAATTTCAGGGATGTGAGTGACCAGCTCTGAAAAATCCTGGAATTTTTAATCACATCATTTCTGGCCAAGGATCTAGGGCAAACAGACAATCTAAAGCTTTCTTGAAGTTTAACATGCTGGTCATGAGCCAGTTCCCAGCCTCAAGCACATACAAATATGATTTTCAAGATTGTTTTTCCCGCTGGATCGATATCTCATTTGGCCCAACTCAGTAAAAATGCTGAATTCAGGAAAAATCCCTGCAATTTCCATGACCATTCCCTTGTTAATATGACAAACATACTCTCTTTTTTGAGATTTTTAAGCAGGATTTTTCGGGGAAATAGCACGCTGCATTGTTAGACCTATAAAATTTCTTGCTTCTGACGTGTCAATCCGTAAAGACTTTGTTTCTGTTTACTTTGAATGAAGACGTCATTCGTATTGGGAAACACACGTGTATTTTGAGTAATCTCCCTTGATGCACAACTGTATGAAAAATCTGATTTCAGATTCCATGCAGTGTTTTACCCACTCTTTCTCTGGTTATGTTCACGAAACATCAGCATAATTTGGACTTTTGTATTTCTTTATTAAGTGATAATCCCCCACAACAAAAATATACTTACCGTATATGTCTGTGTATATTAGTTTCAATAGCACCAAGAATGCTTATGTAGGACAACAATTTGAGCTGTAACCTGCGCAGTTGTTGTATTTATATTTGTTTTTCCTGTCACGTTCAGGAAAAACCAACATAAACACAACACCTGTGCAGGTTATGGCGCAAATGGAGCTCTGATTCTGAAACTATGAAGTTTCATTCACAAACGAGTGTTGGATTTTCTTGACAGGGATAAGACATTGGGGTGATAAACAAACAACGAAAAACAAATAAATGCGAGTATTTTTTTAAATCTATAATAATAATTTTCCTTTATTCTTTTATCTTATTCAACACGTGATAACTCGTGACCTAGACTTAGCTGAATAGAAAAAAGGCAATTACATATATAGAATTATCCCCTCAAAGAGAAAAGGAGAAACAAGATTTACATATCTTTCTTGTTTATACAAAATAAGAACGATATATTACCAATCCGTAATTGAGCACAATAACATCAATGATCTTTAACATTCAGTATAACGCATTATACTAATTTCTTGAAGGAAAGACAATAAATAAAGATAGTCCAGAGAATGAGACTCTTTATACTCATTTAAAAGTGTCCGAGGATTGTATATTAACGCTCGTATGACACGTGACATATACAAATGCTTCACACTCTAAAAAATATTACATAAATGAGATAGACATTAGCTTTACACTTTAAAACCATCCAAGTACTGACTCGGCATTACTGACTCCAGAGGAGGTATTCCCTTGCTTTTCACTATAAAGCAGGTGATATAAGGGAACACCATCCCCCCCCCCCCCCCCTTTCCCCTTGCTCTGGGTCAATCAGCCCAGAACGAAGAGGGCAGCAGGACAGAGTCACTGCTGGAACAGAAAGCCTGCATAACTATAGTTGCAACTGTTTAGTGGATGACATTCTGAGCAACAGGTAACGGACCCAAACATCTAAGGTCGCCAGAAATAGACTCAATATTTCTAAGGTAAAAATTTGTGAACGTAGAAGGCTGAGACCAGTATGCAGCCTTCATCAGTTCTGTAACAGCAACACTATTAGCATAAGCCCAAGGTGTAGACAGCGCTCTAACTTCATGCGCTGAAATCTTAAGCACAGACTGCTGAGTAGAAGATAATCTTTCAAAAGCAGTACGAACAGTCAACTGAATCCACCAAGAAATAGAATGGACAGTGATGTCCCTTCTATTTGGAAGCAGAGACAGAAAGAAAGGTTTTCGTGCCTTTCTGATAAACTCAGATCTACATTTGTAAATACGCATACCTCTAACTGGATACAACAAAGGCCTATGGCCATCTGAGGACGGAAGAGCCTTAATAACAATAGGCTGAGGGTACTTATTACGAGCCTGATTCTTAGCCCAAAATCCCACATTGGTAGTTAAAGTAATAGTATTACCAACACTACGATAGTGAGAATCATCAACAGATAGAGCATGAAGCTCACTAACTCTTCTAGCAGAAGAGAAGGCTAAGAGAAAAGCTGTCTATAAGATAAGTATTTGAAGTCTACCATGTCAAGGGGTTCAAATGGCGCTTCATTTGGCTTCAGAAGAACCCAAGCTAAATTCCACTTAGGAATTAACCTAAGGGTTCTAGGTCTATTTATCGAAAAGTTTTTAACTAACTTTGATAAAGAGACATAGATCCAATTTGTAAGCTATCATGATGAGCATAAGTATCCAATAGCATAGACCTATAACCCTTAATAGTTATTGGCAGCAGTTTGATCTCATCAAACAAGTAGACCAAAACATTAGCAATGTCTGGAATGGAGGAATCATAGATATCAACTGAATGATCCCTACACCAACGAGAGATAACCTTCCACTTTGCAGCAGAATTTAGCGAAGAGGAGGTCCTCCTACAGTTAGAAATTGTGTCCACTGCTCGTCCTGTAAATTGCTTGCTGTGCAAGAAGGACCGCACAATGGAAATACATGAAGGTTGAGATCTTGCGGGTTGTGATGCTGTGATGCAGTGTGCGCGATTTCCCCTGCGAAAGAAGGTCCTCCCATGGAGGAGGCTTACGAGGAATGTCCCATAACAGACACCTGAGGAGATTTATCCATGGTCTCTGGGGCGACAGAGTTGCTACCAACAGAATCTTGCAATGACATTGCTTGATTTTTAGCAATAGCTGTTGAATCAAGGTAGCTGGAGGATACACGTATCCTATCATTCCATCCCAAGAGATCGAGAGAGCATCTACTGCGAACGCTCGAGGATCTGGCCATGGCGACACAAACGTCTGTAACTGATTGTTGAGATGCGCCGCAAACAAGTCTATCACTGGACGATCCCATTGGCAGCAGATCTGATTACTCGCTTGTTGGGAGTCCATTCTTACGGCAACATACAACCTTTCCGAGAAAGGGAGTCCGCTAGAACGTTCAGACGACCCAGAATATGACGGACCAACAGAAAAACCTGATGCTCTAGGACAAACAGAAGGATTCTTTCCGTTAAGTTGAATAACGGAATGGAATGAGTGTCTCCCTGGTTCCGAATGTACGCTACTACTGTCAAATTGTCGGACAGTATTTGAACATGTGAATTCTGTTCATCCAATGACATAGCGCAAGCCAAATTGATATAATCTCTTTGATGTTTATGTGATTGTTCAGAAATTGCAGATCCCAAAGACCCTGGCACCTCGAATCTGTTGGGCTCAATGTCGCGCCCCAACCTGTTTGACTTGCAACCGTCGTAATCGTAAAAACCGGATCCAGCAGTTGCAGTGGAACTCCCTGAGTTAACCGCTGAATATCTGCACAAGTCTGAATCTCTTGTTTTACTTGGTTCGACAAGACAATGTTCGTTTCGAGCGAATGAACCTTCACGCTCCAATTCTGAGTCATAAATAAATATCTGGAGTGGACGAGTGCGTAGACGCCCCATCGGAATAAGGTCTGCGGCGGCTCCGCACAAACCTATCAGTCGCATAAATTCTCTTGCTGTTACTACATCTGAGTGTAGACAAAAGAGAGCATAACAACAGACTAATTTTGCTCTAGGTAATAGCAAATGAACCAGATTGTTGTGTGTCTCGAAGCTCATTCCCAAGTGAATGAACGACTTGGACGGAACTATATCCGACTTCTTTTCAATTACTATGAAACCGAGACGTCGGAGCAATTGAAGCAGACTCTGAACATCGTTTTGAAGAGTTAATCTGTCGCCGTACCTCTGAAGAATGTTGTCCAAGTAGGTCGCCGTTACTGCAGACAAATGAGCTCGGAAATGAGTCATTACCCAGTTCATTATTCGAGTGAAGGCCCAGAGTGCTAGATTCAGCCCGAAGCACATTGCTCGGAACTGATAAACGACTCCTAGGACAGCGAAGCGAAGGTACTTTTTGAATGTCGGATGTATCCATGACGTGAAAGTACGCATCCTTGAGATCTATGCTCGCAGCATAATCGTTCACTCGAATGCTCGCTCTCACTGATCGAATGGTTTCCATATAAAATTTCAGCTTGTTTATCCAGCTTAGATCTATAACTGGACGGAATGAGCCATCTGGTTTTGGTACCAGGAACAGGTGACTGTAAAAACCGGGAAATTCCTGGTTTTCTACAACCTCTATTGCTTTTTTCTCCAGAAGAGATTGCACCTCTGATAGAAGAAAATCTCTCTTCTGAAGGTTTGACGAAGCTGAGTCCATTGTGGACTTCGTGTTAACAGAGGTTTTTCTCTGAAGGACAGTTTTAGGCCTTCCGAAACAACCTCCTGAACCCATCGGTTGTCCGTAATTGACAACCAATTGGTTAAGAATCTTGACAGCCTTCCGCCCACTGGAGCACAATAGCGGCGCCTAAACTGGCTCTGTTAGATGAGACTGTCGTCTCCAACGTACTGGAGAGAATCGACATAGACACCGGCAATGACAACTCCAAGTCTTCTGCCTGGTCATCTAAATGCAGAGGAACTCTCGAAACGCCCTTTCCTGCCGTTTCAAATTTATTTCTGTTGATGAACGGCAGATGTAGAGCAGGTTGCGATAAGAAACTGGATCTGCCAGTCTCAGAGGCTAGCCTAAAAATAGCATCATTCAGCAATTCAAACGTATGTGAGACCTTGCAGGACTGGACTGGAAACTCAGGAACGACGTCCTTAGTCCGGCCAAAGAAGTCTGTGTCCAGTGACGCTATCAGTCTCTTATCTGGCATCGCAGCTCTCTGGTCCGATGGAACAACGTCTGGAAGGTATTGCCAGATAAAATCTACAGCCACCTTATGTTGTTCCAGAAGGGAAAAATCTAGCTCCGCAGATTCCCTTTCACCATCCGACTGAGCCAGATGCGAATCTCGGTCGTCCCTATCTGACACTGCAGGGGAACGTATGATGCAGAGTTTCCGAAGGTTGCTGGGATGCAGCGATGAGTTGAGTTACCTGCGATAGCAAGTCCATCAAGGAGGCCTGTGGAGCTACGGTCTTATGTTGTTTAGCCGCTGGAAGCTCCTGGGATGGTACCTCTTGCATAATTCTTTTATGTGTACGTCCCGACTGGTAAGGTCTTGCATCCTTGGCTACCGGATGGAGTGACCTGGTCGAAGTGGAATCCTTTGTCGGCAAAGCAGGCTGGATATCTGAGGTCACGTAGCCAAGGTGCAGTCATGTGTGCTGGCATGTGGAAGAGGAAGCCAATAGACTAGCCGACCCGGCTGTCTATGTGAGCAGGAGGAATGGACATAAGCTCTGACTAACGAACGTTATGTATGACAACATCTGGCCCCAGATGTTGTTGTAGGGGAGAGGGGCCTGAACGAGCTTGCTACCGGACTGACTGGCTTCTCCGATCCATCGTCACAGGGTGTGCGTGATCCGAGATTATAGTGCTCGCAACACCCTTTCTCCTCTCCTGGACCGCACCGGACGTACCCGGCGTCACATCACCCACATTACAAGTGATAGATCCGCCGGGTGAGCTAGCTGGCGACAAGGTCGTCAATCCTACTAAGGATCTAGGCACCTGTCTGATTTCTTTGAGCACTTTTGCGGCTAGCTCTTCATTGGTTTGCAACGATGTTAGCACACTTCCGGAAGACAACACAGAAACATCACCCTGTTCTTGTTCCTCTGAAAAAGAGACTGAAAAACTAGACTGACCCTGTGGCGAAAGGACCGGCATAGACCTCTCACCACTAACTATATACCATGACACACGTCTTCAACGTTTGTCCTCCCAACTGGCACACACTGCGCAAGAATTAGTGCGAGTACAGTGACTACAGCAAATACAATGAGCATGAGAATCAGAGGAAGACTTCCTCGATTTACAATTTTAACAATAGTCTTTCATAATTAAAAAACATATATTATATAGCCGTAGTACTTGCACTAACTCTTGAAAATACAAAGATACATAGTAATAATATAATCCATAATAAAAATTTCGAAAAATAATTCAAAAGAAAATTTTTCGAAAAAATTTTGACATGAGCCCAAGTTCCCAAAGGCAACGATGAGCCCAAATGGATCCCCCAAAAGCCTAAGTGTGGACAAAAATTTTAAAACATTTCTAAAAATTAATGTTATACTTACGGACAATATTAATATATCTGACTATATAATAAACCTTACAGAAGACAAGGAATCACTGACAGAAGTAACCGTTGTCAATGTAAACAAAAGTCAATAAAAACCGGAAGCAAGACTCCAGGCACTGAAAAACATGGCCCGAAATCAGTAACCAATTTAAAACACTATCCGATGTAAAACAGAATCTTCCACAGAAGAAGCTGCAATACATCGGATGGTAGATGCATGACCAAAACGCCTAAACAGGGTGAGGACATAACCATGGGGATAACAGATAAACATACTGTAACTATGCTAAAACTCCCAAGACATTTCAATAATTATACCAAAAGCATGGGAGATTAGCAAGGGAGGATAGGAGAGAGGAAACACTTAACAAACAGTGGAGATTTCTTAGCAAGAACAAAATCATCAGGCCCATGCCCCGATATTAGGGAACATGAAATAATTTTACATAAAAATTATAAGTTACAGCCCTGAACACATCCTTCCACTGTTTCTTCCTCTCATCCTCTTATTTCATCCTTGGATCCATCATTTCCTTTGTGATTTTGTGTCTGGCATCATTTTAACCCTTTACCCAACATGAAAAGCAGACGACACTTTAAAAAAAAAATCTTGAAAAATTAATTTTTTTCATTTTTTGTCTCAAAAACATAGGTTATGACCCCTCGTTGGAACGAGCTCGATGAGCTCGTTCCAACGAGGGGTCATAACCTATGTTTTTGAGACAAAAAAATGAAAATATTTTGAAAATTAATTGGCGATTTTTGAGAATAGCGCTGGCCGGTTTTGGCCGTTACGTTGGGTAAAGGGTTAACTGATATTATAAGCACAGATATCAGTGAGATTTTACTGATAGAAGGGCCAAACAAAGAATGAGGATTTGGAGTCCATTTCGGCACTTCCTTGACACTGTGCATGTGCAGTGGACAAAGGTATAGAGGACCATATAGGACATTGAATTTTTTTATTTAGATGCAAATTTTGGGGATTGGGGGGGGGGGGGGGGGGGCAAAATTTGTGTTTGGCCCTGAATAATTTAGAGTTAGCACCAGCTAAGTCTGGGTCATTGATACAGTATAAAAATACTGATATTTTGGAGCTTTTCCATATTTCCAAGTGCCATAACTCACACAAGAATAATGCAATCAGCATGAAACTCAAACTTGATCTGTAAGTCATCGTTCTATAGTATTTTGCCAAAAATGAAACCATCCTGTTGAAGCGTTTCCAAAAAAACTCCAGAAAACTTATATTTTGGTGCTTTTCCATATTTCCAAGGGCCGTAACTCACACAAGAATAAAGCAATCAGCATGAAACTCAAACTTGATCTGTAAGTCATCGTTCTATAGTAGTTTACCAAAAATGAAATCATTCTGTTGAAGCTTTTCCAAAAAAATTCCGGAAAGTTAAAAAATTTATAGTAATTTATATATTTTTTATACTTACCAATGAATGACCAGGACTTAGCTGGTGCAAACTCCATTAAATTCAGGGCCAAACACAAATTTTGCCCCCCTAATCCCCAAAATTTGCATCAAAAACCGAAAATTAGATGTCCTGGTAGGTCCTCCTACTTTTACTCCACTGCGCATGCGCAATGTCAAGGAGGTCTCGAAATTGGCGCCAAAATGTCATTCTTACAACCAGTGCCTGGTAAGTGTTATGTACGCAGCGGGGAGGCAAAAGTTCCCAACTCCTGGGAGGGCCATCCCCGTCTGGGTCATTGGTAAGTATATAAAATATATAAATTACTATAAATTTTTCAACATTTTTATACTGTACCAATGACCCAGATTTAGCTGAATAGTAAAAAGGCTGGAGGGCACAGGACATAAAGGAAAATCCAATGGGCTCAATTACATATGACAGAATTATCCCCTCAAGGAGAAAAGGAGAGATAGGATTTACATGTATCTTTTTTATTCTTATCAAAGAAGAAAGACACAATACCATTCCGTAATTGAGCACAAAAACATCAATGATCTCTATTAATATCCAGTTTAACCCTTTATACTAATTATTTTTAAAGGTAAGCCAATAAATAAAGGCAGTCCAGAGAAATGAGGCTCTTTATACTCAATAAAAATGTGCGAGGATTGTACATTAACACTCGTTTGACATGTGACATATACAAATGCTTCACACCGAGCTACACTTTAAAAATATTACATGACATTAGTAAACATTAGCTTTACACTTTAAAACCATCCCGGTACTGACTCGGAATTACTGACTCTGGGGGAGGTATTCCCTTGCTTTTCACTATAAAACAGGTGACCTAAGGAATCACCCCCCCCCCCCCCCCCTTCCCCTGGGTCAAATACCCCAGAGCGAAGAGGGCAGCAGGACAGAGTCACTGCCGGGACAGAAAGCCTACATAACTAGGGTTGCAACTGTTTAGTGGACGATATTCTGAGCAACTGATAACGGACCTAAACAATGAAGATCTCCAGAAATGGACTCAATATTTCTAAGATAAAAATTCGTGAAAGTGGAAGGCTGAGACCAATATGCAGCCTTCATTAAATCTGTAATAGCAACACTATTAGCATAAGCCCAAGATGTTGAAAGAGCTCTTACTTCATGAGCAGAAATCTTAAGAGCAGACTGCTGAGATGAAGATAACTTTTCATAAGCAGTACGTATAGTTAATTGAATCCATCTAACCATAATGTCTTTTCTATTAGGCATCAAAGACAAAAAGAAACGCTTTCGTCCCTTTCTAATGAACTCATTGGAAGACGGAAGGGCCTTAACAACAATAGGTTCAGGATACTTATTAGGAGCCTGATTCTTAGCCAAAAATCCAACATTAGTAGTAAAGGTAATAGTATTACCGACACTACGATAGTGAGAATCATCCACAGATAAAGCATGAAGCTCACTAACTCTTCTAGCAGAAGAGAAGGCTAAGAAAAAAGCTGTCTTATAAGATAAGTATTTGAAATCTACCGTGTCAAGGGGTTCAAATGGCACTTCTTTTAGCTTCAGAAGAACCCAAGCTAAATTCCACTTAGGAATTAACCTAAGGGTTCTAGGTCTATTTATCGAAAAGTTTCTTACTAATTTAGATAAAGAGACATTAGATCCAATCATTAATGTATCGTGGTGTGCATAGGTATCAGATAACATAGACCCATAACCCTTGATAGTAACAGGCTGCAGTTTGATCTCATCAAACAAATAGACCAGAAAATTAGCAATGTCAGGAATGGAAGGATCATATATATCCATACAGTGATCCCAACACCACTGACGAAAGACCTTCCATTTTGCAGCATAATTTAGCGAAGAGGAGGTCCTCCTGCAGTGAGAAATCGCATCCACTGCTCGTCCTGCAAAACGTTTACTGTGCAAGAAGGACCGCACAACGGAAATACATGAAGGTTGAGACCTTGCGAATTGTGGTGAAGCATGTACGATTTCCCCTGTGACAGAAGATCCTCCCGTGGAGGAAGCTTCCGCAGCATGCATGTCCCACAACAGACACCTGAGTAGATTTACCCACGGTCTCTGTGGTGACAGAGATGCTACCAACAGAATCTTGCACTGGGATTGCGCTTTATCTTGAGCAATATCTGCTGAATCAACGGCGCTGGAGGATACGCATATCCTATTATCCCGTCCCACGAGATCGAAAGAGAATCTACTGCAAATGCTCGAGGATCTGGACATGGCGACACATACGTCTGCAACTGATTAGTGATATGCGTCGCAAACAAATCTATCATTGGCCGCTCCCATTGGTAGCAAATCTGATTGAAAACATGTTTGTTGAGAGTCCACTACGACGGCAACAGGCGACCCCTCCGTGAAAGGGAGTCTGCTAACACATTCAGACGACCCGGAATATGACGGACCGATAGTAAAACCTGATGTTCCAATACAAGCAGAAGGATTCTTTCCGTTAGCTTGAACAAAGGAATGGAATGAGTGCCTCCCTGATTCTGAGTATACGCTACTACCGTCATATTGTCGGATAGAATTTGGATGTGTGCATTCTGAATAACGTCCATCCAATGACGCAACGCAAGCCAAATTGACATCATTTCTTTGATATTTATGTGCTTGCTTAAAAACTGCGGATCCCAAAGACCCTGGCACCTCGAATCCAAAGGGCATAGTGTCGCGCCCCAACCAGTTTGACTGGCACCCGTCATAATAGTAAAACTCGGATCCGACAATTGCAGTTGAACTCCCTGAGTTAACCACTGAATGTCTGCCCAAGTCTGAATCTCTTGTTTCACTTGGCTTGACAAAAGGATGTCCGTATCGAGAGAATGAGTCTTCACCTTCCAATTCTGAGTTTAAAGATTTGGAGAGGACGAGTGCGTAGCCACCCCATTGGAATGAGATCCGCGGCCACTCCACACAGACCTATCAGTCTCATGAATTCTCTCGCTGTAACCTTCTCTGAGTTTAGACAATAGCGAGCGTAACAACTGACTAACTTCGAGCTGGTTAACAGCAGATGAACAAGATTGTTGTGCATCTCGAAGCTCATCCCCAGGTGGGTGAATGACTTGGACGGCACCTGATCCGACTTCTGCTCGTTTACTATGAAACCAAGATGTCGGAGCAATAGAAGCAGATTCTGCACATCGTTCTGAAGCGTTAACTCGTTGCCGTACCTTTGAAGAATATCGTCCAGGTAGGCAGACGTTACCGCAGACGAATGAGCTCGGAAGTAAGTCATTACCGTGTTCATTATCCGAGTGAAAGCCCAGGGCGCTAGATTCAGACCGAAGCACATCGCACAGAACTGATATACACCTCCGAAACGAAGATACTTTCTGAACGCCGGATGTACCATGACGTGAAAGTACGCATCCTCGCTCTGACCAATTGAATAGTCTCCATATAAAATTTTGAAGCCACGATCAGCTTGTTTATCCAGCATAAGTCTATTACTGGACGGAACAAGCCATCTGGTTTCGGAACCAGAAAAAGATGGCTATAGAAACCTGGAGATTCCTGGTTTTCTACGACCTCTATCGTGTTCTTCAGTAAGAGAGACTGGAATTCTGAAAGATGTGTGTCTCTTTTTTGTAGATTTGACGGAAGTTGAGTCCATCTTGGACTTCGAGTTAACGGAGGTTTTCCTTTGAAGGACAGTTTCAGTCCTTCCGCTATTACCCTTCGAACCCAAGGGTCCTCCGTAATTAATTCCCAATTTTCTAAGAAACTCGACAACCTTCCGCCCACTGGATCGCGACAGAGATTTACACCATCACCTCCTGGACCTGCGAGGCTTGCAGAAGGAGAAACCATGTCCTCCACGGCCCACACCTCGCGTCGTCGACCTAGGGGTGTCTGACCTGTTATTACGGCCCCTACTAGAGTCGCTGCCTTGACGGTCTCTAGAATAAGGCCTAGAGGATGCGTACGCACCTCTAAAGGAACTTCCCCTGGACGTACCTGTCCCAGAAGTTCCTGGCCTACTTTTCTCCGCTGGTTCCGACTTTTTAGAAGCGGACTTAAATAGCAGAGAGTCTGAAGCTTTCTTAGTTAACTGATCATAAATAACAGAAAGCTTGCCGTCAAAGAGAAGTTCTCCGGAGACCGGAGCGACTCTAAGAGAGTTTTTCACTTTACTATCCACTTTCGTGGACGTAGCTAGGGCTCCATCACGTCTAACCAACTCCAGATTAGCCACTGAAAGGGCGGAGTTATATGTGGACCCTTGACAGAACTCTCAAGGAAGTTTGTACGTCCTGAAATTCTTGTCCTTCAAGGCGTAATGACAATGCTCTGGTAAGGTGATCTGCATACAAGAGTGCGTCTAAATTTGCTCTATTAGATGAAATTGTCGTTTCCAACGTAGAGCTTTGAATAGACATAGACGACGGCATGGATAATTCAAGGTTTCAGCCTGGTCGTCTAGACGCAGAGGAACTCTCTGAACACCCTGTCCTGCCGTTTCAACCTATTTCTTGAATTAATGAAAGGCAGATTAAGAGTATTAGCCGAAAGGAAGGCTGACTTGCCCGTTTTGGAAGCAAGTTTACTGATAGCGTCGTTCAAAAGCTCGAATGTCCATGAGACATTCCTGGACTGAGACGGAAACTCAGCGACGGAGTCCCTAAACCGATTGAAAAATTTGGTGTCCAGTGGCGCTATAAGCCTCCTAGTCAGCTGAGCAGCATCCTGGTCCACTGAAAAAACTTCAGGAAGGAAATGCCGGATTAACTCGACGGCAATTTTATGTTGTTCCGAAAGGGAGAATTCCAACTCGTCAGCATCCCTTTCTCCATCCTGACGGACCTCACGGACATCACGGTCGTCCACTCCAGATCCAGCTGCAGAACGAACCGACCCAGCATCATCAGATAATTCTTGCTCCGACAGAGCTTCTGCCGGCAGCGGGGATGCTGCTATGATATGTGCTATCTGCGATAGCATGTCAGTTAACGAAGCCTGCAGAGCTGCGGTCTTACGGGATTTTGCCGCAGGAAGTTCCATGGAAGTTGTCTCCTGCATACTTCTTTTAATTTTATGCAAACGTCCGGAAGACGAAGGCCTCGAATCCTTGGCTACCGGATGGCGTGACCTGGTTGTCGAGGAATCTCTGGACGGTGATGCTGGCTGGATATTGGTGGTCACATAGCCAAGGTGCAGTCGAGTGCACTGTCGTGAGGATCAAGAAGCCAATGATACAGTCTCGCCGGACTGTCTACACCTGAGCGTCCCGAGGGGTGGACGTAAACTCCGACTGAGGAACATTATGTACAACAACATCCGGACCGCGATGTTGTTGTATGAGAGAGGGACCTCTCTCGCTCGCAGCCCGTGCGGAGCTGGACGAGCTAGGAACCAAACCCAAAGGCTTCTTCCGTCCTATTCCAAGTTCCGTCGTCACTGGGTGTGCCTGTGGTAAGTTTATAGTGCTTGCAACACCCGTATTTCCTTCCTGGACCACAACGGACGAACCTGGGTGCTGACCCATTCAGTGAATGTACTCCCAACGCCAACGCAGTCGACGCTACTTGGGGCCTCTTAGGCAATTGCCGTATATCCATGAGCACTTTAGCCACTAGCTCTTCTCTAGATTGTGACAACGGACGTGCACTTGTAGACGACATTACGGACACATCAACCAGTTCTTGTTCCTCTGAAAAAGAGAGTGAAAAACTTGAGTGACCCTGCGACAAGTGGATCGGCATGGTCCTCTCCCCGCTAACAACATACCATGACACACGTGTCCAACGTTTGTCTTCCCAACTGATACACACTGAACAAGGATTAGTGTGAGTACATTGACCACAATTAATACAGAAATCATGAGAATCAGAGGAAGATTTCATTCCATTACAATTTGAGCAATAATCTTTCATTGTGAAAATCAACAGTCATAGTACCCGCAATAAGCCTTGAAAACAAAGATACATAATATAATAATCCATTATAATAATACGAAAAAATAATTCAAAAAGAAAAAATTTTGAAAAAATTTTTTCAGAAGAGCCCAAGTCCCCAAAGGGAACCCTGAACCCAAATGGATCCCAAAAAAGCCTAGGTGTGGACAAAAATTTTAAATCATTTTGAAAAATTAATGTAACACTTATGGACAATATTAATGTATCTTACTATAAATTAAACTAGGTAGAAGACAAGAAATCACTATCAGAAGTAACTGTTGTCAACGTAAACAAAAAGTGTAAACAAATCAGAAACATGACTCCAGGCACTGGTACCATGGCCCGAAATCAGTCACTAATTTAAACACTACCTGATGCTAGACAGAGCCTTCCCCAGAAGAAACTGCAGAGCATCAGATGGTAGATGCAAACCAAAACGCCTAAACACCCAAAGGTGAGGACGTAAACATGGGGGAAAAACAGAAAATAATTCTGTTTCCAAGCCAAAACTCCCAAGAAATTTTAGTAATAAACATTACAAAAATTAAGCCAAAAGCATGGCAGAATAGCTAGAGGGGAATAAAGGAAAGGGAGAGAGGAAACACTGGTCAAACAATGGAACATTCAAGGCAAGAATGACAACAACAGGACCATGCCTTGAAAATAGGAAACATGAAATAATTTCGTAAAATAATTATAAGTTACAGCCCTGAACATCTGAAACCACTGTTTTTCCTCTCTTCATCCTATAACCTCTTCATATCCACCATTTCTCTCATAATTATGTGTCTGGCATCATTAAAACTGAGATTTACAGCACAAATATCAGTGAGGTGACACTGTTTTCAGGGCCAAACAAAGAATGACATTTTGGCGCCAATTTCGAGACCTCCTTGACACTGCGCATGCGCAGTGGAGTAAAAGTATGGAGGACCTACCAGGACATCTAATTTTCGTTTTTTGATGCAAATTTTGGGGATGGGGGGGGGGGGGGGGGGGAAGGGCGGGGGGAGGCAAAATTTGTGTTTGGCCCTGAATTTGAAGGAGTTTGCACCAGTGAAGTCTGGGTCATTGGTAAAGTATAAAAATACTAAAGTGTGACTGACAGACTGACGGATGGACAGAGTGCAAACCTATAGTCCCCACCGGCGATGCCAGTAGGGGACTAATAATCGTCGAACAGGCACTCAGGTATTAATTCATGATTAATAAATGGTGCTTAATGCCACTTCAGAAGTTAAGGCTATAGTGATGATCCTGGTAATTAATATTGCCCACTATATAACGTACACCGCAGATGGTGTAAACAGATACATCGAGAACCGGTGATATAAAATATAACATACACATGTCCAATCGAGCCACACTGAACGATTCCTGAAGAGAAAACACACTTCCGAGGTAATCCACAGATGGCCTCTGTACAATAAATTGCAGTAACAACATTCTCCAACGTGTACGATCCGATATCTACGACCGTAAACATGTGAGAATATGAGATTTGAGTACTGCCATAACAGAAACCTGGATCTAGAAATGGAAGTAGGTATGATTAACAGGCTCCGAGACACACTGCCCCCGAAATAGATAATTTCAAGGTCCACAAAATATAATAAAGCATCAGCCTAATAATATAATGCATGAGAGCATTAAAATCCAGCATATAAATACCAGTTGACTGGTTATGCAGCCTCCAAGGTAGAGAGTAGCAATTTAATTATGATTTTTTTTAATAAGCTCTCGTATATAACAAATCAACAAATAATCACAGGAAACTAATCCAACTAAAAAGCAGATGTGCCCATGAGGTCGCCATAGAACACGACTCAAATGCATGGTATGTATGTATTAAATTATACGAGGCTTGCGGGAAGAAATCTACGTCTTGCCAATTGCCTCTAAACACATAAGCAATGTGTGTGTGTGTAGGGGATGGGGGGGGGGGGGGGATTCTTCGAAGTCATATCGAAATCTCTTCACCCACATTATTCCAAATTGTTCCTGTGCCAGTCATCAAATAATACAGGAATCACTATGGTTCCCTCACGTCTAACCGACTCCATTATGCCACTATGGGCGGAGGACGTGAAGAACAAAATTTCCCCTGAAAGAAGGCCCTCTCTTGGAGGAAGCTTCTCAAAACAGACACTTGAGAACACTGATCCAAGGTTTCTGCGATGACAGAGGTGCTACTAGTAGGATTCAGAAGGAGACTGTAAAATCTTGAACATAATCTACTGAATCAGATGAATTGGAGAATATACGTATCCTATCATTCATCCCCATGAATTCTGCAGAGCGTCTACTGCATGAGCTCAATGGTCTGGGCATGGCGACACAAATGACGGTAACTAATTGTTTCGGTGTGTTGCAAACTAACTATCATGGGGCGATCCCACTGGTAGCAAAACTGTCCAAATACTCGCTTGTTGAGCGTCCAATGCAAATGCAACAGGCGACCTTTCCGAGGAGCGAGTCTGCTAGTACGTTCAGACGACCCAGTATATGACGGATAGGAATATGAACATGATGTTGCATGACGAAATAGAAAGATCTTCTCCGCTCGTCTTACGGAAATGAATGGGTACCATCCTGGTTCCTAATGTACGCTACCACTATAGGGTTGTCCAACAATATCTGAACATGCGTGCCCGCAAATATTGTGAATCCACTGATGTAGCGCTAACAATATTGACATCATTCTTTGATGTTTATGTGTTTCTCCAGGAACCGAGGGTCCCATGACCCCTGTCTGTCGGACTCAGGGTCCTGCCCCAAACTACTGACTCACATCCGTTATAATCATGAAAGCCGGATCTGGCAGCTGCAGCAGAACTCTCTGAGTTAACCACTGGGTAACTGCCCAAATCTGGACCTTTTGTTTACTAGATCCGTTAGAACAATACTGGTCTTGAGCGAAGGCGTTTTCACACTCCAGTTCTGGGTAAAGAATAACTAGAGGGGATGTGTGCGTAAGCGACCGGTCACCCATCAGAATATGATCTGTAGCCGCTCCGCACAATCCCTTCAGTCGCATAAAATCCCTCCCTGTTAATGCGTCTGAGTGTAGACAAAAGCGAGCATAACAACTTACTAGTTTCACTCTGGGTAACGGCAGACGAACCAGATTGTTGTGAGACATTACCGTGTTCATTATTCGATTGAAAACCCAGGGCGCTAGATTCACACTGAAGCACATCACTCGGAACTGAAATACTATCCCTTGGACAACAAACCGTAGGTGCTTTCTGAATGCCGGATATACCAGGACATGAAAGAACGGATCCTTGGATCTATGCTTGTTGATCACTCGAATGCTTGCTTTTACCGACTGAATGATAACCATAACCATAAATAAACTTTTAGAGCCATGATAAACTTGTTATCCAGCTCCAGTCTATTATCGGTCGGAATGAGCTCTCTGGCTTCGGTACGAGTAACAGGTGTCTGTAGAATCCTAGAGAAACTTGATTCTCGATGACCTTTACCTCCGATTGGAGAGACTCTTACGCAAGGATTTGACAGAAGCTTTGTCCATCACGGACATCAAATTAGTGGTGGTTTCTCTCAGAAAGATAGCTGTAGGCCATCCTAGACCACACTTCTCGCCTACTGGTCTTCCATAATAGTTATCCAGTTTGAAGCGAATCTTGATAACCATCCGCAACTGCTAAGCAATAGAGGTCCCAACCCTCTCTCATATGACCTGCGAGGCCTACGGAAGGTGAAACTACGTCCCCTTCGCAAAGCGCCTCGAGCAACCAGCTAAGGGGCGTCTGACCAGTAGTCTCGATCAAACTTACGCTCCCTATACGAGTCGCTGTATGACGATCCCTAGAGTAATTAATGCCCTCAAGAGGAGAGCTTTTTAGATGATTTTCTGTCTAGGACGTCCTCTCTTACTCTTTTCTGCTGTTGCGGGTCAATTAGACGCCAACTTAAGGAGCAGAGTATTGATGCTTTCTTTGTAGCTTGGTCATAAATCAATGAAAGCTTATCGTCTAAAAAGTTAGTGTCCGGATACCGGAGAGACTCGGAGAGGTTTTCACCTTGTCATCTATTAAAGATGACGACGCAAGGGCTCTGTCACGTCTGCTTAACTCCAAATTAGCCACTGTTAAGACAAAGTTATACGTGATAAATATAATAGCTCTGGAAAGGACTCTTAAAGAGGTACGAACATCCTCAAATTCCTTTCCGTAGAGACGTTGCGCCACAGTTCTTAAAGGTGATCTGCGTAAGACAGTGAGTATAAATTTGCTCTGAATGGAGAAATTGCCATCTCAATTGTGTCCGAGCGAATAGTGAATGACGAAGGTAAAGCCATAGCTAGGTCCTTAGCCTGCTCATCGAAATGCAGAGGAACTCTCTATACTTCTTCCCTGACCGTTATAAATGAACGTAGTTCAACAATCGGTAAAATTACGGAAGATGATGACAAGACTTCTTCCCACTGGACAGTTGAATATGGCGTCATCTAAATGGTCAAAGGCCTGCAACACCTGTCTAGACTTAACCGGAAAAGACATGACCTCCTCTCTGTCCGGATGAAGTCAGCGTCCAACAACGCTAGCGGTTTCTTCCTAGTAGTCGCAGCATTCTGATTCGCTGGAACAAATTCTGGGTAGTGTTGATGGATTAACCATGTGTTGTTCCGAAAGGGAAGGGTAATCCTCCTCCGTATCCCTTTCCCCATCCATCTGAATCAGTTGAATATCACAGTCAGCAGTATCTAACTCACAGATGACTGGACTGACCCAGCACCATCCGACCGCTCAGGTTCTGAGATTGCCGTCAGCTGCTTCTGCACTTGCTGGGATGCTGCGATGAGCTGCACAAACTGCGACAGCGGTCTTCTATTGCTTGGCCACTGGCTGCTCCTGGGACAGTGTGTCCGAGATGGCTCTTTTCTGTGGACATCCCGATGAATGAGGCCTCGTGTTCTTGGCTACTGGATGATGTGACTGCTTTGACGAAGAGTGGACCTTTCTCGGCGATGCAGGCTGCATATCAGAAGTCACAAACCTATGTGCAGTCGAGTGTGCTTGGTAGACGCAGAAGGAGAACTGTAACTGTAGCCGACCCTGGCTGTGAAGTGAACGGAGCGTTCCGGGCTGGAGGCGTGGACTTATGCTCTGACTGATGCAAGTTCCGAACCACATCTGGCCCCAGATGTTGTTGTGAAAGAGAGGGGGCTCTCTTGCTCGTGGTCCTTCAGACCTCGCCGAGCTTCCCGCTGAACTTGCCGGCTTCTTCCTCTCTGTCGTCGCAGGGTCAGCCTGTTTTTATTTTATAGTTCTCGCTCTACCCCTTTCTACTCTCCTCGACCTCAACGGACACTCCCGGCATCACGGTACCCATGGACGGAGTAACTGCTTCACCAGTTGAGCTAGCTGGCAACAGGAAAGCCCTGCCTAATATTCAAGAGAACTTTTGCTGCTAGCTCTGTTTGATTACACACTAAGGAAGCACACTCTCTGATGGCGTTAGGGCTGGGCGGTTTTGAAATTTGCATTTCGGTTCGGTTTCGGTTTTGTACAAAAACTCGGTTTTCGGTTTGGTTTTCGGTTTTTCAAATCCACATTTTAGAGGATAATGTACACATAAAATCTGTCTGTATTTGTTATCCAAGTCATGAGGCTCATATAGCATGTGGAGTCATTCGGATTAATCAGTGTTCACCACTCTTCTCAGCTAATGGACATATTGTGTTGGGCTACTGTAGTGGGCAACAGTGGTGGAGCCATGAGGTATCTAGGTAGACCAGCCAGCCCCCCCCCCCCCCCCACTCAAAATCCCACTTGCTTCTCCCATCCCCAAATTTGAAAAGATTCTTTTTGATTCCCTGCCCTCAGTACGAAGTACAGTACCCTCAGTCCTGAGATCCCCCCCCCCCCCCCCCCCCCCCAAAAAAAAAAAAAAAAAAAAATTTTCACCCGCATGGTCCATAGGATTTCAAACCATGGCTCCACCACTGGTGGGAGCTGCCTTGTTCTAACAGTGAGATTTGGAGCCTTGTCAAGACAAGATGCAGAAATTCACAAGAAAAGCTACAATTTAGCAAAAAACAACATTTCCTTATTTTTTATGGAGTCTCTAAGCTCTCACCCTGGTTTTGGTGGCTAATGTGCAATTGTTGTGCTTATTTTGGTAATTATCATATCGCTTGAAAAAAGACGTGCCCCGTGTTTCTTGATGGTTCCTGCTTCAAATGACAGTGGAATAAGAGGAACACAAATCATATTTCTTCTGATTTTGATAACTATTGTTGAAGTAAGTCGTGATATACGAATCACTTTTATTGGCAACTCACTCCAGTGCTTTCACAATATCTCTCCTAATTTCGACTGTAGAGGTTCGTTTTTTACTTTGATTCTGACCAAACATAGAAATTGGGCGAAATGAGCAGTGCCAAGGCGAAGATATTACCAACTGTACTTTGCCCTCTTGGCTGATCCCTTCGCTGATTTTATCTCAGTCAAGACAGGCGATTGATGCTTTTGAAGGGAGACTGCTGCATAATGGGATTTGAAATAAAGTTTGCAATATTGAATCTTGGGATTTGTTGTGTTTACAAAATACACATGGTCATGACACGTGTTGATTATAACATCTTCGTATTGGGAGTACAGCGTGTGTACCTGACAGACCTGCAGTACTGCGCGATTCCTTAAAGTAAGTTCAAATATTATACAAACAATTCCCAATAAGTTTAAAAAAAACTTTCAATAGTTACCTGCCATCCATTTAATAGGATGTGTTCTATTTTAATTTAACCATTTTATTGTTGACAAAAAACATAACTGCCAATGCACAGCGTTATATATGAGCATGTGACTTCAGAGAACGTGCCAGTAGTCGGTTAATTAACATAATTTACTTGTCATTTTTCCCATGTGAACATTGAGGTTTTAAAACTCAATAAATTTTATGTTTACCTCCAATCTAATTTACAACGTGCCGTACGCAGATGATTTTGGGTCAAAGGTAATTTATAATACTTTTACACCATATATTGTCAGGTAACTTGCCATACCTCTTTGGTCAAATGTGCCCGGTTCATTAAATTTACTAAACGATTCTTGAATTGCATGTGTTGTTTTACGTAAGACTTTTTAATTTTTCATATTCCATCTGCTGGTGGTTCTGTAGATATTGTTTAAGATACAAGAAATTTGCTACCACTATTTGTGGGGGGAGGGGGGATTTGTTGTCAGTCCTCTCAAAGTAAGCATAAATGGCACAGCATTTACCTTTGCCCGACATTTAAGCCTTTGGCATGCGGATGAGTGGTCATAAACTTAACCAATTTTGGGAAATTTGTTGAAACTGAAAGTCGCGGTTTTTTGTTAAGGCGGCGGTTCGGTTTCGGTTTAAAAAAAAAAACGAACCGAACCGAAAAACCGATAAACCGCCCAGCCCTAGACGGCATCACATAAACATCACCATGTTCTTGTTCCTCCATAAATAGAAACTAACTGAAAGTGTCAATGACACTGTAGCACAACTTGACAAACTTGAAGTTGGTAAGTTGTAAGTGAAATGGCAAAATTGAAGATCATTGGTACCAATGTTATTTGGTAAAATTTCAACATAACAGCATTGTGTGTGCACAACGTCAAGAGTAATCCTTGAATTTATACATGTAAACTGAAAGACTGGCTAAAGGAAGAATGTTGATACACAAATGCAGTAAGTTCAGAGGTTATTTTAAATGGTAGCTTTTTTCACAGGAATGAATGCTAATCAATAGCTCTTATCTAAAGGTCTCGCCTAATGCGCCCACCAAGTTAAAAAAAAAAAATGCCGCTCAGGATCGCCGATCCAATGTCGAGTTGTGACAACAGTTCCTCGCACCAAGGCCAAAACACCTATAAAGTTTCATGACTCTAGGTTGAACCACTATCAAGTTCTCATCCGGAAACCAATTGTTGCGATATACTATGTTCAAGGTCACTGTGACCTTGACCTTTGACCTGGTGAGTCCAACATCAATAGGGTTCTTCCTCGCACCAAGGCCAACACGCCTGTAAAGTTTCATGACTCTAGGTTGAACCACTATCAAGTTATCATCTGGAAACCAATTGTTGCGATATACTATGTTCAAGGTCACTGTGACCTTGACCTTTGACCTGGTGAGTCCAAGATCAATAGGATTCTTCCTCGCACCAAGGCCAACACACCTATGAAGTTTCATGACTCTAGGTTGAACCACTATCAAGTTATCATCCGGAAACCAATTGTTGCGATATACTATGTTAAAGGTCACTGTGACCTTGACCTTTGATCTGGTGAGTCCAAGATTAATAGAGTTCTTCCTCGCACCAAGGCCAACCCACCTATGAAGTTTCATGAATGTAGGTTGAACTACTATCAAGTTATCATCCGGAAAGGAATTGTTGCGATTTACTATGTTCAAGGTCACTGTGACCTTGACCTTCAACGTAGCATGTCCAAAATCAATAGGGTTCTTCCTCCCACCAAGACCAACCTACATATGAAGTTTAATGAATGTAAGTTCAACCACTATCAACTTATCATCCGGAAACCAATTGTTTACGCCCGCCCGCCCACCCGCCCGCCCGTCCGTCTGCCCGCCCACCCACCCGCCCACCCGCCAGACATTCACCAAACTATAAGTTGAGTTTGACTTCGTCACAACTCGACTAAAAATCCTGATAAATGTGGCCTGCAGGCCATGTCAAAGAGGAATGTTGATGCACAAATGCAATAAATTCAAAGACTGTTGCTAACAGCAACAGTTTTTGATGGAAATGAAAAGAAAATCGATAGCTTCTATCTTTGTCATCCTGCATAAGCATACAAAGTTTCAAAACAACCTGATAATGAATGCACACTCTGAAGCATGCTAAAGGAAGATGTTAATGCACAAATGCACTTAGTTTGAATGTCATTGCTGGTGGCAATGTTTTTTTCTCTTTTTTATGGAAATTCGTAAATATACCCTGCAGAGAGTGCAAAAGGGATAAATTGCTACACAAATGCAGGAAGTTCAAAGGCTGGTGAAAACGACAATAATTTTTTAAAGGAAATGAAAATAAATGCGACCTGTGAGGTGTACCAAAGCAAATTGTGGACGTACGTATGTACGCACATACCTACGCCGACGAACGAGAAGTGATGGCAACAGCTCAGATTGACTTTGTCAAGGTGAGCTAATAAATGTGCCCTGTAGGGTGTGCCAAAGGGAAACATTGAGGTCTGACTAAACTAAGTTCTAAGAACATTGGCAGCGGCAACATTTTTTGATGGAAATTGAAGAAAATCGATGGCTCCCATCTAGAAGTCTCCCCAAACAAGCATGCCAGGTTTCAAAGCTATCCAATCATAAATGTGCCCTGTAGAGGGTGCCAAAGGAAAATATTATGGTCTGACTAAACTAAGTTCTAAGAACGTTGGCCGCGGCAACATTTTTTGATGGAAATTGAAGAAAATCGATGGCTCCCATCTAGAAGTCACCCCAAACAAGCATGCCAGGTTTCAAAACTATCCGATCATAAATGTGTCCTGTAGAGTGAGCCAAAGGGAAATATTGAGGTCTTCTGACTAAACTAAGTTCTAAGAATGTTGGCCGCGGCAACATTTTTGGAAGAAAATTGATAGCTCCCATCTAGAGGTCTCCCCAAACAAGCATACCAGGTTTCAAAGCAATCCGATCATAAATGTGCTGTGTAGGGTGTGCCAAAGGAAAATATTGAGATCTGACTAAACTAAGTTCTAAGAACGTTGGCCGTGGCAACATTTTTTGATAGAAATTGAAAAAAATCAATAGCTCCCATTTAGAGGTCACCCTAAACAAGCCTACCAGGTTTCAAAGCAATCCAATCATAACTGTGCCCTGTAGGGTGTGTCAAAGGGAAATATTGTGGTTTGACTAAACTAAGTTCTAAGAACATTGGCCACGGCAACATTTTTTGACAGAAATTGAAGAAAATCGATAGCTCCCGTCTATAGGTCACCCCAAACAAGCATACCAAGTTTCAAGGTGATCTGATCATAAATGTAACCTGTGAGGTGTGCCAAAGGAAATTGTGGATGTACGTAATAACGTACATACGTACGTACGTACGCCGACAGACGAGAAGTGATGGCAAGAGCTCAGCTTGACTTTGTCAAGTTGAGCTAAAAACTAGAGTGACTTTTTAGCGAGAGGACCGCAAGTGCCCTCTCGCTGTAAAAGGACAGGCAGTGGCCTCTCGCCTCTAACAAATAACTGTGACACCCGTCTCCAGCGTTTGTCATCCAATCCGACACATGTTGAGCAAGAATTACTGGGAGTACATCAACTACACGCAAGGCAACCAGCATGAAAATCAGAGGAAAGGCTTCCTCGCCTTGCATTTGAGCAATATGCTTTCATAATGATGCAAAATAAGTCGATCGTACTCCCACCAACTCCACATTAAATATTAGAAAAAGATACATAACAAATAACATTCAAAATATAAATCGAAAAATAATTTTGAAAAGATCCCAAGTCCACAAAGGGAACAATGTACCAAAATGTACCCCGATAGAGCCTTAGTGTGGGGACAAAAACTATTTTACTATCCAAAAAATTAATTGCTACATTACCGGAATATTTAATGTATCTTCCAAGAGTCGTATTATAATAATTAATAGAAAACTACATATACAAATAGAGCATTGTCAATGTAAACAACGCCAGAATGAAAACTGGAAACAAGACCCCAGACAACACGGCCCGAAGTCAGTAACAGATTTTGAACTATCTGATGTAAAGCAAGATTTTCACCAGAAGAAAAAACGATACATCAGATGTATGATGCATGACCAAAATGCCTAAACACCCCTAGGGTGAGGACGTAACATGGCGATATACAGAATAAACATTCTGTGTAACAAATTAAACTCCCAAGAAATTTTATAAAAAAATTTCAATAAAACAAGCCAAAAAGCTTGGGAGTTTAACTGAGGGGGTTTAAAGGAAGGATAGGGAAGGAACACTTAACAAACAGTGGAAAAATCATTCGCAATAATGATGACGTCAGGCCCATGTCCCAAAATTGGGGAACATGAAATAATTTTTATAAATATTATAAAAAGTTACAGCCCTGAACGTTGCAAACCACCGTTTCTTCCTTCCTTCATCCAGTTGTGTCCTTGGATCCACCAAATTAACCTTTGATTTGTGTCTGGCATCATTAAAACTGAGGTTTAAAAGCACAGATGTCAGTTTGTTGTTATCTGACTGAAGGCCAAACAAAGAATGATGTTTGCGCCAATTCCGGTCACTTCCTGGCATTTGCACATGCACAGAGAGTAAATGTATGGAGGCCAGATAAGACTTCTAATTTTCGTTTTTGCATGCAAATTTGGGGGATTGGAAGGCAAAATTTATGTTTGGGTCTCGATATTTTTGAGTTAGCACCAGCTAAGCCTGGGCTATTGGGTTATAGTGGAAAAATGTAGCTGGAATCAAAAATTTAACTACTTACACTATTATGTGGCAAATCGTTTTCAGCAGTGAAAATTTCTCATGATGTAGTTGAAAATTTAACCAACTATATCTTGTTTCTGTCAATTATTTATTTATTGGTGTTTAAGGTCACATACTTATGCACAATGGCTAATAGTGATTGTGACAGTTTTACGGGTGGAAAAAGCCAGAGTACCCGGGGAGAACCACCGAGCATCGAAGAGCAACTGTCAGCTCCTCATCATTCTAACTCTGTTCAAGCTCCGCTCAAGCAGAGTTACAGCAGCTGAAGATGCGCACCATCGACGTGCAGTACGCCTTAGTACACGGCATCAACATGCCCCCATGTAGGCAACCGGGATAAAGTGCCTTGCCAAGGACACAACACGGGTCGTCCTGGACATGTATCAAACACAGGACCTCTTAGCATAAAAGTCCAACAGTCTACCACTGAGCCACCGCACTCCCGATTCTGTCAAACAAGGTATAGCTGGTTAAATATTTGCCCTACAAATTGTGTCATAGAACAGATTTCCAGGTGAAAACTACAGCCATGTTGAGGGAGGCATATACCCCCCCCCTCCCCCTCCCCTGCAATACCATGGATAGCATTACAGAAATGAAACATTTATTACTGGGTGACGCTGAAGGATAACATATGACAGACCTGTGACAGATAACAGACTTTTGGGGCATATATCATAAGAACTATTAAGTGTCACCATCAGGTGACACAAAAAGGAACCCTCACCTCTTTACCAAACGTGAGAGTGACTTGATTTGATAATTCAGTGAAAAAAATATTTTTATGCAAACTTTATATACGTAGCGCATCTGTAAGACATGTGTAACCTTATCCTAAAGTTTCAACTCTCTACATTAGAAATTGTGGGAGGAACTGATTACACCATGAAGGTACCCTTAATTAAACAAGTTATTCGTGATTGAATTTTGGGACGTACAAAATCGAAGGCCATAAAATGCAATAACTCCTACAATAATACACTGCATAACACCTGCCTTGTACTGTGGGTAGACATCAATAGGATAGACTTGCATACCAAATATAAAGTCATTCCATTGAGTAATCTGTAAATTATTCATGAATTAATTTCAAGACAGACAAATTCTAAGTCCATAAAGGGCAATGCTTCTGGCAAGAAAATCTTGTACAACACCTACATTTCACTATGGGTATACAGCAATAGGATACACCTGCATACCAAATATCAAGTCACCCAACCAAGTACTTTACAAGTTATTCATGACTGAATTTCGGGGTGCATGGATGGATGGATGGATGGATGGATGGATGGATGGATGGATAGACAGACAAGGAGATTCCTATATACCGCCGCCGGGAGTACAAAAAGGTGATGAGGCAGATTTTCTATGATGAGGGAGGTGCTTGAGAAACAAGAATTTTAATAGTCCTATCACAACAATTTTCCTTGACTTTTTCAGACTGCAGCAAAAAACTTGTTTTCCAAAACTTCCAGGCCTGGAAAAAATATTTTTGTTTTCCATGACTTTTCCATGATTCCATGACCCATCCAAGCCCTGTAACTAATATTCAAATAGACCATCAATTTTCATATCACATTACCTGACATGACTGTACACTTTTCCAAAATTGTAACTGCATTTCAGAAATTTCCAAGACACTTAAGGCCTAAAAACATCATTTTTAAATCCTTTTCCTTCCAAAATTGCAACTGCATTCTGTTATTTTTCAAGACCTTTTAAGACCAGAAAACATAATTTAAAAATTCCAGGACTGTTCCAATGTCTTTACTACATTTTGTCATTCTCCAAGACTTTTCAGGCCCAAGAAACATAATTTTGAAATTCCATGACTTCTCCAGAATTCTATGACTCATATAAATTCTTGTATTCAAAATACATCTTGGTGAAAACCATGTATACATGACTCTCTGAGAATTTTCATTTGAAGCCAAAAACACTACTTGGCCTGCAAGTCACAACCTGCAAGCAAATGAATGGCTCAAATTAGCAGATATCAGCTCATGTTAATTAAATTTTACCTGAGGAAAGCATGGCTCTGTACTTCGTCTCATGATTTTTGGAACAAAATACTCTGAAATGTAACAAAAGTACAACAAAATATGTTAATCAAGCAGGCCTAGATTGGATTAATTTAGACAATTGCAGTTCAACATCATTAAAAAAACATTTTTTTAAATATTAACTGTTCAAAATGCTATTTTTTGTTTCCTTCTCAAGGCTGTATTAAGGCCTCAGAATATCTGTAACCTGACAGGGCCCGATTCAAACAGTGAGAACGTTTTACTGAACAGGTGCCCCTGCATTCAGTCTTTGTGCAGCCCCTGTAATTAGCAAAAATTCCCTCGGCAAAAACTTTGCCGATGATAAATGAGTATCCTCGGCAAAAATCGAGTTTTCCTCGGCAATTTTTACAAAATGCCTATTTTATGTAAATAACTACTGGGGAAGCACTGTGTCTGTATGCTTTCTCGGACATTCGACTGGGTGTGTCTTGGAGATGTTGTATTTTTTTCCGGGTAATAAACTCACATTTTAAAGAGATATCTCAAAGGTGTATAATATTGCACGCACTCCAGTATATCCACATAAAGGCCACAAACATGTTCACGAACGACAAGAAATTTGCTCAGCCAACTACTCTTCTATTTTCGTGGTATCACAACAGTCACTTGAGGTTATCACAAGTATGTACACTCTGTTTATACTCTAATAAAACATTAAAAACATGCCACTGTATAGGGGTAAACATGAACAATAGGTGACCCAGGAGATTACTAAAAAGTTACAACGCATTCAACGGGATGGGGTCAGTAAAGGAAGGGTACTGGTTATCACGCCTTTACTGACCTTAACCAGTCCAACACGGTGCAATTTAGTAGAAAACAACAGACTTGAAAAAATTGCTGAGAATCATGAGCGCATTACCAGGTCTTATATTGTTTATGCTTACATAAAACGGGCATATTTGAGTCAAAGAGGTCTGGATGGACTATTGAAATCGACTTTGAAAAGGATCACTGAGGAGGTAAGTTCAGGAAATAGAGTTCAGGGTTCATACACTCAAGGACAAAAGAAATTCAATGAATTTTCAAGGATCTGCACACCCTGGAGTTACTGCCCATGCGCTGATAATATTTCCTGTGTGTATACCTGCTTCAGCAATGATACTTCATTTGAATACATGCTGGTGTAAGCATGATATTCTGCATCCTTCAGTGTAAATGAGGTGGTAGTGTCAGGTAATCATATCAGACAAAAGGTTTTTGGACAACTCCTACCCAAGACAGCTCGTTCCACTATAACCAGTCAGCTCGTACCCAAATTTGGACGACTTGTACCCACTTTTTTCTGGACAACTTGAACTCGTACCCAATACTGGACGACTTGTGCCCAATTCTGGACAACTCGTACCCATGCAACTCAAGGCGTTGGACAACTTGTACTTAAATATCTGGGGGCAAATAATCACACGATGATCATTGATTATTATGATTTGCCCATATATATATAAGTACAAGTTGTCCAACGCCTCGAATTGCATGGGTACTAGTTGTCCAGGGACAGGGTTCAGACTTTATTTCTAAAATTAGTAATGGTATAACAAAAGACAAGTAACAAGACTGAAGAGCACGAAAAAATCCAATGAAACGTGGAAAAATCAAAAGAAAATCGTATATTTTTACACTTACAAGAACAAAATTCCATGGAAAATATTTTGACGCACTGAAGGTGAGTGAACACTAATAAAAAATCTTGTATTTTTCACAACGTTTTGATCCTATTGTAATTATCATTAGATGTGAATATCTAATGATATTTACAAAAGGAACGAAACGTTGTGGAAAATATTTTTCACCTGAAGCACTGAATACTTATTACTGAACGTAATAAAACACAGTTTTATTTTTCACAAAATTTTGTCCCTACTGTAATTATCACTTAAATTATTGTTCAGAAAAAATGGGTACGAGTCATTCATTTTGGGTACCAGTTGACTGGTACGAGTTGCCTTGGGTTAGGAACGAGTTGTCCTGATTCCAGACAAAACATTCTTAATGTAGACGTTGATTTTATCTTAATTCTATTAAACTCTTAACACATAAAAATGGAAACTAAATACAAGCACAAAGTCAAGTAGTCAGTCAACATGTATGCCTAATTTATATTACTGTCGTGTGAAAGGAAGGAAACAAGTGTTCAACTGAAAACAAGAAGCCATTGTAGTGAATCTGATTGGTCTGATTCTCGATCAGACTGGGATTAAAATGAAAAGTTAATTATTTTAGAACATCATGATATGTTTAGTCCCCGTTCGATTCAGAATCGGACCAATCAGATTCACAAGAATCTTTAAGCTCAAGATCAGTAACTGAATAATTGGAATCTCCGTCATCATCAGAAGGTATGTCAGCCTCCAATTCACGAGGTACATCATCAACAGGACGGTCGTTATTACTACAGTTAGTATCAATAAACAAACAGTTGTGTTTTGTAGCTTGGCCCTTTCAGGCTCGTTTGTGTGGCCTGTAGCCAGACACTCTAGCTTTCCTCTTCCTAACTGTCTCGTCAGGATGAAATGCTAGAAATTTATCGACGACCGACTTATACCTATCAGCTTCAAACCCGTCATAGTCGTTGTGCCTAACTATCAACAATGTCTCCAAAGTTTCATTACTGAGTGCCAGTCTGTCCTTTGAAAGTATTCGAGCAAAAGATGAAAAACCCGCTCAACATCTGCACTACTTATGGGTATAACAATACATATTTCAACAATGTGCACAATATTTGTCAGTGCTAACTCAGCGCCATCTCCCGACCCAACCAAGAATATCTGCTGCCAAGCCTGTTCATTTGAAACTTTCGAGAGAAATGTGGTTACGTGTGTGTGAAGACAGTTAAATTCTTGTCTCAATCTCGAAGTGTCACAGTCATTCGCGGTAAGTAATTTTTCAAAATGTTTAGCTAACAATTCCACACTTGCGTATAAGTCGTCACGTGAGTTGTACTTGTATGATTTAGGGTCTAAAACATGAGCAACAGCTTGGAAAATTGGGTCGCAAAAAAAAAGAGGAAAATCTATCCTTTAGATTGATTTTAAGGCTCTCTAGCACTTGCATGATTTGAGTTACGACTGTTTCCAGTGCCGAGTCTAAATGTGTAGAGAGGGCATAACCGTGGAACATTTGTCTCTTGCTTGCGAGTTCATCATTGGGCCAAGAAGAACTTTGACTGCTGAGGTTTTGTCATGTCTGACGTGAAGTCATGCCGACCTCATCGTCTTCCAAGTGTGGGAAGATATATTTACTTATTGTTGGGAACAAACTCTGTATAAAAAAAAGCACTGTCTAGCAGGGCAACAAATGCCCATGGTGATCACCATGTGTGCAAAGTTTGAACAATACTGAATGTAAAATGTTGAAGGAGTAGGCGACACAATACTGTAATGTTTCAAATACTAAAAGGGGGCATGACTCTGGAAATACAAAACAGAGTTACCTGCTCTTGTCACATGCACAATGTCAATTGGTGATCAACGTGTGTGCAAAATTTGAACAATACAGCATGTAAAATATTGAAGAAGGTGACACAATACTGTAATGTTTTAAGTACTGAAAGGGGCATAACACTGGAAATACAAAATGGAATTACCTGCTCTTGTCACATGCACAATGGCAATTGGTGGTCAACATGTGTGCAAAGTTTGAACAATTTAGCATGTAAAATGTTGATGGAGTAGGCGACACAATTCTGTGATGTTTTAAGTACTAGAAGGGGGCATAACTCTGGAAATACAAAATGGTGTTACCTGCACTTGTCACATGCACAACGGCAATTACTGATCAACATGTGCACAAAGTTTGAACAATGTAGCATGCAAATTTTGGAGGAGTAGGCGACACAAAAATTGTTTATGGACGGACAGACAGACGGACAAGGCCATAACATAATACTCCCGTTTTTTTCAAAACGGGCGTATAAAATGATGTAGACCCTTTCTCCATCTGAGTGCAAGCTATTTCCTCAATTAATTGAATTGAATTTTTCATCGCAGTTATCGCCCCTGGCATAAGAAGTTTATTACTCTCTAACATCTGTGAGAATGGTGACAAGTAACATAGAATGTCATGTCTTTTTGCAATATATAATCATCGTTAAATTAGAGGGTGATTTTAAATGTCCTTGCAATGTTGGTTTTGGATCTGCCATTGTCTTGTTATGGGGGTCAGATATTTGTTGATGCAAGAAAGCCAATAGTATTGGCATATTTCTTAAGAAGTTTTGTGTGGTGTCCACCTGGTGCGATACCCACCTTGTGCCAAAAACGCGTTGGTACTTTAGTGCTTTTAGTTCTACGAATTTGGCCTGGCGTTTAAAAAGTCTCCATTTTAGATTTGCCTTTTTGAAAAATCTGTGAACATTGCCCATTATAGCCTCACCCTTAGTATTCAGGGGAGCTTTTCAAATGCGTTATGATAACCCAATTCAGCCTTTTGATTCGCACACCAACCTTTCACAAGATGTTGTCCCAATTCATCCTGTTCTAATTTGAATAAAGAGTTATTGACCACCATGCCGTCGCTCCCATTTCCCACCTGATGGGACGTTCTATCAAATTCAAAGCCAAGCTTCGAAATACACTTATCTAACACTGCTTTAAGTCCCGATGCATTCGCGTCTGCTAGCTCTTCTAGTGATGTTACTTGAAAGTTAGATCCATGTTGCGGACATCGCACTCAAACGCAAGAAAGGACTGGTATTCTTGTAGTGGATGGCATTGGGTTACAAGATAGTGAACCAACTGGAATTTCCTTGTAAGCTGGCCACGTTGCGCGTGATTCATCTTTGTGGTAAGCATCGGTATGGTTGATTGTCCCAGGGTACGACTGACAGAACTATATGTAAGCTTTAAACTTGTTAGCAATTCATTTGAATCTGCTGAGGCTACCCCCCCCCCCCCCTCCAAGAAGATTTTTGAACATATCTTTCACGTTTTGCCGCCATTTGATGTAACCTAGACTTTGAAATGTGGTCTATTGCATTAGATTTTCTAATGTTTTCAGCGCCAGTAACACAACTTTCTGACACAGCTGCAACAGCCAGTGGTTTTATCGAATGTTCCATGTGAATCCGTTTTAACAAATTCCCTGCACAGGACACAATTCAGTTTAGAAACTGTTTCTTCATCATCCTTGAGTTCATATTTTATAATTTCTCCTAAACCCCAGCTATCCACAATTTTCCTTTTCACCATTTTAACAGACTACCACACCGGAATTTAATGTTATAGAGATGCACGTGTCAATAAATGTTTACATATAATATTACATCACAATTGCGCGATAAATGCACTCAAACGTGCACATCTGCATCGGGCGTAGTAGAGATGTCAGTAATGACGATTGTTGTACTCTGTTTTTAATCGTCATTACTGATGACACTCAACTTCCGTTGGCGAGGACTAATTACAGGGGGTGTTTGTGTGAACTCAAAGTTACGTACAAGTACCCTGGTAGTTGTTTCTAGTAAAGTCTTGGCTGCCTGGTTTATAGGCAGCCAAGACTTGCCAAGAAACAACTACAAATTATTTATTTATTTATTGTTGTTTAAGGTTACATATTTCTGCACAATGGTTAATCATGACCATGACAGTTTTACGGATGGACGATGCCGGAGAGAACCACCAAGCAATGTCGAGCAACTGTCAGCTCTCCAACATATTAACTCCACACAAGCAGGGTTAGCATTGGTTGAAGACAGGTGCACCATCAACATGCAGTATGTCTTAATACGCTCATCACCATGCCCTCACGTGGACAATGGTGGTTAAGTGTCTTGCCCAAGGACACAACGCGATTCCCAGTGGGATTTGAACCAAGGACCTCTCGGCTTGCAGGCTGCACCTCTACAAACTAAGCCACCACGTCCCCTAACAACTACAAAGCCAAAGGATGGAGATTCTTGTTCTGTAGCAGAACTTTTTAAAATTGCCAACCATCTCGCCTCAGGGTTAAATTTTTTGTATGAAAATGGACAGAAAAGCTAGCTGAGAAAACAGACTATACTATACAGTACGTGGAAAGTGTATTATCACTAAATCACCCATAGAGTGGAGATTCCACCCAGGTAATAACTGTAAATTTGTTGCAAGTCATAACACTCACATGCAAAGTTCCAAACGGAGGTTCATTGGCCAAAATATTTCTTGTGTTTTTTGTCCACATGTGCAGAATTTGAAAGTGATACTTTGGGTGACAACTCCACTCCATAGGTGATTTATTTACAATCCACTCCCCACATACTGCAGATGAGTTATTCTCTCTAATTTGGGGACATTTCTGTGATGGGAAAACTGGTTATCGGCATGAGTTTGGTGGAGTTAAAAGCGCTGACCAAGTAATTAATGCAAGGGCCTGCATATAGGACTTTAACTTCAAATCAATTCTTTAATCGAATCTGGAAAAAAGAGTGGCAAATCAAAAAAAAAATTTCATTGAATCCTCAGAATAAATAACATATGCAATTTCCTGTTTTCACATTATTTTGTGGATACGATGAAATGTTCAACATTCAGAAATGAACCAAACAAAACAATAATTCACTATCTCTCTGGCTACAGACATTATGTAACAAGTACTTTGCATATGTCAACAGTAATATTATAATATTAGAACGTTTCTTTTCATGTTCTATCGGTCGAAAGTACCTGAGTTTGTGTGATTTCTGAAATAAAAACTTCGCTGCTTCAGGTTTTATTTCAGAAATCACACAAACTCAGGTACTATCGACCGATAGAACATGAAAAGAAACATTCTAATTATTTTATTATGCCGAACAAAAAAATGACTTTCATTGTTAAGCGTTAAATGCAACATGCCATCAATCTTGTAACACCAATGTAGTCGAATCCAAAAACATGACGTCAGTTCGAACGAATGACGTCTCTTCGAAAATGACTTGTCACAAGTGCCATCGCTATGGGAGTTTCTATATCACCAAATGCCAGTGTTTACAACTGCATCATGCTGTTCATATTATAATTCATTGTTGATGCCTGTGTGATGAGTGGTTTAAATTAATGGAATATAAATTCATGTTTCTCGGACGACAGTAATGATAGAATTGAGCGGAGTAAAACAATTTATTTTGAACTTTAGGCAGAGGCTCAGTGAGGACGAGGATTACTAAACTTGTGAAAATATAACTGATTGAAGTCATAACTCATATTCAGGATTCACTGAGGTGGTGAACAACATGTGAGTTTTTAGTATTTCTGCTTCTTTTGAATTCATTGTTCGCAGTTAAAATTGAAAACACACCCACTGAAGTTGCCCATGTGTTGGTAAGTTTGTGTCTACCGGTGACGAAAAAAGTTAAACGAACACGGAGCCAGTGTTTGGTGTCGAGAAATTCCAATCGACGCTGATCAATGACAGAGGAGCTTACATTTTCTTCGTTCTCTTGTCTCCTGGGAAAAACGTTCCGATAGTACCTGTGTTTTGCCCTAAAACTCCAGTACTATGACTTTTAGAAGGTGTCAAATTAACCAATCACGCAGATGTTACAATCGTGAGGCATAATAAATTACATTAGAAGATCCTGAGCGAGTTGCAGAGATGCTTGAAATTCATAGTTTATTTTGCAGCCAAGCCTGCATTATGAACACAAAATTTTATACATTTTTGGTAACTTAGCTATCAATTAGTACCAACAAATAATAACTATTCACTGTAGCCTGCATAACTGGATAGCAGATATCGGAAGTAAAGTATTCTGTAAATTGGGATGAATGTGTTCTCATTGTTCTATGCATTACCGAAATCTACACAATGCTTCTTTTCCAAAGTTATAACTGATGTCAACCTAGTAAATAGAAGTTCTTTTCCACAATTCTGCAACTGTCAAGTACCTTCATAAGTCCCAGTTTCTCAGTGGAAAATCCCTTTGAAAATGCCCTTTTAATGAGTTTTACCCAATTATACTATATGCCAAATTTGGTTCCAATCAGTCAATCGGTTCATGATATAGAAATTTTGGGTGGAGACCAAAATGGGCATGCTACCACAGAGAGCCCAAATATTGACCTACCAACTTGCCTTGAACAAATTTTAATCTCCACTACCAAAGGAAGTTTCATATCAAATATCAAAGCATTCTCTCTGGTACTTCATGAACTTTTTTAAAAAGATTTTTCGGCTGTTTTGGGCATTAACCACAGCCCCAAGTGGAGTAGAAGCTTTTTGGGAAAAATACTCAGAAGAGTCTACTCCATCAAAATGCATTGTACCAAATTAGTTTAGATTTGGTACAAAAGTTCTGAAGAAGATTCTCAGTTGATGGAGCACATGGCAGATGATGACTCAGCAGCATTTTCCCATTGCCAACAGTGTTAAAATGGGCATCCCAATACGGCATCCCAACACAAAACTTATAGCAATTTCTTTAGTCCATCTGATTCCACTGGTCCTTAGGAAGCCACACACCTCAAAACAATATTCAGGTCGGTGCATTTTCAAAATATGGGCACTTGAATTTTTTCTATTTTTAGCCCCCTGGATTCCCACAGGGCATCAATTAAGTGCTTATGACCCAAATATACTACATGCCAAATATGGTTTGTCAGCCCATCAGTTCTTGAAATACAAAATTTGGGTGGAGTCCAAAATGGGCATGCTCCCAAAGAGAGCCCAAATATTGATCTACAAACTTCCCTTGAACAAACGTTAATCTTTACCACCAAAGGAAGTTCCATACCAAATATCAAGGCATTTTCTCTGAGAATATTTTTAGGCATCAACCACAGCCCAAAGGAGGCAGCAGCTTCGTTTGAATAAAGTAGAAAGGGTATACATGTACTCCAAAGATGGTCTGTGCCACATGTCTGAATTTGTCCCAGTGGTTTTGAAGAAGAAAAATTTCAAAAGTTAAAGTTAGAGTTAGAGTTAGAGTTAAAGATGGCAATGGCTTCCCCTGATATTTTTAATTGTTCACTTATTTTGTTTAAATCTCAAACAAGAGGTATGAACCGCCAGCGGTGCATATACCCCCCGACGGTGCTGAAAAAATGTGTGTAAGAAACTCACGCTACACAGGTATCATTCCCCCATGATGCTCTATCACAACACCAAACATCATTCAAATCGGAGTAGCAGTGGCTGAGGTACAAGGGAAAGTGTTGGTATGGATGGATGGACAGAGAACTCCACTGTATGACTTTTCAAGGCGGGGACATAATAAAATCAAAATCAATTGCAGTATAATTGCAACAAGAGGCCCCAAATATTAACCCAGGGACCCGATTTGAACAAACTGGAATCCAACTCCCCTAGAGATGTTGTAAACCAAATATGAAAGGATTCTCGCTGATGAATCTGATGTTTTTTTTAAATATCCTCTTATTGCATTAAGTTAAAATTTGGGCTCCCACAGAGGATCCAAATATTAACCCAAGGACCCGATGTGAACAAACTTGAAACTGCCCTTTTCTGTCGATGTTTCGCCGATTACCCCATTATCGGCCGATGCCGATAATAGGTTCATCACTACCAAATATGAAAAGATTCTGACTGGTAAATCTGAAGAAGATTTTTAAAGAAATTTGCTCATATTGCACTAAGATGAACACTAGAGAGCCCAAATATAAAGTCCAGGGACCCGATTTGAACATATTTGAATCTGACGTTCCTAGAGATGTTGTATTCCAAATATGAACGCATTCTGACCGGTGAATCAAATGAAGAAGATTTTTAATTTAATTCTTCAAGTTCCGTTCAAGCAGGGTTACAGCGGTTAAAGACATGTGCACCATCGACGGGCAGCACGCCTTAGTACAGTGTCATCGTGCCCCCATGTAGGCAACCGGGATAAAGTGCCTTACCCAAGGACAGTACGCGGGTCATCCCGGATGGGGATCAAACCCAGGACCTCAAGCATAGAAGTCCAAAAGTCTATTACTGGGTGGGGCAACTTTATTTGAACAAGCTTGAATTGACATATGATAAGGACCATACACATTAAATTAGGTTCAGTTTGGCCCAGTGGTTTCCAAGAAGTCGATAATGTAAAGTTAATGCCAGTTGACGGATGGACGGACAAGTGCTTAGTAAAGCTCCCCTTGAGCTTTGCTCAGGTGAGCCAATATAAACTGAATACTCAGTAATTCACAGTGAGAGCATAATGTTCCAACAAAATCCAACTGAAATTCAATACATAAACGATGTATTTTTCCAACATTCACTATTTATTCCATTGCCGTGATTCAGCAGCAGGGTGGGATATCAAAATTAATGACAAACATTGACAAAAATCCAGCAAGAGGATCACAGATCCAGAAGTCGATTTTCGAAATTAAATTCTGAAGAAAGAAACTATTTGTAGCAACAGTGACCTTGACCTTGGGGCGCGAGACTCTGAAATCGATAGGTGTCTTCCTTTCCTATAGGGTAAACTCTGGTGTAAGTTTGGTAAAGTTGCATCAAACAGAACTAAAGTTATTGCCCCGGAAACCAATTTGTCACAAAATATTCTATTGATAGTTACAGTGATCTTGACCTTGGGGCCCCTGACTCCGAAATCGATAGGTGTTTTCCCTTCCTATAGGGTAACCTGTGGTATATGTTTGGTGAAGATACACAGAATAGAACTAAAGTTATTGCCCGGAAACCAATTTGTCATAAAATATTCTATTTATAGTAACAATGACCTTGACCTTAGAGTCCCAGACTCCAAAATCAATAGGTGTCTTCCTATAGGGTAACCTCTGGTATAAGTTTGGTAAAGGTGCGTCAAATAGAACTGAAGTTATTGCCCGGAAACCAATTTATCATAAAATATTCTATTTACAGTAACAGTGACCTTGACCTTGGAGTCCCAGACTCCAAAATCGATAGGTGTCTTCCCTTCCTGTAGGGTAACCTCTGGTATAAGTTTGGTAAAGGTGCGTCAAATAGAACTAAAGTTATTGCCCGGAAACCAATTTGTCACAAAGGCCAGAGTCAAATTTTTTTTCTGCATGTAATCACTCTAAATCCTTCAAAATGCATTCTGGAGCAAAGAAAAATGAAAGTGTCAATGACACTGTAGCTCAACTTGACAAACTTGAACTTGGTAAGTAAAAAATGAAATGGCAAAATTGAAGATCATTGGTACCAATGTTATTTGATGAAATTTTAACATAACAGCATTGTGTGTGCACAACGTCAGAGTAATCCATGCATTTTTAAATGTAAACTGTAAGACTGGCAAAAGGAGGAATGTTGATACACAAATGCAGTATGTTCAGAGGTTATTGTAAATGGCAACTATTTTTCACAGAAATGAATGCTAATCAACAGCTCTTATCTAGAGTTCTTGACTAATGAGCACACCAAGTTCAAAAACAATCCTATGATGTGGCCTGTAGGCCATGTTAAAGAATGTTGATGAAAAATGTAATAAATTCAAAGATGTTGCTAACAGAAACAGTTTTTGATGGAAATGAAAAGAAAATCAATAGGTCCTATCTTTGTCACCCTGCATAAGCATACAAAGTTTCAAAACAACCTGATAATGAATGTGCCCTCTGAGGCATGCCAATGGAAGATGTTAATGCACAAATGCACTAAGTAGAAGGTCATTGCTTTCTGGCAATGGTTTTTTTTTTTTTTGGAGGGGGGGGGGGGGGTATGGAAATTCATAAATATACCCTACAGAGAGTACAAAAGGGATAAGTTGATGCACAAATTCAGTAAGTTCAAATGGTGATAACGACAAAAACTTTTTATGGAAATTAAAAAATAGCTCAAATCTAGAGGTCACCCTAAACAAGCATACCAGGTTTCAAAGTCATCTGACCATAAATGCGACCTGCGAGGTGTGCCAAAGGAAATTGTGGACGTACGTACTAACATACTAACGTACTAACTTATGCTGACGGACGAGAAGTGATGGCAATAGCTCAGCTTGATTTTGTCAAGCTGAGCTAAAAATGAACATTAAATAATAAGTTCTGGCATGTCGCATGTGTATCTGTAAACCATGCGTCATATAACTTCACAACAATAACTCAGCATGGAGGAAGGAGTGTCTACTCCAGGGAGGGCCATGCCCATCTGGGCCATTGATAAGTATCAAAAATATTAAAATTGGTATAAATTTTTCATATTTTTCCACTATACCAATGGCCCAGACTAGCAGAGAATAGTAAACAGGCAGGCGGGCTTAGTACTTGATATTCATTGCTTCTAATTCAGAAAAACAATGAAAATATAGGTGTAACTCTAATGCCTAGCATAACCCATTATGCTAATTTTGATAAAGAAAGCCAAAAAATAACGAAGTCCAGAGAAATGAGACTCTTTATAAAACATTAAAAGTGTCCGAGTATTGTTTAGTAAAGCTTGTCTTGACACATAACATATACAAATATAGAACCTTAGTGAGCGCGCTCACATACCCCGCGTGCCCCGATATTTGAAGCTCGGAAAAGTGTAATTTTTAGGAAAATGACCCGGAAATCTGTTACTTGTATTTTTCAGAGTCCAGGGCCTGCAATTTCCGCAAAAATCAGACGAGCAGAACGAAACGCAAACTTGATCTGTAAGTCATTGTGGTAGACTCACATACTAAAATGGCTGTAATTTCAATAATATCTGAAAGCGTGTAGACAAAAAGTCCGGAAAACTGTAATTTTGATGAACTTTTCAAAATCGAAGGGCCGTAATTTCGGTAAAAATCAGTGGAGCGGAACAAAATGCAAACTTGATCTGTAGGCCACCATGTCAGACTAACATACCAAAAATCAGCTCAATATCTGGAAGCGTGTAGAAAAAAAGTCCGGAAAACTGTAATTTTGATGAAAGTCAGTGGAGCGGAACAAAATGCAAACTTGATCTGTAGGCCACCATGTCAGACTAACATACCAAAAATCAGCTCAATATCTGGAAGCGTGTCGAAAAAAAGTCCGGAAAACTGTAATTTTGATGAACTTTTCAAAGTCGAAGGGCCGTAATTTTGGTAAAAATCAGTGGAGCGGAACAAAACCCAAACTTGTTCTGTAGGCCACCATGTTAGACTACCATACCAAAAATCAGCTCAATATCTGGAAGCGTGTAGGAAAAAAGTTTGCAAAACTGTAATTTTGATGAACTTTTCAAAGTTCAAGGGCCGTAATTTCGGTAAAAATCAGTGGAGCGGAACAAAATGCAAACTTGATCTGTAGGCCACCATGTCAGACTAACATACCAAAAATCAGCTCAATATCTGGAAGCGTGTAGAAAAAAAGTCCGGAAAACTTTAATTTTGATGAAAGTCAGTGGAGCGGAACAAAATGCAAACTTGATCTGTTGGCCACCATGTCAGACTAACATACCAAAAATCAGCTCAATATCTGGAAGCATGTCGAAAAAAAAGTCCGGAAAACTGTAATTTTGATGAATTTTTCAGAGTCCAAGGGCCATAATTTTGGTAAAAATCAGTGGAGCAGAACAAAATGCAAACTTGATCTGTAGGCCACCATGTTAGACTCGCATACCAAAAATCAGCTCAATATCTGGAAGCGTGTAGAAAAAAAGTCCGGAAAACAAGTAGGACTGACTGACAGACTGACCAGTCAAAATCATTATACCCCTGCAACTTTGTCGCGTGGGGTATAATAACGCTTCACATCAAGCTACACATTAAAAGCATATAATACATTGAAAATTGCTTCAGATCGTGCTACACATTAAAACTACCAATAGCACCGACCCCAGGTTACTATCACTGAAGGAGGTATGTCCATACTTTTCACCATAAAGCCGGATAACCATTTGGAAATACCACCCCACCCCCCTTCCCCTTGTTTTGAAAGTAACTACACATCAAAACAAAGAGGGTAGCAGACTGGTGACAGCGCTAGAGCAGACCAAACAGAAGGCTGAATGAAATTCCTAATTGGAATGGACGACATTCTGAGCTACCGGTAATGGTCCTAAAGATCTGAGATCATCTGAAATTGATTCTAAATCTCAAAGATAAAAGTTTGTAAAAGTCGTCTGTTGAGTCCAGTAAGCTGCTTGCATCAAATCCTGCAAAGTATGACTAGCATAAGGCCAGGAAGAAGCTAAGGCTCTAACTTTGTGAGCTGAAATCTTATAAGCTATTCTCTGATTCACAGACAAAGCAATATAAGCTGTCCGAATGGCTAACTGAATTCATCAAATTATGGAATGAACAGAAATATCATTTCTGTAAGGAAGAAGAGAAAGAAATAACCTCTTCCTACCTCTGATAAAATTAGAACGCTGCTTATAAATCTTAAGCGTTCTTACTGGAAACAACAAAGGTCTCTGACCATCTGAAGATGGTAATGCTTTAATAAAAATTGGGTTAGGCTGTTTGTCCGGAACCTGATTCTTAGCTAAGAATCCCCTTTCGTAGTGAGAGTAATAAAATTACCAACACTACGATAATGAGAGTCTTCAACAGACAAAGCATGAAGCTCACTAACTCTTCTAGCTGACGCAAATGTAAAAGAAAAGCCATTTTATAAGTAAGAAATTTAAATTTAACAGTATTTAACAGCTCAAAAGGTGCTTCCTAAAGTTTCAGAAGAACCCAAGCTAAATTCCACTTAGGGACTAGTCTCAAGGTACGAGGTCTATTCACAGAGAAATTCCTCATTAATTTATTTAAAGATACATCTGACCCAATGTTTAACTTCCCTTGATGTGCATAGGTGTCAGAAAGCATAGACCTATAGCCCTTAATAGTGACTGGCTGTAGCTTAACTTCATCAAAAAGATAAGTAAAAAAGTTAGCTAATTGAGGAATAGTTGGTGTTATAAAAATCAATCGTGATTCACACCAATGAACAAAAACCTTCCACTTCGCTTCATAATTTAACGAAGAGAAGGTCCTCCTACAGTTAGAAAATTGCGTCCACTGCTCGTCTGGAAAACTGTTTTCTGCGCAGGAAGGACCGCACAACGGAATAACGTGAAGGTTGAGGCCTTCTGGATTGTGATGAAGCCGACGAAGTTTCCCCTGTGTCAGAAGATCCCAGAGAGGTGGTAACTTCCGCGTAACTTTCTAAAGAAGTTCCCAGAGAAGATTTATTCACAGTCTGTGGGTTGACAGACTTGCAACCAGTAGAATCTTGCAAGAAGATTGTTTTATCTTCAGCAAGATCTGTTGAATGAGGGGAGCTGGAGGGTAAGCATACCCTGTTATCCCATTCCATGAAATTGACAGAGCGTCTACTGCATAAGCCTGAGGTTCCGGGCATGGGGACACAAAAGTCTGTAACTGATTGTTCAGACTCATGGCAAAAAGACTGATCATTGGCCGTTCCCACTGGACGCAAATCTGATTGAAGAGAGATTTTTTCAACATCCAATCTGAAGATAGCAGGCGATCCTTTCTCGGTAGAGAGTCTGCTATTACATTGAGACGACCTGGAATATGACGAATCAATATCAGAATCTGATTCTCGAGATTCTGCTTCTCGAGAGAAAAGAAGAATCTTTTCAGTGAGATTCAACAGCTGGACGGAATGAGTACCTTCCTGATTCCGAATATAGGCTACTACTGTTGAATTGTCCGACAGAATTTGAACAAGTGAGTTTATTACTTGACTGAGCCAATGATTTAGAGCTAACCAAATTGCCCTCATTTCTTTGTAATTTATATGGGACCCAAGAAGCTGACTCTCCCATAAACCGTGACACACTTGATCGCCCGGAATCAGAGAAGCACCCCAACCCTCCTGACTGGCATTCGTCATGATTATGAACGACGGTTCCTGACTCTATAGCGGTAGTACCTGGGATAACCACTGGATATCCACCCAAATTTGAAGATGATGCTTTACTGACTGTGTTAAAACAATCGGACTGTCCAACAACTGACGCTTTACACTCCAATTTTAGATTAAATTTGAAGTGGGGATGAGTGCGCAAACGACCTAGTGGAATTAACTTCGCGGCGGCGCCTCAAAGTCCTAACAGCCGCATAAAATCTCTTGCAGTAATGACTTGTGCGTTTATGCAGTATTTTGAGTAAAGAGAAACAAATTTTGCTCTTGCTACCAGCAAACAGACCCGATTGTTGAGGGTTATCGAAACTCATTCCCAGGTGAACAAACGGCATTAAATCCGACTTGTTGACATTGATTATATAACCTAGGCATCATAGCAGCAATAGCAGACTCTGATCGTCACTTTGAAGAGCATGAAAATTTTCGTATCTTTGAAGAATGTCGTCCAGATATGCCGACGTCATCGAAGCTGAGTGTGCCCTGAAGTGGCTCATCACCGCATTCATCACCCGAGTGAACGCCCAGAGTAACGTTCAGGCCAAAACACATTGCTCTGAACTGGTACACTTTTCCTTGAACCGCAAAACGGAGGTATTTCCGAAAAGCCGGATGAATCAAGATGTGAAAATACGCGTCCTTCAAGTCTATGCTTGCAGCGTAATCGTTCACTCGGATGCTGCTTCTCACCGACCGATTTTTCTCTCCATATAAAATTTTGGAGCAATTGTTAACAGAGATCGATGACCGGCCTGTACGAGCCGTATGGCCTCGGTACAAGAAAAAGATGACTGTAGAATCCCTTTGAATTAGGATTCTCTACGACCTCCACTGCCTCCTTTTGTAGAAGAGAGTCTACTGCTAAAATCAAAGCCTCTCTCTTTGTTATATTTTGTGGAAGGCTCACAAAACGCAGAACCTGCATTAATGGAGGTTTTCTCCGGAACGAAATGCGTAGACCATTTTTTACAACGTTTAGAACCCAAAGATCCTGAGTTATTTGGTTCCAGTTGCTTGCGAATTTTGAAAGTCTTCTGCCAACCGGAGAACAGTAGAGGTCCAACTCTTCATTTGTAGGACTTGCGAGGCTTATACAAGGAGAAACTTCGTCAAGCTCTCGCACCCCTCTGTGACGTTGGTGTGGGGTTATGTGCTTCATTATTTTCCGACTGTGTCGTCCCCTTTTTGAAATTGCACCCTTGTTTCGAGCCACAATGTTCACGATTAGCTCTAGAAGCAGCACGGGCTGAGCCTCTCTTGGAGAAAAATTTACCTCTCCGAGGAGTACCACTTGTAGAAGGCTGAGGTTGCTATGTTCACCCCATTCTATGCCTTTTTGGCTCCGGAAAGTGATCTGACACAGAGCCCTGTCTCCGTCTTTTAGAAAAAGACGTTTGCCTCGAAATACTAGCCTTAGAGAGAGCCAGATCCTGGCTCTGACTCTCTACCTCAGAATCTTGCAGGTTAGCATGCGGTCTACTGTGCGGAGTCCTGGAAATGGACGAAGAAGAGGCTCTTATATCAAGATTACTGCCATCTGTACTGGCAGAGAAAGGTACATCAGTAACAACTAGCTCCGAAGCATTATCTACCGGACTACCAACGGAACTGACAATAAAAGTCAAATCTTTCTCTTTTGACCCCAAAGCAGAAGAATGCTTCGCTACTGATGCACCTTTCAATTTGACTGGCCTATTCCCCTTACGTGCCATTGTCTGAACAGAGGACTTCCATCCTCCGTATCCTGGACCACTACGGATTTTCACGGTACGGAAGCACTAATAAAAGACTCTGTTACACCGGTCGAGCTAGTTGACCGTCTGCTTGCCCGAGGTACCAAGTATTCTGCGATACCTCGTAAGTCAACATGCTCTGCGTCTGAAGACGACGGCAGCACAGAACTTGATGTTATACCATGAACAATACCATGTTCTTGTTCCTCTGAAATGGAAACTGAATTCTGATTAGTTACCTTAGGCGAAAGCACCGAAATCGGTGCTTCACCGACACATACATAAGTTGAGAAGGAATTCCATCGCTTGGAATCCCAAGAACAGCAAGTTGATAGGTAACATCTTTTGAGCAACGAGTGCAAGCCAAACATGATGAATGAGAATCAAGAGAGGACTTCTTCCTCTTACATTTCGAACATGAGGACATCATAAAACACACACGCCCAAGGCAAAAAATTTTAAACTGAATAGGAGCCGGTAACCAAGTCCAAAACAGGCACAACAAAGGCCCAGGTCAGACAACTGGTATCCCTAGAATACCCTTAACAATAGAGAAACTTCCCCAGAAGATTACCCATAGAGAAGGATAATGGCAAACAGACACGCCCGAGTATGTCAAGAATAACAGGTACGCAACAAAAGGGGGTACGAATAATCCACATTCCAAAAATAATCCACATTCCATAAATTATCTAAGATTTTTAAGAGGAATTTTTTAATTAATAACAAATTCGCAAATGGCAAATAGTTCTTAAAAATCTAATGAGAGGATTCAAGAGGAAAAAGGTGAACATTGAACACACACATAATGATAAACAAAGAATGAACTAATCAGGTGCATATCCTGAAAATGGGAAGAACAAGAAATATTATTTAATTTCAACAAAGTTATAGCCCTGAACATTCAAAAACTCAATGTCTTTATTCAACTAGATTCTGCTGCAATTATTTCACCATTCCACTCCAAAATCATGTCTGGCTACATTATACTTTAGGATTTTATAGCACAAAAGTCAGGATACGTGTGGATCTGACATGGGCCAGACAACAGAAAACAGAATGACAAGATGGCGGTAGCCTATTGTTGTCCTTGTTGCGCATTGCGCAAAAAATATGGAGGACCATACTGGTCCTCTCTTTTTAGGTTTTTTGGCAAATTTTGGGGGTTTGGGGGATTCAAAATTTGTGTTGGCCCTGGTAATAAATTGGGTTGCACCAGCTAGTCTGGGCCATTGGTATAGTGGAAAAATATTGCTCAGCACAAAACATGCATACTCTGAGAACTTATGTGGTATTAATCTTTGGTAACTGGTAATTTATCAGTGAAATTCTGTAGTATAACAGGCACCAACAGATTTTTTCTCCTATTTCAATCATCGATCGGAATCGAAATAATCAGCAGAGAAATATTTGGTAATTGGTTCATAGCAAGTTTTGATAATTGCTGGTCATCGAACCTGATGTAGACATTGTTGCTATAGAGACATATACAAAAAAGAATTTAAATCTGTTAACCAGGGTATATTTTGTTCGGATCCGCATCGCCGTTTCCGAAGCAATATGTAGCGGTCACGAACCAATATCTGATGAAAGTATCAATTACACTTAACTTAGCTTAACTTGACTGTGTGCTGTGTTTGATGAAAAGGATAATGTTCAATGTTTATGAAAGGATTATGATATACAACAAGAATTGTGATAATTGAGAATATGTTAATTTCTGTTCCCTGTATGCTATGTTTTCAATAAAAATAATTTGAGGTGTAGACTGTACTAAAGAATTGAGGGGTTGGCTAATGTGGACCTCACAGTTGATGTATGTCAATCAAAGTTACCAACTTACAGTGAAATTATTCGAAAATGAGTCATCCTATTAAGTAACAATGAAATCCCTTCACAAATATAACTCGTAGACTTTTCTTGGTCACATGATGGCTTGGCAGTCACGGTTGACTGATCATGACCAAAACAGGACAGTCTCATCTCGATATTATACCAAGTTATCCTACCAAGTTATAATTAAAACCATTTATGAAAAGAACCTGCAAACAGTACTTGATGAATCCAGGTCGTGTGACCAGGTGGCAGTAACGGCTGACTGATTGTGCCCAAAATAGGTGTCTCATCTAGACATCATATCAAGTCATCCTTCCAAGTTACAATGAAATTACTTCATAAATATGAACTTTAGACTGTGCTAAACAAATCTAGGTCACAGGCCTGTGCGGCCATCACATTTGAACTATCACAGCCAAAATAGGACGTTCTCATAATAACTGTTAACACCAGATAATATGCAGTGGACAGAGTGGTCACATGCACTATCACAACTATTTCATCAAGGTTTAAACATGCAATTGATGTAAAGCTGATAATTCTGGCGATTTATTTGGTCTTGGAAAATATGCTGCTGAATGCATCTGTTCATTACTACAAAAGTGCTTACCAACCTATACAACACCCTGATGCTACCTTTTCTCTTGTATCTAACTTCCAATCTCTTAGTAATTGCTTCATCATCTACACTGGCACAGTAATAATGGAAAGTTTTGTGGCATGAAGATATGGAACAGCCTGCAGAGGCTCCAGTCACCTTTCCTTTCCGACATTTCTTTTCTTTTTTCTGTTTGCAAACTGCACATTTCTGTAACATACAGTGTATTACATGTATTTAACAGTTTACAAGCAAGGAAATAAAGGGCTTATATCATACTCATTTGCAGGTTACCATATATATCTGGGAGGTAACCTTTCTCTTCTATTTTTACTAAGCCACTTTCTCTTCTGTTTTTACTAAGCCAGTCATGTAGTGATGAATCGATAATCGAAATCAATTTAAATCTCATTGATGTCTGGCCATTTCAATAAATTTTCCCCCATTAAAAACGAGTACAGTGCACATCAGAATATTTCGGGATTTGCAGAGCCGATATATTACAGAATTTACCATCTGCAATCGGTACGAGATCGCCAGTATTCCCAGCTGATCGAATTCACTGGCCTTCAATCATTCCCGATTCATGGTGCTGAACAACGTTGCATTGGTACATGTATAAATAAAATGTGTTCAGATGGTAGTCTGTAGTATACTTCATGATGCAAGTATCACAATACAATAAAAAATTAAAATTGGGAGAAAAAAATAAAAAACACTCTTTTTTTCGATGATAGATGATTGTTACGCAACATGCAAGTCGCATGACTGTCACAAACATATTTTCAGTTTGTCAAGTTCATTTGTTTTATTCATTTACCTGCCTTGATGCTTCTCTCAAATATTGATTGCAGATAACATGTTTACACTGAAGAAACACACCAAGGGAGGTAACAAGCTGAACAATGAACATTAAATAGTATATTCTGAGATGTTGTGTATGTGTATGTAAACAATGCGCCATACAGCTTCACAATACACATTAACGTCAAAGTTATTATTCGATTAAGTCACAAAGTATGTGTACTCAGTACCTTTCTGGTTAATACAGCAAAGTGTATTGTCTTCTTACACTAAACCGTATTAACACTATTTACCAGAATAATACAAAATCATCACAAGAGAACAATATTGTGTGATTGTATCTTTATTAACGATCTTCCCTCACACCAACACCCAAAAATGCAAATATTATTTTGGCTAATACTGCCCAACACTAAACATGTATACTCTGAGAACTTTTGTGGTATTAAGCTTTCATAATTGGTGATTTATCAACAAAATTTTGCAGTATGACAGGCATTAACAGATTTTCTTCTGGGTCCTATTTCAACCATCGGAATCGGCAGATACATAATCGGTAATCGGTTCATAGTAGAGCTGAAATGGTTAACCAATTAATCGATTAATAAATGATCAACATCATGATCAATGCAATCCAAAAAGTAACTGATCGATTTAACGTTACTTTTGAACTACTGTATTATATGGGTTAACAAAAAGGAACAAACTTGCTCCAAAACAGGCAGACATGTGAGATAGAGTAAAGCATGCAAGTTACTTGTTGACATACTTGTTTACTTGCATGATCATCATACTGTATCAGTAGCTGGAAATAGTCATTCTTAACCCTTTACCAATTGCAGGTAGCAGACCCTACTTGCAAAATTTATAAATTACTAAAAAAAATTTGATTTTTGTCTCAAAAATATGGCTTATGACCTCTCATTGGAACGAGCTCAACAAATGATTTTGAAAAGTTAAAAAATTTATAGTAATTTAGGCCATAAAAAAAAGAACCTCTGTTTCTCAGGCCCGCGTGCATGGTCATTTTTGGTACGCATGCAACCTTTTTATGACACCAAAAAATTTTCAAAAACAAATTTGAGATATTGTGCTCATTTTGGTAAATCGATATCGATGCGTTCGCATATTTTAAATTAACACACTTCAAGCTTTTTCTACATCATACTTTAATAAAGTGGGTGGGTTTTAGCAATATTCACGACAGAAAGTGTTTTATTCTGTAAAAGGTAAGTCATAATGACAGCAAGAAGGAAGGTGTCTTTCAGTCTGACAACAAAAAGTTACAAAGGGGAATGGTCGATTCGCACAACGTTTGATTCACACCAACCCTCAGAAAGTCTGCAAAGTCAGGTGCTATGTTGAATGGAGCACAGTCTCCTGGCATTTATTTTTAGTAACATTTGTATTGTAAATGGCCGTCATTGGGAATTTGTGTACTGTTATTTGAAACCGTTACGAGTTTCCCAGTTAATTTAAATAAATGCATTTGAGATGCAGGATAATTGGATAACTAATAGTAACCGTTGCTTGATATAAAAGTAATAGTCATAGTTGAAAATAAATCGCATATAGGCAGGTATGTGCAGTCGAATTGGTTAATAAAAACACGCAAACATTCGTTTTGTATTTCATTTTCAGATTTCCCAAAAATATGATTTATGGATGAACTGCCCGTTCAAATGGGTTGTGATAATTTTGAATATAATGGGGAAAAATTGCGATTCACGATTTTATTAGGCAGGTTGTGAAAGGATTTTTTTTTTTGGTAAAATAAATCTCTGAAAGTTGGCACTTTGACATTTGATTTGTCCCAGAAACGTTTCAACCCGAGACGTTTCACCCACGAGGCGTTTCGTGACTTTCGTCCTGTGTTATAATTTTCACGTTTCACTGAAAAAACAAACATTCAAACCCCACTTCATTTACGACCCAACACCCCTATGGTGAATAACCAATATATTTGCGAAATTTTGCATGGTCCACCAGGCGTTTGGGTGGGCGTCAAATTACCACAAACAACCTCTCGGGGAGAAAATAAAAAGAAAAAAAAAAAATGCCCGCCTGCATGCTTTATGGAAAAAATGGCCTGAGAAACAGACAATCAACTTTGTATGGCCTTATATAATTTTTATACTTACCAATGACCCAGACTTAGCTGGTGCTAACTCTTAATAATTCAGGACCAAACACAAATTTTGTCCCCCTAATCCCCCAAATTTGCATCAAAAAAACGAAAATTAGATGTCCTAGTAGGTCCTCCATACTTTTTCTCCACTGCGCATGCGCAGTGTCAAGGAGGTTTCGAAATTGGCGCCAAAATGTCATTCTTACAACCAGTGCCTGGTAAGTGTTATGTACTCAGCGGGGAGGTAAGAGTTCCCAACTCATGGGAGGGCCATCCCCGTCTGGGTCATTGGTAAGTATAAAAAATATATAACTTACTATAAATTTTTTAACATTTTTATACTGTACCAATGACCCAGACTTAGCTGAATAGTGAAAAGGCTGGAGGGACTAGGACATAAAGGAAACTCCAATAGGCTCAATCACATAAAACAGAATTATCCCCTCAAGGAGAAAAGGAGAGATAGGACTTACATGCATCTTTCTTATTCTTATCAAAGAAGAAAGACACAATACCATTCCGTAATTGAGCAAGATAACATCAATGTAACATCCAGTATAACCCTTTATACTAATTATTTTTAAAGGTAAGCCAATAAATAAAGGAAGTCCAGAGAAATGAGACTCTTTATACACATTAAAAGTTCCCGAGGATTGTATATTAACGCTCGTTTGACACGTGACATATACAAATGCTTCACACCAAACTACACTTTAAAAATATTACATGAATGAGTAAACATTAGCTTTACACTTTAAAACCATCCCGGTACCGACTCGGAATTACTGACTCTAGGGGAGGTATTCCCTTGCTTTTCACTATAAAGCAGGTGACCGGAGGCAACACCCCCCCCCCCCCCCCCTTCCCCTTGCCCTGGGTCAAATAACCCAGAGCAAAGAGGGCAGCAGGACAGAGTCACTGCCGGAACAGAAAGCCTACATAACTATAGTTGCAACTGTTTAGTGGACGATATTCTGAGCAACTGATAACGGACCCAAACAATGAAGATCTCCAGAAATGGACTCAATATTTCTAAGATAAAAATTCATGAAAGTGGAAGGCTGAGACCAATATGCAGCCTTCATTAAATCTGTAATAGCAACACTATTAGCATAAGCCCAAGATGTTGATAGAGCTCTTACTTCATGAGCCGAAATCTTAAGCGCAAACTGCTGAGATGAAGATAACTATTCATAAGCAGTACGTATAGTTAATTGAATCCATCTAGCAATAGAATGGACCATACTGTCCCTTCTATTAGGCATCAAAGACAAAAAGAAATGCTTACGTCCCTTTCTAATGAACTCAGACCTACGTTTATAAATACATATTGCTCTAACAGGACAGAGTAAAGGCCTACGCCCGTCGGAAGACGGAAGGGCCTTAACAACAATAGGTTCAGGATACTTATTAGGAGCCTGATTCTTAGCCAAAAATCCAACATTAGTAGTAAAGGTAATAGTATTACCAACCCTCATCATCCACAGATAATGCATGAAGCTCGCTAACTCTTCTAGCAGAAGAAAAGGCTAAGAGAAAAGCTGTCTTATAAGTTAAGAATTTGAAGTCCACTGTGTCAAGTGGCTCAAATGGCGCTTCTTTTAGCTTAAGAAGAATCCAGGATAAATTCCACTTAGGAATTAACCTAAGGGTTCTAGGTCTATTTATCGAAAAGTTTCTTACTAATTTAGATAAAGAGACATTAGATCCAATCATTAATGTATCATGGTGTGCATAGGTATCAGGTAACATAGACCTATAACCTTTAATAGTAACAGGCTGCAGTTTGATCTCATCAAACAAATAAACCAGAAAATTTGCAATGTCAGGAATGGAGGGATCATGAATATTCACAGAGTGATTCCTACACCACTGACGAAAGACCTTCCATTTAGCAGCATAATTTTGCGAAAAAGAGGTGCTCCTGCAGTTAGAAATCGCGTCCACTGCTTGTCCCGTAAAATGTTTGTTGTGCAAGAAGGACTGCGGAAATACGTGAAGGTTGAGACTTTGTGGATTGTGGTGATGAGTGTGTGATTTCCCCTGCGACAGAAGATCCTCCCGTGGAGGAAGCTTCCATGGCATGTCCCACAACAGACACCTGAGTAGATTTATCCACGGTCTCTGTGGTGACAGAGATGCTACCAACAGAATCTTGCATTGTGACTGCTTTATCTTGAGCAATATCTGCTGAATCAACGGCGCTAGAGGATACGCATATTTTATTATTTCATCCCACGAGATCGATAGAGTGTCTACTGCAAACGCTCGAGGATCTGGACATGGCGACACATACTTCTGCGACTGATTGTTGAGATGCGTCGCAAACAAATCTATCACTGGCCGCTCTCATTTGTAGCAAATCTGATTGAATACCTGTTTGTTGAGAGTCCATTCTGATGGCAATAGGCGACCCCTCCGTGAAAGGGAGTCTGCTAACACATTCAGACCACCCGGAATATGACGGACCGATAGTAGAACCTGATGTTCCAATACAAACAGGATTCTTTCCGTTAGCTTGAACAATGGAATGGAAGGAGTGCCTCCCTGATTCTGAATATACGCTACCACTGTCATATTGTCGGATAGAATTTGCACAAGTGCATTCTGAATAATGTCCATCCAATGACGTAACGCAAGCCAAATTGACATCATTTCTTTGATGTTTATGTGCTTGCTTAAAAACTGTGGATCCCAAAGACCCTGGCACCTCGAATCCGATGGGCACAGTGTCGCGTCCCAACCTGTTTGACTGGCATCCGTCATAATAGTAAAACTCGGATCCGGCAATTGCAGTGGAACTCCCTGAGTTAACCACTGAATGTCTGCCCAAGTTTGAATCTCTTGTTTCACTTGGTTTGACAAGAGGATGTCCGTATCGAGCGAATGAATCTTCGCCCTCCAATTCTGAGTCAGAAAGATTTGGAGAGGACGAGTGCGTAGCCGCCCCATTGGAATGAGATCCGCGGCCGTTCCGCACTGACCTATCAGTCTCATGAATTCTCTCGCTGTAACCTTGTCTGAGTGAAGACAATAGCGAGCGTAACAACTGACTAACTTCGCACTGGTTAACGGCAGACGAACAAGATTGTTGTGTATCTCGAAGCTCATCCCCAGGTGGGTGAACAACTTGGACGGCACCAGATCCGACTTCTGCACGTTTACTATGAAACCGAAGTAAACGGAGCAATAGAAGCAGATTCTGCACATCGTTCTGAAGTGTAAACTTGTTGCCGTACCTTTGAAGAATATCGTCCAGGTAGGCTGACGTTGCCGCAGACGAATGAGCTTGGAAATAAGTCATTACCGAGTTCATTATTCGAGTGAAAGCCCAGGGCGCTAGATTCAGACCGAAGCACATCGCACGGAACTGATATACGACACCTAGGACAGCGAAACGAAGGTACTTTCTAAACGCCGGATGTACCATGACGTGAAAGTATGCATCCTTGAGATCTATGCTCGCGGCATAGTCGTTCACTTGAATGCTCGCTCTGACCGATCGAATGGTCTCCATATAAAATTCTGGAGCAACAATCAGCTTGTTTATCCAGCTGAAATCTATTACTGGACGGAACAAGCCGTCTGGTTTCAGAACCAGAAAAAGATGGCTGTAGAAACCTGGAGATTCCTGGTTTTCTACGACCTCTATCACGTTCTTCAGTAAAAGAGACTGGACTTCTGAAAGAAGGGAGTCTCTTTTTTGTTGATTTGACTTCGATCTTGGACTTCGAGTTAACTGAGGTTTTCCTTTGAAGGACAGTTTCAGTCCTTCCGCTATAACCCTTCGAACCCAAGGGTCCTCCGTAATTAAATCCCAATTGTCTGAGAAACTCGACAGCCTTCCGCCCACTGGAACGCGACAGAGGTTTACACCATCACCTCCTGAACCTGCGAGGCTTGCGGAAGGAGAAACCACGTCCTCCACAGCCCGCACCTCGCACCTTTGACCTAGGGGCGTCTAACCGGTTATTACGGCCAGCGTTACGGCCCCTATTAGAGTCGCTGCCTTAACGGTCTCTAGAATAAGACCTAGAGGACGCATATGTACCTCTATAGGAACTTCCACTGGACGTACTCGTCCCAGAAGTGCCTAGGCCTACTCTTCTCTGCTAGCTCCGACTTTTTGGAAGCGGATTTAAATAGCAGAGAGTCTGAAGCTTTCTTAGTTAATTGATCATAAATAGCAGAAAGCTTGCTGTCAAAGAGAAGCTCTCTGGAGACCGGAGTGACTCTGAGAGAGTTTTTCACCTTACTTTCACCTTACTGTCCACTCTCGTGGACGTAGCTAGAGCTCTGTCACGTCTAACCAACTCCAGATTAGCCACTGAAAGGGCGGAGTTATACGTGGAAAAGGCAATGGCCCTCGACAGAACTCTTAAGGAAGTTTGAACGTCCTGGAATTCTTGTCCCTCAAGGGGTAATGACAACGCTCTGGTAAGTGCGTCTAAATAAGCTCTATTTCCAACGTTGTGCTTGGTATTGACATAGACGATGGCATGGATAATTCAAGGTCTTCAGCCTGGTCGTCTAGACCCAGAGGAACTCTCTGAATGCCCTGTCCTGCCGTTTCAAATCTATTCCTTGGATTGATGAAAGGCAGATGTAGAGCACTTGCCGCAAGGAAGGCTGACTTGCCCGTTTTTGTAGCAAGTTTACTGATAGCATCATTCAAAAGTTTGAATGTCCGTGAGACATTCCTGGACTGAGACGGAAACTCAGGGACAGAGTCCCTAAACCGATTGAAAAATTTGGTGTCCAGTGGCGCTATAAGTCTCCTATCTGGCTGCGCAGCATCCTGGTCCGTTGGAACAACTTCCGGAAGGAAATGCCGGATGAACTCCACGGCGATTTTGTGTTGTTCCGAAAGGGAAAAATCCAACTTGTCAGTATCCCTTTCGCCATCCTGACGGACCTCCGGTACGTCTCGGTCATCCACGCCCGATCCAGCTGCGAAACGTACCGACCCAGCATCATCTGACACTTCCTGTTCCGAAAGAGTTTCTGCCAGCTGCTGGGATGCTGCAATGATCTGCGCTATCTGCGATAGCACGTCCGTCAATGAGGCCTGAGGAACTGCAGTCTTACAAGATTTAGCCGCCGGAATCTCCATGGACGTTGACTCCTGCATACTCCTTTTATGCGAACGTCTGGATGAAAAAGGCCTCGTATCCTTGGCTACCGGATGGCATGACGTGGAATCTCTGGACAGCGATGCTGGCTGGATATCGGCGGTCCCGTAGCCAAGGTGCGGTCGTGTGTGCTGTCGTGAGGACGAAGAAGCCAAAGGAGCTGTCTCGCCGGACTGCCTATACACCTGAGCGTCCTATTTGGCCCTCCATACATTTACTCTCTGCACATGTGCAAATGCCTGGAAGTCACCGAAACTGGCGCCAACATCATTCTTTGTAAAAAAGATTATAATATAATAATTCAGCGGGGAGGTATGAGTGCCCAGTACTGCCCACTCATGGGATGGCCATTCCCATCTGGGCCATTGTAATAAAAAATATATAAAATACATTTTTATACTGTAACCAATGGCCCAGACTTAGCTGAATCGTAAAAAGGTGGAGGGCCCAGAACTTCCGAAATAGTAGATCAACATAGATCAAATCCTTCAATCCATGATGAAGGAAATTAGAATTAGAATTTACAAGCATGTCTCTTATATCATAATAGAGGAGACATATCCTACTATGGATCCCAATTATGTAAATCCTAAATCTGAGCATGAAACCATGCTAATTAGGATGTAACGAGTTCACATTTTTTAAGGCTAGTCTGAACTAAGCCCCAAAAATTAGGATGGCATATTTGAGAATGAGAGAAAATTGCCCATAAACCTATGCCAACACTACCCCTGAATGCCAAATATAGTACGGATAAAACAGCTTCCTTCATAGTTACATACCCAGTAAGCCAGGGAAGTGGAGAAAATGCCCCCACCCCCCTTTTTTTAACATATCTTCAAAAGAAAGAGGAGATAGCTCTGGAATCAAGAAGCGGTACCAGGAAACAATATAAATAAATATCTATCAGGCACTCAGGAATTAATTCATTAATAATAAATTGTGCTGTGCTTAATGCCACTTCACAAGCCAAGGCTATATAAATAATATTAAATAATATTGTCCGCTACTAAATTTGCACTACAGACGGCTTATACAGGTACGACGAAATCAGTGATATAAAATATAACATACACATATTAAAACAAGATACACTGAGCAATTTCTGCAGAGAAAACACACTTCAAAGATCATCCACAGGCGGCCTCTGTACAATAAAATCCAGTAAGAACACTCTCCAACGTGTACTATCTGATATCTACAACTATAAACACGTGAGAATACGCAATTTGAGAACCGACAAAATAGACACCAGGATCTAGAAATGGAGGTAGGTATGATTAACAGGCTCTAACATGGACCGTCCCCAAAATATATAATAATTTCAAGGTCCACCAAACGATAGCCTAATAAAATATTGCGCGAGTGCATTAAAATCCAGGATGTAATAATCTAAAAACAACTAACGGGTTATGCATGCAGTCACCTATGAACTCAAATAGCAGCAATTATGCTGATTTTAATAAGCGCTTGTATATCAGAAATCAGAAAATAAACACCAAGAAACTAATGCAACAAAAACTGCATATATGCCTATGAGGGTGCCATTCAACACAACCCCAACAGATATATATACAGAGTGTGAGTGTGGGGGTGGGGGAAAGGGGGAAGGGGAGGGAAGGGTGGAGGGGGGGGGGGGGAGAATTCGAAGTCATGTTGAAACCTCCTCACCCACATTACTTAATCACTGCTGGTCCAGACAGCAAAAATATAGGAACCCCAAAGGCTCCCTCACGTCTAACAGACTCCCTTATGCCACTATGGGCGGAGAATGACGTGAAGAACAAAACTTCCCCTAAAGAAGATGGTCCTCTCATGGAGAAAGCTTCTGGCGGATGTTCAATAACAGGCACTTTAGAAAACTGATAGAAGGATACTGTGACGACTGATATGTTATTAGTAGGAACCACACCGAGATTATTAAATTTTAACATAATTTACTGAATCAAATGAATTGAAGGATACACTTATCCTACCATTCATTCCCCTGAATACGGCTGAACGTCAATTATACGCGCTCAAAAGTCTCAAACTTAACTATCCTGGAGCGATCCCACATGCATGTTCACTAATAATATAATCCAATGATGTAGCATAACCCACTAAATATCTGCCCAAACTTGACCTTATGTTTCCTGGATCCGAAAAAACAATACGAAAAACGTCTTCCCAATCCAGTTAAGATCTGCACAATCCCATCCGACACATAAAATCTTTCGCTGTTAATGTGTCTGATAGAAAACAAAAGCGAGTCTAACAACTGGCTAATTCGGTCAATGAAAAAACAAATGAGCCAGCTTATTGAAAATGAATTGTAGGATACGTGTGTCCTATCATTTATCCCATGAATCATTTTCTATTTCATTCTTCAAGTGATCTTAAGAACTTTTTCGACTGAATGGTTATAATAAATAAACACGTTATCCAGTTCCAGTTAATTATCGGTCGGACCAAGCTCTATAAGAGCCTCGAGCCACCAGCTCAGTGGTGTCTGATCAGTAAACTCAAACAGACCTATACCCCCATCCAAATGGTAGTATGGTCAATCCCTAAAGTAATATATAGGAGGGATACCTATACCTTCGCTATGAGTTCTTATAGACGATTTGAGTCTAGGACAACCTCTCCTACTCTGCTGGTGTTGGTCGATTTGACCCCAACTTAATAAAGAGCCGAGTATTGATGCTTTCTTGTATCTTAATCCTACATTAATGAATGCTTACTGTCAAAGACTTAGTGTCTGGAAAACTAAAGCGACCTGTAGCAAGTTTTCCATTTAGTCAAATATTAAAGATGACGACGCAAGGCTTCATCAAATCAGAACAGCTCCCAGCTCCCATCTGTTAAGACAGAGATATATGTGATAAATAGGCCTGGAAAGAATTTTTAAACAGGTACAAACGTCCACAAAATTCCTTTCCATATAGACATTGTGTCACAGTACTTAAAAGTGAAGTACATAAGTCAGTGAGTCTAAATTCGCTCTGAATAAGAAATTATCTTCTCAATTGTGTCGGAGTGAACACCGAAATGATGAAGGTAAGGCTACAACTAACTTTGAACTAAGACATTAGCCTGCTCATTCAACGCAGAGAAACTCTCAACACATCATCCCCAGTCATTTTTAAAATGTATGTGATCAAAAAATGGTTAAAAATACAGAAGATGATAAGGAAGAACCGTATTACTTCTTCCTACAGGAAGTTAAATATGGCATTGTCTACATAATCGAAGACCTATGACACCCATGTAGACTTAACTGGAAAAGAGATATCCTCCTCTTTGTCAGGATGAAGTCAGCGTCTAACAACGCTAGCGGTTTGTCACAATTACTCACAGCATTGTGATTCACTGGAACAAGTTCAAGGAAATGATAATGGATAGTATCCATATCATCCAAGAGTTATTCCGAAAAGGAAGGATAACCCTACCCATTGCAAAGTCGGCCCGTGAGAAGTCGGCCCACAGGAGAACTTGGCTCAAATCGTTTACAACTCGGCCCATCGGAAAAGTCGGCTCAGCATAAAAAGTTTAGGAAGCATTTGATAGGAATTAATCATCCTGGACAGCACCGTAGTAGCGTGAAAATGAATCGTTAAGACAACGACAATCAGTAAGACCCACACTGAGGGATTGGGGCTATCATAACCTATCAAAAATACCACCGAGCCTTTGACATTTTTTCCCTTGCTTTTAAAGCATAGCTTATGACACCCGTTAAACGCTCGTCCCAATGAGGACACGCCATAATCTATGTTTTAGAGGCAAAAAAAAAAAAAAAAAAACCAAAAACGAACACAGCCTCACATGTATTAGAAAGATTGAGTAGCAATTCTTGCCATTTATGCCATGATTCGGAGAATTTTGCTTTTTGTCAATATCACCCTGAGTGTTAATCAATAATCTGTTAAAGTGTCGAAGGCTATACCGTCGTTAAACTTGGTTCCCCACCAATAGGCAATAACTAAATTAGTAAACCGTCGAATCAGAACCAACTTTCAAGAATTGAGGTTGAAGACAAACACAAAATGACTTTGGGGCTGAAATGATTGGAGGCCAAACCGTCTAACTGGCTGACTTGACTTGGGCCGAAAATTACTAGGTGGGTCGGTTATGTTGATAGCCACATAATGACATAAACCTGTATATTTAAACCTTGAAACTTTGTTGCGCTGTCTGTTACAAGGTGCTTAAATAATCTGGAAAAATATCTTGTCACATTCCAGCGGTGGGAGAGGTGGGGTGGGGTGGGGGGGTCATAAAATGTATTTTTGGAACTGGAACAAGAATCGCACCTTTTGGCAATGTTTTTTGAAATTTTATGCCCCCTCCAGGCCTCCACCCCTCTCCACATACACCCTCCCATGACCCAATGGGGATTACAATTACAATTTTTACAGTACTATGGTAGGAGGAAAGGATGGATCTGCAAATCTGAAAGTTTGAAAAACTTTCAACTTTTCAGATTCACCTTTTCTTCCTATACGATATTAAAAGATTCAATTCATAATAGCAGTTTGTTTGTTGGTGGTTAACGTCACATATTTGTGGCTATGCACCATAGCTAATCGTGACACATGCAGATGAAGTAAAGTTTAGTCAATCGTTGATCCACATGTAGCCCATTTTAGAGGACTTTCACCCCAAGTATTGGTGACTGGGTTCTATTTTACTAGTAAAGCAGAACTGGTTAACTGGCTACAGTAAACCAGTGCTGCTTACTTCCCGGGGTTCCCAACTTCCCGCGGGGAATAATAGTAGGGTAGCAGTAAGAAGATGGCTGTGAGAGATGACTTGAATACGATTTAACATCAATCAACTAGGCCGTTTGATTTCTTCTGTCCTTTGCTGTTGGTCTGGGCTTTCTGGCTATGCGCCTATCGGAAAAGAATGGCGGACTGCCTCTGTGGCCTGTACCCCTGTTCGTGTTCGTGGTTGATGATGCTGGCTGATTCTGTTCCATTCCGTGTCCGTTTGCTGGTTGAGGTTTCTGAAATCCAAGTCTCCAACTACTCAACCCTTTAACCAATGCTAGTAGCCAGGGGCGGCGGAAGCTCCCAAAATGTGGGGGGGGGGCACAATTTTTTTTTCTGGGTAACCGCTGAGTTGTAGGACAAAAACTAAATTTTTAGGGGCTCAATGTGAAGATGGGCGTGGGGCATGGGTTGGAGGGCTACTTTGTCACCAAGTATGTCATGAATACAGGAAGAAATTAAGTGCAACTCTGGAAAGGGAATACATGCACACATTTTACCAAAGTCCAAACTTTACCCCAAATTCCGTAATATAATTTTTGGTTTGGACGTACCAAACCCAAAAATTATATTACGGAATTTGGATCCAAGTTTGGACTACTTTTACTATTACTCCAGTCTGTTATGACTAGTTCTGAACTTGCGATGTGCAATGTCTCAATATATAAAAATAATAAAATGGACAGCGACGACGACACTGTTGTGTTGCTAATTTTGTTAGAACTATTACTATCTCACACAGTCAATGCGGGCATAGGAGTTGTTACGTTATGTCAGAATACGTCCTATTAGGGCATCCATAATTGGTGAAAAAGTGTGTGTGTGTGTGCGTGTGTGTGTGTGTGGGGGGGGGGGGGGAGCACGTGCCCCCTGCCCCCCCCCCCCCCCCCCTCCCCCCCCGGCTCCGCCGTCTCTGCTAGTAGCAGATGACACTAATATATATAAAAAAACTCGTATACGTAAAAAATCCATTTCAAAACATAGGTTATGACCTTCATTCAAACGAGCGTAACATGCTCGTTCGAATGAGGGGTCATCACATACGTTTTGGAATTTTGGATTAAGAAGCAAATTCAAGCAATTTCCATGTGTAGCTCAGGTCGGTTTTCGGCCATTAGTGCCCATTAGTCCATTACATTGGGTGAAGGGTTAACTTATGTGTGGCATATAAGAGACTTTAAGAGTATAATTACCAGGGAATCAATGGAGTGTGATCAAGTGGGCGAATTGGCATGTGGGTTATTTTGGAGTGTAACGCGACACAAACTTCGTCGTACAGCTCTGTTATAGAACATGAATAAAATTAGTGTTATTTCTGATCTGAAAAATATATGTTATCACACCACAAGGTGGGGTCATAAAATAGGTTTTTGAGACATGAAATGTGCACAAAGTAAAAGCTGTATATTTACAAACTTCCACGCATGGCTCAGTTATAACTTATAAGGCGCCCAAAAATTCAAAATGTTTTATTTCTTATCTGGAAAATATATTTTATGACCCCTCTAAGAGAGGTCATAAAACATATTTTCGAGAAAACTTCAAAAGAAACAAACACGAAAGTCTGTGCAATAGCGAAATGATGGAATTTTCTAACACACCCATTATTGGAATGTCGTCATTTCAATAAAATTAAATTCTTTGAATTATCTCCACTTTCTACTCGCCCCGGTCATTTTCTACCCAATACCCAGGCCATGTGAACGTTTCAGACTAGAATCCCTGGTAGGTGAGTCTAAGGTGACTGACTGACATTGACACTCTGTTCATAATTACTTTTTTTTCACTTTAATCCAAACTGTTACAAAGTTCTATCAAATCAAATCACAACACCCTTTCAATTCACATTGGCAATTTTTGTGTTCAGAGCTCTCCCCAATGTCATGTAACCACACTCAGTGTTCACAGTCAATTTTTAATTTTAGTCTAAGTTCAACAAAGGAATGTTGCCTCTAATTACAAGGATCATCTCCGCTTTATTGGGCTCTAACTTATTCCTCTTCTCGTCGTAGAGCTCCCCAGCCTCACTGAAAAGTCTTTCGCTCGCCACGCTAGACGGCGGAGCTGCCAAGAATTTTCTGGCCAATTTGCTTAACCTCGGATAACGACTAGAATTTACTGCCCACCACTGATAAATGTCTCCTGCTCTATCCAACAACTGGTCATTCTGAAAAGCAGCACATTCGTCCTCTATGTTAACTGTTTTAGACTGAGCTTTTACGCGTAAACCTTTCTCGTGCAACATTTCTTGGAACTCTGTGTCGACAAGTTTCTTAGATTCTCTCCTCATCCTTTTTGCACTACTTTGAGTACTATCGTCCACTTCCTCTCTTGGGCTCAACAAACTGCTACTGTTACTCCGGTCTGGTGATTTCGATTGCAATTCTATTTTGTTCAACATTAAGTCTTCTTCATTTATCCACTTCATTACCATATCTTTAGTTGTTTCTGTTCTACATGTATCTCCCTTCTCCAAGAAGAAGTGATCCTTGTATCGTGGATCTAGAAAAGTGGAAAGTACTAAGAGTTTATTCGACTCAATATCAGAATACCTTTTGTTGAGTGAGGTGAGCATTGCATCTGTCATCGTTTGTATTCCTCTGTCATTTTTGTGTGATCCCAGGGCTCTTGAAAGAAGGGACACTGCAGGTATTATCATCGATGCACTGGCTTTAGCTTCAGATGCTTCTCTAGTGAAGTATTCAAAACGCTGCAGATTCTGTACAAGAGTCTGAGCTAGTGCCCACTGATTAGGGGTCATCACAGGTAGATCATATTCAGTGCAATATTCGACCAATGCCAACTTCTGCACAATGACCCGTTCTAGCATGTAAAACGTGCTATTCCATCTGGTCGCGACCTCCTGTACGAGACTGTGCTCTGGCAGACCATGTTTGCTTTGAATCTGGTGTAACCTGTGATATGCTAATGGCGAGTGATTAAAATGACCAACAATTTTTCTTGTTACTGCTAGCATGTCGTTTATTGCTCTTTGCGTGCCCATTCGGTCTTTCACTACCAGTTGCAAGGTGTGGATGAAACAACCAAGATGATTCAATCCTGTCAACTCGCATCCACGCACAGCATTTGCTGCATTATCGCGAACGATGACCAATGTGTGTTCTTCTGGAATATCCCATTGAGAGCACATGCGTTTAATTTCTGCAGCTATCGCTTCTCCAGTGTGACTGCCTGGTAAAGATGAAGCATTCAAAACACAGCTTTTTTTTACAAATTTCTCATCAATCCAATGACATGTCAGGCTCATTAAACTGTTTGCACCATGGGAAGACGACCATATATCCGTAGTGAATGCCAGTGCTGTCTCTTTATCAATGTGTTCCTGTTTTATTTTTTCAATAACTTTATTATATAAAGCAGGTATTTCAGTCCGACTGAGCTGTGTTCTATCTGGGAGCGTGTACCGTGGTTCTAGGCCATGAGTATACCTCCGAAATCCTATACGATCAACGATGCTGAATGGCTCCAAATCAATCGCCACCAACTCAACCAGAAGTTTATTCTGTGCTTTTCTCCTTGGATCAGTAGGTCCCCAAGGAACATGTTTCACTATTGCATCTGAAATTTTCATTTGATATGCCTTTTTTATTTCTGAAGACGTTGAAGCACTCTCTTCTTGTTGAATTTTTCGTTTTTTTTCTTGTTGCTCCCTCTCTTTATTTTCTAGTTCTCTGAATTCAGTGCCATGCAAACATCTTAGGTGGTTACGCAGATTGGTCGTGGTGAAACTCCTAACATCCGCACCCCCACGTGCAATCATGGCATTGCAGATAGAGCACTTAGCCTTTTTTTCTTGCGGGGAACTTATGCTGAAGTAGTCCCATAGTCTGCTTTTCGATCTCAGTTTTGAAACCGGTTGTGTGACCTGTGTCTCTGTCTCAGTGTGTAATTCGACACCGGAGAGGTTTTCGTGAGTTTCATCTGTTGTCGCCATAATTTATGGTATAGATCGCAGAGAAGTAGATGAGCGTCGCTGAGAGCTGGCAATTGTATTATGGCACTAGTTGACAATTGATTAGGCATGTGTACTCTCTGTTTTGAAATGTTTTTTTTGAGTGACAAGACATAAACACATTGGCATTGGACAAATTCTTTTATGCGAGTTTAAAAAAAATAAAAAAAAACGTTGTCATCAAACTTCAACAGTGGCTGACATCATGTATTGTTTTAAAATCATCATGATTACATCAAAGGCGGTACTCTCTTTGAACTTCGTCTTCATAGAGAATGCCGCCTTTGATGTAATGCATGATAGTTTGAAACACAACATCAATTGTTCTGTGAAATCCCTAAATCAATGAAAGCAACAACTGGGCACGTCTCAGTCGTCTGTGTTGCGGGGTCAATTTCGGTCAGATATAGAAACGTTTTGCAGTACTTGAATAGTGAATGCAAGCAAAAATTGGCACTTTTCAGTTTGCTGGGTGTGATGTTTTCAAAAGCCTAATGCCCTAATCCACGTTGAGTCTACCTTATGCTGCGTTTTCTGTCATTGTTTTTTAAAGCATGTATCCCCAGGGTTGAGTCTAGTGCCCAGTGCAGTCAAGGGGTTCGAACTGTACACAACGTGTCCTATTTTCATATGCCGAACTTAAATTCCTGGGCCGAAATCACTTGGGTTGTACTGGTAACTCACTGGACAGAGTGCTAACTTGCATTCCGAAACTAAACTGTTCTGTAGTGACGAAATCGCAGAACAGTGACGCGGTTAGAGGAACGCATCTATCAAACATTCATTACTTGTAATTTACTGTTGTTTGTTGAACTTTGTACTGACTTTAGTGCTGATCTCATACGAAGGCCAACTGCCAGGTTAGTGTTTTTCACACCCAACAGCTGCCCCCCCCCCGAACGTTTATTCTGCCGTATTCTTGTAGCATAAACGATAACCGCATCCAGTTATTTAATATTTATTTTTTAAGGTGAAAACTAAATAGAAGGAAAAACGTATGGGAGTCGTACTATAATCGGAACTGCCGATGTTCAATGGCGAGTACCGATTATTTCACGATGGCCCATAATCGGCGGTTGCCGATTATATTTACCGATCATCGGCCCATCACTACTTAGCAGATGCTGAAGAAGCCGAACTGTAGCCGACCCCGGCTGATAATAAAACGGAACGTCCCGGACAAAAGGCATGTATGTAAGCTCCGAATGATACAAGTTTCTACCAACAGCATCTGGCCTCAGATGTTGTTAAAAGAGAGAGGGGTCTCCCTCTTGCTCGTGGTCCAGGAAGACCTAGCCGAGCGTACCTCATACTTTGCCGACTTCCTCCTTTCCATCGTCGCAGGGTGAGCATGATTGGATTTTATAGTGCTCGGTACACCCTTGTTTCTCTCCTCGACCGCTACGGACATACCCGGCGTCACACTACCCATATTCTGAGTAATGATCTGCCGATTGAGCTAGCTGGAGACAAGGTCGTAAACCCTATATTCTAAGGTCTAGGCCCTAGGTTTTATATCAATGAGCACTTTTGCCACTAGCCCTGATTTACAATGTAAATGTGACACATCCGGTGTCACAGTCCTCATATTCAATTGTAACCGCTTCACCGGGGACAGGGAACTGAAACCACTCACCGCGGTTTATAACCCTGTGCAATATAAAGAGCACTTTGGCCTTAGTTACAGGAAGCCATAAGACTAGCCAACCCCGGCTGCCTATTAGACGGAACGTCCCAGACAAAAGGCATGGACGCAAACTCCGACTGACGCAAGTTTCTACCAACAACATCTGGCCCCAGATGATGCTCTAAGAGAGAGAGACCTCTCGTTTGCTCGTGGTCCTGGCAGACCTGCACGAGCGTAGCTCAGAACTTGCCAGCTTTCTCCTTCCGTTATCGCTGGGTGAGCATGATTGTATATTATAGTGCTCGCTCCACCCTTGTTCTCTCCTTGACATACCCGGCGTCATAACACCCATACTCTGAGTGATAGAAGCGCCGGTGAGCTAGCTGGCGACAAGGACAAAAATCACATGATCTGTGATCTGGGGCCTTGTCTTATATCATTGAGCACTTTGCCACTAGCTCTAATTTTTTTATATTGTAGTCCAGCTGCATCACAGTTCTCAGAGGCCTGAGTAACCGGTTCACCAGTCAAGGTAGCTGGTGACAGGGAAGTAAAACCATACGCCGTGGTTTTTAGCCGTCTAAATGTGACAACGCCTATTAGAAGGAGCATCCCGGACAGGAAGGCAAGGCAACTGATGCAAGTTCCTACCAACAACCTCTGACTCCGGATGTTGTTGCAAGAGAGAGGGGCCTCTCTCTTGCTCATGGTCATGGAAGATCTGGACAAGCATACCTCAGAACTTGTCTGCTTCCTCCTTTTCGTCGTTGCAGGGTGAGCATGTTTCGATATTATAGTACTCACAACACCGTTTTTCCTTTCCTCGACCACTACGGACTTACCCGGTGTCATAACACCCATTTCTGAGTGACAGAGCGCCGGTTGAGCTAGCTGGCGACAAGGACGAACACCACATGATCTGTGATCTGGGGACCTTGTCTATTTCATTGAGCACCTTTGCCGCTAGCTTGTATATTGCAACGATGGAAGCACACTATCTGACGGCGTTACGAAACCTCACCATGTTCTTGTTTCTATGTAAATAAAAACAAAAAACTAAAGTGACTTTTTGGCGAGAGGACAAGCAGTGCCCCCTCGCCGCGAGAGGACAGCTAGTGTCCACTCGCCTAGCAACAAACCATGACACCCGTCACCAACGTTGGCAAAATCTGACACATGGTGCAAGAATTAGTGGAAGAACATCGACTATAAGCAAGACAACGACCATGTAAATAGAGGAAAGGCTTCCTCATACTTTTGCCCCGCTATTTCAGAAATATTATTACCTAAAAGGTAAAATAGGTCGATTGTACCATCACCAAATCTAAATAAATATAACATTAAAATATATAATCGATGCAATAAATACACCCAAAAGAAAAAATTTGGGCTCATCGTTCCCTTTGGGAACTTGGGCTTTTTTTCTTGCATAAGAGCCCAAGTTCCCAAAGGGAACGATGAGCCCAAACGAGCCTAAGTGTGGACAAAATTATAATAATATTCAAAAAATTAACTGCCACACTATCGGAATATTTTATGTTATTTATAACCGTAGTTTCCCTAAAAAAATAATAGGAAACTACCTATACAAATAAAGTAATGTCAATGTAAACAACTTCAAAATACAAACCGGAAACAAGACCCCAGGCAACTCAGCCTGAAGTCAGTGACAGAAATAAAACTAACCAATGTAAAGCAAGATCTTCAGCTGAAGAAAAAACTATAGATCGGATGTATGATGACACCCCAAGGGTGAGGACGTAACCATGGGGATGTACAGAATAATCTTCTGTATATGTTAAACTCTCAAGAAATTTTATAAAAAAAAAATTCAATAAAACAAGCCAAAAAGCTTGGGAGTTTAACTGGGGGGAATCAAGGGAGGTTAGGGAAGGAATACTTAACAAACAGTAGAAAAATCATTATCAATCAATGATGACGTCGGTCCCATGTCCCGAAATTGAAGGAATACTTAACAAACAGTGGAAAAATCATTATCAATCAATGATGACGTCAGGCCCATGTCCCGAAATAAGGGAACATGAAATCATTTTTATAAATATTATAAAATTGCAGCCCTGAACGTTTCAAACCACCATTTCTTCCTTCCTTCATCCAGCTGTGTCCTAACTGTCCCTGGATCCACCAAATTAACCATTGATTGTGTCTGGCATCATTGAAACTGAGATTTAAAAGCACAGAAGTCAGTTCGATGACATCTGACTGAAGGGCCAAACAAAGAATGATGTTGGCGCCAGTTTCACTGACTTCCTGGCATCTGCGCATGCGCAGAGAGTAAATGTATGGAGGGCCAGATAGGACTTTTAATTTTCAGTTTTGCATGCAAATTTTGGTCATTGGGGCAGATTAAAGGGCAAAATTTGTATTTGGTCGTAGATAATTTTAAGTTAGCACCAGTTAAGTCTGGGCCATTGTTTGCAGTATAAAACTAGAACTATCACTGAAGGTGATTAATACCCCCGCTTTGGGTTTTTAGAGGAATGCACTTCTGATCATGTAGGCGAAGGCCATAAGGAAATTGATTGATAAATGTAGGAGGAGTTGCGCACACAAGAATTTCATGTAGAAACCCATATTAAATCAAAGTTCAAGAGAGATAACCTGGTTAAAATTGTCGCAGATCAAAAATTTTGGAATATGCGCATGTTCACTTAGTAGTGATGATGTTTGAAAGGTTTCTTCAAAATCGGTTCTTTAATGTAGGAGGAGTTGCGCACACAAGAATTTGTTCGGACGGAAAGACAGACAGATGGACAGACAGACGGACGGACGGACATACGTACGTACAGGGCGATTCCTATAAATAGGAATATAATATTTTTTCAGCTGCTGAATTTGCATATTATGTGGGTGGATGTGGTCACTTCATTGGGTAAAGGGTTAAAATTCAGGCAAATATAAGAAAGGGGTTTGATTTGAACAAATTTGAATTTCCTCATATTACTTTAAGTTGAAATTAGAATATTCCCCATATACTGTGGTAAACAAGCTCTGTTTCACTGGTAAAATAGGACCCAGTCACTAATGCTTGGGGTGCGAGTCCTCTAAAATAAGCAACATGGGGTATAAACGATTGACGGACCTTGACTTTATCTCCATGTCGTGGTCATAATTAGCCATTGTGCAGAAGTATGTGACCATAAACAACAATAAATAAATAAATAAATCAACACCCAGTGACTTGTGTTGGGCATTTTTTTGGTATACCAATTATAATCGGTACAATTTTCAATACAGTCACCAATATTGGCAAATTAAATCATAATCTGTATACCGAAAAGTCAGTTTTACGCCAGTATGGAAATTTCAACTTGCTTATCACAGTCTACAAACTAGAAAAACTCACTAAATGATACCACCCACTCTCACCAAGAAACATTTTACAACAGTAAAAGTGTGTTTAATGAAGAGAGCAAAAACACTGACACCAATGTTTGAAGGTTTCATTAAAATCCATTCACTAGTTCAACAGAGGTCGTAGATAGCAAATGTCAACAAGAGGTCCCAAGGGGCCTGAGGGCGCTCACCTGACATGGTAGCCTAAATATCAACCCAGAGAATTGATTTCAACAAGTTGCATCTGCTCCTCCTAAGAAAAGCTTATACCAAATATCCAAAGATTCTGACCAGTGGATGTAAAAAAAAAAAGAAGATTTTTAAAGAATATTACTCATATTGGACTAAGTTATAATTCGGGCCCCCACAGGGACTTGGCTTTAACAAACTTGAACCTCACCCCCCTATGGATGCTGCACACCAAATATCAAAACATTCCGACTGCTGGATCTGAAGAAGAAGATTTTTAAAGAAAATTCCTCATTTTGAACTAAGTTACAATTCAAGCTCCTACAGTGAGTCCAAATATGGACCTAGAGACTTGGCTTGAACAAACTTGAATCTCCCCCCCCCCCCTCCCCCCACCCCCCAAGCATGGTGCATACCCAATATCAAAAGATTCTGCCTTCTGGATCTTGAGAAGATTTTCCAAGAAATTTGTCGGAAATGCACTAAGTTCGAATTCGAGCTTCTATAGTGAGCCCAAATATGAATCTAGGGAGCTGATTTGAACAACCTTGAATCAGATCCACCCCACAATGTCGCATACCAAATATCAAAAGATTCTGCTTGCTGGATCTGGAGAAGAAGATTTTTTAAGAAATTTGCCTGAAATGTACTAAGTTTGAATTCGATCTTCTATAGTGAGCCCAAATATGAATCCAGGGGGCCGATTTGAACAAACTTCAATAAGATCCACCCCTCAATGTTGCATACCAAATATCAAAAGATTCTGCCTGCTGGATCTGGAGAAGAAGATTTTATAAGAAATTTGCCTGAAATGCACTAAGTTTGAATTCGGGCTTCTATAGTGAGCCCAAATATGAATCCAGGGGGCCAATTTGAACAAACTTCAATAAGATCCACCCCTCAATGTTGCATACCAAATATCAAAAGATTCTGCCTGCTGGATCTGGAGAAGAAGATTTTTAAAGAAATTTGCCTGAAATGCACTAAGTTTGAATTCGGGCTTCTATAATGAGCCCAAATATGAATCCAGGGGGCCGATTTGAACAAACTTGAATCAGATCCACCCCACAATGTTGCATACCAAATATCAAAAGATTCTGCCTGCTGGATCTGGAGAAGAAGATTTTGTAAGAAATTTGCCTGAAATGTACCAAGTTCGAATTCGGGCTTCTATAGTGAGCTCAAATATGAATCCAGGAGGGCCGATTTGAACAAACTTGAATCAGATCCACACCACAATGATGCATACCAAATATCAAAAGATTCTGCCTGCTGGATCTGGAGAAGAAGATTTTTTAAGAAATTTGCCTGAAATGCACTAAGTTCGAATTCAAGCTTCTATACTGAGCCCAAATATAAACCCAGGGGGGCCAATTTGAACAAACTTGAATCAGATCCACCCCACAATGTTGCATACCAAATATCAAAAGATTCTGCCTGCTGGATCTGGAGAAGAAGATTTTTGAAGAAATTTGCCTAAAATGCACTAAGTTCAAATTCAAGCTTCTATAGTGAGCCCAAATAAGAATTCTGAGGGCCGATTTGAACAAACTTGAATCAGATCCACACCACAATGATGCATACCAAATATCAAAAGAGTCTGCCTGCTGGATCTGGAGAAGAAGATTTTTTAAGAAATTTGCCTGAAATGCACTAAGTTCGAATTCGAGCTTCTATACTGAGCCCAAATATAAACCCAGGGGGGGCCAATTTGAACAAACTTGAATCAGATCCACCCCTCAATGTTGCATACCAAATATCAAAAGATTTTGCCTGCTGGATCTAGAGAAGAAGATTTTTTAAGAAATTTGCCTGAAATGCACTAAGTTCGAATTCGAGCTTCTATACTGAGCCCAAATATAAACCCAGGGGGCCAATTTGAACAAACTTGAATCAGATCCACCCCACAATGTTGCATACCAAATATCAAAAGATTCTGCCTGCTGGATCTGGAGAAGATTTTTTAAGAAATTTGCCTGAAATGCACTAAGTTCGAATTCGGGCTTCTATAGTGAGCCCAAATATGAATCCAGGGGGCCGATTTGAAAAAAACTTGAATCAGATCCACCCCACAATGTTGCAAACCAAATATCAAAAGATTCTGCCTGCTGGATCTGGAGAAGGAGATTTTTTAAGAAATTTGCCTGAAATGCACTAAGTTCAAATTCGAGCTTCTATACTGAGCCCAAATATAAACCCAGGGGGCCGATTTGAACAAACTTGAATCAGATCCACCCCACAATGTTGCATACCAAATATCAAAAGATTCTGCTTACTGGATTTGGAGAAGAAGATTTTTTTAAGAAATTTGCCTGAAATGCACTAAGTTCGAAATCGGGCTCCTATACTAAGCCCAAATATGAACCCAGGGGGCCGATTTGAACAAACTTGAATCAGATCCACCCTACAATGTTGCATACCAAATATCAAAAGATTCTGCCTGCTGGATTTTAACCATTCTATTCTACAGGATAAAAGTAAGCTTTATACAAAATAAGAATTCTCTGTGCCATATAGTTTTGGAGATATGGCAGTTTTAAGGTTTTTCCTATTTTTAGCTCCCGAGGTTCCCAAGGGGCAATGAGAAACATTTTTTTTGCATCAATCAACTACTTATGACCCATTATCATCTCGTATCAAATTTGGTTCAAATCGACCAAACGGTTCTGAAAAAAGAAATTTTAGGCGTGGCCAAAATTTTTGCCCCTCCCATAACGAAGGCAAATAATGCCCGACAAACTTCTCTTGAACAAAAGGAAGCTGCATACCAAATATTAAGTCTCTGCTATTGCTGGTTCTTGAGAAGAAGATTTTTCCCTCTGCTCAATATGAGCCGAAACCTAATTTGACAAAAAATCAAAATGCCCTTATATAACCCCTACTCACATGAAATTTAATTAATATGCGGCCAGTGGTTTGAGAGAAAAAGGCCCAAACACCACCTTCACGACGGACGAAAAGTGATCAGAATAGCTCACCCTGACGTTCAGTCAGGTGAGCTAACAACCCCTAAAGCTTGAATTGACAAAGCCCATTTTTAAATATGAGAAACCCTAAAGATTAAAATATCAGAAAACAAAACAGGAGGTGCACATCTTCAATATATGTAAAAGAATGCCTGAAAGTTTCAATGAAATCTGTTCAATGGTTTAAGAGGAGTTGCGGATAGAAGATCTGTACAGAATGTCAAATGAATTTGACAAAGTTCATTTTTCAATATGGGAAACTGTAAAAAAGAAATTATCTGAAAACAAAATAGGAGGTGCACATCTTCAATGTATGTAAAAGAAAGTCTGTGAGTTTCAATGAAATCCGATCACTGGTTTAAGAGGAGTTGCGGATAGCAGATGTGTACCCCCCCCCCCCCCCCCTCAAAACGTAATACCCCTATAGCTAACAGACGGCCGGCAGTATGGCGGAATATGAAAATATCTGAAAGAGGATAGCGATAGCAAATGTCAACAACACCCCCACTAGCTTGAACTGACAAGGCCCATTTTTTAAATATGAGAAACCCTAATGAAAGCAGTGACCGTTGGGAGCGGGAGAGCAGGAGAGTGGAAATTCACTCTCCACTTTTAGATTTTACGAGAGTGAAAAATTTTAGGAGAGTGATTTTTAAAATAAAAAATAATGCCTCGGGCCAATTCGCCCCCAGGTGGAATAACGAGGATTGGTGGTGATTGCTGTTGAGAAATCAGTAGGCCTAATAACGCGCGATTTCCAAAATAATTGGTTTTATGACGTTTCGGCCTTGAGACGTTTCGGCCCTAAGAGGCCAAAACGTCTTAGAAATTGGGCCGAAACGTCTTCACATTCGGTAATTCTTTTTTAGATGTGATTGTGTGGAGGGGTTTGTGGAGTTTTAAATTGGCAAGTCCCAAGGGTGGTCGCTCATGACAGGTTCTTCTGTACTTTGCACTTCTCCGACCAGGGGTCAGCCTGGCAGCTGATTTTAGGGAGAAGTGACTTCTCCCTTCAGAGACTTTAGGGAGAAGTCAGGACCCAGGAGGGAGAAGTCAGTGGACATGAAGGAGAAATCAGAAAAAAAACATAAAACGTATATGTCATCGTGACAAAATAAATGAACATAGAGGACACAATTGTGGAGAAAAAAATAAATAAAAGTTATCCAAACATACAAACACACACAAAACTAAGTCAGATGGTTACATAACAGAATGTAGGTTAAAATCCCCACCCCCACCCCACCCCACAAAAAACTGTGTCGTTCATGGTTTCTGAATACCCCCTAACTCTTTGCCGAACAGTGATGACTAAGGTTACCGTGCAGTTGGTTTTGTATTTGCGTCAACGATGTGGATTTGAAATTTAGTATGACCCATGGTGAGAGTGTTCTTCTCTGTAACAGAAGGTATATTCTTTTTAAAAAAATATTTAAAGTGTTTAAAATAAATTTCAAGTTCATATAAGAAGCTGGGTCATTCATGGTTTCTGAATACCCTAACTGAGTTGAAAAGCGTAGTTAAAAAAGTTTTCGATATCCTTCGTAAATTAAGCGTTATTAACAATTTGAGTTAATTAATTTCTTTGGTACATGACAAAACATTTCAGTTGTCTCCCTTCCCGGCTGCGCTGTGTAATAATACACTGTTCAGAAAACTGACAATTTCTGCCAACCATCTTTCACTGATACGTGCGATTGGTGCTTTGAAGGTCTGCCATTCTTATCCATCCAAATACCTGTGATTTCTATTGTAGCCTTATTACATTTAACCCCCTTCCAACAAACTTCACAAGTTTTCAAAGAAAAACATTCAATGTCTTGCGGGGCGAATTTCAATGCAGCCAATTTTTCAGTGGAACAGAGCATAACCGCAAGCAATTTCGATATGGACGAACTGTCTCCAATACATTTTTTTTTGTTTTGAAACGGTGGTTAACTTTAATAAATTCTAATTAACTCGATGCGTGTCTTGTGTGATTCGTTGTTTTGTCTGGTACTTTGTTTTTAAATAGCCATTTTGTGCTGGTTGCTATCAGTTGGGGCGAATTGTTCGAACGACTACGCCATTGCAATTCTTTTCAGAAATATAAAATTGGGCTAGTTTAGGCTATTTTCATAGCCGTGTGACGGACTTTAACAGCAACCGTGTTTACTGTTTTTTGCGGAAGCGTGTGTTTTTAAAAAATAAAACATAAGAAAATACATTAAATTGCCATGTCTCCCAAGGAAGTTTGGGAGGGCGACTTGAATTTCGGTCGTGTTCAAAGCCTTCGTCGGAGACTCCGACGAAGGCTTTGAACACGACCGGAAGATAAACGTGCGCAACTAATTACTCGCGGTATACGAAAAAGCGGTGCGCGATGGTGCGCTGGCGCGATCGCTCGCCAATATGAGAAACCCTAATGAAAGTGTCAATGACACTGTAGCTCAACTTGTCAAGACATGTACATGCATAGGATGTGACACAGCAATGACAAACATCTAGGTAATGACTTGATAACAAAGGTACATATAAAGTATTGTAACAGCCTGTACATAAATACTGACCGTAGCCTGTAACAAATGTATAGGTAAAGTATTGTAAAGATGGGTGACAGTCAGATGCTAAACTAGAAAAGAAATCTTTGAGTCTCAGAGTGGGTCTGACTGAACCCCAAAATATTTGTTCTTATAGCACAGTGATAAAAAGGCACCCCAAAACACACTCATTCCTGTCCCAAGGTGAAAACAAAGGTACCCAAGAAGTTTCGTGAAGATCAGTTCATAAATACGAGCTGTATAGAAGTTGTGACAAAAAATGATTGGACCTAATTTCGGTACAAATTGGCCACTGGCAGCCATCTTGAATTTTAGGCCGCACTCAGAAACACTCGTTCTCGTCCCAAGGTGATAACAAAGGTACCCAAGAAGTTTCGTGAAGATCGGTTGATAAATACAGCCTCCAACCCGAGCAGTATTGACATGTGCACTTATAGTGTGTAAGTGGCACTAAATAAATCAAAATTCATCTAATTTGCATAATTTCTGCACGAGAAAAAAACCTGTACTGTATGTGATGTATTCCATTTTACTAAACATTCATACAAAAAATTATTCAAATCAGAACTTTCATACAAAAGTTCTGTACAAAAGACTGATTGCACTAATTTTGGTACAAAATGGCTGCTGGTGGCCATGTTGAATTTCGGACCACACCCAAAAACACCCGTTCTCATCCCACGGTGGTAACAAAGGTACCCAAGACATTTCGTAAAGATCGATTCATAAATACGTCCTCTAGCCTGAGCCGTATAGAAGTTGTGAAATCCCTTCATAAATATGACCTGTAGACTGTGCTCAAGGTTTTTGGGCTTCGAGCACCTGAAGCCATCACAGTTGACCAATCACGACCAAAAGGGGATGTCATCATCTAGGCATTATATGGAGTCAAACTTACGGGTTACAATGAAGTCCTTCCATAAATATCACCAATAGACTATGCTAAAGGTTTTGGGGTTTTGGGCTCGGGCAGCCATCAAGGCCGAGTGATCGCGACCAACAGGGGACGTTCTCATCTAGACATTATTTTGAGTCATCCTACCAAGGTACAATGAAATCCCTTCATAAATATCACATGTAGACTGTGCTTAAGGTTTTAGGGCGTTGGGCCCCTGTAGCCATCACAGTTGCCTAATGGTGTCCAAAAGGGTCTGTTCTCATCTAGACATTATATGAAGTCAACCTACCAAGTTACAATGAAATCCCTTCATAAATATGACCTGAAGACTGTGCTAAAGGTTTTCGGGCAGCCATCATGGTTGAATGATCGCAACCAAAAGGGGACATTCTCATCTGGACATCATCTGGAGTGATCCTACAAAGTTACAATGAAAACCCTTCATAAATATGACCTGTAGACTGTGCTCAAGATTTTCGGGCTTCGGGAACCTGTAGCCATCACAGTTGACCAACCACGACCAAAAGGGGATGTCTCATCTAGGCATTATATGGAGTCAACGTAACAAATTACAATGAAATCCTTCCATAAATACGACCTACAGACATGCTAAAGGTTTTTGGGCTCGGGTAGCCATCAAGGCTGAATGATCGCGACCAAAAGGGGACGTTCTCATCTAGACATTATTTGGAGTAATTCTAGCAAGCTAATGATGCAATTGCACATGCATGATGTTCACACGTCCGCGTCGTGGTTCTTTTCGAATATTACAAAGCTCAAGCACACACGGAAAGTTTACTAAAAAAAAATGAGCCACAAAGAGAGGCTGTATAAGCGAAAACTTAGACCCTGCGATGCTGAAAGGTCTGGGAAAATAAATAAATTTTTCAAAAGGACTGCAAGTGTAAACTGTGAGTAGCAATGTTCCTAGTACGAGGGCTCAAATTTCAGAAACTGAAACCGAAAGTGAAGTTTCTGGGGAGGCAGGTGAAGAAACAACCGACAGGCCGACACAGCTGGAGCCCGATGCGGACGTCAATCGCCCAACCTTATCATTGGCATCAAGTAGGATGCGGTGGGGCAACGAATTTCAGTGTGCGTATTTAAGTCCCGCTAAGTCAGGATGGGTATGCAGACTCTGTACACGCTGGCGAGACAAAATACCAAGAGCACAGGACTCCAACCTGTGGTGGGTCGACAAAGGCATTCAACTTGGCGATCACCCACGACGTCAATTTCAAAAGCATGAAAATTCTTCAATCCATCGAAACTGTTTAACGACCAGTGTCCACCGAGCTCACACGGTTGCCACCAGCTCAGTAGTTCAACAACTTCAACATAGTCATAGCTCTGACACTGCACGGAATGCGAACAGATGCAAAATCAAGGGAATATTCAAAATCATGGAATTGGTGACCAAAAGGAAATGGTCGTATTCAACCTCCCTCCCAGATATTGTTTCTCTTGTCGAAGACCTGGGTATAGATTTGAGCCTGCCTGGTAATGTATCATATCTCTCTCATCAGTCAAACGAGGAAATGATCAGATGCATGAATATATAGAGGAAACGGCTTTGGATGAATGTAGAACTGCCAGTTTTTTAATCGTTTTAGCAGACGAGTATACAGACATATCAGGCACACAGCAGTTTGCTATTTTAGGGCGTTGGGTAGATCATTTCGGTTCAGTAACTGAACACTTGTTGGCTTTGGAGCCTCTGAAACGTGCCGATGCATTTTCATTGTTTGATTCAATAAAAGAGGTTTTTGCCGAAAACGAAATTGATTTTCAGTGCATCCTATTCATTGCCTTGGACAGTACAAATACTATGTGTGGGGAGAAGGGTGGTTTGTAGAGAATTGTAAGACACGAGTCTCCGTTTTCTAGCTACATAAACTGTCGTTGCCACAGATTGGCGCTTACATTTGTCCATCTTATGAAAAAGTATGATAGCATAAAGTTTGTTGACTCTACAGTTCGCACATTGTGGAAAATATTTGATAAATCTCCAAAGAAATTACAAGTGTTTTTCACAGCACAGGAGACTGCAGAGAAAAAAATACTCACAAATGTGATGCCGTCAACAACTAGATGGCTTTCACACAGAGACGCGTGCATCAGAGTGTACCACAGATACGCCGAAATTATTAGCTCTGGACGCCATTTAAGATGACACATCAGATGCAGAAGTTTTTGGACTGAAGCTTCACCTCACTGATTCAAAGTTTGTCTTAATGTGGTTACTTCTCTGTGACATTTTGGCCGTTACGGGAAAACTCAATAAAACTCTCCAAACACAGGAACTTAATTTCACGGCTATACCGCATTTGGTTGCAACAGCACAAGACGAACATGACCGGATTCTAGCTCGACTGCGTGATGACAAACACATGCCTACAGGCAGCTTGCTGACTCTGTGCTATGATGACGCACCCACGTTGCTTAAAGAAGCGGCTACTCGCAGATTTGGAGCTCGTGTATCGCGCGAAAGACCACACGATAAACAACTCAACCGGCTCACAAAAAACATAGCTATCCCTTTAGTTGAGGACTTGAAGGTTGAGATAGATAAAGCTTTTGATTCGGCTAATCTTCTGAGTTGTTTTGGAGTACTCGATCCAAGAAACATACCAGATAACGTAGATGGGTATGGGAAAGACAAACTCCGAGATCTTGTGACATTTTATGGCCAACGGCGAGAGGACCTGTATTGCGGAGATAGGGTAACAGCACCGCCATTAGTTGAAGCTAAGAGGATTGAAGAAGAATTCCCGGCATTTATCACCATGACTAAACAACTTCACCTCGATTATAAAGAAAGGGTAAGAGGGGAAGTGTCCGAGATGCCTTCTTCCACTAAAACTCAGAGAAAAGCGCGAGACGATAAACTGAAATTAATTGAGCAATATACGCCCAATCTGTTGCTAAAAGACTTAGTTTCCAAAGGCATCGCAAGTAGCTACCCAGAGTGCTATAAACTTTTGCAGATGACTTGCATTATTCCAGCTGGGACACCCTCGGTTGAACGAATGTTTAGCCTGATGAATGACGTCAAATCGTGCACCAGAACCCGTCTAAAGAGGAAAACGCTGGAGGGGCTCATGCGGATCTCACGTAAACTTATTGTGGGAAAATTCAGTGATTCCGATTGGGATATTGTAATCAATAAATTTCAGTCCATAACCGAAAGAAAAGTTGACTTTTGATCATAAGATGCAACTGGACCATAACTCTGGCATAAGCAAAAACTGTTGTCTTTACCCAAGCGAAAACATCGTTCATTGATACATCATATTAAAAACTGAACCAATATGTTCTTTCCAGTCTCTGTTGAAGTTATTCCGGTTAAAGAGAGAGAGAGAGAGAGATTGATGTTTAATGTCACTTTCATTTGCGAGGAAATTAAGGGGTTTATGATCTCTAGTTTTCCAAGAGAGAGAAAGAGAGAGTCACGATATGACCCTGGCTGTTGAAACTTTTAACAGCCAGGGTCATGTCATGGCTCTCTCTCTTTCTCTCTCTGAAAACGAGAGATAAGCCCCTTAATTTCCTCGCAATTTTGCACCAATTCCTCAGTGAGATATTCTGTTTTCTAACTTCCCTTCAGTTCTTTGTTCTTCCCAAGTCACATGCAAACTTGACTGCTGCTACATTTCAAATGTTTGAAGCCCCTCACCACCCCCCCCCCCCCCCCCTTCTCTCTCTCTCTCTGAGAGAGGGGTGAGAGGCATCAACAAATTTGAAACGTAGCAGATGTCGAGTTCGTTAATCAACTTGATATCTTATATTTATATTATGAGCTCTCTTTGCTCATTTTTTCTCATGAAACTAGGTTGCCAGTGCTCTCCACGACTTGCGAGACCCCCCCCCCCCCCCCCCCCCCCCCCACCTCCCCACATAAAACAACTGACATGGGGGATAGGACAGGAAGCATTTCAACTCCTTCCCTACTGGTGGCGACTTTCGTTATCATCCTTTTACCAATTTGATGTTCGAATAAACTTATAAAGTTTCAACTACTTTGAGTGGTTAAGGGGTGACCTATTTAAAATTAGATATCTTCTGACATAGAGACAGCGGCTATCGAATTTTAAATAGTTCATCCCTTTCTGTGAAAAAAGACTTTTCAAGACAAGAATTGGGCACACAGATGGAGAATGTTCAATGATACCAGTTATGAAAGACTTGACTTGATCTACTCTTGGCCTAGTTAGCAGTCATCACAGAGCGCTAAGCATCCAGTTTCGTTGATAGCCACGGTCTCGTCGGCTGCCCAATAATATATTCTTTTCTCGCTAGACTTTTTGTTGAAGTTATTTCGGCGCTGTTAGCGGTTACCACTGCTGGTACGTTTTATGATTGTTTAAAAACTGAAATAAAGTCTCTTTCTGTGTGTGAGATTTGGAAGGATCAGAGAAAACACCCTAACGATAATCTCAACGGAGCCCACTTTAGTTGATTGACTTGCCAACTTTTCAGTGAAATCTCCTGTTCTCTTCCGCCCTTCTGCTGAAATTGTTGCCAACACAATAGCAAACTCGACTGCTGCTACTTTATAATTTTTTCTAAGGTTCCCCCGCCCCTCCTCTCTCTCACGGAAACATCACCCTGTTCCTGTTCTTCTGAAAAAGAGACTGATAAACTAGAGTGACCTTCATAGTCATTCCAATTAGCACACACTGAGCAAGAATTAGTGTGAGAACATTGACTACAAGAAACACAATGAACATTAGAATCAGAGGAAGATTTCCTCGCATTACAATTTGAACAATATTCTTTCATCATGAAAAAATATAAACAGACATAGTACTCGCACTACCCCTTGAAACAAAGATACATAATATAAATATAATCCATTATAACATTTCGAAAAAATAATTTGAAAAAAAAAATTTTTTTGAAAAATGTTCAGAAGAGCCCAAGGTCCCATTAGGAACAGTGAGCCCAAATGGATCGCCAAAAGGCCAAAGTGTGAACAAAAATTTTAAAACATTTTTAAAAATTAATGTAACACTTATGGACAATATTAATGTATCTGGCTATGAGCAGAACTAAAAAGAAGACAAGTAATCACTATCAGAAGTAAACGTTATCAACATAAACAAAAGTGTACAAAAACTGGAAACATGACTCCAGGCACTGTAAACATGGCCCAAAATCAGTCACCAATTTAAACACTATCCGATGTAAAACAGAGACTTCCCGAGAAGAAACTGCAGTACATCGGATGGTAGATGCAGATAACAACGCCTAATCACCCAAGGGTGAGGACGTAAACATGGGGGAAAAAAAACAGAATAATCATTCTGTTACCAAGCCAAAACTGCCAAGAAATTTTAGTAAAAAAAAAATTCCAAAATTATGCCAAAAGCATGGGAGAATGGCAAGGGGGGTATTAAGGAAAGGGAGAGAGGAAACACTGAACAAACAATGGTAAGTTCATAGCCAGAATGACAACATAAGGCTCATGCCCCAAAATTAGGGAACATGAAATAATTTCGTAAAAAAAATAAGTTACAGCCCTGAACACATTCTGCCACTGTTTCTTCCTTTCATCCTTTATTTCATCCTTAGATCCACCATTTCTTTCATAATTATGTGTCTGGCATCATTTAAACTGAGATTTACAAGCACAAATATCAGTGACATGTTACTGATTTTAGGGCCAAACAAAGAATGACATTTGCGCCAATTTCGAGAGCTCTTTGACACAGCGCATGCGCAGTGGATAGAAAGAATGGAGGACCATATAGGACATTGAAATTTTGATTTTTGATGCAAATTTTGGGGATTGGGGGGCAAAATTTGTGTTTGGCCCTATAATTTAAGGAGTTAGCACCAGCTAAGTCTGGGTCATTGGTACAGTATAAAAATATAGAAAATTCTTGCCTCTCCCATAACGATGGCAAATATAGCACCTAAAACTTCCCTTGAACAAATCTGCGTCTACACCTCAAAAGGAAGCTGCACACATAATATCAAGTCTCTGCTTCTGCTGGTTCATGAGAAGATTTTTTAAGATTTAGACTCACTTTTTGGGCGTGGCCCTACCAAGGGTGTGGCCCTACCAAGGGGCGGGTCAACTTGATTTGAACAAACTTGAATTGACACATGATAAGGAACATGCACACCAGATTTGGTTCAATTTGGTTTAGGACTTTGTGAGAAATTGATAATGTAAAGTTAAAGACGGATGACAGACGGAAAGTGATTAGTAAAGCTCCCCTTGAGCTTTGCTCAGGTGAACTAAAAAGTGATTTTTCTAATTTTCACTCTGTCTCAGAAGACGACATTCGAAAAATGATTTTATCATCATCCAATAAATCCAATGATCTAGATCAAATTCCAACATTCCTTTTAAAAGAGACAACTGATTATCTTCTGCCAGCAATAACATCTATTATATCTGCATCCCTACATGAGGGATTTGTTCCAAAAGCATTGAAAAAAGCACTTGTTACTCCACTCATCAAGAAACCATCTCTTGATCCTGAGAACCTGAAGAATTATCGACCAGTATCAAACCTCTCTAAACTGTCTAAATTGTTGGAAAGGGTTGTTGCTTTACAACTCAAAAATCATCTGCATGAAAACGATCTTTTAGAGCCCTTCCAGTCTGCATATAAAGCCAACCACAGTACAGAAACAGCCTTACTATGAGTCAACAATGACATTGTTAAATCAGTGTCTGAGGGTAAGGCTGTACTGCTTGTTCTCTTGGATTTGTCAGCAGCATTCGACACTGTTGACCATGGTATTCTCATGCAGACATTGACACAGCATGGCATTTGTGGAACTGTCTTATCGTGGTTTGCATCATATCTAGAAGGTCGCAGTCAACAAATATACATCAATAAGATTGGTTCAGAAAGCAGGACGTTAAAGTGTGGTGTTCCTCAGGGCTCAGTTCTTGGACCACTCTTGTTTACTCTGTACACTTTTTCTCTAGGTTGCCTTCTTAAAAAGCATGGCATATCATATCATCAGCATGCAGACGACACCCAACTGTACATCACATTCAACCCATCTGTTACAAGTGACTCCTTCACCGCAGTCAATAACATGGAAACTTGCATAAATCTTGTGCGGGAATGGATGATAGACTTTAAACTGAAAATGAATGACTCTAAAACTGAATTCTTAGTGATATCCTGGGTTCGCATGCCTACACCCTCTGTTACATCAATTCTGGTTGGAAACAACATCACTATGAAAAGTGAATCGGCCAGGAATATTGGACTGATTATGGACTCAAATTTAAAACTAGACATCCATATCAATAAAATATGTCAAAAATGCTACTGGCAGCTTCGTAATGTTGGAAGACTGCGACCTTATCTTAACCAATCAGCACTTGAAAAACTTGTGCACTCCTTTATCACCTCACAACTAGACTATTGTAATTCAGTGTTAGTGGGGCTGTCCCAGTACCTGATTCAGAAGCTTCAAAAAGTTCAGAATACTGCTGCTAGGATAATTACTGGTACCAAACGCTCTGAACACATAACACCTGTTTTAAGACAATTACATTGGCTTCCAGTTAAACAGAGGATTGATTTCAAAATATTGATCTTAGTATTCAAATGTATCCACAAACTGGCTCCAGTTTACCCGCAAGAGCTCCTCACTGTATATAAAACCAACGCGCAGACTCCGATCTAAAAACCAAATTCAACTAGTTGTGCCTTTTAGCAGATCTAATCAGGCTCATGATCGTGTGTTCTCCATCGTGGGTCCCAGATTGTGGAATTCCCTGCCAATTAGTGTCAGAACTTCAGAAACTCTCGATGTCTTCAAAAGAAATCTTAAAACTTTCTTTTTTCCTGAAGCATTCTCCTAAACCTCTCTAAGAGGCAACCAAAACAGATGTGACTCTTCATTTCAGAAAAGTGTATTTATTTTTGTCAAGCGTTTTAGAGCACTATTTGTTTGTTTTACGCTCTAGAAAATCAATAATTATTATTATTATAACTAAAACAGTTGAGAGAAAATACACCTTGGGTATTTTCTCTTAGCTTTTTGTTACATCAAATAACTGGTGTTCACTGCCTTTAGAAATACAGAGTCCATGGACTCTTCTTGTCTTGAATTTTGTGTAATGTTCTGTTGTTTGCATTTTTATTTTTTAATGAATGTCAGGGATCTTTTCAAAGCAAAATTTTGGTTGTTTGAGATTCACTCAGTATGGTTACGCTCATCACTTAATAACGTGCAATATCACTGTACATGATAAAATGAAGGACTGAAAAGGTTGTCATTCACTGAACTTTACAAATTCAGAAGTTAACTACATACCAGTGACCTTGCTCTTCTTGCTTCTTCCAAAACCCTCTCAGGAATAAAGCCTCCAAATTTATCTGCCTTATACTGACTCAGAGTGGCTGAGTATTGCTAAAATAAGAATTAAACAAGCATATTCAGAACAATTGTCATTCACTGTAACCACATCCAGAGGCAGCTCACATGTCTATACCTACAGTTCCGTAGCTGTGGTCTAGTCATAATCCAAAGTGGGCACAATGCTGTATTAACCCATGGCTGGGCCCGCAGGCTTTTAGGTATTTTGGGATGAGACCCCCTCCACACTTCAATCTTTCATCCCACTACAGCCTGACCCTGGTACAGTAGGCACTATGCCGCAGTACATAGCCCTGTATCCACTTTGCGGGTCACCTGAAGAATTCTACTCACAACTTGACACATAATATAAAAAAGCATTAAAATAATGTACTGTATATATATATAGTATACTTATGAGAGAATACATATGGATAAATACATATGTACATGTATCGCTTCAATGCAGAGTGCAAAGTGCCTTTAACCATTGAAGCCCTAAGTGCCTCAGCAAAAAAAAAATAAAACTGGCAGGCCCCTAGGCTTCAGCCTAGCCAGCCTTATGAATAATACAACCCTGAGTGGGCAGTGATGCATCAATCATATAATAAAAATCATCATCAGAAAAATGTTAATTAATGAACCACTGGGTCCTACCAAGTGCTTCATTAATTGAATTTTTAATGATTATTTCTATAATTAGTGTAGCGAATGTAATATTGCCCACCCCTGGAAAGTGACTTGTCCATGCCGGCCGTACTGTATATTCATGAAGAGTATGACGAAAAAGTCTTGGAATATGTGCAAGCATTCTTCTCCCCTCTTTGGGAAAGGGTCCGGTGTCCGAGCAATTGGAAAAAGTGCGTCATGATGGCTCCAACTGGGAATTTGTTTTGGAGGGGGAAAAAGGGGAAAAACATACGAAGACTAAGAAATGTTACATTCGAAATGCCCAGAGAACATTAAGACCGATAGCTAAGCAATTGCATGTATGCTACAAGCAGATCACAAGTGCATGTGCAGTCACATGGAATCATGTTCACACAGTCTCTGTAGTCACTATCAAACTGTTCTTATACTAGTAAAGAAAAACTTATTTGCCTTTGAATCAAGAGACTGTGTTTCGCAAGCATTTTAAAGTTAATGTACAATAGGTGTCCTAAACTGGGCGGTCATTAAGGCCTCAGAAAACCAATGGTTTTCTGAGGCCTTATGACTACCCAGTTCCGGGCACCAGTTGCCAGTTGTACATTAAATTGTTGTTCTGAGTTGAAACTGAGACTGGGGAATCTGGGGTTAAGAATTGGGAAAAATCATGCCCAAATGTCATTGGGAAAGAGTCCTGTAGATACCCACAAGAATCCCTAATATGTATGTGTGATTGTTATGCACGACACCAGGCCAATGTTTTACAATTTTCTACTGATTTCCATTGAAACTAGGCTTTTTCATTAAAATTGATTTATTTATTGGTGTTAAAGGTCACTTTCAGCATCTTTGACTATATCATGGCCACAACATACGCATTAAGTCAAGTTTAACAAATCATTTATACCTAATGGTGCCCAATACAGAGTACCGGTACTTCCATTTAAGGCATTGGTTACCGGGTCCTATTTTACCAGTAAAGCAGAACTTGTTTACTATAGTAAATCAGTAAATCAGCAGCACTCACTTCCAGGGGTTCCACAATACAAACTTTTTAAACTTATTAAAAGGTTTAAATGACTGCTTTTTATGTCAAAAATACGAAAAAACACAGACATCACTAAAAAAAGTTAAAAAATTTATAGTAATTTATATATTTTTTATACTTACCAATGACCCAGACATAGCTGGTGTTAACTCTTAAAATATAGGGCCAAACACAAATTTTGCCCCCCAATCCCCAAAATTTGCATCTAAAACTAAAGAAAACATGTCCTGAAAGGCCCTCCACACTTCGCCCCTACTGCGCATGCGCAGTGTCAAGGACGTTCCGAAATTGGCGCCATTAATCATTCTAATAACCAGTGCCTGGTAAGCGCTATGTACTCAGCGGGGAGGCAAGAGTTCCCAACTCCTGGGAGGGCCATCCCCGTCTGGGTCATTGGTAAGTATAAAAAATATATAAATTACTATAAATTTTTTAACATTTTTATACTGTACCAATGACCCAGACATAGCTGAATAGTAAAAAGACTGGAGGGCCAAGGACATAGAGCAAAATGGAATACGCTCAATAAAATAAAATAGAGTCATCCCCTGTAGGGAAAAGAAGTAATAGGCCTTACATGTATCTTTCTTATTTATGATAAATTAGAAAGATACAATACCTTCCAAAATTGAGCTTCATACATCCATGTACTCTATTAATATCCAATATAATCCTTATACTAATAATTTTTAAAGTAAGCCAATAAATAAAGTAAGTCTAGAGAATAGAGACTCTTATACTCCTAAAAGTGTCTGAGGATTGCATAATCATGTCCGTTGACATATGCAATATTCAAAAGCTATACTTTAAAAACTAAGACTTGAATGAATTTTAAAAACCTAAACTTCTCACTAAACAACCATCCCAATAACAGCTCAGAATTACTAACTCCGGAGGAGGTATCCCCTTGTTTTCATAGTAAAACAGGTGACCCAAGGGAACACCCTCCCCCCCCCCCCCCCCCCTTTTTCTTGCCCTGGGTCAAATAGCCCAGAGCGAAGAGGGCAGCCGAACGGAGACACTGCCGAAACAGACAGCCTACCTAGCTATAGTAGCAACTGTTAAGTGAATGACATTCTGAGCAGTAGATAATAGACCTAACAATAGAGGCCTCCAGAAATGGACTCGATATTTCTGAGATAAAATTCATGAATGTGGATGGCTGAGCGCAATGAGCGGCCTTCAAAAATCTATAATAGCGACACTATTAATGTAAGCCCAAGAAGTAGAAGAACTCTTACTTCATGAGCCGAAATCTTAAGCACAACTGCTAAGTCAATGATATACTATAAGCAGTACCGATAGTTAATAGAATCCATTAACAATAAAATGGAGCGTAACGTCCTTCTACTAGACATCAAAGACAGAAGAAGCTTACGCCCATAGTAATAAACAGAAATCCGTTTATAAATACATAAACTGTACCCGGAAAGAGTAAAGGCCTATGCCCATACGAAGACGGAAGGACCTTAAAATAATAGGTTCCGGATAATAGGAACCTAAGTCTTATGCAACAATCCAACCTAAATAGTAACGGAAGTATTGATTCCGAAACTATGAAAGTGAAAATCATCCATCGATAGTGCATGAAACTCACTGACTCTACAGTAAAAGAGAAACCAACAGAATTACTGTCTAAAAGGTCAGAATTTGAAAACTACTGTTTCCAGAGGCTCAAATGATTACTTAGCTAAATAAGAACCGAAGTTAAAATCCGTATAGAAATTTAATCTAAAGATTCTAAGTCTATTTATCAAAAAGTTACTAACTGACTTAGATAAAGAGACAAAAGACTCAATTGTAAACTATCGTAGAGTGCATAGGTATGAGGTAACATAAACCTATAACCTAAATAATAACAGGCTGCAGTAGATCTTGTGAAACAAGTATACTAAAAAATAGCAATGAGTAGTATGGAGGGATCAACAATATGAACATAATGATCCCTACACCACGACGGAAGAGCCTCCACTTTAGCCGCATAGAATAGCGAAGAAGAGGATCTCCTATAGTAAGAAATCGCGTCCAAAGCTCGTCCAGTACAGTGCTTACAATGCAATACGGACCACACAACGGAATACATGAAGGTTGCGACCTTGCAGGTTGTGATAAAGATGACACAATTTACCCAGTGAAAAAGATCCTCACATAGAGGAAGATTTCACGTTAAAACCCACAGTAGACAAGAGAGAAAATTACTCATGATCTCTGTGAAGATAGAGATGCTATCAACAGAAATGTATTGTGGTTGTTTATCTTAGCAATACCTGCTAAAACAACAGCGCCGGAGGATACGCGTATCCTATCATTCCGTCCTATAGATCAATAGAGCGTTAAGAATATTAGCTCAGAGATCTGGACAAGCCAACACATACGTCTGCAATTGATTAGCAAGCTGTGTCATGAATAAATCATCATTGGGCGCTCCCATAGATAGCAAATCTGATTGAATACTTGTTTGTTGAGAGTCCATTCTGACAGCAACAAGCGACCCGTAAGAGAACGGGAGTCCGATAAAACAATCAGACGACCCGGAATATGACGGACCAAAACTGAACTTGGTGTACTATAACCAACAGACGGATTCTTTCCATTAAATTGAATAACGGAAACGAAAGAGTGCCTCCCTGGTTCCGGAGATACGCCACTACTGTCGAATTAAAGGACAGGAATTTGGGCATGCGTTTCTGAATAATGTTCATGCAATGACATAAAGCAAGCCTAAAAAACATTATTCCGCGGAAGAAAACTGATTGCTAAAAGACTGCGGAACCCAAAGCCCTGGCACTTCGAATCCGTAGGGATCAGTATTATATCCCAATCTGTATGACTGGCAACTGTCATAACAGCCACACTCGGGTCCGGCAACTGCGGCGGCACTCTCTGAGTCAACCACCGAATGTTTGCCCCAGTCTGAATCTCTTGTAACACTAGATAGACAAGAGAACGTGTAAATCGAGCAATTCATGGATTGCCGAAAAGTTGCCGTCGAAGAGAAGCTCCTCCGAGAACGAAGCGACTCTGAGAGAGTTCTTAACCTTACTATCCACGCGAGTGGATGTAGCTAGGGCTGCGTCACGTCTAACTAACTCCAATCAGCCACTGAAGGGCGGAGTTATACGTGAACAAACTACTGCCCTCAAAAGAAATTACATTGAGAATAATATCCCGTAAATCTTTTCTTGAAGACGTAATGATAACGCCTCAGTAAGGCGGATTACGTATAATAAAGCGTCTAAGTTAAGTCTACTATACATAATGTCGTTCCCAACATTGAAATTGGAAAAGACATAAACGGCGAAAAAGAATATATGCAGTTTTTAATCACACCGTCTAGACGCATATGAACTCTCGGTCTGCCCTGCTCTGCCAAAATAAACTATTTGTATAAATGATAAAATGGCAGAAATGAGCAACGCGGACAAGAAACTAAACTATCATGCTTAGTAGCAGGCTTGTATATATATATAGCGTCGAAAAATAAAACACATGTTGTAATGACAATATTGGACTGCGTCGGTAAGTCAGGGACAATGTCCCCGAACCGATCGAAAAATCCGAGTCCAATGACGCTATAAGTCTCTTATCCAAGATCGCAGCAATGAAGTCCGAAATAATAATCACTGGAAGATAATGCCAAAAGATATGAAAGGCATCTTCCGATACTACTAAAGGGAAAACTCGAAATCTTTCGAATCCCTTTCACCATCCTGTCGGACCCTATAAAGCGTTCGGTCGTCCGTACCTGATGCAACCGCGGACCGCACCGACCCAGCGCCGTCGGATAATTCCTGATTCGACCGAGAAACTGTCAAATGCTGGGATGCTGCGAAACAACTGTGCTAACTCGGATAGCACGTCCGTCACTGAGGCTTGAGGAGAAGCGGTCTTACGATGCATTGCCGCTGGAAGCTCCATGATCGCTACCCCGTGCATACTACCAATATGCGAGCGAACGGAGTGTATAGGCCTCGTGTCCCTTGGCTACCGGATGGCGCGACCTATTCGCCGTGGAATCACTGAATGCCGAAACTGATCGGATACTCGAGGTCACGTAGCCAATGTGCGGTCGTGTGCCCTGGTGTGAGGATGAGGAAGCATTAAAGACAGTCTCTCGGACTGTCAATATAACGGAGCGTCCCGACCAACGGACATATGCTCCGAATGTAAAATATCTGAACCACAACATGCGGTCCCCTATGTTGTTGGGCGAGAGAGGGACCTCTCTCGCTCACAGCCCGGACGGACCTGGACCAGCCAGGAACCGGACTAACAGGCTTCCTCCGATCTGTCCTCAATCTGCCGTCACTGGGTGAGTACTAAAGTAATTAAAGTGCTCGCATCACCCAAATCTCCTTCCTAGACCGCAACGGACGAACCCGGCAGCCGAACCATTCGATGAATGTACGCTACACCGGGTGAGCTAGCGAATGTCACTCCGTAGGCAATAGACATATTCCATGAGCACTTATAGCCGCTAACTCTTCATTAACTATGACGACAGAGGCACACTTTTGAAAGACATCTCCATAACTCTTCGAACAAGAAACCAGAAATGCTTGGTTAGCAAGCATAAAATAATAATATATATAGCGTCGTTCAATAATTCAAAAGTTTGTGTGACATTATTGGACTATGTCGGAACTGAGGGACGATGTCCCTGAACCGAACCAAAAATTTCTAAGTCCACCGACGCTATCAGTTTCTTATCCGGCATCGCAGCATTCTGGTCCGACGAAAGAAGCTGGAGAAGACCAAGTCAGATGACATACACAACAGCATATGTTGTTCCGAAAGGGAAAGCTCGAAATCCTCCGAATCCCTTTCGGTATCCCGTCGGACCGGATGAAACTTTCGGACGTCCGTACCCGCTTCCGCGGAGCGTCCCGACCCAGCATCGTCGGATAAAATATATGCGACAGATTCAGTTGATGCTGGGATGCTGCGATAAACTGTGCTATTAAGGAAAGCACGTCCGTTCCCGAGGCCTGTGCAGTAGCGGTCTTACGATGCATTGCCGCCGGAAGCTCCGTGTACGTTGACTCCCGCACACTTCCTATGCGAACGTCCGGAGTCTGCAAGCCTCGTGTCCCTGGCTACCGGATGGTGTGACCTGGTCGCCGAAGAATCCTTGATCGGCGAAGCTGGTAATATATCGGCGGTCACGCAGCCAAGGTGCGGTCGTGTGCGCTGACGAGAAGAGGAAGCCTTAGCAGTCTCAGCGGACTGCCTATACAACGGAGCGTCCCGAGCGACGGACGTATGCTCCGCTTACGACACATTTTGTACCACAACATCTGGGGCCAGATGTTGTTGAACGAGAGAGGGGCCTCTCTCGCTTGCCGTCCGGATGGACCGGAACGAGCTATGAACCGGACTAAAAGGCTTCCTGCGTTCTCCCTCCGATCCGCCGTCACTGGGTGTGCATTAGGTTAGTTTATAGTGCTCGCATCACCCCAAAATTCCTTCTAGACCGCAATGGACGAACCCGGCTGCCGAACCATTCGGTGAATGGACGCTACACCCGGGCGAGCTAGCGGACGTCAAAGGCCGTCGAACCTACTAGGGTCCTCTTAGGCAATTGGCGTATTTACATGAGCACTTTTCCGCTAGCCCTTCATTAATTGTGACGACGGAGGCACACTATTGGAAGAACATCACAGATACATCACCCTAATCTTGATCGTCTGAAATAGAAAATTGATAAAGTAGAGTGACCCTGCGGGGAAAGGACCGGAGTGTCCAAATCCCCAACAACATACCGTGACATACGCTTCCCATATTGTCATCGAAATCATACGATACAGAACAGGAGTTAATGCGAGTACACTGACCACATATAGAATGATAATAAAGTCAGAGGAAGACTTCCTCTTAAAACAAATGATCAATATCCTTTCAATGTGAAAAGAAAACAAGTCCTGGTACTCGCACTAACCCCTGGCAATCAAAATACATAATAATAATATGATCCATTTGATATAGAAAAAAATAATTGAAATCAAAATATTTTGAAAAAAATATTTTTCAGAACAGCCCAAGTTTCTGAAAAGTAACGTTGAGCCCCAATGGATCCCAAGCCTAAGTGTGCAAAAATTTTTTAAATATTTTAAACAATTTATTCAACACTTACGAACAATAATAATGTATCTAGTTATGATAAAAATAACATCAAGATATTATTTTTTAGAAATCCCCCCCTCACACAGAGGGCTGTTGAAAATGTAAACAATGAGTGTAAAAACACTAAAAATAAGACTCCAGGCACCCAGGCCCGAAATCAGTTACCAAAAATACACTATCTGATGCAAAACAGAGACTTCCAGGGAAGAAACTGCAGAACATCAGATGGTAGATGCAGAACACAACGCCTAACCACCCCTAGGTGAAGACGTAAACATGGGGAAGAAGAACAGAATTCATTCTGTTATTCAGCTAAAACTCCCAAGAAAATTTAGTAATAATAATTACAAAAACTATGCCAAAAGCATGGGAGAATAGCAAGGGGGAATTTAAAGGACAGGGAGAGAGGAAAACACTTGAAAAAAACAGTGTAACTAAATAATCAGAATGACAACAAAATGGCTGCTGCCTTGAAAATAGGTAACTTAACATAATTTCATTAAAAAAATTTAAGTTACAGCCCTGATAATATTCTGTCACACATTCTTTTCCTCTCCTCCTTCTCTATCCTCCTTAGAATCACCATTTCACTAATATTTATGTGTCTGGCATCATTTAAACTGAGATTTATAAGCACAATGATCAGTCAGATGTTAACTGATGAAGGGCCAAACTTAGAATGATTAATGGCGCCAATTTCGGAACGTCCTTGACACTGCGCTATGCGCAGTAGGGGCGAAGTGTGGAGGGCCTTTCAGGACATGTTTTCTTTAGTTTTAGATGCAAATTTTGGGGATTGGGGGGCAAAATTTGTGTTTGGCCCTATATTTTAAGAGTTAGCACCAGCTATTTCTGGGTCATTGGTACAGTATAAAAATATATATTTTCAGGTTAACATTTAAGGAAAACAAAATATTTAATGTTTGGTATTCAAGGTTGCTTTTTAGCATCTTACGTGATCTCTTGATCACAACATAGGGATGAAGTCAAGAGTAGTAAATCATTTATACCTATGATGCCCTATTTAAAGGACTTCCACCTCAGGTGTTGGTTCCGAGCCCTATTTCACCAGTGAAGCAGAACTTCTTTTAGAGGCACATGTTATCTGAAAAATGAGGTCCCCCCCCCCCCCCCCCCCCCCCCCAACACACACACATCCATTTCAATCCGTACTGGGTTGGTCGGTATTCGGAAAGGCCAATAACTCAAGTTCAGGGCAAGTCAACAAGACTTTTTCAACAGCCCATATTCATGTCTGGGACTACATTTGCCAATGGGGTACCAGTAGTTATTATAGACCATGGTCCATGTCCTAATCCGTTGTACGCCTTCAAGATCATGGTTCACAATTCATAGAACTCTCGATTAAAACCTGGCACATATTTCTTCGAAAGGTATGCATGAAAACTCTCAACGAATCAGTGTGAATTTTTGACGTCGACTATTCGGAAAAGAGAATTGAAAAATTGTCTGCATTGTGATGCCAGAAATTGATCACTTTCTAGTCAAAGTGCGTCTTGTGGGGCAAATTGTCATCAGGGGGTTTGTTTTGTGTAAACTGATATAATCCCAAAGCCATGTATTTCTGGATTAAATGGACAAGGGACAACATGTACAAAAGAATGAGAACAATTCAAAGTGTATTTCAACTATTTATTTAGCAAAAACATTCGAAAGGCCGCATAAGAAATCTCTGTTTTCCATCAAAATGCAAACGTTTTTCAGAAACGTCCCTGCAGAATAACACGTGCAATGAGCAGTTTCAGTCACAGCCTCCCAAGGAAGTTTCGTTCCACGTATTTTCAACCCATCACTCAGGTGCAATTCAACATTCTCTGACACCACAGACGACCGTGGTTTTCATAACTGTGGTCCTCTAACGAGTTTAAAATCCAAATACGGTACACAGAGAGTGCATTGATATAGAAACACAAGCGGAGTGGAATTTCCACACTCCTACCAGATCGTGTTATAGACTATGAAAGAAATATTTTCAACCTGGCCTTCGAACAAATTCCTAGTTTACGTCTCTCTACCGAAACCTGCCGTGTTCCTTGCACTTTTTTGTCGAAATATGATTCATTTGGGCAGCTCAGCGGCAGTGCCAGGATTTTGAAATAAGGGGGCCTGTAAATATTAGGTGGGGAGGGGCCGGACTCATGATGTGCAGCATCATCCAAGCCACAAAGCAGCAAGATGGGGGAGAGCTCGAGACAGGGTATCTCCCTTTCATGAGCAGGAAATATTTTTTAAAACTGCATTCTTTTCGTTGCATTTTCCTTGTATCTGGACCATTTTCATGACTCGTTACAAACCAGACAATATAGAATGCACACTTAACGTATGTGGCAAAAAATCGAAACAAAACATCTCGCAGCTCGTTGGGACTTCAGGGTATAGGTTGAACAAGCCGGACGTGATTTGGCATCCGACCATAGACGCATGGGTGAATTTTTTTTTTTTTTTTTTTGGGGGGGGGGGGGGGGGGGGGAGGGGGGGGGGGGGTAAGATTTTCTCCGGGTCCTATTTTACCAGTAAAGCAGAACTTGTTTACTATAGTAAATCAGCAGCACTCACTTCCAGGGGTTCCACAATACAAACTTTTTAAACTTAATAAAAGGTTTAAATGACTGCTTTTTATGTCAGAAATATTTTCTCCTAAAATTGATTCGTGTATCATTGAGACACGTGAGGGCAAGGTGAGTGTGGGAGAATGCCCCCCCCTCAAGATGTTCTCTAACAAATTGGAGTCGCGTATAATGTTGAACTGCGCATACTGTATAATAGTGGAATCCCCGTCACACGAGCACCTGAAGCGCAAATCTGTGAGCGCGAAGCTTTTTCGGGGGTTTTGATGGTCCACCTTCACAAAATTTTGCAAAATGTGCTCAGATGCGTTTCCTGGGTTCTGGCAATAATCATAACGCTAATTTTCAGTTACATTTTAGTGATTTTCTGTTTCCGATTTTTTTTCTTTTTGCTTGGCCCAAATGTCCCCCACTGTTTTTCCTTTTGCCCGATGAGTAGGGGGTGGGGGCACACTGGATATTGGGGGGCGGGGGGCGGGGGGGGGGGGGGGGGGGGGGGGGGGGGGGGTCACTGTGGCAGAAAGATTTCAACAGCGAATTTTGCGGTGCACGGTTCTGGACAAGTGCCTCCCAGACAACTTTTTTTTCATATGTATTAAACATTCTGAAGGAGAGTGGGAGGGGGGAGAGTGGGAGGGGGGCACTTGTCCTACATTCGACATTTCGCCATGCTGCTTAATCAAAAACAGGGCTTGCCTTGAGTCGGGGCTGATCAGCCCAGGCCCCGAGATCAGCCCCGAGGAGCACTTGCTGGGGGCTTTTTTTCAAGCCCCGACATTTTCCACAAAAAAGCACTAACAATAATGGACAAAATGGAAAATCAGCCACGAAAAGGCCCCGACCTCAATATGTGGGGCACTTTTTAGGACCCGACCATTTTACTCAAGGTGAGCCCTGCAAAAAGCAGGACATTTCCCCCAAAGGACATAACTGTTGGTTTTGAATATTTTAAGCATATTTTTAGAACAGAAAAGGGCATGATATACTTTAGTGCATTTTAAACCGTTTGCACATGTACTTGTCAAATAATTCTCGTGCAACTGAAATAAAAATATTCATTTTTTGCTTTCAAAACACGAAAATTTTTAGTTATACGAGAGAGGGAATACGAGAATTATTTAAAAATAAAAACAGTGTATATCAATTTTGTCGACGGAAAGCACCCCCAAAAAACAACCACCCCCTCCCTCCCCTCAACAACCCCAACAAAAACAGCAACAGGGTGTTAATCGAAATTGCATTCAGTTAAACATTCATTCCAATAACAATTTTATATTTTGTGCCATGGGCAAGGCAAAGTTCTTGCATCCCCAAGGCAATTTTCATATTTTTTTTTTCGGGGCAAGTTTCACTGACCTACCTGTGCGGTCTTGTCTTCAGTAAGGAATTGTGTCCCCAGTGGCGTAGATAGCTTTTCGCTGGCGGAGGGGCAAGCCCAAAATTTCCCGACAGACCAAAAATTTTCCGACAGTTTAACAACAACAAAAAAAGCCAAACAAACAGAAAGAACCTGTTGTTTACTGCAAATGTACTGAAAATTGGTCTTTTTTACCCACAATTTACAATTTATGTCTTCATCCCCAAAGCCAGCATTTTAACTTTATTAGGCATAAATATAAATTCATCTAAGAATGGTCCCAATAATTTTACACCTGAAATTTCCGACAAAACTGCTGTTAGGGGTGGGGGGGGGGGGGGGGGTGGGGGGGGGGGGGTGTGCACCCCCAAACCTTTAACTACGCCACTGTGTCCCTCCAGTGCAAATTTGGACCAAATGTAGTAATATAATTTGGTAGGCCAACGTCTCACAGGATGCACCACACCCAAAAATTATATTACGTACTTTAGGTCTAAGTTTGGACTACCGTCTCATGAGATTGATAACGCATCTGACGGCTATAGACACAGAGGTGTAACATAGTTTATTCCACCTGATTTCAGATAAGAAACTGGTCGCGAGCCCCCAACCTGTACAAGTGGAACACCTCCTCCTACATCCACACTCACCCAAGTGCACTTTGCCCCAATAATGCCTGATGCATCACTTTTCGGGCAAAATGTGCCAGGCCCCTCCCAAAAAAATTTGGCCTGTACCCCTATGTTTTATCTTCTTAAAGCGACTGGGCTTAATCTGGATAAAATTGTGACCCTCAAAGGCCAGTACTGTGCACTTCTCAGGTCTGCGTCCTTGACGGCTGCCAGCTGCCCTAATAGTAGCACCGGCCATGCACGTTGGTATTTCTTGTCATGGAAATGTTTTTTTTTTCACTCGACCTACATGTTTGCTAAAATACCAATGTTGTTTTTGAAGCGAAATTGGGTAATGTCGAACGTGAGCTTAATGTGAGCATTCCAAGAGAAGTTGTATACCCCATACATCTCAGACAACACAATTCCAACTGGATTTTATTGAAATTGTAGGTAATTACGCTGCTGAATTTTTTGGTTGAAGTTGTTTTAGTGAACAGTTTTTCTCAAGGATTGGTAGGCTATGCAACACAGCTTGTGTTTTTAACGAGAATAGCATGTTTCCACAATCAAAATGACTGCCTTTTGTGGATAAAATCACAGGCGTCCGACACTGAGTAAACCAAAAAATATATACATGTACTTGATCAAATATATATATTCAAATACCTATTTTTTTGGTATTATAATCACACTCAAAGCGTTGGACGCCGGTGACGAAAATACTTGTGCTATACATTGTGTACATGTTCTTCAAGTTGAACAGTACTAATCTTCGACGCTCGCAGTTGCAGTGGAGGATTGTTGACTTCAGAAATCAGTGGCGACATTTAATCCTCTCCACTTGTCATCGCTGCCGCATGACGAGTGTTTTTGTGATAAAACCCCTGGCACGTACTGTACTTATAATCATAACATGGGGTAGAATCTAGGGACAAAACGTTAAAACTTGATTTCCTCAAAAAGATGAAAATGGTAGTTAGAACATTATGGTTCTCAGTTGACAAATTTATACACCAAGTCCAAGATGGTCACTGGTGGCCTTATTTTTTTCAACAAAATTCTAAAAAAAATTGATAGCACCCATCTAGAAATTACCCAAATGCCACAAATGAAATTTTAAAAAGTTTTGGTGAGAGTTGCGGTAGGGCTGGGCGGTTTATCGGTTCATTTTTTGTTTCACAACCCAAACCGCCACCTCAACAAATGAAAGTGTCAATGACACAATAGCTTAACTTGTGTGTTGTGTTTGATGAAAAGGATAATGTTCAATGTTTATGAAAGGATTATGAAATAAGACAAGAATTGTGATAATTGGGAATATGTTCATTTCTGTTCCCTGTATGCTATGTTTATGATAAAAATAATATGAGGTGTACACTGTACTAAAGAGCTGAGGGGTGGGTTAATATGACCTCACAGTTAATGTATGTGGCCCTCACAGTTAACCTATATCAACAAAAGTTACCAAGTTACAGTGAAATTAATCCAAAACGAGTCATCCTATCAAGTTACATTAAAATCCCTTCATAAATAAGGCCTGTAGACTGTGCTAAAGGTTTTTGGGCTTCGGGCTCCTGTAGCCGTCAGTTTCCCAATTGCGTCCAAAGGGGACGTTCTCATCTAGACATTATATGAAGTCAACCTACCAAGTTACAATGAAATCCCTTAATAAATATGACCTGTAGACTGTGCTAAAGGTTTTTGGGCTTTGGGCTCTGGCAGCCATCATGGTTGAATGATCGCAACCAAAAGGGGACATTCTCATCTGGGCATCATCTGGAGTTATCCTACAAAGTTACAATGAAATCCCTTCATAAATATGACCTGTAGACTGTGCTCAAGGTTTTTGGGCCTTTTTCGGGCCTCTGAAGCCGTCACAGTTGACCAATCACGACCAAAAAGGGATGTCATCATCTAGGCATTATATAGAGTCAACCTAACAAGTTACAATGAAGTCCTTCCATAAATATGACCAATAGACTATGCTAAAGGTTTTGGGGTTTTGGGTTCGGGCAGCCATCAAGGCTGAATGATCGCGACCAAAAGGGGACGTTCTCATCTAGACATTATTTAGAGTCATCCTACCAAGGTACAATGAAATCCCTTCATAAATATCACCTGTAGACTGTGCTAAAGATTTTGGGGATTTGGGCCCCCGTAGCCAACACAGTTGCCTAATGGTGTCCAAAAGGTGCTGTTCTTATCTAGACATTACATGAAGTCAACCTACCAAGTTACAACGAAATCCCTTCATAAATATGATCTGAAGACTGTGCTAAAGGTTTTCGGGCTTTAGGCTTGGACAGCCATCATGGTGGAATGTTCGCAACCAAAAGGGAACATTCTCATCTGGACATCATCTGGAGTGATCCTATGAAGTTACAATGAAATCCCTTCATAAATATGACCTGCAGATTGTGCTCCAGATTTTCTGGCTTCGGGCACCTGTAGCCATCACAGTTGACCAACCACGACCAAAAGGGGATGTCATCATCTAGACATTATATAGAGTCAACCTAACAAGTTACAATGAAATGCTTCCATAAATACGACCTACAGAATATGCTAAAGGTTTTTGGGTTCGGGCAGTCATCAAGGCTGAATGATCGTGACCAAAAGGGGACGTTCTCATCTGGACACTATTTGGAGTCAGCCTACTAAGCTACAATGAAATCCCTTCATAATTATGACCTGTAGACTGTTCTAAAGGTTTTCAGGCTTTGGGCCCCTGAAGCCGTCACAGTTGCCCAATCATGTCCAAAAGGGGACGTTCTCATCTAGACATTATATGAAGTCATCCTACCAAGATACAATGAAATCCCTTCATAAATATGACCTGTAGACTAAGCTAAAGGTTTTTGGGCTTTGGGCTCGGGCAGCCATCATGGTTGAATGATCGCAACCAAAGGGGACAATCTCATCTGGGCATCATCTGGAGTGATCCTGCGAAGTTACAATGAAATCCCTTCATAAATATGACCTGTAGACTGTGCTCAAGGTTTTCAGGCTTTGGGTACCTGTAGCCATCTCAGTTGACCAATCACGACCAAAAGGGGATGTCATCATCTAAGCATTATATGGAGTCAACCTAACAGGTTACAATGAAATCCTTCTATAAATATGACCTTTTGCCTATGCTAAAGGTTTTGGGGCTCGGGCACCCATCAAGGCTGAATGATCACGGCCAAAATGGGACGATCTCATCTAGACAGTATTTGGAGTCATCCTACCAAGTTACAATGAAATCCCTTCATAAATATGACCTGTAGACAGTGCTAAAGGTTTTCGGGTTTCGGGCACCTTTAGCCGTCAAAGTTGCCCCATCATGTCCAAAAGAGGACGTTCTCATCAAGACATTATATGAAGTCAACCTACCAAGTTACAAGGAAATCCCTTCAAAAATATGACCTGTAGACTGTGCTTAAGGTTTTCGGGCTTCGGGTAGCCATCATGGTTGAATGATCGCAACCAAAGGGGACGATCTCATCTGGGCATCATCTCGAGTGATCCTACGAAGTTATAATGAAATTCCTTCATAAATATGACCTGCAGACTGCGCTCAAGGTTTTTGGGCTTTGAGCACTTGTAGCCATCACAGCTGACCAATCACGACCAAAAGGGGATGTCATCATCTAGGCATTATATGAAGTCAACCTAATAGGTTACAATGAAATCCTTCCATAAATATATATGATCGCAACCAAAAGGGGACATTCTCATCCTACAAAGTTACAATGAAATCCCTTCATAAATATGACCTGTAGACTGTGCTCAAGGTTTTTGGGCTTTGGGCCTCTGAAGCCGTCACAGTTGACCAATCATGACCAAAAGGGGATGGCATTATATGGAGTCAAACTTACGGGTTACAATGAAGTCCTTCCATAAATATGACCAATAGACTATGCTAAAGGTTTTGGGGTTTTGGGTTCGGGCAGCCATCAAGGCTGAATGATCGCAACCAAAAGGGGACGTTCTCATCTAGACATTATTTAAAGTCATCCTACCAAGGTACAATGAAATCCCTTCATAAATATCACCTGTAGACTGTGCTAAAGATTTTCGGGCTTTGGGCCCCTGTAGCCAACACAGTTGCCTAATGGTGTCCAAAAGGGGCTGTTCTTATCTAGACATTACATGAAGTCAACCTACCAAGTTACAATGAAATCCCTTCATAAATATGATCTGAAGACTGTGCTAAAGGTTTTCAGGCTTTAGGCTTGGACAGCCATCATGGTTGAATGATCGCAACCAAAAGGGGACACTCTCATCTGGACATCATCTGGAGTGATCCTATGAAGTTACAATGAAATCCCTTCATAAATATGACCTGTAGACTGTGCTCCAGATTTTCGGGCTTCGGGCACCTGTAGCCATCACAGTAGACCAACCACAACCAAAAGGGGATGTCATCATCTAAGCATTATATGGAGTCAACCTAACAAGTTACAATGAAATCCTTCCATAAATACGACCTACAGAATATGCTAAAGGTTTTTGGGTTCGGGCAGCCATCAAGGCTGAATGATCGTGACCAAAAGGGGACGTTCTCATCTGGACACTATTTGGAGTTATCCTACCAAGCTACAATGAAATCCCTTCATAATTATGACCTGTAGACTGTTCTAAAGGTTTTCAGCTTTGGGCCCCTGAAGCTGTCACAGTTGCCCAATCATGTCCAAAAGGGGACGTTCTCATCTAGACATTATATGAAGTCAACCTACCAAGTTACAATGAAATCCCTTCATAAATATGACCAGTAGACTAAGCTAAAGGTTTTCGGGCTTCGGGCTCGGGCAGCCATCATGGTTGAATGATCGCAACCAAAGGGGACAATCTCATCTGGGCATCATCTGGAGTGATCCTGTGAAGTTACAATGAAATCTCTTCATAAATATGGCCTGTAGACTGTGCTCAAGGTTTTCGGGCTTCGGGCACCTGTAGCCATCACAGTTGACCAATCATGACCAAAAGGGGATGTCATCATCTAGGCATTATATGGAGTCAACCTAACAGGTTACAATGAAATCCTTCTATAAATATAACCTTTAGCCTATGCTAAAGGTTTTCAGGCTCGGGCACCCATCATGGCTGAATGATCACGGCCAAAATGGGACGTTCTCATCTAGACATTATTTGGAGTCATCCTATCAAGTTACAATGAAATCCCTTCATAAATATGACCTGTAGACAGAGCTAAAGGTTTTCAGGCTTCGGGCACCTTTAGCCGTCAAAGTTGCCCAATCATGTCCAAAAGGGGACGTTCTCATCTAGACATTATATGAAGTCAACCTACCAAGTTACAATGAAATCTCTTCATAAATATGACCTGTAGACTGTGCTTAAGGTTTTCGGGCTTCGGGCAGCCATCATTGGTTGAATGATCGCAACCAAAGGGGACGATCTCATCTGGGCATCATCTGGAGTGATCCTACGAAGTTACAATGAAATCCCTTCATAAATATGACCTGTAGACTGTGCTCAAGGTTTTTGGGCTTCGGGCACTTGTAGCCATCACAATTGACCAATCACGACCAAAAGGGGATGTCATCATCTAGGCATTATATGCAGTCAACCTAACAGGTTACAATGAAATCCTTCCATAAATATGACCTTTTGCCTTTGCTAAAGGTTTTTGGGCTCGGGCCCCCATCAAGGCTGCATGATCGCGATCAAAATGGGACATTCTCATCTAGACATTAGTTGGAGTCATCCTACCAAGTTAAAATGAAATCCCTTCACAAATATGACCTCTAGACTGTGCTAAAGGTTTTCGGGCTTCGGGCCCCTGTAGCCGTCACAGTTGCCCAATCACGTCCAAAAGGAGACTTTCTCATCTTGACATTGTATGAAGTCAACCCACCAAGTTACAATGAAATTCCTCAATAAATATGACCTGTAGACTGTGCTAAAGGTTTTTGGGTTTTGGACTCGGGCAGTCGTCACAGTTGGCAGATCATGCCCAAATGGGAAAATTCTCATCTAGACATCATAAGGAGTCATCCTACCAAGTTACAATGAAATCCCTCCACATTAAACATGACCTGCAGACTGTGCTAAAAGTTTTTGAGTTTCGGGCATGGGCAGCCATCACGGTTGATAGATCATGCCCAAAAGGGGACGTTCTCATCTAGGCATTACACAGAGGCATCCTACCAAGTTACAATGAAATCCCTTCATAAATACGACCTGTAGACTGTGCTAATGGTTTTCGGGTTTTGGGCTTGGGCAGCCATACCGGTTGCCCGATCGCGACCAAAAGGGGACGTTCTCATCTAGACATGACCCCAAACCTGCATATGAAATTTCGTGACGATCAGACAAGAACTGCGGGGTGTAGCCCGTGCTAAAAGAAAATGTGAACAGACGCCACGGACTCACAGACTCCCCGACTTCCGCACGCGTGATGGCAATAGCTTATCTTGACTGTGTCAAGTTAAGCTAAAAACCGAGACTTTCGGTTTCAACAAATTTCCCAGAATTGGTAAGTTTATGACCTCTCAATCACCTGTATTCCGTACGTCAAAGGCTAAAATGTAGGGCAAAGGTAAACACTGTGCCGTTTATGCTTACTTTGAGATGATAGACAAAAAATCCCCCCAAACAGAGATAGCAAGTTTTTTTTCTTAAACAATATCTACAGAACCACCACCAAAGGGAATATGAAAATTAAAAAATCTTACATAAGAATCTACACATGCGATTCAAGAATCAGCAAGTAAATTTAATGAACCGGGCACAGCCTCAGGCTCACTCATATTCGACCAAATAGGTATTGAAAGTTACGTGACAATATATGGTGTAAAAGTAATATAAATTAGCTTTGACCCAAAATCATATGTGTCTGGCACGCAGTAAATTAGATTGGAGGTAAACATAAAATTTATTGAGTTTAAAACCTCAAACTTCACATGGAAAAAATGACAGGTAAATTATGTCGATTAACCAACTTCTGGCATGTTCTCTGAAATCACATGATCAGAGATAACACTGCACATTGGCAGTTCTGTTTTTTTGTCAACAATAAAATGGTTAAATTAAAATAGAACATATCCTGTTAAATGGATGGCAGGTAACTATTGAAAGTTTTTAAAAACTTTTTGAGAATTGTTGTATACTATTTGAACTTACTTTAAGGAATCGCGCAGTACTCCAGGTCTGTCATGTATAAACTGTCAAGTGTAAAGTTAACGCTGCATTCACAATACGCAGTTGTTATACTAAACACATGTTTTCCCATGTGTATTTTGTTTCCACAACGGATCCCAATATGCAATATTGCAGACTTTCAAATCCCATTATGCAGCCATCTCCCTTCAAAAATATCAATTGCCTGTCTCGACTGAGATGAAATCAAGGCAGCGATCAGCGAAGAGGGCAAAGTGAAGTTGGCAATATCTTCAACTTTGCACCACTCACTTCGCCCAATTCTATGTTTGGGCAAAAGCAAAGTCAAAAACGAACCTCTGCAGTCAAAATTAGGAGAGCTATTGTGAAAACTTTGGAGTGAGTGAGTTACCAATAAAAGTGATTCGTATGTCATGATGACTTCAATAACAGTTATCAAAGTCACAAGAAATATGATTTGTGTTCCTTTTATTCCACTGTCATTTGATGCAGGAACCATTAAGAAAAAGGGGGCATTCTATTTTAAAGCGATGTGATAATTACCTGAATAAGCACAACAATTGCATATTATCCACCAAAACCAGGGTGAGAGCTTAGCGACTCTTTAAAAAGTAAGGAAATGTTGATTTTTGCTAAAATGTAGCTTTTCTTGTAAATGTTTGCATCTTGACAAGGCCCCAATCTCAAGGCAGATCCCACCAGTGGTGGAACCATGGTTTGAAATCCTGGGGGACCATGCTGGTGAATAGTTGTTTTTTTTTTGTTTTTTGGGTTTTTTTTTTTTGTTTTTTGGGGGGGAGGTAAACATAAAATTTATTGAGTTTAAAACCTCAAACTTCACATGGAAAAAATGACAGGTAAATTATGTCGATTAACCAACTTCTGGCATGTTCCCTTTCAAAACTGTCCAGCCCTTTGATGCGGCCTGTAGGGTGTGCAAAGGGAATTGTTGACAAGTTATATGTCAAATCCAAGATGGCCACTGGCAGCCACATTTTTCAACAACATTCAGAAAAATTTGATCGTTCCCATCTAGACATCACACCAACGCTGTGTACGAAATTAGAAAAAAGATCGCCAAATTTTTGAGTGGATTCTCGTAAAATGGAGCTCACAAGACATCCTGTGAATCATACTGCAAAGCAACCTGACAGAACGTCTCCAGGCTAGCATATATGAAAATTCATTTCCAAAATGATTGTAAAAATTGAGATAGTCTGGAAACTGATTTTAGATCATCCCAAGCTTTTATTTAATAAACTGTGTGGGCTTTTAATGAGGCAGTAGGGGGTGCGGTGGCTCAGTAGGTAGAGGTGCAGGCTGCAAGCCGAGAGGTCCTCGGTTCGAATCCCACCTGCGACAACCGCGTTGTGTCCTTGGGCAAGACACTTCACCCCATTTCCCATGTGGGGGCACGATGACGCCATGTACTAAGGCGTACTGCACGTCGATGGTATGCATGTCTTCAACCAATCTAACCCTGCATGTGCTGCAGTACGGAGTTACGATGTTGGGGAGCTGGCAGCTGCTCGTCGTTGCTCGGTGGTTCTCTCCGAGTACTCCGGCTTCCTCCACCCGTAAAACTGTGACGGTCATGATTAGCCATTGTGCATAAATATGTGACCTTAAACATCAAAAAATAAATAAATAAATAATGAGGCAGTATTCTTTCTTTATTAAAAAATAAAATGTCTCGCACAGCATTGACTTGTTGCATTTCTGAAACTGTCAATACCGGTAGGTGGCCATATTTTCGATCATGTGCAAGCTCCTGTCAATAACTGTCTAAACCATTCCCATAATAAAAGTTGTCTTAATGGATAAAATCGAGTCGTATTATTTTTTAAATCTATTTCTGGTACCATACCCATTAATGTATAACTCAAACCCAAAAACTTTTCAGCTAAATTGGCCCTTTTAGCGTGCAACTGATGCATAAGGTGCAGTGGCATTCAGCGAATGATCACATCGAGTACTGCTTTGAGGTGCTTAAGTTACTAAGTATACACGTACCAGGAATTTGAAAGCTGAAAATTACGTGTGTTGAATTCAGGTAATGAATACGTTGACACATTTGTGCATACATGTACTAATCTCACTTTTTCGCGTGTAGGTAATAAAATTACTTATGAAATCATTATAGGGAGTGTTTGTTTTATTTATTTGATTCATCTCAGAAACAGATAAAACATGAATCTTAGTTCATCAACATTTCCATCAACACTATCATTGTAAACTTTGAACTTATGTTATGAATAGTAATAAGCTGTTCAATGGCAAGGAAGACATGGGTAAAATGTCCCCGACACCAGTTTTAAAACTAGAAGTGTGACTGTCCCAGACAGGTCTGTCCATACCCAGGGTTTCCGCTATACATGCACAGCGTCCGTCAAACGGCCACATTCCCCCGCCAGGTTACCTTCCCGACATAACAGAATTTTTAAAATTTGCCATGATCTGCTCGTTCCCCGAGAATACATTTAGTTCCTAGCTTGTAGAGTTGCCATTTCTAAACTTCTTTTGCCGATTTCCTTACACATATTTCATTGAAAACAAAACGCATCTCCGTTTCACGGTTCTGTCGCAGCACCTGGAGAGTAATTGATTTCAAAGCGGTTTTTCAACATCAAAGGCATCAAACAATAGTAATATCGAGTATTGTTGTAGAATTGCTATATAATCCTACACATGTGACGTCATCAGAGACAGTCGGTGAACCAGGAAAGACTTCCAGAACTCTCCGGAACCTGTTCCAGCTGTGAAGACGAATTCCACCACTCTGAGGCCTCATATGACCGGGATTAACCAATTGGAATCAGAGAACACAGAAGACAAGCCTCTGTCTTTTTTCGACTTGACCGCGACAATCAGGAGTTCAGATATTCTGCACAGATTTAAATTTGGTGTGTTTGTCGGGAAAAATTGGTAAGATCCTAGCTATTTTACCCGCAATGTTTTTCGAAAGTAGAGATTTACCGAACCCAAGTCTACTTTAGTATTCATTTTCACAGTGGCCGCAAACGTCAAACTTTGTACCATGCAGGTGCAATGAGATTTTTGCGCAGTGCATGTGTCTGCTAAAATATCTCACAAGCATTGTTTGGACTCTAATTTAAAATTGAATTTTTAAATTATGGGCGAATCTTCCCTTCCTACTCGCACTTTCTATTCGCTCTGGACATTTAGTCCCAATGGAAATGCCAAGGCTTGACAGTTTTATTGGATCGAAACGCCCTGGGCGAATAAAGTCACATATACTACGGTACGAATTAATTTTTTGGTTGAGCAACCATTTTCTCTTATTTACGTCTTATTCATCGGAAATTACTGGCTGTCAATGTGTAAAATCAGACAGATATATCTCCGTGAAAAGGCACAAAATATCCTCTCAGATGCATCATGCAAGGAAGTGGGGGTTTTGGGATTCCGGAATTCAAAATTTTCCTACCACGGGTCGAACCATGGTCAGCCCGTGGTAACGACGATCATCATTCCCTTTCCCCTAGCGGAAACCCTGCCTACCCCCTGCTGCCAGGATTATTTTAAGATGAAAAGGGGCTAACTTTGGCAAGAAAAGTCTGATCAAAGTATAATCGGAGTTGCAGAGGTTCCCGTGGTAGTGAGCATCCATCCCAAGTTTCAAAGGTATTGACCCATAAATATCTGAGAACATCTCTTGACAAAATTCAGGTATTCAGGGACGAAAAGGTGCATGACTCTCTTAAAATAAAGTCTGATCGAAACAATAACCGCAGATGCACAGGTTCCCAAGGTAGTAAACATCCATACCAAGTTTCAAAGGAATTGACCCTAATAAACATCTGAGAAAATCTCCGGACAAAATTCTAGGCCTGCTTTTTTCCCAAGTCTAAAAGGGGCATAATTCTGGTAAAAATAATCCGACTGGAACTATAACTGAGGGTGCACAGGTTCCCATGGTGGTGAACATTCAAACCAATTTCGAGCAGATTGTCCATAAACATGAGAAAATCCCTGGGCAAAATTATGTTTTCAGACAGATGGACAAGGTAATTTCAGTATACCTCCCCCCTTCCTTCCCAACTCCTTGCGGGAGAGGAGTGGGAAGGTGGGTATAAAAATGACAACTAGTGATCTCAAACCGAAGCTATTTTTATCACTTCAAATATTTTTTACAGAGGTCATAGAAATCAATAATGAATTCAAATAAACCTAGTATTTACATCTTAACCCCCTAAAAACTTTATTATCCACGCATCCAGGGCTCGATTTAACTGGATTCGCATAGCGATTATCGAATCAATTTTCAACTATAGCTAATCAATTTTGCATGACAAAACCTATAAATAATAGGAAATGCTAATCAAAATTTATTCAAGTCAGTGAACTGCTATTCAATTTTTAAAAATTGGGCAGTTTGGGGATATTTAAATCAGAGTCCAGCCGGGAGAACGATTATGTCGCCCTTAAAAGCTCTAAGTCGCCTAGAAAAATAGTCGGGGCGATTACAAGTCGCCCTCTAAAAATTGGCCAAAATGAGGAAAGGCTGAACTGAGTGACCCGAGGTTTACATAACAAGAAGGACGCCAATGCCCTATAGCTCACCAACATTCCTCTTTGATAGTAACTTTGGCAAACACAAGAACTGTATCAAACATGCTCATAACATGCGCCAAAGCTGACCTAAACACAACCTCTTAAAAAAGTAAAACACAGAAACTGACATAAACACTAAGTTAAACATGAAATTCTGAGCTAAACAGAAAACTAAACCAACTAAAAATGTCAAGAAAAATGTTTAAAATGCAGGGTATGAGGGGTTAACCATGGAACAATGATACTGAGGAACATCTATGATGAATACAAGAGCGCACGTATCGCTGAAGCAATACAATGTCCCCTACCGGACTAATGAGCATTAATAATTATACAAATGTTATAACCTAGATGTGATCAGCATGAATTCCATTGAAGCATTTCCAAAAAAAGTTCAGAAAACTGATATTTTGGCGCTTTTCCATATTTCCAAGGGCCATAACTCACACAAGAATAATGCAATCAGCATGAAACTCAAACCTGATCTGTAAGACATCGTTCTATAGTAGGTTACCAAGAATGAAATCATTCGGTTGAAGCATTTCAAAAAAAAAGTCCGGAAAACTAAAGTATGACTAACAGACTGACTGACAGAGTGCAAATGAAACTTGATCTGTAAGTCATCATTCTATAGTAGGTTACCAAATATGAAATCATTCCGTTAAAGCATTTCCAAAAAAAGTCTGGAAAACAAAAGTATGACAGACAGACTGACTGACAGACTGACAGATGGATGGACAGAGTGTAAATGAAACTTGATCTGTAAATCATCATTCTATAGTAGGTTACCAAAAAGAAAATCATTCCGTTGAAGCGTTTCCAGAAAAAGTCTGGAAAACTGATATTTTGGTGCTTTTCCTAATTTCCAAGGGCCATAACTCACACAAGAATAAGGCAATCAGCATGAAACTCAAACTTGATCTGTAAGTCATCGGTCTATAGTAGTTTACCAATGAAAGTGTCAATGACACTGTAGTTCAACTTGTTAAGACATGTACATGTGATACAGCAAACATCTAGGTAATGACCTGATAACAAAGGTACATATAAAGTATTGTAACGGTCTGTACATAAATACTGACTGTAGCCTGTAAAAAATGTATAGGTAAAGTATTGTAAAAGGGGGAGGGGGGGGGGGGGGGAGGGGTGATAGTCAGATGCTAAACTTGAAAAGAAATCTTTGAGTCCCAGAGTGGGTCTGACTGAACCCCAAAATATTTGTTCTCATAGCACAGTGATAACAAAGGCACCCCAAAACACACTCGTTCCTGTCCCAAGGTGATTACAAAGGTACCCAAGAAGTTTCCTGAAGATCAGTTCATAAATACGAGCTGTATAGAAGTTGTGACAAAAAACTGATTGGACCTAATTTCGGTACAAAATGGCCACTGGCAGCCATCTTGAATTTTGGACCGCACCCAGAAACACTAGTTCTCATCCCAAGGTGATAACAAAGGTACCCAATAAGTTCCGTGAAGATCGGTTGATAAATACAGCCTCTAACCCGAGCAGTATTGACATGTGCACTTATAGTGTATAAGTAGCACTAAATAAATCAAAATTCATCTAATTTGCATAATTTCTGCACGAGAAAAAAACCTGTACTGTATGTGATGTATTCCATTTTACTAAACATTCATACAAAAAATGAAAGTGTCAATGACACTGTAGCTCAACTTGTCAAGACAAAGACATGTACATGTATAGTATGTGACACAGCAATGACAAACATCTAGGTAATGACCTGATAACAAAGGTACATATAAAGTATTGTGACGGTCTGTACATAAATACTGAGCGTTGCCTGTAACAAATGTATAGGTAAAGTATTGTAAAGGTGGGTGACAGTCAGATGCTAAACTAGAAAAAATCTTTGAGACCCAGAGTGGGTCTGACTGAACCCCAAAATATTTGTTCTCATAGCACAGTGATAACAAAGGCACCCCAAAACACACTCATTCCTGTTCCAAGGTGAAAACAAAGGTACCCAAGAAGTTTCGTGAAGATCAGTTCACAAATATGAGCTGTGTAGAAGTTGTGACAAAAAACTGATTGGACCTAATTTCGATACAAAATGGCCACTGGCAGCAATCTTGAATTTTCGACCGCACCCAGAAACACTCGTTCTCGTCCCAAGGTGATAACAAAGGTACCCAAGAAGTTTTGTGAAGATCGGTTCATAAATACAGCCTCTAGCCCAAGCCGTATTGACATGTGCACTTACAGAGTATAAGTAGCACTGAATAAATCAAAGTTCATCTAATTTGCATAATTTCTGCACGAGAAAACAACCCGTACTATATGTGATGTATTCCATGTTACTAAACATTCATACAAAGATTTATTCAAATCAGAACTTTCATACAGAAGTTCTGTACAAAAGACTGATTGCACTAATTTTGGGACAAAATGGCTGCTGGTGGCCATGTTGAATTTCGGACCACACCCAAAAACACTCGTTCTCATCCCACGGTAATAACAAAGGTACCCAAGAAGTTTCATAAAGATCGGTTCATAAATACGGCATCTAGCCTGAGCCGTATAGAAGTTGTGTACAAAAAACTGATTAGACCTAATTTTGATACAAAATGGCCACTGGCAGCCATCTTGAATTTTGGACCGCACCCAGAAACACTCGTTCTCGTCCCAAGGTGATAACAAAGGTACCCAAGACGTTTCGTGAAGATCGGTGCATAAATACAGACTCTAGCCCGAGCCGTATTGTCATGTGTACTTACTGTGTGTAAGCAGCACTGAAAAAATCAAAAGTTCATCTAATTTGCATAATTTCTGCACGAGAAAAAAACCCGTATTATATGTGATGTATCCCATGGTACTAAACATTCACACAAAAAATTATTCAAATCAGCGCTTTCATATGGAAGTTCTGTGCAAAAATCTGACTGCACCAAATTTCGTACAAAATGGCTGCCATCGGCCATCTTGAATTTCGGATCGGACCCCAAAACACTCGTTCTCGTCCCACGGTGATAACAAAGGTACCCAAGAAGTTTCGTAAAGATCGGTTCATAAATACGGCCTCTAGCCCGAGCCGTATTGGCATTTGCACTTACAGTGCTGAAAGTAACACCAAAAAACATCAAAGTTAGTCTAATTTGCATAATTTACGCACGAGAAAAAAAGCCGTATTATATGTGATGTATCCCATGGTACTAAACATTCATACAAAAAATTATTCAAATCAGAGCTTTCATATGGAAGTTCTGTACAAAAAACAGATTTCTGCATCGTCGGTACAAAATGGCAGCTGGCAGCCATCTTGAATTTCGGACCGCACCCAAAAACACCCACAGTCATAACAAAGGTACCCAAGAAGTTTCGTAAAGATCTGTTCATAAATACGACCTCTAGCCCGAGCCGTATCCAATTGTTGACGGACAGATGGACAGACGGCCAGACGGACGACGGGCCATGGCATAAGCTCAAATTTGGCTTCGCCAAAGTTGAGCTAATTATTCAAATCAGAACTTTCATACAAAAGTTTGGTACAAAAGACTGATTGCACTAATTTTGGTACAAAATGGCTGCTGGTGGTCATCTTGAATTTCGGACCACACCCCAAAACACCCGTTCTCATCCCACGGTGATAACAAAGGTATCCAAGAAGTTTCGTAAAGATTGGTTCATAAATACGGCCTCTAGCCTGAGCCATATAGAAGTTGTGTACAAAAAACTGATCAGACTCGTTCTCGTCCCAAGGTGATACCAAAGGAACCCAAGACGTTTCGTGAAGATCAGTTCATAAATACAGACTCTAGCCCAAGCCGTATTGACATGTGTTCTTACTGTGTGTAAGTAGCACTGAAAAAATCAAAGTTCATCTAATTTGTATAATTTCTGCACAAGAAAAAAAACCCCGTATTATATGTGATATATCCCATGGTACTAAACATTCACACAAAAAATTATTCAAATCAACGCTTTCATATGGAAGTTCTGTGCAAAAATCTGATTGCATCTAATTTTGTACAAAATGGCTGCCATCGGCCATCTTGAATTTCGGACCGGACCCAAAAACACTTGTTCTTGTCCCACGGTGATACCAAAGGTACCTAAGAAGTTTCGTAAAGATCGGTTCATAAATACGGCCTCTAGCCCGAGCCATATTGGCATTTGCACTCACAGTGCTGAAAGTAACACTAAATACATCAAAGTTAGTCTAATTTGCATAAATTTATGCACGAGAAAAAAACCTGTATTATATGTGATGTGTCCCATGGTACTAAACATTCATACAAAAAATTATTCAAATCAGCACTTTCATATGGAAGTTCTGTGCAAAAATCTGATTGTACCTAATTTTGTACAAAATGGCTGCTAGCGGCCAACTTGAATTTCAGAACGGACCCAAAAACACTCGTTCTCATCCCATGGTCATAACAAAGGAACCCAAGAAGTTTCGTAAAGATCGGTTCATAAATGCGGCCTCTAGCTCAAGCCGTATTGAATTGTTGACAGACAGACGGACAGACGACCGACTGGCCATGGCATAAGCTCAAATTTGGCTTCGCCAAAGTTGAGCTAAAAATGAAATCATTCCGTTGAAGCGTTTCCAAAAAAACTCCGGAAAACTGATATTTTGGTGCTTTTCCATATTTCCAAGGGCCATAACTCATACAAGAATAATGCAATCAGCATGAAACTCAAACTTGATCTTTAAGTCATCGTTCTATAGTAGTTTACCAAAAATGAAATCATTCCGTTGAAGCGTTTCCAAACAAGGGGCCTTAATCGCTCACCGGGCAAAGTGATTCAAACAAAGTGGTTCAAAGAAGTATTTGGGGTCACATTCAGTTAGACATGGTTCATCAACACTACAAAGGAATGAAGTCATGAGAGACAAATTTTATGGAACTAGGGACATGGCTTGAACAAACTTGAATCTTTCCCCACTAAGGATGCTGCATACCAAATATCAAAGCATTCATCTGCTGGATCTGAAGAAGATTTTTAAAGAAACTTGCTCATTTTGAACTAAGTTATTATTCGGGCTCCCACAGCGAGCCCAAATATGAACCCAGGGACTTGGCTTGAACAAACTTGAATCTCACCCCCTAAGGATGCTGCATGCCAAATATCAAAACATTCTGACTGCTAAATCTGAAGACGATGATTTTTAAAGAAAATTTCCTCATTTCGAACTAAGTTACAATTCAAGCTCCCACAGTGAGCCCAAATATGGACCTAGGGATATGGCTTGAACAAACTTGAATCTCACCCCCACCCCCCCCCCCCCCCCCTCCCCCTAAAGATGCTGCATACCAAATATCAAAACATTCTGACTGCTGGATCTGAAGAAGAAGATTTTTAAAGAAAATTCCTCATTTTGAACTAAGCTATAATTCGGGCTACCACAGTGAGCCCAAATATGAACCCAGGGACTTGGCTTGAACAAACTTGAATCTCACCCCCCTAAGCATGCTGCACACCCAATATCAAAAGATTCTGCCTCCTGGATCTTGAGAAGAAGATTTTTTAAGAAATTTGCCTGAAATGCACAAATTTCGAATTCGGGCTTCTATACTGAGCCCAATTATGAATCCAGGCGGCCAATTTGAACAAACTTGATCAGATCCACCCCACAATGTTGCATACCAAATATCAAAAGATTTGCCTGCTGGATCTTAAGAAGAAGATTTTTAAAGAAATTTGCCTGAAATGCACTAAGTTCAAATTTGGGCTCCTATAGTGAGCCCAAATATGAACCCAAGGGGCCGATTTGAACAAACTTGAATCAGATCCACTCCACAATGTTGCATACCAAATATCAAAAGATTCTGCCTCCTGGATCTGGAGAAGATGATTTTTTAAGAAATTTGGCTGAAATGCACTAAGTTCAAATTAGGGCTTCTATACTGAGCCCAAATATGAATCCAGGGAGCCAGTTTGAACAAACTTGAATCAGATCCACCCCATAATGTTGCATACCATATATCAAAAGATTCTGCCTGCTGGATCTGGAGAAGAAGATTTTTAAGAAATTTGGCTGAAATGCACTAAGTTCAAATTCGGGCTTCTATACTGAGCCCAAATATGAATCCAGGAGGCTGATTTTGACAAACTTGAATCAGATCCACCCCACAATGTTGCATACCAAATATCAAAAGATTCTACCTGCTGGATCTGGAGAAGAAGATTTTTTAAGAAATTTGCCTGAAATGCACTAAGTTCGAATTTGGGCTTCTATACTGAGCTCAAATGTGAATTCAGGGGGCCGATTTGAACAAACTTGAATCAGATCCACCCCACAATGTTGCATACCAAATATCAAAAGATTCTGCCTGCTGGATCTGAAGAAGAAGATTTTTTAAGAAATTTGCCTGAAATGCACTAAGTTCGAATTCGGGCTTCTATACTGAGCCCAAATATGAATCCAGGGGGCCAATTTGAACAAACTTGAATCAGACCCATACCAAGATGATGCATACCAAGTATCAAAAGATTCTGCCCACTTGTTCTGGAGAAGATTTTTTAATAATTTTTCTATAATACATACGGTGCTATCAGAGTTATGCCCCATACAGAGCCCCCATGGGACGTGGCCATTTCAGTTGAACAAACCTGAATTGCCATATAGTAATGAATATCCACGTGAAGTTTCGTGAAAATCGGACCAGTGGTTTCAGAGGAGAAGTCGTTTGAAAAATGTTCACGCCGACAGACGCCTTACGACGGGCGGCCGGTGATAAGTTGAGCTCCCTTCGGTGAGCTAAAAAACTCCAGAAAACTGATATTTTGGTGCTTTTTCCCATATTTCCAAGGGCCATAACTCACACAAGAATAATGCAATCAGCATGAAACTCAAACTTGATCTGTAAGTCATCGTTCTACAGTAGTTTACCAAAAAATGAAATCATTCCGTTGAAGCATTTCCAAAAAAACTCCGGAAAACTAAAGTGTGACTGACAGACTCACAGACTAACAGACTGATGGATGGACAGAGTGCAAACCTATAGTCCCCTCCGCCGATGCCGGTAGGGAACTAATAAGTGCCATGGGAAGAGAAGGAGCACAGCAGCTGACCTAAACACTAAGTTAAACATGAAATTCCGAGCTAAACAGAAAACAAAAAGCAACTAAAAATGTCAAGAAATATGTTTAAAATGCAGGGTATGAGGGGTTAATCATGAAACAATGATACTGAGGAACATGTATGATGAATATAAGTGCCATCGGAAGAGAAGGAGCACAGCAGTTGACCTAAACACTTAGTTAAACATGAATTTCTGAGCTAAACAGTAAACTAAACGCTAAACAGTAAACTAAGCACAACTAAAAATGTCAAGAAAAATGTTTAAAATGCAGAGTATGAGGGGTTAATCATGGAAAAATGATACTGAGGAACATGTATGATGAATATAAGTGCCATGGGAAGAGAAGGAGTACAGCAGCTGACCTAAACACTTAGTTAAACATGAAATTCTGAGGTAAACAGAAAACTGAATGCAACTAAAAATGTCAAGAAACATGTTTAAAATGCAGGGTATGATGGGTTAAATCATGGCAGAATGATAATAATCATCATATAGCAGCATTATAAAGGCCTATGTAAATAGGGCGAGTAAGTGACCTAAACAGAAGCTTTAACATTATTGGACACGTACGATGACGCCCACGCCCACCGATCAAGCCATGCCATAAGCTCACACAACTGAAGTTGGTGAGCTAAAAATGATTATTTTTTAAGAATTGAATGTGCTTGAGTGTGATAAATGGGCATTTTCATTCGTCAAATAAGCGACCATTTATTTGAAATCACACGGCAATCAATTGGCATTGTCGCTTTTGGCAGATTTTTTATTTCTATTTTGTTCCATTTCGGCCAGAGCTTCAAGTGTCGAAACGAAAATAGGTGACTTTTGCGACTCAACTAAATAACCCTGTTTGAAAGTAGGTTACTTCCCTTAGGATGCCGAAAATGTATACACAACAGACGTATTTTCTAACACTGTATTTTTATTTCGTTTTGCTGACGACTGTTAACTGTTGGGCTGTCTGTTTCCAGAAAAACACGAATGGAATTGAAACACATGTAAAAAAAAGCTTTAGTTATGACAAGAAAAGCTTTATACAGGGCACAGGTGTGCATGTGAAGGATCTTGAAAAAGGGGTCCTCCTAAACACCGGAATGACACAGAATGCCATAAAAATGATGCGGAATGACATTTATTTCACAAAATACTCCACCCCAGAATGTATTTTGTTTATTAACTAACAAAGTACCTTCCAAGCAACCTTCTTACATCTGGTCCTGTTCACACTTTCAGACTTAGGAAATTATTAGCTTAGTAGACTTGGGGGATTGGCATGATGAAGAGGGGAGGGGTGCATGAAGGAGAGGGTAGCAGTGGGAGATTTTCAGTGAATAATTACTTTGTGATTTTTTAACCTGGCATAGATGCATCATGGACAACTGGACCTGGATTAATCGGACGGTAATGGAGGACCATAGGCTGAAAATATGAAGGAAGGGGGGGGGAAGGGGTTACATAAATATTTTTAATTTTCCCCGCTTGCCTATGAAGTCTCCCAACTTGACTCTGCAGTCTCCCTATTTTTTCTGGAGGGAGACATGAAGTCTAACTAAAATTCCCCCCTAGGCTGGTCCCTGATTTAAATTAGAACTGAATTGGTTAACCGGATAACCAGTTTGAAACTGGTTATCTACCTAACGGATTTGAAAAAACATCAACCGGTTAACCGAAATATCGATAGTGACCGTCATTCCACAGTTGAAAGGTAGTAAATCTTCGGCTTCTTCTTTGTGATAGTTTACACCCCGAAGCCGCGTTGTATATATTGAGAAATAATTGACTTTGGCGTTCAAGACTTCGTTAATGATCGGCAGTTTCTGAGTAATGAGTAATTGCAGAAACTATTCTGTAGTATGTATACAAACGAACGTTGTCAAGTACTCAACAACGTTTATTTGTATACACACTACAGAATAGTTTCTGAGAATACTGCTTTCCAATTCCTATTGTTTTGATTGTGTGAAAAAATGGCTACGGATAACCGGATATTATCTGGTTATAGCTCGCGGTTAGTCAGTGTTGAAAATGAGAAAACCGTTTCAGCCCTAATTTAAATACTTCGGTATTCAGAAAATGATATGGCAGTATAGTGTTATAGCAATTATTTTTCACAGAGATGTGTCAAACAATGTATAGGGATAAAATGTCTGCTTGCAACTTAGCCCAAAATATATGTCAGAATTACAGAAACATCCGCTAATAATTACGCCCAGAATAAGATAATTAGCAGATGCTTTATTCACCATCGCTGTGAACATTCTGGGTGTAATTCTGCAACTCCGGAATGAAACACTCAGAGGAGTCTTCATAACATTATAATATTCAGGAGTTCTCCGATTCTGAAGTGTGCGTTATCATGCCCCACTTTATCATTGAAGTACTAAAATTAGCACAACACATCATGTAAATTGCCTTTTTAACTGAATGTGGAAATGGTCTGGTTGAGAAGCATCATATTTGTCTTGGCTACAAAAGCACAAATGACTTTTGAAAACAATAAACTACCATGCATAGGACTTGTATCAACCACTTTTGAGCACATCATTTTGAAGGCAACATACTATCATGACATCAGCATGTGCAAACAGTCGATCACTTTTTAAGTACACATGTAAAATTACAGAGAATCCCATGGCATTTCCCAAGGAAAATTTCCTGGTTTTAAACAGCAGGCACACCACTGGTCAAAATGAACAATGTGACTATGCATTCTTACTGGAATACAGTCCACAGTCTTCCGCCTCAACTTGTTTCAAATTCATGGTAAACAATATTCAATCCCTTGCATAACAATGGTCAGTCACTGTTGACACATACCACTTGAACACTTGGGGAAAAAAAAGTAATAAATGAAGGTTTCATGGTCTGTGAGGGCAGAGAGAGTGGTAAAAAGGAAAAAGACCCAAATTTAAACCAACAATAATAATAATCCACACCAGTGAAGTAAAATCAGTTCTTGTAAACTGTGATAGAGCAAGTTGAAACCTGCATACCAGGGTAAAACTGAGTTTAGTTTTCGGCATACAGATTATGATTTAATTGGTCGGTATCAGAGGCAGTATTGAAAATTGTGCCAATTATAATCAGTATACCAAACTGCCCAACACTACATTAGTACTCGAACGATTAGTCGACTAGGCAATGTCGACTCTGGGCAAACCAGTAGTCGACTCTCAATTGTGCAGTTGACTAGTCGGAGAAGTTCAAGCTTTTAGGTAAATAGTATCCCTTCTGTGCCACTGTCAGACAGTTTGAACAGCAATATTGGGCAATCAATGTATACATCTATTGCCATTTAATAGTAGTGACAGTAGTTTGTTTTAACTGGTACTAGCAGAGTGCTGAATTATTTTGGGCTATAAGGATATGTTATTAATTTGCCTTGTTGCAACTTATAAATCGCAACAAGGCAAATTAAATAAGACTATATAATTTCACTCTTAGCATAATTAGAAGCACACTAACAGAATAATGTTCCAGTAAGTTGCTTTATATGAATGCCCAAGTGAAGCCAAATTTGGACCTTCAGCACTCTACCGGAACACCAACACTGTTATAAGGAGACAGGTTATCACCAATGACTAGTTGAAGTCGACTTGACTTTTGGGTATTGACTAGTCGACTTTGGAATTCACTAGTCGTTTGAGCACTACACTACATCAGGTATAGTTTTGGAGGGATGTGCATACACACTGTGCAGAAACAGAAACAAAGGAAAGCCTGCACAATAATAATCCATTCAGACATTAATAAAGGCCAGTTAAGGGGTCGTCCAACCTAACTTTGGTCAATTTTTTGACATTTTTCCCAATGCCTCAGAAACAGATAAGAGAAGTAAGGAAAGGCAAATTATATATCAAAATAATGAGTAAAGTGCATAGAAAATGTACATATAATTTTTTTCAGGAAAAAAAGTTAATTTTAGGATTTTGAAGAAGATTAATTTGCAAATGGCATAAGTAACGAACCGGTAAAACCACAACATAATCGGTAATTCGAAAGCCTTGTCCTCAATATAATGATAACATACTACAGACTCGGAGAAAGCATTTTTTTGACACACACTCTGGTGGGGTTTGACGTTTGAATGTAATAACACCAACGCAAATTTTTGATGTTCCGGATGTGGCCATGTTTCAATGATGTTTTTCCGGTCATGTTATTACGATGTGGTTCTTGCAGAAATACTCAATTTGGGCAATCGTAAGAATGCAAAGACGTGATCACGCCCTTTATTTGTTTGAGACAATGTATGAGCGGATTTGCAAACAGGTGACAGCAAATTCTTGAGCTGTTAATGTCATAACTGCAAAATATGGTTCGAAATTCCCTCTCGTGTTTACAGGCCGTCTGAACTTTTTTGTTGACAAAAAATCTGAATTATTGCGCAATAGAAAGACAACATGAACCACTTGTAAAAAAAAATAACCGAGTGTATAAAATAGGGACGATACATATAAAATAAGGCAATATTCATAACAAAGTAAGCAGAATGCTTCAGAAATCACTTTTTCACGAAGTATATTCCAAGTGACCTGGAACTATATTGAGCGTGTTGATTTCCCCCAGATGTTGTGAAGTTATTTACTTCCTAGTAACCATGGAATTTGAAGGCGGGTATGTTTGATGTCTGCAAAGGACCGATTGAAGATGGGTTGAAAATGATGCATTCGTGCTTTTAAATAAGGTGCGCTTGGACGATGCTGAGAATTTAGTTTTTTCTTGCAACCAACCATAGTAATACAAGCGTCGATCAGTGTCTTTTATGATCGTTTTACACTGACAAATGTGACAAATCTCCTTTACCGGAAACCATCCCCCAATTTGCATATCACAATAAACATAACCGCTGTCACGGAGTGTCAGCGTGGCCGTGTGGTCAAAACCGAAACGAATTATCGAATGCACGGTCAGTATTAGCTGCAATTGGCTTTCAAACAAATGAAATACACGAAATATTCGCAATTTCTTCATTATTCATGCCGTGTTACATTTTAACCAAACCACATGCGTTCAGTTTCGTATGTCGGCATCAAACTGATATTGTTTGTGGTAATTACATAGTACGAGAAGGCGAAGGAAGCCAAATATTTTCCATCATCTATTAATTAATTCAAATTGATAATTTCTTTTATTTTACTGAAATTATGAACTGATAAGGTGGGTGTGTTATTATGCCCCAGACCTGGAAGTTGGAAAATCAAAGGCACATCTAGGGCCGTGCAGTGGTGACCCCCTGTCCTCTTAATCTTAGTCTTACCCATTCATCATTACATGTACCAACATTCTCCCTTGTATCTCAACCATTGCTACTCCAATTTGAAGGATATATGGTGTTGTGATCGAGCATCATGGGGAAACAATGCCTGTGTAGCTGCTGTAGCAGGTGTTTCTTCCCACATTTTTTTAGAGTTGTGGTACTTTTTCACTCTTTTGAGTTAGAAAATTTTGTTTATAACTAGTTGATTTGTTACAATTTGTTGCAAAGTGCCTGCTAATACCCTCAATTGTATTGCTACAGAATTTTCTTGTGAAAATTTTGTTCCTATTACTTATCGAGCAACAACCTAATGAATATTCTGTATAAAGCCACCAATCTGATGTTTGACACTTTTATCGGAGCTGTTTTGAAGGCTTATGGAACTCAAAATGTTGATTATGGCAGGACTTTTCTATTCACCCATTAATCGATAAATTAAGTGTTATAGTTGCAAGTAAGAAGCATGAAAGGTCCAGAACTAAAGTCTAAAAAGAATGTTTTGCAATGTAACATGATTTTTGCAGATACACTTATTTGGAGGATTACCTGTCTGATAGTGTTTGGAACATGTGTGGCCAGGATCTTCAAAAAGAAAAAAGAGTTAAACTTTGAGAAAAAAGGCATATGCCTTGAGTGCCGGAGGTAGCGTCATACAAGGAAGAGGGCCCCCCCCCCCCCTCCCCCCCCTTCCGGGAAATTGTTTGTGTCAAATGGAGCTCACTTGTCATCTTTTGGGGATTGCTTTGTGTACTGCGTTCTTGAGAAAAATATGTGAGACCCTCTGGATGTGCCCTTCTGATCTCAATATGTCAATAAGCCTCCTTGGGCAAAGTACATGCAATAATGGTTATGTAAGGTTGATTTGATGTGTTCTGAATAACAATGTACTTTTAAGTACATTAGATGGTTTATTGCAGTGACAGGTTACAGTTACCCTTATTTCTTCTTCAACAGATATCATGAGTGTATTGGTGTCCAAGAGTTAAACAAAGCTAATATACTTATTGATAAACCAGACAAATTTAACAATTTAATCACTATCAAATTGATGCATGGGATAAAAGGGGTTACAGTGCAAGGGGTTTGTAAATATATTTATTCAACTACAATGTATGACTTTGCAGTGCATTCTACATAGGAGAATATCATATTTTCTTTCCAAACCATTACAGTAACACATACATCTTGATAATGGGAGACACTCTTTTGTCCTTCTGTACTTCTTCTGCTGGACTCCTTCAAGTTGACCTTTGTTGAACTCCCCAAATCAAAACATAAACAAAAGAAAATGTCTGCCTTCAATCAGTGAGCACTCCACTTATAACATTTGGTCTCAATCTTTATTACTTTCATAAATTAGGAAAAGATTTCTTCGAGTATGTACTTAAATGTTTATAGAATACAGCTGTTATTTTATTTTGAGGTCTTTTATTGTAAAAATTTTGTTCTCTTACTTATGCCTCAGCAGACTTTCAGGTGGTGTTATTTACACATGGCAGCAGTTCCATGGCAAATTTCAGTTTCCACATGTTCTATGTTTCATTCCAAGCATTTTGGTATATAATTTATTGGGGTTATTCATTTTGGGACTTTTTTAGACTTGAAAGAAAATTACATGAAATTTGACCAAAGTTAGGTTGGACGTCCCCTTAAGTAAGCATTAGTAACTAACACAAACATACCACTGGGCATATCTATCAACCCTTAAAATACAATAGATCAATAGATGAACCAAACAATGGACGAAAAAATACAGGATGCAAAGTGCCCACATTCCACAAACAGCTGTGTTAATTAATATTCATGAACAAATAAAACTAAAGACTACAGTGACAAATTGTGGGATATTTTTTTCAAAGAAAAAGTGATGACACTTAATTGTTTTCCCTCAGGTCTGAGTTGTCTAAACATTGTGGTTTTTAATCAAAATAAAATAACGCTGTGCATGTTAGTAAAAGAAAATGCTTTTTTAAAGATACTGGTTGCAGCTGAACATAAGGTAGCAAGTGCAGTAAATTTTATTCGATTGATTATCATCCAAAATGTAACTGTGTTGTGAACTTTTTACAAACTTGGCTGTCCAGAACAATGCTCAAGTTTTCTCCCCCCAAATTAGATACTGTATCCTACTGATATACCCTTCATTTGGTGATCATTTTTTAGGGCTTATACACCGGCTGGATAAACTGGACTTCCACATGTATTGCGGTCATGAAATTGCCATAATGCTGAAAGTAACATGTGAAACAGAATAGAACAGCTAATCAAAATTGTATTTTTTTATACAAATCTACTGAGATTTGCGTACTTGGAGATTTGGGCGAATCTTATTGCAAATAGATTTGCATCGAAATTTTGCCCCTGCTCAATAAATAAATAACATTATTAAGCAATTGCACTAAAACATACCATGCATTTATGATGAGCTGCCAAGTCTTTTCCATTACCGACTGTGGTCACATGAAGTTTACCACATATATTTTCAACCTCAACACCATACTTGCAAAAACAGCACAGATATGCCTCAAGAGTACCCTCTTTGCTGGACATGGTGAACCTACCAACAAACAAAATTTGAAATACATGTAAAAAAGGAAAACAAAATGAAGGTGTCAATGACACTGTAGCTCAACTTGTTTAAGACATGTACATGTATAGTATGTGACACAGCAATAACAAACAACTAAGTAACAACCTGATAACAAAGGTACATGTAAAGTATTGTAACGATCTGTACATAAATGCTGACCGTAGCCTGTAACAAATATATAGGTAAAGTATTGTAAAAGTGGGGTGACAGTTAGGTGGTAAACTAGAAAAGAAATTGAGTCCCAGAGTGGGTCTGACTGAACCCAAAAATATTTGTTCTCATAGCACAGTGCTAACAAAGGCACCCAAAAACACTTGTTCCTGTCACAAGGTGATAACAAAGGTACCCCAAGAAGTTTTGTGAAGATCAGTTCATAAATACAGACTCTAGCCCGAGCCATATTGACAACTGCACTTACTGTGTATAAGCAGCACTGAACAAATCAAAGTTCATCTAATTTGCATAATTTCTGCACGAGAAAAAAACCTGTATTATATGTGACGTATTCCATGTTACTAAACATTCCTACAAAATTTATTCAAATCAGAACTTTCATACAGAAGTTCTGTACAAAAAACTGCACTAAGTTTGGTACAAAAAGGCTGCTGGCAGCCATCTTGAATTTTGGACCACACCCAAAAACACTCGTTCTCGTCCCACGGTGATAACAAAGGTACCTGGTACCCAAGAAGTTTCGTAAAGATCGGTTCATAAATACAGACTCTAGCCCGAGCCGTATTGACATGTGCACTTACTGTATATAAGTAGCACTGAATAAATCAAAGTTCATCTAATTTGCATAATTTTTGTACAAGAAAAAAACCTGTATTATATGTGATGTATTCCATGTTACTAAACATTCATACAAAAATTTATTCAAATCAGAACATTCATACAGAAGTTCTGTACAAAAAACTGATTGCACTAACTAAAGTATAAAATGGATGCTGGTGGCCATCTTGAATTACAGACCTGAGCTCAAAATATAAACATGATTGTGAGAAACAAAAACTGATGATGAGACAAACAATGAAATTAAAGGATACTTGTCCTTCAACCATAACTAAACAACTAGCCCACACAAAATGAAAGTGTCAATGACACTATAGCACAACTTGTCAAGATATGTACATGTATAGTATGTAACACAGCAATGACAAACATCTAGGTAATGACCCGATAACAAAGGTACATATAAAGTATTGTAACGGTCTGTACATAAATACTGGCCGAAGCCTGTAACAAATGTATAGGTAAAGTATTGTGAAGGTGGGTGACAGTCAGATGCTAAACTAGAAAAGAAATCTTTGAGTCCCAGAGTGGGTCTGACTGAACCCCAAAATATTTGTTCTCATAGCACAGTGATAACAGAGGCACCCCAAAACACACTCATTCCTGTCCCAAGGTGAAAACAAAGGTACCCAAGAAGTTTCGTGAAGATCAGTTCAAAATACGAGCTGTATAGAAGTTGTGACAAAAAACTGATTGGACCTAATTTTGGTACAAAATGGCATCTGGCAGCCATCTTGAATTTTGGACCGCACTCAGAAACACTCGTTCTCGTCCCAAGGTGATAACAAAGGTACCCAAGAAGTTTCGTAAAGATCGGTTGATAAATACAGCCACTAGCCCGAGCCGTATTGACATGTGCACTTACAGTGTATAAGTAGCACTAAATAAATCAAAATTCATCTAATTTGCATAATTTCTGCACGAGAAAAAAACCTGTACTATATGTGATGTATTCCATGTTACTAAACATTCATACAAAAATTTATTCAAATCAGTACTTTCATACAGAAGTTCTGTACAAAAGACTGATTGCACTAATTTTGGTACAAACTGGCTGCTGGTGGCCATCTTGAATTTCGGATCACATCCTAAAACACTCGTTCTCATCCCACGGTGATAACAAAGGTACCCAAGAAGTTTCGTAAAGATCGGTTTATAAAAACGGCCTCTAGCCTGAGCCGTATATAAGTTGTGTACAAAAAACTGATTAGACCTAATTTCGGTACAAAATGGCCACTGGCAGCCATCTTTAATTTCGGACTGCACTCAAAAACACCCGTTCTCGTCCCAAGGTGATAACAGAGGTATCGAAGTTTCGTGAAGATCAGTTGATACATACAGCCTCCAGCCCGAGCCGTACTGACATGTGTACTTACTGTGTGTAAGTAGCACTGAAAAAATCAAAGTTCATCTAATTTGCATAATTTCTGCATGAGAGAAAAACCCGTATTATATGTGATGTATTCCATGGTACTAAACATTCACACAAAAAATTATTCAAATCAGAGCTTTCATGTGTAAGTTCTGCGCAATAATCTGATTGGCCCTAATTTTGAACAAAATGGCTGTCAGTGGCCATCATGAATTTCGGACCGCACCCAAAAACACTCGTTCTCATCCTACAGTGATAACAAAGGTACCCAAGAAGTTTCATAAAGATCGGTTCATAAATGCGGCCTCTAGCCCGAGTGGTATTGGCATCTGCACTGACAGTGCTGAAAGCAAAACTAAATAAATCAAAGTTAGTCTAATTTGCATAATTTAAGCACGAGAAAAAAACCTGTATACAAAAAATTATTCAAATCAGAGCTTTCATATGGAAGTTCTGTACAAAAAACAGATTTCTGCATCGTCGGTACAAAATGGCAGCTGGAAGCCATCTTGAATTTCAGACCGCACCCAAAAACACTCGTTCTCGTTCCACAGTCATAACAAAGGTACCCAAGAAGTTTCGTAGCCCGAGCCATATCCAATTGTTGACGTACAGACAGTCGGATGGACAGAGAGACGGCCAGGCGGACGACAGGCCATGACAAAAGCTCAAATTTGGCTTCGCCAAAGTTGAGCTAACAAAAATACACTTTGCAAGATACGACTGGGCAGTCCGAGTTTCTTTATGCATTCTACAACAGGGGTTGAATATAGGACCCTTTTACAATAGCATTTATGCATGATTTTTTCAAATACAAAACAAAATTTCCCAATCTGAGTCTCTTTTAGAACAAAAATCTAATTCATAATTGGTATCCTAAACAGAGTGGTCATAAGCCACCAGAAAAACCAATGTTTGCCAACCCAATGAAGATAGAAAGTGTCTGAATTCAAATACAAACAATAGGTTCTTTTTTAACCCTTAATCCTTTACCCAACATAATGGCCAAAGCCGGCCAGTGCTTTTCTAAAAAATCGCCAGTTAATTTTCATAATCTTTTCATTTTTTGTCTCAAAAACATACAGTTAAAACTAGAAGTCCTGTCACGAACTGTGTGCTTATCTAGGCTTAATTGCGCATAGGAATTGTGCGCAGTTGCCATATCGAATGGCATCCAAAGCACGGCAGGCTTTCCTGGTTACTCATAGCAAACACAGGCAATGTTTCTGCCAATGGACCTCCAGGTTACCCAGAGGTACACTGGCTGAAACACTGCTTGTGCACAGGCCATAATGTATACAATTTGATAGCCTTACTATGGTAATAATGCATAGATTAACGCACACATCAACGTGCTATTTGTGCGCATTTCATGACAGGACTTCCAGTTTTAACTGTAGGTTATGGCTCCTCATTGGAAGGAGCTTGTCAAGCTTGTTCCAATGAGGGGTCATAACCTTTGTTTTTGAGACAAAAAACGAAAAACAATAGTTATTCAAGAACTTTTTTTGCAAGTGTTGTTTGCTTTTCATGTTAGGTAAAGGGTTAACCCTTTCAACCCGAAAGGCCGCTTTTCCAGCCCAAGAACATAATACGTCATAATTTTATTAAGTATGATGGCTGTTAAGTGAATGTGTTGGGTGGACCAATTAATATTTTCAATGTGATGCCCAAAAGGCTGCACGTTTAAAATATTAATTGGTCCACCCAAAATAATGAATATAAACTCTTCCAGTTGCTGCTATTGGACTGATCAAGACTGACATGGAATAACTTCACTGAACTTTGTAAAGGTGCCATATTTGTTCCTGTTTTCAGTCACGATTTCCAATGAGGCCCTGACCATGCATATCAACTTAACAGATGCTATTCAACTACACACTTGCAAAGAGATGAATGGCACCAGTATATATTTATGCACAATCCAGTGCATTTTTCGATCACATGATTCCAATTGTAAACAGTAAGGGCAATTTTTTAACATAAAAGACAAGTCACACTGTTCACCTCATGATCATACACAAAAAACAAAATCTGATTCAGTCCAAAAGACACTGTCGTAATGTGAATAAGTAATTGCTTTATCGATAACAGTAGTTAAGAGAGGCATGCAATCAACAAATATTTCTTATTTTCATTGCCAAATTTCCTACCCTTTTTGGGATCATTGCTAAGAAACTGAATGAATGGAATCTGAACATAGTGGAGTATCTGATACATTCAGAATGCTGAACTATGCTACCAATTTCTGGTACAAAAACTGTAGCACTAGCAGACGTCAAGTTCCAAAAACCACCTGTGCTTGCTATAATAATATTAACACTTTGAGTTTGGTCGGCGTCTGATCTCTTGTGGTTCTCAGGTGAGAAGACCTTGATTATTCCCACATTTCTCCTCACAGCACTAAGACAAACTGCTTGATATCCCACACCTCAGGGCTTGATTTAATCTGAAAATTTTGAATAGCAATTTACTATTCACCCTGGAAAATTGATTAGCAGTTGATCCAAAAGCACTTGAAACTAATAAATCTTGAATAGCAAAATTCAGAAATTGGAGAGCAAAGTGCTATGCTAATCCAGTTAAATCGAGCCCTGCACCTGTTCTTCCCAATCTCTCCCTTAAGCATACTAACCCTATCCTTTGTGTCACCTATCAACCACGTGTCCTTCATTCTCCCATCCCACTTCTCAGATGATTTTTTACCCTGGGTTGTGCCCACTTCTAAGTCTGAGTGAATAGTTTTCTGTGAACTCCCTCACTTGGTCTCTTCACCCTTTCTTTATGCTTGAATTCCAAATATTCTGGAATAGTGCATGAGCTGATTATTGATGCGGGTTAGAGCTGGGAGGTTACCTTCAACCACGGGTCGAATTGTGAGACTACTGAAAACCGCAACCATGCTAACAAAATCACAACCAGGATCGAATTAAAAACTCCAGCACATTTTAAGCTACTGTGCATAACATCCATTTACCAAAATGACTACATAATTCATCTGAATGGAATATCTACGCATCTGCTGCCAATAATTTCTATGTATCCGTTTGAATGGAATTCAATAACTGCTGTACACTATACTTACTATACATTTTCAAGACCAAGGCCATATCCACGATGTTTTTGGAACCAGTATACTGGTTTGGGTGCCCAAACTCCAGGCCCTGTTTGGGGCAGAGTTGTCCTGATTTTGCAAGGCCGACTCGTTCTGATTTTTTCAACATTTTATGATTATTTTCTTTTCAATTTCAAGAATTTTATAATTAATTTAGTTGTATTATGAATGTTTGTTTGAATTAATTTACAAGGTGAAAAAATCCTTTATAATCCTTTGTAATATTCAAAATTATATCCACATAAGCAGGAATACACCTCCCCAGCACTGCAATCTGATGAACTAACTCTTTTTCTGCTTTGTGGTTATTAAAACATGTCTATTTGAACTTGTTTGTTTTGTAATTGCATTGAAATGATCATTGTTAAAAATTAATTGACTGTTTATATTTGCTTAACACTGATATGCCTTCACGAATTAAGTGATTACTGCTAATAATTAATCATGTGTTGTTTTTAGTCCCCTACCGGCATCACCGGAGGGGACTATACGTTTGCACTCTGTCCATCCGTCAGTCTGTTAGTCACACTTTAGTTTTCTGGAGTTTCTTTGGAAACGCTTCAATGGCATGAGTTCTTTTTTGGTAAACTACTATAGAACGATGACTTACAGATCAAGTTTGAGTTTCATGCTGATTGCATTATTCTTGTGTGAGTTTCTGCCTTTGGAAATATGGAAAAGCACCAAAATATCAGTTTTCCAGAGTTTTTTTTGGAAACGCTTCAACAAAATGATTTCATTTTTGGTAAACTACTATAGAACGATGACTTACAGATCAAGTTTGAGTTTCATACTGATTGCATTATTCTTGTGTGAGTTATGGCCCTTGGAAATATGGAAAAGTGCCAAAATATCAGTTTTCCGGAATTTTTTTGAAACGCTTTAACGGAATGTTTTCATTTTTGGTAACCTATTATAGAACAATGACTTACAGAGTAAGTTTGAGTTTCATGCTGATTGCCTTATTCTTGTGTGAGTTATGGCCCTTGGAAATATGGAAAAGCACCAAAATATCAGTTTTCCGGACTTTTTCTGGAAACGTTTCAACAGAATGATTTCATTTTTGGTAACCTACTATAGAACGATGACTTACAGATCAAGTTTCATTTACACTCTGTCCATCCATCCGTCAGTCTGTCAGTCATACTTTAGTTTTCCGGACTTTTTTTGGAAACGCTTTAACGGAATGATTTCATTTTTGGTAACCTACTATAGAACGATGACTTACAAATCAAGTTTCATTTGCACTCTGTCCATCCGTCAGTCTGTCAGTCAGTCATAGTTTAATTTTCCGGACTTTTTTGGAAATGCTTCAACCGATTGATTTCATTCTTGGTAACCTACTATAGAACGATGACTTACAGATCAAGTTTGAGTTTCATGCTGATTGCATTATTCTTGTGTGAGTTATGGCCCTTGGAAATATGGAAAAACGCCAAAATATCAGTTTTCTGGACTTTTTGGGGAAATGCTTCAACGGAATTCATGCTGATCACATCTAGGTTATAACATTTGTATAATTATTAATGCTCATTAGTCCAGTAGGGGACATTGCATTGCTTCAGCTATACATGCGCTCTTGTTAAATATGTTTGTCAATGAATTAAGCAGGGGTTGATTCAATTTTTAAAAATTTAATAGCAGTTTTCTAGCTTGGATAAATTTGGATTACCATTTCCTGTTATTTACATGATTTTCCATTTGAAATTGATTAGCTATAGTTGAAAATTGATTTGAAAATTTAAATTTTTATAGTAAATTTCCTTTCTTATTATACCTACCACAATTGTTTACTACAGGCTTGGAAGTCCCTAACTTGCAAAATATACTCTCTATTTTGATCTTTCCCAAGCGATTTGGGAAAGAAAGGTGGTGCAAAAGCACCAAGAAAAAATAAGCCAAAACTGCGTCGAGTGCTACTGTGCACACCCATAGGGGACGCTCTTCTTGTACACATCCACATCTTCCGGTACCAGTGCGCAGACGTGTAACCAATGATTCATTCTTTTGAATCTGCCAACATTGGAGTTACGTGATAAATGGGGAGGAAGGATTCTTACCCGAATAAAAAGACGGGAGGGCCTCCATGTTAACAATTGTGGTAGGTATAATAAGAAAGAAAATTTACTATAAAATTTAAATTTCTTATCAACCTACCCTACAACTGTTTACTACAGGCTGAATAGACAATGGGAGGAGGGAATCACATAACCAACCCCCACATAACCCGAATGCACTGGAACCGTGGACAGAAGAAGAGTTCCCTGTCTCTCAAACCATAGCATAACAAACATTAGTGAAAGACAATGAGAGATGAGGCGTATGGCTCTGCGTGACACACAGACAGAAAGGACAGTAAAACAGCAGAGGGCTGGAACTGATCTTGTAAGAAGTCTAATGGCTAGGGTAGACAACAGCCTGAGCAGAAGAAAGAGGGCCCAAAGAAAAAAGGTCCTCAGACTGCTCCTGCAAATGACGCAGATAGAAGATGGAGAAAATAGAAGCATTTCTCCAGTAGACTGCCTGCACAACATCCGACAACTTGACAGAGTTACAGTACAGCCTGCAATCAAGTGGAAACCTGGTCGTGCTAATAATGCACTGTTTGGGCGATATTTGCATCACATTCATATCTGAATATCGCGATATTTTTATAGGAATAACGCATCAGTTGGTCGTTATTTGCCCGGCCATTGAGGTGACAAGGCCTCAAAGAATAAGTTACAAACAGTACAATGGTACATATTTAAAAACAAAATATGATTAATTATTAACAGTACTCAGTGAAAGAAAGCACAAAGCATTAGTGAAGTCATATCAATGCTAAACAATAAACAAACATAAACACTTAAATAATTGCTAACAATGCTCACTTCAATTCAATTACAAAGCAAACAAATACACAAAGACATGTTTTAATAAGCATGAAGCTAAAAAACAATTCTGAAATTGAACACAGTATTTGACAGTCAGTTCATCAGTTCATACTGCTGGGTGGACGTATTCTTGCTTATGTGTATATAATTCTGGATACTTTTCGAATATTAAGAAGGATTATGAAGAATATTTTTCATTGTTGAATTTAATTCATACAAACGTGTAAGTACTTCATATTTTGTTAAAATTTATGATAGATATTTTAAAAAGTGTTCAAAATACATCACATACATATTAATAATACAACAAAAGTAATTGTGCTTTCACGAATATTTTTATTTCGTTTTACATCCCCTCAATTCCTGCTTGATACTGTCTACATCAGTTTGTTTAACAAAAGAAACTCTGCATAACTCAAATCATCCATATTATTATAAGTATTCGCTCCTCTTCTTTTCATCAGAAAAATTACGAACGATAGTTATGAAAATGCCACGCCAAGCCTGCATTTGTCTTGCGATATTCACCATAACATGTAGAAAATGTTGCGTTGTTGCTATAGAAATATTGCCAAAATAAGGCACTAATATGGCATCATTAACAAAAGAATATCGCCTAACGGTATACTTTGTTATAGGCTGCCCTGTAGCATAAGCCCAGGACGTAGACAGGGCATGCACCTCGTAGGCAAAAATACGATTGGAACTACAATCATCAGGCGCTAGATGAGCGTAGACCGTGCGTATAGCAAGACAAATCCATCGAGAAATGGATTGAGAAGAGACAGAAAGAATTTTTTCCTGCCTTTCCTAATGAACTGCGTCTGGTTGAGATAAATGCAAAGAGCACGAACCGGACAGAACAAAGGGCGATTACTCTCAGCATAAACCGTAACTGGTAGTTTGGAATGGGGAGGCAATATTTGCGGTAGGTGGGCTGATTGGGCTCGACAGTCGACACCACATCCTTTCCATAGGTAACCCAGACTCCCACACACTCCTCTTAAATTCTGCGCCCGGCCACGGCCAGAAGGTGTCATGCTTGTTTGATTTTTAGAACAACCATCATTTACACTGACAAGTTTTTATTTTTATCTGTAATGTTTTGACCTGTACCTTTTTCCATTTGCCTTTCGAAGTTGGGTTCAACTTTTAATTTCCATCTGGTGCTTGCGAAACTAAATCAGTTCTGTATTATATGAGGCAAAATGTTCAAATTAATTGTGTGCAGGGGATTTTAGGCCTTGCAGGTTCGCATGGTCTGCACTCTGTAGGTAAATACTGAAAAGGTGTGGGGACATTCCATTGTGGTATGCGCCCGCTTGCATACACTGGATGAAGGCATCAAGGGAGGTGACAGTGTTGAACGTTAAATTCTAAGCATGTGTCCGAGAAACCCACGCGACAAGTATGTTTTGTTTTGCACAGTAATCCGCCATTTAAAAAAAACAAAGACTATTTTTTCCTTAATTTTATTCACAATTTTGTTGTTAGGTAATTAATACACCCAAATATTGCAGATACGAAGCCGCTTGCGAAGTCCCCAAGTTGCTCCTTTTGATGTTTGTTGGTGTGTCAAGATTGTCATTCAGAGAATTTCTGACAGAATAAACCAACCCACTTTTGTAACCGTGCTGTGTAATTGGACAAGAGTTGTCATACCTCATACGAAAATTTCTTGGAACGTGTGATCATTCTTCTAATGCGACAGTGACTCCTGTTAGACAGTGTTTGTTTCTCTGGAGTCTGAAAACAGTCATTCAGGGTATAACAGGCCACCTTTCAAACTTATGTTTATTTCTCTCAAATAAAATAAGTTATCCAAATTTTGTTTTTTGTTATTGACAGACAGGTATCTGACACTCATTAATGCAGCGGAATTCTTTAGATGAAGCTTCTGTTTATTTTATAAAATTAGATCGTTTGACTGTTGCAATTTGGTCAGTAACGAGTTGCTTGTGTCTATAAAGAATCACCCTCTTTGGCATCCACTGGCGATCTTTTTTCTCACTTTATATGTATTTATTGGACACAAAAAGTCTTTTGTGTCTTCCCTGAATTAATTTCACCACACAAGTCACAACTTTCACAGTGGGAAGAAGTAAAAACGAAGTGGATCAAATACAGTAGTTTTGCGTTTATTTTCTAAAAATAGTTCAACTTGAGCAGTGTTTCAATAGGTTTTACTGCGCATGTCTGACAGTGACCTGGTATTGACAACTCGACACGCTGTTGAAACGGAATAAATATATCATGATGCCCGATATTTATCCCAATTATTTTATCGTGAATTTGAAGCGTAGACAAACTTGTTCAAATAATAATACTTACATTCATACTTTTTTTGCGGTTTCGCATGTCAAAATTTTCTTCCGATGCACATTGTCTTTGTTAACAAAAAAACAACAATGAACTCGTGAAACTTTCAAAGACAACTGGCAACTTCACAAACCTGGACTAAAATTTTTGTTTGAAATACTCTTCAAATTCGATTTTTTTAAGGCTCCACATCACCTGACCCGTTACTGCCTGTGACCCGTTAGTGCCTGAATGACTGTACTGATGACAGAGTTATCAGTTGACGTTACGGATTTAGTTTTTAGTCGTTGACAATTCAAACAAACAGTGTAAACGCAAGTTTCTGAAATTTTGTAGAGAAAACCAAAACTGTACTGATTTAACAAATACACGGTTTCGGTTTTAGAGCCGAACAAAAAACAACTCACAAAACCAATTAACCACACAACACTAGTGAAAGCTTGATATATATTCCTATTTTAGAGTTCCCATAAAAACTTTATGAGGAATTTTGCCACAGATATGAATAGGAGGAATCTGAAATTAGAGGGAAGCTCACCACGTTCAGATCACTGAACTAATGCCAACTGTAGAAGTATGTGATCTCGCCCTGTTATTATGATTCTCTCTATGGTGGATCAATAGACAGAGGTTTTCCCGGATTGTGGTAAGTGACGCCGATAAGGAAATTGTTTTATGGCAATCAAGTTTAACACCTGTCCAGGATTCCTGCACCGGACCTGACATGAAATTCCAGGTTTTTCCAGGCCATATACACCCCAAATTCAAGGAGTTTCAAGGCTAACAGAATGTGAAATTCAAGGTTTTTCCAGGCTTATCGTAGTTGAATCACTCGAACCGTCTCGGACGTATTTCATTCATCTCAACTCGGTGCGCAATGCTTCATTTTTCAAGGCTTTTCCAGGCCCAGGGAGAAAAATCAAGGCTTTTCAAGGCCTTGAATTTCATTTTTGAAATTCCAGGCTTTTCAAGGCCCGTGGGAACCCTGCTGTCAGTAGCAGGGAAGGGCGTAAGGGTTGTAAAATAATTTCCAGTGCTATATATCTCTGAAGGCAAATAGCATCGGAATTATATTATAACGATAGAGTCTATAGCACCTGTCAGTAGTAGTAATTTTTTCGATAAAAAGTTGGACTCTAAGGCATATAGCATCGGAAATTATATTATGGAGAAAGAGTCTAGCTTCCGTCAGTAGCACGGAAGGTCGTAATTTTTCAATAAGAATTTGAACCCCAAGGTCGTTATACAATTTCCAATGCTATATATCTCGGAAGGCATACAGAATCGGGAATTATATTACAACCGTGGTGTCAAACTTCTCTTGGTGGGGGGTGTTAAATGTCAATTTTAGAAAATTATGTTGTCTCACTCACAATCTCCACACTAAGTTACAAAGAAATTTAATATACATGTAAGTGGTACAATTTAACAAAGTTCACACTTGAAATTAATGCTATCAGTGATTGAACTGGAAATATTAGCACACTGTATATGATACCAGCGACGAAAAATCACTTTAAACACCTTCTCTTGCATGTTAACTGCGTCACTTACCACAATCCGGGAAAACCTCTGACTACTGATCCGCCAATTGCAAGTTTGAATTTTACATGCAACCTCAAATGAAGCCAGAGTCTGCGATTCTCATCTTCGAGTAAATTTCCATTTTAAGCACGATTAATTTCAAAATTGATTATAAAACTTGCTTTAGACCTGTTTAGACAACGTAAAATACAAATATTTTCTTAATATTGCAACAAATTAGCTGGAAGAATGTATAATATTGAAATTGCTGAGTACACTTTTTAGTGAGTCAAATCTCAATAAAAGTCAATTTAATGAAAATCATAATTTTTTTGTAACATGTATATGATTATATGTATACTACACATAATTCTGTACATTTGAAATTATGGTGAATTTCAGTGTAATTGATCCATTAAGGGGTCGTCCAACCTAACTTTGGTCAATTTTTTGACATTTTTCCCAATGCCTCAGAAACAGATAAGAGAAGTAAGGAAAGGCAAATTATATATCAAAATAATGAGTAAAGTGCATAGAAAAGGTACATAAATTTTTTTTCAGGAAAAAAAGTGAATTTTATGATTTTGAAGAAGATTAATTTGCAAATGGCATAAGTAACGAACCGGTAAAACCACAAAATAATCGGTAATTCGAAAGCCTTGTCCTCAATATAATGATAACATACTACAGACTCGGAGAAAGCATTTTTTTGACACACACTCTGGTGGGTTTCGACGTTTGAATGTAATAACACCAACACAAATTTTTGATGTTCCGGATGTGGCCATGTTTCAACGATGTTTTTCCGGTCATGTGATTACGTCAATTTACGATGTGGTTCTTGCAGAAATACTCAATTTGGGCAATCGTAAGAATGCAAGGACGTGATCACGCCCTTTATTTGTTCGAGACAATGTATGAGCGTATTTGCAAACAGGTGACAGCAAGTACTTGAGCTGTTAATGTCATAACTGCAAAATATGGTTCGAAATTCCCTCTCGTGTTTACAGGCCGCCTGAACTTTTTTGTTGACAAAAAATCTGAATTATTGCGCACTAGAAAGACAACATGAACCACTTGTAAAAAAAATAACCGAGTGTAAAAAATCGGGACGATACACATAAAATAAGGCAATATTCATAACAAAGTAAGCAGAATGCTTCAGAAATCACTTTTTCACGAAGTATATTCCAAGTGACCTGGAACTATATTGAGCGTGTTAATTTCCCCCTGTCGCTGCGAAGTTATTTACGTCCTAGTAACCATGGAATTTGAAGGCGGGTATGTTTGATGACTGCAAAGGACCGATTGAAGATGGGTTGAAAATGATGCATTCGTGCTTTTAAATAAGGTGCGCTTGGACGATGCTGAGAATTTAGTTTTTTCTTCCAACCAACCATAGTAATACAAGCGTCGATCAGTGTCTTTTATGATCGTTTTACACTGACAAATGTGACAAATCTCCTTCACGGGAAACCATCCCTCAATTTGCATATCAGTTATCACAATAAACATAACCGCGTGGCCGTGTGGTCAAAACCGAAACGAATTATCGAATGCACGGTCAATATTAGCTGCAATTGGCTTTTAAATAAATGAAATACACGAAATATTCGCAATTTCTTCATTATTCATGCCGAGTTACGTTTTAATCAAACCACATGCGTTCAGTTTCGTTTGTCGGCATCAAACTGATATTGTTTGTGGTAATTAAATAGTACGAGAAGGCGAAGGAAGCCAAATATTTTTACATCATCTATTATTTAATTCAAATTGATAATTTCTTTCATTTTACTGAAATTATGAACTGATAAGTTGGGTGTGTTGCGATTATTATGCCCCAGACCTGGAACTTAGTGAAAGTTGGAAAATCAAAGGTGCATCTAGGCCTAGGGCCGTGCAGTGGTGACCCCCTGTCCTCTTAATCTTAGTCTTACCCATTCATCATTGCATGTACCAACATTCCCCCTTGTATCTCAACCATTGCTACTCCAATTTGAAGGATATTTGGTTTTGTGATCGAGCATCATGGAGAAACAATACCTGTGTAGCTGCTGTAGCATGTGTTTCTTCCCACATTTTTTCAGAGTTGTGGTACTTTTTCACTCTTTTGAGTTAGAAAATTTTGTTTATAACTAGTTGATTTGTTACAATTTGTTGCAGAGTGCCTGCTAATACCCTCAATTGTATTGCTACAGAATTTTCTTGTGAAGATTTTGTTCCTATTACTTATCAAGCAAAAACCTAATGAATATTCTGTATAAAGCCACCAATCTGATGTTTGACACTTTTATTGGAGCTGTTTTGAAGGCTTATGGAACTCAAAATGTTGATTATGGCAGGACTTTTCTATTCACCCATTAATCGATAAATTAAGTGTTATAGTTGCAAGTAAGAAGCATGAAAGGTCCAGAACTAAAACTCGAAAAAGAATGTTTTGCAATGTAACATGATTTTTGCAGATACACTTATTTGGAGGTTTACCTGTCTGATAGTGTTTGGAACATGTGTGGCCAGGATCTTCAAAAAGAAAAAAGAGTTAAACTTTGAGAAAAAAGGCATATGCCTTGAGTGCCGGAGGTAGAGTCATACAAGGAAGAGAGTCCCCCCCCAAAAAAAAAAATTTCTGTGTCAAATGGAGCTCACTTGTCATCTTTTGGGGATTGCTTTGTGTACTGCGTTCTTGAAAAAAATATGTGAGACCCTCTGGATGTGCCCTTCTGATCTCAATATGTCAGTAAGCCTCCTTGGGGAAAGTACATGCAATAATGGTTATGTAAGGTTGATTTGATGTGTTCTGAATAACAATGTACTTTTAAGTACATTAGATGGTTTTATTGCAGTGACAGGTTACAGTTACCCTTATTTCTTCTTCAACAGATATCATGAGTGTATTGGTGTCCAAGAGTTAAACAAAGCTAATATACTTATTGATAAACCAGACAAATTTAACAATTTAATCACTATCAAATTGATGCATGGGATAAAAGGGGTTACAGTGCAAGGGGTTTGTAAATATATTTATTCAACTACAATGTATGACTTTGCAGTGCATTCTACATAGGAGAATATCATATTTTCTTTCCAAACCATTACAGTAACACATACATCTTGATATTGGGAGACACTCTTTTGTCCTTCCATACTTCTTCTGCTGGACTCCTTCAAGTTGACCTTTGTTGAACTCCCCAAATCAAAACATAAACAAAAGAAAATGTCTGCCTTCAATCAGTGAGCACTCCACTTATAACATTTGGTCTCAATCTTCATTACTTTCATGAATTAGGAAAAGATTTCTTCGAGTATGTACTTAAATGTTTATAGAATACAGCTGTTATTTTATTTTGAGGTATTTTATTGTAAAAATTTTGTTCTCTTACTTATGCCATAGCAGACTTTCAGGTGGTGCTATTTACACATGGCAGCAGTTCCATGGCAAATTTCAGTTTCCACATGTTCTATGTTTCATTCCAAGCATTTTGGTATATAATTTATTGGGGTTATTCATTTTGGGCCTTTTTTAGACTTGAAAGAAAATTACATGAAATTTGACCAAAGTTAGGTTGGACGTCCCCTTAATAAAAGAGGTATAAAAAGAAATATTTTTGGAGTCAACAATTTCAGGCCAGGGTCGGGGTACACTTTTTAGTGACAACCGTCGAAATCACCTGGGTCGAAATGGAAGTGGGTCGGATTCACCAGGTAACGCTATATACATAACAGGCCTACTAATTTCGCCCGAAATGGACACGAAAATAGGAAAACTCACAATTGAATCAAAATTTTAGCTTTGTTTTACAGTAAATACATCGCCTCGAAGATATCTTGTTTATTTGTGAATGTGGGGCGCGAGTGGCAATGCTGTTCAAATTTCTTTCATCGCTGGAACTGTCACCTGTAAAATACTGAAGATACGATTGAGATTCAAACCACAAACCACTGGCGCCAAACACAAATATACTTACAATTCTTTGTACTCGATTAGTAGCGAGCGGCCATACGTCGGTGAACAGATATCTGCCCAGGTGGGGTATGGACAAAACGTCCGTTGAACAAAAATGTCCCAGAAAATTGTCTCATTTTCGGGACGAAACGTCCGATTTTCTGGCCAAAACGTTCCATATTTTGGACGAAACGTCCGATATTTTGGGTCAAAATGTCCGATATTTTTGGAGAAAACGTCAACGTCCGATTTTCTGGCCAAAACGTTCGATATCTTGGACAAAACGTCAGATATTTTTGGACAAAAGTCCGATCTCAGGACACCCGAGATAGGACGTTTTGTCCAAAACAAATAAAAAAATCGGGGGGCAGGTTCATGTGGTCAGATGTTTTTGTCGGGGTGGAAGAGATTAGGCCAGGGGACAATACGTAAGATGACTTCTGTTGGCTGAGTGGCAAAGTGAGTTTTGGCGAGGTTTCAAAGGAGAAAATGACGACAGAACAATAGTTTTCATCATTTAATTGAGATTATAACAAAATAAGCAATATCAACAGAGGAAAACGGAAACTACTGATGATATAATAAAGATATTTGTAAAACTGTTGCTTTTCGTTTGTTGTTTACTTGACTTGTAATAATATCACAGTATTTCGCCACAATGAACAGGATAATTATGGAGATGTTAGAGAAAATGTTTTTTAACACTGAAAATACCAGTACGTTACATTAATTCCTAGAAAGTCCATAGAGTTTTCCAGCTTTCCAGTTTTATCGTTGTAGCGAGAAAACATCTCTCGTTATAACGACTTATGACCGAAATCAGCCACCGTATCCCCCCTGCTTCACATGAAACAGGGCCACTTAAATGGTTGAATTCGTTTTTTCACATTCAGCCTACGGACTTTGTGGAACAATCAAAGTTTTTATCTGACAATGACATTATTAACCTCCAGACTATAACTCTAGTTGCAAAGGACAATCTACTTTTTCAAAATTATTTCATTGTTTTCCTTCAAAACCATAGCATATGACCCCTTACTGGAACGAGCTCATTCCAATGAGGGTCATAAAATGTGGCTTGCAAGGACAAAAAATGGAGAACGAGCTCGATGAGGGGTCTTAAGCTTTGGTTTGGATGAGAAAAAAAAAGAAAAAAAAATGTTTTTTTTTTCTAAATACGTTTTGTGAATGACAGGGACAAGAAATGAGCGGGGGGGGGGGGGGGGGGGGCACTCTTATAAAAAAAAGTACCATGGTAAACCATGGTAAATCCCAAAATACCCTGGTAATATCATGGTAATACTTTTTATAAGGACACAGAAACACGTGTCTCCAATATTCTTTAGAAATGAGAGAGAGAGAGAGAGAGAGAGAGATTAGGCCAGTACTTTCCGTACCAATATATACTTTTTTACACCTAATCTTTTCATTTTTTCCAAACCAAAGGTTTCGCTCCTCATTCGAAGGAGAACAACGGGCACGGAAACACTAACTCAGCATAGGAAGGGTTAGCATCGTTTGAATGCAAATATACCGTCGTCGTGCCTGGAACCTTGGTACACAATGTCCCCACTTGGCAGTGACGCAGAAACAGGCGGCCAAGTCTTTGGGCAAGACACTTAATACCAGTTGCCCACGTGGGGGCCTCGGCGTTGTGTACTAAGTACTGCACGTCGACGGTGCAAGTGCCTTCAACCGATGCTTGTCCTGTTTCTACCGGATTAGTAAGTCGAAGAGCTTGGCGGTTGCTCGTCGCTTCTGGGTAGTTCTCTCCGGAATCTCCGTCTCTTCCTGCATCCGTAAATTTGCCCGACACGACACAACCCTGGCTGTTGAAAGTGTCGTGAAACCCCAGTAAATATAAACAAATCATAAAAACAGGAAGCTAAAGGGCGACGGCCCCACGAAAAATTTGTCGGAACATATTCGGCTCGACGGAAAAATTTTAAGCCTTTTCTTGGGAAAATTTAGCTAAATTGAAGAAGTATTGATATTTTGGCTAAAAATATGTTGATGTACTGAATACTAATCCGTTTTGGGTCCCAAATGGTTGAAATTGTGTCAATCAGAAACCTGGCAAAAACTTTACTGGTGATCTGGTGGAAAAGTCTGACCCCCCCCTCCCCCCACCACCACCACCACCACCACCACTCACTTACCAGCAAAAACTATTCGATCCTGCCACTTATCTCTTTATCTAACGTAACGACCCAAACCAACCCGCACGATTAAAAAAAAATCACCATTCATATATTTTGTTATATTTTCATTTTTGCTAAAGCTTTCAAAACAAAGCTCGTCATGGTGAATTGTGTTACCGGTGCGAAACAATGACACGCAAGTTCCCACAAAATCGGAAAACAAACCGTACTTTATTCTTTCCTCTGTGATGACTTTGAGAAAACAAAAAAATCCTCGAAGTCAGGAATACAGACCCCCCCCCCCCCCCACACCTTCACCCCACAATCACACACACGTACCCACATAATTTACCCTGGTACAACCAATACCACACGGGAATGTAACACATAGGCCTACTGTTTCAAACAAACTCTCACAATAATATTGAAGTGGTTGTCATTTTGTGTAACCTTTGCTTGCACTGACAGAGCTCGGAGCTATTTTCATTTTTATTCGGTCAAAATTAGTCAAAATGGATATTTATCCAACGTTTATCATTGATTTCTGCAAACATCATATACGTTGGAAGGCGAATAAACGCGCCCGCCTCCAAACTATGTGACGCTCCTCATATAAATATTATCTTCTTATGAGATGTATTCTCGTTATAACGAGCTACTTTCTCGTCATAACGAGATGTTTTCTCGTTATAACGAGCTACTTTCTCGTTATATCGAGATTCCAAGTGGTTATAAAGAGATGTTTTCTCTATATAACGAGATGTTATCTCGTTATAACGAGATGCTAAGTCGTTTTAACGAGATGTTATCCGTTATAACGAGATGTTATCTTGTTATAACGAGATGCTAAGTCGTTATAAAAAGTTGTTTTCTCGTTATAACGAGATGTTATCTCATTATAACGAGATGCTAAATCGTTATAACGAGATGTTTTTCTCGTTATAACGAGAACCGTTTCTCCTTTTAACGAAATGTTTCTCGTTATAACGAGCAAGTATTTCGTTATAATGAGATAAACAATCTCTATGTTCTAAATCAATAGGGATGCGGAAGGACCGCAAGAAACCGGTACTGTGAACCAGACATTAATACAAAGATGTATGTCTAGCTTTAGCACTGGGGTTATTAATTACAATAAGCCGTTTTATAAAATCAGACATTGCCGCTTTAGAAGTTACATGTTTAGCGGGAAACTTTCTAAAACGCGTCTCATACAGTCATCTTCTCTAACTTGACATCTTGCATCTAGGACAAAAACAACGATCCTTGATGAAACGAATAAGCGTGTTACAGAAATATCCTCTTTAACCTTTCATCTCTGAAATGACAGTGTCTGAAATTACGAAACCACTTGTACAATTACCATGTTCTCGAGATTTGGGCCAATATCTGACACATTGGGTAATTTGGGTAATACCCAATGTGTCAGATATAGGCTAAAATGTCGAGAACATGGTAGTTGTATAAGTGGTTTCGTAATTCCAATGGGTAATGGAATGCATACTGCTAGTGACAATGACTGATGTCAGACAAGATAGCGAATTAGGAATTTCCATGTCAAGTTGTCAGCTAACCCTCATAGCCTCATATACATTTCAATGTACTGAACATAGGTCGCAAATCTCGATATAGCCTATAGTTGGTAATATCTAACTCCAATCACAACAAATCTATCTGGAATATGTCAGGTGCCAGTGCTAAGAACAAAACGTTTTTGTGCTGAAAGACTTGGAGCATTTGCACTATCTGTCTTTAAGTTCTTAACCCAGTCATATACTTTATGATATATAGTACATGATTGGGCTAAGAACTTAAAGATAGATAGTGCAACTGCTCCAATTCTTTCAGCACTAATAACATTTAGTCTGCAGTTCACGTTTCCGCTATCCTCCACATGCTATATGACATATAGCATGTGCAGGATAGCGGGAAACGTGAACTACAGACTCCACAGTGGGTCACAGTCACGAGTTGTAAGCACGTTTATTCGCTCTCTAACTTCTCTATAATGATGGATATGAGAAAATATTTTAAAATACACGACACATTTCCACAATGTGCATACAATGTATTATAAAACATACCAGAGTTACCAAGCTTGCCCGTCAGATTGCAGTAACTTGATGCTTTCTTTAACACAAACGCGTATACCAATTCAATCATCATAAAATATCTTAAACAAAGCAAATGTGTTAAAATCTTAATTTGGTATTACCAAAAATAAGATTTTAACACATTTCACTTTATTTAAGGTATTTTATAATGATTGGACAGGTCCGGAACCGGTCTAAGCAAGAATATCGGACCACCTTGGATTGGACCGAACCGGACTGGAAACCTCTCCCCTGGACAGGACCACCATTGGCGGTCCGGTCCGATCCGGCCCGGTCCGCATCCCTATAAATCAGCTACCGTAGACTGAAAAGTGGGCTAGTACAGACACTCAGTGAGAGTGTTTGAACAACGCAGTCAGAACTTGATTGACCTGATTATCACCAGTAAATCACTAACCAGCCAAATGCAAGGCATATTTGTAGGGGACGATGATCAATACAGTTATCACCTGCCAGTTCACGTCACATTGAAATGTAATACTGGTCCCACAAGGTATCCACTCATGAACAGACAGGAGGAACCTATCAAAAATTTACTGGAACCTCTTCAGACACATCATCGAATAAAAATAAATGCAAATGACCCCTTAAATGAACATGAACTAGAAAAGGCCTTCGCCCACTTTAACGAGGTTATCAACAGTACGCTAGATGAAATATGTCCCAAGCAAACAGTAAAGCCGCAGATAAACAGAATAACCCAAAACAACACTTCAAATAATTAAACAAAAAAGAAAAGCCTTCCGGGCTTACCAATCAGAAAATGATAAAAAAGCAGTGCTGAAAACCGTGTATAATCACCTACACGGAGAAGTAAAAATACCATAGCTAACGACAATCGCGTGTGATGGAAGAATGCAACAGAAAACCCTAATGGGTTGAGAGAACCTACGAGGTTCGGGGATGCATTTTAAACTCTTACTGACCAGAAGTGCAAAAGTGCCCATAATAATGCACTGAAAACTAGCGACGGATCTATGACCTTGGACGACAAGGCAAAAGAGAGCGCTTTTGCCGAACTTGAAAAGAAAGCTCATCGTCCACAATAATGAAGCAGATTTGACAATTATTTCCAATTAAAAGTAAATAAATTTGTCCAAGACAACACAATTTTTAACGAACCCAATTTCGACCAAAGGCCTGAAGATGGGGACGATTATGGATTAACCGAACTAATAAGCGTAGAAGAGGTCATGGGTATAATCAGAAAATGCAAGTCATCCTCGTCCCCCGGAGAAGACGAAATCTCTTCAAAATACTGAAACAGTGTCCCAACATCTTCTTCTGTACATGTAGATTTACCGAATTCCTAAACTGCTGTCTTTCCTGTGGGTACTTCCCAAAATGCTGGAATGTGGCCACAGGAGTCATGATACCTAAACCCGACAAAGACCTTACCAACCTTCTAACTATACCGCCAAATTAGCTTGCTTAGCTGTGTCGGAAAAATATTTGAGCGAATTCGCACCATGAGACTCCGCAGCTATCCCAAATCAATCAACTTTTTTTAACAAATGGCAAAGAGCTTACATGAGTCAGAAAGAGGGAATCGAACACGTATGTAGACTGGTGAAAACCGCGTTTAGAAAAACGAAATAGGAAGAAAGCTTTTCTTGGATATAGAAAAAGCGTTCGACTCGGCATGGCACACTGGTATGAGATATAAACTAGCGAAAATGGGATTAACGACTAAAATTCTGAGGATCATATCATCATTTCTAACTGACTGAAGAATCAAGGTGAGGGTTAACCGCGAGGTGTCAGAGGAAGTAATACTCGAAGCGAGCACACCAGAGGGATCGGTCCCAGATCCACTTCTTTTCACAATATATCGCCCCACGAGTTCCAATGTGTTCTATGTTCCTACTGGCACATAGAACACATTGGTTCTCGGGGGACGATATGTCGATGACATAGAAAAAATAAGGAAAAACTGTGTTGAACTAACGCAGTTCTCAGACGATCGATACAGGCATGTGGACGGACAGCAAGTCCCTAAACATAATTAAAAATCGCCTGCAGGATACCATTCGCGACCTTGAGATCTGGTGGTGCGCCCTATGGCGCATAAAACTCAATGCCGCCAAAAACTCAAAGAGTTATTTTCTTTAAAAAGCAAAGAGAAAACCAGTCCCCAGTGTAGATCTCCAGTTATACGATCACATATTAGAAGCAATCAATGATGCCAAATTTTTTGGATTTATACTGGATAGCAACCTCAATCTAAACAGTCACATAGGCCCAACTCCATTACGGTTAGAGCTACTAAACGTATCGATTTTCTGAAGATGATCAGAGGTAAAAATTGGGGAGCAAAAAAAGACGTGCTTCTAAAGTCTTACAAATCATTTATACGCCCGATACTAGAATGTGGTGCCATAATAACACGTGACCTGAGCAAAACCAACATTCAGAAGCCACAGAGCGTTCAAAATCAGGCCTTGTGCGTGGCACAATGCAAGTCCGTGTGGACACCAATAAAAGAACTTCACGAGCTATCAAAAATAGAAACTATTGAACCTCGATTAAAGGACCTACAAAACAAAACCCTCAACAGACTCTGAGATAGTGAATTAAGGGTAGAGCTGGACGAGCACCAAACCCTTAACAAAAAAAAAAACAAACAAAATAAATCAAAGAAAATTAAAATTACACAATGGAATTAAATTGCGTGGAGTCAGTGAGGATTGTCTCGCTACTCATCGAGAACTTTAGGTTTGAGTCTGTGAGGACTGTCCCACAACTCTGCGTGTGAGGAGTGAGCTACGAAGAAACCCTTCACTCGCCCATCAATAGCAACAATCGCACAGCAGTCACAATATACAATAGCGGGTTTCGATCTCTCTCTAATAAAGACATGGAGGAGTGGGGTCAGTGAGGATTACCTCGTTGCTGATTAAGAACTTTAGGATTGAGTCTGTGAGCACTGCCTCGCAACTCTGCATGTAGGGAGTTGGCTACAAAGAAACCACCCTCGCCCCATCAATAACAACCATCACAGAACAGTCACAATATTCAATAGCGAATTTCTATCACTCTCTACCTGTAACTTTCCTAACTGAACACTTTCAAATTTTCTTAAACCAGACGAAGCGCAGAAGGGATTTGAACAAGCTTTTTGTTAAACATACACAGTGAAAATATACCCCAAGCAGGGATTGAAACAAGCTTGTCTGGCTGGGACCAGTGCATATTTGAAATAAATAAACATATGAATAAAGATTTAACAGCCGTTTCAAGGGTTTTTGAAGTGTATGTGTGGGAGGGGTTTTTTTCTTTTGTTTTCGTTCATCACCCAGTCATCTGTCTCTCTGAAGGCGGACCAAATGGCAAATGTTCCGCATCCACTCTCCTTTATAGTCTTATGGATGACTCCCAGCTTGCAAAAACACATATTGGTGGATTTTTTCTTTTTTTATAACCGATATGGACAATATGCTGGGACTGCTCCCAAACCAGTGACAGTTTGGGTTTCTTCTTCTTTTTTCTAGAACAGTCATTAAACAGAGGCTCATGTAGCCTATTACTATAAATATGCCCATGTTTCTAAATAAAACACAGAGCAGAATTCTTGTAGCCATACACAATTCCTAGTTCCCTTCCCGTTCGGTGTTCTCGAGGGGGGGGGGGGGGGTGTCTGGCCCCAGCACCCTTCTGCCAGTACGCACACTCGAACCATATAAGATTATTGACCCTCGCTTCCAACTCTCATGGATCCAAAAGCAAATAAAGTTATTCGGGTCGCAAGGGATTTCAAATCCCACATCGTCCCCGTGGGCCTTCGGCGCGCTGAAATTTCATTCACTGATATTGTTATCTATACTATTTTCTGTGTATCTTTTCATATCACTGTAAGTGTTTACCTTTTTTTCTCTCCCTATTTCTGTCTGCATTTTCTACTTAAAACTTTTCTAGCGGCAAAAAGAAACGCAATTTTTTTTTCTGTGGTAAATATTTTCATCCTTGCTATTCTGTAGATTGTGAGGCCAAAAACATAAAACAAACCAAAAATATGAACTTTTGATGGCAAAGAAGTATACTCGCCCAATCTCAGCTCAAGGGTGGAACACTTATTCAATCCCTCATCGAAAGTGCGGCAGATAAATTTAATATTCGTTCATTTTTAAAGCATTTGGAAGAATAATTCTTTTTTTTATCTGAAGAAGAGGTTCGCTTTCCGTCAGGGGTGGCGGGTGGTGATGCCTGATTGCCGTCTTAATATTTGAAAAAGGGCGTTTTTTTAGGTTATTTATTTATTTACTGGTGTTTAAGGTCACTTTTCTGCAGCCATGGCTAATTGTGACCGCAAAATAGGTGTAAAATCAAGTTTAGCCAATCGTTTACACCCATGCTGCCCATCTTAGGGGACTTCTACCCCGGGCACTGGTGACCAGGTCCTATTTTACCAGTAAAACTGAACTTGTTTACCACAGCAAACAAGCACTGCTTCACTTCCCAGGTTACCACAGGAGTCCTTTTAAGGTTACCAGGGCCAGGACTGTTGGTTATTAAAAGCAACAAAAAATTAAAAAGTACATTATAATTTGGACACTCAATTCAGTAGCTCTGTCGAGAAAAGCTTGTCGATAATTCATGTGTGAGAAAGTTTTTCACACCTCCTTTACAGCATCTTTACTTTTGAATGGGTATGATTACAGTACCGTGACAATCGTACAAATATCTAGTTATTGGGACTGTTTCAAAACCGTTCCAATATCCAGATAATAATACAATAATAACTCTCTGGCCAGCCGCTGATTTGTCGCGGTCCTCATAAGAGAAGGCCATCATTCCCCCTGCACCCCACCCCCTCTTCCCCTCCTCTCCTCCCAGCATTCAGATATAAACTGCTTAATAGTGTCCCTCACTTCCTCTTTTTCAATTTCTTCAATAAGCATTCCTACCCTCTCCCTCGTGTCCCCCTTCAGCCATCTATCCTTTGTTTCTTCACCCCACTTCTGCATTATTCTTCCAGTAAATTTTATTCTATGAGGTATATACTGTGGGCATTCCAAGAGAAAATGTTCCAGGGTCTCCACTACTCCAGAGTGGCACATTTGGCATCCCTTTTCCCCATCTCTCCCAATTTTTCCCCGAAGCTCCAGTGATCTTGATCTCAGTTTGAACAGCAGTGACCCTCCAAAGGTGCCATCTCGGTACTTCTCAAAAGCTAGATGGCACTGTTTTACTGAGCTGTTCTCATGAAAACCGTACTTGGTGTGATTTTATAGGGCTTGTTTTCATGACAGAGAACAAAAGAAATATTAGGTAGCTGTGGATTAAAAGTCAGGTAGAACAGATAGGGTATAAAATATGTAGTACTAAACTAGTATTCTTATGGAATTCGAGCTAGACAGGGAACACACCTTTTATGGATCTTATAACACTACGTGGTGCTATTATAGGGTCAATATTCTAAAATAATTCTGGTCCATTTTGGTTATTTCCGGTGAAAATATGTCGTTCACGGGATCATCTGGGTAACTCGTTGTACTCCCATTGCATCGACCGTACCCTCCAAACATACACACGTCTTTTTAGATGCCTTTGGGTCACCTAGCAACCACGTGCTACCATAGAAACCAAGATGGCGGCGCCCTGTATTCAAAATGGACGACGGAAACGCGTATTACCATAACAACACGCGCTGCGCATGCGCAATGATACAACGTTTCACCATGGGGATGACGTCACAACATGGCAGGCCAAGCGCGTTAGAGTGACAACACAAAATGGCGGCACCCAGTCACGTGACTATGACGTCCTTTCCGGGGTCCACCGCGGGGTTCACCAGATCTTGCTCGAAAGGAACGAGCACTACTACTTTGATCCATGCATATGAAATAATAATCCGTGCGCATGAAATGAAAGATATAAAAACTATGGTATAGGTTATTAAGTCAAAATGCCATCCAACCTGTGACCTTGGTATACTGGTATCCTATCATCTTAACGCTGAAATAACAATTCTTAGGTCTAATTGTTCTTGTTTGGACCTAAGTTATCTAGGACCTTTCGGCCCTCGGTCACTATCGCCTCCTCATCTCTTCAAGAAGGAAAGTCAGGAGGGGTAACCTAATGACACGAGGTCCGTCCTTGTTAGACATGCTTCCCCTTTTCTAACGCGCGATAGGCCAGCTAGGACGAAGTGAAGTCTGCGTAAGACCTCACATCGCTGCACTCTGGGTCTGTGGCAGTAAGTAGGGGTATGTATGCGTGGCGGAAGAGGGGGATCTCTTGTTGAGACGTGGGAGCGCAAAAATATGTCAGCGAAGATATAAAATGCAGATGTCTAAACGGGTCTATAAAGCAGCCATCGAAAAGTACTTCACAATGCCGGGGGAATAAAGTTGGCTGGGATGGCAACATATGCCTATGCTTGTTCGCTACATGTCTAATCTTGGCGGTATTATATATATTTTTGGTAGGCCCTGGGAAGGTCGGGATCAGTGGCGGGGGCATGGGAAAACGCACACAGGTCGCCCCCAAATAGATTTACATTGCACCCCCCCCCCCCCATAATAAATACAAACTGCCACATATGATTTCGACCTCCTCCCCCACCTTCCATTAGGAAACTTCAAAACTGTTGATATAGCTTCGAAATTTCAGAATATTTCATAGAGACTCAGGCCCTTACCGATGACCTCGCCATCCTCCATTAGGCTCCAGAATCGCTCTCAAAGCTTCACAGTTAAAATTGAAAAATTTACCGAGGAAGGATAACCGGCCCCCACCAATGGCCTCACCTCCTCTAAGGAGGCTTCAGAGTCGCGTTCAGAGCTCCAGAAATTTATAATTCGGGGATAGATCCCGAATCCGGTGGCGGCGCTACAGGAGGTCATGAAAGGGCATTTGCCCCTAAACACAGTCTTTGCCACCCCCTCCTCTCTCTCTCTCTCTCTCTCTAATTTGCCCCTCTCCAAAACTGTCACATCCAACCACCCTCTCTTACACACACAGTGACTCTCTTTTCTTTATTTACATACAAACTCAGCTGATAAACATAAATCCACTGGAATTTTGCAAGTTCGAATGCAGATACTTATGAGCCATGTACGTTTATAAACCTTGTCTCTAAAAGGTGGGCCATCCAAAAAATGACCCTAAAAGCCACCAGAAAACTTGATTTAAATGCACAGTGATTTTTTTTTTGTCTGGGAAGCGAGCCCCCCCCCCCCTTTCTCTCCCGGGGAGGCTCTACCACTGCCAGGTCACACAAATGGGAGAGGGTGATTCACCTGACTACACCCTTCCCTCCCAGTCTGCGGCCTTTGAGATGTACCCGCGTCATATCGCTACCTCCTCCATTGGAATTCTCCCCTATAAAGGATTCTGGTTCCGCCACTGAACAGGATTCCAATGTATGGCGTGGTAAGTATAAAAAGCAGGTCCGTCTTTTGGGACAGCGGAGTGGGGGTCCTGGCACCTTATGTGCACAAAATAATAATCTAAGCGCACGAGTTAATAATCCGTGCGCACGAAATAATAATCGGTGCACATGACATAATAATCCGCGAAGGCGAATTGATAATCGGTACATGCAAAATAATAATCCGGGCACAAGGATTATTATTTCGTGTGCACGGATTATTATTTCGTGTGCGCGTATTATCATTTTGCCGCAGGTTATATTTATTCTGAATAGTATGAAATGTGCCAAACGGGCCCCATCTGGGGGACTTCGGGGGCGGGGGGGGGGGGGGGTAGCATACCGCAGAAATGACAGCATACCGCGGGGTATTGTGGGTGTCACGTGGGTTGTCATAGAAGCGGAGGAGAACGGGCATGTTGTGACCTCATCCCGATAGTGATACTTGGTTTTAGTGAGCATGCACATTGGAGACTACCATCTTTGTTTCTATGTTAGCTTGTTGTTGCCATGTGACCCAATGACCTCTAAACGGACGGGGGTCTCTTCTAAGGGTGTGTTCGATTCAACGGGAGTCTTGCGAATTACCAAAATAAGCTCGACACTTATCCAAAATCATCGACATCGACTTTGTTACCGAAACAGAGTGGGTTTGATAATCTGCTCTGTGCGAATGCGACCGAGTTTGATGGCCTCCTCTGCGCGAATGAGATCGAATTTCCTATTCCGCATCGATGAAAAGGTCTATTCGTTTCGGCGCCATTACCGGGTTATCGTTTTTACTGTTTTATATTTAAACAACAACATGGCCGATTTTGAAATCTCCGTCGCCGCCTCACGAGTACACAAATTACGACATTCAAAGGATAAAACCTAGTTTGGATTAATAAACTCTTCCCAAATGTAAGGAAATACGGTAATAAGGGCGAAAGCTTGATATATATTCCTAATTTCGAGTTTTGAGTTCCCATAAAAACTTGATGGGAACTTTTTCTATAGGATTGAATGGGAAGAATCTGAACGTAGAGGGGTAGCCACTACGTTCAGATCGCTGAACTAGGTAGCAAGCAGACATCAGGTAGGCCCTCGGGCATGTCAGGGCTTAGGAAGAATAGGGAAGTTGGGGAATGGGTATTGCTGGTAAGCAAGACGTAGCAAGCAGACACTAACAGGCTCGTTGGTATGCCAGAGTTTAGAAAGAATAGGAAAGTGGAAGGGAAATGGGTGGTATTCGTATTCTTGGAGAAGCAAGCAAACACCAGGCAAGGCCTTGGGCATGCCAAGACTTAAAGACAGGAAGGAAAGGAAGTAAGGGTAAGGTGAGTAAATTGTGAAGTGGAAATTGGGCCCCGATTTGGGATATTTACGGACCATGTTGCTTAGAGATATACTTCTGGAATCTCTTTCTGTTACTTGGCTGGCCTTCAGGATGCCCTTTTCATTATATCAAAAGCCGAGGGCAATGAGGCACAACTTGCCAATCCACATATCCTCAGGGTCATAAGGCCACGAGAAAATTCTTAATGAGCCACAATTCGTCATTCCTCATATTCTCATATTTGGGGATGGCGTTCCATGGAATATTCTTTATTCTTCTCGTGTCGCACACCAACATCAAAATATCTGCCGATGTTTGTCTCCTTAGGTGATATTTTGTAACTGGCCCATTTGGGGGCCTAAAGAGGGCCCTAAAAGTGGTCCGATCGGAACGGTTGAGGTGTCAATCTTCTTTATTCCTAAGGGCCACCCATCGACAGTGATTCAACACCAAAATATCCCGTGAATTTAACCTGCTTTGGTGATATTTTGTAACTGACCCTTTTTGGGGCCTTAGTAGGGCCCCTAAATGTGGTCCGATTGGGGCGGTTGAGGTGTCAATCTTCTTTATTCCTCGGGGGCCACCCATCAACACCAAAATATCCCGTGATTTTAACCTGCTTTGGTGATATTTTGTAACTGGCCCTTTTGGGGCCTTAGTAGGGCCCCTAAATGTGGTCCGATTGGGGCGGTTGAGGTGTCAATCTTCTTTATTCCTCGGGGGCCACCCATCAACACCAAAATATCCCGTGATTTTAACCTGCTTTGGTGATATTTTGTAACTGGCCCTTTTTGGCGCCTTAGTAGGGCCCCTAAATATGGTACGATTGGGGCGGTTGAGGTGTCAATCTTCTTTATTCCTCGGGGGCCACCCATCAACACCAAAATATCCCGTGATTTTAACCTGCTTTGGTGATATTTTGTAACTGGCCCTTTTTGGGGCCTTAGTAGGGCTCCTAAATGTGATCCGATTGGGGCGGTTGAGGTGTCAATCTTCTTTATTCCTCAGAGGCAACCCATCAACACCAAAATATCCCGTGATTTTAACTTTTTTTGGAGATATTTTGTAACTGGCCCTTTTTGGGGCCTTAGTAGGGCCCCTAAATATGGTCCGATTGGGGCGTTTGAGGTGTCAATCTTCTTTATTCCTCGGGGGCCACCCATCAACACCAAAATATCCCGCGATTTTAACCTGCTTTGGTGATATTTTGTAACTGGGCCTTTTTGTGGCCTTAGTAGGGCCCCTAAATGTGATCCGATTGGGGCGGTTGAGGTGTCAGTCTTCTTTATTCCTCGGGGGCCACCCATCAACACCAAAATATCCCGTGATTTTAACTTTTTTTGGTGATATTTTGTAACTGGCCCTTTTTGGGGCCTTACTAGGGCCCCTAAATGTTGTCCGATTGGGGCGGTTGAGGTGTCAATCTTTTTAATGTCTCGGGGGCCACCCATCAACACCAAAATATCCCGTGATTTTAACCTGCTTTGGTGATATTTTGTAACTGGCCATTTTTGGGGCATTAGTAGGGCCCCTAAATGTGGCCCGATTGGGGCGGTTGAGGTGTCAATCTTCTTTATTCCTCGGGGGCCACCCATCAACACCAAAATATCCCGTGATTTTAACTTGTTCTGGTGATATTTTGTAACTGGCACTTTTTGGGGACGTAGTAGGGCCTCTAAATGTGGTCCGATTGGGGCAGTTGAGGTGTCAATCTTCTTTATTCCTCGGGGGTCACCCATCAACACTAAAATATCCCGTGATTTTAACTTGCTTTGGTGATATTTTGTAACTGGCCCTTTTTGGGGCCTTAGTAGCGCCCCTAAATGTGGTCCGATTGGGGCGGTTGAAGTGTCAATCTTCTTTATTCCTCAGGGCCACCCATCAACACCAAAATATCCCGCGATTTTAACCTGCTTTGGTGATATTTTGTAACTGGCCCTTTTTGGGGCCTTAGTAGGGCCCCTAAATGTGGTTCGATTGGGGCGGTTGAGGTGTCAATCTTCTTTATTCCTCGGGGGCCACCCATCAACACCAAAATATCCCGTGATTTTAACTTGCTTTGGTGATATTTTGTAACTGGCCCTTTTTGGGGCCTTAGTAGGGCCCCTAAATGTGGTCCGATTTGGGCGGTTGGGTGTCAATCTTCTTTATTCCTCGCGGTCCACCCATCAACACCAAAATATCCCGTGATTTTTCCCTACTTTGGTGATATTTTGTAACTGGCCTTTTTTGGACCTTAGTAGGGCCCCTAAATGTGGTCCGATTGGGCGGTTGAGGTGTCAATCTTCTTTATTCCTCGGGGGCCACCCATCAACACCAAAATATCCCGTGATTTTAACTTTCTTTGGTAATATTTTGTAACTGGCCCTTTTTGGGGTCTTAGTAGGGCCCCTAAATGTGGTCCAATTGGGGCGGTTGAGGTGTCAATCTTCTTTATTCCTCGGGGGCCACCCATCAACACCAAAATATCCCGTGATTTTAACCTGCTTTGGTGATATTTTGTAACTGGCCCTTTTTGGGGCCTTAGTAGGGCTCCTAAATGTGGTCCGATTGGGGCGGTTGAGGTGTCAATCTTCTTTATTACTCGGGGGCCACCCATCAACACCAAAATATCCCGTGATTTTAACTTTCTTTGGTGATATTTTGTAACTGGCCCTTTTTGGGGACTTAGTAGGGCCCCTAAATGTGGTCCGATTGGGGCGGTTGAGGTGTCAATCTTCTTTATTCCTCGGGGGCCACCCATCAACTCCAAAATATCCCGTGATTTTAACCTGCTTTGGTGATATTTTGTAACTGGCCCTTTTTGGGGCCTTAGTAGGGCCCCTAAATGTGGTCCGATTGGGGCGGTTGAGGTGTCAATCTTCTTTATTCCTCGAGGGCCACCCATCAACACCAAAATATCTCGTGATTTTAACCTGCTTTGGTGATATTTTGTAACTGGCCCTCTTTGGGGCCTTAGTAGGGCCCCTAAATGTGGTCCGATTGGGGCGGTTGAGGTGTCAATCTTCTTTATTCCTCGGGGGTCACCCATCAACACCAAAATATCCCGTGTTTATTTTTCAAATTTTGAATGTCGAATAAGGAAACGGGAATAAGTAACTAAATTCACAGTACTAGTTAGTTGACAATTCGAATGGCTTTATTAATATGCGTTTACCATGTTGTATATGATATACGCTTACACGCTGTAAACTCGTTTACGCTGGTCCACCCTCGTGCTCTAACACAATATACTGTGAATTTTAAACATTTTTTCTGTTGAAAATGACGGTATTCGAAGGTTTCCGAATTGTCAACTATGAATCGATCACAGGGCCATTTCAACGTGTTGATAGATCTGATTTTTGACCCCGTTCCAATACATAATGCAAAACAAATTATTTATTATTTTGCAATCTGTAATCTACAGGTGGCAGTTGACAATTCTGTAAAAAGAGTCTCCAATTCACATTTACCACAGCTACGACACTGGTACATTGGTAATATTACGAAATCTCGAACCGCCAGCTGGGTCCTCCGTGAAGTCAGCTGACAATTCGGACGGCTTTATAAATATGTGTTTATTCTGTTAAATGTAAGCTAACACGATGTAAAACTCTTCTACGTGGGCCCACTCTCGTGCTTGAACAATATACCGTGAATTTTAAACACATTTTTCTCTTGAAAATGACAGTATTCACATGTTTCTGAATCGTCAGCTCAGTATTTTCAGTTGCGAGCCTGTCACGTGAAGTTGGCCACACATATAGTACCTACCATACGTTTGCGTTTACAAAAATAGCTCAGATGATGCCCAGTTCATTCCCTTGCCCATCTCCCGGCTGTAAGTAATTGTAAAATAAGGACTTGGACTTCACACCGAGTCTGTGTGTTTGCAGAGTTACGATTTTTGGTAAAGTTAGAGTTTTAGTTGGAATTTGAACTTGTCATTCAGGCAAAAATTTGATTTTCAGTTAAAAATATCACTGTTGGATTGATTGAATTTCCAACTATTGACATTTTTGGCCAGAGCTGGACGGCTGAGACCACCAACACCACCCACCACCCCCTCTTCCCCGCTGTCCCCACATCTCTGTTCGGATAACCAGTGTACGTCCTATCGAAACTCTGGATATTGGATAATAATCCGGATAACCCGTGTAGTTAATACATGTAGAATTTAATGAGTTTGAAAACCCTGTCCCCCAATTGTAAAGTTTCCAAAGGAGAAAATGAAGACAACAGAGAAATTGGCTGGAATGGTTGGTAAGAATGAAATGAATGACACTAAATTCCAAATAATGTTTGAATTGAACATTTGAAGACTTTGTGCTGTTTTCTGTTCAAGTAAAAAAATTCAGACTCACTTTCGGAGCCGAAGACGAGTGAATTCACAGTGGGTTAGTGCTTCAATTTATGAAGTGAGATAAAAGTACTAAGGAACATTCTCTGTTTTAGTTGGACACACCTGGGAGGTTACTGAACATCAATTCTGATAGAATCAACTATCTCACATTTCATGAAAGCCACATAAAACATTTGGGGTGTTAAAGCATCTTACATAAAGTCGTCAGAATGGAGAGATCATGCCATGAATATCTTTGTGTGGTTTCAATTCAGAATAAATTCAGTTACATGTACACTTTTGAAGGTGGTATGTAGCGGAATGTATAGTGCATGAAAGAGTGGAGGGTGGGGGGGGGGGGGGGGCATAATACTGTACCAGACAAAAATGACTGGTGGTTGGAAATCTAGACCCTCTAAGCCCCATACCACCCCTCTATCGAACGAAGCTGCCATAGCTCACGAGCCTGTAACTTGACATACAGGCCATATAAGACCACCTAGACCCCAGAGGGCCTTATATGGTCGGTAGGACAAGTTCCAGACTTGTGTGCTATGACACAATTGCAAAGGTAATAAACATGTCGGAAAATGAAAGCATAGTTTGTGAAAAATCTCGAGCTGTGTTTGTTGTTACTTATATTTTCCGGGTGTTTGCATCGAGGACGCGGGGCTTTGTGTGATTTGTTTTGCATAGGTCAAAATACGAATAAAAAGCGCCATGAACCAAAACCTTTTTTTGGGGGGGGGGGGGGAGGGGGGGCTATATATCTTTAGTTGACACCTAATTTCCAACCTCGTCTATACGTATGCTTCTTTCCAATACGTTTCATTTTGGTTCTGTGTGCGACATCACTAAATGAACTCATCAAGACTCATGGTACCTGTGTCCATATCCAAACCAACAGGGAGTATTTCGATTCAGTTGTCAAAAGTTAGCTCAAGTATCTATATTTTTCTTCCAGGTGTTCTGTAGATATATATATATATTGTTTTAGGGCTGTATAGATGTGATTTTTAATAAAAGATAGTTATATTAGTGTTTTGTTTAGTTGCTTTATCGGATATCAGTGGCGTGTTCCCTATCTTCGCGCGGGTCATTTTCGGTGTTTTGTTTGTTTTGTTTACGAGTTCGACCGCTTTTTAAAATTCAAGCTTCTCATTCTAATTTTGGCTATGGATGGTAAGTGTTTCGTGACGCGAGAAGCTCAGACCAGTAGGGCAGAGACTGTTAGTATAGGTGTCCAGGTGGGGGAGTGGTTGAGGCCAGCACAGGGGGTGCTAATGCTAGTGAGTTACCAACGGACGGCCAGCGGTCGGATGTGTGTAGGCACTGCCATATGGTGTATGTGGATGGGTGTGAGCTGGGGGAGTTGGGGATGTGTGCCATCTGCGTAGATCTAATGCAGCTGTTAGAGGCAATTGTAAAGTTGGAGGAAGAGGTGCAGGTGGTGGGGGGAAACTGGGGAGGGCAGGAAAGTCTGGTGTTACCCCAGTTAGGGTGGCATTCGATGGGGGATGGAAGGTGGTGGGTAGTAGGAAACGGACTTTTGACGTGGATAGTGGGTCGTTTGGGAATAGGAAGGTGCGTCGGGTTGAGGGTAGAGGAGAAGTAGGGGCTAGAGTGTCAAATTCCCGGGCTAGTAGTGTGAGTCGGGGGGCGAAAAGGCGAATTCTTATAGAATCGGATAGTGAGGGAGATAGCGATGACCATGTGGTGTCTGTCAGGGCAGAAGTCAGAGGGAAGGTTAGGAAGGTGGTAAACGAGGACAAGGTGGCTTGCAGTGGGAGTGGGCAGAAGGTGGGGTGCAGTGTCCAAAATAGATTCAGTGTTTTAGGTAATTTCGAGAATTCTGAGGAGCAGGTTGGGTCCGAAGAGGTGGAGGTGGCGGTAGGCATGGGGGTTAGTGTGGCGAAGTGCAAGATTGCGAGCCGGCCCAGTGGGGACAGGGGTGGTAACAGGGGTAGTAGGTGTAGTAGGACGGGAAAGAGGACAGGAAAGGACAGGAAGAGGCAGTTGGTGGTTGCAGGGAGTAGTAAAGTGCGGGGGTTGGATAGGGTGGTGTGTGGGCCCGACAATGTCAACAGGACCAATTTGTGCTTTCCGGGGGCTAGAGTGGAGGACCTAAGGGACAGAGTGGATGGATTAGTAAAGGGGTCAGGCCCAGACCCAGTGGTTGTTGTACACGTGGGGACCAACAACATCAGGGAGAGAAAATCAGTTCAGCTTATTGAGACTTACAAGGACTTAATAATTCAACTGAATGCCAAGAATGCACAGGTAGTGGTTTCGGGGCTTCTCCCAGTACTAGGTGGTGGGGGCGAGCGTAATTCGCGGATCATTGGGACCAACGAGGAACTGGGGGAGTATTGTAAGGAACTTGGGATACCCTTTGTAGACAATTGGGGATCGTTTTGGGGCAGAAATGACCTATATGGAAGGGATGGTCTCCATCTTAGCCCAAGGGGTACAGAGGTTTTAGGAAGAAATATGTTGCAGGTGGTGGAGCCTTTTTTGGTATAGGGAGGGGAGGGTGGTCAGTGAAGGGGGGAATAATCACAGAAATTGGGTCACGAACCATAGGTGTAAAAAATGGGACAAAGGGGATAAGGAAAAGGGACCAAAAATCCAAATCAATAGGAATAGCTTCCTAAGGAAAGAACAGTTACACAAAGTGGGATATACAAACATACAGGGACTAGATAATAAAGGGACCAGTAGGCGGAAGCCAATGAACCTTGACACCCTGAAAGTGGGTTATAGCAACATCCAGGGTCTCCACCGGAAAGTAAATGAAATTGCTACATTGATTGAGGCAGAGGAGTTTGACGTCATGGGCTTAAGCGAAACGTGGGTAAGACACGAGGAGCGGGTAGACCAAGTAAGGGGGTACGTATGGATAGGTATAGGGGGAGCGGAAGGCCAGAAAAAAGGGGGAGGGGTAGGCATGTACATTAAAGAGGATTTAAAATCATCGCTGATCACAGACCTGGAAAACATCAGCACCCTAGCTGAGGTATCGAAAGAAATTGGATGGGTAAGGATCAGTCTGAAAAACAAAAGTATTGCCCTTGGGGTTGTGTATTGTGTGGCGGAGGGAAGCAAACCCGAATGGAATGATTCGATATACTCAACACTGAGGTCCAATATCACCGAATTACAAAACAAGGGGCTCGGTATAATTCTGATGGGTGACTTTAATGGCCACATAGGTAATGATGAAGAAGGCATAGAGGGTGGGGACAATAAAGTCAACAGGAATGGAAGGAAGCTGTTGAACTTCACAAACGAGCTCGGTCTGAAGATTCTGAACAGGGACGCGAGGTGTAAGGGGAAATGGACCTGGGAGAGGAACGACAGAAAATCAATAATCGACTACATCCTCACAGATATTAATTTATGGAGGGAGGTGATAGGGGTAGAAGTGGACGATGAGGGTAAAATGGAGGTGGATAGTGATCACAACTTGATTACAGTGACGATCAGGGCCAAAACTCTAGTAAAAAGCAAAGGAAGCTCTAAGGAGATTTGGGAACTCAAAAAAGATGCCGACTGGGCGAAGTTCAATGAAAAACTGAAACCAAAGCTTGCAACCGTACCCAAGAGGGGCAGTGTCCAGAAGATGGCCGACGTCATAGTTGCGAGCCTGGTGGAGGCAGGAAAGGAAAGTGTAGGAAAGGTCAGGGTGCCAACACGGGAACTTGGGTACAGAGTGAACGAAGAACTGAAAAGGGCCATAAAGGGAAGAAAAGCTAAATGTGCTGCATACAGGAGAAGTAGAAAACTTAAGGTGGCGGAAAGCAATGAGGCCACAGTTGCTAAGGAAGAATACCACCAAGCACGAAATAAAGTAAATAAGATTAAAGACGATAATCGGAGAGTACGAAATAGCAGTCTTATTAGGACGATAAGAACGACAGGGGGGTCGAGTTCGAACGTATTTTGGAAATGGGTGAATAAACGTAACAAAGGAAGTAACCCACAGAGTATTAAAGTAGATGGCAGAGTTACAGACGAGCAAGATCAAGTCGCATCAGAACTAGTCAAGCACTGGGAAAGGGTAAACGATAAGCGATGGGGCATGGGGAGCCCACCAGAGTGTCCGAATCAGATCGAGGAAAACCTATCGAGCTTCGTGTGCAGCGAAATTAAAACGGAGGAGGTGCGAAAGGTGATATGAAAATTAAGGGATGGAAAAGCGGGAGGAGTGGATGAAATTCCTAACGAGTTTATCAAAAAAGGGGGAGAGGAACTCGTGAAAAGCCTAACTGCCCTATTCAATCTAGCCATAGAAAATCAAGAGGTCCCAAAGGAGTGGAGAGAAAGTAAAGTGACATTTATTCACAAAAAGGGGGGAAAAGACGTTTGGATAACTATCGAGGGATCTCTGTCAGTAGCAACATTGGAAAGGTTTTCTGTAAAGTCCTGTATGGGAGACTAGAGGAGGTGATTGAGGAGAAGGGTTTTTTGGGAGAAATCCAGAATGGCTTCAGGAAGGGAAGGAGAGTTACTGACCATCTTTTCACACTATCCCAAATGATAGAATCCGCGAAAGCAAAAAAGAAAAAGATGTTTATGGCCTTTTTGGATATCAAAAAGGCATACGATAGAGTATGGAGGGAAGGCATGTGGCGCAAGCTGGAGGCTATGGGCTTAGGAGGCGAGTTTGTTGGAATTATGAAAGCATTATATAAAGATGTACAGAGTGAACTTAGCCTGGGGAACATTACAACAAAACGTGTGCCTATGGGGATAGGCCTAAAACAGGGGTGTATCCTTTCGCCGATCCTGTTTGCATTGTACATCAAAAGTTTAGGAGATGAACTCCTGCGTAGCGAGGAGGGGGTAGCATTTGGGGACTTGAAGATCCCAGGGCTATTTTTTGCAGACGATATGGTTCTAGTGTCAGAAAGCGAAGAGGGGCTAACGAAAATGCTGGAAATTGTTGGGAAATATGGGAGCAAATGGAGACTCGAACTTAATGAAAGCAAGAGCAAAATTATACCTGTGGGCCGCAAAGTGGACCCCACTCGAAGGTGGAGAGTGGGTGAGTTCAGCATTCCGGAAAGGAGCAGCAAACTTCTCAGTGTGGGAGAGACAGGTGATTACGAGTATTTGGGGGTAAATATAAACATTACAGGAAGAGGCATCTACCGGAACCACACAAATAAATTGATTCTGAAGGGGAAGCGAATCCTTAACCAAATGAAACTTATAGGGAGAAACAGTTTCAATAAGGTTTTCGTGGGGAAAACCATTTGGGAAATGGTGGGGCTGCCAAGTATAACATACGGTACGGAAGTGGTACCCCTAAACCAGACGGCCGTAAAGAGCTTGGAAATCCTGCAGAACGATGCAGGCCGATGGATAACGGGGTCGAGTAATGCCGCAGCGCTACAAGCAATCAGGGGTGAGCTTGGGTGGATGAGGATCAAGGACAGGATAGACCTGTTGAAGCTCGGTTATCTTAATTATTTGGTAAATCTCCCCGACAGCCGATGGTGTAAAGCAATGTTCCTGAGAATTTTCAACTCAAATATCAAAACGGGGTGGATGGTCCAAGTGAGGGAGCTAGTAGAGAACTACTCATTGGAGATCTCGGACCTGGACGTTGGGGCAAACCAGGGTAAAAAAATCGTCAGAGAAAGGGTCATGGAGGATTGTAACCGTAATTGGCGAGAGGGGGTCAAATCAAAGAGGTCTTTGGGTGGCCTGCGTGATAAAGAGAAGCCAGGTTTTGAAGAGTACCTTGATGGCACCTTTGGGGGGTCACTATTGTTCAAGCTGAGGTCGCGGTCCCTGGAGCTGAGGGGAAAAATTGGGAAAGACGGTGAAAGGGGGTGCCAGATGTGTAACTTGGACATGGTGGAGACCCTGGAACACTTTCTTCTAGAATGCCCAAAGTATCAGCTTAAAAGAATGAGATTCACTGGGAGTATAATGGGGAAGTGGGATGGGAGAATGAAGGACATGTGGTTAGGGGGAGACTCAAAGGAGAGGGTTAATATGCTAATCGGAGAGATTGGGAAGAATGGTACAAGGGATATCATCAAGCAGTTCGTCTCCGAGTGTTGGGAGGAGAGGAGAAGCGTGTGAATAGGGAGGCAGTTGGGAGTACAGGGGTAATCATGGCCTTCTCGTCCGAGAACCGCGACAAATCAGCGGCTGGCCAAAGTGTTATTATTATATTACAAGACTACAGTCTACACACTAACTGATTTTTGTTTTTGTGTTATATAGAGAGCGATTTTCGGGGAAAAAATCTGAATAGGTTTGATTTCAAATGAATTAGTGGTCAATTGCTTTCTTTATTTGTCTACTTAATGACTGTACTATGGTGTGCTGGATATCAAGAAAAGTATCAGTAGTCTCCGATTTTGATTATTACAGTGAAAACTTTGATGGATACTTTTGCTGAATGCTTTATTGTGAATAGTAGTAGTAGGCGAGGGGGTTTTCGTGCCTGTTCTTGCGGATCTCATCTGGCGGATCTCATATGACGTCATACCGCAATGTATTATGGGTATCATGTGGTTGTCATGGTAACCCATGTGGGCGGCCATGTTGTGACGTTATTGTCATGGTGATGGGTGATGTGAGTGCGCATGCGCAGCTCGTGTTGTTAGGGTGATACGTGTTTCCGTCGTCCATTTTGTATGAAGGGGGCCGCCATCTTTGTTTCTATGGTGGCACGTGGTTTCTATGTTACCCAAAAGCTTCTTATAGGGCTAAGAGGTTTGTAACAGGTATGTTCGATTGACTGGGAGCATTTTCTGGAACGACTTTCTTGTATAATTACCCAAATGAGCCCGAGAATCCCTCCAAATCACCGGAAACGACTTTATTTTATATGGATTCCCTATTTATCGGTGCAGCACGTAGTGCTATAGTACCGAGGGGGCCACGGGGTGTGTTCCTTTGTAGAAGAGTAATTTTCTGACTTAAAATTTTCCCCAGAATCCTCGTTTAATTACCCAAATAAACCCGACAAGTTTTACTATTTCGAATTCTTTCAGAATTCTCTGCTTCTATCTACATATGCAACAGTTTTCGTCTATCTGACCATGTTCCTTTGTTCTAGAGTAGACTCCAGTAGCGTAGAAGAGCCTATTAGTTGGAACAGCTTTGCTTATTATTACTATATCTAGCTATTCTGGTCTATTCTTGTTAGTTCTGACCCTATTCCAAGCACTCTTTTTGTTTCATTTATCTAGATCATTTATATAAATTATAACTAACCAATCAGATTGCTTGATTTCCCATGATCTGTATGCAGAGTTATCTCCCCTTATTACAACAAAGCTGTATCCGTTTCTCATCACCTGGACCATATCCCCAGGCACCCCTTTTTTTGCAAAACACCTGTGGCTATGGAATTACTTTTTGTCATATGTGCTTATGTGAAAAGGCACAATGTGTCCTAGCACAAACTTGCACATACTGGCACATTTTACATGTGCTATTTGCACATACTGGCACATTTTACATGTGCTATTTGCACATACTGGCACATTTTACATGTGCTATTTGCACATACTGGCACATTTACATGTGCTATTTGCACATACGGGCACATTTTACATGTGTTATTTGCACATACTGGCTCATTTTACATGTGCTATTTGCACATTGTGTGCAAGTTCACAATGTGCGCACAAAACATGCAGCACATAGGCACATACGGGTATTTGAGGATACCTATGGCCTGGTATTGTATTATTTGAGGATATCTTCAAAGGATACCTTCTGGAGAACCCCTTTTTGTCATATGTGCTTATGTGAAAAGGCACAATGTGACACAATGTGCCCTAGCACATAGGCACATGCGGGTATTTGAGGATACCTATGACCTGGTATTGTATTATTTGAGGATACCTATCGAGGATACCTACTGGAGAATCCCTTTTTTGTCTTATTTGCTTATGTGAAAAGGCACAATGTGACACAATGTGCCCTAACACATAGGCACATACGGGTCTTTGAGGATACCTATGGCCTGGTATTGTATTATTTGAGGATACCTTCATAGGATACCTTCTGGAGAACCCCTTTTTGTCATATGTGCCTATGTGCTGCATGTTTTGTATGCACATTGTGCACTTGCACACAATGTGCAAATAGCACATGTAAAATGTGCCAGTATGTGCAAATAGCACATGTAAAATGTGCCAGTATGTGTAAATAGCACAGGTAAATGTGCCAGTATGTGCAAATAGCACATGTAAAATGTGCCAGTATGTGCAAATAGCATATGTAAAATGTGCCAGTATGTGCATGTTTGTCCTAGGGCACATTTTACATGTGCTATTTGCACAATAGCATATGTAAAATGTGCCAGTATGTGCATGTTTGTGCTAGGGCACATTTTACATGTGCTATTTGCACATACTGGCACATTTTACATGTGCTATTTGCACATACTGGCACATTTTACATGTGCTATTTGCACATTGTGTGCAAGTGCACAATGTGCACACAAAACATGCAGCACATAGCCACATATGACAAAAAGGGGTTCTCCAGAAGGTATCCTATGAAGGTATCCTCAAATAATACAATACCAGGCCATAGGTATCCTCAAATACCCGTATGTGCCTATGTGTTAGGGCACATTGTGTCACATTGTGCCTTTTCACATAAGCACATAAGACAAAAAAGGGATTCTCCAGTAGGTATCCTCGATAGGTATCCTCAAATAATACAATACCAGGTCATAGGTATCCTCAAATACCCGCATGTGCCTATGTGGTAGGGAACATTGTGTCACATTGTGCCTTTTCACATAAGCACATATGACAAAAAAGGGTTCTCCAGAAGGTATCCTATGAAGATATCCTCAAATAATACAATACCAGGCCATAGGTATCCTCAAATACCCGTATGTGCCTATGTGCTGCATGTTTTGTGCGCACATTGTGCACTTGCACACAATGTGCAAATAGCACATGTAAAATGTGCCAGTATGTGCAAATAGCACATGTAAAATGTGTCCGTATGTGCAAATAGCACATGTAAATGTGCCAGTATGTGCAAATAGCACATGTAAAATGTGCCAGTATGTGCAAATAGCACATGTAAAATGTGCCAGTATGTGCAAGTTTGTGCTAGGGCACATTGTGCCTTTTCACATAAGCACATGTGACAAAAAGTAATTCCATAGCCACAGGTGTTTTGCAAAAAGGGGTGCCTGGGGATATGGTCCAGGTGATGAGAAACGGATACAGCTTTGTTGTAATAAGGGGAGATAACTCTGCATACAGATCATGGGAAATCAAGCAATCTGATTGGTTAGTTATAATTTATATAAATGATCTATATAAATGAAACAAAAAGAGTACTTGGAATAGGGTCAGAACTAACAAGAATAGACCAGAATAGCTAGATATAGTAATAATAAGCAAAGCTGTTCCAACTAATAGGCCTCTTTTACGCTACTGGAGTCTACTCTAGAACAAAGGAACATGGTCAGATAGACGAAAACTGTTGCATATGTAGATAGAAGCAGAGAATTCTGAAAGAATTCGAAATAGTAAAACTTGTCGGGTTTATTTGGGTAATTAAACGAGGATTCTGGGGAAAATTTTAAGTCAGAAAATTACTCTTCTACAAAGGAACACACCCCGTGGCCCCCTCGGTACTATAGCACTACGTGCTGCACCGATAAAATAGGGAATCCATATAAAATAAAGTCGTTTCCGGTGATTTGGAGGGATTCTCGGGCTCATTTGGGTAATTATACAAGAAAGTCGTTCCAGAAAATGCTCCCAGTCAATCGAACATACCTGTTACAAACCTCTTAGCCCTATAAGAAGCTTTTGGGTAACATAGCAACCACGTGCCACCATAGAAACAAAGATGGCGGCCCCCTTCATACAAAATGGACGACGGAAACACGTATCACCCTAACAACACGAGCTGCGCATGCGCACTCACATCACCCATCACCATGACAATGACGTCACAACATGGCCGCCCACATGGGTTACCATGACAACCATGTGATACCCATAATACATTGCGGTATGACGTCATATGAGATCCACCAGATGAGATCCACAAGAACAGGCACGAAAACCCCCTCGCCTACTACTAATAGTGTAATTCCTTCTCTTTATCGTCGTCTTTTGATTCTTCAATTGGATATGTAAGTTCACGAAGAAGTTCTGTTTTACTAATTTTCATGCATAAATTCGAGAACTATGACCATAGTCGTATGGGTAAAATTTTTTTTTTTTTACCCCCTTCTGGATATGCCCGTGGGTGTGTGGTTTATGAGGAAAACTATCTTGTGCTGTACACTTGAAAAGATACCCCGAATAAATATGATGAGATCGCAATAGCTGGGTAGGCCACACGGGGTGTCTGATATGTGGAATGTAAGAATAACATGTATTAATACATTATGCGGAACTATCTTGTGCTGTACGCTTTGGAAGATACCTCGAATAAATATGACGAGATTACAATAGCTGGGTACACAAAGGTGTCTGTGTGGAATGTAAGAATACTAATGTATTGATGATACTTGTTGTGCAGTGTGACATTAATTTTCCACCTACAAACCACAAAAACAATCCTCAAATGGGCTGTGTGCTTCCTCCAGCCCATTGGTGCGCATAAGTATTTAACCTCCCGATGTTAACCATTGTAATCTCCTTCTGTTCCATCCAAAATGTTTTTGCGACCATAAATTGAAGTAAAAAGGGACATAATCATAGGCGGACCAGGGACCTCGACCCTCCCGCCGAGTCAGGGAAAATCAAATTTTTCTGGTAGTTTTCATAATATTTTGTCGGGCAAACATCCAGTCCTATACTGTCTTCAATAAGACATTCCGTCCCATTAGTCCAAATTGTACCCGAAGTCCGTAATATAATTTTTTGGTGTGGTACGCACTGTGGGTCGCACCGAACTAAAAAATTATTTTGCGGCTTTTGGGTCCAAGTTTTCGACTACCGTCTCACCAGAGTGATAACGCGCCTGTTGACTATTGGCGAAAGACATAAAATAGTTGATTCCGATGATTCCAGAAAAAACGTTCCGACCAAATTCAGCCAGGTACACCTAAAAATGTGACAGAATTTTCCCTCAATTACAATATTGGAATGGCTGTTGGGGGTCTCTAGAATCATGCACTCTTAGTCCATCGGATTTTTAAAAAGATTTCCGCCGGCTTCCACATCTGAAGGGAGAACGCCTACTCTCACACACACATCGGAGCGACGTGCCTCGATGGTGCCTGCAGCATCGCTTTTTGGCAAAATCTTTCAGCCCCTCAAAAAATTGACCCATACGACTATGGTCATAATTCATGAATTTATGCATGAAAATTAGTAAAACAGAACTTCTTCGTGAACTTACATATCCAATTGAAGAATCAAAAGACGACGATAAAGAGAAGGAATTTCACTATTCACAATAAGGCATTCAACAAAAGTATCCACCAAAGTTTTCTCTGTAATAATCAAAATCGGAGACTGCTGATACTTTTCTTGATATCCAGCACACCATAGTACAGTCATTAAGTAGACAAATAAAGAAAGCAATTGGCCGCTAATTCATTTGAAAGCAAACCTCTTCAGATTTTTTCCCCGAAAATCACTCTCTATATAACACAACCAAAAAAAAATCACTCTCCACTTTCAATCAGTTAGTGTGTAGACTGTAGTCTTGATGAGTTTATTTAGTGATGTCGCACACATGCAGAACTAAACTGAAAGGTATTGGAAAGAATCATACGTATAGACGAGGTTGGAGATTAGGTATCAACTAAAGATATAATTTCGCTCCCCCCCCACCCCCCCCCCCCCCAAAAAAAAAAAAGGTTTTGGTTCATGGCGCTTTTTATTCGGATTTTGACCTATGCAAAACAAATCACACAAAGCTCCGCGTCCGCGATGCAAACACCCGGAAAATATAAGTAACAACAAACACAACTCGAGATTTTACACAAACTATGCTTTCATTTTCCGTCCTGTATGTCAAGTTACAGGCTCGTCAGCTATGACAGCTTCGCTCGATAGAGGGGTGGTATGGGGCTTAGAGGGTCTAGATTTCCAACCACCAGTCATTTTTGTCTGGTACAGTATTATGCCCCCCCCCCCACCCATGCACTATACATTCCGCTACATACCACCTTCAAAAGTGTACATGTAACTGAATTTATTCTGAATTGAAACCACACAAAGATATTCATGGCATGATCTCTCCATTCTGACGACTTTATGTAAGATGCTTTAAACACCCCAAATATTTTAAGTGGGCTTTCATGAAATGTGAGATAGTTGATTCTATCAGAACTGATGTTCAGTAATCTCCCAGGTGTGTCCAACTAAAACAGAGAATGTTCCTTAGTACTTTTATCTCACTTCATAAATTGATGCACTAACCCACTGTGAATTCACTCGTCTTCGGCTCCGAAAGTGAGTCTGATTTTTTTTACTTGAACAGAAAACAGCACAAAGTCTTCAAATGTTCAATTCAAACATTATCTGGAATTTAGTGTCATTTCATTCTTACCAACCCTTCCGGCCAATTTCTCTGTTGTCTTCATTTTCTCCTTTGGAAAACTTTACAATTGGGGGTCTGGGTTTTCAAACTCTTTAAATTCTACATGTATTAACTACACGGGTTATCCGGATTATTATCCAATATCCAGAGTTTCGATAGGACGTACACTGGTTATCCGAACGGAGATGTGGCGACAGCGGGGGAGAGGGGGGTGGTGGGTGGTGTTGGTGGTCTCAGCCGTCCAGCTCTGGCCAAAAATGCCAATAGTTGGAAATTCAATCAATCCAACAGTGATATTTTTAACTGAAAATCAAATTTTTGCCTGAATGACAAGTTGAAATTCCAACTAAAACTCTAACTTTACCAAAAATTGTAACTCTGCAAACAGCACGATCGAACTGACCGTACACAGACTCTGTGTGAAGTTCGTATTTTACAATTACTTACAGCCAGGAGATGGGCAAGGGAATGAACTGGGCATCATCTGAGCTATTTTTGTAAACGCAAACGTAAATATATAGGTACTATATGTGTGGCCAACTTCACATGACAGGCTCGCAATTGAAAGTACTGAGCTGGCGATTCAGAAACCCGTGAATACTGTCATTTTCAAGAGAAAAATTTGTTTAAAATTCACAGTATATTGTTCAAGCACGAGAGTGGGCCCACGTAGAAGAGTTTTACAGCGTGTAAGCTTACAATTAACAGGATAAAACGCATATTTATAAAGCCGTTCGAATTGTCAGCTGACTTCACGGAGGACCCAGCTGACGGTTCGAGATTTCGAAATATTACCAATATACCAGTGTCGTAGCTGTGCTAAATGTGAATTGGAGACTCTTTTTACAGAATTGTCAACTGCCACCTGTAGATTACAGATTGCAAAATAATAAATAATTTGTTTTGCATCATGTATTGGAACGGAGCCAAAAATCAGATCTATCAACTCGTTGAAATGGCACTGTGATCCAGGCCCGTCGGAACCGGAGAGGGGGGGGGGGGGGGGCTGGGGCTGCAGCCCCCCCCCCCCCAATAATTTGCTCATATTTCGTCGTTAGTTTATCCATGGTGGGAGCAACCGATGTAATCTGAATAAAACTGGACATTACATTATTTAACTCAGATTAGAACAGTGGCGTAGGAACCGGGGGGGGGGGGGGAGAGGTGGGGGTGGGTAAGGGAAATATTCCCCCACCCCCACAAATTTGTCAAAAGTAGGCTTTACTGGGCTGGGTTGGTGGTTTCTCCACATGGGATGCCCACTGGTTACCATATTCCGACATTGCTGTTAATGATTACTGGATTGAGTGGGTTCCACGTGGGCTTTCTTCCACCAATAAAACTGACAGTTGTGTTTGCGCCTAATTGTGGAAAGCGATGTTAAACCCGAACCAACCACACGGTAATTCATTGCATGTTCCCTATTCCTGTAATTCTGCTCGAAATCACACTGAATTGGTCAGAGAGCTGACGTATTTCCTTATTGACGATGTATTTGCTCAGAATCACTCAGAATGCATATTTGTACATCTTAAATTTAAAAAATTCCCCCCCGGACCTCCACCAACGAGACGGGGAGGTACCCCCCTCTCGTGCTCACCCCCACTCGCCTCTTCGCGGTTCTGATGACGCTCGCGTCATAGGAATATACGATTTATTTGCTCAGAATCAACCAGAATGCATGTTTTTACATCTTAAATTCAAAAAATGTTCCCGGGGGAGGCCCCGGACCCCCCACCAACGAGACGGAGGATACCCCTCTCGTGTTCACCCCCACTCGCCCGCTCGGATGACGCGTCGCGTCATGGGAATATACCCCCCCCCCCCCCCCAAATAAAATTAGCTTACTACGCCCCTGGATTAGAATTATCACTGAATGTATAACATGCACCTGCATATGTTGATGTGCAAACGTTTTGAGCAATTCCTTTGGCAGCTTAGAAGACCACGACAGCCATTGGCGTAATGATAAAACTAAAGAATCCACCATAAGGCCTTACTGTTTTTTAGCATGACGGAAGACGGCCACGGCCTGCAGGTGAGCCCGGTGTGAGAACCGTCCCCAAATGTTATGGGTTCTATTGGGATTTTGAAACATTTTGTTAAAAAAACAACTTTTGCCATTTAAAAAAATCAAGAGATATTTGCTTCAAAAGCTACCAGAATGCTTCCTTTGATGCCCTTTTCAAAAAATTTTCTGGGGGAGTAACCCCCCATCCCCTCCCCCCTCAAAAAGCTCATGCTTTCAGCACTCGCGCCAGATGCCTTCGGCATCTGGATACCCCCATACCCATTTAGTATCAGCCAGTTCACCCAAATTAGCAATATCAGCCCCCCCCCCCCCCCCCCCCAATATAAATTTCGTTCCGACGGGCCTGTGATCGATTCAAAGTTGACAATTCGGAAACCTTCGAATACCGTCATTTTCAAGAGAAAAAAATGTTTAAAATTCACAGTATATTGTGTTAGAGTACGAGAGTGGACCAGCGTAAACGAGTTTACAGCGTGTAAGCTTTTATCTGATAACCATAGAGTATAACAACCGTTGTATATACTTGAAGTATATACAACGGGTGTTGTATACAATTATAATTTATGCGAACGACCTCTGACCCTCTTTCAATTCCATTTTCATTCATTCATTCATGAAACATCGTTATATCACATTTTTAATTGTACGCTTATTGCACTTTGTCAAAATCCTCTGATGGTGTCATTTCTTATTTATTTTGCTTCAATAAAGGCAACCTAAAATTTTGCTTCAAAACATTGTAGAAATTACTTGAATGTTAATAGTAATTAGTATGCGGCGACTGCGAACTATTTATAGTCACGGCCTCGGTCAAAAGTACTCGCGGAACTGCGCTAATTAAAACTTCGTCTGCTCTACATGAAAAAAAAAAACACTTCGTAAAAATTGTAAACAAACGCAAAATTATTTGTTATATTGGGACTACAGCCATAAAACACGGAAGAAAACTGGAACTACGTCAAAAAAAGAATAACTCTACTGAAACACCGTTTTGTTACTGTTAATAAAATAGTTGAAATTTATTTTGTTCCAGCGCAGTTACATGATGCAAGAAGTGCAATTGCACTTTACAATCGCCGTCATCGATTTTGTAATGTAAGGGACACAACTCCATGCGTCTTGTCCTATTTCTTTTGTCTCGTAGACTGATTTTCTTTGGAGGCCCGTGGGAAGCATATATAAGTCGGTAGACGGACGAGACCGGTGTCTGTTTGTTATCAGATAAAAACAATAAACATATAGTGTGTTTTTATATCTGTGTTATACAACTCGTTGAAATATGGTTTATTTTTTCTCGGCGAAGCCTCGAAAAAATTAAACCATATTTCAACTCGTTGTAAAAACACACTATATGTTTATTGTCTATATATACACACATGGTAAATAAAACGCATATTAATAAAGCCATTCGAATTGTCAGCTAACTTCACATCACACGCCCGCAATTGAAAGTAGCCTAGTCAGCTGACGATTCGGAAACATGCGAATATTGTCATATTCAAGAGACAAATTGTTTAAAATTCACAGAATGTTGTTAAAGCACGAGAGTGGGTCCACGTAGAACAGTTTTACAGCGTGTAGGCTTAAATATAACAGAGAATAAATTCATATTTTTAAAGCCTTTCGATTTGTCAGCTGACTTCACGGAATTGTCAGCTGGGCTGATCTAGCTGCCAATTCACATTCAGCTGACAGTTTGGTATTCGAAATATTCGCGCACATGACATGTAAAATGACTTAACAGTGGTGTAGCTGTGGTAAATGCGAAAACAGTGATGTAGCTGTGGTAAATGTGAACTGGAGACCCTTTTCCGAATTGTCAACTGTCAACTGTCAGCTGACTTCACATTTGAATTGTCAACTGTCAACTGCCAACTGTCAGCTGACTTCACACTTCGAATTGTCAGCTGTCAACTGTCAACTGTCAGCTGACTTCACGGACCCCATATAGCGATTGAAGTGTGCATGTGTCTGTGTGGTGTGTGTGTGTGTCCAAGCCAATAACTCGAAACGGTTAGGGTCACAGTCATCAAACTTCACACAATTATAAAGGACCATGGGAGGATGTGTTACACACCATAGACGGGTTCGTACCTTCAAGGCCAAGGTCACATTTCAAGGTCACACTAAAAATCGGTCAATATTCGTGCCTCAGCCATAACTCAGAAACGAATCATAGTACAATTGTTAAGCTTTTTATAAATGTTAAGGACAGTCAGAAGGTGTGTCACGTATAATAGTTTCTGCCGCATCTCCAAGGTGGAGGTCACGCTTGACCTTCATATGTTCAGGGTCACAAATCATGTCTCAAGCAAAACTCCAAAACTATTAGGGCTACAATCATCTCACATCGCTCAATTATAAAGGACAATGGGTTGGATGTGTCACACACCATAGCCAGGTCCGTAAGGTCAAGGTCACATTCAAGGTCACACTGAACATGGTTAGGGCCACAGTCATCAAACTTCACACAATTATAAAGGACCATGGGAGGATGTGTCACACACCAAGGTCAAGGTCACATTTCAAGGTCACACTAAAAATCGGTCAATATTCGTGTCTCAGCCATAACTCAGAAAACGAATCATAGTACAATTGTTAAACAATGTAGAAATGTAAGGACAGTTAGAAGGTGTGTCGCGTATAATAGTTTCTGCCGCATCTTCAAGGTGATGGTCACAAGGGAGGGGGGGGGGGCATGTGTTACTTTAGTACATTTTTCTTGGGTTTTTTTGTTTTCTTTAATAAAAAACAATTATTTTTGTATTCTTTTCTTTTTTTTTTGAATATTGTTTTTATATATATACTTTTTTTTTCTTATTTTTAAACAATTTTTTTTATTAATTCATCTTTTAACTTATAATATATATTTTCAATCGTGATCCATTCCAGATTGCCATCGAGCTAATTTTGTTTTTTAGACTCGGACGCACGATCTCTATAGTCTAACTTTACCAGCTCAATTTACGCATTTGTCGGTCGAACCAGAATCTTTTCCTATGGGAATCAAAGCCTGGATCGCGTTTTTTCCAGTCAACGCCTCGATCGCATCTTTTTCCAGATCGGATGTGCGATCTCTATCGGCACACTTTTACCAGCTCAATTTATGCATTCGCCGGTCGAACCAGAATCTTTTTCCCATGGGAAATCATGCCTCGAAGCGTCTATTTCCAGCTCACGACCGCAAAAACATGTCTTTTTCGGAATTTTTGCCAATGGGAATCTCAGTTCTGATCGTGTCTCCAGTCCTGGACATAATCGTCCAAAACCCCATTCCAGGATATTCGAAAAAATTCACCCCTATGGAAAAGTCAGTGTTAATTTAGTGAAAAAGAGAATTTGTGAACCCGGTGAATTTTTTAGACATTTTCGAGACTTCCATCGAAAGTGAGCCAGAAATGTTCGAATTTTAAACATTTTCCGGACAAACCAGGGTTCTCGGGCGAAAATTGAGTTATTTGGGGGGGGGGGGGGGAGGGGGGGGGGAACACAATATTTTCCAAACAAAAAAAATCAACTTTTTTACCAGAAAATTAACTCAATTTTTCCAGCTCACCTAACTTTCCAGCTCACCTGATTGAAGTGAGCTGGAATCCCCCATTATACCCTACTGGCATTTATTCAATTGTATCTTGTTTGACAGAGCTCCAGGAGCATGATAGAATAGATTAAGTGCCAGTGTTGGATGTACTGAAGCCAAATAGGTCTATAAACAAAGGAAAACTGGGAAGTGTCAGGTTACAAGACTTTTTATTCAATTAACAGGAGTTTACTCTATAACCTATATTCAATTAACTTTTCAAATGGGGGCGCGGTGGCTCAGTAGGTAGAGGTGCAGGCTGCAAGCCGAGGGGTCCTCGGTTCGAATCCCACCTGCGGCAACCGCGTTGTGTCCTTGGGCAAGACACTTCACCCCCATTGCCCACGTGGGGGCCGGTGACGTTGTGTACTACGGCGTACTGCACGTCAATGGTGCACTTGTCTTCAACCAATGCTAACTCTGCTTGTGTGGAATTAGTATGTTGGGGAGCTGACAGTTGCTCGCCGTTGCTCGGTGGTTCTCTCCGGGTACTCCGGCTTCCTCCACCCGTAAAACTGTCGAGGTCATGATTAGCCATTGTGCAGAAATATGTGATCTTAAACACCAATAAATAAATAAATAATAAATATAACTTTTCAATTTGTACTGAGGTATGGCAAATGGTTTTGTGCTGGAAAATTATATTAAATTAACAGGGTTATTCAGTAAAGAGATATCCATTAAGTGGGCTCCGCTCTTTGTTTCCCCCTCACTCACTCTTTATTCACCTCTGTCTCTCTCATCACTCTCTCTCTCTCTCTCTCTCTCTCTCTCTTGTCTGAAGAATCTCAACCGCGTTGTTTCGAGACAGTTTCAATGTTGGTGGGGGTTATCGGAATTTAATTTGCTGTTAATAGTTTTTTGTAACCTTTTACACACGCTATGAACGCAGTATATATGTTGTTTTTCCGTGGTATTATATATCCGATACGATGGACACAACATAATTCGCGCGAATCTCTTAGTTACGTGATGTGGGTGAATGGGCGTAATTGCTTTAATAAATCATTACAATATGCACGGAAAGTAGGTATAAGAACAGACCAGCACGAGTTTCAGTATTTGGCTTAAAAACCTTAAATGCACACATATACATTATGGGTGACAAGACTCCGGGTAGGTACTCTCAGGGTGGGTATCTCTCGGGCGGGGAGGGGTATTTCGGTTTGAAATTTCCAGTGGAATTCTCGATGGATAATATACTTGGGGTATTCTCTCGGGGGAAGGGCACTGTGCGGGGAATTCTCTCGGATGGAGAGGGGAGGGGGGCTACTATCAGGGGGTTCTGCATTGGAGGTGGGGTGGGGTGAGGGCACGACTGTGTATACATATATATGGCACCATTGCACTACATGATTTACCACTATACAGATCATGTTACTGCACCATGTTATAACAAACGTTTCCATGGTATACCTGGAACGTACAATGGCATATTACGATACGCCATGATACCATGGATTACCGTGGCACACCATCGTATACTATCACGCAATAAAATGATTTAGTACTATGGAACACCATAGTGTAGTATAATAAAACTTCGGTTTATCTTGCTTTTACTTTGGTATGGTGTTTAATATATAGCCGTTGTATATTACGGTATAACACCACTGGTTGAAATTCACTGACTGACTACAAGATCTCTGTCTGGAAGGTAACACTCCAGGTCACTAGATATTCACTGTTAAACTTGAAACGTTGAAACTTGCTACTAAAAAGGTCATTTTGACGTACAAAAAAAAAAAAAATTATACTTCTATCCTACAATCCGTCAGAAGGTTCTATTTAATAACAAATTTTAAAATTTTCCAACCAAAAGTTAAAATCCCATTCCAGCATCTTGAAGGGGACCTTCTTCCCACACTCTCCGATAAGAATACTAACCCTCTCTTTTGAGTCATCTACCAACTACATGTTCATTCTCCCACCCAACTTCCCCGTCACACTCCCGGTGAATCTTATTCTGTTGGACTGGTTGTCGGAAACCGCGCTTTATCGTCACTGTGGGAATAGATTCATGCCGCGTATTCAGCAAAAACTCAAGGAGTGTCGCCTGAATCCGTGCGTGAACGTGTGTCTCACCATGACGAACCCGCCCGTTTTGTTTTTTCTGGGATGGTTCTTGTCCTGAAGGGGTCAATGACTTTTCCTCAAAAAAGCATATATCAACAGGGGTTCACTGAAATTAAGAATTTTTATAAACATAGAATAATATGGTAATTTGTAACTTACATAAAATCCAACGAATAACACAAACGTCAATCACACCCCACCCACATAGCGTTTGAGTCACTTTGCAGGCCCACATTCTCTGTCCCTGGTTTCTTCTTCCTTGTCGCTGGTGTCTGGACTCTGGTCGTCTTTTCCCGAAAATACGACTGGAACTTCACTCTTTTACTGCCGTCGCACGGCCACTAACGTATTACCACTTAACCGGACACCTTTGCCTTAACATGTGACGGAATGTCATTCTACCACTGCCGTCGCATGGCCACTAACGTATTGTCACTTTACGGGATGTCTTTCCCCCAACCTGTGACGGAATGTCACCCTACCACTGCTGTCGCACGGCCACTAATACATCGTCACTTGACTGGATGCTTTTCACTCAAGAAGTCGCCACCTAGGGGGTTACATGCTCTCCTCCATTTATCTCAGAATAATGTTCATACAGGCAAAGCCAACTCTGCTTACGTATGGCTTGCCTTCTACAACAGGTAATACCGTCTACCTAAATACAAAGCTCGTGAGCTCAAGGAGCTCGCATTTCTACTTCTACTCCTACACTCTTATGGTTATCGACTTGGCCCGCGACTGTTCCTACTCTAAATATAAGCCCTGTGGCTCCCCTACATTACAACGTGCCTTTACTTTCGCAACGATGCGGCACCTCCTCTAACCTATAGCATGGGACCTCCCCAACACCTCGCCAACGACCTACATTCTTGCACGCCTTCAGACTGGAATGAAATTTTCTAGAAACCTTCCGACATTTATTAGATCGCCAGAACATTAACTCTCATTATCCCCGCATTTTCAAAAATGCGGGGATATTGTCGTGATCTCCGTCCGTACGTCCGTCCGTACGCCCGTCCGTACGTCCGTACGTCACACCCTGAAAGGCTCCTAGGGTATTCAATTCGAAACGTTTAAACTATGCTAATGTGTTCAGGTAACATCTCTAGATGTGCATGAAGGTTTCGGAATTTTGATTTTGAGCCCTGAGTGGTTCCAGTGGAACCACTTTTATCGTTAGAAAATAAGTTTTCATCGAAAGGCTCCTAGGGTATTTAATTCGAAACACTTAAACTATGCTAATGTGTTCAGGTAACATCTCTAGATGTGCATGAAGGTTTCGGAATTTTGATTTTGCCCCCGGTGGTTCCAGTGGAACCACTTTTATCGTTAGAAAAAATCAGTTTTCATCGAAAGGCTCCTAGGGTATTTAATTCGAAATGATTAAACTATGCTAATGTGTTCAGGTAGCAACTCTAGATGTGCATGAAGGTCTCGGAATTTTGATTCGGCCCCGGTGGTTCCAGTGGAACCACTTTTATCGTTAGAAAATCAGTTTTCATCGAAAGGCTCCTAGGGTATTCAATTCGAAGCGTTTAAACTATGCTAATGTGTTCAGGTAACATCTCTAGATGTGCATGAAGGTTTCGGAATTTTGATTTTGCCCCGGTGGTTCCAGTGTAACCACTTTTATAGTTAGAATATCAGTTTTTATCGAAAGGCTCCTATGGTATTCAATTCGAAACGTTTAAACTATGCTAATGTGTTCAGGTAACATCTCTAGATGTGCGTGAAGGTTTCGGATTTTGATTTTGCCGTCCGGTGGTTGCAGTGGAACCACTTTTATTGTTAGAAAATCAGTTTTCATCGAAAGGCTCCTAGGGTATTTAGTTCGAAAGGTTTAAACTATGCTAATGTGTTCAGGTAGCAACTCGAGATGTGCATGAAGGTTTCGGAATTTTGATTCGGCCCCCGGTGGTTCCAGTGGAACCACTTTTATCGTTAGAAAATCAGTTTTCATCGAAAGGCTCCTAGGGTATTCATTTCGAAACGTTTAAACTATGCTAATGTGTTCAGGTAACATCTCTAGATGTGCATGAAGGTTTCGGAATTTTGATTTTGCCGCAGGTGGTTACAGTGGAACCACTTTTATCGTTACAAAATCAGTTTTCATCGAAAGGCTCCTTGGGTATTAATTCGAAACGTTAAGACTATGCTAACGTGTTGCTAAGGAAATGCGGGGATACACCGTTGTGTGCTTTGCCCACAAATAACTAGATCTAGTTCTAATTGCTTCTCTTGGACTAGGCCGCTTAGATCTATCTTAATTTTATATTCGCTTTTAAGTTCCTTTCAAAGTCTCGCATTTTGGGTATATGTTAACATTCGTGACAGACCAGATGCGTAATATGGGTGTGTGTCTAGAACATGTGTAATGTACTGTTTTTACAACAATTACCTATTGACCGGCCATAATTACATAGATAATGACTGCAGGAGAACACTGGTCTTCTCTCTCTTTACCCAACCGCTCATTATGGCGTTGAACAGAAACGCGGCAATGGACATAAAATTCCATGCTTAATTAGAAGCGCATGAATTATTGCTGGTCTGTTCAAGTGACAAATCTGTATTCGGCATCCGTCAGATAACTATCTTTACGCTTTACATTTAGCCCGAGTGAGACAGATTATCAAAAATATATACACTTTCAAACAAGAAAATCGCGACTTTTCGCTATCACCTTGACACTGGTATTTTGGACATTCCAATAGAAAGCGTTCCACGTTCCAAACCCCGTAGAGCGTGTTGGAATAGCTGGTATCCCCACATTGGTTGATAAGATATTTTTTTCCATTCACATCCATTAATCCAATGTTCTTTTTCATGACAGTAAAAGCATGATCCTCTGTTGGGGCATTATTAGCCAGGTGGTTGTTGTCTTTATAGATAAAACACTTTAGCTCTTTAGGTTTTTTCAACAACTCGTCAAGTTCATTGATAACAGTTTTTGCTTCATGCAGTGAACTAGAGTTCATCTCATAAAGTTCGCCCACAAGTCTTCTTACTTTGACTGTTTTGAAGGGTATGTAGTAACAACTGTTTGTATTACTTTCTTTTTCAAATCTTGGATATCTCATTTCATACATCTTTGGAGCAGTGTGAAATTCAGTCTTAACTTCTTTTTTAACCTCTTGATAGTCAAAAAGCAAATGTTATGTAAAACTGAGAATCGAAATGTTTTACGTAATTATTGAAATAAACCTTATGCTTTTGTAACACCACACTGAAAATACAATGTAATGAATGCAAATAATTTAGAGTGCCACCAATTTTGCACCCCAGACTGGCTTTCTATGATAATTTCCCCAGAGTGCCTCCCCTACTAATGCGTAATGGGAAATTAACACAGAAATTTTTCTATATAAATTCCCACTAGTCTCCCAAGTGCATCCGTTTAAGGGGATTAATGCTTTTCATCTTTCATGTCTTGCCTGCAGGGTTGTCTATGTGGAAATTCAGCGTTAAATAAAAATATGCTGGAAGTTTTTTATGCCAGAAGTTTTATACCAAAGTGCCTCAAGAGTCACTTATGGGGAAATCAGTGTTAAAACGTTAGGTCAGTCCCTATAAGTGTCCCAAAAATCTTATGCCAGACTGTTTTCTTAGGATATTGCTGAATGATACAACAAACGAACAAATCACTCACATAAAGGGTAATGGAACCGTGTTTCTCAGTTTACGCTTGGGTGCCTTCATCTATGGGGAAACCGATGTTAAATGTAGGGGAATGCGTTTAGGTCAGACTGTTTCTTAGGATATCTCTGACTGAGACAACACTAATTACCAACACTGGCAAAACACGCAATACCAACAATCACTCACAGTAAGGGAGATGGAACTGTGTCTCTCTTTCTGAGACTTGTTTCTTCGAAAATTGTAATGTGATCAGGTATCTATCTTTTGAGAATCTGTTTGTCTTGAAAAGGACCTTTACGGAGGCAAATGTGAAGACACTCGTTTTGTGATACCAAAACGTTAAAACGAAGTGTAGAGATAAGAAGAATTGGAATATATCAGATTAACTTGTATCCTGGATGTATGTCAGGGTAAAATTGTAATAACCTATAATTGGAACTTAGGAATCCTCGGAGAATTCACTCAAATCCGGGTATAGGTTATTGAATTGAACATCCCATTTTTATATTTTTTTCAGGCTGCCAGATAAGATTAGGATACAGATCAACCTTTTTTACCCGGTACTTCTCCAGTTCATAATCACGAGCTGCTAAGAACTGTCTTATCCCTGCACGTCGTTCCAATTTGTCAATAATTTGCTGGCACCACTGACGAGAATACTTCAGAGGATCGGTACGATGCGTATGTCCAAAACAGTCTTCTTTTTTTCTTTCTCTATACTTTCATGTTTTTCTTCCAATCGCTTATTCCATTCCTTCTCAGATATTTACTCGGTCTTCTACTTTCTGTAAACTTGTTATAATAATAATAACACTTTGGCCAGCCGCTGATTTGTCGCGGTTCTCGGACGAGAAGGCCATGGTTACCCCTGTACTCCCAACTGCCTCCCTATTCCCACGCTTCTCCTCTCCTCCCAACACTCGGAGACGAACTGCTTGATGATATCCCTTGTCCCATTCTTCCCAATCTCCCCGATTAGCATATTAACCCTCTCCTTTGAGTCTCCCCCTACACACATGTCCTTCATTCTCCCATCCCACTTCCCCATTATACTCCCAGTGAATCTCATTCTTTTAGACCGATACTTTGGGCATTCTAGAAGAAAGTGTTCCAGGGTCTCCACCATGTCCAAGTTACACATCTGGCACTCCCTTTCACCGTCTTTCCCAATTTTTCCCCTCAGCTCCAGGGATCGCGACCTCAGCTTGAACAACAGTGACCCCCCAAAGGTACCATCAAGGTACTCTTCAAAACCTGGCTTCTCTTTATCACGCAGGCCACCCAAAGACCTCTTTGATTTGACCCCCTCTCGCCAATTACGGTTACAATCCTCCATGACCCTTTCTCTGGCGATTTTTTTACCCGGGTTTGCCCCAACGTCCAGGTCCGAGATCTCCAATGAGTAGTTCTCTACTAGCTCCCTCACTTGGACCATCCACCCCGTTTTGATATTTGAGTTGAAAATTCTCAGGAACATTACTTTACACCATCGGCTGCCGGGGAGATTTACCAAATAATTAAGATAACCGAGCTTCAACAGGTCTATCCTGTCCTTGATCCTCATCCACCCAAGCTCACCCCTGATTGCTTCTAGCGCTGTGGCATTACTCGACCCCGTTATCCATCGGCCTGCATCGTTCTGCAGGATTTCCAAGCTCTTTACGGCCGTCTGGTTTAGGGGTACCACTTCCGTACCGTATGTTATACTTGGCAGCCCCACCATTTCCCAAATGGTTTTCCCCACGAAAACCTTATTGAAACTGTTTCTCCCTATAAGTTTCATTTGGTTAAGGATTCGCTTCCCCTTCAGAATCAATTTATTTGTGTGGTTCCGGTAGATGCCTCTTCCTGTAATGTTTATATTTACCCCCAAATACTCGTAATCACCTGTCTCTCCCACACTGAGAAGTTTGCTGCTCCCTTCCGGAATGCAGAACTCACCCACTCTCCACCTTCGAGTGGGGTCCACTTAGCGGCCCACAGGTATAACTTTGCTCTTGCTTTCATTAAGTTCGAGTCTCCATTTGCTCCCATATTTCCCAACAATTCCCAGCATTTTCGTTAGCCCCTCTTCGCTTTCTGACACTAGAACCATATCGTCTGCAAAAAAATAGCCCTGGGATCTTCAAGTCCCCAACTGCTACCCCCTCCTCGCTACGTAGGAGTTCATCTCCTAAACCTTTGATGTACAATGCAAACAGGATCGGCGAAAGGATACACCCCTGTTTTAGGCCTCTCTCCATAGGCACACGTTTCGTTGTAATGTTTCCCAGGCTAAGTTCACTCTGTACATCTTTATATAATGCTTTCATAATTCCAACAAACTCGCCTCCTAAGCCCATAGCCTCCAGCTTGCGCCACATACCTTCCCTCCATACTCTATCGTATGCCTTTTTGATATCCAAAAAGGCCATAAACATCTTTTTCTTTTTTGCTTTCGCGGATTCTATCATTTGGGATAGTGTGAAAAGATGGTCAGTAACTCTCCTTCCCTTCCTGAAGCCATTCTGGATTTCTCCGACAAAAACCTTCTCCTCAATCACCTCCTCTAGTCTCCCATACAGGACTTTACAGAAAACCTTTCCAATGTTGCTACTGACAGAGATCCCTCGATAGTTATCCAAAACGTCTTTTTCCCCCTTTTTGTGAATAAATGTCGCTTTACTTTCTCTCCACTCCTTTGGGACTTCTTGATTTTCTATGGCTAGATTGAATAGGGCAGTTAGGCTTTCCACGAGTTCCTCTCCCCCTCTTTTGATAAACTCGTTAGGAATTTCATCCACTCCTCCCGCTTTTCCATCCCTCAATTTTGATATCACCTTTCGCACCTCCTCCGTTTTAATTTCCCTGCACACAAAGCTCGATAGGTTTTCCTCGACCTGATTCGGACACTCTGCTGGGCTCCCCATGCCCCATCGCTTATCGTTTACCTTTTCCCAGTGCTTGACTAGTTCTGATGCGACTTGATCTTGCTCGTCTGTAACTCTGCCATCTACTTTAATACTCTGTGGGTTACTTCCTTTGTTACGTTTATTCACCCATTTCCAAAATACGTTCGAACTCGACCCCCCTGTCGTTCTTATCGTCCTAATAAGACTGCTATTCCGTACTCTCCGATTATCGTCTTTAATCTTATTTACTTTATTTCGTGCTTGGTGGTATTCTTCCTTAGCAACTGTGGCCTCATTGCTTTCCGCCCCCTTAAGTTTTCTACTTCTCCTGTATGCAGCACATTTAGCTTTTCTTCCCTTTATGGCCATTTTCAGTTCTTCGTTCACTCTGTACCCAAGTTCCCGTGTTGGCACCCTGACCTTTCCTACACTTTCCTTTCCTGCCTCCACCAGGCTTGCAACTATGATGTCGGCCATCTTCTGGACACTGCCCCTCTTGGGTACGGTTGCAAACTTTGGTTTCAGTTTTTCATTGAACTTCGCCCAGTGAGCATCTTTTTTGAGTTCCCAAATCTCCTTGGAGCTTCCTTTGCTTTTTACTAGAGTTTTGGCCCTGATCGTCACTGTTATCAAGTTGTGATCACTATCCACCTCCATATTACCCTCATCATCCACTTCTACCCATATCACCTCCCTCCATAAATTAATATCTGTGAGGATGTAGTCGATTATTGATTTTCTGTCGTTCCTCTCCCAGATCCATTTCCCCTTACACCTCGCGTCCCTGTTCAGAATCTTCAGACCGAGCTCGTTTGTGAAGTTCAACAGCTTCCTTCCATTCCTGTTGACTTTATTGTCCCCACCCTCTATGCCTTCTTCATCATTACCTATGTGGCCATTAAAGTCACCCATCAGAATTATACCGAGCCCCTTATTTTGTAATTCGGTGATATTGGACCTTAGTGTTGAGTATATCGAATCATTCCATTCGGGTTTGCTTCCCCCCACCGCACAATACACAACCCCAAGGGCAATACTTTTGTTTTTCAGACTGATCCTTACCGATCCAATTTCTTTCGATACCTCAGCCGGGGTGCTGATGTTTTCCAGGTCTGTTATCAGCGATGGTTTTAAATCCTCTTTAATGTACATGCCTACCCCTCCCCCTTTTTTCTGGCCTTCCGTTCGCCCTACACCTATCCATACGTACCCCCTTACTTGGTCTACCCGTTTCTCGTGTCTTACCCACGTTTCGCTTAAGCCCATGACGTCAAACTCCTCTGCCTCAATCAATGTAGCATTTTCACTTACTTTCCGGTGGAGACCCTGGATGTTGCTATAACCCACTTTCAGGGTGTCAAGGTTCATTGGCTTCCGCCTATTGGTCCCTTTATTATCTAGTCCCTGTATGTTTGTATATCCTACTTTGTGTACCTGTGCTTTCCTTGGGAAGCTATTCCTATTGATTTGGATTTTTGGTCCCTTTTCCTTATCCCCCTTGTCCCATTTTTTACACCTATGGTTCGTGACACATTTTCTGTGATTATTCCCCCCTTCACTGACCCCCCCTCCCTTCCCTATACCAAAAAAGGCTCCACCACTTGCAACATATTTCTTCCTAAAACCTCTGTACCCCTTGGGCTAAGATGGAGACCATCCCTTCCATATAGGTCATTTCTGCCCCAAAACGATCCCCAATTGTCTACAAAGGGTATCCCAAGTTCCTTACAATACTCCCCCAATTCCTCGTTGGTCCCAATGATCCGCGAATTACGCTCGCACCCACCACCTAGTACTGGGAGAAGCCCCGAAACCACTACCTGTACATTCTTGGCATTCAGTTGAGTTATCAAGTCCTTGTAAGCCTCAATAAGCTGAACTGATTTTCTCTCCCTGATATTGTTGGTCCCCACGTGTACAACAACCACTGGGTCTGGGCCTGACCCCTTTACTAATCCACTCACTCTGTCCCTTAGGTCCTCCACCCTAGCCCCCGGAAAGCACAAATTGGTCCTGTTGACACTGTCGTGCCCACACACCACCCTATCCAACCCCCGCACTATACTACTCCCTGCAACCACCAACTGCCTCTTCCTGTCCTTTCCTGTCCTCTTTCCCGTCCTACTACCCCTACTACCCCTGTTACCACCTCTGTCCCCACTGGGCCGACTCGCAATCTTGCACTTCGCCACACTAACCCCCATGCCTACCTCCACCTCCACCTCTTCAGACCCAATCTGCTCCTCAGAATTCTCGAAATTACCTAACACACTGAATCTATTTTGGACACTGCACCCCACCTTCTGCCCACTCCCACTGCAAGCCACCTTGTCCTCGTTTACCACCTTCCTAACCTTCCCTCTGACTCTTGCCCTGACAGACTCCACATGGTCATCGCTATCTCCCTCACTATCCGATTCTAAAAGAATACGCCTTTTCGCACCCCAACTCACACTACTAGCCTGGGAATTTGACCCTCTAGCCCCTACTTCTCCTCTACCCTCAACCCGACGCACCTTCCTATTCCCAAAAGACCCACTATCCACGTCAAAAGTCCGCTTCCTACTACCCACCACCTTCCATCCCCCATCGAATGCCACCCTAACTGGGGTAACACCAGACTTTCCTGCCCTCCCCAGTTTCCCCCTCACCACCTGCACCTCTTCCTCCAACTTTACATATGCCTCTAGCAGCTGCATTAGCTCTACGCAGATGGCACACATCCCCAACTCCCCCAGCTCACACCCATCCACATACACCATATGGCAGTGCCTACACACATCCGACCGCTGGCCGTCCGTTGGTAACTCACTAGCATTAGCACCCCCTGTGCTGGCCTCAACCACCCCCCCCCCCCCCCCCCACCTGGACACCTATACTAACCGTCTCTGCCCTGCTGGTCTGAACATCTCGTGTCACGAAACACTTACCATCCATAGCCAAAATTAGAATGAGAAGCTTGAATTTTAAAAAGCGGTCGAACTCGTAAACAAAACAAAAACAAAACACTGAAACTGACCCGCGCGAAGATAGGGAACATGCCACTCATATCCGATAAAGATACTAAACACAACACTAATATAACTATCTTTTATTAAAAATCACATCTATACAGCCCTAAAACAATATATATATATATATATATATATATATATATATATATATATATATATATATATATATATATATATATATATATATATATAAGAAAAAAATATTAAAGTTCAAAACAAATACAACGACATCACTGACTATATTCCTGCTAGCGCTTTCACCTCTCTGTATGCGGATCTTCAGGCATTTTTAAATTGAGAGTTTCTAGCTTACTTGATATGTCTTCAAGAAGGTTTCTCTCCATAGTCCTTTTCGGTGAAACAGAATTCACCATTGAATCCGTGTGTGGTGTTCATTAGATCCGCATACAGAGCGGTGAAAGCGCTAGCAGGAATATAGTCAGTGATGTCGTTGTATTTGTTTTGAACTTTAATATTTTTTTCTTATAACTACCAGCACAAGGATTTGTTTATAAACTTCTGATATATATACAGAACACCTGGAAGAAAAATATAGATACTTGAGCTAACTTTTGACAACTGAATCGAAATACTCCCTGTTAGTTTGGATATGGACACGCCATAATTGTTGATCTTGAGAAAACTTCAAATTCATTTTTCATGGAAGTAGAAATGATCAGCACATAGACGAATGAAATGGTTTCGCGCGCCGAAGGCTTGCAGGGACGGAATAGGGAACAAGCCCCTTTCGACCCTCGGTGACTGTATATGAATGGCTGTCACATGTCAAGGCGTGTTGAAGGAGGAAAAGGTTCCGGTACTCGGCAGGTGTCTCCTGTAGCGGCGAGGTGGCCTTGTTGACTGATGTCGGTTGAACCCTTGGATGAGGACCAGTGTGGGAGGTTGGGTCCTCTCAGAAAGGTACTACCTCTCCCCGAGGGTGCAGTCGATCTGGATTTTCAGGCAAGTATAGTCTGCCACTTCGGAGATGATATTGAGTGATGGCCATCACTGGCAAGTATAATCTGCCTCAGGCTGTCTCTGTTTGGTAGGACGTCTTTGAAAGAAACAACAACGACCCCTTTCGGGGACCACCAGAAAGAAGACCCGAACTTCCCTGGTTCGGAGGCAGGCCTGCATTGTGGTCCTATTGGGTTGGGACAGAAGATGCGCTATGCACTTACAAAAAGGGGCAGAGGCAGGACGCAGGACCAACGCTCGCCTCCCTTAAAGTGGTCGACCAATTTTAGGGATGGAGTGGAGGATGTTCAGGAACCATGGGGGTTACCGTTTCCATAACGGTTAGACGGTCCATAGCGGTTATTGGGGTGCTGGTCAAAAAGCATATTCTGTGTACCTGCTCAAAAGAAGAAGGCAGAATTAGTTTTCATTAGAATATGTAAAATGTAAAAAGATAAAAGTAGCACATTTTGTTTAATTTATGATTTAATCTTTAGGTGAGTCGGTGAAGGCAGCCCTTTCTGGTAGAAGGCCACAGTTAAGCTGTTAATCTGCCTATTAGCTCACCTTCTCGTTTCCTATTTGTCCTCAGGCATGTTTAGTTTTTAAACCTGATGTAATCTTAGTTGAGTCGGTGAAGGCAGTCCTTTCTGGTAGAAGGCCACGGTTAAGCTGTTAATATGCCTGTAAACTCACTTTCTCGTTCCCTATTTATTATTAAGCATGTTTAGTTTTTTACAATATTTAATCGTGATGTAATATTAGTTGAGTCGGTGAAGGCAGCCCTTTCTGGTAGAAGGCCACAGTTGAACTGTTAATCTGCCTGTTAACTCACCTTCTCGCTCCCTATTTATTATTAAGCGTGTTTAGTCTTTTTACAATATTTAATCGTGATGTAATCGTGATGTAATTTTGGTTGAGTCGGTGAAGGCAGCCCTTTCTGGTAGAAGGCCACAGTTAAGCTGTTAATCTGCCTGTTAGTTCACCTTCTCGTTTCCTAATTTTTTCGAGCGGTCTTAGTTTTGATTGGAATTTTTGGGCTTTTGTCGGCTTTCGCAAATGACTCCAAGTTCGGAGATTAGTTCACTGTCGGCTAGCCGGTCATGATTTTTCGCGGCCAGGGTGGCTAGGCGGTCTTTGATGGTGGGTATATAGGCCCTGTCGTGGAGTGTTTTGATGGGTCCCATGGGGCGTGGAGGGCGACTCTAGGTGCGTGATTTTGAACCTTCTGGAGTTTTCCCATATTAGTTTGGTTGAGATCAGTTAGGATGATTGCCCCGTATTCAAGTACTGGGCGCACAAAGGCTTTGTATAGTTTGAGTAGGGTGGACTGGTTGGCTCCCCATGAAGTTCCCTTTAGCATTTTTAATAAGTTAATGCGTTTAGTTGCTTTTTTCGTCATATCGTCGGTGTGTTTGTTAAAGGACAGTTTTTGATCAATGGTGATGCCCAGGAATTTCGCCTCTTTGCATTCTGGGAGGGTGTTATCCATAAGTTTTAGGTCAAAATCGCGTTTATTTGTCTTGCGAGTAAAGGTGATTCGTTGGGTTTTATTGGCGTTCAGCTTATTTCTCCATTTGGCACTTCACTGTTCTAGCTCGTCGAGAGCGCGTTGCAGGGTTTTTTGGAGCAGATTGGCCGTATCGTTAGAGTCCTAGAGGCCCTTATCGTCCGCGAATTGGGAGACTTGAACACGATCATCGGAGAAGTTAAGGTCATTTACATAAAAGATGTAAAGGAGGGGCTCAGGATCAGCACATGAAATGTTCACAGGTTTTTATACCCAAGTCAAACTGTCATTCGGATCAAAATCTCTCCAAATAACGCTCAAGTGCTATTCATTTACAGGTTTTCCCCTCAATTATTCCCCCAACACTCGCGGTTTTACTGGTTCTAGCTCATGTGCGACCGGAAAAGTATTACAACTCGTGAATGCATTATCCCAACAAAAATCTGACTTCATATGCACTGGGGGGTATGGGCGTCGGTTATAGGTAGAATACTAGATCTGACTGTAAATTCAGGTGTATTTGCGTTATCTCTCCTATAGGTAGTCCGTTGTTTATATTTTTGTGTTATGCTCGTTTGTGTCGATAATAATGATTTTTATGCGAGTTAGATTTTTGACACAATGCACAGATTTTGCGTGAATTCGTCTTATTCGGAAGCGAGCTAATTAATTTGTGGGGAGGGGACAATTCTCTTCCATTTATATACAGGAATAGGATCGGTGGTTCTCCGACTTGTCAATCGCCGATTTGGACAATTATATACCAGGATAGGATGGGTTCTACCCCAGCCTGCCGATTGTTTCAAACTCCCCCACGGTGCATTGTGGGAAATTACAGTGATAAGACTCTGGGGTAAAATAAGTTTTTGCTCGACTTCACACAACTTGCACAGTTTACTCAAAAAAAAAACCCACATCAAAGTCAATGCAATGAAGAAAATTGCAATAGCCAAATGTGTGGGGACTAGGAGGATTAACCTCTTGAATTGAATGAAGTCTTGACGCCAAGACTAAAGTGTGAACGTGCTAGCTTTTGGAATTGTAAAATCTTGACGCCAAGATTTAAATTAAAAAATGAACTTCCAATAAAATGTCAAAATCTTGGCCCCAAAATTTAAAATTCGACCGTCTCGTTATACTGCTGGAAAGTGTCGTTAACTGTGTGCCTGTGAAGAAGGTAGATCTTTTAAAACAGTGGCCATGAAAAGAGCTGTTGTGTAAGATGATTCTCTTGGTAGAAGTATTCTGTCATCACTGTATATTAATCACCTGCTAATGGTATTTTCTGTATTTCTCCCTGAATTCCATCTTCGCCATTATCTTATCCACTTCATCTGTGTAAAGAATGATCTTCTCTCCTCGCTGTTTCAGTATCCAATGAACTGTTTCCCGCCATTTCGAGATTATAAATATCCAATACAGATGTCTCAGAAATATTTCGCCAGAGTGTATCAAGGGTCGTTTATGGGATATATTCAATGTTAAAACAGTTCGCCAGAGTGTATCCAGGGTCGCCTATGGAAATTTCAGTGTTAAAAAACAGTTCGCCAGAGTGTCATCCCTAACTACAGATAATATAGATAGATATGCTATGTGTAGTTCTCGCGTCTCTGAATACTGATACTTCATATAACATTTGAAAATAATTTTTCAACTATGCCATCACATGCTTTGATAATTCAAACTGCGGAATGACCTGTTGACAATTATCTAAAATCCAACGCGCCGAAAATTAGCGATATATATGGTTTAACCATAAATAGGAATTATAAATCTGAATATCGAATTAAAATTTATTTTTCACCCCTGAAATAAAACTATAGCAGCATACACAGCATAAAACGCATTTTTAACAGAACAAAATCTGCAGTTCAAAAACAACATGAATTTTATCGTTCGCCTGGTTGTGCAGATTTTCTCGTCGATCAGACAGTGAATTTGAAATACGCACACGTCGTTCGCTAGCGGTCCGAGTAAACACCAAGAAGAACCAAGGAGAACCAAAAAGTCAACAAAAAAATAAAATAAATAAACATACAATACAAATTGCTTTATTTATACTACGGTGGCTGATTTAGGCCACCCTCAATACTTTTTTATCTCGAGATCTCGAGATAATATCTCAAGATCTCGAGAGACTATCTCAAGATCTCGAGACAATATCTCAAGATCTCGAAATAATATCTCAAGATCTCGAGATAATATCTCGAGATCTCAAGATAATATTTCAAGATCTTCCAAACTATCTCAAGATCTTGAGATAATATCTCAAGATCTCGAGAAACTATCTCAAGATCTCGAGATAATATCCCAAGATCTCGAGATAATACCTCGAGATAATATCTCGAGATCTCGAGATAATATCTCGAGATTTCGAGATAAGCATATATAATCGGTGTCACCATTTGATCATTAGCATGAATTCACTCAAACTGTTGATTCACTTGTCGCGTCTTTTCCGACTGCAACATATTCGTCCCCCCCCCCCCCCTCCCCATGACAATTACACGAATCCACTCCTGTCACTCAGAAAACTTATCAATCAATCACCTTGTTGCGAAGCCCACCAAACATCAGATCAGCACTAATATAAACCGAGTCCCGTCATCCGAACTTGCACTTGCTGGGGTCTTGTTCCCTCTCCAAGGTGTCAACCTAGCACCCGGTATATCCCAGTACCCACTGTAGTGCCTTTTACCCCAAAACACAACGTTTTCTCACTACTTTACAAGATGAAAAGTTTGTGTCTGTCTAACAGTCCAAATCCAAAGTGTTGATCCAGCACCCGGTACCTCCTAGTGCATACTGCAGTGTTTTTTTTACCCTAAAACTCAACGTGTTCTCACTTCTTTTCCTCCCTGCCCCATGCTGATTGTAGTGATGTTTACCCTAAAACTCAAAGTTTACTCACTACTTTACAAGACACACACCCATAAACACCAAATATTTCCTTCCAGCTCCACATTGAATGGAATGATTTTTACCACAACTCACAAAGTTTACTCACTACTTTACAAGACACAGACCCGGTGAATACCAAATCGCTCCCCCAGCTCGATGCTGAAAGATTTCATCCCCACTCCCTTGGTGGATTTTGCTGACTGAGACATACAGCATAAGTTTACCCCCATTCCCGCGTCCATTTTGACCGAGCAAATCGACGGTGCTATCCGATGTATAATAACCCTACACCAGCGACAGCTATAAACCTACCCCAGGATTTCCTTTCCTCTCATTGGTTGAAAAGTCTGGATTAGGCGTAACTAGTTACCTAGTCAATCTTTTCATTGCTACATGTAATTGGGTTTTGTGTGGAAACAATGTTAGTCATACCCATCCTGCCACGTTTGGGATTCACCGGGGAGGGTGGGGGTGGGGGGGATTCCATTCGCCTCTTGGGCTCAGGGTTATGGGTTTCAATTTGGTCCTGGGATTAGGAGATTGCTGGGTATTGACCATAAATTCACGGTTTTGTCTAGCATCTGCACCCTTGTACTGGATAAGTCCCTTTTCTAACACTGACGTTGGTAATAAGTGAGGGACTCGTCCGTAAGCAGTATCCGCCGGGGATAACTAGTTACGCCTAATCCAGACTTGTTCAAACCAACGAGAGGAAAGGTAATCCGACGGTAGGTTTATAGCTGTCGCTGGTGTAAGGTTATTATACACCGAGTAGCACCGTCGATTTGCTCGGTCAAAATGGACGCGGGAATGGGGTTCAAGTTATGCTGTATGACGGGTCCGTGGAATAACAGCGTGTCAAGACACGATGTGTTTCAGTAACCAAAGTGGAAAGTAGGTGAAAATTCCACCAAGGGAATGGGTGATTGATTTCACTGTGGGGATGAAACCTTTCAGCGTGGAGCTGGGGAGCTATTTTGGTATTTACGGGTCTGTATCTTGCAAAGTAGTGAGTACACTTTGGGAGTTGTGGTAAAAATCATTCCATTCAATGTGGAGCTGGAAGGAAATATTTGGTATTTATGGGTGTGTGTCTTGTAAAGTAGTGAGTAAACTTTGTGTTTTAGGGTAAACATCACTACAATCAACATGGGGCTGGGAGGAAAAGAAGTAAGAAACGTTGAGTTTTAGGGTAAAAAAACACTACAGTATGCACTAGGAAGTACCGGGTACTGGATAAACACTTTGGATTTGAAGTGTTGGACAGACACAAACTTTTCATCTTGTATGGTAGTGAGAAAACGTTGTGTTGTAGGGTAAAAGGCACTGCAGTAGGTACTGGGAGGTACCGGGTGCTGGGTTGACACTTTGGAATTGGAGTGGGAACAAGACACCAGCAAGTGCAAGCTCGGATGACGGGACTCGGATTATATTAGTGCTGGACTCAGATTTGGTGGGCTCTCATAACAAATACGTAACAAAGTGGTTGGTTGATAAGTAAATAAATATGCATTTCCTTTTTTTAGGAGGGGGAAGTGTGGCAGTTTTCATTTATTTTAGTACGTACCGTCACTCGGTGTTTTTATTTATTTTGGTAATTCCACACTTCCTGTTTCCCAGCTCGGAGTTATTCTGTAAATGAACCAATGTATCTCATTGGTTCTTTCCATCCTATTCTCTGTTGTTCTCTCGTTGGTCGATTTCAAAACCAGGGATCAATCAAAATCAAGCATATTCTTCTCAAGTCGCCAAAATAAGGCAGTCTTCACTCAGTGAAGACACCTTTCATTTTGGCATTAAAGCTTAAATCTAGCTGCGCCAGTGCTAACTGCAATAAGGTTAGGTTAGTAGAGGGGGCATTCACCAACCTGTAACAGGGTTATTTGAATCGCTCTTGGAGTGATTCTGGTTGCACTCGTTTACATGGAGCGTATCCTCTGTGCAAATGACGTCATTGACGTGATTTGACCAGTGGAGGTGCTCATTATAGACGAGTGCATCTGTTTGGATCATTTATTCCAAATTTCCAATAGGATATATAGGTTACACGTTCCAACCCAAAATGGTACCGGTGAATTTCGCCCCTGACCAACAGTTCTCCAAACACATTCGTTTTTGTTGAGCCTTTCTAAATGCCAGTAAAAGGGTCTGTGGTTTCCTTTGATTTAGTTTAAAGCATTTATCATCACTTCATGATCATTTCATTTCTTTTTGTTTGTTTTGTTAATAAACCACGATCAACTATCATTTCTATTTTCTTGTGCATTTATTCTACCCCAAGTAGAGTTATTTCATGGTCCATGTTTTGAGAGTTGACCCAGGTCCACACGAATCTGAAAACAACAGGGAAATTCCATCCAGGGTTCTAGCCCTTGGGGAGTCTTTCACCCCACCCCTCCTGTTAAATTGGCGAGGCTACCAGGATCTGGTTGTTACAATTCTTAAAAGTATGGATAATTCTCATGAATCTCTGATTAGTTTGGGCAGTCGAGATGGAGTTAACTCTTGGGGAAATAGGAGCCCGAGTGTTGGTATGCAAGTTTCATTGAGTGGTAATTGTATGGTCACTAATACAAGGGTTTCTCCTCAAATGAGTGCACAAACAAATACACATGGAACACAATTTAGTGGACTTAGTCTGTCAAGTGAGCCAAAGTATACCACTGCTGGTAAAGTGGAGGCTCATAAAGTTGGTGTATCTGAGGATTTGAGCCAACATCATTTTATGACTAAGTTCAGGTCTAATTTTGAAGACTCACCCAGAATACAAGTTCCAGTTGAGTCTGAAAGGACGTCCCCTCCTGGTTATGCACACAATCTTGCTTCTTCTCCAATTGTGCATGGCTTAAAGGTTTGTGGTGATAATGATTTTACAACTAAACAAGCAAGGTCATGTTTTGATCCCCATGGGGTCCAGGGTGAATTCAAAATATCAAAATCCAGAACAGATATACCCCTTGGGTGATGCAAGTGGATTAGATTCTACTAGATATTTCAGGCTACCACAAAAGTCTGATAATTGGCAACCAATAAGAGGGGCGAGTCCAGTTAGGTTTTATGAAAAACCTGAATCACCTACAAAACCAGGTGTACATTTTCATTTTGTGGATGGTTCCCCAAATATCAAAGTTAAACCACCATTTGGGGGGACGGAGAGACAAATTAGAGAGTATGTTATACCAAGCCCCACTGTTTGTGAAAGTGGCTTAGGGTATGCATCTCATAATTTGGATTATATTAGTAGGCCTTGCAATTCAGAACCCACGTCTCAGTACACCACCTTGGCTAATTCTGTTAGGTATAATTCCATATCTGAGGTTCCACACACAAGGGAAGATTTGTTGGTGCAACCCAGTTATATGATTAACAGGGGCACAGAGACAGATCACATAAATTATGTTAAATTTAATAAAAGAGTAGAGGTGCCACCCTGTAGATCTAGCTATTGTGGAGGTTCAGGACTAGGACATATTCCTGAAATTAATGGTCACACAGGAATGGATCCAGCAACAATGTATGATCCTAAATTTCGACCAACGTATGCAGAGCACATAGGTATTTGTGAGCCCTCTTTGGTTTCTGGGACGGGGGGGGGGGGGGGGGGGAGGGGGGGGGGTTATCTCAAAAGCAATGTAATATGGGATATAAAGATTGTTCTGAGCACAATCCATTACAGTATTCCGGTGAGAAGAGCTCATCACCTGAGGACTTATTTGGGCATGTTCCATCACAATTTAATCGTGGTATTAGGAAAAGTTTGTCACCTGTAGATGTTTCTGGGCATAATCTGTCACTCATCACCCATGGTTCTTAAAGGAATATGCCACCAGTTGATCTAACTAGCCATAGTTTGCCTCAGTTCACTCATGCCACCCAAAGACATGTTTCACATGCTGATTTGCCTAGGGATAATTGGTCACAGTTTGAACCTTGTGCTGGAAAAGGCGCACCTCTGTCTGCTTCATATGGGAATTATTCATCGCAGCTGATTGATAGGGCCGAACGTGATAAGATATCTCATTTACCTAGTAGTACTCCTATATCTTATTTACCGGGAAGTACTCCTGCGGCCTTGACACATTATCATGGCACCCCAAAAGAACATTATCGATCTGATGAGTTGTATCCTCATAGGGGGATAGATATTGGTCAAACATTATCAAATCAGAACTCAAGGGCTCTTTTTGTTGGTCAAAATGACTTCAGTGAAGAAAGGATGTTGTCCAGAGTAAAAAAAGAACCCCAGACGTATGATGGGAGTTCTGATTTCAAAGACTATGTAGTGCATTTTGAGCAGGTAGCCATTTGGAATGAATAGTGAGAAGGCACAGCAACTCATGATGTGCCTGAGAGGGCCTGCCCAAAAGATATTAAGTGATTTAACCCTTAGTCAGGTTAGCTGTTACTCAGAAGTCAAAACTGCATTTCTTCATAGGTTTAAACCCCCTGGTCGGGAGGCTGCTTATTGTTTGGATTTTCATAATAGGAAGTGTTTCCTTGGTGAATCTTTAACAGATTTTGGACATTCTCTCCGTCGGTTGGCCAATTCAGCTTTTCCTTCTCTTCCAAATTCGGCAAGGGAATCTCTTGCTATTGATCAGTTTATTCATGGTCTTGGTTCATATGAAATTCAGAAACATGTTCAGTTTAATAGGCCACAAACTCTAGATGAAGCAATCGCATTTGCTGTTGAGTTTGAAGCCTTTAGTGGTTGCCAATCAGTAATTAAAAAGCCTAATGACCAGGAGGCTGTTGTGTTTGCAATTAGTAATAAAACTAAGAGCGTAGATGATGAGCAGTCATCCTTCAATCAAGATATTGTCGAAATACTTCGAGAGGAAATCAAAAGATTAGGTCAAATTTTAGAAACTGCTGTTTTGAATAAAGATGAAGTTAAGAAAAAGCAGAACAAATGTTTTAAATGTCAACAGGATTGGAAACCAGGGCATAAAATTCTCCTCAAAGTCAAAAGGGGGATAATAAAACTGGAGTTAAACACAGAGAGGATCAGGGAAAGTAGTAAACGGCAAGTTTGAGCCTGAAAGCTTGACCTTCACTACTGAGAAAGTAGATACAAAGTTAGGGCAAACAATTTATTTATCTGCTCTACAGCCCAGTTGCCTCTATTTGAAAGTTCACATTAATGGAATTCCCATAAACTTCTTGGTAGATTCGGGTTCTAGTGTAACTTTGGCTTCAAAAGATATATTTCCTGCTTTAAAAGATTATGCTGAATCTGATTTAGGAGATGTATCTGTTGAGCTGGTAACTGCTTCTGGTAGCAGTCTTCAAGTTTTAGGGGAAACCACAATGAACTTCAATATTGACAACTGGAACTTGGAACAAAAGGTTATTATTGCAGAATTAGATAATTTTTCTGGAGTACTTGGAATTGATTTCCTTACAAGATGTAAGGCAGAACTTCATTTTGAAGAGCAGAAACTTAAAATAGATAAAACTGATTTTCATTTGTTTCCACTAACTGGTGAACAGTGTGCTTGTATAAGACTACAGGAATCCATTACCATATTTCCTGACACAGAGTGTTTGGTTGGTGGGGTTTTGGATGGTTGTTTTGAACTTCCAGAGGAACTTGTGGAACCAACTTCTTTTGTGAAACAAAAAGAGTTGTATGGATGCCCCTTATTAATATCTCAAATAAAAAAATTAAGATAAATGGAAATTCTGTGGTAGCAAGCATATCGCCAGTTAAGGAAATTATTGAGGAGAAAAATTCTATATTGAATAAAAGTTCTACCTCACTTCCTGATCATTTAAATTGTTTGTTAGATGGTTTGTCACAGAGGTTGTCTCCTCAGCAATTAAAAGAAGTAGAGGAGTTACTCGTGGAATATCAGGATATTTTTGTTTCACCTGATGGTAAACTTGGTAGGACAAATGTGGTTGAACATACAATTGATACAGGTTGCGAAAAACCCATTAAGTTTCCCCCAAGAAGAGCTGCACCAGCAAAAAGGGAGATAATTGATGTGGAAGTTGAGAAAATGCTTGAAAATGGTATTATTGAATCGAGTAATAGCCCATGGTCCTCTCCTGTGGTTTTAGTCTCTCGTAAGGATGGATCAGTACGTTTTTGTATAGATTATCGCAAGCTCAATTCATTAACTAAAAAGGATGCTTTTCCTTTGAAACGAATTGATGATGTGTTTATACATTGGGTAATGCACAATGGTTTAGCACTTTGGATATGGCTAGTGGATATTGGCAAGTAGGTATAGCAGAAAGTGATAAACCAAAAACAGCTTTTGTGACACACAATGGGTTATATCAATTCAATGTAATGAGTTTCGGTCTTTGCAATGCACCAGCCACTTTTTCAAGGCTGATGGAATTGGTTTTAGGAGGGTTACAATGGTCGAGATGCCTATGTTATCTGGATGATGTTATAGTGTTTGGGACATCTTTTGAAGTAGCTCTCAAAAATCTTGAAGCTGTTTTTCAATGCTTCAGAGGTGCCAATTTAAAATTAAAACCTAAGAATTGTAAGTTGTTTGCTTCTGAAGTTTCTTACTTGGGGCATGTAGTTTCAGACAAGGGGATTAGATGTGATCCTAAAAAGGTCGAGGCAGTCCAAGAATGGCCGACCCCAAGGTCTGTTCCTGAAGTTAGGAGCTTCCTTGGTTGTGCTGGATATTATCGTAGATACATCCCAGATTTTTTTACCATAGCATCCCCACTTAATCAGTTGTTAAGAAAACATGTTAGATTTAAATGGGAAGATAGTTGTGAGAGTGCATTTGTTAATTTGAAAAAGCTACTTACATGTGCCCCAATTCTAGCCTACCCCACCAGTAATGACCAGTTTATTCTAGACACAGATGCAAGTTTAACAGGTTTAGGCGCTGTGCTATCACAGGTACAAAATGGCGAAGAATAAGTCATTGCTTATGGAAGTCATACACTTAATAAATCACAAAGGAATTATTGTACAACTTACAAGGAACTATTGGCAGTAGTTACCTTTTTGAAGCATTTTAAACACTATCTTTGGGGACAAAAGTTCTTGATTCGAACTGACCATGCCTCCCTTGTTTGGTTAAAATTTTTTAAAGAGCCAGAAGGAATGCTTGCAAGATGGATTTCTGTCATAGACACATTTAACTATGAAATTAATTATAGGAAAGGTAGACATCACCTTAATGCTGACGGTCTCTCTCAAAGAGCTCGTAGGTGTAAACGAGAAGATTGTCCTTCCTGTCAACCACAAATTGCTGTAAATGTAGTGACAGAAGTTGAGAAATTGACCAGTGACACAACTGGCAGTATTAATGATACTGCAGGTGTGTCAGTTCTGCTCAATGACTCTCCTCAAGATAGTGTTTCTTCCAATTGGGCTGAATCTTGGTCTCCCAATACCCTGAAAGAGTGGCAGTCTGAAGATCCAGTATTAAAACAGTTTATCCTGTTGAAACAGACTTATTCTGAAAAGCCCCCTAAAGCAAAACTGGTTGAATTTGGGCATGAAGTGAGAATTCTTTGTCAACGTTGGGAGGTTTTACAGATAAAGGATGGTATTTTATTTAGAAACTGTGAAACAGACCCCCAAGGAACCCATATAAACAGATTTTAGCACCAATTAGTTTAAGGGACAAAATTTTAACATTTCTCCACAACACTAGGACATCAGGCCATTTAGGCAGAGACAAAACTATTGAGGCTGTAAGAAAAAGGTTTTATTGGATAGGTATGGGGAAAGATGTCAAGAGGTGGTGTTATGATTGTGATCTTTGTGCAAAGCGCAAACCTGGCACTGGCAAAGGTAAATATCAATTACAGCAAGACACAGCCTCCTCTCCTATGCAAAGAATAGCTATTGACATACTGAGTGGTCTTCCTATCACCCGAAATGGTAATGAGTACATAAAAGTTGTTGCGGACTATTTTTCCAAATGGACTGAGGCTTTTGCAGTGCCTCATCATAAAGCCTTTACTGTGGCTGATAAAATAGTCTCTGAAATATTTGTACGATTTGGTGTTCCCTCCATAATTCATTCAGATCAAGGGAGAGAATTCAAATCTGAACTCTTCCTTGCTGTGTGTGAAAAGTTGGGAATAGAAAAAACCAGAACAGCTCCTTACAGACCTCAATCTGATGGACTAGTAGAGCACTTTAATAGGACTCTAATACAGATGTTGTCTAATTTCGTGAATGAAAATCAAAGTGATTGGGATGACCAACTTCCATATGTAATGATGGCCTATCGCTCTACTACCCATCAAAGTACAAACTGTAGTCCAAATTTAGTAATGTTAGGTGGAGAGATTAACTATCCACTAGATCTTATGGTGGGAAATCCATTATCCTATGGGAGAGAAACTTGCCCAGTTCACACTATGTTCATTGGGTTCAGAATGCTATGAGAAACTCTTATGAATTTATATTCAGAAACCTTAACAAATCTGCATCTTATCAGAAAAAGTATTATGACCGTGGGCTGAAACCCAGGGAATTTGACTGTGGGGATTGGGTATGGAGATGGTATCCTCCAGCCCTTGTAAATAAGCTGTGTCAAGGCTGGATAGGACCCTATTTGGTTTGAAAAAAACTGACTCCAGTCAATTATGAAATACAGAAAGCTCAGGTTGAAAAGCCCACAATTGTACACGTTGACCACCTCAAACCGTATACTGGAAGAAAGCCACCATTAAGCTGGATCCATGCAGATGGAAATGTTTCATTTGAAACTGGAATGTTGAGGTCTAATGAGATATGTGATGAACAAGATATCCAGGAGGCGATTTTTGACAATGGGACCGAAAATAATGAGGATTTACCTACTGATAGTGTTGGGAGGAAGAAATTGTTAGTTCCCCATTAGAAAGCCCAAAAAGAACGAGACGGGGAAGAACAATTAAACCCCGAGATGTCTACTCCCCATAACCTTTTTAATAATTGCTTTCTGGATAATGTAAGAGACAGATGTCATTCTCAGATTGCAACTTTGTTAGATTGAGGCCTGGGAATGCTGTTTTGTCTCTTATTACAAAAAGTCAATATTTGAATTTGATCTCAAGAAATGTTTCCTCATGTAATTTAAAAGCAAGGGTAAAAGCAATTAAAATTGCTGTTCTTGCTGGAAATTAATGTATTTTCATCTTTTTCAGCTATGGAAGATGTACTAGAAGTAATGGTTGAGGACAATGAATTACGAGAGTTAGATAGGGATGTGAGGGTAGAGTTTCCTGCTGAAGGGATGAGGTGTCCAGTTGGGGCTTGTGGTCCACATATTTATACAGTGTACAACCAGATCAAGAGCCACTGGGACAGTCGACACAGATTCCAGTACATTGTAAAGTTCCGCTGTGAACTGTGTACATTCCAGCATGTGAGAAGGAATCAGCTCCAAAGACACTACTGGAAGAACCACCATCTCACCAGGGAGGAGAGCAAACAAAGAGCTGATGAAACAGAGGGCAGCTCCCAGCATAACAACCTCTTCATTGACCCAGAAGATACCATGATGCCAACACAACCTGTAGCTCGTCGGAGGGTTGTGTTCCGTGAACAGCTAGCTGCTGAGCATTGGAGGATGACTGACACACATCAGACAGAATTACTGGGAGGAAGGACATCTCACCCTGTTACTCGAGTGGAGGAAGTGAATGTTGACATTCATAGTGATGGAACAACAATGTGTAAGAGACAGTTGAAGAGACACTGGAGGTTAATCTCAGATAGTGACAGTGCTCCAGAAGAGGCAGATAAAGAGGATTTTTCTAAGTTTAGGAAGTTGCAAATCATTCATATTCATCCTCATCCTTCATGTTTCAACCCGAACCAAAAATAAAAAAAAAGATAAATAAAGATTGCCAGTACATTTTGCCAAATATAGTTGTTCATTCGCATCATTGATTGCCTGTGCCACGTCCTTGGTGCATGGTGACCCTGTTATGGGCCACTATGTCCCAAGGAGGTGGTGCATGCAATCAAGGTTTCTTTTGGCATAGTGTCTGGTACATTTATTTTATCAGTTATATGTTTGAAAAAAAGAAATATGCATTTCCTTTTTTTTAGGAGGGGGAAGTGTGGCAGTTTTCATTTATTTTAGTATGTACCGTCACTCGGTGTTTTTATTTATTTTGGTAATTCCACACTTCCTGTTTCCCAGCTCGGAGTTATTCTGTAAATGAACCAATGTATCTCATTGGTTCTTTCCATCGTACTCTCTGTTGTTCTCTCGTTGGTCGATTTCAAAATGAGGGATCAATCAAAATCAAGCATATTCTTCTCAAATTGCCTATATAAGGCAGTCTTCACTCAGTGAAGACACCCTTCATTTTGGCATTAAAGCTTAAATCTAGCTGCGCCAGTGCTAACTGCAATAAGGTTAGTAGAGGGGGCATTCACCAACCTGTAACAGGGTTATTTGAATCGCTCTTGGAGTGATTCTGGTTGCACTCGTTTACACGGAGCGTATCCTCTGTGCAAATGATGTCATTGGCGTGATTTGACCAGTGGAGGTGCTCATTATAGACGAGTGCATCTGTTTGGATCATTTATTCCAAATTTCCAATAGGATATTTTGGTTACACATTCCAACCCAAAATGGTACCGGTGAATTTCGCCCCTGACCCACAGTTCTCCAAACACATTCGTTTTTGTTGAGCCTTTCTAAATGCCAGTAAAAGGGTCCGTGGTTTCCTTTGATTTAGTTTAAAGCATTTATCATCACTTCATGATCATTTCATTTCTTTTTGTTTGTTTTGTTAATAAACCATGATCAACTATCGTTTCTATTTTCTTGTGCATTTATTCTACCCCAAGTAGAGTTATTTCATGGTCCATGTTTTGAGAGTTGACCCAGGTCCACACGAATCTGAAAACAACAGGGAAATTCCATCCAGGGTTCTAGCCCTTGGGGAGTCTTTCACCCCACCCCTCCTGTTACAAACAGTTTGTGTGACAGGAATGAATTCATGCTAATGATCAAAGGGTGACACTGATTATATATGCTTATCTCGACATCTTGAGATAGTATCTCGAGATCTTGAGATATTATCTCAAGATCTTGAGATAGTTTCTTGAGATCTTGAGATATTATCTCGAGATCTCGAGATCTTGAGATATTACCTCGAGATCTTGAGATATTTTCTCGAGATCTCGACATAGTTTCTCGAGATCTTGAGATATTACCTCGAGATCTTCAGATATTATCTCGAGATATTTTCTCGAGAGCTCAACATAGATATTATCTCGAGATCTCAAGATAGAAGAAATATTTAATTACATTTGATGTATAAAGGTTCCGAAATAGAGCCTAAAATATAATGCGGGAACCAGAAAATTACTTCTTGGTCTTTAGTATGTAAGCGCTGCAGCTTGGTTTATTATTGACGGTGTTATTGGACAGTATTAACCCTTTACCCAACATAATGGACAAAAATGGCCAGCGATATTCTCAAAAATCGCCAATTAATTTTCATTATTTTTCATTTTTTTGTCTCAAAAACATAGGTTATAACCCCTTGTTGGAACGAGCTCGTCGAGCTCGTTCCAACGAGGGTCATAACCTATGTTTTTGAGACAGAAAATGAAAAAAATGAGTTACTGAAGAATTTTTTTGCAAGTGTCGTCTGCTTTCCATGTTAGGTAGGTTAATTGGGTTATCAGTTTGTTTCACACCTGGCATGCGGTGTCCTGTGGAATTATGGTTAAGTCTTACTTGTTGTCATAATCTGTCTAGAAAAAAAAACAACATAGTCCTAACAACTTCTAAAGGTTTGTTTCTTATAAATATGAGGCAGACTAGGGAAATTTCAACCTATACTTGCCAATGACGGCCCTATAAACACCTACAAATAGTGACAGATTATACTTGCCTGAAGACACCATCCCATCACCCTCGGGGAGAGGTGGCATCTAGTCACGAGTACACCCTCTCACACTGGTCCTCACCCAAGGGAGAATAACAATTCATTACGAACACCAAAGCTCACTCCCTCAACTTTTCCTCCTCTGCTGTCTCCTGCCATGGTTGCGGTGTACGGAATATTTCAAATTCAAAACGTCGGCGTAGGTCAAAAGGGTGGCTGGCTGGTGGACACCGATAAAGGAGCTTCATGAGCTGGCAAAAAAGGAAACTATTGAAACACGATTAAAAGACCTACAAAACAAATCCCAAATAGACTCCAAGATACTGAATTAATGATAGAGCTGAACGAGCACCGAACCCTTAACAGAAAAGCAAAATAAGTCACAGAAAATTAAAATTTTACAATAGAATTAAATTGCGTGGAGTCAGTGAGGTTTTCCTCGCTACTCATTGAGAACTTTTAGGATTGAGTCTGTGAGGACTGCCTCATAAGTCTGCTTGTGGGGAGTGGACTACGAAGAAATCCACCACTCGCCCCATCCCAAGCCCGGATAAAAGCAGAGGGGAGTTTTTACTTCAAAAAACTCTAAATTTCTTGTCGACCTCCAGCCCAGATGTAAACAGAGGGAAGTTTCTATTGACAGCCAGGCCAGACACCAAGCTGCTTAATTAACCTACTATGTAGTCACAGACATAGACATAAAACCATACTATCATAAAACCAACCCTCGCAAAACATATATTTGGCCGAAGGCAAACTGGTAAGAAATGAACAATGACCTGGACACGATAACATCAAACATGGTTAGAATGGAGAAACTGAATGCAGAAATAGATAGCATGTGGTCGAAATTCAAACAAGATCTTTTCACTTCACTCAATAAGAATGCACCATCCAAACTCATTAAATCTAACAACCTACTTCCATGGATAAACCGCAAAATCAATAAAATGCTCAAGAAAAAACAAAACCTCTATAACCAAGCAAAAAAAGCAAAACAGTTTTCAAACTACAAACACTTCCAGAAAGAATGTAGAAGAAAGATAAGGAGAGCTGAATGTAATAACATTAACACAGCAATACTGGAGGGAATGGAGAAAAACAACTCGAAACCATTCTGGAAATACGTAAAATCCAGAAAACAGGACAACATGGATGCAGTTCCCCTAAAAGATAAAGGACAACTTGCGAATGACAGCAAAGGGAAGGCACAACTACTACTTAAACTATTCTCATCAGTCTTCACAAGAAAAAAAGTTGAACAGATGCCAAAAACACACATAAAAGTGCGAGAGACCACACCGCACATTAAACAGACAGGAACGAGTAAAGAACCTACTCAAAAACATCAACCCAGCAACGGCATCAGGACCAGACAGCATACCAAACAGACTCCTAAAGCAATGTGCAGAACATCTAGCACCCCCTATGTCTATTATATTCCAGTGCTCTATCAACAGTGGTAAACTTTCCAGGGACTGGCTGAATGCGAATATATCATGCATTTTCAAAAAAGGCGACAAACACGCACCAGAAAATTATAGACCAGTCTCCATAACTTCAGTACCCTGCAGACTCCTAAAGCACATAATTTGTAGACATGTGCTTAAACACCTGGAGAAACATAAGGTATTAACTACACTAAACCATGGATTCGGGTCTGGATATTCATGTGAAACCCAGCTCGCAACCACCATACACGACATGCTCCAATCCTTCGACAAGGGGAAACAAGTAGACATTGCGATCCTCGATTTCTCAAAGCCCTTCGATACAGTACCCCACGACAGGCACCTGCCCAAAATCGATCAACTAGTACGGGATAAGAGGAGAAATCCGCGAGTGGCTCACCACCTTTCTAACAGAAAGAAAAATGAAAGTCCAATTCGAAGGGGAATACTCAGATGAAGCGCCGGTAGATTCCGGAGTCCCCAGGGAACAGTCTTAGGACCCATCCTATTTCTATGCCACATAAACGACCTTCCACGTACTGTGACATCTCCCGTTAGACTCTTTGCGGGCGATTGTCTGCTCTATAGAGATATAACAACAAGCAAAGACCACAACACGTTGCAAAAAGACCCCAAACAACTGGAAAACTGGGCTTCCTACTGGGGAATGGGTTTCAGCACGAAGATATGCTATATTCTAAGTCTGAAGAAGAAAAGCCACAGATTCTACACCCTTATCAACCACCTTCTAGAACAAGTTACATCAAATTCGTACCTAGGTCTACAAATATCCGAGGACCTAAAATGGAAAGAACATATAAACAACATCAGTGAAAGGCCAGTTCAACCCTTGGGTTCCCTCGCAGAAATCTCCAACACTGCCCAAGGGAATGTCACAAAAGGGCATACATTGCACTAGTTAGATCCATCATGGAATATGGGGCAAGCATCTGGGAGCCATACACTAAAATGAAATATTTAAACTGGAAAACATCCAAAGAAGAGGTGCGAGATTCATCGCCAAATACTACAAATTTATGGAAAACGGCTGTATGACGAGAATGCTGGAGGACTTAAAACTACCAACCCTACAAACCAGACGCCAACAAAATCGTCTGATATTCTTGTATAAAGTGTTGAGGGGAAGATACTAGCAATACCAACCAACAGTCTTATAAAATTCCAAAAATCAAAACGTGAAATTAAAGCTAAACAATACACAGGCTGCCAAACATCAAACGTTGTAAGTTCATCTGCAAGAAACAGCAGCAGACCAGTGGAAATATCATCAAGCAGAACATAACAATATAGAAACTCTCTCTTCGTCCGCGCGGCAGTAAATTGGAACCATTTGGGAGAAAATTTAGTCCACGCGCCGAAGCTAGAAAACTTCAAAGCCGCATTACAGGTCCATCGCAACTAATGCGCCCACCCACCCCCCCCCTCTTCGCATCAAATCCCAACTGGGATATCTGCGATGTACAGACAGATACAGAAACACCAAGCAATAAACCAGGTTGTAGAGCTAACCCACTAAAGACGAATAAGTAATTTTCTGGATCGCGCGTTATATGTTCGGCGGTATTTCGGGACTTTTTACACTTATATACATCAGATGTCGTTAATGTGATTTATATAGTTCGGTAAACACCCATAGAAAGTACTAAAGCATTTAAAAAGGTATTGTCTCTTTATTTTTTTTACTTTTTGGTTCTTCTTGATGTTTAGTAGGACCCTTTCGCTGGTGGCATACGACATTTTTAAGACATATTAATCGGCGTACTCCGGGTCGCTGTCGACGAACCCAATCGACTTCGTCCATTAAAATCAGTTGGTCCGCACATGCGCAAAATTGAAATTAATTTTTTTCTCTCGTAGTCTAGAGTAGGTTCCTGTTAGCTGGAGTGCAACTAAATTGAAGTCGCCGAAGAAAAAACAACAGGTTCTGTTTACTTGCAAAAAAGCAGTCTCATTTCCAGACTATTTCTGCGTTAGATAGTTAACCACAACACTGCAGTTTTTGTTCGAAGATGGTTTCCCGCATTCTTCAATTTCTTATCGTTAACATCATGCGCAAACCATTGTAAAATTTAGCGAGTTGCAAACTTGAACTTGTCAACAGTCAAAGGTGACAGTTTTAAAGGTGACAGTTTTGGAATACAGTTGTTACGGCGGTATCGGATCACCGTTCAAAAATTGGCCGCCGCCAATTCAATCGATGTATTTTCCTTTTAAATATATACGTGTGTGTGAAGACAATTGTCTCCTTGAAAAAGGCAAACAAGTTTGAAACCGATATTGTACATGGAAGTGACAAAATGATGCACGCCTTTTGGAGACCTGATTGCAGCGGTACCGGATCAATTTTGGCGATATCGGATCACGCATCCCATCGTACACTTGCGCTTGAGATACCGTACCCAGAGGGGGGGGGGGGGGGGGGAGGACATGCCTTAGCTGCAACCTGGGGGTAATAATAAAAATATTCCCATTGGAAGCATTCAAAGGAACTACCTATTTCTTTCTTGGGTAACTCAAAATCTCAACCAAAAACACATAATAAAAATAAAAGTGATATAAATTTTAATGGCCACAACAAAAAACGGTTTCTCGAGAAATTACAACAAAATCACATAAAAATCATTTTCAAAATATCCCAGGATTGTTAAGTGAACTAGCTTATATCTTTGTTGTATAGTATAAAAAGCATTTTATTTTTGTTTTCAAACACCCCCCCCCCACTCCTCCTCCTCCAAACACTAAATTAGTTTACAGATACATGGAGCTGTCGATTTTCTTGCTCACTAGGGCTGTAACGATTCATCACAATTTCAATGCATTGCGATAGTTTGTTCACGATAACACATCGTATCATTTTATGTGTATCGCGATACAAAATGATACACTTCCAGGTCGGCATGATGTTGTAAGAAGTTGCATTTTCTGGCGCAACAAGTCTATTTTGTGCTTTTCCAACTTATAATTCCACATGTTCAATTGTATTTCAGTAAAATATCAACTCTGTGTAAATTATAAGCATAGTTTGAGGCAACAGACCTCTCACCTCCGAGTTGAACCCGACTCCCAGAGGTCCATTGGCTGAAACTCATTTGTCCTTCTCAAGCACTAAAAAAGAAATTAGATGTTACTGATCAAATGAAAGTTGGACTTTGTGCAGTTTTTGGGCCTTTTATTACTGATAATTCACTCTCGATGTACTGCATGCAACGAATCGAGAAAAAATTGTATCATGAAATAAAATTGCGATCCATATCATATCGTGAGTGAGGCATATCATTGCAGCCCTATTGCTCACTGTGGTCTGTGTAGAAATTGTCAGGGTATACCCTTTACCTAACATTAGTAGCAGACGACACTCGTAAAAAAATTATCATGTAACTAAAAATTTTCTGTTTCTTGCTTCCAAAACATAGGTTATGACCTCTCATTGGAACGTGCGCGACATGCTCCTTCCAATGAGGGGATCAGAACCTATGTTTTGGAAGCAAAAAATGAAAATATAAAAAAAGATTGAATAGCGATTTTCGAGTATAGGGCTGGCCGATTTTGGCCGTAACTTTGGGTAATGGGTTAAAAATTGTTTTCTGTTATTTATTTGTTTATTGGTTTTGGGGTTTAGCGACTTTTTCGACAACCAGGGTCATATCGTGTCGGTGACACTTTTATATGTGGAGAAAGTCAGAGTCATCGATGAGAACTACCAAGCAGAGACGAGTGATTGTCAGCTCCTCAGTATTCTTACTCCAGTCCACCCATGCTCGTCACAGTTGGTGTTTGAGGGTTCATTGTAACCATGAAAGCCTACATGTACAGTGTATGTATGGAATTTAGAGTACCGGTACAAAATAAATCAACAAAGATGAACAACTGGCAGCTCAACAACATGCCAGTAGTATAGGTCGTATGAATCGGGCCCTATTTGGGAGATTTTTCGGGGGCAATTCGGTGGAGCCAGTGTTTAATTACCATAGAAGGAAGGGGACTACTTTTTGGGGAGCCAGTCAAACCACCTTTTGTGTGAAAACCATGATGTTGGGTTTTCTGCCTGCCTGCCTGCCTACCTGCCTGCGCCCCCCCCCCCCCCCCCCTCCATGGGTCCTGCAGGCATGGGCCCTGCCTGCCTGGCCTCTGGCCAGGCTTAACCTTCCTGTCTGCCCCGGGGGTCCTGCCTGTTCGAGTCGTTCAGGCAGGCAGGTAGGACCTGCAGGGCAGACATGTTAACCTCCAGAATAATTTTTCAGGGAACCTGAGAGTGATTTTCAGGGAAATGGGATGGATTTCAGGGAAAAGTTCTCACAGGGACAAAATAAAAGAAAAAACTTGTGAATTTTCAGCTCATGGACCACTATTAACACCAGGTTATATCCAGAACTAGTTGTCAACTATGCAGATGCATTTATGCTATGTTAAAAAATCATAAAATAACTGTTGATTTGACCCCAACCCCCCCCCCCCCCCCTCCCCTCAGGACCCCCTTCTTCATGAGCACCCTCCCCACCACCACCCACCCACACTGTCCCACAGAGCACCTCCACCTGTGGTTTGCTCTTACCAAAGTCTACTAAGCTAATAATTTCCCAAATCTGGAAATGATAACAGGAAAGATGTCCTGATGTTCAGTTACTTCAAGAACATTAGCAATTAGAAAGTATCTTTATCAAACTTCATGCATGTGGGACGTTTGTGCCCTACACAAAACTTTTCTTTTCATCATTGAAGCATTTTTTAGCTCAACTTGACAAAGTCAAGCTGAGCTATTGCCATCACTTCTCGTCCGTCGGCGTACATACGTACGTACGTACGTTAGTATGTTAGTACGTACGTTCACAATTTCCTTTGGCACCCCTCACAGGTCGGATTTATGGTCAGATGGCTTTGAAACTTGGTATGCTTGTTTAGGGTGACCTCTAGATGGGAGCTATCGATTTACTTCAATTTCCGTCAAAAAATGTTGCCCGCGGCCAAGGTTCTTAGAACTTAGTTTAGTCAAACCTCAATATTTCCCTTTGGCACACCCTGCAGGGCACATTTATGATTGTATTGCTTTGAAACCTGGCATGCTTGTTTGGGATGATCTCTAGATGGGAGCTATCGATTATTTTCAATTTCCGTCGAAAAATGTTGCCATGGCCAACGTTCTTAGAACTTAATTTAGTCAGACCTCAATATTTCCCTTTGGCACACCCTACAGGGCACATTTATGATCGGATTGCTTTGAAACCTGGTATGCTTGTTTGGGAAGGCCTCTAGATGGGAGCTATCGATTTTCTTCAATTTCCGTCAAAAAATGTTGCCGCGGTCAACGTTCGTAGAACTAAGTTTAGTCAGATGATCTCAATATTTCCCTTTGGCACACCCTACAGGGCACATTTATGATCGGATTGCTTTGAAACCTGGCATGCTTGTTTGGGGTGACCTCTAGATGGGAGCTATCGATTTTCTTCAATTTCCGCCAAAAAATGTTGCCACGGCCAACGTTCTTAGAACTTAGTTTAGTCAGACCACAATATTTCCTTTTGGCACACCCTACAAGACACATTTATGATTGGATTGCTTTGAAACCCGGTGTGCTTATTTAGGGTGACCTCTAGATGGGAGCTATCGATTTTCTTCAATTTCCGTCAAAAAATGTTGCCACGGCCAACGTTCTTAGAACTTAGTTTAGTCAGACCACAATATTTCCCTTTGGCACATTTATGATTGGATTGCTTTGAAACCTTGTATGCTTATTTGGGGTGACCTCTAGATGGGAGCTGTCGATTTTGTTCCATTTCCGTCAAAAAATGTTGCCGCGGCCAACTTTCTTAGAATTTAGTTTAGTCAGAAGACCTCAATATTTCCCTTTGGCACACCCTACAGGGCACATTTATGATCGGATTGCTTTGAAACCTGGCATGCTTGTTTGGGGTGATCTCTAGATGGGAGCTATCGATTTTCTTCAATTTCCGTCAAAAAATGTTGCCACTGCCAACGTTCTTAGAACTCAGTTTAGTCAGACTTCAATATTTCCCTTTGGCACATCCTACAGGGCACATTTATGATTGGATTGCTTTGAAACTTGGTATGCTTGTTTGGGGAGCCCTCAAGATGGGAACTATCGATTTTCTTCAATTTCCGTTGAAAAATGTTGCCGCTGCCGATATTCTTATAACTTAGTTTAGTCAGACCTCTATATTTCCCTTTGGCACACCCTACAGGGCACAATTATGATCGGATTGCTTTGAAATCTGGCATACTTGTTTGGGGAGACCTCTAGATGGTGCTATCGATTTTCTTCCATTTCCGTCTGTCAAAAGATGTTGCCACTGTCAACGATCTTTGAACTTAGTTCAGACAGGCATCAATATATTACTTTGGCATGCCCTACCAGACACATTTATGATCCGATCGGTTTGAAACTTTGTATGCTTGTTTGGGGTTACCTCTAGATGGGAGCTGTCGATTTTCTTTGATTTCCGTAAAAAAATGTTGCCACTGGCAATGACCTTTCCATCAAAAGCTGTTTCTGTTAGCAACAATCTTTGAATTTATTGCATTTGTGCATCAACATTCTTTGACATGGGCTACAGGCCACATTTATCATTCATAGGATTGTTTTTGAACTTGGTGTGCTCATTTGACAAGACCTTTAGATAAGAGCTATTGATTAGCATTCATTTCTGTGAAAAAAGTTGCCATTTACAATAACCTCTGAACATACTGCATTTGTGTTTCAACATTCTTTTGTTAGCCAGTCTTACAGTTTACATTTAAAAATGCATGGATTTATCCGACGTTGTGCACACACAATACTGTTATGTTGAAATTTCATCAAATAACATTGTACCAATGATCTTCAATTTTGCCATTTCATTTAAAACTTACCAAGTTCAAGTTTGTCAAGTTGAGCTACAGTGTCATTGACACTTTCATTTTTAATTCCATTTGAAATTTTCTGGGTGCAGATGGCCAACAGTTAACAGTTCTGTAGTCAGCACAACAGAATACATGTAGTGTTAGAAAATAAGTCCATTTTGTTTAAATATGCAGTCATAATTTTTCGGCATCCTCAGCAACTTTAACCTACTTTTAAACTGAGCTAATTAGTTGTTGTTTACGTTTTGATTTTGGAAAAGGGATGAGAATTAAAGCTATTCTATGAAGGAATAAATAAATATATATTATTTAATTCCTTTTCATATATTTTAATTTCCAAAAACTGCATTTAAATGAAGGTGGAGTTTTCAATTTTTTGAAAGTAAGTCACCTATTTTCACTTCGACACTCACGCATTGATCACGAATCTCCAAAGAAAAAACCCAGAAATAAACATGAACACAGTTGAAATATATATCATAAAATACCCTTTTCTTAAATAAATTTAACTTAAATCCATATTTTACTGCTTCGTGAGTTTTTACCAGAGTTTGAAATGCATGTGATTTGACTCCAAACGTTTTTCATAAGTTAAAACGGGAACGAAGTATTTGCCTGTTGTTTTCCAGGATTTTTGGTCCAAAACTGATTCCCGTCCGGGAGGCCGGGAACTACACTGAAATTCCGGGATTTTCCCGGGCATTCCGGGAGAGTTAACTTGTCTGCTGCAGGGGTAGGCAGGCACTGCAGACAGGACCCACGGAGGCAGTAGTTCGAGTCATATGTGGGGTCGCTCGATCGAGTGACTCCTCGAACGACTCTTTGACTCATTTCAGGTTAGGTAGGCGGGCCTTGCAGGCAGGACCCCCCGGGGCCAGACAGGAAGTTTAGGCCTGGCCAGGGGCCAGGCTGGCAGGACCCTTGGAGGGCAGGCAGGATAGGCCTAGAATCTGCCCTCCATAGACAATGGGACCTCAAATTATTTGTAATAAATTGGATAATTGTTGCTCGTAACCCACTTTCCACTGTGCACTAATGTGTTCGACTAGATGTTTTTGGCCTTTTCTGCGACTTCTCGCAGTTATCATGAACAACCAAACCAAGAACACCCAACGGTCGTGTAATACACCACTGTAAAGCTTATTCAGTCCCCTTTCCCCTGATCCCGGGTACTGTTGGATACGTTATGTGAATCAAATTTGAGGAGGTATAACGAAGATGAATGCTATCATTTTTGAAAAGCAAGTTGTGTACCTTGTTAATATTTACATGTATATACCGTTATGGGGGCACGTCGTCATCAATTCAAAAATGGTATCAAATATCATTTTTATGTGTACCCATACTATGTATGGTACACATAATGCCATCATCCGGGGTGACCATCCGTCGTTCGTCCATCCTTTGTCTGTCCGTCTGTCCATCCGTCCGTCTGGCGTCCGTATCCATTTCTTTGTCATTCGATAACTTGAAAATATTGCTTGGATTGTCAAGTTACTTTATATTTGTGTTCAGGTTACTGATGTGCCGAGCTGTATAGTTTTTGGTGTAAATCGGATAATTTGATCCTGAGATATTAACCCTTTATCCTTCAAATTGAAAATTCCTCCAATCCCTTTGGCATTCGATAACTTGAAAAATATTGCTTGGATTATCTAGTTACTTTATATTTTTGTTCAGGTTACTGATGTGCCGAGCTGTATAGTTTTTGGTGTAAATCTGTTATTTTGATCCTGAGATATTAACCCTTTATCCTTCAAATTGAAAATTTCTTCAATCCCTTTGGCATTTGATAACTTGAAAAATATTGCTTGGATTGTCAAGTTACTTTATATTTTTGTTCAGGTTACTGATGTGCCGAGCTGTATAGCTTTGGGTGTAAATCTGATAATTTAATCCTGAGATATTAACCCTTTATCCTTCAAATTGAAAATTCCTCCAATCCCTTTGGCATTCGATAACTTGAAAAATATTGCTTGGATTGTCAAGTTACTTTATATTTGTGTTCAGGTTACTGATGTGCCGAGCTGTATAGTTTTTGGTGTAAATCGGATAATTTAATCCTGAGATATTAACCCTTTATCCTTCAAATTGAAAATTCCTCCAATCCCTTTGGCATTCGATAACTTGAAAAATATTGCTTGGATTGTCTAGTTACTTTATATTTGTGTTCAGGTTACTGATGTTCTCAGCTGTATAGTTTTTGGTGTAAATCTGATGATTTGATCCCGAGATGTTAACCCTTTATCCTTCAAGTTGAAAAATTCCTCCAGTCCCTTTGGCATTCGATAACTTGAAAAATATTACTTGGATTGTCAAGTTACTTTATGTTTGTGTTCAGGTTACTGATGTGCCGAGCTGTATAGTTTTTGGTGTAAATTTGTTATTTTGATCCTGAGATATTAACCCTTTATCCTTCAAATTGAAAATTCCTCCAATCCCTTTGGCTTTCGTTAACTTGAAAAATATTGCTTGGATTGTCAGGTTACTTTATATTTGTGTTTAGGTTACTGATGTGCCAAGCTGTATAGTTTTTGGTGTAAATCTGATAATTTAATCCTGAGATATTAAACCTTTATCCTTCAAATTGAAAATTCCTCCAATCCCTTTTGCATTTGATAACTTGAAAAATATTGCTTGGATTGTCAAGTTACTTTATAATTGTGTTCAAGTTACTGATGTGCTGAGCTGTATAGATTTTGGTGTAAATCTGATAATTTGATCCGGAGATATTAACCCCCTTTATCCTTCAAATTGAAAATTCCTCCAATCCCTTTGGCATGAGATAACTCAAAAAATATCAATCCGATTGTCATGTTACTTTATATATTTATTCAAGTTACTGATGTGCTGTGCTGTATAGTTTTTTATGTAAATCTGATAATTTGATCCTGAGATATTAACCCTTTATCCATCAAATTAGACACTCCAATCCATTTCTATATGTACCCATACCTTGTATGGTGTACATTATGTCAGCATCCGTGGTGGCCCTCCGTCATACAGTTTTCTACTAATTGCGCGTATGGGTACACATCTGACGATTTCATCGGCCTATTTTTTTTTCAATTTCCCAGCTTGTGCCGAGTACCTGTGTTTTGATACTGAATCATGGTAAAATACATAATTTGTCAAAAAACCTCCAAATACATTTTTCATGATCTTTTTCACATGTTGAACACCTATGGTTAGCATAGGGTCAAAATAACACAGTAGGAGCAGATCTTTCTGTATATGTTATGCATATTTTCTGTTCATCATGTATATTTTGTATATGTATGCTATGCATATTTTGTGTACTTTGTGAAAAAAAATGAATAAATTTTCATTTTGTAATCGTCACTTGCCCCCCTTTGTTTATTTATTCAATCAAAATATCTCAAATTCAGTGATATTTTAATGCCAATTTTAACTGGAACAGCAGCACGGGATGGAAAACAAATGTTACTAAATCTGAATTAACACGAAGGTCGGCAATTTCTAGGGGTAATGCGCCTTTATTATGCAGATAATTAATATGAATAATATCACTAACAGTGGAGAAATAATTAATATTCAGGACCTTTACACTTGAACATTACTTTATTCATTCGTATTAAATGCCTAATATTTAGACCGACAATAAAGTGTAAATTACAGGAAATGACTGTGATTTAAACTTTACTAACTGCCGAAATATGAGACGGTCAGTATGAATGGATAATTTGGTATATCTTAATTGTCAAGGTACGCTGGATCTGAATTATTTTTCACACTTATTTATATTTTTCCACTTCACTGACCCTCCCAAATTGTCGATTTTTTCTATAATTCATTTTTAAAATAATCATACATATGTCAATATTTATCCCCCCCAATTTCTTTTTGGGACGAATTGTCCCAGTTCGATAATGTATTTTGGATAAATCGTCCCGGGACAAACTGGTGTTAGGACGAAACATTCCAGAGCCGAATTTTAATGTATAATTTGTGTATATTTAATTTGAATTTAAAGAATATCAGAGGTGGGAAATTCAAAATAAACAAAATTCCATTACTTATATAGCACCTTAAGGTGCTTTATAAGTAATGGAATTTTGTTTATTTTGAAGTTCCCACGTCTTATATTCCTGAAATTTAAATTAAATATACACAAACCATATATCAAAATGAAGGTTGGGAGGTATATAAGCAATGTAATTTTGTTTATTTCGAAATTCCCACCTCTTATATTCCTAAAATTCAAATTAAATATACACAAACCATATAGCAAAATGAAGGTTGGGAGGTATAGAACACGAAAAATATACAAAATCAACTTATAGAGTTGACAGCAGGCACCACTGGTTCTTGGAAGTCTGCTACTGTATTCGTACCAGCTGTTCCAAACCAAAACAGTTTTTTTCTGCCTAAGATTGGAGAAACTGAAACCAAACCCTAAAAATCGAACACCCCCATTCTCTAATGATATATACCTGTACTGTACTATTTATTGTCTCCCGCTTTTTGAAAAAAACAAGAGATATTAAATTCGAGGTGTCCTTCCGTGTTTTTCGTTTCCAGACTCTATCTTTCCTTACAGTGACCGGATTTCGATGAAATGTGGGTAGTAGATAACTTTCACCAATTGTGGGTCCAAGTGCGAATATGGGAATTTTCTGCGCATATTTAATTATGTTGCTGAAATTTGATTGGCTAATGGTTTCCAGACTCTAACATTCCTTAAAATCAACAGATTTCGATGAAATTTCATATATGGATTACTTTCATCAATACCTAGGTCAAGTTGGAATGTGGGAAATTTTGTACCGAAAATCTGTCTGTCTGCCTGTCCGTCTGCCCATGCATCAATGCATCCTCGGACTAAAAGCCGTATTTATGAACCGATTTTCCCGAAACTTCTTGGTTATCTTTTTTATTATTGTGAGACCAGAATATGTGTTTTGAGGTTTGGTCCAAAATTCAAGATGGCCGCCAGCGGCCATTTTGTTCTGAAATTGGGTGTAATCAGTTTTTGTACGGAACTTATATGAAAGTTCGGATTTGAATAAATTTTTGTTTGAATGTTTAGTAACATGCAATACATCACATATAATACGTTTTTTGTTCTCGTTTAAAAAGTATGCAAATTAGGGAAACTTTGATTTATTCAGTGCTACTACTAATACACAGTAAGTGCACACCTTCCGTGTTTTTCGTTTCTAGACTTTAACTTTCCTTACAGTCAGTCAATTTCGATGAAATTTGGGTAATAGTTCACTTTCATCAATTGTGGGTCCAAGTTCGAATATGGGCATTTTCCGCGTATATTTAATTAGGTTGCTGAAATTTGATTGGCTGACGGTTTCCATACTCTGACTTTTCTTGAAATCAACCGATTTCGATGATATTTCATATATGGGTTACTTTTATCAATACCTAGGTCAAGTTCGAATGTGGGAAATTTTGTACTGAAAATCTGTCTGCCTGCCTGTCCGTCTGCCCCTTGCATCAACGCACCTCGGACTGAAACCCGTATTTATGAACCGATCTTCACGAAACTTCTTGGGTATTTTTGTTATCATTGTGAACGTCTTGAGATGCATTAATTCCCCTTGAAACTGCTGCCCAGTGGGAGACATGAATTCACTGAATTTGCTTGTTTTTTATTTATTGGGGTTTAACAATTTTGACAGCTAGGGTCACCTTGTGTCGGAGAGTTTTACAGGTGGAGCTCTAGAGGAACCTGGAGTACCCAGAGACCCACAGCAATGGCAAGCAACTGTCAGACTTGTACTAACTCCACACAAACAGTGTTAGCCTTGGTTGAAGACAAGTGCACCATCGACCTGCAGTATGCCTTAGTACACAATGCCACCTTTCCCCCACCTGGGCAATTGGGATTAAGTGTCTTGTCCAAAAACACAACCAGACCTGGATATAAGAAAAATGAAGGCAAGGAAATAGGAGCTCTCCTAAAATAAGCTCTCGGCAGGCCTGGCATTCTTAAAAATGCAGGAGGGCTAAAAATTGCTCCCTTCCTATGGCCTAGGGGGCGATTAGTACTCTTCAAGCTTACAAAAGCTAAAAGTGGCAAAATGAAGTTTTACTATTAATGAAATCTGCCTGGTGGGCTTTGTACATTTTATTTGGTGCTGCTAACAAGGTAGTCTCTTTGAGACAACTACACTGCCTCTCCCACACACCTGCGCCTCGGCAAGGCCTGGTGATGTGGGAGGGCAGTGTAGCCGTCTTACAGAGGCCACTAACATAGCAGATATCTGAAAAGATGTGATTTCGGGAATAGGCTGTTAAGGTAATCATTTTTTTTTCTAAGGCCAGGAGGGCTAGTTTTCGCGTTCCTTAATTTTTTTAAGGTGAGCAGTAGACGAGCGAATAAATCACTCTCCTGAAAATGCCAGGACTGTCAGGCGAGTAAAGAGCAACTCTCCTAAATTGATGTAAGGTGAGCAATTTAATGAATTACTCATAACATTGAGAGAAAAGTTATGTAATGGACTTTTTCTTTGAGAAGCCCTAATAATATACATGTACGCTGCAGACCAGTAGGGCTGCAACTTAAATTATTATTGTTGCTCCTCGCAGATCAGTTATATGAAAACTAGGATCTTTGATGAATTTAATTTTATTAATACCCAGCCAACAAAACCCAAACTACTGTTACATTATGCTCTTATGCAAGATGCCTTTTAATTTACATCTTTTTTCCACTTTATTCAATATTGAGTATTCTTCCATGTTGTGACTTGTCAAATCAAGGCATGGAATGAAGTCTGCAAATCAGCAGTGACTTGGTTTGATTCAGTAAGCTAAAAGAAATGAACTCAGAGGGGGAACCCACTAGCTGTCTGGCACTCCTGCTTCATCAATTTGGGGAGCACTAACTAATGGCAATGCAATTCGGTGTCCTCTGCCACTTAAGTGCTGCATTAATTTATATTTTGAAATATAATCCTCCCCAATAACGTACATGTAATTCAGCATGCCTTTTGTGGCTTTCCATGTATAGCTGTCATGCGATTTTTTTGCATTAGCGTTCTGTGAATAAATTTTGCACTGAATATGATTGACGAACGCTCGTCATAACATTCTTTAATCAAAAATACTTTTGTTAACTACAGTATGTGGAGAGTGTATTATCACTAAATCACTTGCAGAGTGGAGATTCCACCCAAGCAATAATTGCAAATTTGTTGCAAAGCATAACCAGCACAAGCAAAGTTTCAGCCAATGGACCTCCGGGTTAAATTTATTTGGCATTTTGAAATGTAATCTATAGTTCACACATACCACATATCCATATTTTTTTTTTCATTTTATTAGCTTAACTTGACAAAGTCAATATAAGCTTTTGTCATCACACTTTTACAGAAGTCTGTGAGTCTGTGAATCTTTACATTTTCTTTTAGCACAGGCTACACCCTATAGTTCTTGTCCAATCGTCGCAAAATTTCATATGCAGGTTTGAGGTTATGTCTAGATGAGAACGTCCCCTTTTGGTCGCGATCGGTCAACTTTGATGGCTGCCCAAGCCCAAAACCCGAAAACCTTCAGCACAGTCTACAGGTCGTATTTATGAAAGGATTTCATTGTAACCTGGTAGGGGGATTCTGTACAGTGTCTAGATGAGAATTCCCCCTTTTGATCATGATCTGTCAACCGTGATGGCTGCCCAGACCCGAAACCCCAAAACTTTTAGCCCGGTCTGCAGGTCGTATTTAATATGGAGGGATTTCATTGTAACTTGGTAGGTTGACTCCATATGATGTCAAGATGAGAATTTCCCGATTTAGCCGTGATCTGTCAGCCGTAACAACGGTAACGGCTGCCGGAGCTCAAAAGTAAAACCTGAAAACCTTCAGCACAGTCTACAGGTCATATTTATGGAGGGATTTCATTGTAACTTGGTAGGATGACTCCATATAATGTCTAGATCAGAACATCCCCTTTTGATCATGATCGGTCAACTGTAATTCCTACAGGCCCCCGAAACCCCAAAACCTTTAGCACAGTCTACAGGTCATATTTATGAAGGGATGTCATTGTAACTAAACTTGGTAGGATGACTCCAGATTATGTCTACCTGAGAATGTCCCCATTTGGTCGCGATCATTTAACCGTGACAGCTGCCCGAGCCCAAAACCCGAAAACCTTTAGCACAGACTACAGGTCGTATTTATGAAGGGATTCCGTTGTACCTTTGTAGGATGACTCAGTATAATGCCTAGATAAGGATGCCCCCTTTTGATTGCGATGGGTCAACCATGATGGCTACACAAGCCCTTAGCCCGAAAACCTTTAGCACAGTCCACAGGCCATATTTATGAAGGGATTTCATTGTACTTGATAGGATGACTCTTTTGGGAATAATTTCACTGTAACTTGGTAACTTTGGTTGACATGCATTAACTACCCCTCAGTTCTTTAGTACAGTCTACACCTCAAATTATTTTTATTGAAATACAGCATACAGGGAACAGAAATTAACATATTCTCAATTATCACAATTCTTGTCCTATTTCATAATCTTTTCATAAACATTGAACATTATCCTTTTCATCAAACACAACACACAGTCAAGTTAAGCTACAGTGTCATTGACACTTTCATTTGTTACATATTGATAATGCTTCAAATGCCGCATGTGCCTGTATTCTCATAATTTTTAAAATTTAACCTTTATTTAAATGGTGTTTCCTGATGAATAAAATACATGAAAAGAAATTAAACAGTATATATTTAATTACTACCGATAAGTTCATTTTGACTTGTTTTCTTTATCACTTCTTTAACTAATTTGTATCCCAGTATGACATGGCAGAATATGCTGGTTAAAAATTGGCCCCTTTTTTTCACAGTAAGTCGGATTGCTTCTATGAGGTGTCGAAACTTTACAACAACAAAAAATTCATTCACAAAGGACACATTTTGAGGACTCTTGTGTACCTAATAAACATACATTTATGTTTTTTAATTTTTGAGAATTTTTCCACCCTGTATGCACCTTATTTGGGTCTGTATGTTTATTAAAATTGCCCTTCCAACAGGGAGAAGATCTTCAAATTAGTAAATCTTCACTAGATTGTGTGATAGCATTTTGTTCAGGACAGTGTATTCATTGTTGTAATCATGATGCCTAGATGCCTATTGGTTTTCTTTAATAAAAAACTGATTGCAATACTGGAAAATAAGTTGTATTTTAGATAGAATTAACTAGCATAACTCCCCCATCTCCTCAATTGATTTCCATGCTGTACTATTATTTGGGTCTGTACTTTTATTTAATTTTGATAAATGTTCCACCCCGTACTTATATTCCCACCTGTACTTTTATTTGGAACACAAGAGTAGTCATGAACACTGCATTATTCCCTTCCAGACCAGTGGTATTGATTGCTGCAGTGTCACTCTCTCTTGACTGAACATTGTTGCTTCCTATTTGATGAGATTCCTTTTCTTATGGACCAAAGAAGTGCTGCCATATTGTTTCAACTCCTTGATGGACAGTTTTAAAACAGACTTGAATGCACTTGTATTTACAGGAACAAGGTCAGCAAAACATTCTTACGCCAGATTGAATTTGTGAGAGCAACACACAGGTACCAGATTTTCTGGTCTGTCTTAGGATGTCCGTTAAATGAAACTTAACCAAAAAACACCAAGCCATACTAACTGTTATGCCATCTGAATTGGGGTACTGCTGTGAATTTGGGGGATTAAAAGGCCGGGTCAAGAAAAAGTGACCTGAGCGTAATGTTTCTACATTTGTGTCCAAGACTATTACTTTTACTGTTGCCCACAAAACAACAGTAGATGTAGATATTTTAACCACACTGTTTCAGTTTACCGCATGGAAGGTTTGTAAATTTCAACTTTTGTTTATTTCAGACAGTCAAATATGGCAGATATGTGTACCACAGTTAATGGTAAAATACTTGTGTGCTCATTTTGCAAGTATGGAGCTGAGGTTGAAAATGATTGTGGTAAACTCCATAGACACATGTTTCCAGATGGAAAAGTGATAGCTGCCCATCACAAATGTATGGTAGGTTCGGAAATAAATGTACCTTGTAATGTTATATGTGGACATATTCACAAGGTACAGTTTAAACTAGAAGTCCTGTGACTGTATTGTACTCTATTTTGAAGTAATAGCTTGCAGAGAAAGTGCGCTTTTTGTTCCTATCGAACTCAAACTCTGCCATTAGCATACAGTACAGTCTGTAACAAAGTATATATGTAGAGGATAAATAACGAGTTGGTGTGGGATAGGCGAGAGAAAGCTCCCTGTCGAGGGCTGTTAGGCCCGAGACGGGGTGCTTTCTCTCGCCTATCCAACACCACCGAGTTATTTATCCTACTTAAAAACTTTGTGTCTGTTTTGTAATAAACTCCCCGTAGAGAACCCCTGAAGTGTGTAACCCTTTTCATATATCCAACAATTGGATATTTTAAGGGTGAATCCTGCTCACTGATTGATCTGGAGAAATGTGAATCAATGCAGCTGATGTTAAATCAATCAATCCTTTGCTGTCTTCAGAAGGTAATAACTTCAAAACACATTTAATACAACACAGTCAAAATGAGCACACATGATTCTGATGGAGATATTTTCATTACCCAAAATACGTTTAAAGACAAAAGTGAATCTGAAAATGATACGGCTGGTATACTAAGCGATGTTTTAGATTTACAAGAAATTAATAAAGAGAATGGGTCAAATTTTAACATTGATAATAGTTTCACGGACCTATTTAGCGACGTTTCTGACAATGAATTATTACGTTGTACTGATGAAGTTTTCCGTGAAGTACCACACCAAGCTTTAACTTCCAGACGCTTCGTAATGCCAATTCCTGATACGGAACAGGATATCATTTCTCACTCCCGATTTGCAAAGAAAACGGAGTCCAAGAGTAAATGGGCATTAAGCCTTTTTCAAGGGTGGATGGATAACAGATGAAGGGTTCAGTTGGAGAGAAATGACATTAGACATGTTAGTGGGGACATTTTAACAATGAATAATCATATGTTAGACTATTGTTTGGGAGCTTTTATTTATGAAGTTCGTAAACAGAACTGTGATGAGTATCACAGAAATACACTATATGAAATTTTAATTGTAATCCAACATCACCTTCGTGAAAATGGAAGATTTGTGACTATAATGGATGACAGTTTTTTCGAAAGTACAAGAAACCTTCTAGACCAAAGAATGAAAAGTTTAGCGAGGGCTGGAGTCGGTATCGAAAAGAAACAAGCTGGTGTCATTACTTTAGAGGACGAAGAGCTCATGTGGAATCAAGGGATTCTGGGATCAGACACTCTTGATAAACTTAGAAAACTCCACTAAGTCTATTAAGATTCATAAAGGAGATGTCGTCATTGACATCCCAATGTGACAGGTGTAATTCCCAACGGTTTTAGGTTTCAGTTTAGTATTTGGTGGTCGGAATACATTTTTTGGTATTACAAACTAACAAATTATCATCTTATATTCTCCTGTGTGCTCTGTCTCAATACTAATGATTGCTGCTCACAAACTGAACAGCAAGTTTTTGTCAAGTATTCCATTCAAATATCCAACAGCAGGCTGTTGGATATTTCAGTGGTGTGTAATATATCCAACAGCTGGCGGTTGGATATTTAACTGTTCAACTCTTCAGTATATGATAGTCCAATTATGCACCTGTAAATAATAATGGGTGACGTCAGTAAAAGTTTTTAAGTACTGTTAGGCGATATTCTTTTGATAAGTTCCCACAGAGTAGATCTTCTGTTTTTCAGACGAAGCTCAAGGGGAGCTTTACTGATCACTTTCTGTCCGTCGTCCGTCCATTCGTCTGTCGTTAACTTTACATTATTGACTTCTTCTCATGAACTGTTGGACCAAATTCAACAAAATTTTCTGTGCATGTTCCCTATCATATGTCAATTCAAGTTTGTTCAAATCAAGTTGACCGGCCCCTTGGTAGGGCCACGCCCAAAAAGTGAGCCTAAATCTTAAGAAATCTTCTCATGAACCAGCAATAGCAAAGACTTGATAGTAGGTGTGCAGCTTCCTTTTGAGGTGTAGACTCAGATTTGTTCTAGAGAAGTTCTAGGGGCTATATTTGCCATCGTTATGGGAGGGGCAAGAATTTTTGCCCCGCCCAAAATTTCTATTTTCCAAACTGAGAAGCTGATTTGAACCAAATCTGATATGAGGTTTTATTGGGACATAAGGAGTTGATTTATGTCAAAAAAATATTTCCTGTCGCCCCCCATGGGAACTGCAGGAGCTAAAAATAGAAAAAATTTAAAACACCCATATCTCCAAAACTGCACGGCACTGAGAATTTTTATTTGGTGTGAAGCTTTCTTAGGACCAACAGAATGAAATGGTAAAAAAAAAAATGCTATCGGTTTTATCATAGGGTACTTTTTTGAGACTTTGAAAAAGTGCTGAGTCAGCATTTTTTAACACTGTGGGTAATGGAAAAAACATTTAAGACTAATTTTCTCTGAAACCACTGCTCCAAAAGCATTCAAATTTCACATATAACATCTTTGGAAGATTGTTTCACATGTTTATTGAAATCAAATCCCTGCGTCCATATTTGGGCTCTCTATGGGAGCCCAAATGTTTAAATTAGTGCAGTATGAGGAATATTCTTTTAAAATCTTCTTCAGATCTACCAATCAGAATCTTTTGATATTTGGTATGCAGCATGCTTATGGGGCTGAGATTCAAGTTTGTTCAAGCCAAGTCCTTGGGTTCATATTGGGCTCACTGTGGGAGCCTGAATTATAACTTAGTTCAAAATGAGGAATTTTCTTAAAAAATCATCTTCTTCAGATCCAGCAGTCGGAATGTTTTGATGTTTGGTGCGCAGCATCCTTACAGGGGTGAGATTGAAGTTGTTAAAGCCAAGGCCCTGGGTTCATATTTGGGCTCCCTGTGAGCCTGAATTATAACTTGGTTCAATATGAGGAATTTTTCTTTAAAAATCTTGTTCAGATTCAGCAGTCGGAATGTTTTGATATTTGGCATGCAGCATCCTTAGTGGGGTGAGATTCAAGTTTGTTCAAGCCAAGTCCCTGGGTTCATATTTGGGCTCACTGTGGGAGCCCGAATGATAACTTAGTTCAAAATGAGGAATTTTCTTTAAAAATCTTCTTTTTCAGATCCAGCAGTCAGAATGCTTTTGATATTTGGTATGCAGCATCCTTAGGGGGGTAAGATTCAAGTTTGTTCAAGCCATGTCCCTAGGTCCATATTTGGGCTCATTGTGGGAGCACGAATTGTAACTTAATTCAAAATGAGGAATTTTTCGCTCACCTAAGGGAGCTAAACTTATCACTTGCGTCCGTCATTGTGAACATTTTTCAAACGACTACTCCTTTGAAACCGCTAGGTCGATTTGCTCTAAACTTGGTATGGACGCTCATTACTATATGTCAGTTCAAGTTTGTTCAAATGAAATGGACATGCCCACTTGGGGCTCCATAGGGGGCATCACTCCGATAGCACCCTATGTATATTAGAGAAATTACTAAAAAATCTTCTTCTCCCGCACAAATGGGCAGAATTATTTGATATTTGGTGTACAGCATTATGGGGTGGATCTGATTCAAGTTTGTTCAAATCGTCCCCCTGGATTCATATTTGGGCTCACTATAGAAGCCTGAATTTGAACTTAGTGCATTTCAGGCAAATTTCTTAAAAAATCTTCTTCTCCAGATCCAGCAGGCAGAATGTTTTGATATTTAATATGCAACATTGTGGGGTGGATCTGATTCAAGTTTGTTCAAATCGGCCCCCTGGATTCACATTTGTGCGCAGTATAGAAGCCCGAATTCGAACTTAGTGCATTTCAGGCAAATTTCTTAAAAAATCTTCTTCTCCAGATCCAGCAGGCAGAATCTTTTGATATTTAATATGCAACATTGTGAGGTGGATCTGATTCAAGTTTGTTCAAATCGTCCCCCTGGATTCACATTTGTGCGCAGTATAGAAGCCCGAATTCGAACTTAGTGCATTTCAGGCAAATTTCTTAAAAAATCTTCTTCTCCAGATCCAGCAGGCAGAATCTTTTGATATTTGGTATGCAACATTGTGGGGTGGATCTGATTCAAGTTTGTTCAAATCGGCCCCCTGGATTCATATTTGGGCTCACTATAGAATCTCGAATTCGAACTTAGTGCATTTCAGGCAAATTTCTTAAAAAATCTTCTTCGCCAGATCCAGCAGGCAGAATATTTTGATGTTTGGTTTGCAACATTGTGGGGTGGATCTGATTCAAGTTTGTTCAAATCGGCCCCCTGGTTTCATATTTGGGCTCACTATAGAAGCCTGAAATCGAACTTAGTGCATTTCAGGCAAATTTCTTAAAAAATCTTCTTCTCCAGATCCAGCAGGCAGAATCTTTTGATATTTGGTATGCAACACTGTGGGGTGGATCTGATTCCAGTTTGTTCAAATCGGCCCCCTGGGTTCATATCAGTATAGGAGCCCAAATTTGAACTTAGTCCATTTCAGGCAAATTTCTTTGAAAATCTTCTCAAGATCCAGCAGGCAGAATCTTTTGATATTGGGTATGCAGCATGCTTAGGGAGATGAGATTCAAGTTTGTTCAAGCCAAGTCCCTGGGTTCATATTTGGGCTCACTGCGATAGCCCGAATTATAACTTAGTTCAAAATGAGGAATTTTCTTTGAAAATCTTCTTCAGATGCAGCAGTCGGAATATTTTGATATTTGGTATGCAGCATCCTTAGGGGGGTGAGATTCAAGTATGTTCAAGCCATGTCCGTAGGTCCATATTTGGACTCACTGTGGGAACTCGAATGATAACGTAGTTAAAAATGAGGAATTTTTCTTTAAAAATCTTCTTCAGAGCCAGCAGCTGGAATGTTTTGATATGTGGTGTGTAGCAACCTTGGGGGGTGAGATTCAAGTTTGTTAAAGCCAAGTCCTTGGGTCCTTATTTGGGCTCCCTGTGGGAGCCCGAATTATAACTTAGTCAATGTGAGGAATTTTTCTTTAAAAATCTTCTTCAGATTCAGCAGTCGGAATGTTTTGATATTTGGCATGCAGCATCCTTAAGGGGGTATGGTTCAAGTTTGTTCAAGCCAAGTCCCTGGGTTCATATTTGGGCTCACTGTGGGAGCCTGAATGATAACTTAGTTCAAAATGAGGAATTTTCTTTAAAAGTCTTATTCTTTAGATCCAGCAGTCGGAATATTTTGATATTTGTTGTGCAGCATCCTTGGGGGGGGGGGGGGGGGGGGGGGGGGCAAGATTCAAGTTTGTTAAAGCCAAGTCCCTGGGTTCATATATGGGCTCCCTGTAGCCTGAATTATAACTTAGTTCAGTATGACAGGGACCAGCCTAGGGGGGAATTTTAGGGAGACTTCATGTCTCCCTCCAGAAAACATAGGGAGACTGTAGAGTCAAGTAGGGAGTAGGGAGACTTCATAGGCAAGTGGGGAAAATTAAGAATGTTTATGTACCACCCCCTGCCACCCCTTCATATTTTCGGCTTGTGGTCTTCCATTAACGTCCGATTAATCCAGGTCCAGTTGACTATGTTTTGATATTTGGTGTGCAGCATCCTTGGGGGGGGGGGGGGGGGGAAGAGATTCAAGTTTGTTAAAGCCAAGTCCCTGGGTTCATATATGGGCTCAGCCTAGGGGGGAATTTTAGGGAGACTTCAAGTCTCCAGAAAAAATAGGAAGACTGTAGAGTCAAGTAGGGAGACTTCATAGGCAAGTGGGGAAAATTAAGAATATTTATGTACCACCTCCTGCCACCCCTTCATATTTTCAGCTTGTGGTCTTCCATTAATGTCTGATTAATCCAGGTCCAGTTGACTATGATGCATCTATACCCTCTCCTTCATGACCCCTCCCCTCTTCTCTGTGTCAATCCCCCCAGCACCCTCCTGTGGTTGCCTTTCACCAGAGTCTACTAAGCCAATAATTTCCTAAGTCTGAAAGTGTGAACAGGACCAGATGCAAGAAGGTTGCTTGGAAGGTACTTTGTTACTTAATAAACAAAATACTTTCTGGGGCCGAGTATTTTGTAAAATGAATGTCATTCCACATCATTTTTATGGCATTCCACGTCATTTTGTTTCATTGCGGTGTTTAGGAGGACCCCTTTTTCAAGATCCTTCACATGCACACTTCTGCCCTGTACAAAGTTTTTCTTGTCATCACTAAAGCTTTTTTTCATGTGTTTCAATTCCATTCGTGTTTTTCTGGGAATAGATGGCCCAACAGTCAACAACTCGCCAGCAAAAATGAAATAAAAATACAGTGTTAGAAAATACGTCCGTTGTGTATACATTTTCGGCATCCTAAGCGTCAGTAAGCGACGTAACATACTTTCAAACTGGATTATTTTGTTGAGTCGCGTAAGTCACCTATTTTCGTTTCGATACTTGAAGCTTCGACTGAAACGGAACAAAATAGAAATAAAAAATCCGCCAAAAGCGACAATGGACAATTGATTGTTGTGTGATTTCAAATAAATGGTCGCTTATTTGATGAATGAAAATGCCCATTTATCACACTCAAACACATTCAATTCTTGAAAATAATCGTTTTTATGTAAACCTTGGATCACTCAGTTCAGCCTTTCCTCATTTTGGCTAATTTTTAGAGGGTGACTTGTAATCACCCCGACTATTTTTCTAGGCGACTTTGGGTTTAGAAGGGCGACATAATCGCCCTGGTCGCCCTCACGGCTGGTCCCTGCAATATGAGGAATATTCTTTAAAAATCTTTTTTTTTTTAGATCCACTGGTCAGAATCTTTGGATATTTGGTATTTGCTTTTCTTAGGAGGAGCAGATGCAACTTGTTGAAATCAATTCTCTGGGTTGATATTTAGGCTACCGTGTCAGGTGAGCGCCCCAGGCCCCCTGGGGCCTCTTGTCTTAAAAAATCTTCTTCAGATCCAGCAGTCGGAATGTTTTGATATTTGGTGTGCAGCATCCTTAGGGGGGTAAGATTCAGGTTTGTTAAAGCCAAGTCCCTGAGTTCATATTTGGGCTCCCTGTGGGAGCCCGAATGATAACTTAGTTCAATATGAGGAATATTCTTTAAAAATCTTCTTTTTTTTTTAGATCCACTGGTCAGAATCTTTGGATATTTGGTGTGAGCTTTTCTTAGGAGGGGCACATGCAACTTGTTGAAATCAATTCCCTGGGTTGATATTTAGTCTACCTTGTCAGGTGAGCACCCTCAGGCCCCCTGGGGCTTCTTGTTTATTTTTTAGCTCCGCTGACAAAGTCAGCAGAGCTTTTCTTATACTGATTGGTCCATCGTCCGTCGTCTGTCGTCCGTCGTCCGTTGTCCGTCTTCCGTCTGTCCGTCCGTCCGTACGTCATCAACATTTTATTTGTCCGAGCCATAATTTCTAAACTGCTGAATATTTTTCCACCAAACTTCATAACAATATGTATTATCAATAGACGGTGTGTCATCAATTATTCTGCAGTCTGTAAATCCACAGGGTCAAGGTCACAGGTCACAGGATCAAGAAAATCTTTATAACGTCATGTAATGTCAATAGGCGGTGTGTAATCGATCCAAGCCATAATTTTCGTGACAACTGAAAATTTTTCGGCTAAAGTTTGTAACAATATTAGTATTAGAAAACATGCCCATGCGATCAGTGGCCCTCAGCGGAGCTCTCTAGGCGTGACAGGCCTCTTGTTTTATTTCTCCAATTATTTCTTTGCCATCAAAAGTTCATGTTCTTGGTTTATGTTTTAGGCCTTGTAATCTACAGAATAGCATGGATGGTGGTGTATTTTGTCCAATGCTAAAGCATTGCAAAGCTGTCTTCTTGCACTCATAGGATAAATTTTTAGCCCAACTTTGGCAAAGCCAAATTTGAGGTATTGCCATGGCCCGTCGTCCGTCTGTCAATCTGTTGTGCCATACACACGGCTCGGGCTAGAGGCCGTATTTATGAACGGATCTTTACGAAACTTCTTGGGTACCTTTGTTATCATTGTGAGACGAGAATGAGTGTTTTGGGGTGTGGTCCGAAATTCAAGACAGCCGCTGTCAGCCATTTTGTACAAAATTAGGTGCAATCCGATTTTTGTGCAGAACTTCCATATGAAAGCTCTGATTTGAATAATTTTTTGTATGAATGTTTAGTACCATGGATATATCACATATAATATGGGTTTTTTTTTTGTGTGTAAGTTATGCAAATTAGACTAACTTTGATTTATTTAGTGTTACTTTCAGCACTGTAACTGCAAATGCCAATACGGCTCGGGCTAGAGGCTGTATTTATGAACCGATCTTTACAAAACTTCTTGGGTACCTTTGTTATCACAGTGGGACGAGAATGAGTGTTTTTGGATGTGGTCCGAAATTCAAGATGGCTGCCGGTAGCCATTTTGTACCAAAATTAGTGCAATCAGTTTTTTGTACAGAACTTCTGTATGAATGTTATGATTTGAATAAATTTCTGTATGAATGTTTAGTAACATGGAATACATCACATATAATACGGGTTTTTTTCTCGTCTAGAAATTATGCAAATTAGGTGAACTTTGATTTATTCAGTGCTACTTATACACAGTAAGTGCATGTGGCAATACAGCTTGGGCTAGAGGCTGTATTTATGAACCGATCTTCACAAAACTTCTTGTGTACATTTGTTATCACCTTGGGATGAGAACGAGTGTTTCTGGGTGCGGTCCAAAATTCAAGATGGCTGCCAGTGGCCATTTTGTACCAAAATTAGGTCCAATCAGTTTTTAACTAACCAAAGGGAGCTCAACTTATCACTTGCCATCCGTCATCATGAACATTTTTAGCTCAACTTTGGCGAAGCCAAATTTGAGCTTATGCCATGGCCAGTCGTCCGTCTGTCCGTCAACAATTCAATACGGCTTGGGCTAGAGGCCGTATTTATGAACCGATATTTACGAAACTTCTTGGGTACCTTTGTTAAGACAGTGGGATAAGAACGGGTGTTTTGGGGTCTGATCCAAAATTCAAGTTGGCTACTGGCGGCCATTTTGTACAGACTTAGGTGAAATCAGGTCCATATGAAAGCGCTGATTTGAATAATTTTTTGTATGAATGTTTAGTACCATGGGATACATCACATATAATACAGGTTTTTTCTTGTACGTAAATTATGCAAATTAGACTAACTTTGATGTATTTAGTGTTACTTTCAGCACTGTAAGTGCAAAAGCCAATACGGCTTGGGCTAGAGGCCGTATTTATAAACCGATCTTTACGAAACTTCTTGGGTACCTTTGATATCACTGTGGGACGAGAACGAGTGTTTTTGGGTGCAGTCCGAAATTCAAGATGGCCGATGGCAGCCATTTTGTTCAAAATTAGGTGCAATCCGATTTTTGGACAGAACTTCCATATGAAAGCGCTGATTTGAAAAATTTTGTGTGTGAATGCTTAGTACCATGGGATACATCACATATAATACAGGTTTTTTTCTCGTGCAGAAATTATGCAAATTAGATGAACTTTGATTTTTTCAGTGCTACTTACACACAGTAAGAACACATGTCAATACGGCTCGGGCTAGAGGCTGTATTTATCAACTGATCTTCACGAAACTTCTTGGGTACCTCTGTTATCACCTTGGGACGAGAACGAGTGTTTCTGAGTGCGGTCCAAAATTCAAGATGGCTGCCAGTAGTCATTTTGTACCAAAATTCGGTCTAATCAGTTTTTTGTACACAACTTTTATACGGCTCAGGCTAGAGGCCATATTTATGAAACGATCTTTACGAAACTTCTTGGGCACCTTTGTTATCACTGTGGGATGAGAACGGGTGTTTTTGTGTGTGGTCCGAAATTCAAGATGGCCACCACAGCCATTTTGTACCAAAATTAGTGCAGTCAGTCTTTTCTACAGAACTTCTGTATGAAAGTTCTGATTTGAATAAATTTTTTATGAATGTTTAGTAAAATGGAATACATCACATACAGTACGGGTTTTTTTCTTGTGCAGAAATTATGCAAATTAGATGAATTTTGATTTATTTAGTGCTACTTATACACTGTAAGTGCACATGTCAATACGGCTCGGGCTAGAGGCTGTATTTATGAACCGATCTTCACGAAACTTCTTGGGTACCTTTGTTATCAACTTGGGACGAGAACGAGTGTTTCTGAGTGCGGTCCAAAATTCAAGATGGCTGCCAGTGGCCATTTTGTACCGAAATTAGGTCCAATCAGTTTTTTGTCACAACTTCTATACAGCTCGTATTTATGAACTGATCTTCACGAAACTTCTTGGGTACCTTTGTTTTCACCTTGGGACAGGAATGAGTGTGTTTTGGGGTGCCTTTGTTATCACTGTGCTATGAGAACAAATATTTTGGGGTTCAGTCAGACCCACTCTGGGATTCAAAGATTTCTTTTCTAGTTTAGCATCTGACTGTCACCCACCTTTACAATACTTTACCTATACATTTGTTACAGGCTACGGTCAGTATTTATGCACAGACCGTTACAATACTTTATATGTACCTTTGTTATCAGGTCATTACCTAGATCTTTGTCATTGCTGTGTCACATACTATACATGTACATGTCTTGACAAGTTGAGCTACAGTGTAATTGACACTTTCATTCAAACAACTTCTCCTCTGAAACCACTGGTCCGATTTTCACGAAACTTCATGTTGATGTTCATTACTATATGGCAATTCATGTTTGTTCAAATGAAATGGCCACGTCCCTTGGGGGCTCTGTATGGGGCATAACTCTGATAGCACCGTATGAATTATAGAAAAATTATTAAAAAATCTTCTTCTCCAGAACCAGTGGGTAGAATCTTTTGATACTTGGTATGCAGCATCTTGGTATGGGTCTGATTCAAGTTTGTTCAAATCGGCCCCCTGGATTCATATTTGGGCTCACTATGGAAGCCCAAATTCGAACTTGGTGCATTTCAGGCAAATTTCTTAAAAAATCTTCTTCTCCAGATCCAGCAGGCAGAATCTTTTGATATTTGGTAAGCAACATTGTGGGGTGGATCTGATTCAAGTTTGTTCAAATTGGCCCCCTGGATCCACATTTGGGCTCAGTATAGAAGCCAGAATTCGAACTTAGTGCATTTCAGGCAAATTTCTTAAAAAATCTTCTCCAGATCCAGCAGGCAGAAGCTTTTGATATTTGGTATGCAACATTGTGGGGTGGATCTGATTCAAGTTTGTTCAAATCGTCCCACTGGATTCATATTTGGGCTAACTATAAAAGCTTGAATTCAAACTTAGTGCATTTCAGGCAAATTTCTTAAAAAATCTTCTTCTCCAGATCCAGCAGGCAGAATCTTTTGATATTTGGTATGCAACATTGTCGGGTGGATCTGATTCAAGTTCGTTCAAATCGGACCCCTGGGTTCATATTTGGGCTCAGTATAGGAGCCCAATTTGAACTTAGTGCATTTCAGGCAAATTTCTTTAAAAATCTTCTTCTATAGATCCAGCAGGCAGAATCTTTTGATATTGGGTATGCAGCATGCTTAGGGGGGTGAGATTCAAATTTGTTGAAGCCAAGTCCCTGGGTTTATATTTGGGCTCACTGTGGTAGCCTGAATTATAACTTAGTTCAAAATGAGGAATTTTCTTTAAAAATCTTCTTCTTCAGATCCAGCAGTCGGAATGTTTTGATATTTGGTATGCAGCATCCTTAGGGGTGAGATTCAAGTTTGTTCAAGCCATGTCCCTAGGTCCATATTTGGGCTCACTGTGGGAGCTTGAATTGTAACTTAGTTTGAAATGAGGAATTTTCTTAAAAAATCTTCTTCTTCAGATCCAGCAGTCAGAATGTTTTGATATGTGATGTGTAGCATCATTGAGGGGCAGTTGATTCCAGTTTGTTAAAGCCAAGTCCCTGGGTTCATATTTGGGCTCAGTGTGGGAGCCCGAATGATAACTTAGTTCAAAATGAGGAATTTTCTTTAAAAATCTTCTTCTTCAGATCCAGCAGATGAATGCTTTTGCTATTTGGTATGCAACATCCTTAGGGGGGTAGGATTCAAGATTGTTCAAGCCATGGCCCTAGTTCCATAAAATTTGTCTCTCATGACTTCATTCCTTTGTAGTGTTGATGAACCATGTCTAACTGAATGTACCCAAATACTTCTTTGAACCACTTTGGCCTGTGAGCGATTAAGGCCCCTTGGGGCCTCTTGTTGTACACAACTTCTATACGGCTCAGGCTAGAGGCCATATTTATGAACCGATCTTTACAAAACTTCTTGGGTATCTTTGTTATCACTGTGGGATGAGAACAAGTGTTTTTGGGTGCGGTCCAAAATTCAAGATGGCCTCCAGCAGCCTTTTTTGTACCAAAGTTAGTGCAATCAGTTTTTTGTACAGAACTTCTGTATGAAAGTTCTGATTTGAATAAATTTTTGTAGGAATGTTTAGTAACATGGAATACATCACATGTAATACAGGTTTTTTTCTCGTGCAGAAATTATGCAAATTAGTCTTTAGATGAACTTTGATTTGTTCAGTGCTACTTGTACACAGTAAGTGCACATGTCAATACGGCTCAGGCTAGAGTCTGTATTTATGAACTGATCTTCACGAAACTTCTTGGGGTTTCTTTGTTATCACCTTGTGACAGGGATGAGTGTTTTTGGGTGCCTTTGTTATCACTGTGCTATGAGAACAAATATTTTGTGGTTCAATCAGACCCAGTCTGGGACTCAAATATTTCTTTTCTAGTTTAGCATCTAACTGTCGCCCCACTTTTACAATACTTTACCTATATATTTGTTACAGTCTACGGTCAGCATTTATGTACAGACCGTTACAATACTTTACATGTACCTTTGTTATCAGGTCATTACCTAGATGTTTGTCATACTATACACTATACATGTACATGTCTTTAACAAGTTGAGCTACAGTGTCATTGACACTTTCATTATTTTTTTTAAGTTTACGTTGGTTATGAAAATAAAGCATGCGTCAGCCAAAATGACCATGCGAGAGGGCCTGAGAAACAGATTTTTAATTAGCTTAACTTGACATAGTCAAGATAAGCTATTGCCATCACGCGTGCAGAAGTCTGTTAGCCTGTGAGTCTGTGACGTCTGTTCACATTTTCCTTTAGCATGGGCTACACCCCGCAGTTCTTGTCTGATCGTCACGAAATTTCATATGCAGGTTTGGGGTCATGTCTAGATGAGAATTCCCCTTTTGGTCGCGATCGGGCAACCGGTATGGCTGCCCGAGCCCAAAACCCAAAAACCATTAGCACAGTCTACAGGTCGTATTTATGAAGGGATTTCATTGTAACTTGGTAGGATGCCTCTGTATAATGCCTAGATGAGAACGTCCCCTTTTGGGCATGATCTATTAACTGTTATGGCTGCCCAAGCCCGAAACCCAAAAACTTTTAGCACAGTCTGCAGGTCATGTTTAATGTGGAGGGATTTCATTGTAACATGGTAGGATGACTCCTTGTGATGTCTAGATGAGAATTTCCCCATTTGGGCATGATCTGCCAACTGTGACGACTGCCCAAGCCCAAAACCCGAAAACCTTTACCACAGTCTACAGGTCATACTTATTGATGAATTTCATTGTAACTTGGTGGGTTGACTTCATACAATATCTAGATGAGAAAGTCACCTTTTGGGCATGATTGGGCAACTGTGACGGCTACAGGGGCCCAAAGCCCGAAAACCTTTAGCACAGTCTAGAGGTCATATTTATGAAGGGATTTCATTGTAACTTGGTAGGATGACTCCAAATAATGTCTAGATGAGAACGTCCCATTTTGATCGTGCATCAGCCTTGATGGGTGCCCGAGCCCAAAAACCTTTAGCATAGGCAAAAGGTCATATTTATGGAAGGATTTCATTGTAACCTGTTAGGTTGACTCCATGTAATGCCTAGATGATGACATCCCCTTTTGGCCGTGATTGGTCAGTTGTGATGGCTCCTAGTGCCCGAAGCCCAAAAACCTTGATCACAGTCTACAGGTCATATTTATGAAGGGATTTCATTGTAACTTCTTAGGATCACTCCAGATGATGCCCAGATGAGATTGTCCCCTATGGTTGCGATCATTCAGCCATGATGGCTGCCCGAACCTGAAGCCCGAAAACCTTTAGCACAGTCTACAGGTCATATTTATGAAGGAATTTCATTGTAACTTGGTAGGTTAACTTCATATAATGTCTAGATGAGAACGTCCCCTTTTGGACATGATTGGGCTACTGTGACGGCTAAAGGTGCCCGAAGCCCAAAAACCTTTAGCACAGTCTACAGGTCATATTTATGAGGGGATTTCATTGTAACTTGGTAGGATGACTCCAAATAATGTCTAGACGAGAACGTCCCATTTTGGCCATGATCATTCAGCATTGATTTGTGCCCGAGCCCAAAAACCTTTAGCATAGGCAAAAGGTTATATTTATAGAAGGATTTCATTGTAACCTGTAACGTTGACTCTATATCATGCCTAGATGATGACATCCCCTTTTGGTCGTGATTGGTCAACTGTGATGGCTACAGGTGCCCAAAGCCCGAAAACCTTGAGCACAGTCTACAAGTCATATTTATGAAGGGATTTCATTGTAATTTCGCAGGATCACTCCAGATGATGCCCAGATGAGATTGTCCCCTTTGGTTGCGATCATTCAACCATGATGGCTGCCCGAGCCCGAAGCCCGAAAACCTTTAGCACAGTCTACAGGTCCTATTTATGAAGGGATTTCATTGTAACTTGGTAGGTTAACTTCATATAATGTCTAGATGAGAACGTCCCCTTTTGGACATGATTGGGCAACTTTGACGGCTAAAGGTGCCTGAAGCCCGAAAACCTTTTGCACTGTCTACAGGTCATATTTATGAAGGGATTTCATTGTAACTTGGTAGGATGACTCCAAATAATGTCTAGATGAGAACATCCCATTTTGATCGCGATCATTCAGCCTTGATGGGTGCCCGAGCCCAAAAACCTTTAGCATAGGCAAAATGTCATATTTATGGAAGGATTTCATTGTAACCTGTTTGGTTGACTCCATATAATGCCTAGATGATGACATCCCCTTTTGGTCGTGATTGGTCAACTGTGATGGCTTCAGGTGCCCAAGGCCCGAAAACCTTGAGCACAGTCTACAGGTCATATTTATGAAGGGATTTCATTGTAACTTCGCAGGATCACTCCAGATGATACCCAGATGAGATTGTCTCCTTTGGTTGCGATCATTCAACCATGATGGCTGCCCGAGCCTGAAGCCGAAAACCTTTAGCACAGTCTGCAGATCATATTTATGAAGGGATTTCATTGTAACTTGGTATTTTGTCGTCATATAATGTCTGGATGAGAACGTCCCCTTTTGGACACGATTGGGCAACTGTGACGGCTACAGGTGCCCGAAGCCCGAAAACTTTTAGAACAGTCTACAGGTCATAATTATGAAGGGATTTCATTGTAGCTTGGTAGGATGACTCCAAATAATGTGTAGATGAGAACATCCCCTCTTGGTCGTGATCATTCTGCCTTTATGGCTGCCCAAGCCCAAAGGCCTTTAGCATAGTCTATAGGTCGTATTTATGGTAGGATTTCACTGTAACTTGTTAGGTTGACTCCATATGATGCCTAGATGATGACATCCCCTTTTGGTCGTGATTAGTCAACTGTGATGTCTACAGGTGCCCGAAGCCCGAAAATCTTGAGTACAGTCTACAGGTCATATTTATGAAGGGATTTCATTGTAATTTCGTAGGATCACTCCAGATGATGCACAGATGAGAATGTCCCCTTTTGTTTGTGATCATTCAACCATTATGGCTGCTGAAGCCCGAATACCTTTACCACAGTCTACAGGTCATATTTATGAAGGATTTCATTGTAATTTGGTAAGTTTGACTTCATATAATGTCTAGATGAGAACGTCCCCTTTTGGACATGATTAGGCAACTGTGACAGCTACAGGGTCCCGGAGCTCGAAAATCTTTAGAACATTCTGCAGGTCATAATTATGAAGGGATTTCATTTTACCTTGGTAGGATGACTCCAAATAATGTCTAGATGAGAATATCCCCTTTTGGTCATGATCATTCAGCCATGATGGCTGCCCAAGCCCAAAAACCTTTAGCATAGTCTATAGGTTGTATTTATGGAAGGATTTCAATGTAACTTGTAAGGTTGACTCCATATAATGCCTAGATGATGACATCCCCTTTTGATCGTGATTGGTCAACTGTGATGGCTACAGGTGCCCGAAGCCCGAAATCTTGAGCACAGTCTACAGGTCATATTTATGAAGAGATTTCATTGTAACTTCGTAGGATCACTGCAGATGATGCCCAGATGAGAATGTCCCTTTTTCATTGCGATCTATCAGCCATGATGGCTACCCGAGCCCAAAGCCCGAAAACCTTTAGCACAGTCTTCAGTTCATATTTATGAAGGGATTTCATTGTAACTTGGTAGGTTGACTTCATATAATTTCTTGATGAGAACAGCCCCTTTTGGACACCATTAGGCAACTGTGACAGCTATAGGGGCCTGAAGCCCGAAAACCTTTAGCACAGTCTGCAGGTGATATTTATGAAGGGATTTCATTGTACCTTGGTGGGATGACTCCAAATAATGTCTAGATGAGAATGTCCCCTTTTGGTTGCGATCATTGAGCCTTGATGGCTGCCCGAGGCCATAACCCCAAAACCTTTAGCATAGTCTATAGGTCATATTTTTGGAAGGATTTCATTGTAACCTGTTACTTTGACTCCATATAATGCCTAGATGATGACATCCCCTTTTGGTCGTGGTTGGTCAACTGTGACGGCTTCAGGATCCCGAAGCCCGAAAACCTTGAGCACAGTTTACAGGTTATATTTATGAAGGGATTTCATTGTAACTTCGTAGGATCACTCCAGATGATGCCCAGATGAGAATGTCCCCTTTTGGGTGCGATCATTCAACCATGATGGCTGCCCGAGCCCAAAACCCAAAAACCTTTAGCACAGTCTACAGGTCATATTTATGAAGGGATTTCATTGTACCTTGGTAGGTTGACTTCATATAATGTCTAGATGAGAACGTCCCCTTTTGGACGCAATTGGAAAACTGACGGCTACAGGGGCCCAAAGCCCAAAAACCTTTAGCACAGTCTACAGGCCATATTTATGAAGGGATTTCAATGTAACTTGATAGGATGACTCGTTTTGGAATATTTTCACTGTAACTTTGTAACTTTCGTTGATATACGTTAACTGTGAGGTCTACTTAACCCACCCCTCAGCTCTTTAGTACAGTGTACACAAAACATAGCATACAGGGAACAGAAATGAACATATTCCCAATTATCACAATTCTTGTCTTATTTCATAATCCTTTCATGAACATTGAACATTATCCTTTTCATCAAACACTACACACAAGTTAAGCTACAGTGTCATTGACACTTTCTTTTGTACAGAACTTCTGTATGAAAGCTCTGATTTGAAATTTTTGTATGAATGTTTAGTAACATGGAATACATCACATATAATACGGGGTTTTTTCTCATGCAGAAATTATGCAAATTAGATGAACATTGATTTATTGAGGACTACTTATACACTGTAAGTGCACATGTCAATACGGCTCGGGCTAGAGGCTGTATTTATGAACCAATCTTCATAAAATTTCTTGGGTACCTTTGTTAGCACCTTGGGATGAGAACGAGTATTTCTGGGTGCGGTCAGAATTCAAGACGGCTGCGAGTGGCTATTTTGTACCAAAATTAGTGCAATCAGTTTTTTGTACAGAACTTCTGTATAAAAGTTCTGATTTGAATAAATGTTTGTAGGAATGTTTAGTAACATGGCATACATCACATATAATACAGGTTTTTTCTCGTCTAGAAATTATGCAAGTTAGATGAACTTTGATTTGTTCAGTAAGTGCACATGTCAATACGGCTCGGGCTAGAGTCTGTAATTATGAACTAATCTTCATGAAATTCCTTGGGGTACCTTTGTTATCACCTTGTGACAGGAACAAGTGTTTTTTTTTTTAAAAAACATGCGAAGTGCATATCAGAATATTGATGGATTTCCAGAGCCGAGATATTACGGAATTTACCATCTGCAATCGTTATGAGATCGCCACTTTTCCCCAGCTGATCAAAGTGACTGGTCTTCAGTCAGGGTGCTTTACAATGTTGCATTGGGTAATGTATAAATAAAATGTGTTCAGCTGCTAGTCTGTAGTTTTTCATGATGCAAGCACCACAATACAATAAAAATTTAAATTTGAGAAAAACTAAAAAAACCCACTCTTTTTGATGGTAGATGATTGTTATGCAACATGTAAGTCGCATGACTGTCACAAACACATTTTCAGTTTGTCAAGTTCATTTTTAGCCCAACTGTTTACAGTGAGGGCTGTAGTCATGACTTCTGTCCGTCCGTCCGTCTGTTAACATTTGGAGTTTTGGTTAAAGTTTGTGGTTAAAGTTTTTTTCTGAAAGTTCAAGTGGGTTTTTTTTTTTCCTGTTTAGTCATGACTTTCGTCTGTCCGTCTGTTAAAATTTGGAATTTTGGTTAAAGTTTGTGGTTAAAGTTTTTTAGTCAACTGTTACGACCCGTAATGTAATAAATGCCCATAATGTAATACCTACCCATAATGTAATACAAAAACGACCCATAATGTAATACGAACCCATAATGTAATAAAAAACGACCCATAATGTAATAAATGTAATAACGTGTAATAAATGTTAGGTACCCATAATGTAATAACATTTTTAAAAAATTAGATACAAATTACACTTTTCCAGGCCCGTAATGTAATAAAATTCTAAGCTTGATTTTTGTTTTTTCTCTTTACTCCTGCAGTGCGTTCGGCTACTTATGACACATCCTGCATCTTCATCAATGCTGCCAATGGCCCCTATGCCGTACACAGCCAACATGTGTGGGTGTGTTGGGATTACGATAGAGAGTATTCCGGGACCTGGGGCGGGTGTACTCTGCTATGAGTGACAGGCATTATCCCTCTTCCATTTGTACCACCCACGCAAACGACTTCCTCGATAGCCTCTACTGCCCTGCCACAATCATATAGGTCTACCTTACAAGGCATTCAATAATTTTGATTCCAGGATGGTCATTTATAACTGCAGTCATCATATTCGACTGGCTGTTCACTTGCATAAAAGCAATGCGGGTAGCAGGTTCCTTTTCTGTTAATAAGTGCAAGCAATTCTGTCCAAAGTTGCTGAGGCAGAGGGTGTAGTGGGGTGCAGTGGGGTTTGGGTGCACAATAACCGGATAGTGGGGGGGGGGGGGGCGTATAGTGTGGGATTCAAGGAAAAGATAGAACAGAAGCAAGACGTTGAGTCAACCGGCGCAGAGCAATATCGTGAGGCGATATGGTGAGTGTACTGGTATTGGAATGGGGGATATCCTATAGCTCGATGGGATTTGGATTAGGCTACTTTCCTCCAAATTAAGCGTACAATCTATCCTCTGTCTCTCCAATTTTCACTACCTAAACAAATTAGTAATTTCCCTGTACTGTACTACTATAAGTTCATGTCGCACCCTCCGCACCTTGAAACCAATGAGCCCGAGCCCAGGACCACACTTAATAACGACCACATCATATTCCCGGTCCTGTGATCCCATGTGTCAAGTAATATTACCAAATGCTTTCCAGTCAAATAGTTTGCACTTCGCACATGCAAGAAAGACCTTACATTTTCAATAAAAATTGTATCAGTTTCAATAGTGACAGCCCTGATTGAAATGGTTTCAACTCCTCTCAGTGTTATTTTTCTAAAACCTCAACACACCACAGATTGAACACCCTCAATTGATATGAACCGAAGCAAGTTAAACGCCTTGCAGACTGCTATCATCCACGCAGGCCACCTTTGCGAGAAGATTGGTTAAGAGTATGTCATGTTCACCTGTGGCTGTGACCAGCAACTGAGTCGAGTTAATGTGCACATCACTTGGTTGTACAAAGCAGCCTCTTTGTATTGAGCTCAGGGGATTGCATTCTCAAATAAATTTCACCAGTGGTGTGGCATCACTCATAGTATGCACAGGACGAATGCAGATCTATAATAGAGAGTAGTTTCGGTGGTTCTTGAGATTATGTTGATTGGAAAAGCATTCCACAGCATTTTCTGAGCTGTGGGGACTACCACTTAAACCACCTACATTTCCTGACAGTTCCTAGCGGTTGGCAGGAACTTCCTGCCAACCGCATACTCTATCACATCGACTATTCGCGTGTTCATCCCCGCTATTGTGCCATCTTCTCCTAGGCTACACTCAAACAACATACGTAGCTAAACACCAGGTGTAACATGGGCATATCCGTTTGACCGTGAGGTGTGACCTTGACCATAAATCCGGTGACCTTGAACCTGTGTATGGGCCGATTTTTATGAAATTTGGTGTGTGGTTTGGGCGCCCAACAATTTTGCCACACCCGATGCCCGTCATGTGTGACCTTCATTGATATTCACACCGTTGACCTTGAACCTATATCTCGGCTCATGTTGGGCCGATTTGCGTGAAACTTGGTATGTGGGGGTAGTTCGGGTCTCTCTCTCTCTCTCTCTCTCTCTCTCTCTATATATATATATATATATATATATATATATTGAGCGTCCTGAACTACTCCCACATAATATCAAGTTTCACGAAAAATCGGCCCAGCATGAACCGAGATACAGGTTCAAGGTCAACGGTTTGAATATCAAGGTCACACATGACGAGCATCGGGTGTGGCGAAATTGTTGGGCGCCCGAACCACACACCAAGTTTCAGGACAATCGCCCAGCTGGAGCCGATACACAGGTTCAAGGTTTCCGGTTTGATGGTCAAGGTCACACACCCGGTCAAACGGATACGCCCATGTTACTCCTCGTGTCTAGCTATGTATGTTGTTTGAGTGTAACTTAGGAGAAGATGGCACAATAGCGGAGATGAACACGCGAATAGTCGATGTGATAGAGTAGGCGGTTGGCAGGAAGTCCCTGCCAACCGCCTGGAACTGCCATGACTGTAGGTAGTTTAAGTGGAAGGCCGTGTGGTGGACTAATAATATTACTTGACACATGTTATCACAGGATCGGGAAATGATGTGGTCGTTATTAAGTGTCATCCTGGGATCGGGCTCATTGGTTTCCAGGTGCAGTGGGTGTGACATAAACTTATAGTAGTACAGTACAGGGAAATGACTAATTTGTTCAGGAAGTGAAAACTGGAGAGACAGAGGATAGATCGTACGCTTAATTTGGAGGAAAGTAGCCCTAACCAAATCCCATCGAGCTATAGGATATCCCCTACCCCCCAATACCAGTACACCTACCATATCGCCCTCCCGATATTCCTCTGCGCCCGCTTGACTCACACGTCCTGCTTCTGTTCCATCTTTTCCTTGTATCCCACACTACCCCCCACCCCCCCCCCCCCCCCCCCCCCCCCCCCCCGCCACTATCCAGTCTTGGTGCACCCAAATCCCATGGCACCCACTCCACCCTTTGCCCCAGCAACTTTGGCCAGAGTTACTTGCATTTATTAACAGTAGGAACCTGCTACCCACATTGCTTTTGTGCAAGTGAACAGCCTGGTCGAATATGATGATTGCAGTTATAAATGACCATCCTGGAATCAAAATTACTGAATGTCTGGTAATGTAGACCTATATGGTTGTGGCAGGGCAGTAGAGGCTATTGAGGAAGACGTTTTGCGCGGGGTGGTACAAATAGAAGAGGGATAATGCCTGCCACTCCGAGCAGAGTATACCCGCACCCAGGTCCCGGAAATACTCTCCATCATAATCCCAACACACCCACACATGTTGGCTGTGCACGGCATAGGGGCCATTGGCAGCATTGATGAAGGCGTAGGATGTGTCATAAGTAGCCGAACGCACTGCTGGAGTAAAGAGAAAAAACAAAAAATCAAACTTAGAATTTTATTGCATTACGGGCCTGGGAAAAGTGTAATTTGTATCTAGTTTTTTAAAAATTTTATTACATTATGGGTACCTAACATTTATTGCACGTTATTACATTTATTACATTATGGGTCGTTTTTTATTACATTATGGGTTCGTAATTACATTATGGGTCGTTTTTGTATTACATTATGGGTAGGTATTACATTATGGGCATTTATTACATTACGGGTCGTAACAGTCAACCTTAAAGTTTTTTGGTTTTTTTTTCTTTTAAATTAATATTACTATTGATTGTATCATTTGCGTTATGGTTTTTTTATGTTTCATGTTATTTTGGGAAATATTTAAAACCTTTTTTGTATGGCAATTTAACTTACAACTTCTAGGATAAAGTTTTTGGTTAAAGTTTTTTGTTTCTTGGGGGTGGGGAGGGGTGTTTTAAAATTACACCTTTAATTCTTCAAACAGTTCAGTGGAATGTCACTGTTTCTTATTTGGGACAATGTCTATTATCTACTGAACATTTCTACAGTGATTTTCATTAATATCAGCATGATTTTAACTCCTTTTAAACATGTTTTCAGACTTACTTTCTTTGTATTTGAAATTAGACTTTGCCACATACTTTCTTACTCTAATTCTTGCATGGTCAATACAACTTAATGATTCCATTTACATCAATGATTTCTTTTATCGGTTTTAGGAAATATTTAACCCTTTTTTGCCAATCAGTTTTACTTAGTATTCCCAGCTTAAAGATTCGGATTTAAGTTCTGCTTTTCAAGGTTCTACCTTTCCTTTTCCAAACACTCTGTTACAGCGTCATTTCTTTTTTTTCATTTCGAGCCGGGTCTACTGAAGCTGTACACAGTGGTTTCAAATAATATTGGCATTAGTTTAACCCTTTTAACAACAGTTTTCGAACTTAGTTCCTCTAAATTTCAATATAGGCTTCTACCACATAGTTTGTTACTTTTTATCCCCTCCCACAAGGGAGGGGATATAGCACAGAGCTCGCTTTGTCTGTCTGTCTGTCAGTCCGACTGTCAGGCCGAACTTTCTTTATGTCATTACTTAAATAAAAGTTAATGGATTTCAATTTTTTTCAGTACATGTCTCTAGGTCAAGTTTGATGACCACAATTATCCAATGAAAATTGTTGAAGTTATTGCTCTGCCCAGTCCCCGCCAATTAGACATTTTTTTTTCTTTTCTTTCCTCCAGTATGCATTTTGAACTATTTACAGTCACTACAGAACATTTTTTAAACTCAAGTACCTCCCCTCCCCCACCCCCACATGCCCCTCCTCCAACCGGGCCAATTAGGCACCTTTTTTTTCTTTCGTCAAAAATGCATTTTTACAGTTTTGCTTAAAGATTGTGGTTAAAAACCCAGACAAATACCACCAGCCCTCCCCACCCCCTCCCCCCTCCCCTCGGTGCCAGTTAGGCTTTTTTTTTCTCTTTGCACAAAATGCATTCTGAAGTATTTAAACTGACCACATGCAGGAAAAAAAATTGGACTCCCCTAACATTCCCCCCCCCCCCCCTTCCCCCCCACCCACCCCCCCAACTTTAAATTGGTTTCTGTTCTATAACTGAAGTTCTACCAACCGGATCTTTACCAAATTTCTTAAGTGGGTTAGGTATGATGAGTTGGAAGAAGCCTATTTATTTTAACCATGGTGGCAAAGGTCAAGGTCACAGTGACCTCTAATTTTAAATACACTTGAAATTGGTTTCTGCTCTATAACTAAAGTTCTGCAAGACTGATTTTGTTTTTTGTAATTCTATCCATGAGATTGTAGGAGGGGGCATATGCCATGCATTGCTCTTATCTAAAACATTTTTTTGTACTGCACAATTTGTATATTATGCAGCGCATTCATTAAGGAAGGGTTAATTGCTTGCAAGGTGGAACCGAGGTGCTCTGTTGTCTACTTACAAAAAGTTGAAATTGCAGTTGCAGTGGCGCTCAAGAGCACCAGTTTCAGGGGTGTGATATTTTTATACTGTACCAATGACCCAGACTTAGCTGGTGCTAACTCTAACAAAACCAGGGCCAAACACAAATTTTGCCCCCCAATCCCCAAAATTTGCATCCAAAACAAAAAGAAATCATGTCCTAAAGGACCTCCAGACTACACCGCTACTGCGCATGCGCAGTGACGCAGTCGTCCCGAAATTGGCGCCAATTATCATTCTCTGTTTGGCCCTTCATCAGTCAACATCTCACTGATCTTTGTGCTTGTAAATCTCAGTTTAAAGGATGCCAGACACGTAATTTTTGGAGAAAATGTGATTCTAAGGAGGATAGAAGGAGGAGAGGAAAAAGAAGTGGCAAAAAAATAATCAGGGCTGTACTTAAAATTTTTTGATGAAATTATGTTAAGTTGCCTATTTTCGAGGCATGGGCCTCTTGTTGTCATTCTTGCTAATTGTTGCACTGCTTATTCAGTGTTTCCTCTCCCCTAGCCTTCTAAAGTCCCCCCTGGCAATTCTCCTATGCTTTTGGCATATTTTTGAGAAATTTCATTTCTAAAATTTCCTGGGAGAGTTGCTTGGTTACAGAATGTTTTCTGTTATTTTCCCCATAGTTACGTTTTCACCCATGGGTGTATAACGTTTGTGTTCTGCATCTTCCATCTGATGTTCTACAGATTCTCCCCTGGGAGTCTCTGTTTTGCATCAGATAGAGTGTAATTGATGACTGATTCCGGGCCAGTTTTTTCAGTGCCTGGAGTCATGTTTTCTAGTGTGTTTACACTGTTTGTTTTCATTGGCAACAGCCTTTTTTGAGGGGGGCTGTTTGCCTTTGTGGTAGTTTATCTCATTATAAGATACATTTATATTATCCGAAAGTGTCTCATTAATTATTTTATATAAATTTAAAATTTTTGACCACACTTTGCCATCGGATCCATCGGGGCTCAACGTTACTTTTCAGCAACTTGGGCTTCTCTGAAAAATATTTTTTCAAAATTATTTTGTTTTGCAATTGTTTTTTCATTTATTAATGGATCATGTTATTATGTATCTTTGTGTCAGGGGTTTTTGCGAGTAACTAGGACTTATTGTTGTTCTTTCACAATGAAGGGACGTTGTTCAAATTGTAATAGGAAGAAATCTTCCTCTGACTTTCATGATCATTGTATTAATTGTAGTCAGTGTTCTCGCATTAATCCCTGTCCTATATGTGAACATTGGGATGAGAAACATTGGAAACGTGTGTCACGATATGTTGTTTCTGGAGAAAGAGTGATGCCGGCTCTTTCTCCACAAGGTCACTCTACTCTCTCAGTTTCTATTTCAGAGGAACCAGAACAGGGTGATGTTTCCATGTTATCTTCTTCAAGTGTGCGTCCGTCGTCACAAATGAATTCAGAGCTAGCGGCAAAAGTGCTCATGGAGATTAGACAAATGTCGTCCGCTAGCTCGCCCGGTGTAGCGTCCATTCACCGAATGGTTCGGCAGCCGGGTTCGTCCGATGCGGTCCAAGAGGAAATTTTGGGTGATGCGAGCACTATAAACATAATAGATGCACACCCAGTGACGGCGGATAGTAAGCGAGAACGGAGGAAGCCTTTTAGTCCGGTTCCTAGCTCGTCCAGGTCCAGCCGGGCCGCGAGCGAGAGAGGTCCCTCTCTCGTACAACAACATCTGGGACCAGATGTTGTGGTACAAAATGTGTCTTTAGCGGAGCATACGTCCGTCGCTCGGGACGCTCCGTTGTATAAGCAGTCTGCAGAGACTGTTAAGGCTTCCTCTTCTCGTCAGCGCACACGACCGCACCTTGGCTGCGTGACCGCCAATATATTACCAGCTTCGCCGATGAAGGATTCTTCGGCGACCAGGTCACACCATCCGGCAGCCAGGGATTCGAGACCGATGGACTCCGGACGTTCGCATAGGAGAAGTATGCGGGAGCCATCTGATGCGGAGCTGCCCTCGGCGAAGCAGCGAAAGACTGCGCCTCCGCAGGTCTCGACGCCGGACATTCTTGTGCAGATAGCACAGCTTATCGCAGCATCCCAGCAGCCGACAGAAACGGTGTCGGATCGAGAATTATCCGACGGCGCTGGGTCGGTACGCTCCGCCGAAGCATCAGGGGCGGACGACCGGGAACATCGTGAGGTCCGACCGGATGGTGAAAGGGATACGGATGACTTGGAGCTATCCCTTTCGGAACAACATAAAGCTGCCGTGGACTTCATCCGGCACTTTCTCCCTCAAGTTGTTCCGTCGGGCCAGACTGCTGCGCTTCCGGACAAGAGAATTATAGCGTCATTGGACTCTGAATTTTTTGAGCGGTTCAGGGACATCGCTCCCGAGTTTCCGTCGCAGTCCAATAATGTTGCTAGAACATTTGAATTATTGAACGACGCTATATTTAAACTTGCTTCCAGGACGGGGAAAGCAGGTTTCTTGTCCGCTAATACTCTCAACCTGCCTTTCATTAATGCAAGGAATAAATTCGATACGGCAGGACAGGGTATACCGAGAGTTCCTCTGCGTATGGACGACGAGGCGGAAGACTTAGAGCTATCATTACCGTCGTCAGCTTCTATTCCAACCGCGGTGTTGGAAACAGCTATTGCGTCTAACAGAGCCAATTTAGATGCCTTATCTTACGCAGATCACCTTACTAAGGCATTATCACTGCGCCTTCAAGGGGAAGAGTTTCAGGATATACAATCCTCTTTAAGACTTCTTTCAAGGGCAGTAGCTTATTCCACGTGTAACTCCGCCCTTTCAGTGGCAAATCTGGAGTTGGTTAGACGTGACGCAGCCCTAGCTACATCCACACTAGTGGATTCTAAGGTGAAGAACTCTCTTAGAGTCGCTTCGGTCTCAGGAGAACTTCTCTTTGACGGCAAGCTTTCCGCTATTTATGATAAAATTAAAAAGAAAGCTAATGATTCTCTCTTGTTCAGATCAGCTCCTAAAAAGTCGGATACAGCAGACACGAATAAGACAGGCACTTCTGGGTCTAATGCGCCCAAGAGAGGTTCCTATAGAGGTTCCGGTGCGTCCTCTTGGTCTTATTCGAGAGACCGTCAGGATAGCGACTCTCGTTCGGGACGTCCTTCAGGCCGGGACAATCGGTCGGACGCCCTGAGGTCGACGAGGCGAGGTGCGGGTCGTGGAAGACGTGGTTTCTCCTACCGCAAGCCTCGCAGGTCCAGGAGGTGATGGCTTAAACCTCTATCGTGTTCCGGTTGTCGAGTTTTTCACAAGAGTGGGCGTCGATTACGGACGACCCTTGGGTGAGAGGAGTGACTTCGGAAGGTCTAAAGATATCCTTCAAACGAAAGCCTCCATTAACTCGAAGTCCAAAGTGGACTCATCTTCCGTCAAATCCACAGAAAAGAGACGCTCTGTTATCAGAGGTGCAGTCTCTTTTAATGAAGAATGCGGTAGAGGTCATAGAAAACCAGGAATCTCTGGGATTCTACAGCCATCTGTTTCTGGTTCCGAAACCAGACGGCTCGTTCCCTCCAGTCATAGATTTGAGCTGGATAAACAAGCTGATCGTCGCTCCGAAGTTTTATATGGAGACGATTCGATCGGTCAGAGCGAGTATTCGGGTGAACGATTATGCAACGAGCATAGATCTCAAAGATGCGTACTTTCACGTCATGGTACATCCGACATTCCGAAAGTATCTACGCTTTGCAGTCCTGGGAGTGGTGTATCAATTCCGGGCGATGTGCTTCGGATTGAATCTAGCACCCTGGGCTTTCACTCGGGTAATGAACTCGGTAATGATCTACTTCCGAGCTCATTCGTCTGCGGTAACGTCGGCCTACCTGGACGACATTCTTCAGAGGTACGGCAACGAGTTAACGCTTCAGAACGATGTTCAGAATCTTCTTCTATTGCTCCGACGTTTCGGTTTTATAGTAAACGAGAAGTCGGATCTGGTGCCATCCAAGTCATTCACTCATCTGGGAATGAGCTTCGAGACGCACAACAATCTTGTTCGTCTGCCGTTAACCAGAGCGAAATTAGTCAGTTGTTACGCTCGCTATTGTCTGCACGCAGACAAAGTCATGGCGAGAGAATTTATGAGACTGATAGGTCTGTGCGGAGCCGCCGCGGATCTCATTCCGATGGGGCGGCTACGCACACGTCCTCTTCAAATTTTCCTGACTCAGAATTGGAGTGTGAAAATTCATTCGCTCGATGTAGACGTTCTCTTGTCAGATCAAGTGAAACAAGAGATTCAGACTTGGGCAAACATTCAGTGGTTAACTCAAGGAGTTCCGCTGCAGTTGCCGGATCCGAGTTTTACCATTATGACGGATGCCAGTCAAACAGGTTGGGGTGCATCATTAATCCCAACGGATTCGAGATGCCAGGGTCTTTGGGATCCGCAATTCCTGTGCAAGCACATAAACATCAAGGAAATGATGTCAATTTGGCTTGCATTACGTCACTGGATGGACATTATTCACGATGCTCATGTCCAAATCCTATCCGACAATACGACAGTAGTGGCGTATATACGGAATCAGGAAGGCACTCATTCAGTTCCGTTGTTCAATCTAACGGAAAGAATCCTTCTGTTTGCGTTAGAACATCACGTTCTTCTTTCGGTCCGTCACATACCGGGCCATCTGAATGTGCTAGCAGACTCCCTTTCACGAAAGGGTCGCTTGTTGCCGTCGGAGTGGACTCTCAACAAACAAGTATTCAATCAGATTTGCTACCAATGGGAACGGCCAATGATAGACTTATTTGCGACACATCTCAACAATCAGTTGCAGACGTATGTGTCTCCGTGTCCGGATCCAAGAGCATTTGCAGTAGACGCTCTGTCGATCCCTTGGGACGGAATGATAGGATATGCGTATCCTCCAGCGCCGTTAATTCAACAAGTATTGCTAAAGATAAAACAATCTCAATGCAAGATTCTGTTGGTAGCATCTCTGTCGCCACAGAGACCGTGGATAAATCTACTCAGGTGTCTGTTGTGGGACCTACCGCGGAAGCTTCCTCCACGAGAGGATCTTCTTTCGCAGGGGAAATCGCGCCAACTCCATCACAACCCGCAAGGTCTCAACCTTCACGTTTTTCCGTTGTGCGGTCCTTCTTGCATGGCAAGCACTTTACAGGACGAGCAGTGGACGCGATTTCTAACTGTTGGAGGACCTCCTCTTCGCTAAACTATGCGGCTAAGTGGAAGGTTTTTCGTCGTTGGTGTAGGGATCATTCTGTAGATATATTTGATCCCTCTATACCAGACATTGCAAACTTTCTAGTATACTTGTTTGACGAAATCAAACTGCAGCCTGTTACTATAAAGGGTTATAGATCTATGTTATTTGATACCTATGCACATCATGATAGTTTACAAATTGGATCTAATGTCTCTTTATCGAAGTTGGTTAGAAACTTTTCGATAAATAGACCCAGAACTCTTAGATTAATTCCTAAGTGGAATTTAGCTTGGGTTCTCCTTAAATTGAAGGAAAAGCCATTTGAACCTCTTGGGACAGTAGATTTCAAATTCTTATCTTATAAGACAGCTTTTCTCTTAGCTTTCTCTTCTGCCAGAAGAGTCAGTGAGCTTCATGCACTATTGGTGGATGATTCTCATTATCGTAGTGTTGGGAACACTATCACCTTCACTACTAATGTGGGTTTTTTAGCTAAGAATCAGGCTCCTAATAAATATCCGGAACCTATTGTTATTAAGGCTCTTCCGTCTTCAGACGGGCGTAGGCCTTTACTCTGTCCTGTTAGAGCACTACGTATCTATAAACAGAGATCTCAGTTTATCAGAAAGGGACGGAAACGTTTCTTTCTGTCTTTGATGCCTAATAGAAAGGACATTTCAGTCCATTCTATTGCTAGATGGATTCAGTTAACTATCCGTACTGCTTATGAAGATTTATCTTCTTCTCAGCAGTCTGTGCTTAAGATTTCTGCTCATGAAGTAAGAGCTCTTTCTACTTCCTGGGCTTATGCTAATAGTGTTGCTATTACAGATTTAATGAAGGCTGCTTATTGGTCTCAGCCATCCACATTTACGAATTTTTATCTCAGAAATATTGAGTCCATTTCTGGAGACCTGCATTGTTTAGGTCCGTTATCTGTTGCTCAGAATGTCGTCCACTAAACAGTTGCAACTATAGTTATGCAGGCTTTCTGTTCCGGCAGTGACTCCGTCCGGCTGCCCTCTTCGCTCAGGGCTATTTGACCCAGGGCAAGGGGAAGGGGGGGGGGGGGGGGGGCGGGTGTTCCCTTAGGTCACCTGCTTTATAGTGAAAAGCAAGGGAATGCCTCCTCCAAGTCAGTATTTCTGAGTCGCTTCCGGGATGGTTTTAAAGTGTAATATTAATGTTTAAATTCATTCATGTCTTATTTTTAAAGTGTAGCTCGGTGTGAAGCATTTGTATATGTCAAGTGTCAAACGGGCTTTAATATACAATACTCGGACACTTTTAAATGATTATAAAGAGTCTCAATTCTCTGGACTACTTTATTTATTGGCTTGCTTTAAAAATAATTAGTATAAGGGTTATACTGGATGTTAATAGAGAACATGAATGTTATTGTGCTCAATTATTAAGGGTAGTGTATCTTTCTAATTTAATATTAAATAAGAAAGATACATGTAAAGCCTAATACTCCTTTTCTCCTTAAGGGGTTACCTCTTTACTATATAGTTGAGCTTATTGGATTTTCCTCTATGTCCTAGGCCCTCCAGCCTGTTTACTATTCAGCTAAGTCTGGGTCATTGGTACAGTATAAAAATGTTAAAAAATTTATAGTAATTTATATATTTTTTATACTTACCAATGACCCAGACGGGGATGGCCCTCCCTGGAGTTGGGAACTCTTGCCTCCCCGCTGAGTACATAGCGCTGACCATGCACTGCCAGTAAGAATGATAATTGGCGCCAATTTCGGGACGACTGCGTCACTGCGCATGCGCAGTAGAGGCGTAGTATGGAGGTCCTTTAGGACATGATTTCTTTTTGTTTTGGATGCAAATTTTGGGGATTGGGGGGCAAAATTTGTGTTTGGCCCTGGTTTTGTTAGAGTTAGCACCTGCTAAGTCTGGGTCATTGGTAAGTATAAAAAATATATAAATTACTATAAATTTTTTAACTTTTCAGTTTTTTGTCTGATTTCAGTTTTTTTTCTTGCCCAATTACATATTTTCATTTCTTTAAATTTACATGAAAATGGTCCTTCAGACTATTTTCATGTGAATTCAAAGAAATGAAAGGCATCCAAAAGCATTATTTATACAGGACTTCAGTTATGTGGGGATATAAAACTTGATTTTGAAACCTTTCCACCATGCAAACATGATTTCATTTTTTTTTCATCTTGTCCCAAACACACCCCTGCAGCTTGCCTCAAAATCAAAATTCTGTGTAAACACCCATGGATTTCAGTTTGCACCCAGACAACAACTTCTTGTCTATGAAAAGGCATAAAGATGCCTAGAAGTCTTATGCATAATTAGAGGAACGGCAGTTATTGTGTATGTATGGAAATTCTATTGCACAAGTGTTTTATTAGTAATCCGTTTTCCAGGTACTGAATTTTATACCATGCTTTCCTATTCTACTATATATAAAAAGCCTTTGAAATACATATTAGCTTTACACACCAACCGTGGTGAACACGCCAGCAATGGGATTTCAGTGGTCAAAATTTACACCTACAGTGAAACTGCATCCAAGTTAACCTTTGGTGACCTCGCCTTGAATGTAAACTTGTCTAAATTTATCACTTGTCGCCTCGAGAAGAGTGAAAAGAAACCGGCAATTATTTATTAAGTTTTTAAATAAGTTTCCCTCTTAAGATACCAAAAATTAACAAATATACATTTTCTCCAGATAATAAAGCATCATAACTCGAAATAGTATGTTATTATGATATTAAAATGAAAAAGGCCCTGTGATTTGTTCATTTCTTTTTAGTCCCCTACAGGCATCGCTGGAGGGGACTCAAGGTTTGCACTCCGTCCATCCATCAGTCTGTCAGTCACACTTTAGTTTTCTGAAGTTTTTTTGGAAACGCTTCAACGGAATGATTTCATTTTTGGTAAACTACTATAGAACGATGACTTACAGATCAAGTTTGAGTTTCATGCTGATTGCATTATTCTTGTGTGAGTTACGGCCCTTGGAAATATAGGAAAAAGCACCAAAATATCAGTTTTCCGGAGTTTTTTTGGAAACGCTTCAACAGAATGATTTCATTTTTGGTAAACTACTATAGAACGATGACTTACAGATCAAGTTTGAGTTTCATGCTGATTACATTATTCTTGTGTGAGTTATGGCCCTTGGAAATATGGAAAAGCTCCAAAATATCAGTTTTCCGGACTTTTTTTTGAAACGCTTCAACGGAATGATTTCATTTTTGGTAATAATAATAATAACTCTTTGGCCAGCCGCTGATTTGTCACGGTCCTCATAAGAGAAGGCCATCATTCCCCCTGCACCCCACCCCCTCTTCCCCTCCTCTCCTCCCAGCATTCAGATATAAACTGCTTAATAGTGTCCCTCACTTCCTCTTTTTCAATTTCTTCAATAAGCATTCCTACCCTCTCCCTCGTGTCCCCCTTCAGCCATCTATCCTTTGTTTCTTCACCCCACTTCTGCATTATTCTTCCAGTAAATTTTATTCTATGAGGTATATACTGTGGGCATTCCAAGAGAAAATGTTCCAGGGTCTCCACTACTCCAGAGTGGCACATTTGGCATCCCTTTTCCCCATCTCTCCCAATTTTTCCCCGAAGCTCCAGTGATCTGGATCTCAGTTTGAACAGCAGTGACCCTCCAAAGGTGCCATCTAGGTACTTCTCAAAAGCTGGCTTTTCTTTATATTGTAACCCCTGCAGTGATCTTTTCACGCTAACCCCTGCTCGCCAGTTTCGATTGCAATCTTCCATGACTCTCTCTTTGACAAACCTTTTGCCTTCTTTCATTCCTACTTCTATGTTTGTGACCTCTATAGAGTAATTGTCCATTAGTTCCCTCACATGTTTTGACCACCCCGTTTCTATATTAGAATTCCAAATGGTATCGAGCATCAATTTGCACCACCGGTTGTCAGGCAGGTTTCTCAAGTAGTTAAAGTAACACAGTTTTCCCAAATCTACCCTGTCCTTGATTTTCATCCACCCAAGCTCCCCCCTTACTGCTTCCAAAGCTGCAGCATTACTCGACCCTGTTATCCATCTGCCGGCATCATTTTGAGTATTTTCCAACTTCTTAATAACGGTTTGGTTTAATGGAATCACGTCCGTGCCATATGTTATACTTGGTAAACCCACCCTCTCCCACAGTGTTTTCCCCACAAAGACCTTGTTGAAACTATTTTTCCCTAAAAGTTTTAGTTGGTTCAGAATTCTTTTCCCCTTCAGAATCAGTTTGGCTGAGTAATTTCTGTACACCCCTCTTCCCGTTATATTTATGCTTACCCCTAGATACTCATACTCTCCCGTTTCTCCTACAGTGATTTGTTTGCTTTCCCCTTCGGGGATTGAGAACTCCCCCACTCTCCATCTCTTCGTCATATCTACCTTGCGTCCAACGGGTATTACCTTGCTTTTATTTTCATTTAGTTCTAGCCGCCAAGTGTTCCCATATCTACCAACAATTTCCAGCAGTTTCTCTAGCCCCTGTTCAGTTCTAGACATTAACACCATGTCGTCCGCAAAGAATAAGCCTGGTATCTTTATGTCTCCAACATTTACCCCCTCCGCACTCTGAATTAGTTCGTCCCCTAAATCTTTAACATACAATGCAAACAAAATCGGTGAAAAGATACACCCCTGCTTGAGGCCTATATCCATAGGGACTCGTTTTGTAGTGATACTCCCTAGACTGAGTTGGCTTTGCACATCTGTATACAGTGCTTTCATGATTCCCACAAAGTCACCCCCCAGTCCGATGCCCTCGAGCTTTCGCCACATTCCTTCCCTCCACACTCGGTCGTACGCTTTTTTCACATCTAGAAATGCCAGAAACATCTTTTTCTTTTCAGCCTTTGTTGATTCTATCAGTTGGGTGAGTGTAAATAGGTGATCAGTGACTCTTCGTCCTTTCCTGAAACCATTTTGAATTTCTCCTAAAAAACCTTTCTCTTCAATAACTTCCTCTAGTCTACCGTATATGACCTTACAGAATACTTTTCCGATGTTACTACTAACTGATATCCCCCTATAGTTATCTAGAACTTCCTTATCCCCCTTTTTGTGTATGAACGACACCTTACTTTCCCTCCACTCTCTGGGGACCTCTTGCTTTCGCAGAGCCAGGTTGAAAAGGTTTGTCAGGACTTCAATAAGTGCCTCCCCTCCATTTTTGAGGAATTCGTTCGGAATTTCATCAGTCCCTCCCGCTTTACCATTTTTTAATTTCGAGACCACGTTCCGCACTTCTTCTGCCGTTATTTCGCTACATACACGATTGGATAGGTTCTCCTCCACCAGTGTATTTCTTTTTGGTGGGGACCCACTGCCCCATCGCCTATCGTTTATCTTTTCCCAGTGCTTGACTAACTCTGAAGCGATACGGCCTTTATCTTCTGTACTTTCCCCATCCACTTTGATACTCTGCACACTACTTTTCCCCCGTTTATTTACCCAGTTCCAAAATACGTTTGAGCTCGAACCCCCCGTTTTCTTTATTGTTCTGGCAAGACTGCAATTGCGCTCCTTCCTATTATTATTCTTTATCTCATTCACCTTTTTCCGTGCCAGTTCATATTCTCCTTTCATTAGTCTCGTGTCATTGTTATCCACCCCTTTAAGCTTCCTACTTCTTCTGTAAGCAGCGCATTTTACCTTCCTTTCTTTTATAGCCTTTTTCAGTCCCTCGTTAACCCTGTATCCAAGCTCTCTCGTTGGGACCCTCACCCTTCCTATACACTCCTTCCCTGCCTCTGTTAGGCTATTTACTATGCCATCTGAAATACTCTGGACATTTGCATCCCTAGGTATACATTCAAGATTTGGTTTTAGTTTTTCCCGAAACTGCTTCCAGTCGGCTCCTTGTTTTAGTCCCCAAACTTCCTTGAAGGTATTTCTGTCTCTATTCGTCTTTTTGCCCATAATCTTAACTGTTATCAGGTTGTGATCACTACCCAAGTCATTTTTTCCCTCGTCATCTATTTCTACATCTATAACCTCCCTCCATACGCTAATGTCAGTGAGTATATAATCAATTATTGTTTTCTTATCGTTCCTCTCCCAGGTCCATTTACCTTTACATTTCGCATCCCTGTTCAGGATCTTTAAACCAAGCTCTTTTGATAGGTCCAACATCTTCCTCCCATTCGTGTTAATTTTCCTATCACCTCCCTGTATGCCCTCCTCCTTATCCCCGATGTGCCCATTGAAGTCCCCCATTAGGACAATACTGAACCCTCTGCTCCCAAGCTCTGTGATATTCGATCTAAGAGTTGTATATATTGAATCATTCCACTCGGGCTTACTTCCCTCCACTGCTAAGTATACAACACCAACGGCAACACTCCTGTTTCCTAACTTGATTTTTGCCCAGACTATTTCGTTGGATACTGGAATCTGAGTCCTTGCTTCTGTGAGATCTGTAATCAATGAGGGCTGTAATTCCTCTTTAGCGTAGATGCCAACACCCCCACCCCGTTTCTGACCCTCAGTTCGCCCAGCTCCTATCCACACGCAACCCTTCATCTGATCAACCCGCTCATCCCGTCGTATCCACGTCTCACTTAGACCCATTATATCGAAGTCTCCTTCGTCCATCATTGTTGATATTTCGCTTACTTTCTTGTGCAGACCCTGGATGTTGCAGTACCCAAACTTAATGAATCTTTGTTTTTTTGTCATCACTGGCACATTATTATAACCCTGGTATGTCCCTGTATTGTGCATGTTTGTTGTTCTTCCCATGTTCCCAGCATTTGTGCCACTCTGGGTTACCGGCTGTGGTCCCCTACCCCCCTTTTCTCCAAAAAAGGCCCAGCCACCTGTAAGATTTTTTGGCCCAACAGGTCTGTACCCATCCTACTTAAATGCAATCCGTCTCGCCCATACAACTCTCCTTGTCCCCAGAATGAATCCCAGTGGTCAATGAAATGTACTCCCAAGTCTTTGCAGTGCTCTTCCAGCTCCTCGTTTAGTGCCATAATCCGCGAGTTCCTCTCATTTCCACCACCCATAACGGGGAGCACCCCTGAAACGATGATCCGAGCATTCCTGCTAAGTAGCTTACTAATTAGGTCCTTGTATGTGTCCACCAAACGAACTGATTTCCTCTCCCTGATGTTATTGGACCCCACATGTAATACCACTACCGGATCAGGCCCCGACCCAGCTACAATACCGTCCACTCTATCCCTCAGGTCCTCCACTTTAGCCCCCGGAAAGCACAGAACTGTTCTATTTTTACTGTCCGGACCACAGACAACCTTGTCGATCCCCCGAACTATGCTACTTCCCGCAACCACCAATTTACTTTTGGACCTCGCCCTATTTATCTCCTCTAGTCTCCTATTGTTTACAGCGTCCTCTTCCTCTCCAACAGCCCCCCTCGGACTCAATATCGATATCGGTATCTTTGACCTAGGATTACTCCTATCCTTGTCCCCACGTCTCTTTCCAGGCCCTGAGCTACCTGGACTACTCCCCTGGTCTTCCCCCGGATCCCTCCTCCTTTTTCCTGGCCTAGACCCCAAGCTACTATCTGTTGCAACTACCTCCATCTCCTCCTCTGTCTCTTCCGAATCGAGCACATCAAATCTGTTTCTGGTGCTGCACTCCCCACTGCCTTTGGACTTTACACCCCTATCTACCTGTTTCTCTGGCCCCCCTTTCCTACCACTTTTGGTAGTCCACGCCAAACGCTTTACAGCATTGCTCCGGCCTGGGCCCCCCTCATCTGTCCTACGTACTTTTCTAGCAGCCCCCACCTCATCACCTACCTCATTCACATCAAAGGTTCTACCCCCATGTTTCCTCTTGGAACCACCGACAACCTTCCATCCTTCTCGGAAAGCCACTTTCACAGGCGTAACTCCAGACAGCCCCGCCCTACCAAGTCTTCCCTTCAGCTCAGCAATCTCCCCCTCAAACTTAACAATTGTCTCAAGTAGGCGGAGGATTTCCTGACAGTTTACACATACCTCTCCATATCCCATCGAGCGACAGTCCCCATACATCATAGAACACTGTTTACAAACTTCAAGCCCAATATCGCCATCGGTGGCCCCACCAACCCGGCTCTGACCGACACCCCCAGTGACCTCTGTCTGCACACCAATACTTACTCCGTTGGCACCGTTGACCTGGACCGCGATATTACACGTATTTACCTCCATACTTACCTCCGTCTGAACAGACCTGCTCGCCATCATCAAGACAAAATTACGCGATCGGACAGGGAAAATTGTAAACACGCGACACGCGACAAAAGGCAACACGACGAACCGTTCGACAACTTAGCGCTCACAGTTTTATTTAAGGCCTCCTAACTTTGTCCCAGTTACTATACTAAACTAACTCCCCACAAAGTTGAATAAAATAACCTGAAAATGAAATATATATGATTAGTAAACAATAAAAATACTTAATTTCGATTCGTAACCAAGGAGACTTCTTCTGTATACTTGGTAACCTACTATAGAACGATGACTTACACATCAAGTTTGAGTTTCATGCTGATTGCCTTATTCTTTTTTGAATTATTGCCTTTGGAAATATGGAAAAGCGCCAAAATATCGTTTTGCCTGACTTTTTCTGGAAAGCTTCAGCGGAATGATTTCATTTTTGGTAACCTACTATAGAACAATGAAGAACAGATCACGTTTCATTTACACTCTGTCCATCCATCCGTCAGTCAGTCTGTCGGTCATGCTTTAGTTTTCCAGACTTTTTTGGAAACGCTTCAACGGAATGATTTCATTTTTGGTAACCTACTGCAGAATGATGACTTACAGATCAAGTTTCATTTACACTTTGTCCATCCATCCGTCAGTCTGTCAGTCAGTCTGTCGGTCATACTTTAGTTTTCCGGACTTTTTTTGGAAACGCTTCAACGGAATGATTTCATTTTTGGTAACCTACTATAGAACGATGAATTACAGATCAAGTTTCATTTGTACTCTGTCCATCTGTCAGTCTGTCAGTCAGTTTGTCACTCATACTTTAGTTTTCAGGACTTTTTTTGGAAATGCTTCAACCGAATGATTTCATTCTTGGTAACCTACTATAGAACGATGACCTGCAGATCAAGTTTGAGTTTCATGCTGACTGCATTATTCTTGTGTGAGTTATGCCCCTTGGAAATATGGAAAAGCGCCAAAACATCAGTTTTCTGGACTTTTTTGGGAAATGATTCAACAGAATTCATGCTGATTACATCTAGGTTATAACATTTGTATAATTATCTAATGCTCATTAGTCTGGTAGGGGACATTGTATTGCTTCAGCGATACGCACGCTCTTGTTCCATTTTGTTTCTGCGATAAAATTGACAGCGGAAGTACTGCCCACGAGTGCTCATGTAAACAAAAAGAGATTTGCTTGTGTGAATATTGATTTATTTAACAATTAAACTCTTATTAAACTGACGATTATTGTATAAATAAAATATGGCCAAAGTATCTTGGTGTACCAAATGTTCACTCGTGGTGAAGTGGTGTTAACCACGCACCAAAGGCTCGCGGTTAACCCCACTTCACCATGAGTGGTGAACATTTTGTACACCAAGCTATTATGGTATATTCTATATGTAACTGCCTTAACTGGTCACTGCTATTCATAAAAATTGCCATTGAAATTTTATGTTTTCAATCTCAAGAAAGTACCAGGTAGTGTTCTTATAATCAGGCCTTCAAAATTGAGCTAGTTTTCTGATTAATTGGATATTGCCTGTTATAAAAAATATTGTTAGTAGTATCATCAGAAATAAAAAAAAAATCAAAATACTTCCTGGTCAAGAAATCATTCCCCGTGCCTCCTGGATTGACAAAAACATAACACTGCTCAAAGAATGCATTTCCTGTCCATTCCAGAAGTGTTTGTAAAATCCAGAGTTAACACCAGTGAGCTCAATTAATGCAATAATTGGGCTGATTTCGTTTTTGATAGCAGCCGGGATGTTTCCCAGCTGATCGAAGCTACATTTTCAGTTTTTAGCTTAACTTGACATAGTCAAGATAAGCTATTGCCATCAGGCGTGCGGAAGTCTGTTAGTCTGTGAGTCTGTTAGTCTGTGAGTCTGTGACGTCTGTTCACATTTTCCTTTAGCACGGGCTACACCCCGCAGTTCTTGTCTGATCGTCACGAAATTTCATATGCTGGTTTGGGGTCATGTCTAGATGAGAACGTCCCCTTTTGGTCGCGATCGGGCAACCGGTATGGCTGCCCGAGCCCAAAACCCGAAAACCATTAGCACGGTCTACAGGTCGTATTTATGAAGGGATTTCATTGTAACTTGGTAGGATGCCTCTGTATAATGCCTAGATGAGAACGTCCCCTTTTGGGCATGATCTATCAACCGTGATGGCTGCCCAAGCCCGAAACCCAAAAACTTTTAGCACAGTCTGCAGGTCATGTTTAATGTGGAGGGATTTCATTGTAACTTGGTAGGATGACTCCTTATGATGTCTAGATGAGAATTTCCCCATTTGGGCATGATCTGCCAACCGTGACGACTGCCCGAGCCCAAAACCCGAAAACCTTTACCACAGTCTACAGGTCATATTTATTGAGGAATTTCATTGTAACATTGTAACTTGGTGGGTTGACTTCATACAATGTCTAGATGAGAAAGTCACCTTTTGGGCATGATTGGGCAACTGTGATGGCTACAGGGGCCCAAAGCCCAAAAACCTTTAGCACAGTCTAGAGGTCATATTTATGAAGGGATTTCATTGTAACTTGGTAGGATGACTCCAAATAATGTCTAGATGAGAACGTCCCATTTTGATCGCATGCGGCCTTGATGGGTGCCCAAGCCCAAAAACCTTTAGCATAGGCAAAAGGTCATATTTATGGAAGGATTTCATTGTAACCTGTTAGGTTGACTCCATGTAATGCCTAGATGATGACATCCCCTTTTGGTCGTGATTGGTCAGTTGTGATGGCTACTAGTGCCCGAAGCCCGAAAACCTTGAGCACAGTCTACAGGTCATATTTATGAAGGGATTTCATTGTAACTTCTTAGGATCACTCCAGATGATGCCCAGATGAGATTGTCCCCTATGGTTGCGATCATTCAGCCATGATGGCTGCCCGAGCCTGAAACCCGAAAACCTTTAGCACAGTCTACAGGTCATATTTATGAAGGGATTTCATTGTAACTTGGTAGGTTAACTTCATATAATGTCTAGATGAGAACGTCCCCTTTTGGACATGATTGGGCTACTGTGACGGCTAAAGGTGCCCGAAGCCTGAAAACCTTTAGCACAGTCTACAGGTCATATTTATGAGGGGATTTCATTGTAACTTGGTAGGATGACTCCAAATAATGTCTAGACGAGAACGTCCCATTTTGGCCATGATCATTCAGCCTTGATGGGTGCCCAAGCCCAAAAACCTTTAGCATAGGCAAAAGGTTATATTTATAGAAGGATTTCATTGTAACCTGTAAGGTTGACTCCATATAATGCCTAGATGATGACATCCCCTTTTGATCGTGATTGGTCAACTGTGATGGCTACAGGTGCCCGAAGCCCGAAAACCTTGAGCACAGTCTACAGGTCATATTTATGAAGGGATTTCATTGTAACTTCGCAGGATCACTCCAGATGATGCCCAGATGAGATTGTCCCCTTTGGTTGCGATCATTCAACCATGATAGCTGCCCGAGCCCGAAGCCTGAAAACCTTAAGCACAGTCTACAGGTCATATTTATGATGGGATTTCATTGTAACTTGGTAGGTTGACTTCATATAATGTCTAGATGAGAACGTCCCCTTTTGGACATGATTGGGCAACTTTGACGGCTAAAGGTGCCCGAAGCCCGAAAACCTTTTGCACTGTCTACAGGTCATATTTGTGAAGGGATTTCATTGTAACTTGGTAGGATGAATCCAAATAATGTCTAGATGAGAACGTCCCATTTTGGCCGTGATCATTCAGTCTTGATGGGTGCCCGAGCCCCAAAACCTTTAGCATAGGCAAAAGGTTATATTTATAGAAGGATTTCATTGTAACCTGTTAGGTTGACTCCATATAATGCCTAGATGAAGACATCCCCTTTTTTGTCGTGATTGGTCAACTGTGATGGCTACAGGTGCCCGAAGCCCGAAAACCTTGAGCACAGTCTACAGGTCATATTTATGAAGGGATTCCATTGTAACTTCGCAGGATCACTCCAGATGATGCCCAGATGAGATTGTCCTCTTTGGTTGTGATCATTCAACCATGATGGCTGCCCGAGCCCGAAGCCCGAAAACATTTATTTAGCACAGTCTACAGGTCCTATTTATGAAGGGATTTCATTGTAACTTGGTAGGTTAACTTCATATAATGTCTAGATGAGAACGTCCCCTTTGGACATGATTGGGCTACTGTGACGGCTAAAGGTGCCCGAAGCCCGAAAACCTTTAGCACAGTCTTCAGGTCATATTTATGAGGGGATTTCATTGTAACTTGGTAGGATGACTCCAAATAATGTCTAGATGAGAACATCCCATTTTGATCGCGATCATTCAGCCTTGATGGGTGCCCAAGCCCAAAAACCTTTAGATAGGTAAAAGGTCATATTTATGGAAGGATTTCATTGTAACCTATTTGGTTGACTCCATATAATGCCTAGATGATGACATCCCCTTTTGGTCGTGATTGGTCAGCTGTGATGGCTACAAGTGCCCGAAGCCCAAAAACCTTGAGCACAGTCTACAGGTCATATTTATGAAGGGATTTCATTGTAACTTCGTAGGATCACTCCAGATGATGCCCAGATGAGATTGTCCCCTTTGGTTGCGATCATTCAACCATGATGGCTGCCCGAGCCCGAAGCCCGAAAACCTTAAGCACAGTCTACAGGTCATATTTATGAAGGAATTTCATTGTAACTTGGTAGGTTGACTTCATATAATGTCTAGATGAGAACGTCCCCTTTTGGACATGATTGGTCAACTTTGATGGCTAAAGGTGCCCGAAGCCCGAAAACCTTTTGCACTGTCTACAGGTCATATTTATGAAGGGACTTCATTGTAACTTGGTAGGATGACTCCAAATAATGTCTAGATGAGAACGTCCCATTTTGGCCGTGATCATTCAGTCTTGATGGGTGCCCGAGCCCAAAAACCTTTAGCATAGGCAAAAGGTTATATGTATAGAAGGATTTCATTGTAACCTGTTAGGTTGACTCCATATAATGCCTAGATGATGACATCCCCTTTTGGTCGTGATTTGTCAGCTGTGATGGCTACAGGTGCCCGAAGCCCGAAAACCTTGAGTACAGTCTACAGGTCATATTTATGAAGGGATTTCATTGTAACTTCGCAGGATCAATCCAGATGATGCCCAGATGAGATTGTCCCCTTTGGTTGCGATCATTCATCCATGATGGCTGCCCGAGCCCGAAGCCCGAAAACCTTTAGCACAGTCTACACAGGTCCTATTTATGAAGGGATTTCATTGTAACTTGGTAGGTTGACTTCATATAATGTCTAGATGAGAACGTCCCCTTTTGGACACGATTGGGCAACTGTGATGGCTTCAGGGGCCCAAAGCCCGAAAACCTTTAGAACAGTCTACAGGTCATAATTATGAAGGGATTTCATTGTAGCTTGGTAGGATGACTCCAAATAGTGTCCAGATGAGAATGTCCCCTTTTGGTTGCGATCATTCAACCATGATGGCTGCCAGAGCCCAAAGCCCAAAAACCTTTAGCACAGTCTACAGGTCATATTTATTAAGGGATTTCATTGTAACTTGGTAGATTGACTTCATATAATGTCTAGATGAGAACGTCCCCTTTGGACGCAATTGGGAAACTGACAGCTACAGGGGCCCGAAGCCCGAAAACCTTTAGCACAGTCTACAGGCCATATTTATGAGGGGATTTTAATGTAACTTGATAGGATGACTTGTTTTGGAATAATTTCACTGTAACTTGGTAACTTTTGTTGATATACGTTAACTGTGAGGGCCACATACATTAACTGTGAGGTCATATTAACCTACCCCTCAGCTCTTTAGTACAGTGTACACCTCATATTATTTTTATCATAAACATAGCACACTGGGAACAGAAATGAACATATTCCCAATTATCACAATTCTTGTCTTATTTCATAATCCTTTCATAAACATTGAACATTATCCTTTTCATCAAACACAACACACAAGTTAAGCTACAGTGTCATTGACACTTTCATTAAAATTCATTGTTCAATTCAGTTATGTCCCTTAATGTGTCTCTCCAATGTTTACTGGAAAACTGGCAACATTGGAGAAGCACAGCAAGGGAGGTAAAATGAACATTGCATTTTGATTCCGGTATCATGAAACTAAATATTTTTGCATAGACGATCATTATAACGTTCAGGCGGAATGTTTTGATATTTGGTGTGCAGCATCCTTAGGGGGGTGAGATTCAAGTTTATTAAAGCCAAGTCCCTGGGTTCATATATGGGCTCCCTGTAGGAGCTTGATTTATAACTTAGTTCAATATGAGGAATATTCTTTAAAAATCTTTTTTTTTTAGATCCACTGGTCAGAATCTTTGGATATTTGGTATAAGCTTTTATTAGGAGGAGCAGATGCAACTTGTTGAAATCAATTCCCTAGGTTGATATTTAGGCTACCATGTCAGGTGAATGCCTCAGGCCCCCTGGGGCCTTTTGTTTATTTACCCAGAATTTAATTTTCAAGATGTCCCATTCAGGCCTGGCCGTTTGAGGAGAGCTATTGCTCCGTCTCTCCTTGGCTCCCCTCATATCATATTGGGGAGAGCCATAATTACCCTCCTTAAACTGTAATGGCTCTCCTCAAACTTTCAATTTCCTTATTAAAAACCGTGTATAATTAATGTAAGTGTGGAATAGCTCCCCTGAAACAGATTTAGGGAAGCCGTAGCGGCTCTCCTGGATTTTTCAAAAGGCCAGGCCTGCCCATTTACCTAATGAATGGTCTGCATCCACCCAGGTAATATATGAATTGAGCAATTGAAAAAAAATTATTTTTCAACAAATCAACAAAACCGTATCATGTTACTCCTCCAATGAAGGGTCACATGATATGGTTTTGTTGAATTTTTTTTTGAAAAATTTGATAAACTAATATTTAAAATAATAAATTTGGATAGCATCTGCGTTCACGGTTGGGTGAAGTTTTATCGTAACTGCATCATCAAGGCATTCTGATTCATTCTGATTCTGATGGTTCAAGTCCTGATTGTGGTATGTATGTTCAGATATCTGAAGTTTTTCAATATACTGATACAATGCGATATTTTTTGGAATACCGGTATCGGTTTTCAGTTTCAAATACCGTGCACCCCCGAAACATGCCCCAAATGTATGCATTAATATATTTACTGCCCCATTGGGAGGGTTTTTGATATACATGTAACACTGCTCTCAGACACAATATTTTGTCTAAATGACTCCCAAAAGGCATTTTCACATCCAAAACACAAGCTTGTGAAGCTGACATCAATGATTCATAAACTAGAAACATGGAATTTCAAAATAATTTTGGCGAATGAATTTTCTAGTTTCTGTTTGTTTGTTGTAGATGTATCTTTATTTTTTCCAGCAATATTCAGCTTTGTTGGTACAGTATGAGTGGGACTACTTTGGTGGGTTCAAAACAGAGAGTGTTTTGGAAGAGATTAAAAGAGCAACACGGCTGGTGAGTATTTGAGCTTATTTACACTTTCACTAGCGGGCCGACCTGTCCCAGGATTGGATGCTACCCCAAGGAGACACCCCACACCCACCCACCCTTCTGGGGCTCTTACAACCCCTGCCTTTGGCAGTCAGCAAGTGTATTAATTCTTTCTTTCAGTTTCTATTTCAGAGGAACATGAACATGGTGATGATATTCTGACACCCTTCCAAGTGTGCTACCGTCGTCATGCTCTGTGGTGCATATAGAGCTGGTTGCTGTGCTCATTGCAAGAGTTAGGGCCTTTTGTTAAGGGTTTTAATCTCTTGCAAGCAGCTAGCTCAACCGGTGAAGCAATACTCCGTCCGTGGGTGCTGTGACACTGGGTAAGTCCGCTGTGGTCATGTGGTCGTAGAGTGAGCACTATAATATAAATAGCCCACCCAGCGACGACAGAAATAGGGAGGAAGTCAGCAAGTTCTTGTTCTCGGCGAGGTCTGATAGACTGCGAGCGGGAGAGGCCCCCCCCATCTCTAATCTAGCAACGTCTGGGGTCAGATGTTGTTTTGAGAAACTTGCACAAGCCAGAGCATATGTGTGCCCTCCACTCGGTATGCTCTGTTTAGTGTGCAGCCAGGATTGGCTTCAGTTACGGGTTCCTCCGCTATGTTTCACAAGGCCGAAATGAAGTTTTCTGGTTGGAAACTTGCACGAGACGGAGCATATGTCCGCCCGCTGCTCGGGACGCTCCGTCTAGTCTGCAGCCAGAGTCAACTTCAGTCACGGCTTCCTCCGCTACGTTATTTAAGCACACACGACCACATCCTAGCTACCCAACTTCGGATATTCAGCCTGTTTTGCGAAGAAGGAACCACTCTTCGCCTGTGAAGCCGGACCATCCGGTAGCTAGGGAGACGAGGCCTCAATCATCGGGACGTTCGGAGAAGGATCCGTTTCCGACACACCGTTCCAGGGGCAGCATGTGGCTAAGGAATGGAAGGCCGCTGCTCCTCAGGCCTCGATGATGGACTTGCTGTTGCAGATTGCGCAGCTAATCACAGCATTCCAGCGAGTGCAGATGCAGCCTTCCTCAGACTCAGAATCTGAGCTGTCGGACGGTGCTGGGTCGGTCCAGTCATCTGTTCACACAGATGCAATGGACTGAGATTCGCAACTGATTCTCTTGGATGGTGAAAGAGATTAGGAAGAGGATTACTCTTCCCTTTCGTAACAGTACAGGGTTGTGATGGTTTTCATCCATCTATACTACCCTGATTTTGTTCCACCGAATCAGAATGCTGCGACGATAAGAGAGAAACCACTGGCGTCATTGGACGCAGATTTTATCTGGACAAAGGAGGAAGTGCAGGTGTCACAGGCCATCGGCCATATAGACGTCGCCGTATTTATCCTCTTGAGTGCGAGGAAGAAGGCAGTTTCTTATCTTCATCTTCCGTATGCAAACCGTTTTTTGGACCTCGTTCATTTAAAAACAGTTGGAGAAGATGTTCAGAAATTTCTGCATTTGGATGTGCAGGTCGGGGATCCAGAGGTATCCTTACCTTATCATTCACTATTCGCTCAGACACAGTTGAGACAGCAATTTCTTCATATAGAGTGAATTTGGACGTTGTGTCTTACGCAGATCACCTTACAAGAGCTATGGCACAACGTCTCAAGGGAAAGGAATTTGAGGACATTTGTACCTCTCCTAGAGTTCTTTCCAGAGCAATTATGTATACCACGTATAACTCCGCCCTAAAAGTGGCTAATCTGGAGTTAATCAGACATGATGCTGCCTTTGCGTCGAACGTCACTGACAAGATGATAGGTGAAAAGCTCTCTCCTTGTCGCTCTGGTTTCCGGACATTTTATTTTCGATGACTAGCTTTCGTTACTCTATGATCAGGCTACTAAGAAAGCACCTAGTGGTATGCTTTTGAAGTTGGTGTATCAACGGCTCACTTCAGCAGACAAGCGTAAAGGAGGGCGTTCCAGACAAAAATCGTCAAAAGGAAACTCCTCACGAGGGTACACAAACCTTCTTATTATTACTCTTGTGGTCGTCAGTATAGCGACTTGGAAAAGGGGCGTAGGTCTGATCGGGACTATAGGAGAGACACCCCTAGGCCAACGAGACGAAGTGGTTCTCCTCCTGTAAGCCTTGCAGGCCATACAGGTTTTGGTTTAGACCTCTATTGCTGGCCAGTTGGCGGAAGGTTATCAAGCTCCGCAAAAAACTGGATAACAATCATGGAAGATCAGTGGGTGAGAAGTTTAGTCCAGGACAGCTTACTGCTATCATTCTGAGAAAAAAAAACACTAATAAGTTGTCTGCGATGGACAAATCTTCCATCAAATTCTTGCATAAGAGAGTTTCCTCTACTGGTGGTATAGGCTCTCTTATCAAAGGAAGCAATACAGGTCGCCGAGAATCAAGATTCTCAAGATTTTTACAGTCACTTGTTTCTTGTACCGAAGCCAGACGGCTTGTTCTGACTGGTAATAGACTTGAGCTGGATAACAAGCTTATCATGGCTGCAAAAATTTATTTATGAAGGCCAATCAGTCAGTAAAAGCGAGCGTTCGAGTGATCGACTATTTGGCAAGCATAAATCTAAGGATGCATACTTTCATGTCCTGGTACATCCGGCATTCTAAAAGTACCTGCAGTTTGTTGTAGGTGTATCAGTTCAGAGCAATATGCTTTGGTCTGAACCTGACTCTCTGGGCGTTCACTCAAATAATGAACTTGGTAATATCATACTTACAAGCTCATTCATTTGTGGTAATGTCGGCTTACTTGGACGTCCTTCTACAGGGATACAGCAACAGAATTATTCTTTGGAACGATTTCCAGAGATTGCTTCTATTACTCCGACGTCTCATTTTTTGTAAATGAGAAGAAGTCGGATCTAGCTCTGTTCAAGTTGTCTATTTACGTGGGAATGAGCTTTGAGACTCACACAAATCTGGTTCGTCTGGCATTACCCAGAGCGAAATTAGTCAGTTGCACTGCTCGATTTTGTCTATACTCAGATGCATTAATAGTGAGGGAATTTATGAGACTGTTGGAGCTGTGCGGAGCAGCTGTGGATCTCATTCTGCGCGCACGTCCCCTCCAGATATTCTTTACTCAGAACTGGAGTGTGAAGATGCTTTCGCTTGAACCAGTATTGTTTTAACAGACTTGGTAAAACAAGGGTTCAGATTTGGGCAGATATTCAGTGGTTAACTCCGGGAGTTCCGCTGCAACTGCCTGATCCGGCTTTCACGATTATGACGGATGCGAGTCAGACTAAGTCCCGCACTCTTGAAGTGTCAGGGTCTTTGTGACCCTCGGTTCCAGGAGAAACACATAAACATCAAAGAGATGATGTCAATATGGCTGGTGCCACAGCATTGGATTTGCATAATAACGGACATCCATGTTTAGATTTGGTCGGACAACTCAACAGGAGTAGCTTTCATCTTGAACCATAGCGGCACCCATTCTTTTCCGTTATGCCAGCTATCGGAGATGATTTTCTTATACATCATGAATCATCATGTTCAACTTTCATTCCATCATAAACCAGGTCGTCTGACCATACTAGGAGACTCGCTCTCTCGGAAAGGTCGCCTGTTGCAATTGGAGTGGACGCTCAACAAGCGAGTATTTGGGCAGATTTGCTACCAGAGGGATCGCCCCATGATAGATCTGTTTGCAACGCACCAGAACAATCAGTTACCGTCGTTCGTGTCCCTATGTCCAGACCATCGATCGTATGCAGTAGACGCTCTGTCAATCTCATAGGGATGAATGGTAGGATATGCATATTCTCCAATTCAGTTCATACAGTAGATTATGTTTAAGATCAACAGTCTCGTTGTGTATCCTACTAGTAGCACCTCTGTCGTCACAGTAACCTTGGATCAGTCTTCTCAGGTGTCTGTTATGGGACGTTCCCCAGAAGATTTCTCATTTCTCGATTGGCGGATGGGTCGTGTTCTATGGCATCCTCATATGTACATCCACTTTTTAGTTGGTTGGTTTCCTGTGATTGTTCGTCTATATGTCATAGTCATATATGAGTGCATAATTTATCATAAATAAATTGCTAGCCTTTGGGTACCTCTGAGGCTGCATAACCAGTTAACTGGTATTCAGATGATTACATGCGTGATTTTAATGCTCACGTGCATAATAATTATTAGGCTGACACATTATTGTAAGTTATGGACCTTAGAAATTATGAATTATTTCGGGGGCGGTCTGTGTCGAGCCTGTTAATCATACCTACTTCCATTTCTAGATCCAGGTTTCTACTAATGTCGATACTCAATCAAATACACCTTGATTTACTCTCTCGTATATTCGCATGTTTATAGTGTCATAAATATCGGATAGTACACGTCGGGGAGTGTTGTTATTATACCCCCCGCAAACAAAGTTTGGGGGGGGGGGGGTATATAGGAATCACCCTGTCTGTCCGTCTGTCCATCCATCGTAAGCGCAACTCCTCCTAAACCGTTTGAAGAATTTTCATGAAACTTTACACAATGGAAGAACTCCATATGGGGATGTGCATGAAGCAATATAATTCCGTTCTGACATTTCCAAGGGGAGATAATCTGTCCGTCTGACCATCCTTGTAAGCGCAACTCCTCCTAAACCATTTGAACAATTTTCATGAAACTTTACACAATGGGAGAACTCCATATGAAGATGTGCATGAAGCAATATAATTCCGTTCTGACATTTCCAAGGGGAGATAATCTAACTTATACCATCTGTCCATCCTTGTAAGCGCAACTCCTCCTAAACCGTTTGAAGAATTTTCATGAAACTTTACACAATGGAAGAACTCCATATGAAGATGTGCTTGAAGCAATATAATTCCGTTCTGACATTTCCAAGGGGAGATAATGTAACTTATACCGTCTGTCCATCCTTGTAAGCGCAACTCCTAAACCATTTGAAGAATTTTCATGAAACTTTACACAATGGAAGAACTCCATATGAAGATGTGCATGAAGCAATTTAATTCCGTTCTGACATTTCCAAGGGGAGATAATCTAACTTATACATTTCAGGTGCAGGGGTATCACTTTGTGAGTTTGCTCACAGTACCTCTAGTTGGAATTAATTGTACTCCTGAATGGGGTCGCCTGTGGATACCTCGGAAGTGTGTTTCCAGAGATTGTTCATTGTGGTTCGATTGGACATGTGTGTTATATATTGTATCACCGGTTTTTGACTTATCTGCATATGCCGACTCCAGTGTACATTATATAGCGGGCAATATTAATTACCTGGATCGTCACTATAGCCTTAGCTTCTAAGGTGGCATTAAGCACCATTTATTAATTCCTGAGTGCCTGTTCAATGAATATTTATATTGTTTTTTGGTACCTCATTTGCTAATTCCAGAGCGCTCCCCTCCTTATAAAGATTCCTTCAAAAGAAAGGGGGGGGAGGGGTGTGTGTGTGTGATTTTTTACCTCTCCGGCTTGATAAGTATGTAACTATGAGTGAAGCTGTTTTGTCTGTAATTATATCCTGCATACAGCTAGAGTTTTATTGTATATGGAGGATTTTTGTGGGGGATATTCTCTCATTCTCAAATACGCCATTCTAATTTTTGGGGGTTATTTCGGGCTAGCTTTAAAAATTGGGAACTTGTTACATCCAATTAGCATAGTCTTCATGCTAAGTATATGGAATTACTTGAACTGGGCTCCTTTTTTATGATACGTCTTCTCTTTCACTGTACAGAAAGACATATATGTAATTCCTATTTAATTTTCTTTCATCTTGGATTACAGAATTGGAACTATGTTGATCTACTAATACTGAAGTCCTAGGCCCTCCACCTTTTTACGATTCAGCTAGTCTGGACCATTGGTTTACAGTGTAAAAATATTATAAATTTAAAGTAATTTGTATATTTTGATACTTACCAATGGCCCAGATGGAGATTGCCCTCCCATGAGTGGGCTTCCCCGCTGAATTATTATGTAGTACTCTCTTCTACATAGAATGATGGTGACGCCAATTCCGGTCATTTCCTGACGCCTGTGCATACACGGAGAGTAAATGTATGGAGGGTCAGAGAGGACTTCTAATTTTCGGTTTTGCAAGCAAATTTTGGGGATTGGGAGGGGGGGGGGGTTCAAAATTTGTGTTTGGCCCTCAGACCTTTGAGTTAAGCACCACCGCTAGTCTGAGCCATTGGTAAGTATAAAAATATACACATTTAAATTTATAATTTTTTGATTCTCTGCCCTTTCTCTTCCTAAATGTTGGAATTATGAAACATTTATTACTTCAGGAGTCCAAGTTGTTGGGGTCTGCTTGTTCATTAGCAATAATAATAAGAGAAATGAGAAGGAAGTTGAATTGTTTAATTCTCATTTCAGAAATGTTTTCTTTGTCTGAAGCGAAAGAATAAGGATAGAAAGAATAAAATTTCTGGTGCTTCAGCTGGCTGTTGTGTAGCAAGCTGTTCTAAGTCATTTCATTACTACTGTGCCAAAAAGGATGATACTGTTATGACAAAGAGATTGGTTGTTTTTTATAAAAGTACTACAAACAAGAAAGTACTATACAGGTATGTATTGCTCCTGAACTGAAGGTTGTGCATTAGCATCTGGTCACAGTTATTATCTAATACAAATGTATAGGTGGCTGACATTGTGTACTGTGGAACTGGGCTGACATTGTGCCAAGAACCAGCATTTGTTTGTCCACTATGTTCCCCTTCCATTGGTTTGTTTGTTGGGGCTTAACAGCACTTTCAATAGCCAGGGTCTCAAAGTGTTGAACAGTATTACAAGTAGAGAGAGAGTACCCGGAGAGAACCACCATGCCATAGAACTGCACGATATTCAGGTTTGAATACTGGTGACAATATAAAAAAATATCGCGATACATCGTTGGAAATTTGTTCAAAGTTGAAAAGGTAGTCAGATATCACTGCTATTATGATACTAGAGAAAATTACTTTTTCCTGTATTATTATAATAATAGACAGTGGATCTGATGCTGATATGACAAGATTATAGCAGATAAAAGTATTATTAGCCCAACTGTTTACAGACAGGGGTATAGTAATGACTTTTGTCCATCTGTCCATCCATCCGTCTGTTAATATTTATAGTTTTGGTCAATGTATGTGGTTAAAGTTTTTTAGTGAAGGCTAAAGTTTTTTTTTTTAAATTAATAGTAATTACTGTTGATTGTTTCATTCTCATTATGTTTCATGTTATTTTGGGAAATATTTAACCCTTTTTTGTATGGCAATTTAACTTACAACTTCCAGGTTAAAGTTTTGGGTTAATTTTTTTTTTGTTTACAAAGTTACACCTTTAATTCTTCAAACAGTTTAGTGCATTGTCACTGTTTCTCATTTGGGACAATGTCTACTGACCCTTTCTGCAGTGATTTTCATTATTATTGGCATGATTTTAACCCCTTTTCGTTTCTTTATATTGGAAATTATGCTTTACCACATACTTTCTTACTTTAATTACAATTTAATGATCGCATTTACATCAATGATTTCTTTTATCGGATTTAGGAAATATTTATCCCTTTTTGGCAGTCAGTTTTACCCATTACTCCTCAGCTTAAAGTGTCTGATTAAAGTTTTGCTTTTCAAGGTTGTACCTTTCATTCTTCAAACACTGTATCACTGTTTTTCATTTGGGGCAAGGTCTGCTGAACCTATATAAAGTGGTTTCAAATAATATTGGCATTAATTTAACCCTTTTCAAAACTGTTTTCGAACTTAGTTTCTATAAATTTCAAATTAGGTTTCTACCACACACTTTGTTACTTTTTATCCCCCCACAAGAGAGGGATATAGCACAGAGCTCTGTCAGTCTGACTGTCCGTCCATCTGTCCAAACTTTCTTTATGGCATAACTTGAACAATAGTTCACAAATTTAAATTCTTTTCAGTTTATGTCTCTACAGCAGCATTGCCTATGTCCAGTTCAATGACCACCATTATCCACTGTTGTAGTTATTGCCCTGCTCCTCCTCCCCCCCCCCCCCCCCCACACATATAGGCATTTTTCTTTTCTTTGCATTTTGAAGTATTTAAAGTCACTACATGCTATGTGCAGAATTTTTTTTTTTAAATCCATCCCCCACCCCCTACCATCCCCCTCCACTCTCCCCCTCCCCCTGGTGCCAATTAGGCACTTTTTTTCTTTGGTCCAAAATTGACTCCTATCTCCCTCCCCTCTCTCCTACCCACTCCTCCTCCCCCAGGGTCATTTAAGCAATATTTTTTCTTTGGTCCAAAATGCATTTTGAAGGATTTAGAGTGACTACATGCATAAAAAAATTGACTCTTATATCCCCCCTCCCCCCCCCCCCCCCCCCTTGGGGTGCCAATTAGGCATATATTTTTATACTGTACCAATGACCCAGACATAGTTGGTGCTAACTCTTAAAAATATAGGGCCAAACACAAATTTTGCCCCCCAATCCCCAAAATTTGCATCTAAAACCAAAGAAAACATGTCCTGAATGGCCCTCCATACTTCACCTCTACTGCGTATGCGCAGTGTCAAGGACGTCCCGAAATTGGCGCCATTAATCATTCTTTGTTTGGCCCTTCATCAGTTAACATCTGACTGATCTTTGTGCTTGTAAATCTCAGTTTAAATGATGCCAGACACATAAATATTAGTGAAATGGTGATTCTAAGGAGGATATAGAAGGAGGAGAGGAAAAATGAGTGACAGAAAATAATCAGGGCTGTAACTTAAAATTTTTTGATGAAATTATGTTAAGTTACCTATTTTCGAGGCAACAGCCTGTTGTGGTCATTCTTGTTATCTAGATTACACTGCTTATTCAGTGTTTTCCTCTCTCCCTTTCCTTTCAGTCACCTCTTGCTATTCTCCCATGCTTTTGGCATATTTTCTGTAATATTATTACTAAAATTTCTTGGGAGTTATAGCTGGATAACAGAATGAATTCTGTTCTTTTCCCCATGTTTACGTCTTCACCTATGGGTGGTTAGGCGTAGTGTTCTGCATCTACCATCTGATGTTCTGCAGTTTCTTCCCTGGAAGTCTCTATTTTGCATCAGATAGTGTATTATTGGTAACTGATTTCGGGCCAGGGTGCCTGGAGTCTTGATCTAGTGTATTTTTATACTGTACCAATGACCCAGACATAGCTGGTGCTTACTCTTAAAAATCTAGGGCCAAACACAAATTTTGCCCCCCAATCCCCAAAATTTGCATCTAAAACTAAAAGAAATCATGTCCTGAAGGACCTCCATACTTTGCCCCTACTGCGCATGCGCAGTGTCAAGGACTTTCCGAAATTGGCGCCAATTACCATTCTTTGTTTGGCCCTTCATCAGTCAACATCTCACTGATCTTTGTGCTTGTAAATCTCAGTTTAAAGGATGCCAGACACATAATTATTGGAGAAATGGTGATTCTAAGGAGGATATAGAAGGAGGAGAGGAAAAAGGAGTGACAGAAAATAATCAGGGCTGTAACTTAAAATTTTTTAATGAAATTATGTTAAGTTGCCTATTTTCGAGGCATGGGCCTGTTGTTGTCATTCTTGCTATAAAGTTGCACTGCTTATTCAGTGTTTCCTCTCCCCTGGTCTTCTAAGTCCCCCCTTGCTATTCTCCCATGCTTTTGGCATATTTTTGAGAAAGATCATTTCTAAATTCTCTTGGGAGAATTAGCTTGGTTACAGAATGAATTCTGTTATTTTCCCCATGTTTACGTTTTCACCCATGGGTGTTTAAACGTTGTGTTCTGCATCTACCATCTGATGTTCTGCAGATTCTCCCCTGGGAGTCTCTGTTTTGCATAAGATAGTGTGTAATTTTGATGACTGATTTCGGGCCAGTATTGTCAGTGCCTGGAGTCATGTTTTCTGGTGTTTTTACACTGTTTGTTTACATTGGCAACAGTCTCTTTTGAGGGGGTCTGTTTGCCTTTGGAGTAGTTTATCTCACTATAAGATACATTATTATTATCCGTAAGTGTTGCATTAATTATTTAATATAATTTTAAAATTTTTGACCACACTTAGCCTTGGGATCCATTGGGGCTCAACGTTACTTTTCAGCAACTTGGGCTTCGCTGAAAAAATATTTTTCAAAAATTATTTTGATTTTCAATTGTTTTTTCAATATTAATGGATCATGTTATTATGTATCTTTGTGTTTAGGCGTTTGTGCGAGTACTAGGACTTGTTGTTGACTTTTCACAATGAAAGGATATTGTTCAAATTGTAATAGGAAGAAATCTTCATCTGACTTTCATGATCATTGTATTATTTGTAGTCAGTGTACTCACACTAACTCCTGTTCAATATGTCAATATTGGGATGACAAACATTGGAAACGTGTGTCACGGTATGTTGTTAGTGGAGAAAGGGCTATGCCGGCTCTTTCTCCGCAGGGTCACTCTACTCTATCAGTTTCTATTTCAGAGGAACAAGAACAGGGTGATGTTTCCATGTTATCTTCCGCAAGTGCGCTTCCGTCGTCACAATTGAATGCAGAGCTAGCGGCAAAAGTGCTCATGGAGATACGACAGTTGCCTAAGAGGTCCCTAGTAGGATCGACGGCGCTGTCGTCCGCTAGCTCGCCCGGTGTAGCGTCCATTCACCGAATGGTTCGGCAGCCGGGTTCGTCCGATGCGGTCCAGGAGGAAATGTTGGGTGATGCGAGCACTATAAACATTCAAGGTGCACACCCAGTGACGGCGGATAGTAGGAGAGATCGGAGGAAGCCTTCGAGTCCGGTTCCTAGCTCGTCCAGGTCCAGCCGGGCCGCGAGCGAGAGAGGCCCCTCTCTCGTACAACAACATCTGGGACCAGATGTTGTGGTACAAAATGTGTCGCTAGCGGAGCACACGTCCGTCGCTCGGGACACTCCGTTGTATAGGCAGTCCGCTGAGACTGCTCAGGCTTCTTCCTCTCACCAGCGCACACGACCGCACCTTGGCTACGTGACCGCCGATATTCTACCAGCTTTGCCGATCAGGGATTCTTCGGCGACCAGGTCACGCCATCCGGTAGCCAGGGACACGAGGCCGGTTGACTCTGGACGTTCGCATAGGAAGAGTATGCAGGAGTCACTAGATGCGGAGCTGCCCTCGGCGAAGCAGCGAAAGACTGCGCCTCCGCAGGCCTCGATGTCGGACGTGCTTGCTCAAATAGCACAACTTATCGCAGCATCCCAGCAACCGACAGAAACGGTGTCGGATCGGGAATTATCCGACGGCGCTGGGTCGGTACGCTCCGTCGAAGCATCGGGTGCGGACGACCGGGAGCATCATGAGGTCCGACCGGATGGTGAAAGGGATACGGATGACTTGGAGCTATCCCTTTCGGAACAACATAAAGCTGCCGTGGACTTCATCCGGCACTTTCTTCCTCAGGTTGTTCCGTCGGGCCAGACTGCTGTGGTACTGGACAAGAGAATTATAGCGTCATTGGACACTGATTTCTTCGAGCGGTTCAGGGACATCGCTCCTGAGTTTCCGTCTCAGTCCAATAATGTCACAAGAACATTTGAATTATTGAACGACGCTATATTCAAGCTTGCTTCCAAAACAGGAAAAGCGGGCTTCTTGTCCGCCAATGCTCTTAACCTGCCTTTCATTAATGCAAGGAATAAATTCAATACGGCAGGACAGGGTATCCTGAGAGTTCCTCTGCGTATGGACGATGAGGCGGAAGACTTAGAATTATCATTACCGTCGTCTACGTCTATTCCAACCGCGGTGTTGGAGACGACTATTTCGTCTAACAGAGCCAGTTTAGACGCTTTATCTTACGCAGACCACCTTACAAAGGCGTTATCACTGCGTCTTCAAGGGAAAGAATTCCAGGATATCCAATCCTCTTTAAGACTTCTTTCGAGGGCAGTAGCTTATTCCACGTGTAACTCCGCCCTTTCAGTGGCAAACCTGGAGTTGGTTAGATGTGACGCAGCCCTAGCTACATCCACACTCGTAGATAGTAAGGTGAAGAACTCTCTCAGAGTCGCTTCGGTCTCCGGAGAACTTCTCTTCAACGGCAAGCTTTCTGCAATTTACGATAAAATTACTAAGAAAGCTTCGGATTCTCTGCTGTTTAAATCCGCTTCTAAGAAGTCGGACACGGCAGATAAGAGTAAGACAGGCACTTCTGGGTCTAATGCGCCCAAGAGAGGTTCCTATAGAGGTTCCGGTGCATCCTCTTGGTCTTATTCAAGAGACCGTCAAGGCAGCGACTCACGTGCGGGACGTCCTTCGGGCCGGGACAACCGGTCGGACGCCCCGAGGTCGACGGGACGAGGTGCGGGTCGTGGAGGACGTAGTTTCTCCTCCCGCAGGCCTCGCAGGTCCAGGAGGTGATGGCTTCAACCTCTATCGCGTTCCGGTTGGCGGAATGTTGTTGAGTTTTTCACAAGAGTGGGCGTCGATTACGGACAACCCTTGGGTGAGAGGGGTGATTTCGGAAGGTCTAAAAATATCCTTCAAACGAAAGCCTCCATTAACTCGAAGTCCAAAATGGACTCAACTTCCGTCAAATCCGCAGAAAAGAGACGCTCTGTTATCAGAGGTGCAGTCTCTTTTAATGAAGAACGCGGTAGAGGTCGTAGAAAACCAGGAAACACCGGGATTCTACAGCCATCTGTTTCTGGTTCCGAAACCAGACGGCTCGTTCCGTCCAGTCATAGATTTGAGCTGGATAAACAAGCTGATCATCGCTCCGAAGTTTTATATGGAGACGATTCGATCGGTCAGAGCGAGTATTCGGGTGAACGATTATGCAACAAGCATAGATCTCAAAGATGCATACTTTCACGTCATGGTACATCCGACATTCAGAAAGTATCTGCGCTACGCAGTCCTAGGAGTGGTGTATCAATTCCGGGCGATGTGCTTTGGATTGAACCTAGCACCCTGGGCTTTCACTCGGGTAATGAACTTGGTAATGATGTATTTCCGAGCTCATTCATCTGCGGTAACGTCGGCCTACCTGGACGACATTCTTCAGAGGTACGGCAACGAGTTAAAGCTTCAGAACGATGTGCAGAATCTGCTTCTATTGCTCCGACGTCTCGGTTTTATAATAAATGAGGAGAAGTCGGATCTGGTGCCGTCCAAGTCATTCACACATCTGGGAATGAGCTTCGAGACACACAACAATCTCGTTCGTCTGCCGTTAACCAGAGCGAAATTAGTCAGTTGTTACGCTCGCTATTGTCTTCACGCAGACAAAGTCACAGCGAGGGAGTTCATGAGACTGATAGGTCTGTGCAGAGCCGCTGCGGATCTCATTCCGATGGGGCGGTTACGCACTCGTCCTCTCCAAATTTTCTTGACTCAGAATTGGAGTGTGAAAATTCATTCGCTCGACATAGACGTTCTCTTGTCAGATCAAGTGAAACGAGAGATTCAGACTTGGGCAAACATTCAGTGGTTAACTCAGGGAGTTCCGCTGCAGTTGCCGGATCCGAGTTTTACGATTATGACGGATGCCAGTCAAACAGGTTGTGGTGCATCATTGATCCCAACGGATTCGAGATGCCAGGGTCTTTGGGATCCACAATTCCTAGGCAAGCACATAAACATCAAGGAAATGATGTCAATTTGGCTTGCGTTACGTCATTGGATGGACATTATTCACAAAGCTCATGTCCAAATTCTGTCCGACAATACGACAGTAGTGGCGTATATACGGAACCAGGGAGGCACTCATTCAGTTCCGTTATTCAATCTAACGGAAAGAATCCTTCTGTTTGCTCTAGAACATCAAGTTCTACTTTCGGTCCGTCATATACCGGGTCGTCTGAATGTACTAGCAGACTCCCTTTCACGAAAGGGTCGCTTGTTGCCGTCGGAGTGGACTCTCAACAAACAAGTATTCAATCAGATTTGCTACCAATGGGAACGGCCAATGATAGACTTATTTGCGACACATCTCAACAATCAGTTGCAGACGTATGTGTCTCCGTGTCCGGATCCAAGAGCATTTGCAGTAGACGCTCTGTCAATCCCTTGGGACGGAATGATAGGATATGCTTATCCTCCAACGCCGTTGATTCAGCAAGTATTGCTAAAAATAAAACAATCTCAGTGCAAGATTCTGTTGGTAGCATCTCTGTCTCCACAGAGACCGTGGATAAATCTACTCAGGTGTCTGTTGTGGGACCTACCGCGAAAGCTTCCTCCACGGGAGGATCTTCTTTCGCAGGGGAAACCGCGTCAACTTCATCACAACTCGCAAGGTCTCAACCTTCACGTTTTTCCGTTGTGCGGTCCTTCTTGCATGGCAAGCACTTTACAGGACGAGCAGTGGACGCGATTTCTAACTGTAGGAGGACCTCCTCTTCGCTAAACTATGTGGCTAAGTGGAAGGTCTTTCGTCGTTGGTGTAGGGATCATTCTGTTGATATTTTTGATCCCTCCATACCAGACATTGCAAACTTTCTAGTATACTTGTTTGACGAAATCAAACTGCAGCCTGTTACTATTAAGGGTTATAGGTCTATGTTATCTGATACCTATGCACATTATGATAGTTTACAAATTGGATCTAATGTCTCTTTATCTAAGTTAGTTAGAAACTTCTCGATAAATAGACCCAGAACTCTTAGGTTAATTCCTAAGTGGAATTTAGCTTGGGTTCTTCTTAAACTGAAGGAAAAGCCATTTGAACCTCTTGGGACAGTCGATTTCAAATTTTTGTCTTATAAGACAGCTTTTCTCTTAGCTTTCTCTTCTGCTAGAAGAGTCAGTGAGCTTCATGCACTGTCGGTGGATGATTCTCACTATCGTAGTGTCGGGAACACTATCACCTTCACTACTAACGTGGGATTTTTAGCTAAGAATCAGGCTCCTAATAAATATCCGGAACCTATTGTTATTAAGGCCCTTCCGTCTTCAGATGTGCGTAGGCCTTTACTCTGTCCTGTTAGAGCGTTACGTATTTATAAACAGAGATCTCAGTTTATCAGAAAGGGACGAAAACGTTTCTTTCTGTCTCTGATGCCTAATAGAAAGGACATTTCGGTCCATTCTATTGCTAGATGGATTCAATTAACTATCCGTACTGCTTATGAAAATTTATCTTCTTCTCAGCAGTCTGTGCTTAAGATTTCGGCTCATGAAGTAAGAGCTCTTTCTACATCTTGGGCTTACGCAAATAGTATTGCTATTACAGATTTAATGAAGGCTGCTTATTGGTCTCAACCATCCACATTCACGAATTTTTATCTCAGAAATATTGAGTCCATTTCTGGAGACCTGCATTGTTTAGGTCCGTTATCTGTTGCTCAGAATGTCGTCCACTAAACAGTTGCAACTATAGTTATGCAGGCTTTCTGTTCCGGCAGTGACTCCGTCCGGCTGCCCTCTTTGCTCTGGGCTATTTGACCCAGGGCAAGGGGAAGGGGGGGGGGAGGGTGTTCCCTTAGGTCACCTGCTTTATAGTGAAAAGCAAGGGAATTCCTCCTCCGAAGTCAGTATTTCTGAGTCGTTTCCGGGATGGTTTTAAAGTGTAATATTAATGTTAAAAATTCATTCATGTCATGTTTTTAAAGTGTAGCTCGGTGTGAAGCATTTGTATATGTCAAGTGTCAAACGGGCGTTAATATACAATCCTCGGACACTTTTAAAGAATATAAAGAGTCTCAATTCTCTGGACTAACTTTATTTATTGGCTTACTTTAAAAATAATTAGTATAAGAGTTATACTGGATGTTAATAGAGAACATGAATGTTATTGTGCTGAATTATGAAGGGTATTGTATCTTTCTAATTTATCATAAAATAAGAAAGATACATGTAAAGCCTAATACCCCTTTTCTCCTTGAGGGGTTGACTCTATATTATATAGTTGAGCTTATTGGATTTTCCTCTATGTCCTAGGCCCTCCAGCCTTTTTACTATTCAGCTTTGTCTGGGTCATTGGTACAGTATAAAAATGTTAAAAAATTTATAGTAATTTATATATTTTTTATACTTACCAATGACCCAGACGGGGATGGCCCTCCCAGGAGTTGGGAACTCTTGCCTCCCCGCTGAGTACATAGCGCTGACCAGGCACTGCTTGCAAGAATGGTAATTGGCGCCAATTTCGGATCGTCCTTGACACTGCCAACAGCCCTCTGTGTGAGGGGGGATTTCTTGAAAATAATATCTTGATGTTAATTTAATCATAACTAGATACATTATTATTGTTCGCAAGTGTTGCATAAATTGTTTAAAATATTTTTAGAATTTTTGTCCACACTTAGACTTGGGATCCATTGGGGCTCAACGTTACTTTTCAGAAACTTGGGCTGTTCTGAAAAAATATTTTTTCAAAAGTTTTTGATTCAATTATTTTTTCTATGTTAATGGATCTTGTTATTATGTATTGATTGTCAGGGGTTGGTGCGAGTACTAGGACTTTGTTTTCTTTTCACAATGAAAGGATATTGTTCAATTGTAATAAGAGGATATCTTCCTCTGACTTTCATAATCATTGTATAATGTAGTCAGTGTACTCGCACTAACTCCTGTTCTGTATATGTTGATTTCGATGATAACATGGGAAGCGTGTGTCACGGTATGTTAGTGGGGAATTGGCCATTCCGGTCCTTTCCCTGCAGGGTCACTCTACTTTATCAATCTCTATTTCAGCTGATCATGATCAGGGTGATGTATCTGTGATGTCTTCCAAAAAAGTGTGCCTCCGTCGTCACAATTAATGAAGAGCTAGCGGAAAAGTGCTCATGTAATACGTCAATTGCCTAAGAGGACCCTAGTAGGTTCGACGGCCTTTGACATCCGCTAGCTCGCCCGGTGTAGCGTCCATTCATCGAATGGTTCGGCAGCCGGGTTCGTCCGTTGCGGTCTATAAAGGAGTTTTGGGTGATGCGAGCACTATAAAATAAACAAGTGCACACCCAGTGACGGCGGGTTAGACGGGAGAACGGAGGAAGCCTTTTAGTCCGGTTCATAGCTCGTCCAGGTCCATCCGGGCTGCGAGCGAGAGAGGCCCCTCTCTCGTACATCAACATCTGGCCCCAGATGTTGTGGTACTAAATGTCTCGCATTTGGAGCATACGTCCGCCGCTCGGGACGCTCTGTTATATAGACAGTCCGGAGAGACTGTCAATAAGGCTTCCTCATTCTCATGGCATCGCACACGACCGCACCTTGGCTACGTGACCTCTGATATCCAGTCAACTTCGCCAATCAGAGAATCCTCGGCGACCAGGTCACACCATCCGATAGCCAGGGACACGAGGCCTGGAGACTCCGGACGTTCGCATGAGAAGTATGCGGGAGTCAACGTACATGGAGCTTCCAGCGGCAAAGCATCGTAAGACCGCTTCTGCACAGGCCTCGATGACGGACGTGCTATCCCAAATAGCACAACTTATCGCAGCATCCCAGCTATGACAGAATCTCTGTCGCATAATGTATTATCCGACGACGCCGGGTCGGGACGCTCCGCGGAAGCATCAGGTGCGGACGTCTGAAAATTTTCATACGGACCGACGGGATGCCGAAAGGGATTTGGAGGTTTTCGAGCTTTCCCTTTCGGAACTACATAAGCTGCTGTATATGTCATCCGACTTCTTCTTCTAGAGGTTCTTCGTCGGACCAGAATGCTGCGATACCGGATAAGAAACCGATAGCGTCGGTGGACTTAGAAATTTTTGATTCGGTTCAGGGACATCGTCCCTCAGTTCCGACACAGTCCAATAATGTCTCAGATACGTTCGATTTATTGAACGACGCTATATATATTTTTTATATGCTTGCTATGTACAAGCATGTCTGGTTTCTTGTTTGCAAAATTACTGAGATGTCTTTCAAAAGTGTGCCTCTGTCATCATAATTAATGAAGAGCTAGCGGCAATTAGTGCTCATGGATTACGTCAATCGCCTAAGAGGTCCCTAGTAGGATCGACGGAGTTGACATTCGCTAGCTCACCCGGTGTAGCGTCCATTCATCGAATGGTTTGGCAGTCGGGTTCATCCGTTGCGGTCTAGGAAGGAGTTTTGGGTGATGCGAGCACTATAATTGACTTTAGTACACACCCAATGACGACGGATTAGAGGAAAGATCGAAGGAAGCCTGTTAGTCCGGTTCCTAGCTCGTCCGGCCCGTCCGGGCGGCGAGCGAGAGAGGCCCCTCTCTCGTGCAACAACATATGGGACTGGATGTTGTGGTCCAGACATTTCACCTTCGGAGCGTATGTCCGCCACTCGGGACGCTCCGTTATATAGACAGTCCGAGTGACTGTCGATAATGCTTCCTCATCCTCACACCAGCGCACACGACCGCACATTGGCTACATGACCTTGAATATCCGGCCAGCTTCGTCATTTAGTGATGCCATGGCAAACAGGTCACGCCATCCGGTAGCCAAGGGACACGAGGCCTACACACTCCGGTCGCTCGCATAATAGAAGTATGCACGGGGTAACGAACACGGAGCTTCCAGCGGCAATGCATCGTAAGACCGCTTCTCCACAGGCCTCAGTGATGGACGTGCTATCCAAAATAGCACAGCTTATCGTAGCATCCCAGCAAACGACAGATTCTCGGTCCGATTAGGAATTATCCGACGACGCTGGGTCGGTGCGCTCCGCTGTTGCATCAGGTACGGACGACCGAATATTTTATAGGGTCCGACAGGATGGCAAAAGGGATTCGGATGATTTCGAGCTTTCCCTTTCGGAACAACAGAAGCTGCCATATATTTCTTCCGGCATTATCTTCCAGAGGTTGTTCCGTCGGACTACATTGCTACGATGCTGGATAAGAGACTAATAGCGTCATTGGACACAGAGTTTTGGATCGGTTCAGGGACATTGTCCCTGAGTTGCCGACGCAGTCCAATAATGTCTTTAGAACATTCGAATTATTGAACGATGCTATATATATATAAGCTTGCTATTAACATGCTAGTCTAGTTTCTTGTCCGCAATGCTCTATTCTGCCTTTCGTGAATTCTAGAAAAAAAAAAAAAAAAAATTGTTTAGTGGCAGAACTGGGCTTACTGAGAGTTCCTTTGCGTCTAAGACGGCGAGACTCAAGGCTGCAATTGTCTTTTTCGCCGTCTATGTCAATTCCAACCACGATGTTGGAAACGACAATGATGTATAATAGACTTAACTTAGACGCTTTATCATACGTACACCACCTTACTGAGACATTATCATTACGTCTTCCAAGAGAAAGAATTCCAGGATATGATCCTCAATGGGATTTCTTTCAGGGGCAGTAGTTTTCCACGTATAACTCCGCCCTTCAGTGGCAACCTGGAGTTGGTTAGACGTGACGCAGCCCTAGCTACATCCACGCGTGTGGATAGTAAGGTGAAGAACTCTCTCAGAGTCGCTTCGGTCTCCGAGAAGCTTCTCTTCGACGGTAACCTTTCAGCAGTCTTGAATTGCTTGATATACACGTTCTCTTGTCTATCAAGTGTAACAAGAGATTCAGACGTGGGCAAACATTTGGTGGTTGACTCAGAGAGTTCCACTGTAGTTGCCGGATCTGAGTTTTTCGATTATGACGGATGCCAGTCAAACAGGTTGGGACACATTTTGATCCCAATGGATTCGAAGTGCCAGGGTCTTTGGGTTCCGTAGTTTTTAGGCAAGCTCTTTACTTCCAAGGAAGAATATTATGTTGGCTTGCACTACTTCATTGGATGAATTTTATTCAGAAACGCATGTTCAATCCTGTCCGATAATATGACAGTAGTTGTGTATATCCGGAACCAGGGAGGCACTCATTCGGTTCCGTTATTGATGTTAACGGAAAGAATCCTTCTGTTTGTTATAGAACACCAAGTTCTGTTTCGGTTCGTCATATTCTCGGTCGTCGGATCGTATTAGCAGACTCCCTTTCACGTAAGGGTCGTTTGTTGCCATTGGAATGGACTATCAACTAACAAGTATTCAATCAGATTTGCTATCAATGGGAGCGCCCAGTGATAAATTTATTTGCGACACAACTCTCCAATCAATTGTAGACGTATGTGTCGCCGTGTCCGGATCCCTGAGCATATGTAGTTAACGCTCTATCGATCTAGTAGGACGCAATGATAGGATATACGTATCCTCCAGCGCTGTTGATTCAGCAAGTATTGCTAGGATTATTCATTCACAATATAATTCTGTTGGTAGCATCTCTGTCCCACAGAGACGGTGGATAAATTTACTTAGATGTCTACTGTGGGACTTACCGCGGAAACTTCCTCCACGAGAGGATCTTTTTTCGCTGGGGAAATCGTGTCAACTCTATCACAACCCGCAAGGTCTCAACCTTCACGTATTCCGTTGTGCGGTCCTTTTTGCATAGCAAGCACTATATAGGACCAGCAGTGGATGCGATTCCTAACTGTAGAAGGACCTCCTCTTCGCTATACTATGCTGCTAAAGTGGAGGGTCTTCCGTCGTTGGTGTAGGGATCTTTATGTTGATATTTTTGATTCCTCCATACCAGACATTGCAAACTTTCTAGTATACTTGTTTAACGAAATCATCTGCAGCCAGTTACTTTTATAGGTTATAGGTCTATATTATCTGATACCTATGCACACCATGATAGTTTACAATGGAGCCTTATGTCTCTTTATCTAAGTTAGTTTGAAACTTTTCGATAAGAGACCTAGAATCGTTAGATTAATTCCTATTCGGAATTTGGCTTGGGTTCTTATTAACTAAAGCAACCATTTGAATCCTTGAGACAGCAGTTTCAAATTCTGGTCTTTTAAGGCAGAGATTCTCTTAGCCTTCTCTTCTGCTGAAGAGTCAGTGAGCTTCATGCACTATCGGTGGACGATTCTCACTTTCGAAGTATCGGGAACTCTATTACCTTTACTACTAATGTTGTATTTTTGGTTAAGAATCAGGCTCCTAATGATATCCGGAACCTATTGTTTTTAAGGTCCTTCCGTCTTCGAGCGGACATAGGCCTTTACTCTGTCCGGATAGACCTTTATGTATTTATTAACAGATCTCAGTTTATCAGTAGGACGTAAAGCTTCTTCTGGCTCTGATGCCTAATAGAAAGGTCATTACGGTTCATTCTATTACTTAATGCATTCAGTTAACTATCGGTACTGCTTAGGATAATCTATCCTTAACTCAGCAGTCTGTGCTTAAGATTTCGGCTCATGAAGTAAGAGCTCTTCTACATCTTGGGCTGACGTATAGTTTTGCTATTATAGATTAAGTAGGCTGCATATTGGTCTCAACCATCCACATTCACGAATTTTTATCTCAGAAATATTGTATCCTTTTCTGGAGACCTGCATTGTTTAGATCCATTATCAGTTGCTCAGAAAGTCGATCACTTAACAATTGCAACTATAGCTATGTAGGCTTTATGTTCCGGCAGTGACTCCGTCCTGCTGCCCTCTTCGCTCTGGGCTATTTGACCCAGGGCAAGAAAAAGGGGGGGGGAGGGTGTTCCCTTGGGTCACCTGTTTTTATTATGAAAACAAGGGGATACCTCCCCCGGAGTTAGTAATTCTGAGCTGTTACTGGGATGGTTTCTAAAGTGAAAGTTATGTTTTTAAATTCATTCATGTCATAGTTTTAAAGTATAGCATTTGAATATGTCATGTGTCAAACGTATGTTATTATACTATCCTCGGACACTTTTAAAAGAGTATAAAGAGTCTCAATTCTTTGTACTAACTTTATTTATTGGCTTACTTTAAATATAATTAGTATACGAATTATACTGGATATTAATAGAGAACATGGATGTTATGATGCTCAATTATAGAAGGTATTGTGTCTTTCTAATTTGTCATAAATAAGAAAGATACACGTGAAGCCTATTTCTCCATTTCTCCTACAGGAGATGACTCTATTTTATATAGTTGAGCTTATTGGATTTTCTTCTATGTCCTGGGCCCTCCAGCCTTTTTACTATTCAGCTATGTCTGGGTCATTGGTACAGTATAAAAATCTGAAAAAATTTATAGTAATTTATATATTTTTTATACTTACCAATGACCCAGACGGGGATGACCCTCCCATGAGTTGGGAACTCATACCTCCCCGCTGAGGACATAGCGCTTACCAGGCACTGATGGTAAGAATGATTAATGGCGCCAATTTCAGGACGTCCTTGACACTGCGCATGCGCCGTAGAGGTGAAGTATGGAGGGCCATTCAGGACATGTTTTCTTGGGTTTTAGATGCAAATTTTGGGGATTGGGGGGCAAAATTTGTGTTTGGCCCTTTATTTTTAAGAGTTAGCACCACCTATGTCTGGGTCATTGGTAAGTATAAAAAATATATAAATTACTATAAATTTTTTCAGTTTTACACTTTAAACCAATGGCCCAGTCTAGCTGGTGCTCAACTCAAAGTTATTAAGGGCCAAACACAAATTTTAAACACCCCCCCCCCCCCACCAATCCCCAAAATTTGCTTGCAAAACCTAAAATTAAAAGTCCTATCTGCCCCCCCCCCCCCCCCCCCCCTCCCATACATTTATTCCCCATGCATGTGCACTCATCAGGAAGTGACCGAAATTGGCGGCACCATCTTTCTTTGTTTGGCCCTACAAGTCATCAACAATGAAATGACATCTGTGCTTTCAAATCTCCTTTTTTGAGGATGCCAGACTCAAATCAATTGAAGAATTGGTGGATACAAGGCTGTTATTGGATGAAGGAACTGTTCAGTGGTGGTTTTGGACATTCAGGGCTGTAACTTTATAATATTTATAAAATTATGTTATGTTTCCCAATTTCTGGACATATGCCTGATGTTTTAACCCCCCACCCCCCTCCCCCAATCCTCAAAATTTGCTTGCAAAACCGAAAATTAAAAGTCCTATCTGGCCCCCAATACATTTACTCTCCGGCATGTGCACTCATCAGGAAGTGACCGGCCCCCAATACATTTACTCTCCACGCATGTGCACTCATCAGGAAGTGACCGAAATTGGCGCCAACATCTTTCTTTGTCCCTACAAGTCATCAACAATGAAATGACATCTTTTTTAAAATCTGCTTTAAAATCTCCTTTTTTGAGGATGCCAGACTCAAATCAATTGAAGAATTGGTGGATACAAGGCTGTTTTTGGATGAAGGAAGTGTTCAATGGTGGTTTTGGACATTCAAGGCTGTAACATTATAATATTTATAAAATTATGTTATGTTTCCCAATTTCTGGACATATGCCTGACGTCATCATTTTTCAAAAATGATTATTCCAATGTGTATTAAGTATTCCTCCCCTATCCTTCCAGGAACCCTTCCAGTTAAACTCTTAAGCCTTTTGGCTATTTTTTATTGAAATTTCTTGGGAGTTTAACATTTATTACAGAATATCATTCTGTTTCTTCCCCAAGGTTAAGTCCTCACTCTAGGGGTGTTAGGTCGTTCAGTCTTGCATCTTCTTTCCAATGTATCGTTTTTTTCTTTGTATAAAGATCTAGCTTTGCATTTGATAGCATTTCAATTGGTTCTGATTTTGGGCCTTTTTGTGTGCCTGATGTCTTGTTTACATTGACATTGTTTACATTATCAACGTCTTCATATATAGGTAGTTTCTTATATTCTATTACTGTAATATACTGTAGAATACCTGGATTATTATTCCAGTAGTGCAGCTAAAAATATTTTGGATTTTGTCCACACTTCGGCTCTGTTGGGACGCCTATGGGCTCTTTATGTTCCCTTTTGTTAACAAAAAATATTTTGAATTTAATTGTGATTGCTATTATTCATGTATCTCAGTTATATAAGTATATATTGTTGTGGAGTTTGGATGACTGATATCGACTTTAGTTGGTAAGGTCCTGCGGACTCTTGTCATTCATGATTTGCACCGGGATAACTGATGTTGGAGACGGGTGTCGCAGTACGCTGTTGGTGGTGAGGTTCTGAGGATCAGAGCCTCTTACCGCGTTTTAATTCATTCTGTCAGTTTCTATTTCAGAGGAACATGAACATGGTGATGATATTCTTACACCCATCCAAGTGTGCTACCATCGTCGCGCTTCGTGGAACATATAGAACTAGCTGCAGTGCTCATTGTTGCAAGAGTTAGGGCCTTTGGGTAAAGGTTTTAATCTCTTGCAAGCAGCTAGCTTGACCGATCAAGCGGTACTCAGTCCGTGGGTGGTGTGACATGGGGTAAGTCTGTTGCGGTCTTAAGAGGCAGATTGGTTAGAGCGAGCACTATAATATAAATGGCTCACCGAGCGACGACGGAAATAGGGAGGAAATAAGGGGGAAGTCTGCAAGTTCTTGTACTCAGCGAGGTCTGATAGACCGCGAGCGGGAGAGGCCCCCCCCTCCTCTAATATAGCAGCATCTGGGGTCAGATGTTGTTTTGAGAAACTTGCACAAGCTGGAGCATATGTCCGCTCCCCGCTCGGGACGCTCTGTTTAGTCTGCAGCCGTTCCGGACGCTCCATCTAGTCTGCAGCCAGGGTCGGCTTCAGTCATGGCTTCCTCCGCTGCATTATTTCAGCACACACGACTGCATCCTAGCTACCCGTCTTCGGATATCCAGCCTGCAGCATGAAGAAGAAACTACTCTTCACCTGTGAAGTAGGTAGCTAGGGAGACAAGGCCTTGATTATTGGGACGCTCTGAGAAAGGATCCGTTTCTGACACATCATCCCAGGGGCAGTATGCGGCTAAGGAATGGAAATCTGTTACTCCTCAGGTCTCAATAACGGACTTGCTGTCGCAGAATCTGAGCTGGTACTGGTTCATCTGTTCTCACAGGTGCAATGGACCGAGATTCGCAACTGATTCTCTCGGATGGTGAAAGGGATAAGGAAGGGAATTACCCTTCCCTTTCAGAACAGTACAGGCTTTCATCCTGCTTTTGTTCCACCGAATCAGAATGCTGCAACAACAATAGAAAAACCACTGGCGTCGTTAGGCAAAAACTTTATCCGGACAAAGGAGGAAGTCCTTTCTTTTCCAGTTCATTTAATGCAGGTGTCACAGGCCTTTGGCCATATAGATGCAGCCGTATTTATCCTCTTGAGTGCGAGGAAGAAGGTGGTTTCTTATCGTCATCTTCCATATACATACCGTTTTTTGAACCACGTTCATTTAAAAACGGTCGGGGAAGATGTTCAGAGAGTTCTTCTGCATTTGGATGAGCAGGCCGGAGATCTAGAGGTATTCTTACCTGTATCATTCACTATTCGCTCAGATGCAATTGAGGCGGCAATTTCTTCAAATAGAGCGAATTTTACGTCATGTCTTATGCAGATTACCTTACAAGAGCTGTGATGCAACTTCTCAAGGGAAAGGAATTTTGAGGATGTTCGTTCCTCTCTTAGAGTTCTTTCCAGGGCAATTATGTATACCATGTATAACTCTGCCCTAATAGTGGCTAATCTGGAGTTAATCAGACATGATGCTGCCTTGTGTCATCAATGATAAGATGACAAGGTGAAAGCTCTCTCCGAGTCTGGACATTTTATTTTCGACGACTAGCTTTCGTTAGTCTATGAACAGGCTACTAAGAAAGCATCTAGTGCTCTGCTTTTGAAGTCGGTGTATCAACGACCCACTTCAGCAAACAAGAGTAAAGGAGGGCGTTCCAGACAAGAATTGTCAAAAGGAAACTCCTCACGAGGGTACAAGAAACCCTCTTATAATTACTCTGGAGGTCGTCAGTATAGCGAATCAGAAAAGGATCATAGGTCTGATCTGGACTATAGGTCAGATGCCCCTAGTCTGACGACACAAGTTTTTTCGTGGGGAGGACGTGGTTCCTCCTCCCGTAAGCCTTGCAGGTCATAAGGTGATGGTTTAGACCTCTATTGCTGGCCAGTTGGCGGAAGGTTATCAAGCTCCGCAAAAAACTGGATAACAATCACGGAAGATCAGTGGGTGAGAAGTTTAGTCTTGGACGGCTTATGGCTGTCATTCCGAACAAAACCCCACTAACAAGTTGTCCACCATATGTTTATGTTGGACAAATCATCCATTAAATTCTTGCATAAGAGAGTTTCTCCTACTGGAGGTATAAGCTCTCTTATCAAAGGAAGAAATGCAGGTCATCGAGAATCAGGATTCTCAAGATTTTTACAGTCACCTATTCCTCGTACCAAAGCCAAACGGCTTGTTCCGACCGGTAATAGACTTGAGCTGCATAACAAGTTTATCATGGCTCTAAAAGTTTATTTATGGAAATCATTCAGTTGGTAAAAGCGAGTGATCGACTATTCGGCAAGCATAGATCTAAGGATCTGTACTTTCATGTCCTGGTACATCTGCATTCTAAAAGTACCTGTGGTCAGCTGTACCAGGGAAGATGAATCTGTTCAGAACAATATGCATTGGTCTGAATCTGGCCCCCTGGGTGTTTCACTTGAATAATGAACTCAGTAATGTCTTGCTCATGAGCTCATTTGTCTCCGGTAACGTCGGCTTACTTGGGCGACCTTCTACAGGGATACAGCAACAGAATTATTCTTCAGAACGATGTTCAGAGTCTGCTTCTATTACTCCGATGTCGCGGGTTCATCACTAACGAGAATAAGTCGGATCTAGCTCTGTACAAGTCATCGATTCACTTTGGATTGAGCTTTGAGACTTACAACAATGAATCTGGCTCGCCTGCTGTTACCCAGAGCAAAATTAGTCAGTTGTTATGCTAGCTTTTGTCTACACTCGGACACATTAATAGTGAGGGAATTAATGCGACTGTTGGAGCTGTGCAGAGTGGCCGTGGATCTCATTCCGTTGGGCCGCCTGCACACACGTCCCCTCCAGATATTCTTTACTCAAGAACTGGAGTGTGAAGACGCTTTCGCTTGAACCAGTATTTTTTTAACCCTCTACCCAATGGATCTGCAGCATCCGCCCGCGTAATATGCAAATTAAACAGTTGAAAAAATATTATTTTACAAAAAATTTCAACAAAATCATATCATGTGACCCCTAGTTGGAACGAGCTCATTGAGCTTGTTCCAACGATGGGTCACATGATATGGTTTTGTTGAAATATTTGGAAAAAAATTTAAAAATTATATTGAAAATAATAAATTTTGATATCGTCTGCATTGGGTAAAGGGTTTACGGACCTGGTAAAACAAGGGTTCAAATTGGGCAGATATTCAGTGGTTAACTCTGGGAGTTACGCTGCAACTGCCGGATCTGGCTTTCACGATTTTGATGGATGTGAGTCAGACAGGTTGGGGTGCGACTCTAAGTCCCGGAGTCTTGAGGTGTCAGGGTCTTTGGGACCCTCGGTTCCAGGAGAAACACATAAACATCAACGAGATGATGTTGATTAGAGCTACAACATTGGATTCACATAATAATGGACGTCCATGTTCAATTTGGTTGGACAACTCGACAGTAGTAGCGTACATCGGGAACCAAGGCAGCACCCATTCCTTTCCATTATGACAACTAATGGAGAAGATTTTACTGATATATCATGAATCATCATGTTCATCTTTTTATCCGTCATATACCGGGTCGTCTGAACATACTAGCAGACTCCCTCTCTCGGAAAGGTCGCCTGTTGCAATTGGAATAGATGCTCAACAAGCGAGTATTTGGACAGTTTTGCTACCAGAGGGATCGCCCCATGATAGATCTGTTTGCCATGCATTGGAACAATCAGTTACCGTTGTTTGTGTCGCCATGCCCAGACCATTGAGTGCATGCAGTAGACACTCTGCCGATCTCATGGGGATGGATGATAGGAGATACCTGTATCCTCCAATTCATTTGATTCAGTAGATTATGTTTAAGATCAAACAGTCTCATTGTGAATCCTACTAGAAGCACCTCTGTCGTCACAGTAACCTTGGATCAGTCTTCTCAGGTGTCTGTTATGGGACGTTCCCCAGAAGCTTCCTCCACGAGAGGACCTTCTTTATCAGGGGGAATTTTTGTTCTTTACGTCCTTCTCCGCCCATAGTGATATAATGGAGTTGGTTAGATGTGAGGAAACCATTGCAGTTCCTATATTATTTTATGACTAACACAAGAACAATTAAGTAATGCGGGTGAGGAGGGTTCGATATGACTTTGAATCCTCACCGCCAATGTGTTTTGAGGCGATTACCGGGCAAGGCGTAATTTTCTTCCCACAAGCCTTGTATAAGTTTAAATACATACATGCATTTCTTCACTTCTCGATTGGTGGCTGGGTTGTATTCTCTGGCGACCAAATGGGCACATCCACCTTTTTAGTTGGATTTGTTTCCAGTGATTATTTGTCTGTATGTCATATTCGAGCGCATATTTCATCATAATTAAATTGCTAGTCTTGGGGTACCTCAGAGCCTGCATAACCAGTTAACCGGTATTCAGATGATTACATGCAGGATTTTAATGCTCAGGCGCATAATAATTATTAGGCTTAGGCTTTATTGTATATTATGGACCTTTGAAATTATGAATTATTTTGGGTGTGGTCCGTGTCGGAGCCTGTTAATCATACCTACTTCCATTTCTAGATCCAGGTTTCTATTCATGTTGGTACTCAACTCATATATTCGCATGTTTATAGTACAGATATCGGATAGTACATGTTGGGTCATGTTGTTACTAGAATTTATTGTAACCTGAATGGGGTCTGCTGTGGGTTACCTCGGAAGTGTGTTTTCTCTCCAGTGATCGTTCATTGTGGTTCGACTGGACATGTGTATGTTATATATTATATCACCGGTTTTCGACCTATCTGCGTATGCTGTCTCCGATGTACATTATATAGCAGGCAATATTAATTACTGGGCTCGTCGCTATAGCCTTAACTTCTGAAGTGGCGTTAAGCACTATTTATTAATAATAATTAATACCTAAGTGCCTGTTCGACGAATATTTATATTGTTTTTTGGTACCGCTTTTACTGATTCCAGAGTGCTCCCCTCTTTCTTTTTGAAGATTCCTTCAAAAGAAAAGGGGGGGGGGGGGGATTTTTTACCTCTCCTCTGTCTTGATAGGTATGTAACTATGAGGGAAGCTGTTTTGTCCGTAATTATATCCTGCATACAGCTGGAGTTTTATTGTGTATGGCGTATGTTTGTGGGGGACATTCTCTCATTCTCAAATACGCCATCCTAATTTTTGGGGCTTAGTCCAGGCTAACTTTAAAAATTGGGAACTTGTTACATCCAATTAGCATAGTCTTCATGCTAAGTATACGGAATTACTTGAACTGGGCTCCTTTTGTATGATATGTCTTCTCTGTTACTGTTTCGAGAGAAATACATGTAATTCCTAATAATTTTAATTTCCTTTCACCTTGGATTACAGGATTGGAACTATGTTGATCTACTTATTCTGAAGTCCTAGGCCCTCCACCTTTTTATGATTCAGCTAGTCTGGGCCATTGGTTTACAGTGTAAAAATATTATAAATTCATTGTAATTTGTCTCTTTTTGTACTTACCAATGGCCCAGATGGAGATGGCCCTCCCATGAGTGGGCACACATACCTCCCCGCTGAATTTTTATGTAGTACTCTCTTCTACAAAGAATGATGTTAGCGCCAATTCTGCTCACTTCCTGATGTCTGCACATGCGCGGAGAGTAAATGTATGGAGGGCCAGATAGGACTTTTAGTTTTTGGTTTTACAGGAAAATTTTGGGGATTGGGGGGGGGGTTCAAAATTTGTGTTTGGCCCTTAACAACTTTGAGTTAAGCACCAGCTAGTCTGGACCATTGGTAAGTATAAAAATATACAAATTGCTATGAATTTATAATTTTTAGCCAAACTGTTTACTGTCAGGGCTATTCATGACTCTCGTTCATCCGTGTGTCCATCTGTCAGTCTGTCTGTTAACATTTAGAGTTTTAGTTAAAGTTAGTGGTTAAAATTTTTTTAGTGAACGTTACAGTTTTTTATTCTTTTTAATTAATATTAATTACTATTGATTGCATCATTCTCATTATGTTTCATGTTGTTTTGGGACATATTTAACCCTTTTTTGAGGTCAATTTAACTTCCAGGTTTAGGTTTTTGGTTAAAGTTTTTAGCTCATCTTGACAAAGTCAAGCTGAGCTAATCTCATCGCTTGCCATCCGTCGTCCGTCGTACGTCGTCTGTCGTCCGTCGTCCGTCATCCGTCAGCACCATGTTTTGGTCTTCTCCTCCAAAGCCACTGAGCCAATTCAAGTGAAAGTTTGTGTGAGTGATGGTCCCAAAGGGGCATTTCATTTTTGTTCAACTCAGCATGCCCAGCCCCATAGGGAGGGAGTGGGGGAAAATGCTCCAAAATATTTTAAAAATCTTCTTCTCAAGAACCAGTGTGTACAATGACTTGATATTTGCTATGGAGCTTCCATATGAGGTGTAGAATCAAGTTTGTTCAAACGAAGTTCGTGAAGTAATATTTGGCTTTGTAATAGGAGGGGTAAGATTTTTGGCCCCGCCCAAAATTTCTATTTTCTGAACCGATGGTCCGGTATGAACCAAATTTGGTTTGTGGTAGTATTTGGTCATAAGTACTTGACCCATGCAAAAAAAAAATTCCCACATCCCCATGGGAACCCTGGGAGCTAAAAATAGAAATATTTTCAAATGCTCATATTTCCCAAACCCCACGGAACAGAGAGCTTTTATTTGGTATGAAGTATCCTTATGACCAGTAGAATTGAATGGTAAAAAAAAATTGCCATCGGTTATGTTAGGGTGTTCTGTAATGGGCATCGAAAAAATGCTGAGTCAGCATATTTGCAAAAATTTTAAAAAATCTTTTCTCCAGAACCAATCATCAGAATCTTTTGGTATACAGCATTCATAGGGGGGTCAGATAAAAGTTTGTTGAAATAAAGCTCATTGGTTCATATTTGGGCTCTCTACAGGAGCCCGAAGTTTTAACATAGGGTAATATGGGGAATATTCTTTAAAAATCTTCTTCTTCAGAACCACCAGTCAGAATCTTTTAATATTTGGTATACATCATTGTTATGAGGGTCAGATTCTAGATTGTTCAAACCAAGTCCCTAGGTTAATATTTGGGTTTCCTATGGAAGCCCAAATTTTATCTTTGTTCAATATGGAGGGTAATTTAAAAAAATCTTCTTCTTCAGATCCATCAGTCCGAATGCTTTGATATTTGGTATGCAACATCTCTATGGGGGTCAGATTAAAGTTTGTTCAAATCAGAACCCTAGGTATATATTTGGGCTCACTATGGTAGCCCAAATTTTTACTTAGTGCAATATGAGAAAATTTCTTTAAAAATCTTTTTCTTCAGATCCACCAGTCGGAATGCTTTTATATTTGGTATACAACATCTCTAGGGGGGTCAGATTCCAGGTTGTTCAATTCGAGCAGGCCTGGCATTCTGAAAAATGCAGGAGGGCAAAAAATCGCTCTCCTCAATCAGCTTTGGAGAGCAATTAGCTTTACACAGCATTTTAAGTATCCAGTTGAACGAACTCATTGAAACTGAAACCAACAGACTACATCAGTGATTTTATTAACTTTACTAAGGTAAAGCGAAATCTCTTAGACATCTAGATGTCTCACTCAACAACCGAACACACACTTGACAAACCTGTGTGTATACCCAGACCTGTTGTCCAAGAAAGTCATACCCCTACCACTACCACCTTCAACCCCCCAAGGGGGGGGGGGGGGGGGAGTTGAAGATGGTAGTGGTAGGCGTATGACTTTCTTGGACAACAGGTCTGCTTGAATCTACAGTCATATCCTGGTGCAAGTGCGTCAAGTGACAGGATAGTAGTAATGGTAGTATATTATAGTGTCAATATTCCTTGAATAATTACCCCTCAAACTGTGATGTCAGTTGTTGAACTTGAAACTGACAGAAAAAAAAATATTGCTGTGACCCATTTTGCTTCAAATGATTGCAACTGTGTTTGGGTATGGTTGCAGCCATTACCTTTTACCACTAAACCACTTTCAAAATGAAATTACGTGATGTTATGTGACTTCGAAGTTAAATTGCATTTTTGCTTTACAACAAAAATTTAATGTGAGCATAATACATGTAATCGCAATCATCCCAGACCAAAATATTTAGGAGAGCAATTTTTCGCTCTCCTTAATTCTTTCAGGAGGGCAGTAAGGAGAGCTAAAAAATCGCTCTCCTGAAATTGCCAAGCCTGATTCGAGTGCCTAGGTTAATATTTGGGCTCCATATGGGAACATGAAATTTAACTTAGTACAATATGAGGGAATTTCTTCAAAAATCTTCTTCTTCAGATTCACTTGTCAGAATGCTTTCACATTTGGTATACAACATCTCTAGGGGGGTCAGATTCAAGTTTGTTCAAATCGGATCCATAGGTCAATATTTGGGCTCGCTATGGTAGCCCAAATTTGAACTTAGTGCAATTCGAAGAAATTTCTTTACAATTTCTCTTCTTCAGATCCAACCGTCAAAATGCTTTCATATTCGGTACACAACATCTCTAGGGAAGTAAGATTTAACTGTGTTCAAATCAAGAGCCTGGGTTAATATTTGGGCTCTCTATGGGAGCCGGAATTGGCCATTTTGCTGAAGAATTAAAAATTTTGTATTCAGTACCCTCTAGAGGTACTAAGATTAATCCACATAGGTTGTATCAAGGGGCTTCATAGGGGAGCTCTACATTTTACTTATGATCAACTGAAGAAAAGGCATGATGCCTAGATTATTTTTGTCACTCCTGAGGAACTCAAGGATTGACAGTGTAGCCTATGGAGATGGCTTGCTTAATGTAGACTCATTCTTGGACTCTGTTTAAATTGTGTTCTGTACAAGATGAGCTCTTCAGGCCCCGTGGGGCCTCTTGTTTATTTACAGAGTTACACCTTTAATTCTTCAAAGAGTTTAGTAGAATGTTTCTTTTCTCATTTGGGACAATGTCTATACTGTCTACTGAAGCTTTCTACAGTGATTTTAATAAATATTGTCAGGATTTTGACCCTTTTTAAACATGTTTTCAGACTTAGTTTCTTTGTATTGGAAATTTAGCTTTTACCACATACTCAGTTACTTTAATTCTTGCATGGTCATTACAACTTAATGATTGCATTTACATCAGTGATTTCTTATATCGCTTTTAGGAAATGTTTAACCCTTTTTTTGCAGTCAATTTTACTTAGTATTCCTAGCTTGAAGTTTCGGATTAAAGTTTTGCTTTTCAAGGTTGTACCTGTTATTCTTCCAACACTGCTTTACAACATCATTGTTTTTCATTTGGGGGAAGGTCTACTGATGCTGTATACAGTGGTTTCAATTAATATTTGCATTAATTTAACCCTTTTCAAAACGGTTTTCGAATTTAGTTTCTTTGAATTTGAAATTGGGCTTCTAACACATACTTTGTCACTTTTTGTTCTTACATGATCAATACACCTTTTTAGCTCACCAACTTTAGTTGTGTGAGCTTATGGCATGGCTCAATTGGTCGGCGTCGGCGTACGTGTCCAATAATGTTAAAGCTTCTGTTTAGGTCACATACTCACCCTATTTCCATATCATGGCCTTTATAATGCTGCTATTTGATGATTATTATCATTCTACCATGAATTAACCCCTCATACCCTGTCATACCCTGAATTTTAAACATTTTTTTTGACATTTTTGTTGCGTTTAGTTTTCGGATTAGCTCAGAATTTCATTTATAACCAAGTGTTTAGGTCAGGTGCTGTGCTTCTTCTCTTCCCATGGCACTTATATTCATCATACATGTTCCTCAGTATCATTGTTTCATGATGAACCCCTCATACACTGCATTTTAAACATTTTTCTTGACAATTTTAGTTGCGTTTAGTTTTCTGTTCAGCTCGAATTTTCATGTTTAACTTAGTGTTTAGGTCAGCTGCTGTGCTCCTTCTTATCCCATGGCACTTATATTCGTCATACATGTTCCCCAATATCATTGTTCCATGATTAACCTCTCATACTCTGCATTTTAAACATTTTTCTTTACATATTTAGATGCGTTTCATTTTCTGTTTAGCTCGGGATTTCATGTTTAACTTAGTGTTTAGGTCAGCTGCTGTGCTCCTTCTCTTCCAATGGCACTTATATTCATCATACATGTTCCTAAGTATCATTGTTCCATGAATAAACCCTCATACGCTGCATTTTAATCATTTTTCTTGACATTTTTAGTTGCGTTTAGTTTTCAGTTTAGCTGAGAATTTCATGTTTAACTTAGTGTTTATGACAGTTTCTGTGTTTTACATTTAAGAGGTTGTGTTTAGGTCTGTTTTGTTGCATGTTATGAGCCTGTTTGATACAGTTCTTGTATTTTCCAAAGTTACTATCAAAGAGGAATGTTGGTGAGCTATAGGGCATTGGCGTCCTTCTTGTAATAATTGCATTTACAGACCTGATTTCTTTCACTTGTATACAGCTTTTTTTCTCATTACCTGAGCTTCACAGTTTGAAATATAAAGAAATGTCTTTTGCAGCATACTTCTGTTGTTTTACAAAAGTAATACAGATTGGAAGGAAATGGGAGAGAGGGACTTTGATGCTGTCTCGAAAACTTCGTGGGAGATGGGTGGAATCATTCCTCCACTCCCTCCTCCCCATGTTATCCTGAAGATAAATCCAGTTCTAATTATACGATTCTCTTCAAATTTGATATTACTTTTTTATACGCCCATTTGTAAAAACAGTCATATTATGTAAATGGTCTGTCCATCCATCCATCCATCCATCCATCCGTCCGTCCATCCATCCATCCGTCCATCCATCCGTCAATTATTGGTCTCTGTCCGATAACTCCAGTTTAGGCAATTGTTCCCAAAATGCATTTTGAAGGATTGGGAGTTATTACAAGCGAAAAAAAAAAAAAATTGACTCCTATATCCCAACAATGTTTTTAGGTACTGCATCTTTAACCCTCTTTACCTAACACAAGTTGAAGCCAACAGTACAAATAATTTTTCTGAAACATCAGATTTTTTTATTTTGTAGCTCATCAACTTTAGTTGTGTGAGCTTATGGCATGACTCTATCGGTTGGCGTCAGCGTACGTGTCCAATATTGTTGAAGTTTCTGCTTATGTCTTTTACTTGCCCTATTTCCATATCATGGCCTTTATAATGCTACTATATGATGATTTTTATCATTGTACCCTGATTTAACCCCTCATACTCTGCATTTTAAAAATTTTTCTTTACATTTTTAGTTGTGTTTAGTTTTCTGTTCAGCTCAGAATTTCATGTTTAACTTAGTGTTTAGGTCAGCTGCTGTTTTCCTTCTCTTCCCATGGTGCTTATATTCATCATACATCTTCTTCATTACCATTCTACCATGGTTTAACCCTTTCCAGTGAATTTCTTAAAAATTTTCTTCCAATTTTGAACGTTTAGTTTTCTGTTTAGCTCACACTTCGACATTTTCAGTGGGTTAAATTTTTTCAGCAGTCGATGTAAATGCCTTTAATTCTTCCATATGGTGCTTATTATCATTCTACCACTATTTAACCCTCACCCAGTGTGTTTTAAACATTTCTCTTAACATTATTTAGTTACGTTTACTTTTCTGTTTAGCTCAGAATTTCATGTTTAACTTAGTGTTTAGGTCAGCTGCTGTACTCTATCTCTTCCCATGGCACTTATATTTATCATACATGACCCTCAGTATGATTGTTCCATGTTTTAACCCTTCTCCAGTGAATTTCTTTAAATTTTTCATCAAATTTCAGACGTTAACTCTTCTTTTTACCTCACACTTACACATTTTCTGTGAGTTACAGTTTCTGTTTAGGATCAGCTGTCGATGCCCTTTTCATCCCATGGTCTTTATATTGCTTCTCTGTTGTGCTTATTATCATTCTACCATTATTTAACCCTCATCCAGTGTTTTTCAAACCTTTTTCTTACCATTTTTAGTTACATTTACTTTTCTGTTTTCCTCAGAATTTCATGTTCAAGTTTGTGTTGAGGTCAGCTGCTGTTTTCTTTCTCTTCCCATGGTGCTTATATTCCATCATACATGTCCCTCATTATCATTCTAGCATCATTTAGCCCTTGTCCAGTGAATTTCTTCAAATTTTTTTATCCCATTTTTAGCTCACCAACTTTAGTTGTGTGACCTTATGGAATGGCTTGATCGGCCAGCGTCAGCGTACGTATCCAATAATGTTAAAGCCTCTGTTTAGGTCACTTAATCGCCCTTTTTCCATATCATGGCCTTTATAATGCTGCTATATGATGATTTATTATCATTCTACCATTATTGAACACCTCATACTCTGCATTTTAAACATTTTTCTTGACATTTTTAGTTGCGTTTAGTTTTCTGTTTAGCTCAGAATTTCATGTTTAACTAAGTGTTTAGGTCAGCTGCTGTGCTCCTTCTCTTCCCATGGCACTTATATTCATCATGCGTGTTTCTCAGTATAATTGTTCCATCATTAACTCCTCATACTCTGCATTTTAAACATTTTTCTTTACATTTTTAGTTGCATTTAGTTTTCTGCTTAGCTCGGAATTTCATGTTTAACTAAGTGTTTAGGTCAGCTGCTGTGCTTCTTCTCTTCCCATGGCACTTATATTCATTATACATGTTTCTCAGTATCATTGTTCCATGATTAACCCCTCATACTCTGCATTTTAAACATTTTTCTTGACATTTTTAGTTGCGTTTAGTTTTCTGTTTAGCTCAGAATTTCATATTTAAGTGTTCAGGTCAGCTGCTGTGCTCCTTCTCTTCCCATGGCACTTGTATTGTTCATACGTGTTCCTCAGCATCATTGTTCCACGTTTAACCCCTCATACGCTGCATTTTAAACATTTTTCTTGACATTTTTAGTTGCGTTTAGTTTTCTGTTTAGCTCAGAATTTCATGTTTAACTCAGTGTTTAGGTCAGCTGCTGTGCTCCTTCTCTTCCCATGGCACTTGTATTCATCATACATGTACCTCAGTATCATTGTTCTATGATTAACCCTCATACACTGCATTTTAAACATTTTTCTTGACAGTTTTAGTTGTGTTTAGTGTTCTGTTTAGCTCGGAATTTCATATTTAACTTAGCGTTTATGTCAGTTTCTATGTTTTGCTTTTAAGAGGTTGTGTTTAGGTCAGCTTTGTCGCATGTTATGAGCCTGTTTGATACAGTTCTTGTGTTTGCCAAAGTTACTATCAAAGGAGAATGTTGGTGAGCTATAGGGCATTGGCGTCCTTCTTGTTTCATTTAACAACTCCCTCTTATTATTATGGAAATATTTAAAAATTATTGCATCTTAATAATTATTTGTGTGATGTTATTTGGAATTATTTATTTTGTGGTATCATTAAGGAGCTGCTATGATTTGCAATCCCTATGTGTTCATCTTATTTGTAAGAAGTTTTGTTTCAGTTAGCTCATTATGATGAGGTATAATGTTTTTAGCTCATCGAGGGAGCTTAACTTATCACTTGCCATCCGTTGTCCGTCGTCGTCCGTCGTGAACTTTACATTATCGACTACTCCTCCCAAATAACTGCATCAAATTGAACCAAATTACGTGTGCATGTTTCCTATCATATGTCAATTCAAACTTGTACAAATAAATGTGCTCCACCCAGAGGAGGGCACCACAAGGGGCATAACTCTGATAGCACCCATGAATTTCTTTACAAAATTAAAAAAATCTTCTTCTGCAGATCCACCAGGCAGAATTCTTTCCTATTTGGTATACATCATCTCTAGGGGGGGTGAGGGTGGGCGGGGGGGGGGGGGGGGGGGGGGGGAGGCAGATTCAAGTTTGTTCAAATTGGCTCCCTGGGTTCATATTTGGGCTCACTATAGAAGCCCGAATTTGAACTTAGTGCATTTCAGGCAAATTTCTTAAAAAATCATCTTCTCCAGACCCAGCAGGCAGAATGTTTTGATATTTGGTATGCAACATTGTGGGGTGGATCTGATTCAAGATTGTACAAATCGGCCCCCTGGGTTTATATTTGGACTCAGTATAGAAGCCCAAATTTGAACTTAGTGTATTTCAGGCAAATTTCTTAAAAAATCTTCTTCTCCAGATCCGGCAGGCAGAATCTTTTGATATTTGGTATGCAACATTGTGGGGTGGATCTGATTCAAGTTTTTACAAATCGGCCCCCCTGGTTCATATTTGGGCTCAGTATAGGAGCCTGAATTCAAACTTAGTGCATTTCAGGCAAATTTCTTTAAAAATCTTCTTCTCAAGATGTAGCAGGCAGAATCTTTTGATATTTAGTATGCAACATTGTGGGGTGGATCTGATTCAAGTTTGTTCAAATCGGCCACCTGGATTCACATTTGGGCTCAGTATAGAAGCTCGAATTTGAACTTAGTGCATTTCAGGCAAATTTCTTAAAAAATCTTCTTCTACAGATCCAGCAGGCAGAATCTTTTGATATTTGGTATGCAACATTGTGGGATGGATCTGATTCAAGTTTGTTCAAATCGGCCCCCTGGATTCATATTTGGGCTCACTATAGAAGCTTGAATTCAAACTTAGTGCATTTCAGGCAAATTTCTTAAAAAAATCTTCTTCTACAGATCCAGCAGGCAGAATCTTTTGATATTTGGTATGCGACATTGTGGGGTGGATCTGATTCCAGTTTGTTCAAATCGGCCCCCTGGATTCATATTTGGGCTCACTACAGAAGCTCGAATTCAAACTTAGTGCATTTCAGGCAAACTTCTTAAAAAATCTTCTTCTTCAGATCCAGCAGGCAGAATCTTTTGATATTTGGTATGCAACATTGTGCGGTACATCGGATTCAAGTTTGTTCAAATCGGCCCACTGGGTTCATATTTGGGCTCAGTATAGGAGCCCAAATTTGAACTTAGTGCATTTCAGGCAAATTTCTTTAAAAATCTTCTTCTCAAGATCCAGCAGGCTGAATCTTTTGATATTGGGTATGCAGCATGCTTAGGGGGTGAGATTCAGGTTTGTTCAAGCCAAGTCCCTGGGTTCATATTTGGGCTCACTGTGGTAGCCCGAATTATAACTTAGTTCAAAATGAGGAATTTTCTTGAAAAATCTTCTTCTTCAGATCCAGCAGTCAGAATGTTTTGATATTTGGTATGCATTATTCTTAGGGGGGTGAGATTCAAGTTTGTTCAAGCCATGTCCCTAGGTCCATATTTGGGCTCACTATGGGAGCCCGAATGATAACTTAGTTCAAAATGAGGAATTTTCTTTAAAAACCTTCTTCTTCGGATCTAGCAGTCAGAATGTTTTGATATTTGGTATGCAGCATCCCTAGGGGGGGGGGGGGGGGGGGGGGGAGGGGGGGGGGGTGAGATTCAAGTTTGTTCAAGCCATGTCCCTAGGTCCATATTTGGGCTCACTATGGGAGCCCGAATGATAACTTAGTTCAAAATGAGGAATTTTCTTTAAAAATCTTCTTCTTCGGATCTAGCAGTCAGAATGTTTTGATATTTGGTATGCAGCATCCCTGGGGGGGGGGGGGGGGGAGGGGGGTGAGATTCAAGTTTGTTCAAGCCATGTCCCTAGGTTCTTATTTGGGCTCACTGTGGGAGCCCGAATGATAACTTAGTTCAAAATGAGGAATTTTCTTTAAAAATCTTCTTCAGATCTGGCAGTCAGTATGTTTTAATATTTGGTATGCAGCATCCTTAGGGGAGTGAGATTCAAGTTTGTTCAAGCCATGTCCCTAGGTCCATATTTGGGCTCACTGTGGGAGCTTGAATTGTAACTTAGTTTGAAATGAGGAATTTCTTAAAAAATCTTCTTCTTCAGATCCAGCAGTCGGAATGTTTTGATATGTGGTGTGTAGCATCCTTAGGGGGGTGAGATTCAGATCTGTTAAAGCCAAGTCCCTTAGTCCATATTTGGGCTCCCTGTGAGAGCCTGAATTATAACTTAGACAATATGAGGAATTTTTCTTTAAAAATCTTCTTCAGATTTAGCAGTCGAAATGTTTTGATATTTGGTATGCAGCATCCTTAGGGGGTGAGATTCAAGTTTGTTCAAGCCAAGTCCCTGGGTTCATATTTGGGCTCCCTGTGGAAGCCTGAATGATAACTTAGTTCAAAATGAGGAATTTTCTTTAAAAATCTTCTTCTTCAGATCCAGCAGATGAATGTTTTTGATATTTTGTATGCAGCATCCTTAGGGCGGTAAGATTCAAGTTTGTTCAAGCCATGTCCCTAGTTCCATAAAATTTGTCTCTCATGATTTCATTCCTTTGTAGTGTTGATGAACCATGTCTAACTGGATGTGACCCCAAATACTTCTTTGAACCACTTTGGCCGGTGAGCGATTAAGGCTCTTTGGGGCCTCTTGTTAGGATTTTTTTTGTTACCATCACAATGGCATTAACCCTTCTGCTGTTAAAATTATTATTTTTATTCCCCCCGACTTAAGTCGGGTGGCATATAGTGATTGATGTATGCATGTGTTCGTCTGTGTGTCCGAGCCAATAACTCAAAAACGGTTAGGGATACAGTCATCAAACTTCACACATTTATAAAGGACCATGGGAGGATGTGTCACACACCATGGCCGGGTTCATACCTTCAAGGCCAAGGTCACATTTCAAGGTCACACTAAAAATTGGTCAATATTCGTGTCTCAGCCATAACTCAAAAATGAATCATAGTACAATTGTTAAACTTTTTACAAATGTTAAGGACAGTCAGAAGGTGTGTCGAGTATAATAGTTTCCGCCGCATCTACAAGCCAGGTCTGTAAGGTCAAGGTCAAATTTTAAGGTCACACTGTAACTTTGTTCGAAATGAGGAATTTTCTTAAAAAATCTTCTTCTTCAGATCCAGCAGTCGGAATGGTTTGATATGTGGTGAGTAGCATCCTTGAGGGGGGGGGGGGGGGGGGGGAGGGGGGATTCAAGTGTGTTCAAGCCAAGTCCATGGGGTCCATATTTGGGCTCCCTGTGGGAGCCCAAATTATAACTTAGTCAATATGAGGAATTTTTCTTTAAAAATCTTCTTCTTCAGATTCAGCAGTTGGAATGTTTTGATATTTGGCATGGAGCAACCTTAGGGGGCTGAGATTCAAGTTTGTTCAAGCCAAGTCCCTTGGTACATATTTGGGCTCACTATGGGAGCCTGAATGACAACTTAGTTCAAAATGAGGAATTTTCTTTAAAAATCTTCAGATCCAGCAGATGAATGCTTTTGATATTTTTTATGCAGCATCCTTAAGGGGGTAAGATTCAGGTTTGTTCAAGCCATGTCCCTAGGTCCATATTTGGGCTGATTGTGGGAGCTCGAATTGTAACTTGGTTCAAAATGAGGAATTTTCTTTAAAAATCTTCTTCTTCAGATCCAGCAGTCGGAATGTTTTGATATTTGGTGTGCAGAATCCTTAGGGGTGTGAGATTCAGGTTTGTTAAAGCCAAGTCCCTGGGTTCATATATGGGCTCCCTGTGGGAGCCCGAATTATGACTTAGTTCAATATGAGGAATATTCTTTAAAAATCTTTTTTTAGATCCACTGGTCAGAATATTTGGATATTTGGTTTCAGCTTTTCTTAGGAGGAGCAGATGCAACTTGTGGAAATCAATTCTCTGGGTTGATATTTAGGCTTCCATGTCAGGTGAGCACCCTCAGGCCCCCCTGGGGCCTCTTGTTCTTGTTTCAGTTTTACTTTTAAGAGGTTGTGTTTAGGTCAGCTTTGTCACATGTTATGAGCCTGTTTGATACAGTTCTTGTGTTTGCCAAAGTTACTATCAAAGAGGAATGTTGGTGAGCTATAGGGCATTGGCATCCTTCTTGTTACTTCTAACTTTTGCTTATTAGTCCTTATTGGAACATGCTTATCAAGCATATTCCATTAATAGGTCCTGAGGTATGTTTTGGGGTAGAGAAATGAAAAAAATTAAATTTGAATAGCAATTTTTGTATATCTCGAGTGCAGATATGGCAGATTCGTTAGGTAAACAGTTAACAAAAAAAAAGCTCAGACTATTAAGTGTCTAAGCTGAGACAGTTGGGCTGTATGCGTGACATCACTCTAGTTGTCTTGTGTTGTTGTTTCTCATTAAGCCATACACAAGCAACTAACAAAGAGCAGTTATAATAGCAGAAGCATGGCTCAGTGATTACTTTAAAGTTACCCACATCAACCAACGGTATTTTTACAGCAGTTTAATGGACATTGGGGATTTGCTGAATATCAAACTTTCTTTATGATGAAAGATGGTAAAACAAACGCTTGGGAGAATGTTGACTATAATGTTGAGGATATTTCATGTACCAGGAATGAAGTTTATTGATCAAAACAAACAAGCTAATCTCTCCCACATTTCTTAAAAAATCACTTGTTTGTTGATACATGACATAATTCGAAGGTCTGAAGACGAAGCCACGTAATATCTCACAGTTCATCGTTTGTTCACGAAGTGAAAAAACCTTCCTGTTCCTCCGATCAACTGTTTGATTAAATGGATATTTTTTTTTGAAAATGAAGACTACTATGTTTTATTTCGCGAGTTAAAAATGAAAATCGTTACAGGCAATATACTGGTAAACCCATAGAATAGACAATATTCAGCCGGTGAAGATTTCAATTTCCTGGTATTAGTCTCCACAAAATAGATGTTCTGTTTCTCCGGCCATTTTTTGTAAAATTGCATGCAGGCGGGCGGTTTTTAATTTTATTTTTTGAAATTACTTCTTTGCCATCAAAAGGTCAAATTCTTGGTTTGTTTTATGTTTTAGACCACATAATCTGCAGAATAGCATGGGTGGTGGTGCATTTCATCCCTTCAGTGCAAGAAGGCTTTGCAGTACTAAAGCACTGCAAAGCCTTCTTGCACTCAAGGGACAAATTTATCAATTTTATTAACTTGAGTAAAATAATGGGCATAAACCATTTAATTTTTATTTTTTTTTAAAGTTTGCATTGGTTATAAAAAGAGAGCTAGCGGCAGCCAGATTTTTAACTTTTTTAGGCCGTAAAGTTGATAAAAATCTGTGTACAGAAAAACAAAGTGTGTCATTTCCACCACACGATGATCCATCAAAGCTAGCTGATCAATTTGGCGAATTCTTCAGTGTATGTAATCTTTGTGCCTTCTTCGACTCTACCATGTCTGTGGACAGACATGTTACAAATATGTGCAGTAAGGCTTTCAGAGGTCTATACAAAGTTAAACTGATAAGACAGTTCCTCACCAAAGACTCAACAAAAACCCAAGTTCATGCCTTTGTAACTTCACATTTGGATTATTGTAATGCCTTACTGTTCAACTTCCACAATATCAGTACTCTCGCCTGCAGATGGTACTAAATGCATCAGCCTGAGTGGTATGCAGGGTATCACGATCTCAACACATCACTCCTGTTCTGAAGGATATACACTGGCTGCCAGTCAAGTACAGAATAATTTTCAAAACTTTATTATTAGTTTTTAAGACACAAAACAACATGTCACCAGCCTACTTAGAAGAACTCCTTAATACCAAGAATGTCAGTCCTTCGATTTTGAGGTGCACTATGGCGCTTGCGCACCATGGCGCACGCAGATTTCAAAACCAGCGAGCGATCAAAAGCGCGCCTCGAAAATCTTGCTCAAGTCGGTGCGTTAATTTCATTCCAATATTATCACACTGACCCGACATCAAAGCAGCAGTTAACGCTTTGAAGTTTGACGTTTTTTTGAAGATCATCTTAGATATGCATGTAACTGTACTAACGCGTGAGTACAATACATGTACAGTAACTGTAATATACATTATGTTGGAAAAAGTTGCAACTGGGTCTGGCAATGTGATAACAGAGTCAGAATGCTGATGTCGATTTCATTCTTTTTCTCCATCAGATTCATTAAATCATCAAACATTGATTCGTCACAATCTCATTTAGATCATTGTAGTTACTACATATCGTATTATCCGCTCGTCAGATTCAGTCATCTGGCCATAAGACTGTCACTACACAAGTTAAGTTTGTTTGTCAACTTTTGAATGAAGTGTTTCAGAGGCGTGGCCAATCGCCATCAGTGCCATCTTGTCAGTTTTAGTTGAATTGACTGTTGCAAAATCTGTTATGCAGAGAATGAAAGAAAGCATCGGACGTACATGTAGGTGTGTCCAATATGTCAATCAGAGTGGCGTCATCAAGTTTCAACTGTGTCAATGTGACTGGGTCATCATCATGCAGTGGGAAAGACCTGTTTTCTTGTGTGCAACTGGATTACAATGTTATTCTTATGATTAGATAATTCGCTGGGAAAATACTTCTCGAAGTCTAGTTGAACCTGAAAATTATGTGCGCGGCTTTAAAGTTTATTGGATAAGTAGAGTTTGACTTTGTACAAATCTCAGTTGAATTACACAGTACTTTTTCTTTTTGGCGGCCGAAAATCCCCGAAAAGGCGAAATGAGAAACAAAATGTCAAGGTAACTTAAGTTTTCTTAAATTTCTTAAACTTTATGGACAAAATCAATGCATGATAATATTACATCTGGAAATTGGCGTGTTGACTTACAAGACTCGCTTTTTGGTGGGACCGATACACCAGGGAATGGATGGGAAACGCTAGTAACCTGTCCGGTTACCTGACAGGTCACTATCGTTTCACTTTCATTTTCTGATATTATATGTTGCACGCCCCACAAAAAGTGCGCGCCTGAATCCCAAAAGCAGCGAGCAACTAAATGCGCACCTTGGTTTTTCAAAATCGAAAGACTGGAATGTGTGTCAATACAACCTGAGGTCCGATGGTAAATTGCTGCTACATGTTCCAAAACATAGGTGTAAGACATTTGGAGATATGTCATTCTCATTTTCCGGCCCTCACTTGTGGAATAATTTACCAGAACACCTAAAAAGACTAAAATGTCAACCTATTCAAGAAAGATCTCAAAACATACCTGTTTCAAAAAGCCTGTAAGTGATGTTCTGGACTGTAAGATACTGTATATATTCTGTTTGTATATTTGCACGAGCTCAGTAACATGTACAGTGCCTTAGAATATGGTTCTATATCTTCTGAACTATAATTTTAGTGCTATATAAATGTGTATATCATTATTATTATTATTATCGGTATATTGAAATATCGTGCAGCCCTGCTGTGTATAGGGGTGAGCAATCAGTTAAACTCTCCAACTTACTAACTCTTACACAAGCAGAGTTAGATGCGGTTGAAGGGAAGTGCCCCATCTACGTGCAGTATGCCTTATTAATTACTACACTTGGTCGCTGTGCCTCTTCTTGGGCAATCAGGATTAACCCTTGACCCAATGTAACGGTCAAAACCGGCCAACACTATTCTAAAAAATTGTCAATTAATTTTCATTATTTTTTCATTTTTTGTCTCAAAAACATAGGTTATGACCCCTCATTGGAACGAGCTCATTCCAGTGATGGGTCATAACGTATGTTTTTGAAATAAAAAATGTAAAAAATTAGTTATGGCCATAAAAAAAGAACCTGTGTTTCTCAGGCCTGCATGCATGCTCATTTTTGGTGCGCATGCAACCTTTTTAGGACCACCAAAAATCTTTTTAAAAAAATCGAGATGTTGTGCTCATTTCGATAAATCAATAGTACCGAACGCTTGTGTCAGCGAAGTCAAAATTAACACATTCCAAGCTTAGTCGTCATCACACATTAATAAAGTAGGTGGATTTTAGCAATATTCACGACAGAAAATGTTTTATTCTGCAAGAGGTAAGTCAAAACGACAGCCAGAATGGCAGTGTCTTTCACTGTTTCAGACTGACAACAAACAGTCACAAAGGGGAATGGTCAATTCGCACCAACCCCAAACAGCCCAAAGTCGCTTCACACCATCCCATAAAATGGTGCAATTTGACTCTTGAGATGGTGTGAATCGACTTCGGCATGGTGCAAATCGATTTTGGAGGTGGTGCCAGTCGATTGTTTTTGTAATAATATATTCTCAGGGGCGAACTCATTTGGGGCGATTGACCAGTTTCAACAAATTTTTGTTTCCAGGTTGTGTTTTTTACTCAACAATTTCAGCATTGAGATGCTTGGAAACGCGAATGTGCAGGTCAAGGTTGACAGTCATTTGATGTTTCAACGTTTATATGTTCACAATGTCGTTTCTTTTAATAATAATCATATCAGTTTGAATGCCTTTACTTCTTGTAAATCAAGAAAAGAAAGAAAATACCCTGTCTTATTTCTGTTCAAATGAAGTTGGCTCTGACTGTTGTGTTAGATTGGTGCATTGTGGACGACTTTAATCCAAATGGCACACTCAACGAATTGTTTCAGGGTTTGTGCATGGGACAGGTGGGGCATGAGGAATAGTAACCTTGTCTTGTGGAGGACAGTTTGTCACACGTGGAATGTTTTGTGGGCAGAAGTAGAGAGCCTGATAAATTGCAACATGTATTTCTTCAAGCAACCATGAGTGACATGGCAGAGGGGTTTGGAAAGTTTTTACGATTTTGCATTGATAATTATGACAGAACTGTTGGTACTGAACCTGACCACAGAGTAAAGGGAGTTAAAATATTGCCTTCAACGATTGTGCACTGGATAATTTCCATCAGATATTATCTGGTGAACAATTGCTGAAGGCAATATTTCAACTCCTTTCACTCTGATGTGGGGGATTTTGATATCAGAATTGACTCCATTGAAATATGTGAGTATCGTCACTAGTGACCACGTTAGATGGTAGAAAGCATATTAAGTGAAACAAGACATGGTTTTTTTTTGTTGATTTGTTTTATTTGAAATAAAAAACAGCTTCTATTTAAAATATACATGTGCAATTTTAGCTCAACTTTGGCGAAGCCAAATTTGAGCTTTTGTCATGGCCCGTCGTCCGTCTGTCCATCTGGCTGTCTGTCCATCTGTCCGTACGTCAACAATTGGATGCGGCTCGGGCTAGAGGCCATATTTATGAACCGATATTTACGAAACTTCTTGGGTACCTTTGTTATGACTGTGGGACGAGAACGAGTGTTTTTGGGTGCGGGCCGAAATTCAAGATGGCTGCCAGCCACCATTTTGTACCGACGATGCAGAAATCTGTTTTTTGTACAGAACTTCCATATGAAAGCTCTGATTTGAATAATTTTTTGTATGAATGTTTAGTACCATGGGATACATCACATATAATACAGGTTTTTTTCTCGTGCGTAAATTGTGCAAATTAGACTAATTTTGATGTTTTTTGGTGTTACTTTCAGCACTGTAAGTGCAAATGCCAATACGGCTCGGGCTAGAGGCTGTATTTATGAACCGATCTTTACGAAACTTCTTGAGTACCTTTGGTATCACCGTGGGACGAGAACGAGTGTTTTTGGGTCCGGTCCGAAATTCAAGATGGCCGATGGCAGCCATTTTGTACAAAATTAGGTGCAATCAGATTTTTGCACAGACCTTCCAAATGAAAGTGCTGATTTGAATAATTTTTTGTGTGAATGTTTAGTACCATGGGATACATCACATATAATACGGGTTTTTTTCTTGTGCAGAAATTATGCAAATTAGATGAACTTTGATTTTTTCAGTGCGACTTACACACAACACAGTAAGTACACATGTCAGTACGGCTCGGGCTGGAGTCTGTATTTATGAACTGATCTTCACGAAATGTCTTGGGTACCTTTGTTATCACATTGGGACGAGAACGAGTGTTTCTGGGTGCGGTCTAAAATTCAAGATGTCTGCCAGTGGCCATTTTGTACCGAAATTAGGTCTAATCGGGTTTTTGTACACAACTTCTATATGGCTCAGACTAGAGGCCATATTTATGAACCAATCTTTACGAAACTTCTTGGGTACCTTTGTTATCACCGTGGGATGAGAGCGAGTGTTTTTGGGTGTGGTCCGAAATTCAAGATGGCCACCAGCAACCATTTTGTACCAAAATTAGTGCAATCAGTCTTTTGTACAGAACTTCTGTATGAAAGTTCTGATTTGAATAAATTTTTGTTTGAATGTTTAGTAACATGGAATATATCACTTATTGTAAGGTTTTTTTTTTCGTGCAGAAATTATGCAAATTAGATGAACTTTGATTTATTCAGTGCTACTTACACAATGTAAGCACACATGTCAATACGGCTCATGGTAGAGACTGTATTTATGAACCGATCTTCACAAAACTTCTTGGGTACCTTTGTTATCACCTTGGGATGAGAATGAGTGTTTCTGGGTGCAGTCCAAAATTCAAGATGGCTGCCAGTGGCCATTTTGTACCGAAATTAGGTCCAATCAGTTTTTTGTCACAACTTCTATACAGCTCGTATTTATGAACTGATCTTCACAAAACTTCTTGGGTACCTTTGTTTTCACCTTGGGACAGGAACGAGTGTGTTTTGGGGTGCCTTTGCTATCACTGTGCTATGAGAACAAATATTTTGGGGTTCAGTCAGACCCACTCTGGGACTCAAAGATTTCTTTTCTAGTTTAGCATCTGACTGTCACCCACCTTTACAATACTTTACCTATACATTTGTTGCAGGCAACGGTCAGTATTTATGTACAGACCGTTACTATACTTTATATGTGCCTTTGTTATCAGGTCATTACCTAGATGTTTGTCATTGCTGTGTCACATACTATACATGTACATGTCTTTGTCTTGACAAGTTGAGCTACAGTGTCATTGACACTTTCATTTAGTCTGTCAGACTGTCAGACCATTATTCTGACATGTACAGCTTTACATCTAACACCATTTTTGCAGTATTCTGTATATTTGAGACCCTGAAACATAAAGCAAATGTTCTATAAAAAGCATGTGGGGAAAAATAGAAAAAAACACCCACCCGAATGCATTTATGAAAAAATAATGGTCTGAAGATACAGAAAATCAACTTTGTATGGCCTATTCAAGAATTTTTTTGCAAGTGTTGTCTGCTTTTCATGTTAGATAAATGGTTAAGTGTCTTGCCCAAGTACACAGCACAGTTACTGCTGATCAGGATCAAACTGTTGACCTTTCTGTTTGAAGGCCAGTGCTTTAACCCCTGAGCCACCTCACACCCCCTCTCAGGTGGGGGTTCAGGTAATCTCTATAAGACTCCTTATCAACTCTCCCAGGGAGGCACTTCTCAACCCCTAGTCTTTGTAAAACTCATTACTAGGTGGGCCAGAGTTGGTAAGGAATCTTACAGAGACTTTGGGTCAGTGCTCTTGTTTTGACTCCTGGGGAATTTTTGTAACATATATGGGCAATTCCATGAGAACAGGGACAGAAATGGTGAAAAAATTAAGTGACATTATACAGTGTTCAATGCTGTATTTTCATCAAGTAGATCTTGTAGTTTAAGAATCCAAAAGTTTCAGTTATTGATTTAATAATTCAAATAAAAAAAAATACCAGAACACAGAGTATTGCAAAATTTAAAGAAAATGTACCACTGTAGAAAAGGCATGTTGTTAAGAGTGCTACTACTTAGTGTATAGGGATTTTCATGCAATAATTGTAGTAATAGGTTCTCTAACTTGTGTACTTTTTACATGACAACCTAAATTTTCTGGTTCTGTTTCATTTAGAATATGTAACTATTCAGATTTCAGTATTGTTACATCCATAACCTGAATCACAAAAGTACACATTTTTTGAAGTACAAAATTTATTAATCACAGTTGCTTGATGTCCATGAATTTTCTCTTTTTACTGAAACACCAGGTCAGTTTACCCAGAAGTTTAGAATCTATCATATAATGAGAAGTTTAATATTTTTAATATTTTAATATTTTGAAAATTGTAACCTGAGTCACAAGTAACCTGAGTCACGGACAAGTTAAGTTTATTATATCACTGTTTGTATTTACAAATGCATTCAAACGTGTCAGTTAGTTCAAATATTTTAATTTTGAAAGAAATAAGTGTACTCAGCTATCTAATTTCCTCATTATATGTACATGAGGGGCCAATATTCATTTATACTTTGTGTTATTTTTCATTGATGTTCAATGTTATTTTTCTGTATCTAAGGCTAAATATGATCACAACAGCATAAAATCAAGATTAACCAATCTTTATATGTTGTCCACTTTCGAGGACTTATCACTAAGGCATTGGTTACCAGGTCCTATTTTACAGTGAAACAGAGCTAGCTTACTACAGTAAACAAGCACTACTCCACTTCTACATTATCTTTTTGTCTGATTCTTGAAGAAGGAAGAATTACATTATCAACATTTTAAGAAGTTCGTATTTGATAGTGTTTGAAGTTAGCGTATGCAGGCACTGATGCTGAAACCTTGGAGACTGGTGTGCTGTTGAGTATGACAGCATATTATATCCTGGAGAAATACAGTCCATCGTCAATGAAGAATTTAAAGTCTTGGTTATGGTCCCAGTGGGAAGTTACTGGAAATGGCCAACTCATCCAGATGTGATCTTTTATACATATGAAAAACTTGTAAAAAAGTTAGATCCCCCATCACTTGTTAATTCCCGGGGGCATTTCCAGTTTCTCAATTTCTAACCTTTCACCTAACTAATTTTCAAAATAAGTAGCTAAAACATTTTCAATTAATATTAACGAAACAACATTACGTGACCCCTCATTGGAATCAGCTCATCGGGCTTGTTCCAATAAGGGGTCACATGGTGTAGTTTAGTTGACATTTTTGGGGAAAATATTGAAAAATCTAAATTGAATTCATGAATGGTTAATATCATCTGTGCTGGGTAATAGGTTAATTTTGGATTGACCAGACTAGTTAAGCGTTTGTTCATTGTTATCAAAATTTCCTTCAACATTAAGTTTTGTTTTGCATGCAAATCGAAGCAGTTAATAAAATATGTTCACACAATTTGATCTATTAAATTATTCAATGATGGAACAACACATTCATACATGTACTGAATATTTCTTTTAAGCAAGTAGCCAGAAGTAATTAGTTTTTCCTTCAAATCGGTGAAGAGCAGTAAGAATGAATAGCCAGAATAAATAAAGTATTTAAATGCAATGGATATCATCCTACCAAATGAGGCTCTATTCATTTTTCACAGGTCTGGTATATTTACAGAGCTGTTTACTATCATTGATTTTTTGTTTTGTTTTGTGTGGTTTCTCTCACTTAGAAATAATTCAGAGTTGGCCAAGTAATTTAAGCTCTTTACCCCCAAAATTGAATGTACAAAGTCAGTGAAATTTTAAATCTGAACCTTTTTTTCAGAGACATAGTTTATTACCCCTCAATGGAACAAGCTCAATGAGCCTGTTCCAGTAAGGAGTCATAAGCTACATTCCAGAAGCAAAAATGATTTTTTTTTATTATTATTATTCAAAAGAATAATTGGTACTGTCTTCTTTAACTTGCTTTAGGAAAATGGGTTAGTTGATGAATTTTACTGAACAAAATGTAACTTGAGTCACGTAACCTGAGTCACGCTGTGTTTTTTCCATATCCTTTAATGTTGAAGTATGATACATCCCAGATTTGCTTACAAATCTTCCTGTAAACATACTTGGTCGTACCCTGTTTGATACAAGTAGAGTTTGCTGGCTTCAATTTGAAACCTCAAAGAACTTTTGTTTACAATTTTTAGTAATTTTTAGTCATGTCCTTTTTCGGTAACCTGAGTCACACACTTTTCTTACTTGATAAAAACCAAAGGCTTCACTTGGGGGACTATTTGTTTACTGAGTTGAATAGAGTGGGCAGCTAAGTTGATATGCATGAAGAAGAGTCTTTCAAAAAACACCCTTATTTATTCAGCAGCAAAATGAATTCACAGAAAATTCTCTGAATGTAACCTGAGTCACGGTGGAACTCACCATATGCTCAAAATCATGAGGCTGTTCTGGCCCCAGTTGCACATAATTAAGTTGATATATATATGGTGAGAACTTTGTGCCATTCATAGTCAGTCAGTGATGCCGGGTGGATAGGCCAGTCTAAATGAAGTGGGTGGGACAAAGTTTTTACTGCCTGTCAGTAGATATTTCCCTCCCCCCACACTTTCATTTTCAACTTGTGCTGGGATACTTGAAGATTTGTGTGTTCCTTGTAAGCAAATGTCCAAGGTCTTCCCAATGAAAAAAATATACTTTTCATGGCAATTGGAACACCATGGGTACATTTTTTTTGCTCATGTACCAAAAAAAGTGGAGGTATAACTACAGCAGAATGACCCAAGAAATATGGTGAGAATACATGAACCAGTTTTAGAGATTTCAGCCATGAATGTATAGAAGGTTGACATTTGTTAGGAAGAGGGTGTTGCCCACCACCCTTGCCATATGACTATGCCACTGGGTGAGAGCCCAGTTGCATTTTGTGATCCAAGGTGCCTCAGCTCCTGCATAGGTTCCTCACTGAGAGGATCTGAGAGATGGGGAAGTCACCTCAGGGTAAAATTAATAGCATAGTAGTGATTTTTAAAAAGTGGATATATATTGGCAAAATCTGACTCAAAATATACTTTATCAGGCACTATATTTTTGGTTATGACATTTTGTTGAGCATAAATTTTGAGGCTATTTGCAGGGTTGCAGGTGTTTGCCTATTATAACAACACTAATCTCACAAATGTATTTATAAACTCAGTTCTTTTTTAACTGGTAGAGTGTTAAATAATATTTGGCCATCAAAATTTGGTCACGTCTTTGCCTTGTTAAAGTTTATCAGAGAGTATCTATGAGCACTCTCCAATGAATTGTAACAAGGCAAATTTATTTATTTATTTGAGTTTAACAACACTTTCGACAGCATGGTTCATCTTGTGTTGGAAACAGGGCAAATCCTCACAGACTAAATAATATAACTTCAAAGATACTTTGATGTACATCCACCTAATATGAAGGCTTTATGTTGTGGCACCTCCAATTCAGAATAAAACCCAAATACAGGCTTCCAGAACTCAACCTTGTTAACAAATTCCATCCTGTGATTGGGTCACTTTCTTTAATGTTCCCAGAAATTCCATTCAGTGTTGAGGTATCTTCAGTTTTCATCAAAGACCAGCTTTGATTGCTTTTCAGTTGCTATTACTGAATTGTATGAAAATCATGTCGGTAATCAGCATGGTGGAAGCTTAAAAAAATCTTGTTTGTAGATCTTTTAGTACAATATTATGATTAGAGGCTTTTCATTTTGGCTGTGACTGTGAAATTTGGATGCCTTGATGATGTAGTTGGAATATTGGACTGTAAGAATTATAGTTCATTGTCGACATTGCTTGGAAACCTTAAATTTGCATTAACCCTTTACCCAATGAAATGGCAAAAAATGGCCAGCGCAAGTCACAAAAATTACCAATTTTCATATTTTTTTTCATTTTTTGTCTCAAAAACATAGATTATGACCCCTCTTTGGAACGAGCTCGCCGAGCTTGTTCCAAAGAGAGATCATAACCTATGTTTTTGAGACAAAAAATGAAAAAAATTAATTATTCAAGAATTTTGTTTGCAAGTGTTGTCTGTTTTTCATGTTAGGTAAAGGGTTAAACAGTGGTAGGGATTAGTGATATTGGAATTAGCATGACTGGTGGCATAAGAACAGCTATTATTTATGTTAAAAGTAGGGGAAGTTACACTCTATCTTCTATTTCAACATTATTTATCAGTGCTGTTGATTTGAAAATACAAGGAGAGCTGAAAACAACACTTCTAAAAATCACAAGAAGAGTGATTTCACTCACTGCTCTTACTTTTTTAAGAAGAGTGAAAACATTTTTCATAATCTGATTAGAATGTACCTTACTATAGTGTCAAGAAGAAATTCATCAACATTCTGATTCATGACTTTATACTAAGCCAAGGCAAAAATATGCTGACAAAATTGCATCTCCCTCAGTAATTTGAATAGCGGCATCAGGGATGTTTAATTATGATAGCCTTTACTCAGATTTATGGAAAGAAGAAATGCAAGATTTGTGAGATTTGTCTCTTGAAGCTTTCTTGGGGATGTTTAAATCTCCAAAACCTCAAACCTTTTCAATGAAGAGCATCCATTCTCTGACTTTATAAAGCTAACCAATTTGTTCTCATAAGAAAGGTTTCAACATGAAGGCGCACAAGTTTCGATCTATTGAGCGTTCGAATAAAAGCAAACATAACTGAACTTGATGGAATTGCATGTGGCAGCGGTGTTCAAAGGTGTTAATTGTCATTTAGGAAAAGTATTTATCGAATAGAAATAAAGCAAAATCGATCTTTCCCTGAAAATTCCCTCGTATATTGTGGTCAGGGTTAATTAAAATGACACAACAGTTTGCAGGTACACTGTTCACACCTCATTTGTGTGTTTTAAGCAGTGTAATGGTATCTCAAATCTTTGCCTGGTAAGACCACACAAAGTAGATCTTCTGTTTCTCAGGCCATTATATGTGAAATTGCATGCGTGCGAGCAGTTTTTTATTTTATTTTTTATTTCAGTAATTACTTCTTTGCCATCAAAAGTTCATGTTCTTGGTTCAAGTTATAGGCCTCATAATCTACAGAATAGCATGGGTGGTGGTGTATTTCATCCCTTGAGTGCAAGAAGGCTTTGAAATGCTAAAGCATTGCAAAGCCTTCTTGCACTCAAGGGACAAATTCATCAATTTTTTTAACTTGGGTAAAATATCATTTAATTTTTATTTTTTTAAAGTTTAATTTGGTTATAAAAAGAGAGCATGCGGCAGCCAAAATGACCATGTGGGAGGGCCTGAGAAACAGATTTTTTATTTTTTTAGGCCTAATTTAATCTTTTTTCTTGAAAATTAGTGAAGCGCAAAAAAGAGAGCTTGTTGTTTCCAACTTAGAAGTGCGAAAAAGCAAGAGTGCAATAGTGCTCCTCAAATTGACAGCACTGATTTATGTACGATTTCCATCTGAACTGGATGTTTTCTGAGACAATGAAGATAACTGATAAAAAGCTATTTTCCTATGAAAAAGATTAAAGAGAAAACGAAGCAAGCAGCTAATTTCAAATCGAACCGATTGTCCACGAAAGATTCCAAATCAAATCGAATGTCAAATCTTTGCAGCACTCTATTGAGATGTACAGCAATGTGCCAATTATCAGCATGGTTATCGACATTGGGTAATAAATGGCTTAAATTTGGAATTTGCTGATATTTCAAATATCTATAATTTTTAGCTTAACTTGACAAAGTCAAGGTAAGCTATTGCCATCGTGCGTACGGAAGTCTGTGAGTCTGTTCACATTTTCCTTTACCACAGGCTCCACCCTGTAGTCCGATCGCCACGAAATTTTGATATGCAGGTTTGGGTCATGTCAAGATGAGAACGTCCCCTTCTGGTTGCGATCGGTAAATCGTGATGGCTGCCCGAGCCCAAAACCCGAAAACCTTTAACACAGTCTACAGGTTGAATTTATGGAGGGATTTCATTATAACTTGGTAGATTGACTCCATATAATGTCTAGATAAGAATGTCCTCTTTTGGTTGCGATTGGTCAACTGTGATGGCTACAGGGGTCCGAAGCCCAAAAACCTTTTGCACAATCTACAGGTTGTATTTATGAAGGGATTTCACTGTAACTTGGTAGCATCATGACTCCAGATCATGTCTAGATGATAACGTCCCCCTTTGGTTGCGATCATTCAGCCAGGTGGCTGCCCGAGCCCAAAACCTAAAAACCATTTGCACAGACTACAGGTCGTATTTAGGAAGGGATTTCATTGTAATTTGGAAGGATGACTGACATCCCCCTTTTGGTCGCTATCGGTCAACCATGATGGCTGCCCAAGCCCAAAACCCCAAAACCATTAGCACAGTCTACAGGTTGTATTTGTGAAGAGATTTCATGGTAACTTGGTACGATGACTCTGTATAATATCTAGATGAGAATGTCCCCTTTTGGTCATGATCTGTCAACCTTGACGGCTGCCCAAGCCTGAAACCCAAAAACTTTTAGCACAGTTTGCAGGTCATATTTAATATGAAGGGATTTCATTGTAACTTGGTAGGATGACTCTGTATGATGTCTAGATGATAACTTTCCCATTTGGTTGCGATCTGTCAAACATGATGACTGCCCGAGCCCAAAACCCAAAAACCTTTAGCACAGTATACAGGTCGTATTTATGGACTAATTTCATTGTACCTTAGGAGGAGGACTCCATATAATTATCAGATGAGAACGTCCGCTTTTGGTTGTGATCGTTCAAGTGTGACGGCTCCCCAAGCCCAAAACCCGAAAACATTTAAAACAGACTGCAGGTCGTATTTATGAAGATATTTCATTGTAACTTGGTAGAATGACTCCGTATAATGTCTAGATGAGGATGTCTCCTTTTGGTTGCGATCGGTCAACCGTGATGGCTACACAGACCCGAAGCCCAAAAACCTTTAGCACAGCCTTCAGGCCGTATTTATGAAGGGATTTCATTGTAACTTGATAGGATACCTCATTTTGGAATACTTTCACTGTTGGTACCTTTGGTTGACAAACATTAACTGTGATGGCCACATACATTAACTGTGAGGGCCACATTAACCCACTCCTCAGTTCTTTAGTAAGTCTACACCTCAAATTATTTTTATTGAAAACATAGCATATAGGGAACAGAAATTAACATATTCCCAATTATCACAATTCTTGTCTTATTTCATAATCCTTTCATAAACATTTGAACATTATCCTTATCAAACACAACACACAGTCAAGTTAAGCTATAGTGTCATTGACACTTTCATTATTTTTTAATTATATATTATTGGTGTCTAGAGGAAGCTTCCTTTCAATGTCGGACCACCAGTCAGCTGAGACAAGTTTACCGCAAGTGACCAATTTATTATGGTTTCCGTGGTGGCCATCTTAAATTTGGTTTCTGTCCAGTAACTAAAGAGGGAGCATGGTGGCTCAGTGGTAGACTGTTGGATTTCTATGCTAGAGGTCCCAAGTTTGATCCCCATCCAGGACACCCCACCTTGTTTCCTTGGGCAAGGCACTTTATCCCGGTTGCCTACATTGGGGCATGATGACGCCATGTACTAAAGTGTACTGCAAATCGATGGTGCACATGTCTTCAACCGTGGTAACCCTTATTGAGCGGAGCTGGAACAGAGTTAGAATGTTGATGAGCTGACGGTTACATGTCGATGCTCGGTGGTTCTCTCCAGGTACTCCAGCTTCCTCCATCTGCAAAATTGTCAAGGTCACAATTATCCATTGTGCATAATAATGTGACCTTAAACACCAATAAATAAATAAATAACTAAAGAACCGCTTATTTGATCAAATCATAATTTTAGGGGTTACTTGTGGATGACTAGACAATGCCTCGTTTCGATTTTGGGCCAGCTTGCCATTTCAGTTTATCTGCCATGGCTGTCATATTGAATTTGATTTCTGTCCAATAACTAATGAATGCCGACTTGAATCATTTTTAGCTCAAATTGACAAAGTCAAGCTGAGCTATTGCCATCACTTCTCATCCGTCGGTGTATGTACGTATGTACGTACGTTAGTACATTAGTATGTTAGTACGTTAGTACATTAGTATGTTAGTACGTTAGTACATTAGTACGTTCGTCCACAGTTTCCTTTGGCACACCTCACAGGTCGCATTTATGATCAGATCACTTTGAAACTTGGTATGCTTGTTTGGGGTGACCTCTAGATGGCAGCTATCGATTTTCTTCAATTTCCGTCAAAAAATGTTGCCGCGGCCAACGTTCTTAGAACTTAGTTTAGTCAAACCTCAATATTTCCCTTTGGCACACCCTACAGGGCACATTTATGATTGGATTACTTTGAAACTTGGTATGCTTGTTTGGGGTGACCTCTAGATGGGAGCTATCGATGTTCTTCAATTTCCGTCAGAAAATGTTGGCACGGCCAATGTTCTTAGAACTTAGTTTAGTCAAACCTCAATATTTCTCTTTGGCACACCCTACAGGGCACATTTATGATCGGATTGCTTTGAAACCTGGCATGCTTGTTTAGGGTGACTTCTAGATGGGAGCTATCGATTTTCTTCAATTTCCGTAAAAAAATGTTGCCGCGGCCAACGTTCTTAGAACTTAGTTTAGTTAGACCACAATATTTCCCTTTGGCACACCCTACAGGGCACATTTATGATTGGATTGCTTTGAAACCTGGTATGCTTGTTTAGGGTGACCTCTAGATGGGAGCTATCGATTTTCTTCAATTTCCATCATAAAATGTTGCCACGGCCAACGTTCTTAGAACTTAGTTTAGTCAGACCACAATATTTCTCTTTGGCACACCCTACAGGGCACATTTATGATTGGATTGCTTTGAAACCTGGTATGCTTGTTTGGGGTGACCTCTAGATGAGAGCTATCGATTTTTTTCCATTTCCGTCAAAAAATGTTGCTGCGGCCAATGTTCTTAGAACTAAGTTTAGTCAGAAGACCTCAATATTTCCCTTTGGCACACCCTACAGGGCACATTTATGATCGGACTGCTTTGAAACCTCGTATGCTTGTTTGGGATGACCTCTAGATGGGAGCGATCGATTTTCTTTCATTTCCATCAAAAAATGTTGCCACGGCCAATGTTCTTAGAAATTAGTTTAGTCAGACCTCAATATTTCCCTTTGGCACACCCTACAGGGTACATTTATGATTGGATTGCTTTGAAACCTGGCATGCTTGTTTTGGGTGACCTCTAGATGGGAGCTATCGATTTTCTTCCATTTCCGGCCGTCAAAATATGTTGCCGCTGGCAATGATCTTTGAACTTAGTTTAGTCAGGCATCAATATATTCCTTTGGCATGCCATGAAGGGCACATTTATGATAGATCGATTTAAAACTTTGTATGCTTGTTTGGGGTTACCTCTAGATTGGAGCTATCGATTTTCGTCAAAAAATGTTGCCACTGGCAATTACCTTCGATGAACTTAGTAAAAACTTAGTGCAGTTAAGCATCAATATTTCCCTTTGACACACCCTGCAGGGCACATTTATGATTGGATCGCTTGCAAACTCGGTGTGCTTGTGTGGGGTGACATCTATATGGGAGCTGTTGATATTTTTATACTGTACCAATGATCCAGACTTAGCTGGTGCTAACTCTAAAATATTTAGGGCCAAACGCAAATTTTACCCCCAATCCCCAAAATTTGCATCTGAGACCGAAAAATACATGTCCTATATGGTCCTCCATACTTTTACTCCACTGCGCATGCGCAGTGTCAAGGAGGTCTCGAAACTGCCGTCGAAAGTCATTCTTTGTTTGGCCCTCAATAGAGTTACATTTCACTGTTATTTGTGCTTGTAAATCTCAGTTTTAAAGATGCCAGACGCATATTTATGAGAGAAATGGTGGATATATGGTGGAAGTTAAAAAATTTATAGTAATTTATATATTTTTTATACTTACCAATGACCCAGACTTAGCTGGTGCTAACTCTTAAAATTCTAGGGCCAAACACAAATTTTGCCCCCCAATCCCCAAAATTTGCATCTAAAACCAAAAGAAATCATGTCCTGAAGGACCTCCATACTTTGCCCTCACTGTGCATGCGCAATGTCAAGGACGTCCCGAAATTGGCACCAATTATCATTCTTACAAGCATTACCTGGTCAGCGCTATGTACTCAGCGGGGAGGTATGAGTTCCCAACTCCTGGGAGGGCCATCCCTGTCTGGGTCATTGGTAAGTATAAAAAATATATAAATTACTATAAATTTTTTAACATTTTTATACTGTTCGAATGACCCAGACTTAGCTGAATAGTAAAAAGGCTGGAGGGCCTAGGACATAGAGGAAAATCCAATAAGCTCAACTATATAAATAGAGTCAACCCCTCAAGGAGAAAAGGAGTATTAGGCTTTACATGTATCTTTCTTATTTTATGTTAAATTAGAAAGATACAATACCCTTCATAATTGAGCATAATAACATTCATGTTCTCTATTAACATCCAGTATAACCCCTTATACTAATTATTTTTAAAGTAAGTCAATAAATAAAGTTAGTCCAGAGAAATGAGACTCTTTATATTCTTTTAAAAGTGTCCGAGGATTGTATATTAACGCCCGCTTGACACTTGACATATACAAATGCTTCACACCGAGCTACACTTTAAAAATAAGACATGAATTTTTAACATTAATATTACACTTTAAAACCATCCCGGTAACGACTCAGAATTACTGACTCCGGAGGAGGAATCCCCTTGCTTTTCACTATAAAGCAGGTGACCTAAGGGAACAGCCTCCCCCCCCCCCCCCCTTCCCCTTGCCCTGGGTCAAATAGCCCAGAGCGAAGAGGGTAGCAGGACAGAGTCACTGCCAGAACAGAAAGCCTGCATAACTATAGTTGCAATTGTTTAGTGGACGACATTCTGAGCAACAGATAACGGACCTAAACAATGCAGGTCTCCAGAAATGGACTCAATATTTCTGAGATTAAAATTTGTGAATGTGGATGGCTGAGACCAATAAGCAGCCTTCATTAAATCTGTAATAGCAACACTATTTGCGTAAGCCCAAGATGTAGAAAGAGCTCTTACTTCATGAGCCGAAATCTTAAGCACAGACTGCTGAGAAGAAGATATATTATCATAAGCAGTACGGATAGTTAATTGAATCCATCTAGCAATAGAATGGTTCGAAATGTCCTTTCTATTATAGCGGGGGAGGAATTCGTCACATACAGGTGAATTGTGCACTTGGTGATACCTTCTTGAAATTTGGCACACTGTTAGTGTAGGCTATGAGGTTCTCAAAAACGATCGGCTACAAGTTGACACCGACCGGTGGCGACCAGTAGCGGCACAATCCAAAATGGCCGCCAGCGGCTGAAGGGAACCTCCTTTTCGACGGTCTACCGACTATACATCCGATTGTAAGGGCGCGAAAGTGAACTCTGATCCACGCACGTGTTGGAAACAGACGTGGGAGATGATGTAGAATAAAACGAGATTCTCTATACGGACGCATCAATTTCTTGGAACTTGAAAAGAGCGTTGTTTCTCCGGGATCAGCGTCATTCAGGCAAACCTGAATGACGCTGATCCCGGAGAAACAACGCTCTTTATGAAGCAGTCTCTTTGCCATACAATCTCTTGTTTGGCGTAATTCCGCAAGCAATTCTGATTTGTCTGTCGAAATTAATTCGAGAACGCGATTGTTCACAAAAATCATTCACAGAATGAGTGAGAATCCTCTTCGTGTACGGACTAGTACTGACTGGGAACGTTGTTGCTTTTGCCAGCAAGACAGTTCCAAGAAATTGATGCGTCCGTATAGAGAATCTCGTTTTCATGACGCCTATAAAGCTATTGAGGAAGACATAACGCGCTTCCTAGATAATGGCGTTGAGCTTCCATATAATTTGACCATTGATTGTTTGATGAGAGAGAGTGATGAGTGTATGTCGATGTCACTGTTGACGAATAAGGCAATATATCATAAGACATGCCGTGACAGTATTCGGACTCACATCGTACAGCGCGTGCTACACAAGCGAGAGCGAAATGAGGCAGTGGCATCCTGCTCCACGCTGAGTCCTAAAAGAACACGGACAAGTTTTGAATCTGGCTGTGACAGGAAACTGCCCCAGTGTGTTTATTGTCACAAACGCGAAGGTGACAGCAGTGAGCCTATTTGCAGATCAATGTCTGATAACAATAAACTCAAAATTATGGCAAAGGAAGCCGAGAACTGGGTTGTTTTTTCTCGGGTCAATGCAGCATTTGATTCCGCTGCTAGTGATCTTTACTATCACAAAACCTGTTATTGTAAGCTTGCCAATGAAGCACGAGCGGCTAAATCTAAAAAGTCGAAGAACGCCGAACATTCCGCGTCAGGCCTGCCCTATGACCCTCTCGTTATGGCAGAGCTCATAACATTTGTTGAACACAACGATTCCGCGATGAAGCTTGTCGATCTCAAGAATCTGTACAGTCGGAGGTTGAAGCAAGTCGGTTCTGATTGGCTTAGTGAAGAAATACATTCCACTCGATTCAAAGAACATTTGTTGCAGAAATTGGGCGATGGCTGGGACGCCTTCACACAGGGTAGAGATGTGTTTATTTCAAGTAGGTTTCGAGTTGGCTCCTTGTTGTCCGAATCTTTAACTCGTATAGTGTCTGAGGAAGAGGCAAAAAAGATAGTTGATGTGGGTCTTCTTCTGCGTAAACACATACTCATATCTCAAGCTCCTTTCACGGGATCATTTTCATCTTATTGCTTGAGCGAGCCTGTACCCAACTCACTCCTGACTCTTCTTAGAGTTCTACTTGAGGGCACATGTAGTATACAGAACTTAGGCGATGATGAGACTGTTAATGCCAAGACTCGAGTGGCTTGTACTATTTCACAGATGTTGATCAGCAATTCAGCGAAACGCTCCGAACATGCACAAAATGTTCACCAGAGACGTGACAGAGAAACTCCAATGCCTCTTTATGTGGGTTTGAAGTTGCATGCCCATGATCGTATGAAAAATCTTATCAGAGATTTTCATCAAATGGGACTCTCTGTCTCTTATGATCGCGTAATGGATGTTCGCAGGAGTTTCGCGAGAGCTGTTTCACTGCGGTTCAAGAACGAAGGTGTTGTAGTCCCAGCTAACTGCAAACGTAATGTTTTCTCGATAGGAACCACTGATAACATTGATGTATCTGGTAGATCTGATATGCATGGTACGTCCATCACACTCATTGGTCAACTGAGCAGGGACAATGTGGGTACTGATCCCCCACCACTGAGTTTAGATGTTCCAGAAGACACACAAATTGAACTCCCAGACGACTATGCATTTGTTCCTTTCGTTGAAGACTTTGGTGGGGACATCAGGCTTGAATCTCCAGATGAATGTAATGTACGGCCCAATGAATATGCAGATTTGAACGTGGGAGAGAATGACTGGTTGTCTCATGTGTCACAGATCAGCAATAAAGGGAAGGTTGATGGCAGCTGGCAGCTTGATGAAGTCCCTGTGACCTTTTCAGGCTTCTTTTCAAAACATGAAGATCAAGACAATGTCAAACCTCGTGCAGTTATTGGGGTATTCCCTGTTTTCAGTGAGCAGAAAGCGGACTCACTCAGTATGCAGAAGCATGCTATGTATGTGGTCAGGGAAGCTACTGCTTTCGTAAACCCCGGCCAGATACCTGTCATTGAAGGTGACTGTCCGTTGTATGCCAGGCAGAAAAAATGTCAATGGCTGTTCCCAGAGGAGATAGGTGAGGATCGAATGGTGTGTATGATTGGATTCCTGCATCTTGAAATGTGCACCCAAGAAGCTGGTGGTAAGCTTATGGGTGGTTCTGGTTGGGAGCGAATGTTTCACCTCGCAAAGATATTCACACCCGGTGTAGCATCATCCCTACTTGGTGGGAAACATGTCAAGAGGACGCGACAGGCATATCTTCTCACTCTAGCTTGGCTTGAGATCCTCAGAAAGAATGCTTATGAGATTTACTGTCAGCAGACTGGGCCCCATGAGTCATTTGAAATGTGGGAACAGAGGATTCTTTCACAATCTCCAACTGCGCGCTATTGGGGTGAAATCGTTCGGAACTTTCTCTTGACAAGCTGTCAATTCGTTCGGAACCAACGAATCGGTAACTGGCCTGGTACACTGTGTTCTATCGATGAGTTGTGCAGTTACTTTTTTGCCCTAGGACATACAAATTATTGTCGGTGGGTCCCCGTATTTCTGAGAGACATGTCTCAGCTACCCAGGCGGCATCCTTCAATCCACAACAAATTCATGGAAGGCCATTTTGTGGTCCAGCGTAGTGAGAGGAAGTTCAGTATGATGGGTTTAGATCAGAGCCAAGAACATAGTATCCAACTACTCAAAGAAGACAGTGGTCCAAAAGGTCTCTATGGCCAGGCTGAAGAGAAAGTCGTTATTGAGCTTTCAAGGTCAGAAGTTCTGCGTGTTATAGATGAGTATGAATATGCAAGTTTCCACACAACATCATCAGATAACACGGAACACCCGGAAAGTTCGGTATCAGAGCAGAAAAAATTTCTGAATCAATTGAAATCTCTCCTCGATCTGGTGAATCAGGGACTCATTATCAACCCTTATGATGAAACTAGTGGTCAGCTGGTGACATTAGATACTGGTGAATATATGGACCCCGAAGTTAGTAAGAGTTTACGGTCATTACCCGAAAGGGGCAAGCATTTATATTCCACTTTCTTGAAGGAAAGGCTTGTGGAATGCACCGTACCCCTGAATGATGTTATTCCCAAGGCAAATATATATACCTTCCTTAACCCACCCCCAGCCAACCTGGACAAAGGCCGAGACAAACTCATGTCAAGTAAAGCAACTGCCGCAATAGTTACCCAGATGTTCGTTTCACTGCAAGCCCGGCCTGATTCAAACATGGATGAGTTTTTCATGCACGAGAATGCACGTGATCCGCCAGCATTATCCGATAGAGGTAAGCTACGGAGTGGGACAAAATCTCAAATTCTCAATTGTTTACCAGCTATTCCTGCACAAGGGAAGAATTCAGCAGCTAGACAAGCTTCAGTTGTCATCTTGGATATGCCTGCTGTAGTCCATGTAATCAAACCACAGAAAGCGGATCTGTTTGGAGAATATGCTCGATTGCAATTATTGCCATACATCGAATCTCTGATTAACACGAACACCACAAGGGTTGATGCGATCTATGACTGTTACCCCGAAGGCAGTTTGAAGAATCAGACGCGAGCAAAACGCCTCGGTGAGACAGCAGTTAGGTTGATACGGGTGTCCGAGAACGTCCCTTTACCTAAAGGGAAGAATTGGCAGGCATTCTTGAAAGTTAGTGAGAATAAAGACGAATTTTTCAAGTTCCTGTCTGCTGAACTGCTGAAATTAACATCAACATCCGAGTACCAGTTGTTAACGACATCAGGAGAATATGTACTATGCAATAAGGATGTTAGCTTATGTGACATATCTCCATCGAACCACGAGGAAGCAGACACGCGCATGATGCTTCATCTCAACCATGCAGTCTCACAAGGTCACAAAATAGCTTTTCTTCGCACGGTTGATTCTGATGTCGTCATTCTGTCTTTGCACCATTTCGCAACATTCCGTGACCTTGGACTCAGTGAGCTGTGGATTGGGTTTGGAATTGGAAAGGCATATAAAGATATGCCAATTCATGAGATAGCTTCACAACTTGGACCTGATTACTGTAAGGCCCTGACTTTCTTCCACGCCTTCACAGGTTGTGATGTAACATCCAGCATGCTCGGCATTGGGAAGAAGACAGGATGGAATGCATGGATGAATTTTCCCGCATCAACTGAAATGATGATAGAATTGACTGAGAATCCGCAAGTCTTTTCAGAGGATTCCCCTCATATGCAGCATATCGAAAAACTCACCATACAGATGTACAGTAACAGTTGTGTCAGTACACGTGTCAATGATGCGAGACGGCATATGTTCACACATGGCCTTAAGTCTATGGAAAACATCCCGCCCACCAAAGCAGCTCTGTATCAACATGTAAAAAGGGTAATTCTTGTGTCATCTTTCATTTGGCATCGTGCTCTGCAGAAACACTTATGTGTGCCAGACCCATCACAGTACGGATGGGAGTGGAATCCACGTCTCAATATTCTGGTCCCATTTTGGACTCACCTAGGAGACGCAAGTGCTGCATGTGCACTGATGCTCCACTGTAGTTGTGCCAAGGCCTGCAAGGGCAATTGCAAATGCTTGAAAGCTGGATTAAGGTGCACACCTTTGTGTAAGTGTGAAGGTGGCTGTTGTAACAATATTGAGTAGTATACTGTCATGTTAGGACCAGTCATCTCCTATTCTGGTATTTTTTTTTCCATTTTCGGCCAGTTAACACATGTCATGTTTCTAGTTGAGTTGATTTTGCTAACAAATGTTCATCCCATGTGGCTTGCTACATTGTCCGGGGTATAGGAATACAGTTTTAGATTTCGGAAAATAGTCTGTTATTTACTGCACAAGACGGTGTTAATTCATGCATAGCATGATACAATATCCCCAACTATTTTGCCTCTGTACAACAGTTGATACCTTCGTTCACCCGTGTGTTCATCTATGGTATCCTTGTCTTTCTCTGGCCATAGGCCACATGTGACTAGTCAGTTCCTACTCCATAGCAAATCAACTTGGAAATCCTTCATCTTGTAGCGCACTCATGTCTCAATGAATCCATACCTGAGTTGATCTAATAAATCTAACGTAAGGTATCAAATTGCCATACCGGATCATATTTCGATAAGTTATTCGCTAAAACATTTCGACCACTCATCGACATCAAAGGTCATGTTTTGGCTCCCAGTGGTGGCTATATCTCTATATCCCTGGTAAAGTAGCATACCATGAGGGATGGGCATTAAGTGTCGGCAACATTAATCCTGACTTGGAACACACCACATCTTAACTGGCCGAAAATGAAGAATACTACTTGTAGTCAAAAAATATTCCTGTACCTCGAATGACTGCAAACATACACTCACCCCTTCTAGTCCCATTTTGCCAATGTTCTATACTGGCAAGATAACATTGTATAATTAACAACGGGAACTAATGCATCCCGAGTTCATTCCAGCACTGCCCTTGCTGGCAGACGTGTCGCTATGGTGTTGAGATTGAACCAGAACTCCTCTAGAAATTTGATAGTTTTATTTTCTTAGAAAATAAATCTATCGAAAATGCCGGAAGTTGAGAATAGACTGTCACTTTAATTGGATTATCAAATGTCCAAGTATCCCCACTGCTGCATACTATCGAGTACCCTTGTTCATGTGTTGACAGGAATCTCTCATACCATGTTCATTTGACCATTGCATTCCCGAGAAACATTCAACACTAATTTATCTATGGACGGACGATCATACTGACAGTCAGACACACAGACGCACACATCGACGGAAATTCTGATCCCATTATCCATTAATCTTCCCCCCAACTTGTTCCAAGGGCTTCACTCCATCATTCACATCAATTACAGCACATGTATGGTGTTAGGTTTGGAGCTTCAGTTGTGCGATCGGCGAAAATAGCTTTTTTTCGATCCGCTTGGCGGCCATTTTGGATTTCGCTGCTAGTGGTGGCTAGAGGATGGTGCCAACTTGTAGCCGATCGATTTTGAAATCTCTGATGCCTACCCTTACATCATGCCAAATTTCAGGAAGGTATCACCAAGTGCACAATTCTAGCGAATTCCTCCCCCGCTATTAGGCATCAGAGACAGAAAGAAGCGTTTCCGTCCCTTTCTGATAAACTGAGATCTTTGTTTTTAAATACGTAAAGCTCTAACAGGACAGAGTAAAGGCCTACGCCCGTCCGAAGACGGAAGAGCCTTAATAACAATAGGTTCCGGGTATTTATTAGGAGCCTGATTCTTAGCTAAAAATCCAACATTAGTAGTAAAGGTAATAGCGTTCCCGACACTACGATAGTGAGAATCATCCACCGAAAGTGCATGAAGCTCACTGACTCTTCTAACAGAGGAGAAAGCTAAGAGAAAAGCTGTCTTATAAGACAAGAATTTGAAATCTACTGTCACAAGAGGCTCAAATGGCTTTTCTTTCAGTTTAAGAAGAACCCAAGCTAAATTCCATTTAGGAATTAATCTAAGAGTTCTAGGTCTGTTTATCGAGAAGTTTCTAACTAACTTAGATAAAGAGACATTAGATCCAATTTGTAAACTATCATGGTGTGCATAGGTATCAGATAACATAGACCTATAACCTTTAATAGTAACAGGCTGCAGTTTGATATCGTCAAACAAGTATTCTAGAAAGTTTGCAATGTCTGGTATGGAGGGATCAAAAATATCAACAGAATGATCCCTGCACCAACGACGAAAGACCTTCCACTTAGCCGCATAATTTAGGGAAGAGGAGGTCCTCCTACAGTTAGAAATCGCGTCCACTGCTCGTCCTGTAAAATGCTTGCCATGCAAGAAGGAGCGCACAACGGAAATACGTGAAGGTTGAGACCTTGCGGGTTGTGATGAAGTTGACGCGATTTCCCCTGCGAAAGAAGATCCTCCCGTGGAGGAAGCTTTCGCGGTAATTCCCACAGCAGACATCTGAGTAGATTTATCCACGGTCTCTGTGGAGACAGAGATACTGCCAACAGAATCCTGCATTGAGGTTGTTTTATCTTTAGCAATACTTGCTGTATTAACGGCGCTGGAGGATACGCATATCCTATCATTCCGTCCCACGAGATCGATAGAGCGTCTACTGCATATGCTCGTGGATCCGGACATGGTGACACATACATCTGCAACTGATTGTTGAGATGTGTCGCAAATAAGTCTATCATTGGCCGTTCCCATTGGTAGCAAATCTGATTGAATACCTGTTTGTTGAGAGTCCACTCTGACGGCAACAAGCGACCCTTCCGTGAAAGGGAGTCTGCTAGTACATTCAGACGACCCGGTATATGACGGTCCGAAAGTAGAACTTGGTGTTCTAGAGCAAACAGAAGGATTCTTTCCGTTAAATTGAATAACGGAACGGATTGAGTGCCTCCCTGGTTCCGGATATACGCCACTACTGTCGTATTGTCGGACAGGATTTGGACATGAGCTTTCTGAATAATGTTCATCCAATGATGTAATGCAAGCCAAATCGACATCATTTCCTTGATGTTTATGTGCTTGCTTAGAAACTGCGGATCCCAAAGACGCTGGCACTTCGAATCCGTTGGGATCAATGTTGCACCCCAACCTGTTTGACTGGCATCCGTCATAATCGTAAAACCCGGATCCGGCAACTGCAGCGGAACTCCCTGAGTCAACCACTGAATGCTTGCCCAAGTCTGAATCTCTTGTTTCACTTGATCTGACAAGAGAACGTCTGAATCGAGCGAATGAATCTTCACACTCCAATTCTGAGTCAAGAAAATTTGGAGAGGACGAGTGCGCAACCGCTCCATCGGAATGAGATCCGCAGCGGCTCCGCACAGACCTATCAGTCTCATGAACTCCCTCACTGTGACTTTGTCTGCGTGAAGACAATAACGAGCGTAACAACTGATTAACTTCGCTCTGGTTAATGGCAGACAAACGAGATTGTTGTGCGTCTCAAAGCTCATTCCCAGATGAGTGAATGACTTGGACGGCACCAGATCCGACTTCTCCTCATTTATGACAAAACCGAGACGTTGGAGCAATAGAAGCAGATTCTGCACATTGTTCTGAAGCGTTAACTCGTTGCCGTACCTCTGAAGAATGTCGTCCAGGTAGGCAGACGAATGAGCTCGGAAATGCATCATTACCGAGTTCATTATTCGAGTGAAAGCCCAGGGCGCTAGGTTCAATCCGAAGCACATCGCCCGGAATTGATATACAACTCCTAGGACTGCGAAGCGTAGATACTTTCTGAATGTCGGATGTACCATGACGTGAAAGTATGCATCTTTGAGATCTATGCTTGTAGCATAATCGTTCACCCGAATACTCGCTCTGACCGATCGAATCGTCTCCATATAAAACTTCGGAGCGACGATCAGCTTGTTTATCCAGCTCAGATCTATGACTGGACGGAACGAGCCGTCTGGTTTCGGAACCAGAAACAGATGGCTGTAGAAACCCGGTGATTCCTGGTCTTCTACGACCTCTACTGCGTTCTTCATCAAAAGAGACTGTACTTCCGATAACAGAGCGTCTCTTTTCTGCGGATTTGACGGAAGCTGAGTCCATTTTGGACTTCGAGTTAATGGAGGCTTTTGTTTGAAGGATATTCTTAGTCCTTCCGAAATTACCCCTCTGACCCAGGGGTCGTCTGTAATCGACGCCCACTCGTCTGTAAAACTCGATAACCTTCCGCCAACCAGAACACGATAGAGGTTCAAACCATCACCTCCTGGACCTGCGAGGCCTGCAGAAGGAGAAACCACGTCCTCCACGACCCGCACCTCATCCCGTCGACCTCAGGACATCAGACCGGTTGTCTCGGCCCGAAGAACGTCCTGTACGTGAGTCGCTGCCTTGACGGTCTCTAGAATAAGACCTAGAGGACGCATAAGAACCTCTATAGGAACCTCTCTTGGGTGTATTTGTCCCAGAAGTACCTGTCTTACTCTTCTCTGCCGTATCTGACTTTTTGGAAGCGGAACTAAAAAGCAGAGAATCCGAAGCTTTCTTAGTAATCTTGTCATAGATTGCTGAAAGCTTGCCGTTGAAGAGAAGCTCTCCGGAGACCGAAGCGACTCTGAGAGAGTTCTTCACCTTACTATCCACACGTGTGGATGTAGCTAGGGCTGCGTCACGTCTAACCAACTCCAGGTTTGCCACTGAAAGGGCAGAGTTATACGTGGAATAAGCTACTGCCCTTGAAAGAAGTCTTAATGAGGATTGTATATCCTGGAATTCTTTCCCTTGAAGATGCAATGATAACGCCTTTGTAAGGTGGTCTGCGTATGATAAAGCGTCTAAGCTTGCTCTGTTAGACATTATTGTCGTTTCCAACGTCGCGGTTGGAATAGACATAGACGACGGTAATGACAATTCCAAGTCTTCCGCCTCGTCGTCTAAACGCAGAGGAACTCTCGGTATTCCCTGTCCTGCCATATCGAATTTATTCCTTGAATTGATGAAAGGCAGGTTGAGAGCATTAGCAGACAAGAAACCAGCTTTTCCTGTTTTGAAAGCAAGCTTATAGATAGCGTCGTTCAATAATTCAAATGTTCTTGTGACATTATTGGACTGTGTCGGAAACTCAGGGACGATGTCTCTGAACCGCTCAAAAAATTCAGTGTCCAATGACGCTATCAGTCTCTTATCCGGCATCACAGCCGTCTGGCCCGACGGAACAACTTGTGGAAGGAAGTGCCGGATGAAATCTATGGCAGCTTTATGTTGCTCCGAAAGGGATAGCTCCAAGTCCTCGGTATCCCTTTCGCCATCCTGTCGGACCTCATGATGATCTCGGTCATCCGCACCCGATGCTTCGGCGGAGCGTACTGACCCAGCGTTGTCGGATAATTCTTGATCCGATACCGATTCTGTCGGTTGCTGGGATGCTGCGATGATTTGTGCTATCTGAGCTAGCACGTCCGTCACCGAGGCCTGCGGAGTAGCGGTCTTACGCTGCTTAGCCGCCGGAAGCTCCATGTAAACTGACTCCTGCATACTTCTTTTATGCGAACGTACAGAGTCTGCAGGCCTCTTGTCCCTGGCTACCGGATGGCGTGACCTGGTCGCCGTGGAATCCCTGATCGGCGAAGCTGGCTGAATATCGGCGGTCACGTAGCCAAGGTGCGGTCGTGTGCGCTGCTGAGAGGATGAGGAAGCCTTTTGTACAGTCTCTCCGGACTGTCTATACAATGGAGCGTCCCGATCGGCGGACGTATGCTCCGCTTGCAAAACATTTTGTACAACAACATCTGGTCCCAGATGTTGTTGTACGAGAGAGGGACCTCTCTCGCTCGCAGCCCGGATGGACCTGGATGAGCTGGGAACTACTAGGCTTCCTCCGATCTCTCCTCTTATCCGCCGTCACTGGGTGTGCACCTTGAATATTTATAGTGCTTGCAACACCCAAACCTCCTTCCTGGACCGCAACGGATGAAGCCGGCTGCCGAACCATTCGATGAATGGACGCTACACCAGGCGAGCTAGCGGACGTCAACGTCGTCGATCCTACTAGGGACCTCTTAGGCAATTGGCGTATCTAGCCGCTAGCTCTTCATTTGATTGTGACGATGGAGGCGCACCTTTGGAAGATATCACCCTGTTCTTGTTCCTCTGAAATAGAAACTGATAAACTAGAGTGACCGTGCGGAGAAAGGACCGGCATAGCCCTTTCCTCGCTAACAACATACCGTGACACACGTTTCCAATGTTTGTCATCCCAAAATTCACATACTGAACAGGGATTAGTGCGAGTACACTGACTACAATTTATACAATGATCATGAAAGTCAGAGGAAGATTTCCTCTCATTACAATTTGAACAGAATCCTTTCATAGTGAAAAGAAAACAATAAGTACTAGTACTCGCACGAACCCCTGCAAACAAAGATACATAATAACATGATCCATTAACCTAGAAAAAATAAATGAAATCAAAAATAATTTTAGAAAAAAAATTTTTTCAGCAAAGCCCAAGTTTCTGAAAAGTAACGTTGAGCCCCAATGGATCCCAAGCCTAAGTGTGGACAAAAATATTAAAACTATTTTAAACAATTAATGCAACACTTACGAATAATAATAATGTATCTTATAATGAATTAAACTAGTACAAAGACAAAAAGTCCCCCTCAACAGAGACTGTTGCCAATGTAAACAAGAAGTGTAAAAACACCAGAAACATGACTCCAGGCACTGAAAATCCTGGCCCGAAATCAGTTACCAATAATACACTATCTGATGCAAAACAGAGACTTCCAGGGAAGAATCTGCAGAACATCAGATGGTAGATGCAGAACACTACACGCCTAAACACCCATGGGTGAGAACGTAAACATGGGGAAAAGAACAGAATTCATTCTGTTACCTAGCTAAATCTCCCAAGAAATTTTAGTAATAATATTACTCAAAAATATGCCAAAAGCATGGGAGAATAGCAAGGGGGGATCTAAATGACAAGGAGAGAGGAAACACTGAATAGGCAGTGAAACTTCATAGCAAGAATAACAACAACAGGCCCATGCCTCGAAAATAGGCAACTTAACATAATTTCATTAAAAAATTTTAAGTTACAGCCCTGAATATTTTCTGTCACTCATTTTTCCTCTCCTCCTTCTATATGCACTTTATATCCACCATTTCTCTGATATTTATGTGTCTGGCATCATTTAAACTGAGATTTACAAGCACAAATATCAGTCAGATGTGAACTGAAGAAGGGCCAAACAAAGAATGATAATTGGCGCCAATTTCGGGACGTCCTTGACACTGCGCATGCGCAGTGAGGGCAAAGTATGGAGGTCCTTCAGGACATGATTTCTTTTGGTTTTAGATGCAAATTTTGGGGATTGGGGGGCAAAATTTGTGTTTGGCCCTAGAATTTTAAGAGTTAGCACCAGCTAAGTCTGGGTCATTGGTACAGTATAAAAATATAGAATGTGGAGAGGAGAAAACAGTGGAAACAAATGTTCAGGGCTGTAACTTATAATTATTTTACGAATTGTTACATGTTACCTATTTTCGTGGCATAACCTTATTGTGGTCATTCTTGCTATGAATGTTCCTTTTGTTTAATCAGTGTTTCCTCTCTCCCTTTTCTTTATTCCCCCCTAGCTATTCTCCCATTCTTTTGGCTTATTTTTTGTAATGTTTATTACTAAAATTTCTTGGGAGTTTTGGCTTGGAAACACAATTATTTTCTGTTTGTTCCCCATGTTTACGTCCTCCCCCTTGGGGTGTTAAGGCATTTTGATCTGTATCTACCATCTGATGTTCTACAGTTTCTTCTCTGGAAGCCTCTGTTTTGCATCAGATAGTGTTTAAATTGGTAACTGATTTCGAGCCATGTTTGTTTCAGTGCCTGGAGTCATGTTTCCAGTTTGTTGACACTTTTGCTTATGTTGACAACTGTTACTTCTGACAATGATTACTTGTCTTCTGCTTAATTTAGTTCATAGCAAGATACTTTAATATTGTCTGTAAGTGTTACATTAATTTTTCAAAATGATTAAAAAATTTTGTCCACACTTAGGCTTTTTTGGGATCCTCTGGGCTCAGGGTTCCCATTGGGAAATTGGGCTCTTCTGAAAATTTTTTCAAAAATTTTTTTTTTGAAAATTATTTTCTTTTGAATGTTATAATGAATTATAATATATTATGTATATTTATTTCAAGAGTTAGTGCGAGTAATATGATGGTGTATACTTTTTCTGGTTGAAAAAATATTCTTCAATCGTAATGCGAGGATATCTTCCTCTAATTCACAAGTTCATTGTGTTTCTTATAGTCAATATAGTCGCATTAATTCTTGCTCTGTGTGTGTTGATTGATATCACAACGTTGGAGACGTGTGTCACGGTATTTTGTTTCGGTGAGAGGTCCATTACGGTCCTCGCTCCGTAGGGTCACTATATATTATCAGTTTCTTTTTCAGAACTCAGAGTGATGTTTCCATGATGTCTTCAATAAGTGTGTCTCCGTCGTTGCAATATTAGGGCTACTGGGAAGTGCTCAAGGTATTACGACAATTGCTGGGAGTTAGCTAGTTCTCTTGAAGGCATTGTTCCCCGCTAGTCCACCCGGTGTCGCGACCATTCCCCAGGGAAGAATGGCTCAGCACCCAGGTTAGTCTGTTGCGGTCCAGGGAAGCAGATTGGGTGATGCGAGCACTATAGAACTTCAGATGTGCACACCCAGCAACGACGGATCCAAGGATAGTACGGAGGAAGCCTGTCAGTCTGATAGCTAGCTCGTCCAGGTACCCCGGACCGTGAGCTAGAGAGGCCCCCTCTCTCTTGCATCAGCATCTGCGACACAATGTTGTTGTATGTGGTTCACTTAGTCGGAGCTTACGTCCACTCCTACTGCTTGGGACACTCCGTCGCATGACAGTTCTACGCAGCTGTTATATTGGCTTCCTCATCCTCGTCAACACACACGATCGCACCTTGGCTATGTGTCCTCAGATTTCCAGGGGATGTTCGCATATTATATAAATGCAGGATTGAACGTCCCTGGTGCTCCTGCTTTGCCGACCAAGGAATACACGTCGACCAGGTCACTCCATCTGCTAGCCAAGGCTACGAGACCTTTCCGTTTGGGACGTTCGCATATTATATAAATGCAGGAATGAACGCCCCGGGAGCTTCCAGCAGATATTCACGTAGGACCGCGGCTCCACAGGTCTCATAGGGTAACATGAACTAGGTATTGTTACCGTGATGTCTTCATAAGTGTGCTTCCGTTGTCACAGTCAAATGAAGAGTTAGCGACCAAGTGTTCATGTAGATACGTCAATTACCTGGAGTTCCCTAGTAGGATCGATGGCATTGGCGTCCGCTAGCTCGCCCAGTGTTGCGACCATTCACCGAATGGCTCAGCACCCGGGTTCGTCCGTTGCGGTCCAGGAAGGAGATTTGGGTGATGCAAGCACTATAAAATACAATGTGCACACCCAGTGACGACGGATACGAGGATGGTACGGAGGAAGCATATTAGTCCGGTTCCTAGCTCGTCCAGGTCCATCCGGGCTGCGAGCGAGAGAGGTCCCTCTCTCGTATTACAACATCTGAGCCTAGATGTTGTGGTACTAAACGTTCCTCAGTTGGAGTATACGTCCACCGCTCGGGACGCTCTGTTATATAGACAGTCCGGAGAGACTGCTCTTTCGGCTTCCTCATCCTCACGGCAGCACACGCGACCGCACCTTGGCTACGTGACCTGTGATATTCAATCAATATTGCCGACCAGGGATTCTACGGCATCCAGGTCACGCCATCCAGTAGCCAAGGATACCAGGCCTTCATTCTCCGGACGTTCGTATATTAGAGGTATGCAGGAGTGAACATCCAAGGATCTTCCAGCAGCTAAATCCTATAAGACTGCAGCTCCACAGGTCTCGGACATGCTATCGCAGATAGCACAAATTATCGCAGCATCCCAGCAACCGACAGTAATTCTGTCGGATCAGGAATTATCCGAGGAAGCTGGGTTGGTACGTTCCGCTGCAGGTTGAGGCACGGACGACCAAGATTTTCAAGTGGTCCGACAGGATGGTGAAAGGGATACGGTTGAGTTGTACTTTCCCTTTTTGGAACAACATAATTGCCGTAGAGTGCATCCGGCATCATCATCGGACGTTGTTCCTCTGGACCAAAATGCTGCGTTGCTGGATAAGAGACGGATAGCTCCACTGGACACAGAATTCTTAATCAGTTTAGGGACATCATTCCTCAGTTTCTGACATAGTCCAGATATGTTTAACGGACATTTGATCTGTTGAATGATGCTATATTTATATAACTTGCTACCTAAATGGGCAGGTCAGGTTTCTTATCGGCAATATGCTCTACATCTGCCTTTCATCAATTCATCGAATATTTTTAAACGGCAGGACAGAGCATTCTGAGAGTTCTCTGCATCTAGATGACCAGGTCAGGAACTAGTATTGTTTATCTGTCGTCTTTGTCAATTCCAACCATGATGTTAGAAATAACAATATTGTCTAGCAGGGACAGCTTAGATGCATTATCGTACACAGATCACCTTACCAGAACATTATCATTACGTCTCAAAGCAAAAAGAATTCTAGGATGTACAACCTCCTTAAGAGTTCTTTCAAGGGTCTCACATAAACTCTGTCCTTTAGTTGCATTATGGAGTTGTTTTGACGTGACGCGGCCCTGGCTACATCCACGCATGTAGATAGTAAGGTGAAAAACTCTCTCAGAGTCGCTCTGGTCTCTGGTGAGTTTTCTTCGACGGCTAACTTTCCGCAGTTTATGATCAATTAACTAAGAAAGCTTTAGACTCTGTGCTATTTAAATTCGCTTCCATATAGTCGGATTCAGCAGAGAAGAGTAATACAGGCACTTCTGGGACGAATTCGTCCAAGGGAAATTCCTATAGAGGTTCCCATGTGTCCCCTAGGTCTTATTCTAGAGACCGTCAGAGAAGCGACTCAGATAGGGGGTGTAATTCCGGTCAGATGCCCCTAGGTCGACGAGGCAAGGTGCGGGCCGTAGAGGACATGGCTTCTCCTTCCACAAGCCTCGCTTGACCAGGAGGTGATGGTTTTATCCTCGATCGTGTATTAGTGAGCGGAAGTCTGTCGAGTTTCTCAATTATTTGAGATTACGGACGTACCTTGGATTCAAGGGGTGTTTTCGGAAGGACTATATTGTTCCCCAAACGAAATCCTCTGTTAACTCGGAGTCCAAGATTGACTCGGCTTCCATCAGTCAGTAGAATAGAGGCTCGCTTCCATCAGAAGTCCAGTCTCTTCTGGAATGATCGCGATAGAGATCGTAGAAATCCAGGATTTTAAAGGTTTCTACAACCATCCTTTTCTGGTTCCAAAACCAGATGGTTCGTTCCGTACACTCATAATCTGAGCTGGATAACAAGCTGATCGTGGCTCTAAGTTTCTACATGGAGTCCATCGACTATGCTACATGCATAGATTTCTAGTTACATACTTTCACGTCATGGTACATCAGGCGTTCAGAAAGTATCTTTGCTTCTTTATCATAGGAATTGTTTCAGTACCGACCAATGTGTTCCGGTCTGAATCTAGTTCCTGGGCTTTCACTCGAATAACGAACTCGGTAATGACTCATTTCCGAGCTCATTCGTCTGCGGTATCGTCGGCCTTCCTGACATCATTCTTCAGAGGTACGGCAACGAGTTAACGCTTCAGAACGATGTGCAGATTCTGCTTCTTTTGATCCGACGTCTCGGTTTCATAAGTAAACGAGAAGTCGGATCTGGTTTTGTCCAAGTCATTTACCCTCTGGGGGATGAGCTTCGAGACGCATAACATTCTCGTTCATCTGCCGTTAACCAGAGTGAAATTAATCAGTCGTTATGCTCGCTACTGTCTTTGCTCAGACAAGGTCTCACCGAGAGATCTCATGTGACTGATACGTTGTGTGGATCTGCCGTGATTTTATTCCAATGGGGCAGTTACGCATTTGTCCTCTCCAAATTTCTTTTAACTCAGAAATGGAGGGTGAAGTTTCTTTCGCTCGATACGGACATCTTCTTGTCAAATCAAATGAATAAGAGATTCAGACTGAGGCAAGTTTTCAGTGCTTAACTCGAGTAGTTCCACTGCAATTGCCGGATCCGAGCTTTCAGTTTTGACGGATGCCAGTCAAACAGATTGGGTAATTTCATTGAACCCAACGGATTAAAGTGCCAGAGTCTTTTGTTTCCGTAGTTCCTTATCAAGCACACAAACATCAAGATTGATGTCATTTTGGCTTGCGCTATGTTATTCGAGGAACGTTATTCAAAATGTTCATATGCTAATTCTGTCCGACAACTCGACGGTATTAGCGTATTTTCGGAATTGTGGAGGCACTCATTCCATCCTGTTATTTATGTTAATTGATTGACTCTTTCGGTTGGTACTAGAACATCAAGTTCTTTTATTGGTCCGTCATATTCTGGGTCGTCTGAAAGTGTTAGCGGACTCCCTTCATGGAGAGGCCATTTGTTGCCACCAGAATGGACTTCCAACAAGCGAGTATTCAATCAGATTGCTACCAAGGAGAGCGGCCAATGATCGACTTACTTGGGACGCATCTCAACAATCAGTTGCAGACGTATGTTTCATAATGTTTCGATCTTCAAGCATTTGCAGTAAACGCTCTATCGTTCTTGTGAGATGGAATAATAAGATATACGTATCTTCCAGTGCCGTTGATTCAACAGATATTGCTCAAATGTAATTTTTTCAATGCAAATTCTGTTGATAGCTTCTCTAGCTCCACAAAGATTGTGGATTAATTTACTCAGGCGTCTGTTGTGGGACATGCAGGGGAAGCTTCCTCCACATTTCGGTCCATTCTATGGTCAGATGGATTCAGTCTACTATCAGTTCGGCTTATGATTATATCTTCATTCAGCAGTTTGTGCTTTAGTTTTAAGCTCATGAAGTAAGAGTTCTTCTACATCATGGGCTTAGACTAATAATGTTGTTATTACAGATCTATTGAGGGCTGCATATTGGTCTTAGCCCTCCATTTTCATGATTTTGTATCTGAGAATATTGAGTCCTTTCTGCAGATCTACATTGTTTAGGTCTGTTAGTCGTCTACTAAACAGTGGCAACTATATGTGTATAGGCATTCGGTTCCAGCAGTGACTCTGTCCTGCTGCCCTCTTTGCTCTGGAGTATTTGATCCAGGGCAAGGGGAAGGGAGGGGGGGGGGTGGGTGTTCCCTTAGGTCACCTGCTTTATAGCGTAAAGCAAGGGAATACCTCCCAAAGAGTCAGTAATTCCGAGTCGGTGCCGAGATGATTTTAAGGGTAAAGCCTATGTTTACTCATCTGTGTAATATTTTTTAAAGTGTTGATTGGTGTGAAGTATCTGTATATATCACATGATTGATTGGGTGTTAATATACAATCCTCGAACACTTTTAAATGAATATATTGAGTCTCATTTCTCTAGACTCCCATATTTATTGGCTTTCCTTTTAAAAATATTAGTATAAAGGGTTATACTAGATGTTTATAGAGATCATTGATATTATTGTGCTCAATTACAGAATGGTGTTGTGTCTTTCTTCTTTGACACAATAAGAAAGATACATGTAGCCTATCTCTCCCTTTCTCATTGAGGGGATAGGTCTGTTATAGGTAATTGAGTCTATTGGATTTTCCTTATGTCCTAGGCCCTCCAACCTTTTTACTATTCAGCTAAGTCATTGGTACAGTATAAAAATGTTAAAAAATTTCTAGTAATTTATATATTTTTTATACTTACCAATGACCCAGACGGGGATGGCCCTCCCAGGAGTTCGGAACTCTTGCCTCCCCGCTGCGTACATAACGCTTATCAGGCACTGGTTGTAAGAATGACTTTTGGCGGCAGTTTCGAGACCTCCTTGACACTGCGCGTGCGCAGTGGAGTAAAAGTATGGAGGACCATATAGGCCATGTATTTTTCGGTTTTAGATGCAAATTTTGGGGATTGGGGGGTAAAATTTGCGTTTGGCCCTAAATATTTTAGAGTTAGCACCAGCTAAGTCGGGGTCATTGGTAAGTATAAAAAATATATAAATTACTATAAATTTTTTTTAACTTTCTTCCATTTCTGTCAAAAAATGTTGCCGCTGACCTTTGAACTTAGTTTAGTCCAACCTCAATATTTCCCTTTAACACACCCTTTAGGATCGGATCACTTTGAAACTTGGTATGTGTGTTCGGAGTGACCTCTATATGTGAGCTATTGCTCTTTTTTCATTTCCTTAAAAAATTATTGTCGTTATCACCAGCCTTTGAACTTACTGCATTTGTGCATCAACTTATCCCTTTTGCACGCTCTGCAGGGTATATTTATGAATTTCCTTAAAAAAAAAAACCCAAACCATTGCCACAAGCAATGACCTTCTACTTAGTGCATTTGTGCATTAACATCTTCCTTTGGCATGCCTCCGAGGGCACATTCATTATCAGGTTGTTTTGAAACTTTTTAAGCTTATGCAGGGTGACAAAGATAGGAGCTATTGATTTTCTTTTCATTTCCATCAAAAACTGTTGCTGTTATCAAGAATCTTTGAATTTATTGCATTTGAGCATCAACATTCTTTGACATGGCCTGCAGGTCACTTTTATCATAGGATTGTTTTTGAACTTGGTGTGCTCATTAGCCAAGACCTTTAGATAAGAGCTATTGATTAGCATTCATTTCTGTGAAAAAAGTTGCCATTTACAATAACCTCTGAACATACTGCATTTTGTGTGTCAACATTCTTCCTAGAGCCAGTCTTTCAGTTTACATTTAAAAATGCATGGATTACTCTGACGTTGTGCACACACAATGCTGTTGAAATTTCATCAAATAACATTGGTACCAAGGATCTTCAATTTTGCCATTTTATTTATAACTTACCAAGTTCAAGTTCAAGTTTGTCAAGTTGAGCTACAGTGTCATTGACACTTTCATTATTTTTTAATTATGCTTTGTTGGTGTCTAGAGGAAGCTTCCTTTCAATGTTGGACCAGTCAGCTGAACCAAGATGGCTGCCAGTGGCCAATTCATTATGGTTTCCATCTTGAATTTGGTTTCTGTCCAGTAACTGATGAATACTGATTCGAATCAGTTTCATTTTTAGCTCAACTTTGGCGAAGCCAAATTTGAGCTTATGCCATGGCCAGTCGTCCATCTGGCCGTCTGTCCGTCAACAATTCAATACGACTCGGGCTAGAGGCCGCATTTATGAACCGATCTTTACAAAACTTCTTGGGTACCTTTGTTATGAGTGTTTTTGGGTCCAATGTGAAATTCAAGTTGGCCGCTGGCCGCCATTTTGTACAAAATTAGGTGCAATCAGATTTTTGTGCAGAACTTCCATATGAAAGCGCCGGTTTGAATAATTTTTTTTGAATAATTTTTTGTATGAATGTTTAGTACCATGGGATACATCACACATAATACGTTTTTTTTTTCTCGTGCGTAAATTATGCAAATTAGACTAACTTTGATGTTTTTAGCTCATCTTGACAAAGTCAAGCTGAGCTAATCTCATCGCTTCCCATCCGTCGTCCGTCAACACCATGTTTTGGTCTTCTCCTCCAAAGCCACTGGGCCAATTCAAGTGAAAGTTTGTGTGAGTGATGGTCCCAAAGGGGCATTTCATTTTTGTTCAACTCAGCATGCCCAGCCCCATAGGGAGGGAGTGGGGGAAAATGCTCCAAAATATTTTAAAAATCTTCTTCTCAAGAACCAGTGTGTACAATGACTTGATATTTGCTATGGAGCTTCCATATGAGGTGTAGAATCAAGTTTGTTCAAACGAAGTTCGTGAAGTAATATTTGGCTTTGTAATAGGAGGGGTAAGATTTTTGGCCCCGCCCAAAATTTCTATTTTCTGAACTGATGGTCCGGTATGAACCAAATTTGGTTTGTGGTAGTATTGGGTCATAAGTACTTGACCCATGCAAAAAAAAAAATTCCTGCATCCCCATGGGAACCCTGGGAGCTAAAAATAGAAATATTTTCAAATGCCCATATTTCCCAAACCCCACAGAACAGAGAGCTTTTATTTGGTATGAAGTATCCTTATGACCAGTAGAATTGAATGGTAAAAAAAAATTGCCATCGGTTATGTTAGGGTGTTCTGTAATGGGGATCGAAAAAATGCTGAGTCAGCATATTTGCAAAAATTTTAAAAAATCTTTTCTCCAGAACCAATCATCAGAATCTTTTGATATTTGGTATACAGCATTCATAGGGAGGTCAGATAAAAGTTTGTTGAAATAAAGCTCATTGGTTCATATTTGGGCTCTCTACAGGAGCCCGAAGTTTTAACATAGGGTAATATGGGGAATATTCTTTAAAAATCTTCTTCTTCAGAACCACCAGTCAGAATCTTTTAATATTTGGTATACATCATTGTTATGAGGGTCAAATTCTAGATTGTTCAAACCAAGTCCCTAGGGTAATATTTGGGCTTCCTATGGAAGCCCAAATTTTATCTTTGTTCAATATGGAGGGTAATTTAAAAAAATCTTCTTCTTCAGATCCATCAGTCAGAATGCTTTGATATTTGGTATGCAACATCTCTATGGGGGTCAGATTCAAGTTTGTTCAAATCAGATCCCTAGGTATATATTTGGGCTCACTATGGTAGCCCAAATTTTTACTTAGTGCAATATGAGAAAATTTCTTTAAAAATCTTCTTCTTCAGATCCACCAGTCGGAATGCTTTTATATTTGGTATACAACATCTCTAGGGGGGTCAGATTCCAGGTTGTTCAATTTGAGTGCCTAGGTTAATATTTGGGCTCCATATAGGAACATGAAATTTAACTTAGTACAATATGAGGGAATTTCTTCAAAAATCTTCTTCTTCAGATTCACTTGTCAGAATGCTTTCACATTTGGTATACAACATCTCTAGGGGGGTCAGATTCAAGTTTGTTCAAATCGGATCCATAGGTCAATATTTGGGCTCGCTATGGTAGCCCAAATTTGAACTTAGTGCAATTCGAAGAAATTTCTTTACAATTTCTCTTCTTCAGATCCAACGGTCAGAATGCTTTCATATTCGGTACACAACATCTCTAGGGAAGTAAGATTTAACTGTGTTCAAATCAAGAGCCTGGGTTAATATTTGGGCTCTCTATGGGAGCCGGAATTGGCCATTTTGCTGAAGAATTAAAAATTTTGTATTCAGTACCCTCTAGAGGTACTAAGATTAATCCACATAGGTTGTATCAAGGGGCTTCATCAACTGAAGAAAAGGCATGATGCCTAGATTATATTTGTCACTCCTGAGGGACTCAAGGATTGACAGTGTAGCCTATGGAGATGGCTTGCTTAATGTAGACTCATTCTTGGACTCTGTTTAAATTGTGTTCTGTACAAGATGAGCGCTTCAGGCCCCGTGGGGCCTCTTGTTTATACTTACCAATGACCCAGACGGGGATGGCCCTCCCAGGAGTTGGGAACTCGTACCTCCCCGCTGAGTACAAAGCGCTGACCAGGCACTGCTTGTAAGAATGACAATTGGCGCCAATTTCGAGACCTCCTTGACACTGTGCATGCGCAGTGGAGGAAAAGTATGGAGGCCGATTTAGGACATGTTATTTTCGGTTTTTGATGCAAATTTTGGGGATTGGGGGGCAAAATTTGTGTTTGGCCCCAGATTTTTGAGAATTAGCACCAGCTATGTCTGGGTCATTGGTAAGTATAAAAAATATATGAATTACTATAAATTTTTTAACTTTCTTCAATTTCCGGCAAAAAATGTTGCCACAGCCAACGTTCGTAGAACTTAGTTTAGTCAGACCTCAATATTTCCCTTTGGCACGCCCTACAGGGCACATTTATGATCAGATTGCTTTGAAACCTGGTATGCTTGTTTGGGGAGACCTCTAGATGGGAGCTATCGATTTTCTTCAATTTCCGTCAAAAAATGTTGCCGCGGCCAATGTTCTTAGAACTTAGTTTAGTCAGAAAACTCAATATTTCCCTTTGGCACACCCTACAGGGCACATTTATGATCGGATTGCTTTGAAACCTGGCATGCTTGTTTGGGGTGACCTCTAGATGGGAGCTTTTGATTTTCTTTAATTTCCATCAAAAAATGTTGCCGCAGCCAACATTCTTAGAACTTAGTTTAGTCAGACCACAATATTTCCCTTTGGCTCAACCTACAGGGCACATTTATGATTAGATTGCTTTGAAACCTGGTATGCTTATTTACGGTGACCTCTAGATGGGAGTTATCGATCTTCTTCCATTTCCGTCAAAAAATGTTGCCACGACCAACGTTCTTAGAACTTAGTCTAGTCAGACCACAATATTTCCCTTTTGTACACCCTACTGGGCACATTTATGATCGGATTGCTTTGAAACCTGGCATGCTTGTTTGGGGAGGCCTCTAGATGGGAGCTATCGATTTTCTTCGGTTTTCGTAAAAAAATGTTGCCACTGGCAATGACCTTCAATTAATGTAGTAAAAACTTGGCATGCTTGTTTGGGGGGACCTCTAGATGGGAGCTATCGATTTTCTTCCATTTCCGTCAAAAAATGTTGCCACGACCAACGTTCTTAGAACTTAGTCTAGTCAGACCACAATATTTCCCTTTTGTACACCCTACAGGGCACATTTATGATCGGATTGCTTTGAAACCTGGCATGCTTATTTGGGGAGGCCTCTAGATGGGAGCTATCGATTTTCTTCGGTTTTCGTCAAAAAATGTTGCCACTGGCAATGACCTTCACTTAACTTAGTAAAAACTTAGTGCAGTTCAGCATCAATATTTCCCTTTGACACACCCTGCAGGGCACATTTATGATTGGATCGCTTGCAAACTTGGTGAACTTGTGTGGGGTGACATCTATATGGGAGCTGTCGATTTTCTTCCATTTCTGTCAAAAAATGTTGACCTTTGAACTTAGTTTAGTCAGACCTCAATATTTCCCTTTAACACGGCCTTCAGGGCACGTTTATGATTGGATCACTTTGAAACTTGGTATGTGTGTTCCGTGTGACCTCTAGATGTGAGCTATTGCTTTTTTTCATTTCCCTTAAAATTTATTGTCGTTATCACCAATCTTTGAACTTACTGCATTTGTGCATCAACTGATCCCTTTTGCACTCTCTGCAGGGTATATTTATGAATTTCCATAAAAAAAAACCCATTGCCACAAGCAATGACCTTCTACTTAGCACATTAACATCTTCCTTTGGCATGCCTCAGAGGGCACATTCATTATCAGGTTGTTCTGAAACTTTGTAAGCTTATGCAGAGTGACAAAGATAGGAGCTTTTGATTTTCTTTTCATTTCAATCAAAAACTGTTGCTGTTAGCAACAATCTTTGAATTTATTGCATTTGTGCATCAACATTCTTTGACATGGCCTACAGGCCACATTTATCATAGGATTGTTTTTGAACTTGGTGTGCTCATTAGGCAAGAACTTTAGATAAGATCTATTGATAAGCATTCATTTCTGTGAAAAAGTTTCCATTTACAATAACCTCAGAACATACTGCATTTGTGTATCAACATTCTTCCTTTAGCCAGTCTTACAGTTTACATTTAAAAATGCATGGATTACTCTTGACATTGTTCACACACAATGCTGTTATGTTGAAATTTCAAAAAATAACATCGGTACCAATGATCTTCAATTTTGCCATTTCATTTATAACTTACCAGGTTCAAGTTTGTCAAGTTGAGCTACAGTGTCATTGACACTTTCATTTATGGATTTCTCAAAAAAAAATTTCAAGAGCAATTGACCGTTCACAGGTCTTCGAGTGACATTACAAGTTGCACGAACAAAATATTTCGGTAAGCATTTGTTAACCCTCCAGAGGCTGCCAAGCATAGACATTGGAGAAAATGGGCTGTTCTTGGGCAACCATAACATCAAATGTGTACCTGTGAGATAAACATTAACATCCTTCATTGGAAGTGGAATTCACCATCGATCATTTATGTAAGTAATGAAGGTATTCACAAAACCAAGCATTAACCCGTTTAGGGCTGGTTACAGAACGATATCCCTCAAAAGGTTAAAAATTCGTGTTATCTGAGGATTTCTCTAAAAACATCTCGTAGATTTTCAAGAAAAAATGGCCATTCTCACATCTTAGTGTGACATTACAAGTTGCATGTACAAAATATTCCTTTAAGCATTTGTTAACCCTATGCAGGTTCTCAAACATCAAAATGTTGATAAAATGGGCTGTGTTTGCGTACCCACAGCACCCGAAGTTGGGAGGAGAGATCAAAATAAGTGGAAGTAGAATTCACTGAGAATTATTTTTGGAAGTAATAAGGGTATTCAAAAAACAACTCTTAACCTGTTTTGGGCTGGATAAACAATGATACCCATCAAAAGCTTAAAATTCATGTTCTCCCTGGATTTCTCTGAAAACATCTTGTAGATTTTAAAGAAAAAATGGCCATTCACAGTTCTTGGTGTGACATTACAAGTTGCATGAATAAATATTCCTGTTAGCACTTGTTAACCCTCTACAAACTGCCAGACATCAATATTTTGGATACATTTGAGATAAAATGGACCATTTTTAAATTGACACAGCACTCAGTGGGTATGTGTCAAACAAACATAACTCCTTTTGTCTGTCATTGACTTGTTGGGCGACGATATTGACATTAACCCAGTCCACCGTTAATGATGGTTTTTACCTAAACAAGTTTTTAACAAACTGTGTCTTTGAGACTACTATACTCGCCTTTCTCATAACATCAATGAAGGAACTTCAGTGAGACAGTTAAAAACAATTCATCAGACACTGTGGGGTCATGACAAATCATGGAATCTCATCGGGAAAAGCCATGATTCTCCAGAATCATAAAGTCTAGTTAGGCTTTTCCTTCTGGAAAAGACTATTGTTTTTCTACGGATTATTATTTTTGTGTTTTTGGGGGGGGGGGGGGGGGGGGGGGGGGGGGGGGGGTTCCCACACATTTTGCACATTTTGTCTGTATGATTCAGAAGCCATTTTCGAACCAATTTTCACGAAATTTTGCACACGCATAGAGGGGCACAAAATCTAAAAATGTACCAAAGCGGAATTTTCGATTTAACCCTTATTTCGTCAGAACTGGCAAAAAACTGCCAAAATTGGGGTTTATTGGCACTTTCTCGAAACACGTCTTGTAGATTTTTTTTATACATTCATCATTGCTAGACCTGTCTGTGAAACGCCTTTTGATACACACGACATATCAGGCGATGCATATGGTAACCCTCCACAGGCTGCCAAACATCGAAATTTTGATGAAATAGGCCGGATTCAGGCCCCCCACTGCACCCAAAAAATACACGAGAGATAAACATAACTTCTTTTATTGGGAGTGGAATTCACCAAGGATCATTTTTGTCAGTAATAAGGGTGTTCAAAGAACCAAGCGTTAACCCGTTTTGGGCTGGTTAAACAGCAATACCCCCATAAAGCTCAAAAATTTGTGTTTTCTGTCGATTTCTCTAAACAAGTCTTGTAGATTTTCAAGAAAAATTTGTCACTCCCAGGCCTTGGTGTGATGATAGAAGTTACACGGACAAAATACTGCGGTGAGCATTTGTTAACCTTCCACGGGCTGCTAAAAGTCAAAATTGTGATAAAATGGGCTGTTTTTGGACGCCAACAGCACCCACTTGGTGTACCACCGAGTAAGGTTCCTTCTTTTATCGGATGCAAAATTGATGGGGAAACATTTTTGATAGTGGTAAGGGTATTCAAAAGTCGAAGCCTTAACCCATTTTGGACTGGTTAAAGAGAGATACCCTTTAAAAGCTTAAAATTCCCATTTTCTGTGGATTTCTCTAAAAGCAACTTGTAGGTTTTCAGGAAAAAATTGACTATTCGCAGGTCTTTGTGTGACATTACAAGTTGCATGGACAAAATATTCCAATGAGCATTTATTAACCCTCTACAGCCTGCTAAGCATCGTAATTTTGTTGAAATAGGCTGTTTTCAGACGCGCACAGCACCCAATGCATACCCGAGAGATAAACATAATCTACTTTGTTGGAAGTGGAATTCACCGAGGACCAAATTTGTTAGTAATAAGGGTATTCAAGAAACCAAGCATTAACCCCTTTTGGGATGGTTAATAGCAATACCCATCAAAACCTTAAAAAATCATGTTTTCCCTGAATTTCTTTACAAATGTTTTGTAGAGTTTCAAGAGAAAATGGCCATTGATAGGTCTTAGAGTCACATTACCAGTTGCATGGATAAAATATTCAGGTAAGCATTTGTTTACCCTCCATGGGCTGCTAAATGTCAAAATTTCGAAAAAAATAGTCTGTTTTTGGACACCAACAACATCAAATGGGAATGCTGCAGAGAAACATAACTTCTTTTACCGGATGCAAAACTGATAGCAAAAATTTTTAGTAAGTAGTAAGGGTATTCAGAAATTGAGGTCTTAACCCATTTTCGCCCGGTTAAGGAGATGTACCCCTTAAAAGTTTAAAATTCCCATTTTCTGTGGATTTCTCCAAAAAATCTAGGAAGTATTCAAGAGAAATTGACCATTAGCAGGTCTTGGAGTGACATTACACGTTGCATGAACAAATGATTCCGGTAAGCGTTTGTTAACCCTCCAGAGACAGCAAATTTTGAGAAAATGGGCTGTACTTGGCCACCCATTACACCCCCAATGTGTAACTGCGAGATGAACATAACCACCTTCATTGGAAGTGGGATTCACCGAGGATCATTTTTGTAAGTAATGAAGGTATTCATAAAACCAAGCATTAACCCGTTTAGAGCTGGTTACAGGGTGATACCCCTCAAAAGGTTAAAAATTCATGTTATCCGAGGATTTCTCTAAAAACATCACATAGATTTTCAAGAAAAATTGGCCATTCTCAGATCTTAGTGTGAATTACAAGTTGCATGTACAAAATGTTCCAGTAAGCATTTGTTAACCCTATGCTGGTTCTCAAACATCAAAATGTTGAAAAAGTGGGCTGTGTTTGCATAACCGCAGCACCCAAAGTTAAGAGGAGAAGTCAACATAAGTGGAAGTAGAATTCACTGAGAATTATTTTTATAAGTAATAAGCGTATTAAAAAAACAACCCTTAACCCGTTTTGGGCTGGATAAAGTTAAACAATTATACCCATCAACAGCTTAAAATTCATGTTCTCCCTGGATTTCTCTGAAAACATCTCGTAGATTTTTAAGTAAAAATGGCCATTCACAGTTTTGGTGTGAAATTACAAGTTGCATGAATAAATATTCCTGTTAGCACTTGCTAACCGTCTACAAGTTGCCAGACATCAATATTTTGGATACATTTGAGATAAAATGGACCATTTTCAAATAGATACAGCACTCAGTGGGTATGTGTCAAACAAACATAACTCCCTTTGTCGGTCATTAACTTGTTGGACGACGATATTGATATTAACCCTCTCCACCGTTAATGATGGTTTTTACCTAAACAATTTTTTTTATCAAACTGAGTCATTTGAGGCTTCTATACGCACCTTTTTCATGACATCAATGAAGGAACTTCAGTGAGACAGTCAAAAGCAATTCATCATACACTGTGGGGTCATGACAAATCATGCAATCTCATCGGGAAAAGCCATGATTCTCCAGAATCATAAAGTCTAGTTTTTTTTGTTTTTTTCCACACATTTTTGTCCGTACGATTCAGAAGCCATTTTTGAACCGATTTTCACACTATTTGGCACACGCATAGAGGGGCAAAAAATCTAAAAATGTACCGAAGCGGAATTTTCGATTTAACCCTTATTTCGCCAGAATTGGCAAAAAACTGCCAAAATTGGGGTTTATCGGCACTTTCTCGAAACACGTCTTGTAGATTTTTTTTAAACATTAATCATTGCTAGACCTGCCTATGACACGACCTTTGATACACACGACATATTAGGCGATGCATATGGTAACCCTCCACAGGCTGCCAAACATCGAAATTTTGATGAAATAGGCCAGTTACAGACCCCCACAGCACCCAAACGATACCAGAGAGGTAAACATAGTTCCTTTATTGGAAGTGGAATTCATCGAGGATCATTTTTGTAAGTAACAAGGGTGTTCAAAAATCCAAGTGTTAACCCGTTTTGGACTTGTTAAACAGCAATACCTCCATAAAGCTAAAAAATTCATTTTTTCGTGGATTTCTCTAAACGAGTCTTGTGGATTTTCAAGAAAAATTTGTCACTCCCAGGCCTTGGTGTGACAATAGAAGCTGCATGGACAAAATACTGCGGTGAGCATTTGTTAACCCTCCACAGGCTGCTAAAAGTCAAAATTGTGATAAAATGGGCTGTTTTTGGACGCCAACAGCACCCAATGGGTACGCCACAAAGAAAAGTGTCTTCTTTTATCGAGCGCACAATCTATATGCAAACACACTTTTGTAAGTTGTAAGGGTAATCAAAAGTCGAAGTCTTAACCCATTTTGGACAGGCTAAAGAGAGAGACCCCTTAAAATCTTAAAATTCCCATTTTCTGTGGATTTCTCTAAAAACATACTGTAGGTTTTCAAGAAAAATTGACTACTCGCAGGTCTTTGTGTGATAATACAAGTTGCATGGACAAAATTTTCCGGTGAGCGTTTATTAACCCTCTGCAGGCTTCCAAGCATCGTAATTTTGTTGAAATGGGCTGTTTTCGGACACGCTCAGCACCCAATGTGTACCTGAGAAATAAACATAATCTCCTTTGTTGGAAGTGGAATTCACCATGGGCCATTTTCGTAAGTAATAAGAGTATTCAAAAAGCCAAGCGTTAACCCCTTTTGTGGTTGTCAATAGTGATACCCATCAAAAGCTTAAAAATTTATGTTTTCCCTGGATTTCTTTACAAACATCTGGTAGAGTTCTCAAGAGAAAATGGCCACTGATACATCTTGGTGTCACATTACCAGTTGATAGGATAAATTATTCCGGGAAGCATTTGTTAACCCTCCATGGGCTGCTAAATGTGAAAATTTTGAAAAAATAGTCTGTTTTTGGACACCAACAACATCAAATGGGAATGCAACAGAGATGCATAACTTCTTTTATCGGACGCAAAACTGACAGGGAAACATTTTCGTAAGTAGTAAATGTATTCAAAAATCGAGGTCTTAACCCATTTTTGACTAGTTAAAGAGATATACCCCTCAAATGCTTAAAATTCCAGTTTTATGTGGATTTCTCAAAACAAAATTTCAAGAAAAATTGACCTTTCACAGGTCTTGTATTGACAGTTCAAGTTGCATGGACAAAATATTTCGGTAAGCATTTGTTAACCCTCCAGAGGCTGCCAAGCATAGACATTTTGAAAAAATGGGCTGTTCTTGGGCAACCATAACACCAAATGTGTACCTGCGAGATAAACATAACCCCCTTCATTGGAAGTGGAATTCACCGATGATCATTCTGGTATGTAATGAAGGTATTCACAAAACCAAGCATTAACCCGTTTAGGGCTGATTACAGAAGGATACCCCTCAAAAGGTTAAAAATTCATGTTATCCGAGGATTTCTCTAAAAACATCTCATAGATTTTCAAGAAAAAATGGTCATTCTCAGATCTTAGTGTGACATTACAAATTGCATGTACAAAATATTCCTGGAAGCATTTGTTAACCCTATGCAGGTTCTCAAACATCAAAATGTTGATAAAATGGGCTGTGTTTGCATACCCACAGCACCCGAATTTGAGAGGAGAGATCAAAATAAGTGCAAGTAGAATTCACTGAGGATTATTTTTGGAAGTAATAAGAGTATTCAAAAAACAACACTTAACCCGTTTTGGGCAGGATAAACAATGATACCCATCAAAAGCTTAAAATTCATGTTCTCCCTGGATCTCTCTGAAAACATCTTGTAGATTTTAAAGAAAAAATGGCCATTCGCAGTCCTTGGTGTGACATTACAAGTTGCATGAATGAATATTCCTGTTAGCACTTGTTAAACCCTTACAAGCTGCCAGACATCAATATTTTGGATACATTTGAGATAAAATGAACCATTTTCAAATAGCCACAGCACTACGTGAGTATGTGTCAAACAAACATAACTCCTTTTGTCAGTCATTAACTTGTTGGTTGACGATATTGGCATTAACCCACTCCACTGTTAATGATGGTTTTTACCTAAACAATTTGTTTATCAAACTGAGTCATTTGAGACTACTATACTCACCTTTCTCATAACATCAGTGAAGGAACTTCAGTGAGACAGTTAAAACAATTCATCAGACACTGTGTGGTCATGAAAAATCATGGAATCTCATCGGGAAAAGCCATGATTCTCCAGAATCATAAAGTCTAGTTGTGTTTAGGTTACTGATGTGCCGAGCTGCATAGTTTTTTGGTGTAAATCGGATAATTTGATCCTGAGATATTAACCCTTCATCCTTCAAATTGAAAATTCCTCCAGTCCCTTTGGCATTCGATAACTTGAAAAATATTGCTTGGATTGTCAAGTTACTTTATATTTGTGTTCAGGTTACTGATGTGCCGAGCTGTATTTTTTGGTGTAAATCTGATAATTTGATCCTGAGATATTAACCCTTTATCCTTCAAATTGAAAATTCCTCCAATCCCTTTGGCATTCGATAACTTGAAAAATATTGCTTGGATTGTCAAGTTACTTTTTATTTGTGTTCAGGTTACTGATGTACCGAGCTGTATAGTTTTTGGTGTAAATCTGTTATTTTGATCCTGAGATATTAACCCTTTATCCTTCAAATTGAAAATTCCTCCAATCCCTTTGGCATTTGATATCTTGAAAAATATTGCTTGGATTGTCAAATTACTTTATAATTGTGTTCAGGTTACTGATGTGCCGACCTGTATAGTTTTTGGTGTAAATCTGATAATTTGATCCGGAGATGTTAACCCCCCTTTATCCTTCAAATTGAAAATTCCACCAATCCCTTTGGCATGAGATAACTCAAAAAATATCAATCCGATTGTCATGTCACTTTATATATTTATTCAGGTTACTGATGTGATGTGCTGTATAGTTTTTTATGTAAATCTGATAATTTGCTCCGGAGATATTAACCCTTTATCCATCAAATTAGACACTCATCCAATCCATTTCTATATGTACCCATACCTTGTATGGTGTACATAATGTCGGCATCTGTGGTGGCCCTCCGTCATACAGCTTTCTACTAGTTGCGCGTATGGGTACACATCTGACGATTTCATCGGCCTATTTTTTAAAATTGCTTGTGGGCGGGCATTTTTTTAGCTCACCTTGACAAAGTCAAGCTGAGCTTATCTAATCGCTCTCTATCCGCCATCCATCCATCAATCCATCATCCATCTGTCTGTCTGTCCATCCATCCATCCATCGTCCATCAACACCATGTTTTGGGCTTCTCCAAAACCACTGGGCCAATTCAACTGAAAGTTTGTGTGAGTGATGGTACTGAGGGGGCATTGCATTTTTGTTCAACTCAACATGCCCAGCCCCATAGGGAGCGGGTGGGGAAAAATGCTCTAAAATTTTATAAAAATCTTCTTCTCGTGAACAAGCAGAATCCTTTCATATTTGGTGTACAACATCTCGTGTGTGGGGGAGGGGGGGAAGGGGTCATTATTTTAGTCACTACTGAGGGACTTTAGGATTGACAGTGGATCTTATGGGGATTGATTGATTCACTTCTGGCCTCGGTTTATATCAAGTTCTGTTCAAGGTAAGCACTTCAGGCCCCATGGGGCCTCTTGTTTAGTTTTATTTTTTATTTTCGTAATTATTTCAAAATTTCATGTTCTTGGTTTGTTTTATGTTTTAGGCTTCATAATCTACAGAATAGCATGGATGGTTGTGTATTACTTCCTTTGCAAGAAGATGTTGTAATGCTAATGCATTGCAAAGCCTTGTTGCACCTGAGAGACAAATTTATCAATTTTATTAACTTGGTTGAAATATCAGACATAAACCATTTAATTTTTATTTTTTTAATTTTGCATTGGTCATAAAAAGAGAGTATGCAACAGCCAAAATGACCATGTGGGATGCCCTGAGAAACTGATTGTAAACTTTTTTTTTAGGCCTTATCTTTTTATTTTATCTACTGGTATGTTGCTCTTATTTTCTAACCAGGGACAGCGTGTTCAGCACATTGTAGTGCATATAACAATTGAAACGGGAAATAGTATCTAATTCAGTTATGTATGAGACTGTTGTTTTCAACTACTTGGCACTTCCTCATTCTAAATCATTCCGGTTTATATGCAGATGCTATTTGTCGTTTTCATGAGACAACTATTCTATGACCATACTGTGCATGTCACATTTATTCCAGAATCGAACATGGAAACATACCCTGATTCTCATTCATTGGGCACCAGTTGTTTACTTCAGATAAGATGGAATGTTCTGGGTTTCTGATTGACGGATATATTTGCCATTCTAGAATTAGTGGGGCAATTTTTTTCATATTCTAGAATCTTTCGCTTGTTTACCAGATAAACTCCTGACAGTTAGCTTAGGGACATACACGCAATAAAGTGAGAATACATTCTGCATTGAAGATTATTTTGGGACAGTGCATATTTAGATAGCTTTGTTTTATAGCATTGATTAACATTCTGAAGAAAATTGATATATTGCTTATGAGTCAATTTGTATTATATGAAAAGTGTTTCCAAATTTTGAAGAGGGATGTTCTTTTGAAAACCAGGATTCAGTGGATTATTTTATAACTGCCTTTGCGGAGCCAATACTTGTTAGGCATTATTTTCAATTGAATATTTATTACTTAGAGCTGTATTAGAATTTATTGTGGGGGCATGGTGCCATTGCGGTAACCGGTTCTCATCAGATCACTGAAGTTAACCAACATCAAGCCCGGTTAGTCCTTGGATGGGTGACCGTCTGAGTGATTGGTTTGGACTCTCGCGTTGTGTCCTTGGGCAAGGCACTTCACCCTGATTGTCCACATGGGGGCACGAAGACGCTCTGTACTAAGGCATACTGCATGTCGATAGTGCGCATGTCTTCAACCAATCTAACCCTGCCTGTGCTGCAGTGTGGAGTTACGATGTTTGGGAGCCGACAGCTGCTCATCACTGCTCGGTGCTTCTGTCTGGGTACTCCAGCTTCCACCACCTGTAAAACTGTCATGGACACGATGTGACCTTGGCTGTTAAAGTGTCATTAAACCCTAATAAATAAATAAATAAATTAGAATTTATTGGATCATGTTGGATTTTGGGTGAATTATTCTAACACTTTTTTCAGTTTGTTGGATATTGTTTCTGTGGAACATTCTAGAATATCATAATATCAGCTGAAAAGTTACAGGATTCTATGGGATTCCAAATTTTAACTCAGTGCAGTATAAACTCTATTCTTTAAAAAAAAAACTTCTTCACATCCACAAGTCAGATTCAGACAGAGATGATTGTGGTAAATTTTAGTTAGATGTGAATTGAGTGTATAAGATTAACATTTGCTCAAGTGGGGACCATCAGGCCTTTGCCTTAGAAGAAGATTTGGAGGGTTTTGAGTGATTTTATGACAAAAATGAATGTGTTTAAATGCTTTTACACAAAAAAATCCACCAACAGACCCTAGCTAAAATGGATTAATTATATTAACACATAAATACTGAATGTGGCCTTAAATACTTCTTAAACTATTTTATCAGGTGAGTGATTAAGGCCCCTTGGGGGCCTCTTGTTTCCATTTTTGGTAAACTACAAGGGACCTCTTGTTTCCATTTTTTTGTAAACTACAGAGATTGTGTACCATTTTTCTTTCGAATTATTAACCCTTAGATCCCCAGACAGCCACAAACTGCATCTTTATATTGCATTGAAAAGTTGTCCCCAGTGTATTCTTCTTTAAAAACTCTAGTGGTAGGCCACATTTATTTTGACAGAGTTATTACGTCATTATTGGCTGTCTGTACAGGCAACCAACAATGATGTAGAAACACTGTTAAGTTATCTGCAGTTGTGTGTATGTATATACAATAGTTATTATCATAGAATTAATCTGAGGGTTAAATTCAAATTCCAGAAAAGTTTTAAGTAGAGTTATTGCTGTTTGATCACAGATTTCTTTCTGTTATCAGATCAAGTATATTATAACACTATAACAGCTGTGCATACTTTTCTACTGCTAAAAAGTTTACTGGATATTGGTGGTGTAATTTATATCAGTTTGAAGGGAGTGTGGTGGCTCAGTGGTATGGCATTGGACTACAAACTGAAAGGTCCACGGTTCGATCCCTGCCAGGGGTTACTGCATTGTGTTCTTGGGCAAGGCACTTCATCCTGATTGCCCACTTGGGGGCACGGTGGCACAGTTTACTAAAGTGTACTGCACAGCGATGGTGTACTTTTATTCAACCAATGCTAACCCTGCTGGTGCAGAGTTAGTATGTTGGAGAGTCTGGCAGTTGCTCACCATTGCTCAGTGGTTCTCTGGGTACTCTGGCTTCCTCCACCCTTAAAACTATCCAACACGAGGTGACCCTGGCTATCAAAAGTGTTGTTAAACCCCATTAAATAACTATCAATTTGAAAAAGCCTTAGGATCAGATCAGTAGTAACACAACTGGTAGAGTGCTAAATTATTTTTCAAAAAAGATTTGTGGTGCAAGTACTTTGCTTTCAAGAGTACCATATTGCAAGCAAAAGGACTCCCAGTTTAGTAAGATTTTGTTCATAAAAATTGTTTTGTTATACACCCACAAAACAAAGTTTTAGAGGGGGGGGGGGGTGTATATAGGAATCAACTTGTCCATCGGTCAGTCGTCGTCGGTCCATTGCACATGTAAACTTGTGGAGCGAACTACTTCCACAGTTTTAGCCACATTTTCATGAAACTTCACAAAAATGATCAACATGATGAGGGGAAGTGCGTGACCTAATTTTTTTCCTTCTCAGTTTCAAGATGGCCGACTGGCGGCCATATTGGAATTTTTAGCTCATCTTGACAAAGTCAAGCTGAGCTAATCTCGGCGCTCTCCGTCCGTCTTCTTCTTCAGATCCACCAGTCGGAATGCTTTCATATTTGGTATGCAACATCTCTAGGGGTGTCAGATTCAAGTTTGTTCAAATCAGATCCCTAGGTATATATTTGGGCTCGCTATGGTAGCCCACATTTTTACTTAGTGCGATATGAGGAAATTTCTTTAAAAATCTTCTTCTTCAGTTCCACCAGTCGGAATGCTTTCATATTTGGTATACAACATCTCCAGGGGGTCAGATTCCAGTTTGTCTAATTCGAGTGCCTGAGTTAATATTTGGGCTCCATATCGGAACCTGAAATTTAACTTAGTACAATATGAAAGAATTTCTTCAAAAATCTTCTTCTTCAGCTCCACTAGTCAGAATGCTTTCATATTTGGTATACAACATCTCTAGGAGAGTCAGATTCAAGTTTGTTCAAATCAGATCCATAGGTTAATATTTGGGCTCACTATGGTAGCCCAAATTTTAACTTAGTACAATATGAAGAAATTTCTTTAAAATTTCTCTTCTTCAGATCCAACAGTCAGAATGCTTTCATATTTGGTGCACAACATCTCTTGGGAAGTCAGATTCAACTGTGTTCAAATCAAAAGCATGGGTTAATATTTGGGCTCCCTATGGGAGCTGGAATTGGCCACTTTGCTGAAGAATTAAAAATGTTTATTCAGTACCCTCTAGAGGTGTGTAACTACGATTAATCCACATAGGTTGCAGCTAGGGGCTTCGTAGGGGAGCTCTACATTTTACATTACGATGAACTGAAGAAAAGGCATGATGCCCAGATTATTTTTGTCACTCCAGAGGGACTCAAGGATTGACAGTGTAGCCTATGGAGATGGATTGCTTAATGTAGACTCATTCTTGGACTCTGTTTATATTGTGTTCTGTTCAAGATGAGCGCATCAGGCCCCGTGGGGCCTCCTGTTTGGTGTTACTTTCAGCACTATAAGTGCAAATGCCAATACGGCTCGGGCTAGAGGCCGTATTTATGAACCGATCTTTACGAAACTTCTTGGGTACCTTTGGTATCACCGTGGGACGAGAACGAGTGTTTTTGGGTCCGGTCCGAAATTCCAGATGGCCGATGGCAACCATTTTGTACAAAATTAGGTGCAATCAGATTTTTGCACAGAACTTCCATATGAGAGCGCTGATTTGAATAATTTTTTGTGTGAATGTTTAGTACCATGGGATACACATGTACACAGTAAGTACACATGTCAATACGGCTCGGGCTAGAGTCTGTATTTATGAACCGATCTTCACGAAACGTCTTGGGTACCTTTGTTATCACCTTGTGACGAGAACGAATGTTTCTGGGTGCCGAAATTAGGTCTAATCAGTTTTTTGTACACAACTTGTATATGGCTCAGGCAAGAGGCCGTATTTATGAACCGATCTTTACAAAACTTTTTGGGTACCTTTGTTTTCACCGTGGGATGAGAACGAGTGTTTTTGGGTGTGATCCGAAATTCAAGATGGCCACCAGCAACCATTTTGTACCAAAATTAATGCAATCAGTCTTTTGTACAGAACTTCTGTATGAAAGTTCTGATTTGAATAAATTTTTGTTTGAATGTTTAGTAACATGGAATACATCACGTATAGTACAGGTTTTTTTCTCGTGCAGAAATTATGAAAATTAGATGAACTTTGATTTATTCAGTGCTACTTATACACTGTAAATGCAAATGTCAATACGGCTCGGGCTAGAGACTGTATTTATGAATCGATCTTCACAAAACTTCTTGGGTACCTTTGTTATCACCTTGGGACGAGAACGAGTGTTTCTGGGTGCGGTCCAAAATTCAAGATGGCTGCCAGTGACCATTTTGTACCGAAATTAGGTCCAATCAGTTTTTTGTCACAACTTCTATAAAGCTCGTATTTATGAACTGATCTTCACGAAACTTCTTGGGATTCTTTGTTTTCACCTTGGGACAGGAACGAGTGTGTTTTGGGGTGCCTCTGTTATCACTGTGCTATGAGAACAAATATTTTGGGGTTCAGTCAGACCCACTCTGGGACTCAAAGATTTCTTTTCTAGTTTAGCATCTGACTGTCGCCCACCTTTACAATACTTTACCTATACATTTGTTACAGGCTACGGTCAGTATTTATGTGCAGACTGTTACAATACTTCATATGTACCTTTGTTATCAGGTCATTACCTAGATGTTTGTCATTGCTGTGTCACATACTATACATGTACATGTCTTAACAAGTTGAGCTACAGTGTCATTGACACTTTCATTTGGTTATGCATTATTGTTGTCTAGAGGAAGCTTCCTTTCGATTTTGGATCAGATAACCAGTTCAATATGGCCGTCATGGCAGACAATGTCAGGGCATATGTCACGCTTCACATTGCTCTTGTTTAACATTTATATCATTTTTTTCAGGGTATTCTGTTCCAGAGAGCATGAGAAACAGTACAGATCCATGTTTACAAATGGTAATTCTCTTACCTATATATTTACATATCTGTAGCTACTGAGATATATTTTCACATGGTCACCTTTGGTAGGTCTCCTGAAGTCACTGGTATTTCCTTAACATACCTTCAACACTTTACCCAATGCAGATGATATCAAATTTTATTATTTTAAATATCATTTTTTAAAATTTTTCTAAAAATTTCAACAAAACCATATCATGTGACCCCTCATTGGAATGAGCTCAATGCACTCGTTCCAATGAGGGGTCACATGATATGGTTTTGTTGAAATATTTTGAAAATTGTAATTTTTTCAACTGCTCAATTTGCATATTACGCGGGCAGATGCGGGCGATTCGTTAGGTAAAGGGTTAAAATGAATTAGTCACCTCTGTCTCCCCAGCTTTAAACACAGAAATAGCCATCCAATTTCTTTTTTGCTGGGTCTCTCCAATTGAAGGAAAATCAGTAGAGCTTCCACGACTATCGATTTTCAGAATCAACTAGTTGGTCATCATAGTTGACGGTTAGTCAGTTATGTTTCCATATTACCCCATGATGCGATATCCAGGTTCAACATCAAAATACTTCGGACTGAAACCCATTGAATGGTATTGGAAACATGTTCACAGCGAGGGGTAAATGGAACACCAAAATTGTTCGTTTTAACCAATATACATATACTGTGAATATGCTGTTATAAGGAAATAACATCGACAATTCAATATTGTTTTGTTTTTTAAACTCGATCTTACTGAACACTGAAATAGAATGAAAAATTCTTATCTTACATCACATAAAATAAATTCATTGATTCTCCAGTATTCTCCACACTTTGAATATGTTGGCAGTAACATCATGCACATGCCGCCGAACATTTATTTTGTGATAATGACATTGTATACACTATATCATAGCCCGGTCATTGTGGAGGATCAAAGTATCATCATTTATCACAGGTCAAAGGATTTGGAGCAAGACTTCTCACTGCCGAATGTTACTTTACACTGTTGTCTGTTGTTACATTGTTATGAATGAAACTTTATTTTGAAGCACACACAAGTGCAATATAACAATTTACAAGTAACATATAACAATAAGTGTATACTGCTTGAAAATTGCATTGCCGGAGAGGCTGTCTCTCTATTATTTTAAAAAGGCCATGTGAGCTTTTCACCTCACTTGGCGTCCGTCGTCTGTCATCCGACATCCATAAACTTTTCACATTTTCATCTTCTCTGTAACCGCTGAGCTGGTGTGAACCAAACCTGGCAGGAATGGTCTATGGGGGTCCTCTACAAATGATCCTCATTTTGTTCCCGTTGGATGAAAAACATGGCTTCCAGAGGCATTCTTTGATTCTGGTTGGTGGATTTTCAAAAATCTTCTCCTGAAACTGCCAGGCCAAATATTTTGAAACTTCACATAAATGATGACTGGGACCCCTCTACCAACGATTCTCATTTAATGTTGATCGGGTAACAAACATGGCCACAATTGCAGCTTACAGTTACTATAGAAACCCTATGACAAATCACATTTTCATCTTCTCTGGAACAGATGAGCTGATGTGAACCAAACCTGGCATGGATAGTCTATGGGTGGTCCTCTACAAACGATCCTCATTTTGTGCCCATGGGTTTGAAAACATGGCCGCCAGAGTCATTCTTTGATTCTGATTGGTGAATTTTGAAAAATATTCTCCTCTGAAACCAAAGGGCCAAATGTTTTGAAACTTTGCATGGTTGATGACTGGGACACCCTCTACCAACGAACTTCATTTAATGTTGATCTTGTTGCAAACATGGCTACAAGTGCAGCTTATAGTTACTATAGAAATCCTATGCGAAATCACATTTTCATCTTCTTCTCTGGAACTACTTAGCCGACATGAACCAAACTTCGGAGGAATGGTCTATAGGGGGCCCCCTGCAAACGATCCTCTTTATGTTCCGGTTGGTTGGAAAATATGGCCACCAGAGACATTCTCTGATTCTGATTGATGGATTTTGTAAAAATCTTCCCCTCCGAAACTACAAAGTCAAATGTTTGAAACTTCACATGATTGAGGAATGGGACACCTTCTCCAATGATCCTCATGTAATTTTGATGTAATGTTGCAAACATGGCCACAATTGTAGTTCATAGTTACCATGGAAAGCCAGTGGGAAATCACATTTTTATATGTAGTTCCAGGTGAGCGATTACAGGCTCTTTAGAGCCTCTAATTTGCATTCTTCAACATTAGCCGTGTTTTAACCCAAGTGTTACAGACATCATACAACTTTGTCAACAAAAAAAAATAACAGTGGATGATGTTATGGGACATGTTCCCAATCAGATTTAGTGAACTATTTTACCAATGCCAGCCATGTAATTGGAGGGGAAAGATTTTTGTCCCCACCCAAAATTTCTATATTTTTATACGACAACCAATGGCCCAGACTAGCTGGTGCTAACTCAGATTAATCCAGGGTCAAACACAAATTTTGCCCCCCAATCCCCCAAATTTTCATGCAATACCGAAAAAATTAAGTCCTAGATGGTCCTCCATACTGTTTAGATCTGTGCATGAGCAGTATCCAGGAAGGTACCGAAATTTGCACAAACCATCATTCTTTGTTTGGCCCTAAAGTCAGCAACAATGAGCTGACATCTGTGCTTTTAAATCTCCTTTTTTGAGAATGCCAGACACAAATCGATGATAGAATTGGTGGATCCTAGGCTGGAAATGGATGATGGAAGTGAACAAAGATGATTAGAAACATTCAGGGCTGTAACTTTATAATAATTATAAAAATTATTTCATGTTTCCCAATTTCGGGACATACACCTGACGTCATCATTCTTGCTAATGATTTATCCACTGTTTGTTAAGTGTTCCTTCATATCCATCCTTGAAGCCCTCCTGTTAAACTCCTGAGTTTTTTGGCTATTTTTTATAGAAATTTTTTTATTAAAATTTCTTGGGAGTTTAACGTGTGTAACAGAATGTTTGTTCTGTTTATCCTCATGGTTACGTCCTCACCCTAGGGGTGTTAGGTCATTTTGGTCTTGCATCTTCTATCCGATGTATCGTTTTTTCTTTGTTTGAAGATCTTGCTTTACATCTGGTAGCTTTAAAATCTGTTACTGACTTTGGGCCTTTTTTCTGTGCCTGATGTCTTGTTTCCAGTTTTAGCTTAACTTGACAAAGTCAAGATAAGCTATTGCCATCACGCGTGCGGAAGTCTGTTAGTCTGTGAGTCTGTTCACATTTTCCTTTAGCACAGGCTACACCTGTAGTTCTTGTCTGATCGTCACGAAATTTCATATACTAGTTTGGGGTCATGCCTAGATGAGAACGCCCCCTTTTGGTCATGATCGGTGAACCGGTATGGCTGCCCGAGCCAAAAACCATTAGCACAGTCTACAGGTCGTATTTATGGAGGGATTTCAATGTATCCTGGTAGGATGCCTCTGTATAATGTCTAGATGAGAACGTCCCCTTTTGGTCATGATCTGTCAACCGTGATGGCTGCCCAAGCCTGAAACCTGAGGTGAGGACGTCCCCTTTTAGTTGCAGTCAGTCAGCCGTGATGGCACCACAGGCCTGAAGCCCGAAAACCTTTAGCACAGTCTACAGGCCATATTTATGAAGGAATTTCAATGTAACTTGATAAAATGACTCGTTTTAAAATAATTTCACTGTAACTTGGTAACTTTCGTTGACATACGTTAACTGTGAGGGCCACATACATTAACTATGAGGACCACATTAACCCACCCCTCAGTTCTTTAATACAATCTACACCTCATATTATTTTCATTAAAAACATAGCATACAGGGAACAGAAATTAACATATTCCCAATTATCACAATTCTTGTCTTATTTCATAATCCTTTCATAAACATTGAACATTATCCTTTTCATCAAACACCACACACAGACAATTTAAGCTACTTTGTCATTGACACTTTCATTTCCTTTGACGTTGTTTACATTTGCAACGTCTTGATATATATGTAGTATTGAGATATTATATTACTGTACGCCTGTTATACAATACATTGATTATGATACCGGTAGTGTAGCTAAAAAAATTGGATTTTGTCCACACTTAGGCTCTATCGGGATGCCTTTGGGCTCTTCATGTTCCCTTTGGGATAGGCTTTTTCGAAAAAAAAATTTGGATTTAATTTTTAGATTTGGATTTTAATTGCAATTATTTATGTATCTTTATCATATATTTATTGTGGAGTTTGTAGGAGTACTATCGACTTAATTTTTGATTGAATCATGAAAGCTTACTGCTCTAAATGCAAGGCAAGAAAGTCTTCCTCAGATTTACATGCTTGTTGCCTTGCCTGTAGTCGATGTACTCCTGCAGATTCTTGTCCTACATGTGTGAATTGGGATGACATGCATTGGAAACGGGTGTCACGGTACGTTGTTGGCAGCGAGATGCCTATGCCAGTGCTCTCACCGCAAGATAATTCAAGTTTTTCAGTTTCTTTTTCAAAAGAACAAGAACATGGTGATGGTATTGTGACAACCACCAAAAGTGTGCTACTGTCGTCGCGCTCTGATGAGCAAACAGAGCTAGCTGCAAAGGTGCTCATGAATATTAAGCAAGGGATAAGGCTTCTAGTTAGTGTTCTTAATCCCTTGCAAACAGCTAGCTCGAGCGGTGAAGTGGTTACTCCGCCTGTGGGAGCCATAACACTGGGTATGTCCAGTGTGGTCGAAGGAAGTGTAGAGCGAGCACCTTAAAAACAAAAGCTCACCCAGCGACGATGGAAGTAGGGAGGAAGTCGGCAAGTTTCTTGTCGGGAGGCTCAGCAAGGTCTTCAAAGGCCGCGAGCAGGAGAGGTCCCTCTCTAACGCAACAACATCTGAGGCCAGATGTTGTTATGAGAAACTTGCAAGGGCTGGAGCATACGTCCACACCTGCTGCTCGGGATGCTCCGTCTAGACTGCAGCTGGCCTCGGCTACAGTTACGGCTTTCACCGCTATGATTCATAAGCACACATGACCACATCCTAGCTACCCGACTTTGGATATCCAGCCAGCTGCGTGAAGAAGGAGCCACTCTTTGCACGTGAAGTCAGACCATCCAGTACCTAGGGAACATAGGCTTCGATCATTGGGACATTCGGAGAAGAGATCCATCACTGGAACACCGTCCCAGGAACAGCAAGTGGCTAAAAATCAGAAATTCCATACCACATATTGCCAATTTCCTGGTCTATTTGTTTGATGTTTTCAAACTGCAGCCTGTCATAATTAAGGGCTATAGGTCTGTGTTATCAGATACTTAACCTCATCATGATAACTTGGCTATTGGATCAGATACTTCTGTATCCAAGCTAGTTCGAAATTTCTCTATCAATAGACCTAGAACCCTTAGATTAATTTCTAAGAGGAATTTGGCGTTTCTCTTAGCCTTTGCATCTGCTAGAAGAGTCAGTGAACTTCATGCATTATCTGTTGATGAATCTCATTATCATAGTGTGGGTAATACCATTACCCTCACGACAGAAGTGGGATTTTTGGCTAAGAATCAGATTTCCGCTAAGCAGCTGGAGCCTATTGTCATTAAGGTTTTACCATCCTCGGATAACCGTAAACCTTTGCTGTGTCCAGTCAGAGCAATGGAGCCTGAATTTTTAACTTGGGGCAATATGAGGAATAATCTTTAAAAATCTTCTTCTTTAGACCCTCCAGTCAGAATGCATTGATATTTGATATATAACATCATCTCTAAGAGGTCAATTTTAAATTTGTTCAAAGCGGGTCTTTGGGTTCATATTTGGGCTCCCTATTGTAGCCGCAAATTTCATCTTAGTGCAATATGATGAAATTTCTTAAAAATCTTCTTCTTCAGATCCACCTGTCAGAATCCCTTCATATTTGGTATACAACATCTCTAAGGAGGTTAGATTTAGGTTTGTTCAAATCGGGTCCCTGGTTTGATATTTGGACTCCCTATAGCCCCCAAATTTTAACTTAGTGCAATATGAGGAAGTTTATTTAAAAATCTTCTTCTCCAGATCCATCAATCCGAATGGTTTCATATTTGGTATACAACATCTCTAGAGGGATCAGATTCCAGTTTGTTCAATTCGAGTGCCTGGGTTTATATATTGGGTTTATATTTGCGCTCAATACATGGGCACAAATTTTAACTTGGTGCAATATGAGGAAATTTCTTTAAAAATCTTCTTTTTCAGATACACCAGTCAGAATCCTTTCATATTTGGTACACAACATCTCCAGAGGGTCAGATTCAAATTTGTTCAAATCAAGCCCCTGTGCTCATATTTGGGCTCCCCATGGTTAGCCCAAATTTGAACTTTGTCCAATATGAGGAAATCTCTTTAAAAATCTTCTTCAGAACCACCAGTCAGAATCCTTTCCTATTTGTTGGTATACAGCATTTTTTTTCTTTGGGGGGGGGGGGGGGGGGGGGGGGGGGTCAAATTTAAGTTTGTTCAAATTGGGGTCCTGGGCTCCCTTGGGTAGCCCAAATTTTAAGTTAGTGCAATATGAGTAAATTTCTTTAAAAATTTTCTTCGCCAGATCCACCAATCCAAATGGTTTCATATTTGGTATACAACATTTCTAGGGGGATCAGATTCAAGTTTGTTCAAATCGAGATCAGGGTTAATATTTTAAAATTTTAAAAATCATCTTCAGATTCACCAGTCAGAATCCTTTCATATTTGATATACAACATCTCTAGAGAAAAGGGGATGGGGTGGTCAGATTCAGTTTTCTACTACTTGAGTGCATGGGCAAAGATTTTTGTGCTCCTCATGCCCAAATTTTAACTTAGTGCAATCCTGGGGATAATCTTTAAAAAATCTTCTTAACATCCACCAGTCAGAATGCTTTCATATTTGGTATACAACATCTCTAGGGTGGTCAGATCCAAGTTTGTTTAAATTGTGACCCTGGGTTCATATTTGGGCTCCCTATGGTATATAAGGAAATTTATTTAAAAATCTTCTTCTTCAGATCCACCAGTCAGAATCCTTTGATATTTGGTTTTCAACATCTCTGGTTCACTACTCAGAACTCTTATTCCGCTTTTAACAGAATTTGATATGCAGCATAAGTGGGATACAGATATTTGATTTAAATGAAAAAAATTAACCCTAGCTCTCGTGGGACCCCATGTGTGCTAAAATTAGAAACATAATTCCAAGTTAATTTTACAAGCAGCCATGTTTATTAAGTACCCTCTAGAGGTGTGTAACTAAGATTAATCCACATAGGTTGTATATCAAGGGGCTCCTTAGGGAGCTCCACTTTGTACATTATGATTAACTGAAGAAAAGGCATGATGTTTGGACTATTTTAGTCACTACTGAGGGGCTCAAGCATTGACAATGGATCCTACGGAGATTGATTGCTTCATGTAGATTCATTCGTGGCCTCGGTTTATATCAGGTTCTGTTCAAGGTGAGCGCTTCAGGCCCCGTGGGGCCTCTTGTGTTCCTTTTCCGTCAAAAAATGTTGCGGCTGGCAAAGGCCTTTGAACTTAGTTTAGTCAGGCCTCAATATTTCCCTTTGACATAGCCTACAGGGCACATTTATGATCAGATTGCTTTGAAACCTTGCATGTTCATTTGGGGTGACCTCCAGATGGGAGCTGTTGATTGTCTTCCATTTCTGTCAAGAAATGTTGCCACTGGCAATGGCCTTTGAACTTAGTTTAATCAGGCATCAGCATATTGATTTGGCACACCCTCCAGAGCACATTTATAATCAGATTGCTTTGAAACTTAGTGTGCTTGTTTGGGATGATCTCTAATTGGAAGCTATCAATTTCCCTCCATTTCCGCCAAAAATAGTTGGCGTTGGCGATGACCTTTGATGAACTTATGCATCAATGAATTGATTTTCTTTCATTTCTATAAAAAAGTATTGTTGTTAGTGTCAGCCTTTGAACTTAGTGCATTTGTGCAGCAACTTGTCCCATTTGCACTCTCTACACGGCGTATTTATGAATTTCCAGAAAAAAAAACACAAAAACTTTGGCATGCCTCGGAGGGCACATTCATTATCAGTTTGTTTTGAAGCTTTGTATGCTTTTTTCAGTGACCAGGGTAGGAGCTATCGATTTTCTTTTCATTTCAATCAAAAACTGTTCCTGTTAGCAACAACCTTTAAATTTATTGCATTTGTGCATCAACATTCTTCCTACTAGACATATTTATCAAAGGATTGTTTTTGATATTTGTGTGCTCATTAGACAAGACCTCTAGATAAGAGCTATTGATTAGCATTCATTTCTGAAAAGAGTTGCCATTTACAATGACCTTTAAACTTAAAGCATTTCTGTATCAACAATGTTCCTTTTGCCAGCCTTACAGTTTACATTTAAAAATGCATGGATTGCTCTGATGTTGTGCACTGTAACAGCCGCTATTGTAATACAACTGCTATTGTAATAAATTTATTACAATAGCAGTTGATGGAATTTTGTTCATCAACCACTATTGTAATAAATTTATTACAATAGCAGTTGATGCAAACTTTTTCATCAACCGCTATTGTAATAAATTTATTAGCTCACCTGACTGAAAGTCAGGGCGAGCTTTTCTGATCACTCTTCGTCCGTCCGTCCATCCGTCCATTCATTCATCTGTCGTCCTGTGTGAAAGTGGTGTTTGAGCCTCTTTCTCCTAAACCACTGGCCACATTTTAATTCAATTTAATGTAGGCAGTGGTTATATAGGGGCATTTTGATTTTTATGCAAATTAGGTTTCGGCTCATATTGAGCAGAGGGGTGGGGAAAAAATGGCCAAATTTTTTGAAAATCTTCTAATGAACCACCAGTAGCAGAGACTTGATATATGGTATACAGAGTCCCTTTGAGGTTTAGATTGAAGTTTGTTCAAGATAAGTTTGTTGTTAGGCATTATTTGCTTTCGTTATGGGAGGGGCAAAAATTTTGGCCATGCCTAAAATTTCTATTTTCTGAACCGTGAGGTCGATTTGAACCAAATTTGATATGAGATGATAATTGGTCATAAGTAGTTGATTGATGCAAAAAAAATTATCTCATTGCCCCATTGGAACCTCGGGAGCTAAAAATAGGAAAAACCTTAAAACTGTCATATCTCCAAAACTACACGGCACAGAGAATTCTTATTTTGTATAAAGCTTACTTTTATCCAGTAGAATAGAATGGTTAAAAAAAATCTCTATCAGTTTGATCACAAGGTACTTTTTTCAGGACTTTTGAAAAAGTGCTGAGTCAGCACTTTTTAACACTGTAGGCAATGGGAAAAACATTAAAAAATCTTCTTCTCCAGATCCAGCAGGCAGAATCTTCTGATATTTGGTATGCAACATTGTAGGGTGGATCTGATTCAAGTTTGTTCAAATCGGCTCCCTGGGTTTATATTTGGGCTCGGTATAGGAGCCCGAATTCGAACTTAGTGCATTTCAGGCAAATGTCTTAAAAAATCTTCTTCTCCAGATCCAGCAGGCAGAATCTTTTGATATTTGGTATGCAACATTGTGGGGTGGATCTGATTCAAGTTTGTTCAAATCGGCCTCCTGGATTCATATTTGGGCTCACTATAGAAGCCCAAATTCGAACTTAGTGGATTTCAGGCAAATTTCTTAAAAAATCTTCTTCTCCAGATCCAGCAGGCAGAATCTTTTGATATTGGGTATGCAACATTGTGGGGTGGATCTGATTCAAGTTTGTTCAAATCAGCTTGCTAGATTCATATTTGGGCTCACTATAGAAGCTTGAATTCAAACTTAGTGCATTTCAGGCAAATTTCTTCAAAAATCTTCTTCTCCAGATCCAGCAGGCAGAATCTTTTGATATTTGGTATGCAGCTCGCTAGATTCATATTTGGGCTCACTATAGAAGCTTGAATTCAAACTTAGTTCATTTCAGGCAAATTTCTTCAAAAATCTTCTTCTGCAGATCCAGCAGGCAGAATCTTTTGATATTTGGTATGCAACATTGTGGGGTGGATCTGATTCAAGTTTGTTCAAATTGGCTTCCTGGATTCATATTTGGGCTCACTACAGAAGTCCAAATTCGAACTTTGTGGATTTCAGGCAAATTTCATAAAAAATCTTCTTCTCCAGATCCAGCAGGCAGAATCTTTTGATATTTGGTATGCAACATTGTGGGGTGGATCTGATTCAATTTTGTTCAAATCGGCCCCCTGGGTTTATATTTGGGCTCAGTATAGGAGCCCAAATTTGAACTTAGTGCATTTCAGACAAATTTCTTTGAAAATCTTCTCCAGATCCAGCAGGCAGAATCTTTTGATATTGGGTATGCACCATGCTTAGTGAGGTGAGATTCAAGTTTGGTCAAGCCAAGTCCCTGGGTTCATATTTGGGCTCGCTGTGGTATCCCGAATTATAACTTAGTTCAAAATGAGGAATTTTCTTTGAAAATCTTCTTCTTCAGATCCAGCAGTTGGAATGTTTTGATATTAGGTATGCAGCATCCTTAAGGGGGTAAGATTCAAGTTTGTTCAAGCCATGTCCCTAGGTCCATATTTGGGCTCACTGTTCGAGCCTGAATGATAACTTAGTTCAAAAAGAGGAATTTTCTTTAAAAATCTTCTTCTTCAGATTCAGAACTCGGAATGTTTTGATATTTGGTATGCAGCATCCTTAGGGGGGTGAGATTCAAGTCTGTTCAAGCCATGTCCCTAGGTCCATATTTGGACTCACTGTGGGAGCTCGAATTGTAACTTAGTTCAAAATGAGGAATTTTCTTTAAAAATCTTCTTCTTCAGATCCAGCAGTCGGAATGTTTTGATATTTGGTGTGCAGCATCCTTAGGGGGGTGAGATTCAAGTTTGTTGAAGCCAAGTCTCTGGGTTCATATATGGGATCCTTGTGGGAGCCCGAATTATAACTTAGTTCAATATGAGGAATATTCTTTAAAAATCTTTTTTTTTAGATCCACTGGTCAGAATCTTTGGTATAAGCTTTTCTTAGGAGGAGCAGATGCAACTTGTTGAAATCAATTCTCTTGGTTGATATTTAGGCTACCATGTCAGGTGAGCGCACTCAGGCCCCTTGGGGCCTCTTGTTACAATAGCGTTTGATGCAAAGTTTTCAACTGACTACTATTGTAATAAACTTATTATAATAGTCGCGTGTCAGTTGTAATAAGTTTTTCATTAATTTGAAAATAAGCGAACTAGGGATATCTACAACACGGGCCAGTTTCATTCAAGTTTTATCACAGAAATTGATTAAATGAACAGTAGAATCTGAAATATCTTACTCCAGACAATGTACGATAAAAACACACAAATAGGGATGGCGACTCTTGGCATCAACTCTTTTAGTTCTTTCAAATTTATGTATTCATTTATTGGTGCTTAAGGTTACATATTTCTGCGCAATGGATAATCATGACCACAACATGGTGACAAAGCCAAATTTAGTCAATGGTTTATACCCATGTTGCCTATTTTAGAGGACTTCCACCCTAAGGATTGGTGACAGGGTCACCTTTTACCAGTAAACAGATCCTGTTTCCCACAGTAAACAAGAACTGATTCACTTTCCTGGGTTCCCACGGGGAAGTTCTTTCAAATACATCAACATTTATACAATTTTCTTTATAAATATGGTTAAAAGATTTGTAAAATATAATATGCATGACCCTGAGATGGTTGGCAGAGGCGGAGTGAGCGCACTGGAGATGAGCTGTGCGACAGGTAGGAGACCATTTTTTCTGCAATATTATTGTTTGCGTAAACCCTTTCAACACTAAGCTACCGAATAGTTCCATCCAACATTTCGTTTGTTTATGCATTTCGCGGAGTTCGCGGAGACTAATATGATACCATAGGGAAAATCCGTCCCAATTTATTCCAACAGCCCATGGGGTAGTTGGATTCAATTATAACCAATTGTCGCTAAGCATTTATTGTTCGCATCTTCGAATACAAGTCAAAAGGATGAAAGGGATTAACTGATTACATAAATGGTTTGGTCACAAATCTTGCGAGGGATGGAAAGGGGGTGAAGGGTTCGGTGGCTCAGTGATAGGATTTAATATTGGGCTGAGGGGGAATTTTTTTTTTTTTTTGGGTGGGGGTGGGGGGGGGGAGACTCGACCTTCAGGCCACAGGCATATCCCAAGGCCGTCCGTAGGCCTGTGGAAAGGATGGGTATCACACGCTCATTGGTGGGGGTTCGGGGTCTCCGCCGAATCCCAACAGAGATGGGGTGGGTATGACCCTCCAATTTGGGTATGGTTCAGGATCTCTCCCACCAATGGGAGGGCTATACACACCCCACCTCAAGTCTACGGTATCCCCCTCCCATCGGTGGGAGTTCGAGGGGGCTTCCCTGTGACGATTTTGAAAATTCAATGCCCTGAGAATTTAGTACGTGCAATCTGCATTGTGTCCTTGAGGAAGACACTTCCTTCCTTTTGATCACTTGGAGGCACGGTGGCGCCGTGTGCTATGGCATATCGCAAGTTGACAGTAGACATGCTTTCTACCAAAGCTAAACCTGCCTCGGCAGGATTTGTAAGATGGAATGTCTAATAGTGACTCGCCGCTGCCCGGTGTTTTTTCTAAGTACTCCGGCTTCTCTAACTCGTAAAACTGTCGCCAACACAAAGTGACCTTGGCCACTAAAAGTGTCATAAAACACCAATTACTATTCCATCCACAAATTGTGCTTAACCGTCCAGTCGTAGTAAACTTATTATAAAAGCGATTCTGAACTCATTCCACCGTTAGTGTCCTAAGTTTATAATAACATTGGTTAGAACATATAATTTGTTTAATCTTTACTGTAATAAATTTATTACAATAGCGGTTGATGCAAATTATTTCATCGACCGCTATTGTAATAAATTCATTACAATAGTGGTTGATACAAATTTTTTCACTGACTGCTATTGTAATAAACTTATTACAATAGCGGTCGATGAAACTTTTTCTCCGACCGCTATTGTAATAAACTTATTACAATAGCGGGCGATTCAATCTTTTACCTCAACTGCTATTGTAATAAACATACTACACTATTCACCTGTCAGTTGTAATAAGTTTTTCATTAAAATGAGAATAAACTAACTGGGGATGTTTACAACAGATGAGCCAGTTTCATTCAAATTTCTTTTCTTTGTACCAATCACAGCAACAAAAAAAGCCAGAAATTGACGAAATGGCCAATAAAATTTTGGTAATAAAGACCAAGCATTGGTGACGGGGTCCTATTTTACCAGTAAAGCAGAGCTTATTTACCACAGAAAACAAGCACTGATCCACTTCATGGGGTTTCCATGGTGGGGGGTTCTTTCAAATACATCGACATTAGTACGGTTTTCATTATAAATGTGGTTAAAAGAAATGTAAAATATAATATTTGTGGCCCTGAGATGGTTGACAGAGGTGGAGTGAACGCACTGAAGATGAGTTGGGTGGCAGATGGGAGACCGATTTTTCTGCAGTAAACCCTTTCAGCGCTAAATTACCGAATAGTTTAATCCAACACTTGGTTTGTTCAGGCTTACAGCACCCCCTCCCATTGATGGAAGTTCATGGGGAGGGCTCCCACGAGAAAGTTTTGAAAATTCAATGCCCAGAAATTAAATCTCTGACCCTCTAGTGCTTTAATTTTTTTTCCTTTTTGAGGGTGGGCACTGTAATTTGTAGTGGGAGGTTTATAAAAACATTGGTTGGGAGACATATTTCATTTAACCTCTTTTATTGAAAATTTATTACAATAGCGGTTGGTGCTAACTTTTTCAACGCCTGCTATTGTATTAAATTTATTCCAATAAGGGCTGATGCAAACGTTTTGACCGACCGCTATTGTAATAAATTTATTACAATAGCGGTTGAAGCAAACTTTTTCATTGCCCGCTACTGTAATAAATTTATTACAATAAGGGTTGATGTAAACTTTTTCACCAACCGCTATTGTAATAAATTTATTACAATAGCAGGCGATGAAAAGGTTTGCATCAACTGTTATTGTATTATAATAGCGGTTGATACAAACTTTTTCATTGACTGCTATTGTAATAAATTTATTACAATAGCAGGCGATGAAAAGGTTTGCATCAACTGCTATTGTAATAAGTTTTCAATAATAAAGGTTATAAATGAAATCTGTATCCCAACCAGTGTTTTTATAAACTTATGACACTAACGGTGGAATGAGTTTCAGACTTGCTTTTAAAATAAATCTATTACAACTGTGTGGTAAAGCACAATTTGTAGATGGAATGATGATAGGGGGTTTCCGACACTTTCAGTGGTTAAGGTCAATTCGTGTTGGCAACAGTTTCACGGGTGGGAGAAGCCGGAGTACCAGAAAGAACCATCGAGCAGTGACGAGTCACTGTCACACATTTCCACTTACTAATAACGCCGCGGCAGGTTTAGCATTGGTAAAAAGCATGTGTACCGTCAATTCGCGATATGCCTTAGTACACAGTACCACCGTACTCCAAGTGAGCAAGGGAAAGGATGTGTTTTGCTCAAGGACAGAACGCAGACTACACGGACTACATTTCAAACAACGACCTTCAGAACAGGCATAGCAGGGGGTGGGGGGGCATGACCCACCTTAAAGTTACAGTAACCCCCTCACCCCCTTCAAAATGGCAAAATTAAAGCAGCAGGTGGTCCCAATGCATTGAATTGACAGGGGAATCCCCCTGGAACCCCCACCAATGGGATGTGAATACCGTAGGCCCGAGGTGCCATAGCATGCCCTTCCATTGATGGGAGAGACCCCCTGAACACCCTCCAAATTGGCGGGTCATACTTAACCCCTACCTCTGGCCTACGGCCTTCGGACATGCATGTGGCATAGGTCGACCTGGCAGCCCCCCTCCCCCCCCCCCTTTAAAAACAAAAAAAAATTATGATCCCTCTCAATAGGAAATCCTAGTTACGCACCTGCCTTTGAATCACGACTCCAAGGCTCTAGTCACTGGGCCACCGAGCCCTGCACCTCATTCCCACCCCGGGCAAGACTTGTGACCAAACCATTAATGAAATAAGTTAACCGCTTTTATCCTATTGGCATGTATACGAATAGGCGAACAATAAACACTTGAGGACGGCTGGTCATAATTAAATGCAACCCCCCCTTCCCCCCCCCTCCCCCCGCCCCCCTCGGGCTGTTTGAACAGATTGGGACAGATTTTCCCGATGGTAGTCTCCACCAAATGCATAAACAAATCAAATGTACAAATCAAATGTTTGTTAAACCATTCGGTAGCTTAGCATTGAAAGGGTTTATCCAAAATATAATATTGCAAACAAATCGGTCTCCTATCTGCTGCCCAACTTATTTCCAGTGTGCTCTCTCCGTCTCTCTCAACAATCTCAGGGTCATACATATTATATTTTACAAATCTTTTAACCATATTTATAAAGAGAACCATACAAATGTTGATGTATTTGAAATAACCTTCCTTTGGGAACCCCAGAAAGTGAAGCAGTGCTTGTTTACTGTAGCAATCAAGTTATGTTTTTCTGGTAAAATAGAACCTAGTCACCAATGTTCTTGTGGAAGTCCTCTAAAATGGGCAAAATGGGTTTAAATGACTGACTAAACTAGGCTTTATCTCCACGATGTAGCCATCATTAGCCATTGTGCATTACTATTTGACCTCAAACACCAATAAATGAAAACAGAAATAAATTTGAAAGAACTAAAGAGCTGATGCCACTGACATCCCTATTTGTGCGGTTTTATTGAACATTATCCAGAGCAAGATATTTCAGATTTTATTGGTCATTTCGTCAATTTCTGAGTTTTTTGTCGCTGTGATTGGTATAAAGAAATGAAATATTGAATGCAACTGGCTCATCTGTTGTAGATATCCTAAGTTAGTTTATTTTCATTTTAATGAAAAACTTATTACAACTGACACTCGACTTTTGCAATATGATTATTACAATGGCTGTTGAGGTAAAGGTTTGAATCGCCCACTATTATAATAAGTTTTTTACAATAGCTGTCGGTGAAAACGTTTCCATCAACCGTATTGTAAGGAATTTATTACAATAGCGGTCAGTGAAAAAGTTTGTATCAACTGCTATTGTAATAAGTTTATTACAATAGCAGTCGGTGAAAAAGTTTGTATCAATCGCTATTGTAATAAATTTATTACAATAGCGGTCGATAAAAATGTTTGCATCAACCCTTATTGTAAGAAATTTATTACAATCGCGGGCAATGAAAAAGTTTGCACCAATTGTAATATGTTTTCAACAATAAAGGTTACATAAAATATGTGTCCTTACCAGTGTTATTATGAACTTAAGACACCAACGGTGGAATGAGTTCAGAATCGCCTTTATAATAAATTTATTACGACCGGGCGATTAAGCACAATTTGTGGATGGAATGATGATAGGGTTTTAAGACTCAATTCGTGGTCATTGTCAATTCGTGTCGGCAATAGTTTTACAGGTTGGCGAAGAACCACTGAGCAGCAGCGAGTCACTGTCAGACATTCCAACTTACTGATCCCACTGAGGCAGGTGTATCATTGGTAGAAAGCATGTGTACCATAACGTGTGATGCACCTTAGCACGCAGCACCAGCGTGCCCCATTGAGCAATGGGAAGGATGTGTCTTGCTCAAGGACACAAAGCAGATTGCACGGACTAGGTTCCAAACAAAGACCTTCGGATAGTGGCGTAGCCAAGGGGGAGGGGGGAGCTGGGGACGTACCCCACTAAAAGATTACAGTTCCCTTTTCCTCAAAATAGGAAAATTAAAGCTGCAGATGGTCCCAGATTCAATCTCAGGGCATTGAATTTTCAAATCTTCATGGGAAAACCCCACTCTAACCCCAATAGGAGTGGGGTACCGAAGGCTTTAGTTGGAGTATGTATGGCCCTCCCATTGGTGGGTTTCGGGGGAGACCCTGAACTCCCACCAAAAGAAGGGTCATTCCCAACGACACCTCCACCCCACCTGAGACCTACGGCCTTCGGATCAAAAAAATTATTATGGCCCCTCTCAATAGGAAATCCCAGCCACGCTCCTGCCTTTGTCACCGAGCCCTGTGCCCTCTTCCCACCCTGTGCCTGATTTGTAATCTAACCGTTAATGTAATAAGTTAATCGGTTTCATACTACTGACATGTATATGAATAGGCGAACAATAAATATTTGAGGACGGCTGGTCATAATAAATCCACCGCCACATGGGCTGTTGAAATAAACTGGGACAGATTTTCCCTATGGTATCATTTTAGTCTCCACAAAATGCATAAACAAACCAAATGTTGGATTAAACTATTTGGTAGTTTAGCGCTGAAAGGATTTATAAAAAAGAAATAATATTGCAGAAAAATCGGTCTCCCATCTGTCGCCCAACTCATCTTCAGTGCGCTCACTCATACATATTATATTTTACAAATCCTTTAACCATACTTATAAGGAGAACCAAAACAAATGTTATAAAAACTGAAAGAACTAAAAGAGTTGATGCCAAGAGTGGACATCCCTATTTGTGTGGTTATCATCGAACATTGCCCGGAACAAGATATTTCAGATTTTACTGGTCAATTCGTCAATTTCTGGCATTTTTGTCACTATGAATGGTGTAAAGAGACTAAATCTTGAATGAAACTGGCTTGTCTGTTGTAGACATTCCTAGTTAGCTTATTTATAAATTAATGAAAAATGTGTTACAACTAACACTCAACTATTATAATCCGCTATTGTAATAAATTTATTACAAGAGTGGTTGATGAAAAAATTTGCATCAGCTGCTATTGTAATAAATTAATTACAATAGCAGTTGATAAATTTTTTGGCATCAACCTCTATTGTAATAAATTTATTACAATAGCGGTTGTGTTACAATAGCGGTTGGTACAGTGCACACACAATGCTGTTATGTTGAAGTTTCACCAAATAACAATATAACCAATGATCTGCAGGTTTGCCATTTCACTTATAACTTACCAAGTTCAAGTTTGTCAAGTTGAGCTACAGTGTCATTGACACTTTCATTAAGAAATTCAACTGTGTGACACCACAACCTCTATTTGATGTACCCTGGCCCAACTCCCTTTAAATCCAAACATGTTAACTCTCATGGAATTTCTGAGAAAATCCCTTTAGATCAGTGTAGGTCCCGACCTAGAAGGGAATCGGTTTTGGACAAGAATCTCAGAAAATAGTGCAGTCGAAGGTATTTCTGTTTCAAGCTGTTCATTCTTAAATCACGGTTGAAACAAAAAATATGCATACAAGGAAATTACATTTATTAAAAGAGTCTTTTTATGCCCCCCAAGATATTCTCCTCTCTGCAGCATGATGTTTTCACCATGTCCGTCCATCTGTTTGTCCATCCCTCCATCCGCTGTCCAGTATTAACTTTTAGTTTCCCTCAGATACCTAAAGAACCGCTCATTTGATCAAATTATAATTTTAGAGGTAACTTGTGGATGACTAGACAATGGTTCCTTTTGATTTTGGGCCATCTGTCCATCTTGCTGTCCATCCATCCATCATCCGGCATTAACTTTTGATTTCCATCAAATAACTAAAGAACCCCTCATTTGATCAAATTATAATTTCAGGTTTAACTTGTGGATGACTAGACAATGCTTCCTTTCCATTTTGGTCCAGCTGGCCAGTTCAATATGGACACCATGGTGGCCATATTGAATTTGGTTTCCGTCCAATAACTAATGAATGCTGACATGAATCATATTTTTATACTGTACCAATGACCCAGACTTAGCTGTTGCTAACTCTAAATTATTCAGGGCCAAGCACAAATTTTGCCCCCCCCCCCCAATCCCCAAAATTTACATCCAAATAAAAAAATCCAATGTTCTATATGGTCCTCCATACTTTTGTCCACTGCGCATACGCAGTGTCAAGTAAGTACCGAAATGGGTGCAAAATCCTCATTCTTTGTTTGGCCCTTCTGTCAGTAACATCTCACTGATATATGTGCTTATAATCTCAGTTAAAATGATGCCAGACACAAAATCATGATGGAAATGGTGGATCCAAGGATGAAATAAGAGGATGAGAGGAAGAAACAGTGGAAGGATGTGTTTCGGGCTGTAACTTATAATTTTTATGTAAAATTATTTCATGTTCCCTAATTTCGGTGCATGGGTCTGATGTTTTCATTCTTGCTATGGAATCTCTACTGTTTGTTAAGTGTTTCCGCTCTCCCTTTCAATGAAACCCCCTTGCTAATCTCCCATGCTTTTGGTATAATTTAAAAAAAATTTTTATTGAAATTTCTTGGGAGTTTTAGCATAGTTACAGAATGTTTATTCTGTTATCCCCATGGTTACGTCCTCACCCTTGGGGTGTTTAGGCATTTTGGTCATGCATCTACCATCTGATGTATTGCAGCTTCTTCGGTGGAAGATTCTGTTTCACATCGGATAGTGTTTGAAATTGGTTACTGATTTTGGGCCATGTTTTTCAGTGCCTGGAGTCTTGTTTCCGGTTTTTATTGACTTTTGTTTACGTTGACAACGGTTACTTTCTGTTAGTGATTCCTTGTCTTCTGTAAGGTCTATTATATAGTCAGATACATTAATATTGTCCGTAAGTGTCACATTAATTTTTGGAAATGTTTTAAAATTTTTGTCCACTCTTAGGCTTTTTTGGGCTCATCGTTCCCTTTGGTAACTTGGGCTCATGTCAAATTTTTCGAAAATTTTCTTTTGAATTATTTTTCGAAATTTTGTTATGGATTATTATTATAATTATGTATCTTTGTATTTTCAAGGGTTAGTGCGAGTACTATGGCTGTATAATATTTTTTAATTATGAAAGAATATTGTTCAAATTGTAAATCGAGGAAGTCTTCCTCTGATTCTCATGCTCATTGTATTTGCTGTAGTCACTGTGTTCGCACTAATTCTTGCTCAGTGTGTGCCAGTTGGGATGACAAACATTGGAGACAGGTGTCACAGTATACTGTTAGTGGTGAGAGGTCCATACCGGTCCCCTCACCACAGGGTCACTCTAGTTTTTCAGTCTCTTTTTCAGAGGAACAAGAACAGGGTGATGTTTCCGTGATGTCTCCCGGAAGTGTGGCCGTCGTCGCAAACCAATGAAGAGCTAGTGGCAAAAGTGCTCAAGGAAATCAGACTAGATCCTTAGTAACACCTTGTCACCAGCTAGCTCGACCGACCGATCTGTCACTCGTAATGTGGGTGATGTGATGCCGGGTATGTCTGTTGCGGTCCAGGAGAGGAGAAAGGGTGTTGCGAGCACTATAATCTCGGATCATGCACACCCTTCGCCGACAGATCGGATGATGGATCAGAGAAAGCCAGTTAGTCCGATAGCTAGCTCGTTCAGGTCAACCCGGACCCCTCTCTCTTACAACAACATCTGGGGCCAGATGTTGTCGTACATAACATTCGTTAGTCGGAGCTTAGTCCATTCCTCCTGCTCGGGACGCTCCGTCGCATAGGCAGCTGGGGTCGACAAGTCTATTGGCTTTCTCTTCCACACGCCAGCACACACGACTGCACCTTGGCTACGTGACCTCAGATATCCAGCCTGCTTCACCGACAAAGGATTCCACATCGACCAGGTCTCTCCATCCGGTCGCCAAGGACACGAGATCTTACCAGTCGGGATGTACGGATAAAAGGATTATGCAAGAGGTACCGTCCCAGGAGCTTCCAGCGGCTAAACAACGTAAGACCGCAGCTCCACAGGCCTCCGTGACGGACTTGCTATCGCAGATAGCGCAACTCATCGCAGCATCCCAGTGACCTTCAGAAACTCTTTCAGATCAGGAACTATCTGAGGAAGCTGGGTCGGTATGTTCCACTGCAGTGCCTGTGTCTGATGGGGACGACCGAGATTCACATCTGGTCCAGTCTGATGGTGAAAGGGAATCTGCAGAGCGGGATTTTTCCCTTCTGGAACAACATAAGGTGGCTGTAGATTTTATCCAGCAGCACCTTCCAGATGTTGTTCCATCGGACCAGAGAGCTGCGATACCAGATAAGAGACTGATAGCTTCACTGGACACAGACTTCTTCGGCTGGTCTAAGGACATCGTTTCTGTTCCAGTCCAGTAATGTCTCACAGACGTTTGAAATGCTGAATGACACTATTTTTAGGCTAGCCTCTAAGATTGGCAGATCCAGTTTCTTATCGCAACATGCTCCACTTCTGCTGTTCATCAACAGTAGAAATAAATTTCAAATGGCAGGAAAGGGCATTCCGAGAGTTCCTCTGCGTTTAGACGACCAGGCAAAAGACTTGAAGTTGTCATTGCCGGCGTCTATGTCGATTCTCTCCAGTATGTTGGACACGACAATCTCGTCTAACAGAGCCAGTTTAAACACCTTATCATACGCAGATCACCTTACCAGAGCGTTAGCACAACGTCTTGATGGTAAAGAATTCCAGGATGTTAAAACTTCCTTGAGAGTTCTTTCTAGGGCAATCGCATTTTCCACGTATAACTCCGCCCTTTCAGTGGCAAATTTGGAGTTAGTCAGACGTGATGCTGCCCTGGCTTCATCCACTAGGGTGGATTCTAAGGTGAAAAACTCTCTTCGAGTCGCTCCGGTTTCAGGAGAACTTCTCTTTGATGGTAAGCTTTCATTAATCTACGATCAGATTACCAAGAAAGCTTCAGACTCTCTGCTCTTTAAGTCCGTTTCTAAAAAAACGGACTCAGCAGAGAGTAGTAAGTCAGGAACTTCTGGGGCGAGAACGTCCAAGGAGGCTCCTATAGAGGATCTAAAGAAGCCTCTAGTTTCAGCGACCGTCAGAGTAGCGACTCGGGTAGGGGACATAATGCTGGCCGAGACAACCGGTCAGATGCCCCTAGGTCGACTGGTCGAGGTGCATGTCGGGGAGGACGTAGTTTATCCTCCTGCAAGCCTTGCTGGTCCAGGAGGTGAAGGTCAGAACCTCTATTGCGCTCCAGTGGTGGAAGGCTGTCAAGATTCTTAAACAATTGGTTGTCAATTACGGACGACCGATGGGTTCAGGAAGTTATTTCGGAAAGTTCTAAAACTGTCCTTTAGAGAAAAACCTCCGTTAACACGAAGTCCACGATGGACACAGCTTCCGTCAAACCTTCAGAAGAGAGATTCGCTTCTATCAGAGGTGCAATCTCTTCTGGAGAAGAACACAATAGAGGTCATAGAAAACCAGGAATCTCCCGTTTTTTACAGTCACCTGTTCCTGGTACCAAAACCAGACGGCTCGTTCCATCCAGTTATTGATCTAAGCTGGATAAACAAGCTGATCGTGGCTCCGAAATTTTATATGGAGACCATTTTCGATCGATGAGAGCGAGCATTCGAGTGAACGATTGTGCTGCAAGCATAGATCTCAAGGATGCGTACTTTCACGTCATGGTACATCCAACGTTCAGAAAGTACCTTTGCTTCGCTGTCCTAGGAGTCGTTTATCAGTTCCGAGCAATGTGCTTCGGACTGAATCTAGCACCCTGGGCCTTCACTCAAATAATGAACTTGGTAATGACTCATTTCCAAGCTCATTCGTCTGCGGTAACGTCTGCCTGCTTGGACGACATTCTTCAGAGGTACGGTGACAGATTAACTGTTCAGAACGATGTTCAGAGTCTGCTTCAATTGCTCCGACGTCTCGGTTTCATAGTAAACGAAAAGAAGTCGGATCTAGTTCCGTCCAAGTCGTTCATTCACATGTGAATGAGCTTCGAGACGCACAACAATCTGGTGCGTCTTCCGTTACCCAGAGCAAAATTAGTCAGTTGTGATGCTCGCTTTTGTCTACACTGAGATGTAGTAACAGCAAGAGAATTTATGCGACTGATTCCGATGGGGAGCCCACGCACTCGTCCACTCCAGATATTTTTCACTCAGAATTGGAGTGTGAAGATTCATTCGCTCGAAACGAACATCGTTTTGTCGAACCAAGTAAAACAAGAGATTCAGACTTGGGCAGATATTCAGTGGTTGACTCAGGGAATTCCACTGCAACTGCCGGATCCGGTTTTTACGATTATGACGGATGCGAGTCAAACAGGTGGGGGCCTTGGGGCACGACATTGAGCCCAACAGATTCGAGGTACCAAGGTCTTTGGGATCCGCAGTTTCTGAACAAGCACATAAACATCAAAGAGATGATGTCAATTTGGCTTGCGCTACGTCATTGGATGAACATAATTCAGAATTCACATGGTCAAATACTGTCCAACAATTCGACAGTAGTAGCGTACATACGGAACCAGGGAGGCACTCATTCCATTCCGTTATTCAACTTAACGGAAAGAATCCTTCTGTTTGTCCTAGAGCATCAGGTTCTTCTGTCGGTCCGTCATATTCCGGGTCGTCTGAACGTTCTAGCGGACTCCCTTTCTCGGAATGGTCGTATGTTGCCGTCAGAATGGACTCTCAACAAGCGAGTATTCAATCAGATCTGTTACCAATGGGATCGTCCAATGATAGACTTGTTTGCGATGCATCTCAACATTCAGTTGCAGACGTATGTGCCGCCATGTCCAGATCCTTGAGCGTTCACAGTAGACGCTCTCTCGATCTCTTGGGACGGAATGATAGGATATGCGTATTCATTGATTCAACAGATCTTGCTAAAAATCAAGCAATCTCACTGCAAGATTCTGTTGGTAGCATCTCTGTCACCCCAGGGACCATGGATAAATCTACTCAGGTGTCTGTTATGGGACATTCCTCGGAAGCTTCCTCCATGGGAGGATCTTCTTTCGCAGGGGAAATCACGCACACTGCATCACAACCCGCATGGTCTCAACCTTCACATATTTCCATTGTGCGGTCCTTCTTGACGGCAAGCAATTTACAGGACGAGCAGTGGATGCAATTTCTTACTTTAGGAGGACCTCCTCTTTGCTAAATTATGCTGCAAAGTGGAAGGTTTTCTCTCGTTGGTGTAGGGATCATTCAATTGATACCTATGATCCCTCCATTCCAGACATTACTAATTTTTTGGTCTACTTGTTTGACGAGATCAAACTGCAGCCAGGAACTATTAAGGGTTATAGGTCTATGCTATCGGTACTTATGCTCCTCATGATAGCTTACAAATTGGATCTAATGTCTCTTTATCAAAGTTAGTTAAAAACTTTTCGATAAATAGACTAGAACCCTTAGGTTAATTCTAAATTAATACATAAAAATTGTATTAATGTGAGTTTGAGATATTGAACAGCAATGTCCTCAGCTAATGCATGCCAGCCCCCCACAGCCACCCATACTATAGGACCTTTAGTCCAAATCAATCGTGGGAATGCCATTGCATTTATTATAACAATTAGCAGTGCAGCTTTAATTAATAACAGAACCACATCTGAACACTTTTCTGTCCCAAATCCACCACAGAAACAGGGTCCTCGTTTTACCATTTGTCACTTCAATGCTGATTCAGCACTCATAGGTATAAATGGTAACATGCTGCCCTGTATATCCATTAAAGGGAATGCTATATTTACAATCACCAACTTTCCATGTAAAAGTTGCAAAGATTTTAGCTGACTGAGTAGAATTCTAGGAAATTTCCCTGCAGCTACTCCAGGTCATACCATGTAGGGCAACAGCTTTGCAAACACAATTTCAAAGCATTGAAGTGACTCACACCAAGTAAATTTCTACATAATACATACAGGGAGGCATAACCAAATATGGTAATCCAAATTACACAGTACCTTATTGTTATCCCAGGCCCCCTTAGCAGATTCAGTTTTTCTGTGTTTGGCAAGCTGTTCAGATCATATGAAATTGTTCTTATACTTTTCGTTTCCCACTGACTTCTCATAATAACTCTATTCACGCATACCATTTCGGATGTTGGAGTACCATTTGTATGTGACAATGACGGAGTTTGTGTAGCTTCGTAAGGCTAAAAACTTTGTTTACTGTATTCACTGTAATTCGATACGCTGTGTTGTGCATTGAAAATTGAAATCGACTGGAAGTCAGTGGAAACACTTGGTGACTTCGCCGACTGAGACAGTTTACAATTGTATTTTATCAGTTACAAGTACACTTTACAATACAAAGGAATCTTTCATTACGATAATGGGTCGCTCCAGCCATAAGAGAGTGATGGGATCTCCAGCCAAACGGACATATTTACGAATGACACGTTCCAGAAACGCTGACAGCGAAAGTCAAAACACACTCGGTGACACTATTCATTCTCGCAATATTGCTGATTCAGAAACTGAAACCGGCATGCAGAGTTGGAATCCAACGAATCCGGATAACTGGACTGTCAAAAAAATTACGTTCAGAACTGTTGAAGGGTGGAATTTTCGTCCCACCTGGCTTGAACAAACCAATTATTCTGCAATTATACAAGGGTAATGTGGCGAAACAACGCACCACTCCACCAACAGCTATGGATACTGCAACTGTGCCTGCCCACCTACTATCTAATCCAAATTTTTCATCGTCTTCCGGCATTCCCGAATCGGATATGACGTCACATGTCAAGTCAAGGTCCCATAGTTCGGAATTACCAGGACGACCACAACATCCTGATATCTTGCGATCCCTACGTGATCTACAAGCCACTGTGTCATCTCTACAACGGGCCTTCGAACACACTACACGGGGAACACCACTGGAATCATTCACAGGAGGTTCAAACACCTATAATAATTCTTTAAATCCTGATTTCTTGGAAAATTTTCATACAGGTACAGCTCCGGGTGCTCGTTCGAGTCAGTCACACAAAGTTTCTGCTCTCCTGTCGCACCCAGGCAGTGACCCTAATACTTTACAAAGAATCGATACAATCTCACCTACTTTACGTTCTCAAATTTTAACAGGTAAAGATGTAAACATGGCAAGTTTATTAATTCCCCATTATGGCGTCGATTGCACCAACCGTTCGATCAATACAGGTGACGGACAAGCAAACTTACGTCTGGACCCTCGATTGTCTCGACAGCTTTCTCTGGGAGAATTTATCATGGCATTTACAATCTTTAAAAGTATAATGTGTGAAACTTTCCCAGGTAGGCGTCAAGAGCTGGACCGTTATGAAAATGATATTGTTGAAATGGCTCAACAGTTTGGTGGTACCCTCTTCTATTCCTACCACAAGGCCTTTTCAGCCCAGGCCGCTAATCAATTGCTTTACAATGAACGACGGGTTGATTGGAGTAGAAGGGACACAAGGCTGTTCAGCACCATTTTTGCTGGGCACCAAATGCTAAAATGCAAAATTTGCAATCTTGAGGACCATTCAATGGAATTTTGTCCCCGGGTAGATACTAATACTCATACCAATTATTTTTCGAGGTCCCCCAGTTATGTGACCAAGCGGCCCTCGAAAAGTGGTTTGGACGTTCAAGGACGTCAGAGAGTTCTACATGTGGGTAAGGAAATTTGCAACAATTTCAATTCTTCCAGAGGGTGCAATCGCTCGTCATGTAATTTTTTGCATGCTTGTGTACAATGCAAAGGTGACCATTCTGTTGCTAATTGTAGAGTTCAGGGTTCTAACAAATGACTACCTCCATCAGGAGGAGCTCCCCTCCATCAGTCCCTCTTCCTCAGTGAGTCAGCGCCTGAATGCCCGTCAAACAATTGGAATGTGACTGATGCGGCGGAATCCCATGATGCCAGGTGTATGTTTAATAATGCACATACTGCTTCAATTAAAATTGCTTGCGAACCAAACAATGAGTCTGAGGGTTTAAGCAGCTCACGCGATGAGATGGATGGCCATTTTCCAGTTGGTGAGCTCATTCCAGTTTGCCAGAACAACTCTGTATGTGCCGGTTTCCCCATAATGGCTGGGAAGGGGTCAGATAAAACACATTCTCCACTCCCTGCATGTTCGGAGGCATTGTCTGCTATTATGTCTCCTTCCTTAATTACCATGGGTAAGGCTTCTACGCCAATCAACACCGCTCTATTGCATAAGGAGCTGCAAAGACACCCAGATCAAAATTACGTACATTATCTCCTTGATGGTTTGACCGAAGGTTTTCATACTGGTGTCGAGGTACAACCCACTGAGACATTTGAATGCAAAAACCTCTGTTCAGCTATTGACCAATCAGAAGTTGTTGATTCTCTTTTAACTACCGAACTAGACAAAGGTTATCTCATTGGTACTTTCACTTTTCCACCTTTCCCTATATACATAATCAGCCCAATTGGTATTGCCGAAGGCAAATACTCCAAAAAGAAATGCTTGATTGTAGATTTGTCAGCTCCACACGAAAATAGCATCATTCCCAGTATTAATGAACTCATTGACAAGAAATCTTTTTCTCTGTCTTACTGCAAGATTGATGATGCTATTAAAATTATATGCACATTGGGACCTGGTTCATGGATGTGCAAAACAAACATTACTGATGCCTTTAAATTATTACCTATCAACCCTGAACTCTGGAATTTGCATGGGGTGAAGTGGCAAGAAAAATATTATTTCTTTGTGAGGTTAGTTTTTGGCAGTCGTTCAAGTCCCAAAATTTTCGACCAGCTATCGACAGCGATATGCTGGGTTGCACAACATAATTATGGGATCAAACACATTCTGCACTTATTAGATGATTTCCTTACTATTGATCCACCTCATAGTGAGCCTTCCCGTACTATGGCATCGTTAACCATGATTTTCCGCCGACTCAATATACCAATAGCCAAGCACAAAACACAGGGTCCTGCTACAACTCTGGAATTTTTAGGTCTTATTTTGGATTCAGAAAAAATGGAAGCATGTCTTCCTCTCACCAAAGTTCAACGTATCATCGATATCATCTCCCACTTTTTGTCAAAATCTAAATGCAAGAAGGTAGAATTGCTGAGCCTTCTTGGCCATTTAAATTTTGCCTGTCGTGTCATTGTTCCTGGGAGGTCATTCATATCTGTGCTTATTGCATTATCAGTAAAAGCAAAAAAACTACATCATTTTGTGTATCTGAACCAGAGTTGTAGAAGGGAATTAACCATGTGGTATAATTTTCTCTCAGACTGGAATGGAGTGTCCTTGTTTCTGGAAACCAGCTTCACCCATGCACCTGCCTTCCATCTTTTTACCGATGCTGCTTCTACAGTGGGTTTTGGAGGCTACTTTCAAGGTAAATGGTTTCAAGGCAGGTGGTCTGTAGAATTACAAAATGAGCTCAAAAACTGTCATGACACCATATCAATGGCTCTGTTGGAACTGTACCCCATCATTGTGGCTACAGTGCTTTGGGGGGCATTTATGGAGTCGAAAAAGAATTGTCTTCCACTGTGACAATATGGCTACCGTTCAAATTTTAAAGAAGGGCCGCAGTTCCTATAAGCACACTTTTATTATGAAACTTATGCGACGGTTGACTTGGTGTGCAGCCAACCAAAATTTCATGTTTTATGCCGAACATGTACCAGGTAGAGACAATGTTATAGCTGACCTTATTTCTCGTTACCAGGAATTCCATCATCTGGTCCCAGAAGCGGAACCGACTCCTGTTTCACTACCAGCATTATCCACACTGATCCTAGATTGATCCAGATTCAGAAGGATGTGTGGAACGCTTCCGTCAGTGCGAATACTCACAACGCCTATTTGTCCGCCTTGCGAAATTTTCAGGAATTTTGTGTCCTGTATCAAATCCCAAATTCACCGTCAAGTTTTCTTCCACACCTCACCAAGGACGTCTTGATTTCATATGTTGCTTACTGCCATGGTGTTAAGGGGTTAGCTTTCAGCACCATAAAATTGTACTTGGCAGGTATACGTTATTTTTGTCTCAAGTTTAACATCGCGGCTCCACTCACCCACACCGATGATTCACAGGTTTTACGTTTACAGTTATTTTTGCGTGGTATTAAACGCTTACAGAAACCACCAGGGCAAACTCGTTTACCCATCACTTTTCACATCTTAAGTCAGCTCATCAATCTCTTACAGCAGGGTGTTTTTACTCCTTACATGGATGCCTTATTAGCCGCTGCTTGCTGTTCAGCCTTTTTCGGTTTTCTCCGCTGTGGGGAGTTCACCACGCAGAATTCCCAGTTTGACCCCTGCCAACATCCTTGTCTGCGTGATGTGTCATATAATGCCCAAGATAATGTTATGTCACCTTTTCTGCAAGCTTCCAAAAACTGATCCATTCCGCAAGGGCTTCACAATCCTCCTTTACGGCACAGAAGGTGCAGTGTGTCCTGTACAAAGTTTACTCAAATATTTCCGACTGCGTCAATCACATTTATGTAATCCCCTGGAACCTCTTTTCTGTATGGCGAATGGACTGCCATTGACTCGTGATGTTTTCATAGCTAAGCTTCTTCTGAAGCTAAAAGAAGTGCCATTTGGACCCCTTGACACGGTAGACTTCAAATACTTATCTTATAAGACAGCTTTTTTTTAGCCTTCTCTTCTGCTAGAAAAATTAGTGAGCTTCATGCTCTGTCTGTTGATGATTCTCACTATCGTAGTGTTGGTAACACTATTACTTTAACTGCCAATGTGGGATTTTTGGCTAAGAATCAGGCTCCTAATAAGTCCCCTGAGCCTATTGTTATTAAGGCTCTTCCGGTCTCAGATGGCCATAGGCCTTTGCTGTGTCCAGTTAGAGCTATGCGTATTTACAAACATAGATCTGAGTTTATCAGAAAGGGACGAAAACATTTCTTTCTGTCTCTGCTTCCAAATAGAAGGGACATCATGGTCCATTCTATTTCTAGGTGGATTCAGTTGACTATTCGTACTGCTTATGATAGATTATCTTCTACTCAGCAGTCTGTGCTTAAGATTTCTGCGCATGAAGTTAGAGCGCTGTCTACATCTTAGGCTTATTCTTATAGTATTGCTATTACGGATCTGATGAAGGCTGCATACTGGTCTCAGCCTTCTACGTTCACAAATTTTTACCTTAGAAATATTGAGTCTATTTCTGGCGACCTTAGATGTTTGAGTCCGTTATCTGTTGCTCAGAATGTCGTCCACTAAACAGTTGCAACTATAGTTATGCAGGGTTTCTGTTCCAGCAGTGACTCTGTCCTGCTGCCCTCTTCATTCTGGGGTGATTGACCCAGAGCAAGGGTTAAGGGGGGGGGGGGGGTCCCTTATATCACCTGCTTTATAGTGAAAAGCAAGGGAATACCTCCTCTGGAGTCAGTAATTCTGAGTCGGTGCTGGGATGCTTTTAAAGTGTAAAGCTAATGTCTATCTCATTTTTGTAATATTTTTAAGGTGTAGCTCGGTGTGAAGCATTTGTATGTGTCACGTGTCATACGAGCGTTAATATACAATACTCGGACACTTTTAAATGAGTATAAAGAGTCTCATTCTCTGGGCTATCTTTATTTATTGGCTTTCCTTTAAGAAATTAGTGGGTTATACTGGATGTTAATAGAGATCATTGATGTTTTTGTTCTTAATTACGGATTGGTAATATGTCTCTCTTACTTTGTATGAACAAGAAAGATATATGTAAATCCTGTTTCTCCTTTTCTCCTTGAGAGGATAATTCTATATATGTAATTGAGCCTACTGGATTTTCCTTTGTGTCCTAGGCCCTCCAGCCTTTTTCAATTCAGCTAAGTCTGGGTCATTGGTACAGTATAAAAATATGAAAAAATTCATAGTAATTTATATATTTTTTATACTTACCAATGACGCAGACGGGGTTGGCCCTCCCATGAATTGGGAACTCATACCTCACCGCTGATCATATAACATCTACCAGGCCCTGGTTGTAAGAATGAGGATTTGGTGCCAATTGTGGTACTTCCTTGACACTGAGCATGCGCAGTTGACAAAAGTCTGGAGGACCATATAGTACATTGGATTTTTTGATTTGGATGCAAATTTTGAGGATTGGGGGGCAAAATTTGTGTTTGGCCCTGAATAATTTAGAGTTAGCACCAGCTAAGTCTGGGTCATTGGTAAGTATAAAAAAATATATCAATTGCTATAAATTTTTTCATTTTTGACAAAACTTTATAACAATATGTATTATCAAAAGACAATATGTTGCAATTTATAAGATGGTATGTACCTCTCAAGGTCAAGGCCAAAGGCCCATTGTTAAAGTGATGGAAAAACTTTTGACATTTCTCTATCACTTTTGTCCAGTCCATACAACCTAGTATGATTGACCGATTTCATTCTTACTTGGTACAGTTATTGCTCATCACTCAAAGGTGTGTTGTGGTTTTGATCCAATGTCATATCATCAAGGTCAAGGTCATAGACAGCAAAACTTTGATATTGTTATGCAGCCCCTGTCGAGTCCACATACACCTTGGTATGATTGACAGATCTTACCCATACTTGGCACAATTATTGCTCATGACTCAAAGGTGTGTCGCAACTTTAATCTAAGGTCATATCATCATGATCAAGATCACAGACAGCAAAACTTTGAAATTGTTATACAGCCCTTGTTTGGTCTGAATAATTGAATCTATGTTACAAATCTTGTTCATCCTTCACACTATGGTTGCCCATAAGCTAACATGTCATGATCTTGACCCATTGTCATATCGTGAAGGGCAAGGTTACTATCAATAAGACCTGGATTTTTGTATTCAGCTTCCCCTAAAAGCAGTGACCCTTAGACCCTTAGGGATAGCAGTCTTAGCTGAGAGGTCTTAGCTTGGCCATACCGAGCAGAGTTATGGTCCTTAATTAGTTAATTTTTGCCTGTTTTCAGCTCATTAGCATGATAACTTGCACAAATATTAATGAATTTGGTCAATGTTTGGTATGTGAGACTTTCTTTACAATGTCTTTAATGAATTCGAAAACTAGTATGGTTCACCCATACTGAGTGGATTTATGGCCCTTAATTAGTTAATTTTTGCCTGTTTTCAGCTTGTCAGTGTGAAAACTTTAAACAAATATCAGTGAATTTAGTCAATATTTGGTATGCAAGACTTTCTTTATATCTTGAATGAGTTTGAAAACCAGTGCGGTTTGGCCATACTGAGCAGAATTATGGCTGTTAATTAGTTAATGTTTGCCTGTTGTCAGCTCATTAGCACAATAACTTGAAAAATATATAATGTATTTGATTTCCTTATACTGACAAACCTTACATGTGCGGAAAAAATCGACCCCGCATTGGCGATGCATAATCCTTGTCATTTTTGCTTGTTCATGCAATAACCTAAAAATGAAATGCACCCATTTTTTTTTTGTAGTGGATTAGTGGTGACTAGAGGAACGTTTCTTTCAAGTATCAGTTTTCTGCCATATCCCATATGGCCACCATGGCAGCCATCTTGGATTTTTTTTGTAATGATTACTTGACCGTGAAATAACATGAAAATGAAATGCACTATGGGTCCTATTCTTTGTGTAGTGGATAGGTGGTGACTAGAGGATGGTACCTTTTGATAGTCCACTTTCTGCCGTATCCAATATGGCCATTGTTGCAGCCATCTTGTTTTGTGGTAGATTAGGGTTGATTAGAGGAAGGTTCCTTTTGATAATCAATTTTCTGCCATATCCAATATGGCCAGCATGGCAGTCATTTTAGATTTTTTGTAATTTTTGCTTGTCTGTGCAATAACTAGAAAATGAAATGCACCATGGGTCATGTTTTTTGTGGTCGATTAATGGTGATTAGAAAAAGGTTCCTTTTGATAATCAGTTTTCTGCCAAATCCAATATGGCCACCATGACAGCCATTTTGTTTCTTTTGTAATTTTTGCTTGTCCACACACTAACTGGAAAATGAAATGGCACCAGGATCCTATTTTTGTGATGGATTAGTGGTAACTAGAGGATGGTTCCTTTCGATAATCAGTTTTCTTCCAATTAAATGTGGCTACCATGGCAGCCATTTTGTATTTTTGCCTGTCTGTGCAATAACTTTAAAAAATAATTACCAATAGTTCCCATTTTTTCTGGTGTCATTACTGGTAATTGTAGGTAGGTTCCATTCAATAACCAGAATTCTGGCAAATCCAACGTGGCTGTCATGTCAGAGCAATAACTGCAATAACCATGACTATTTCATCCCATTTCTAGCTCAATTTGACAAAGTCAAGCTAGTCTGTTGCCATCACTTCTCATCAGTCGGCGTATGTACATCCACAATTTCCTTTGGCACACTGCACTGGTCACATTTATGATCAGATCGCTTTGAAACTTGGTATGCTTATTTGGAGTGACCTCTAGATGGGAGCTATCGATTTTCTTCTATTTCCGTCAAAAAATGTTGCCGTTGTCAACAGCCCTTGAACTTAGTTTAGTCAAGCCTCAATATTTCCCTTTGGCAAACCCTACAGGGCACATTTATAATCGGATTGCTTTGAAACCTGGTATGGTTATTTGTGGTGACCTCTACGTGGGAGCTATCGATTTTCTTCCATTTCCTTCAAAAAATGTAGGCACTGGCAATGACCTTTGAACTTAGTTAATTTAGGCATCAATATATTCCTTTGGCATGCCCTACAAGGGCACATTTATGATCATATCTGTTTGAAACTTGGTGTGCTTGTTTGGAGGTACCTCTAGATGGGAGCTATCGACTTTCTTCCATTTCCGTCAAAAATAGTTGCTGCTAGCATCGACCATTGAACTTAGTTAATTTAGGCATCAATATTTCCTATTGGCACACCCTACAGGGAACATGTATCATCGGATTGCTTTGATACCTGGTATGCTTGTTTGGGGTGACCTCTAGATGGGAGCTACTGATTTTCTTCGATTTCTTTCAAAAAGTGTTGCTGCTGGCAATGACCTTTGAACTTAGTTTATTCAGGCATCAATATATTCCTTTTTTCGCTTTGTAACTTGGTATGCTTATTTAGGGTTACCTCTAGATGGGAGCTATTGATTTTCTTCCTTTTCCATCAAAAAAGGTTGCTGTTAGCAATGACTTTTGAACTTTCCCTTTGGCACACCCAACTGGGCACATTTATGATTGGATTGCTCTTGAAACTTGGTATGCTTGTTTAGGGTGACCTCTAGATGTGAGCTTTTGATTTTTCTCCATTTCCATAAAAAATTGTTGTTGGCACCAGCCTTTGAATTTAGTGCATTTGTGTAGCAACATATCGCTTTTGCACTATCTACAGGGTATATTTATGAATTTCCATAAAACAGCAAAAAAAAGACCATTTCCACCAGCAATAACCTTCAAACTTAATGCATTTGTGCATTAATATCTTCCTTTATCATGCCTCAGAGGGCACATTCATTATCGGGTTGTTTTGAAACTTCATGTGCTTATTCAGGGTGACTGACATGGGAGCTATCAATTTTCTTATCATTTCTATCAAAAACTGTTGCTGTTAGTAACAATCTTTGAATTTATTGCATTTATGCATCTACATTCTTTTTTGACATGGCCTAAAGGGCACATTTATCTTAGGATTGTTTTTGAACTCAGTGTGCTCATTAGGCAAAACCTCTGCATGTAGAGAAGAGCTATCGATTAGCATTCATTTCTGTGAAAAATGTTGCCGGTTACAGTGACCTCCGAACTTACTACATTTCTGTATCAACATTCTTCCTTTAGCCAGCCTTACAGTTCACATTTAAAAATGCATGGATTGCTCTGATGTTGTGCACACTCAATGCTGTAATGTTGAAGTTTCACCAAATAACATTGGAACCGATGATCTTCAATTTTACCATTTCACTTATAACTTGTCAATTTCAAGTTTGTCAAGTTGAGCTACAGTGTCATTGACACTTTCATTCTAGTTCTAGTAGTACCAAAAGATGTATTGAAATGTATTAGGTTGCGATGCAAAATGACTGAATTAACATTTAGCAGCTGTATAATGATACAACCGCACAGCAGTGATCTTGTTCCTCATCAGATCACTGTTTAAGCAAACAGTCTGTCACATGAATTTCTTTTGCTGATAAATCATGTCTTTGGTGACTTCAGTCCTCTACAAGAACCCTGGGAATTAGATCAGTGTTGTGGTAAACAAGTTCTTTTCTATCAGTAAAACATGACGGGGTAACCAACACCTGGTATGGAAGTCCTCTATACCGAGGAGCAAAGGTATAAACACTAAGCTAAATTTTACTTCATATTTGTGTTGTGGTCATAATATAGCCATAGATGCTGACAGTGACCTTAAACTTCAACAACAACAACAAAAAATTGTGACCTCCGGACAGTTGCTCCCCAATATGTTGTCAAATGGATATCACTCAGACTGTAATCTTAACTGTACAGGTGGCCATCACTTCATGAGAAACCACTGGGAAACTTCAAGACTAGCAGGTAATTGCGTGGTGCTGTTTGTAAAAAATTGCCCAAGCCTTCTTGTAATGTGATGTAAATTAGTATGGATTACTAATCTCCTTTAGGTTGATTGCTGAAATGTTGGTGAAAAACATAGCAACCCTATAATGGTGTCAAGGCAATCAACATGATAACTCCTCCCAGCCAATAATGTTTGATGAAGTGAAAACTGTTTTGCTGTGACTGTCATCAAAGCGTAACAGTTTTCACTTCTGTTCATCAAATGTCATAGATTTTACCTTGCATGAAGACAAGTAATATTGTTCAACTGATGATTGGAATCGGTCGCCCCTATCAGCCGATTTGGGGCAACCGCATGAAAACAGCAATGGCTCCTGGAACATCGGTTCAACCGATTGCTGCAAAGCATTTTTTTGTGATGATTCATTAACCACATTTTATTATCTACTGCAAGTGTTCAATTGTTAATGTAAAATGATGTCATTGATACCATTTAATAAAGATGAGAAACAACCACAATGTGTATCCTTAATTGCTCTAGATGCCCCTTTATGGGATATACAAGTTAAACGACATGTAAAGCTTACAGTTGAGTGGCAATCACCAGTTCACACCAGAAAAAGTGATGGTTGCACTCCATTGACTCAGTTTGTAGTAAAATGACCAGTCGCGCACTCCCGAGAGCCATGTATACCACCTAAGTGTGCATGTCTGGTCATTTTACTGCGACTTGAGTCAACGACGTTTAACACTGTGAACTATGTTCAATTTAATGTAGTTCTTTCAAGCTCGACTAGTCGAGTAGTGCACAGTATTACAATTGGAATCAGCATCAGAACCGGCTGTGTGCTCAAATAACTGGTAATCGATCAGCGGCCATTTTTGGTAACCGGTTGAACACTAACAAGTAACATAGTATCAACTTTCCAATCTTGGTCCCTGTTTTTTCTGTCAATGATAATTAAAATATGTTGTAAATATTCAATTTGTATTGTCGCAAAAATGCATATATCATCATATTCATTTTCACAGACATCAAAGTATATTTAAAAAATGATTGGTGATTGCAAGGCTTCTGGATTTTTTTAGCTCCGCTGACAAAGTCAGCAGAGCTTTTCTTATACTGATTCGTCTGTCGTCCGTTATCTGTCGTCCGTCTGTCCCTCCGTCCGTCCGTCGTCAACATTTTATTTGTCCGGGCCATAATTTCTGAACAGCTGAATATTTTTCAACTAAACTTTATAACAATATGTATTATCAATGGATGGTGTGTCATCAACCATTATAAAGTCTGTAACCCCACAAGGTCAAGGTCACAGGCCACATGAGCAAGAAAAAAATATTTTGTTTGTCCGAGCCATAATTTCTAAACTACTGAATATTTTTGGACCAAACTTTATAACGTCATGTAATGTCAATAGGCGGTGTGTAATCGATCCAAGCCATAATTTTCGTGACGACTGAAAATTTTTCGGCTAAAGTTTGTAACAATATTAGTATTAGAAAACATGCCCATGCGATCAGTGGCCCTCAGCGGAGCTCTCTAGGCGTGACAGGCCTCTTGTTTAATGGAACATTCAACAACCAGGACACCTCATATTGGACATTATTATGGGTGGAAGGAGCCAGAGTATTCCAGAAATTGAAAACCTTCAAGAAATTTTTTGTTCTTAAACTTCATAGCAACATCTGCCCACACACAACCCCCTCTTCCCCCATCCCTTTTCACAATCCAGTTGAAAAGAGATAAGTGGTATGAACCCTGTACTTCGTGTGATACGAAGAATAGAATGAAAAATGTTGATCATTCAAATAACCTAATGATATAATTTTTTCTTAATTTTAGTTTCAGGGGATGACACACAAAACCAGTCTCAGTATGATGGAAGTGATGGAGAAGTAGCAATGACATGCCAGACAGACAGTCCAGCTTCACCTGAAGGTGCAGTTACTCCTCCTCATTCAGTGGCCAGTGCAAAACAGCCATCAGACGAACCACATATTAGTCTACCTTCTCCAATGATACCAGAGCATGAAGAGATGGAAATAGCAAGACAGTCTCCACGAAGTGTTGCTGATAAAAGTGTTTGTAATACTATTGATGACAGTATATTCCCTTGTCCTATAAAACCAAGAATACCAAGACGTGGAAGACCTCGACAGACTATTTCACCAATCAGTAAAGGAGTGAAAAACAAGAATGGACCTTTATGGACTCCAAACAATCTGAAAAAATCAAAGTCAGATACACGTCTGAAACCTTCTTCAGTTGTCAATAATCTTTGTCATGCAAACAAAAATGTGCATTTATCTTTGGAAAATGAACGAAAATGGGGAACATCTTCGAAAATAGGCCAAGTTCCAAGGTTGTCTTTGCCTTTTGAATCCAAAGGTAAGGGTAGCCATGATAAAACTGCTTCCTTATCTAACAACAAAGAAATAAAAGTCCAACAACCAAGTCGACCAGTGCGGTGTAAAAGTAAGAATAATACCTTCACGAATCAGTCATGTTCTACATGTAATATGGAGAGTGAAAGCTATGCCTCATCTCTTAAAACAGGCAACTCACAAATTGAAAACACACCATGCTCACAGGGGCAAGAAACCACTGATGCAAATGCTCAACGCATTCTTGAACAAAGTGAAACAAGTGGAAGCCAAAAATCAGGTCAAACATCTGATGCATCTGAAATGACCAGAGCAAAACGTGGCACAGATGCACTTCCTCAGTCAGTGAGTTCAGATCATAATACTCGAAAGAGATCTTTGAACACATCACCCCAGAGCAATAGTGAGGATCATTGTAGCACAACCGGTCTCCAGTCCACACCAGCTGAAAATTTATCAACTGGGACAAAAGAAAAACTTTTGTCATCTCCACCAAAAAAAGGTATTAGTTGTACACCTAAGGTAGTCATTTCAATGTTTTTTTTGGTGTTGTTCCTTTCTCCAAAAGGTAGACAACAGTACTTAATACAGATAAAATCCTTATGGAGTACAGTGGAGCCCACTTAATTGGATATCTCTTAACAGAATGACCCTGTTAATTGAAGATAATTTCCCAACACAAAACCATTTACCATACCACCAGTACAAATTTGATCTGTTAATTATGTCTCCCCTTCACTGAAGGGAGACATATTGTTTTACCATGAATTCTTCTCCTTCTCGTTGTTAGCTCACCGAAAGGAGCTAAACTTATCACTTGCTGTCCGTCGTCGTCCGTCAGGCGTCGTGAACATTTTTCAAACAACTTCTCTGAAACTGCCAGGTCGATTTGCTTGAAACTTGGTATGGATGTTCATTACCATATGTCAATTCAAGTTTGTTCAAATGAAATTGACATGCCCTCTTGGGGTCTCCATTGGGGGCATAACTCTGACAGCACCCTATGTATATTAGAGAAATTACTAAAAAATCTTCTCCCGCACAAGTGGGCAGAATCATTTGATATTTGGTATACAGCATTATGGGGTGGATCTGATTCAAGTTTGTTCAAATCGGCCCCCTGGATTCATATTTGGGCTCACTATAGAAGCCCAAATTCGAACTTTGTTCATTTCAGGCAAATTTCTTCAAAAATCTTCTTCTCCAGATCCAACAGGCAGAATCTTTTGATATTCGGTATGCAACATTGTGGGGTGGATCTGATTCAAGTTTGTTCAAATCGGCCCCCTGGATTCATATTTGGGCTCACTATAGAAGCCCAAATTCAAACTTAGTTCATTTCAGGCAAATTTCTTCAAAAATCTTCTTCTCCAGATCCAGCTGGCAGAATCTTTTGATATTTGGTATGCAACATTGTGGGGCGGATCTGATTCAAGTTTGTCCAAATCTGTCCCCTGGGTCATATTTGAGCTCAGTATAGGAGCCCAAATTTGAACTTAGTGCATTTCAGGCAAATTTCTTTAAAAATCTTCTTCTCAAGATCCAGCAGGCAGAATCTTTTGATATTGGGTATGCAGCATGCTTAGAGGGGTGAGATTCAAGTTTGTTCAAGCCAAGTCCCTGGGTTCATATTTGGGCTCACTGTGGTAGCCCGAATTATAACTTAGTTCAAAATGAGGAATTTTCTTTAAAAATCTTCTTCTTCAGATCCAGCAGTCAAAATGTTTTGATATTTGGTATGCAGCATCCTTAGGGGGGTGAGATTCAAGTTTGTTCAAGCCATATCCCTAGGTCCATATTTGGGCTCACTGTGGGAGCTTGAATTGTAACTTAGTTCGAAATTAGGAAATTTTTATACTGTACCAATGACCCAGACATAGCTGGTGCTAACTCTTAAAATATAGGGCCAAACACAAATTTTGCCCCCCAATCCCCAAAATTTGCATCTAAAACTAAAGAAAACATGTCCTGAAAGGCCCTCCACACCTCGCCCCCACTGCGCATGCGCAGTGTCCAGGACGTTCCGAAATTGGCGCCATTTATCATTCTAAGTTTGGCCCTTCATCAGTTAACATCTGACTGATCTTTGTGCTTTTAAATCTCAGTTTAAATGATGCCAGACACATAAATATTAGTGAAATGGTGATTCTAAGGAGGATAGAAAAGGAGGAGAGGAAAAGAATGTGTGACAGAATATTATCAGGGCTGTAACTTAAAATTTTTTAATGAAATTATGTTAAGTTACCTATTTTCAAGGCAGCAGCCATTTTGTTGTCATTCTGAATATTTAGTTACACTGTTTTTTCAAGTGTTTTTCCTCTCTCCCTGTCCTTTAAGTTCCCCCTTGCTATTCTCCCATGCTTTTGGCATAGTTTCTGTAATTATTATTACTAAAATTTCTTGGGAGTTTTAGCTTAATAACAGAATGAATTCTGTTCTTTCCCCATGTTTACGTCTTCACCTACGGGTGGTTAGGCGTTGTGTTCTGCATCTACCATCTGATGTTCTGCAGTTTCTTCCCTGGAAGTCTCTGTTTTGCATCAGATGGTGTATTTTTGGTAACTGATTTCGGGCCTGGGTGCCTGGAGTCTTATTTTAGTGTTTTTACACTCATTGTTTACATTTACAACAGCCCTCTGTGTGAGGGGGGGATTTCTAAATAATAATATCTTTATGTTATTTTAATCATAACTAGATACATTATTATTGTTCGTAAGTGTTGAATAAATTGTTTAAAATATTTTTAAAATTTTTGTCCACACTTAGGCTTGGGATCCATTGGGGCTCAACGTTACTTTTCAGAAACTTGGGCTGTTCTGAAAAAATATTTTTTCAAAATATTTTGATTTCAATTATTTTTTCTATATTAATGGATCATATTATTATTATGTATTTGATTGCCAGGGGTTAGTGCGAGTACCAGGACTTGTTTTCTTTTCTCATTGAAAGGATATTGATCAATTGTTTTAGGAGGAAGTCTTCCTCTGACCTTATTATCATTCTATATGTGGTCAGTGTACTCGCATTAACTCCTGTTCTGTATCGTATGATTTCGATGACAATATGGGAAGCGTATGTCACGGTATGTTGTTGGGGATTTGGACACTCCGGTCCTTTCCCCGCAGGGTCACTCTACTTTATCAATTTCTATTTCAGACGATCAAGATTAGGGTGATGTATCTGTGATGTCTTCCAACAGTGTGCCTCCGTCGTCACAATTAATGAAGGGCTAGCGGAAAAGTGCTCATGTAATACGCCAATTGCCTAAGAGGACCCTAGTAGGTTCGACGGCCTTTGACGTCCGCTAGCTCGCCCGGTGTCGCGTCCATTCACCGAATGGTTCGGCAGCCGGGTTCGTCCGTTGCGGTCTAGAAGGAATTTTGGGGTGATGCGAGCACTATAAAATTAACTTAATGCACACCCAGTGACGGCGGATCGGAGGGAGAACGGAGGAAGCCTTTTAGTCCGGTTCATAGCTCGTTCCGGTCCATCCGGACGGCAAGCGAGAGAGGCCCCTCTCTCGTTCAACAACATCTGGCCCCAGATGTTGTGGTACAAATGTGTTGTTAGCGGAGCATACGTCCGTCGCTCGGGACGCTCCGTTGTATAGGCAGTCCGCTGAGACTGCTAAGGCTTCCTCTTCTCATCAGCGCACACGACCGCACCTTGGCTGCGTGACCGCCGATATATTACCAGCTTCGCCGATCAAGGATTCTTCGGCGACCAGGTCACACCATCCGGCAGCCAGGGATTCGAGACCGATGGACTCCGGACGTTCGCATAGGAAGTATGCGGGAGCCATCTGATGCGGAGCTGCCCTCGGCGAAGCACCGATAGACTGCGCCTCCGCAGGTCTTGACGCCGGACATTCTTGTGCACATAGCACAGCTTATCGCAGCATCCCAGCAGCCGACAGAAACGGTGTCGGATCGAGAATTATCCGACAGCGCTGGGTCGGTAGCCGGGGACTCGAGGCCTGCAGACTCCGGACGTTCGCATAGGAAGTGTGCGGGAGTCAACGTACACGGAGCTTCCAGCGGCAATGCATCGTAAGTCCGCTACGGCACAGGCCTCGGGAACGGACGTGCTTTCCTTAATAGCACAGTTTATCGCAGCATCCCAGCATCAACTGAATCTGTCGCATATATTTTATCCGACGATGCTGGGTCGGGACGCTCCGCGGAAGCGGGTACGGACGTCCGAAAGTTTCATCCGGTCCGACGGGATACCGAAAGGGATTCGGTGGATTTCAAGCTTTCCCTTTCGGAACAACATATGCTGCGATGCCGGATAAGAAACTGATAGCGTCGGTGGACTTAGAAATTTTTGGTTCGGTTCAGGGACATCGTCCCTCAGTTCCGACATAATCCAATAATGTCACACAAACTTTCGAATTATTGAACGACGCTATATATATTATTATTTTATGCTTGCTATCCAAGCATTTCTGGTTTCTTGTTCGAAGAGTTATGGAGATGTCTTTCAAAAGTGTGCCTCTGTCGTCATAGTTAATGAAGAGTTAGCGGCAATAAGTGCTCATGGAATATGTCTATCGCTTACGGAATGACATTCGCTAGCTCACCCGGTGTAGCATACATTCATCGAATGGTTCGGCTGCCGGGTTCGTCCGTTGCGGTCTAGGAAGGAGATTTGGGTGATGCGAGCACTTTAATTACTTTAGTACTCACCCAGTGACGGCAGATTGAGGACAGATCGGAGGAAGCCAACAACATAGGGGACCGCATGTTGTGGTTCAGATATTTTACATTCGGAGCATATGTCCGTTGCTCGGGACGCTCCGTTATATTGACAGTCCGAGAGACTGTCTTTAATGCTTCCTCATCCTCACAGCAGGGCACACGACCGCACATTGGCTACGTGACCTCGAGTATCCGATCAGTTTCGGCATTCAGTGATTCCACAGCGAATAGGTCGCGCCATCCGGTAGCCAAGGGACACGAGGCCTATACACTCCGTTCGCTCGCATATTGGAAGTATGCACGGGGGTAACGATCTCGGAGCTTCCTGCGGCAATGCATCGTAAGACCGCTGCTCCTCAGGCCTCGGTGACGGACGTGCTATCCGAGTTAGCACAGTTGTTTCGCAGCATCCCAGCAATTGACGGTTTCTCGGTCGAATCAGGAATTATCCGACGGCGCTGGGTCGGTGCGGTCCGCGGTTGCATCAAGCTACGGACGACCGAACGCTTTATAGGGTCCGACAGGATGGCGAAAGGGATTCGAAAGATTTCGAGTTTTCCCTTTAGTAGTATCGGAAGATGCCTTTCATATCTTCTGGCATTTCTTCCAGTGATTATTTTTCGGACTTCATTGCTGCGATCTTGGATAAGAGACTGATAGCGTCATTGGACTCGGATTTTTCGATCGGTACAGGGACTTTGTCCCTGACTTACCGACGCAGTCCAATATTGTCATTACAACATGTGTTTTATTTTTCGACGCTATATATTATATATATATATACAAGCCTGCTACTAAGCATGATAGTTTAGTTTCTTGTCCGCGTGGCTCATTTCTGCCATTTTATCTTTTTTACATATAGTTTATTTTGGCAGAGCAGGGCAAACCGAGAGTTCATATGCGTCTAGACGGTGTGATTAAAGACTGCATATATTCTTTTTCGCCGTTTATGTCTTTTCCAATTTCAATATTGGGAACGACATTATGTATAGTAGACTTAACTTAGACGCTTTATTATACGTAATCCGCCTTACTGAGGCGTTATCATTACGTCTTCAAGAAAAGATTTACGGGATATTATTCTCAATGTAATTTCTTTTGAGGGCAGTATTTTGTTCACGTATAACTCCGCCCTTCAGTGGCTGATTGGAGTGTTTAGACGTGATGCAGCCCTAGCTACATCCACGCGTGGATAGTAGGTTAAGAACTCTCTCAGAGTCGCTTCGTTCTCGGAGGAGCTTCTCTTCGACGGCAACTTTCCGGCAATCCATGAATTGCTTGGTTTATACATTCTCTTGTCTATCTACTGTTACAAGAGATTCAGACTGGGGCAAACATTCGGTGGTTGACTCAGAGAGTGCCGCCGCAGTTGCCGGACCCTAGTGTGGCTGTTATGACGGTTGCCAGTCAAACAGATTGGGATATATACTGATCCCTACGGATTCGAAGTGCCAGGGTCTTTGGGTTCCGCAGTCTTTTAGCTATCAGTTTAACTTCCGCGGAATAATGTTTTTTAGGCTTGCTTTATGTCATTGCATGAACATTATTCAGAAATGCATGCCAAAATTCCTGTCCTTTAATTCGACAGTAGTGGCGTATCTCCGGAACCAGGGAGGCACTCTTTCGTTTCCGTTATTCAATTTAATGGAAAGAATCCGTCTGTTGGTTATAGTACACCAAGTTCAGTTTTGGTCCGTCATATTCGGGGTCGTCTGATTGTTTTATCGCACTCCCGTTCTCTTACGGGTCGCTTGTTGCTGTCAGAATGGACTCTCAACAAACAAGTATTTAATCAGATTTGCTATCTATGGGAGCGCCCAATGATGTTTTATTATGACACAGCTTGCTAATCAATTGCAGACGTATGTGTTGGCTTGTCCAGATCTCTGAGCTAATACTGTTAACGCTCTATTGATCTATAGGACGCAATGATAGGATACGCGTATCCTCCGGCGCTGTTGTTTTAGCAGGTATTGCTAAGATAAACAACCACAATACATTTCTGTTGATAGCATCTCTATCTTCACAGAGATCATGAGTAATTTACTCTCTTGTCTACTGTGGATCTTAACGTGAAATCTTCCTCTATGTGAGGATCTTTTTTCACTGGGTAAATCGTGTCATCTTTATCACAACCAGCAAGGTCGCAACCTTCATGTATTCCGTTGTGTGGTCCGTATTGCATTGTAAGCACTGTACTGGACGAGCTTTGGACGCGATTTCTTACTATAGGAGATCCTCTTCTTCGCTATTCTATGCGACTAAAGTGGAGGCTCTTCCGTCGTGGTGTAGGGATCATTATGTTCATATGGTTGATCCCTCCATACTACGCATTGCTAGTTTTTAGTATACTTGTTTCACAAGATCTACTGCAGCCTGTTGTTATTTAGGTTATAGGTTTATGTTACCTCATACCTATGCACTCTACGATAGTTTACAATTGAGTCTTTTGTCTCTTTATCTAAGTCAGTTAGTAACTTTTTGATAAATAGACTTAGAATCTTTAGATTAAATTCCTATACGGATTTTAACTTCGGTTCTTATTTAGCTAAGTAATCATTTGAGCCTCTGGAAACAGTAGTTTTCAAATTCTGACCTTTTAGACAGTAATTCTGTTGGTTTCTCTTTTACTGTAGAGTCAGTGAGTTTCATGCACTATCGATGGATGATTTTCACTTTCATAGTTTCGGAATCAATACTTCCGTTACTATTTAGGTTGGATTGTTGCATAAGAGTTAGGCTCCTATTATCCGGAACCTATTATTTTAAGGTCCTTCCGTCTTCGTATGGGCATAGGCCTTTACTCTTTCCGGGTACAGTTTATGTATTTATAAACAGATATCTGTTTATTACAAGGGCGTAAGCTTCTTCTGTCTTTGATGTCTAGTAGAAGGACGTTACGCTCCATTTTATTGTTAATCGATTCTATTAACTAGCGTACTGCTTATGGTATATCATTGGCTTAGCAGTTGTGCTTAAGATTTCGGCTCTTGAAGTAAGAGTTCTTCTACTTCTTGGGCTTACATTAATAGTGTTGCTATTATAGATTTTTGAAGGCTGCTCATTGCGCTCAGCCATCCATTCATGAATTTTATCTCAGAAATATCGAGTCCATTTCTGGAGGCCTCTATTGTTAGGTCTATTATCTACTGCTCAGAATGTCATTCACTTAACAGTTGCTACTATAGCTAGGTAGGCTGTCTGTTTCGGCAGTGTCTCCGTTCGGCTGCCCTCTTCGCTCTGGGCTATTTGACCCAGGGCAAGAAAAAGGGGGGGGGGGAGGGTGTTCCCTTGGGTCACCTGTTTTTACTATGAAAACAAGGGGATACCTCCTCCGGAGTTAGTAATTCTGAGCTGTTATTGGGATGGTTGTTTAGTGAGAAGTTTAAGTTTATAAAATTCATTCAAGTCTTAGTTTTTAAAGTATAGCTTTTGAATATTGCATATGTCAACGGACATGATTATGCAATTCTCACACACTTTTAGGAGTATAAGAGTCTCTATTCTCTAGACTTACTTTATTATTGGCTTACTTTAAAAATTATTAGTATAAGGATTATTGGATATTAATAGAGTACATGGATGTATGAAGCTCAATTTTTGGAAGGTGTTGTATCTTTCTAATTTATCATAAATAAGAAAGATACATGTAAGGCCTATTACTTCTTTTCCCTACAGGGGATGACTCTATTTTATTTTATTGAGCGTATTCCATTTTGCTCTATGTCCTTGGCCCTCCAGCCTTTTTACTATTCAGCTATGTCTGGGTCATTGGTACAGTATAAAAATGTTAAAAAATTTATAGTAATTTATATATTTTTTATACTTACCAATGACCCAGACGGGGATGGCCCTCCCAGGAGTTGGGAACTCTTGCCTCCCCGCTGAGTACATAGCGCTTACCAGGCACTGGTTATTAGAATGATAAATGGCGCCAATTTCGGAACGTCCTGGACACTGCGCATGCGCAGTGGGGGCGAGGTGTGGAGGGCCTTTCAGGACATGTTTTCTTTAGTTTTAGATGCAAATTTTGGGGATTGGGGGGCAAAATTTGTGTTTGGCCCTATATTTTAAGAGTTAGCACCAGCTATGTCTGGGTCATTGGTAAGTATAAAAAATATATAAATTACTATAAATTTTTTAACTTTTCTTTAAAAATTTTCTTCTTCAGATCCAGCAGTCCGAATGTTTTGATATGTGGTGTGTAGCATACTTAGGGGGGTGAGATTCAAGTTTGTTCACGCCAAGTCCCTGGGTTCATATTTGGGCTCACTGTGGGAGCCCAAATGATAACTTAGTTCAAAATGAGGAATTTTCTTTAAAAAATTTTCTTCTTCAGATCCAGCAGATGAATGCTTTTGATATTTGGTATGCCGCATCCTTGGGGGTAAGATTCAAGTTTGTTCAAGCCATGTCCCTAGTTCCATAAAATTTGTCTCTCATGACTTCATTCCTTTGTAGTGTTGATGAACATGTCTAACTGAATGTGACCCCAAATACTTCTTTAACCACTTTGTTTGAATCACTTTGCCCAGTGAGCGATTATGGCCCCTTGGGGCCTCTTCTCTTTAAAAATCTTCTTCTTCAGATCCAGCAGTTGGAATGTTTTGATATTTGGTATGCAGCATCCTTAGGGGGGTGAGATTCAAGTTTGTTCAAACCATGTCCCTAGGTCCATATTTGGGCTCACTGTGGGAGCCTGAATGAAACTTAGTTCAAAATGAGGAATTTTCTTCAAAAATCTTCTTCTTCAGATCCAACAGTCGGAATGTTTTGATATGTGGTGTGTAGCATCCTTGGGGGGGGGGGGGGGGGGGGGGGGAGATTCAAGTTTGTTCAACCCATGTCCCTAGGTCCATATTTGGGCTCACTGTGGGAGCCTGAATGATAACTTACTTCAAAATGAGGAATTTTCTTTAAAAATCTTCTTCAGATCCAACAGTCGGAATGTTTTGATATTTGGTACGCAGCATCCTTAGGAGGTGAGATTCAAGTTTGTTCAACCCATGTCCCTAGGTCCATATTTGGGCTCACTGTGAGAGCTTGAATTGTAACTTAGTTCGAAATGAGGAATTTTCTTAAAAAATCTTCTTCAGATCCAGCAGTCGGAATGTTTTGATATGTGGTGTGTAGCATCCTTAGGAGGTGAGATTCAGGTTTGTTAAAGCTAAGTCCCTGGGTTCATATTTGGGCTCCCTTTGGGAGCCCGAATTATAACTTAGTCAATATGAGGAATTTTTCTTTAAAAATCTTCTTCAGATTCAGCAGTCGGAATGATTTGATATTTGGTGTGCAGCATCCTTAGGGGGTGAGATTCAAGTTTGTTCAAGCCAAGTCCCTGGGTTCATATTTGTCTCACTGTGGGAGCCTGAATGATAACTTAGTTTAAAATGAGAAATTTTCTTTAGATCCAGCAGATGAATGCTTTTGATATTTGGTATGCAGCATCCTTTGGGGGGTAAGAGATTCAAGTTTGTTCAAGCCATGTCCCTAGTTCCATAAAATTGTCTCTCATGACTTCATTCCTTTGTAGTTTTGATGAACCATGTCTAACTGAATGTGACCCCAAATACTTCTTTGAACCACTTTGGCCGGTGAGCGATTAAGGCTCCTTGGGGCCTCTTGTTCTTCTTCTTGTTCGTTTCACACAACCATATCCGAGCCAGAACTTTTTTATCTTCTGACCTAGCCTTATGATATTTAGCATGTGGGTGCATTACCCTGAGACGATGTGTCACATACCATCATGACCCACATATGACCTTGACCTTTCACCTCCAGGTCAGATTACTAATTTTTTGTTAAGTAATCTTGTCCGGGCCTGAACTTATGTGCCTTTTCACCTCGTCTTATGATATTTGGCATGTGGGTGTATCACCATGAGACGATGTGGCACGTATGATCATGACCCACATGACATTGACCTTTGACCTCAAGGACAAATTACTGATTTTTTGGCAAGTAAGCTTGTCCGGGCAAGAACTTATTTACCTTTTCACCTCGGTTTATGATATTAGGCATGTGGGTGTATCACCATGAGACGATGTGACACATACCGTCATGATCCACATATGACCTCTGACCTTTGACCTCCAGGTCACATAATTGACTTTTTTAAAAAATCTTTTGACCTAGGCATATGATTTTTGGCATGTTAGTGTATCACCAAAAGACCAAGTGTCACATACCATCAGGACGTACCTTGACCGTTGACCGCAAGGTCAGATTATTGATTTTTTAAATCTTTTTTATCATGTACTGTTGTGCTAACAGATGACTTAGGTCTTTGACATCAAGGCTAAATTATTGAATTGTTCAGCTAGGTTTATGATATTTGGCATACGAATGCAAGAGCCAGGCTGATGTTTCACATTCTATCTTAAACTTCCATGATCTTGACATTTGATCTTTAGTTTGATCTTTATTAGGCGTAAGTTGAAGCATGGAACTAGTCGAAGGGGAGACATGTGTTTTAGTTCACTAAAACAGTTCACTCTAGTTGAATATAGGCTATAGAGTAAACTCCTGTTAATTGAATAAAAAATCTTGTAACCTGTCAAGAAATTACCCTGACTCTCCCCTGTTTTCCTTTGTTTGTAGACCTATTTGGCCTCAGTACATCCCGTACAGGCATTTAAACTATTATATTTTGTTTCACAGAGCTCATGGAGCCTTGTCAAACAAGATATAAGAGAATAAATGCTAAGTTTATCTCTAGAATACAGGAAAACATAATCCTTGTCAATTGAATACTCCTGTTAATTGAATAATTGTCATTGGCAAAGTGGCTATTCAATTAACAGGGTTCCACTGTATTAAAATAGATTTTTTTTTCAAAAACCCTGCGATTCAGTTGTACAGTACTAAATTGTTTTTCAAAGGTGATTTGCAACTTACACATTTTTTTCAATGATTCCATGCTATCAGAAAGGAAAGCGTAAGTTTAGCAAGAATTTGTTTGTTTGTTTGTTTTATTGGCTTTCAACAGCCAGGACTGTAGCATCAGTTGAAGGCAACTGTACTGTCATCGTGACCTACTCCTGAAATAGTAGAGTGATAAATTATTTTTCAAAAGTGATTTGTAACGTGAGTATATCCGAAATTTAATTTTTGGGGTGGAGTGGGGGGGGGGGGGGGAGGGGGGTGTATATAGCCATGGCACTGTCCATCCCTCTGTCTGTCTGTAGAGTTGGTTTCCGCTCCATTTGGCTGACTGAAACCAAACTTACAGTTTAAACTTTAATTTTTAACAGTGTTGGTTTCTGCTATGTAATTAAAGTTCTGCTTTGCCTACTGATGCCAAACTTTTTAGCATGTGGGGCAGGCATGATGAGAGGAAGAACTCTATTTATTTTGGAATCAATGTGCCGAAGTTCAAGATCACAGTGACCTTGAACTTCAATTTTTATCAGTGTTGGTTTCCACTCAGTAATTGAAATTCTGCTTTGCCAACTGAAACCCAACTTGACATGTGTGTTAGGCATGATGAGAGGAAGAACCCTATTAATTTTGAGGTCATTGTGCCAAAGGTCAAGGTCACAGTGACCTTGACCATAAACATTTACTAGAGTTGGCTTCTCTAATTGAAATTTTGCTTGCCTGATCGAAACTAAACTTGGCCTATGTACTGAACATGATGAAAGGAAGAACCCTATTTATTTTTTAGGATATTATGCCAAAGGTCAAGGTCATTGTGACCTTGAAATTGAAATTTTATTGATCGGAGCTGGTTTTCGACTCTCTTAATTATTAAAATTATGCATTGCCGATTGAAACCCAACTTGGCATGTGGGTTGAGCATGTTGAGAGGAAGAGCCCTACATATTTTTAGGTCAATGTGCCAAAGGTCATGGTCATAGAGACATTGAACTTGAAATTTTATCGGTCTTGATCGAAACCAAATTTGACATGTCATCAAATAAGGTAATCTTGTGTGTATTATTTGAGTAAATACTACCAACAGTGGCTGTGTTAATTTGATGTAATATATTACCAAGGTTACTGTATCACTGATTTTTCAGGGGATTTGCCACCCTTGGCAGCTACCTCTAGTTTTCAAAGATACCATGCTACCAGCAATGGAAGCTGTTGTTTAACAACAATTTGTTCAAAATATTTGCCTCATTACAATTTATTGGAGAGTGGCTGTTGGCACTCTCTGATAAAGTGCAACAATGCATTTCCATTTAAACAATTTTTTTCCACTCCTGGGAAAACAACAAGCTAATATATGTAGAGTAAAACCACTAAAGTGGATCACAGCCATTTTCAATAGAGTCATGACAGTAGCTTCTAGCTCTCTACCAGTTAAAACATAGTACCACCAACCTCCAACATAGACAATCAGATTAAAATATCTTGCCAAGAATGCAATGCAGATGATGTTGGTCAGGTTCGAACCATTGACCTTTCGATCTCAAGTACAATGCTCTACCCATTGAGCTGCCATGCTCTCTTGCAAGATCTCATTCATAAATATTTTTAGCTCATCTTGACAAAGTCAAGCTGAGCTAATCTAATCACTTCCCGTCCGTTGTCCGTCGTCCATCGTCTGTCATCCGTCGTCCGTCAACACCATGTTTGGGTCTTCTCCTCCAAAGCCACTGGGCCAATTCAAGTGAAAGTTTGTGTGAGTGATGGTCCCAAAGGGGCATTTCATTTTTGTTCAACTCAGTATGCCCAGCCCCATAGGGAGGGAGTGGGGGAAAATGCTCCAAAATATTTTTAAAATCTTCTTCTCAAGAACCAGTGTGTACAATGACTTGATATTTGCTATGGAGCTTCCATATGAGGTGTAGAATCAAGTTTGTTCAAACGAAGTTCGTAAAGTAATATTTGGCTCTGTAATAGGAGGTGTAAGATTTTTGGCCCCGCCCAAAATTTCTATTTTCTGAACCGATGGTCCGGTATGAACCAAATTTGGTTTGTGGTAGTATTGGGTCATAAGTACTTGACCCATGCAAAAAAAAAAATTCCCGCATCCCCATGGGAACCCTGGGAGCTAAAAATAGAAATATTTTCAAATGCCCATATTTCCCAAACCCCACGGAACAGAGAGCTTTTATTTGGTATGAAGTATCCTTATGACCAGTAGAATTGAATGGTAAAAAAAAATTGCCATCGGTTATGTTAGGGTGTTCTGTAATGGGCATCGAAAAAATGCTGAGTCAGCATATTTGCAAAAATTTTAAAAAATCTTTTCTCCAGAACCAATCATCAGAATCTTTTGATATTTGGTATACAGCATTCATAGGGGGGTCAGATAAAAGTTTGTTGAAATAAAGCTCATTGGTTCATATTTGGGCTCTCTACAGGAGCCCGAAGTTTTAACATAGGGTAATATGGGGAATATTCTTTAAAAATCTTCTTCTTCAGAACCACCAGTCAGAATCTTTTAATATTTGGTATACATCATTGTTATGAGGGTCAGATTCTAGATTGTTCAAACCAAGTCCCTAGGTTAATATTTGGGCTTCCTACGGAAGCCCAAATTTTATCTTTGTTCAATATGGAGGGTAATTTAAAAAAATCTTCTTCTTCAGATCCATCAGTCAGAATGCTTTGATATTTGGTATGCAACATCTCTATGGGGGTCAGATTCAAGTTTGTTCAAATCAAATCCCTAGGTATATATTTGGGCTCACTATGGTAGCCCAAATTTTTACTTAGTGCAATATGAGAAAATTTCTTTAAAAATCTTCTTCTTCAGATCCACCAGTCGGAATGCTTTTATATTTGGTATACAACATCTCTAGGGGGGGCAGATTCCAGGTTGTTCAATTCGAGTGCCTAGGTTAATATTTGGGCTCCATATGGGAACATGAAATTTAACTTAGTACAATATGAGGGAATTTCTTCAAAAATCTTCTTCTTCAGATTCACTTGTCAGAATTCTTTCACATTTGGTATACAACATCTCTAGGGGGGTCAGATTCAAGTTTGTTCAAATCAGATCCATAGGTCAATATTTGGGCTCGCTATGGTAGCCCAAATTTGAACTTAGTGTAATTCGAAGAAATTTCTTTACAATTTCTCTTCTTCAGATCCAACAGTCAAAATGCTTTCATATTCAGTACACAACATCTCTAGGGAAGTAAGATTTAACTGTGTTCAAATCAAGAGCCTGGGTTAATATTTGGGCTCTCTATGGGAGCCGGAATTGGCCATTTTGCTGAAGAATTAAAAATTTTGTATTCATTACCCTCTAGAGGTACTAAGATTAATCCACATAGGTTGTATCAAGGGGCTTCATAGGGGAGCTCTACATTTTACTTATGATCAACTGAAGAAAAGGCATGATGCCCAGATTATTTTTGTCACTCCTGAGGGACTCAAGGATTGATAGTGTAGCCTATGGAGATGGCTTGCTTAATGTAGACTCATTCCTGGACTCTGTTTAAATTGTGTTCTGTACAAGATGAGCGTTTCAGGCCCCGTGGGGCCTCTTGTTTTTTACAATGTATTGGAGAGTGTGGCATATAGTGTAAAGCAATGGCTTTGAACACCTTTCAATTGAGCCATGATAGTGGATTCTAGCACTTAACTAGTTAATTTTCCATTCTACAAATACGCTTTAAATTTAAAAAAAAAAAACATTTTGATATTGTATCACAGTGTGTAAACATTATTGTTACAAAGACAAACACAGGTACATGTTCACAATTCCAAACAAAAATATTTGTTAATATTTTATTATAGATTTTTCATAGATATGATCATAACATGTTATCCAGGGTTTCCGCTAGACCGGCTGCGGGTCCGTCGACTGGACCCATTCCCCCCGCCGATCATACTATGATCAATCAGAAAAGCTGGTGGTTAAAATGTTGAGTACAATGCTGTATCGTAACGACACTCAGGATCCTTTGTTTCCACGTAATATAGGCATAATTATGTTGTATACTATGCCTACTATTACTGGCGACAATCTGATACTTTATAACCCCCAGACAAGAGGGGGAAACAAAGTTCAAATCCTAAACGTCGCCTATAAAATTTAGGACTCAAATTGTCGTGTTTGGTCCGAAATCACTGGCTTTTATTTCAAGCGATAAATGATGTAATTGCACGTACATGACATCACACGTCCGCATCATGGTTCTTTTCGAATATTTCGTTCTCTTTGCATTTCCAATTATTTACATTGGCATGTATCGGGTTGTATAAAAAAAATTGAGGTCAAGCGTCGCAGTCACTGTCAGGATTCGTGGATTTTGTGTTGTTTTGGGTTTGTATTTTTATGAAACCTCCGACCAGATGTAGTATTGTGTGTCCCGTGGGAATTTAGAGAATTGTAGGAGGAAAAAATACATATTTTCCACTTCAATTATTCAGCATTTTAGCGACCAGAATGCCCCCAGACACCACCAGAGAGCACCTAAAAATCAAAATTTTCCACAACCCCCTTCTATACACATGTGCCTTTGGCACGTGCTGCAGAGGCCTTCGGCGTCTGAGTTTCACTTTCTTTAAACTACCAGACCCACAAATTTCCCCCTAGCGGAAACCCTGTGTTATCAAATAGCATTTTTCAACCTCTCAACCTGTGTGAAGCATTTGTGGTCATGTGGTTGATCCTTCATCACGTGGCCATTCTGCAATGGATAAATTACCCCTCAAAACTTAAAAAAATATTTGGCAGCAGTATCATGGGTAAAAGATGCACTGCAAAAAAGTCTTACGGATAACTACAATACTGTGATGACAAAGGTGGATAGAGAATTTTGACTGGATTGTGACCCAGTAAGGGCTGCATGATATTCTAAACTGAATACTGCGGTGTACCGGTATATCAAAAGACTGTTCAAATATCTGAAAGTACACACCACAGTCGGGACTTTAGCCATAACAGTGAAAAGAATTGGCATGCAATGATGATGTAGCTCGAATAATCCTTTGCCCAACGCACACGCTCCCAAAATTTATTATTTGAAATATTGGTTTCTAGAATTTCAAAACAAATTTCAATAAAACAATATCATGTGACCCCTCATTGGAATGAGATCCTTGAGCTCGTTCCAATGAGGAGTCACATGATATGGATTTGTCGAATTTTTTTTTAAAAATATTTTTTCAACTGCTGAATTTGTATAATATGGCAGATGCGGCCTATTCATTTGGTAAAAAGATAATATTGTTCATTTGGGACTACAGTTAAAACTGAAAGACATCTTGAAAATTAAATTGTGGGGAAATAAATAATGACGATAAAGCGATATTTTTGTAATTACATAGGTATTCAATCGATTCTGGTTTGAATGCTGGTATGTATTGGTTTATCGATATATTGTGCAGCCCTAGACCCAGTCACGATCTATTCAGGATTCTCTTTCTTCTTTTTCCTCAAAGCACTTTAGAATTTCACCAGTCAGAAGAGTCATGTGAGAACATTGAATCTGAGATGCTATTTTCAGTTGTGTTTCTTGATTCATTCTTGATATCGTAATGTATTTATGAAATCTTGACCCACAAGTGTGTAAGTGATTGTCATGATCTAATCAAGAAATATCCCCTGGGAAATGGAGCAGTGCTTATTTATTGTGGTAAACAAGTTAAGATATGTACAAATTATTGGCTGAACTTGACTTTATACCTATCAAGGTAACCCATTTTTTGCTCAACTTGAAGTCAAGCAGAGCTATTATGGTCACTTCTCGTCTGTTGGTGTACATTCATACATACATCCATAATTTCTTTTGGCACACCGCACAGGTCACATTTATGATCAGATCGCTTTGAAACTTGGTATGCCTGTTTGGGTTGACCTCTACATGGGAGCTATCAATTTTCTCATTTCCTTCAAACAATGTTGCCGCTGACAATGACCTTTAAACTTAGTTTAGTCAGGCCTCAATATTTCCCTTTGGCACACAATGCAGGGCACATTTATGATCGGATTGCTTTGAAACCTGGTATGTTTGTTTGGGGTGACATCTAAATGAGAGCTATAATTTTTCTTCCATTTCTGTCAAATAATGTTGCCACTGGCAACATCCTTTTAACTTAGTTAAGTTAGGCCTCAGTATTTCCCTTTGGTACCCCCTACAGGTCACATTTATAATTGGATTGCTTTGAAACCTGTATGCTTGTTTGTTGTGACCCCTGGAAGGGAGTTATCGATTTTCTTCCATTTTTGTCGAAAAGTGTTGCTGCTGGCAATGGCCTTTGAACTTAGTTTAGTCAGGCATCAATATATTCCTTGGGCACTCCCTACAGGGCACATTTATGATCGGATCACTTTGAAACTTGGTATTCTTGTTTGGGGTGACCTCCAGATGGGGGCTATTTTCTTCTATTTCCATGTAAAATGTTGCCTCTGGCGAACAACCTTTGAACTTAGTTTAGTCAAGCATCAATATTTCCCTTTGGCACACTCTACAGGGCACATTTATGATCGGATCGCTTTGAAACCCGGTATGCTTGTTTGTTGTGACCCCTGGATGGGAGCTATCGATTTTCCTCCATATTTTTATACTGTACCAATGGCCGAGACTTAACTGGTGCTAACTCTAAATTATTCAGGACCAAACACGAATTTTGCCCCCCCAATCCCCAAAATTTGCATCCAAATAAAAAAATTCAATGTCCTATATGGTCCTCCATACTTTTGTCCACTGCGCATGCGCAGTGTCAAGGAAGTTCTGAAATTGGTGCCAAATCCTCATTCTTTGTTTGGCCCTTCTATCAGTAACATCTCACTGATATCTGTGCTTATAATCTCAGTTAAAATGATGCCAGACACAAAATCATGAAGGAAATGGTGGATCCAAGGATGAAATAGGAGGATGAGAAGAAGAAACAGTGGAAGGATGTGTTCAGGGCTGTAACTTATAATTTTTATGTAAAAGTATTTCATGTTCCCTAATTTCGGGGCATGGGCCTGATGTTTTCATTCTTGCTATGAAATCTCTACTGTTTGTTAAGTGTTTCCTCTCTCCCTTTCCTTAATACCCCCCTTGCTAATCTCCCATGCTTTTGGTATAATTTTAAAATTTTTTTATTGAAATTTCTTGTGAGTTTTAGCATAGTTACAGAATGTTTATTCTGTTATCCCCATGGTTACGTCCTCACCCTTGGGGTGTTTAGGCGTTTTGGTCATGCATCTACCATCCGATGTATTGCAGCTTTTTCTGTGGAAGATTCTGTTTTACATCAGATAGTGTTTTAAATTGGTTACTGATTTCGGGCCATGTTTTTCAGTGCCTGGAGTCTTGTTTACGGTTTTTATTGACTTTTGTTTACGTTGACAACGGTTACTTCTGTCAGTGATTCCTTGTCTTCTGTAAGGTTTATTATATAGTCAGATACATTAATATTGTCCGTAAGTGTAACATTAATTTTTAGAAATGTTTTAAAATTTTTGTCCACACTTAGGCTTTTTTGGGATCCATTTGGGCTCATCGTTCAAAATTTTTTTAGAAAAATTTGAGCAAGAATTAGTGCGAGTACAGTGACTACAGCAAATACAATGAGCATGAGAATCAGAGGAAGACTTCCTCAATTTACAATTTGAACAATATTCTTTCATAATTAAAAAATATTATACAGCCGTAGTTCTTGCGCTAACCCTTGAAAATACAAAGATACGTAGTAATAATATAATCCATAACAAAAATTTCGAAAAATAATTCAAAAGAAAAAATTTTCGAAAAAAATTTTGAACGATGAGCCCAAATGGATCCAAAAAATGCCTAAGTGTGGACAAAAATTTTAAAACATTTCTAAAAATTAATGTTACACTTACGGACAATATTAATGTATCTGACTATATAATAAACCTTACAGAAGACGAGGAATCACTGACAGAAGTAACCGTTGTCAACGTAAACAAAAGTCAATAAAAACCGTAAACAAGACTCCAGGCACTGAAAAACATGGCCCGAAATCAGTAACCAATTTAAAACACTATCCGATGTAAAACAGAATCTTCCACAGAAGAAGCTGCAATGCATCGGATGGTACATGCATTACCAAAATGCCTAAACACCCCTAAGGTGAGGACGTAACCATGGGGATAACAGAATAAACATTCTGTAACTATGCTAAAACTCACAAGAAATTTCAATAAAAAAATTTAAAAAATTATTCCAAAAACATGGGAGATTAGCAAGGGGGGTATCAAGGAAAGGGAGAGAGGAAACACTTAACAAACAGTAGAGATTTCATAGCAAGAATGAAAACATCAGGCCCATGCCCCAAAATAGGGAACATGAAATACTTTTACATAAAAATTATAAGTTACAGCCCTGAACAAATTCTTCCACTGTTTCTTCCTCTCATCCTCCTATTTCATCCTTGGATCCACCATTTCCTTCATGATTTTGTGTCTGGTATCATTTTAACTGAGATTATAAGCACAGATATTAGTGAGATGTTACTGATAGAAGGGCCAAACAAAGAATGAGGATTTGGCACCAATTTCGGAACTTCCTTGACACTGCGCATGCACAGTGGACAAAAGTATGGAGGACCATGTAGGACATTGAATTTTTTTAGATTTGGATGCAATTTTGGGGATTGGGGGTGGCAAAACTTGTGTTTGGCCCTGAATAATTTAGAGTTAGCACCAGCTAAGTCTGGGTCATTGGAAAGTATAAAAAATATATAAATTACTATAAATTTTTTTCATTTCCGTAAAAAATTAGGTGTGCTTGTTTGGGGTGGCCTCTATAGAGATGGGATCTATCTATTTTCTTCCATTTCCGAAAAAAATGTTGCTGCTTTCAACAACCTTTGAACTTAGTTTAGTTAGGCATCAATATTTCCCTTTGGCACACTCTACAGGGAACATTTATGATCGGATCGTCGCTTTGAAACCATGTATGCTTGTTTGGGGTGACCTCTACTTGGGAACTAATGATTTTCTTCCATTGGGGCGCGGTGGCTCAGTAGGTAGAGGTGCAGGCTGCAAGCCGAGAGGTCCTCGGTTCGAATCCCACCTGTGGCAACCGTGTTATGTCCTTGGGCAAGACACTTCACCCCTATTGCCCATCTGGGGGCACGGTGACGTCGTAGACTAAGGCGTATTGCATGTCGATGGTGCATTTGTCTTCAACCAATGCTAACCCTGGTGGTGTGGAGTTAGTTTGTTGGGAAGCTGACAGTTGCTCTCCGTTGCTCGTTGGTTCTCTCCGGGTTCTCCGGCTTCCTCCACCCGTAAAACTGTCATAGTCAGGATTAGCCACAGTGCAGAAATATATGACCTTAAACCCCCAATAAATAAATTTTCTTCCATTTCCATCAAAAAATTTTGTCACTGGCATCGACCTGTAAACTTAGTTTAATCAGGCATCAATATATTCCTTTGGCACATTTATGATTGGATCACTTTGAAACTTGGTAGGCTTGTTTGGGGTGACCTCTATGGTGACCTCCAGATGGGATCTTTTGATTTTCTTCTATTTCTGTCAAAAATGTCTGTATATTTCCCTTTGGCACACCCTGCAGGGCAGATTTATGATCGGTTTGAAATTAAGTGTGCTTGTTTGGGGTGACATCTGGATGGGAGGTATCGATTTTCTTCAGTTTCTGAAAAAAATGTTGCTGCTTTCAACAACCTTTGAACTTAGTTTAGTTAGGCATCAATATTTCCCTTTTTCACATCCTACAGGGCACATTTATGATCGGATCGCTTTGAAACCCGATATGCTTGTTTTAGGTGTTCCTCAGATGGGAGCTATCAATTTTCTTCCTTTTCCATCAAAAAATGTTGCCACTGGCAATGACCTTTGAACTTCATTTAGTCAGGCATCAATATATTCCTTTGGCATGCCCTACCGGGTCACTTTGAAACTCTGTACATGCTTGTTTGGTTTGACCTCTAGATGGGAGCTATCGATTTTCTTTGTTTTCTTTCAAAAGCAGTTGCTGTTGGCAACGACCTTCAATGAACTTAGTGCAGTTATGCATCAATATTTCTTTTTGACACACCCTGCAGGGCACATTTATGATAGATCACTTCGAAACTTGGTGTGCTTGTTTGGGGGTAACCTCTGGATGGGAGCTATCTATTTTCTTCCATTTCCATCAAAATATATTGCTACTGGCAATGATCTTTGAACTTAGTTTAGTCAGGCATCAATATTTTCCTTTTGCACACCCCACAGAGCACATTTATGATTGGATCGCTTTGAAACCTGGTATGCTTGTTTTGGGTGATCTCCAAATGGTAACTATTGATTCTCTTCTATTTCCATCGAAAACATTGCCATTGGCAACAACCTTCAAACGTAATTTAGTTAGTCATCAATATATTCATCTGGCATGCCATTCAGGGCACATTTATGATCTGATCTCTTTGAAAATTGTTATGTGTGTTTGGAGTGGCCTTCAGATTGCTTTGGCACCCCATACAGAGCACATTTATGATCGGATAGCTTTGAAACTTGGTGTGCTTGTTTGGGTGACCTCTAGTCAAGATCTATCAATTTCCTTCCATTTCTGCTAAAAATAGTTGCAGTTGGTAAAGACCTTCGATGAACTTAGTGCAGTTATACATCAATGAATTGATTTTCTTTCATTTCCTTAAAAAATTATTGTTATTAGTGCCAGCCATTGAACTTAATGCATTTGTGCAGCAACTTATCCCTTTTGCTCTCTCTACAGGACATATTCATGAATTTCCATAAAAAAAACAAAAAGCATTGCCACTAGTAATGACCTTCAAACTTGTGCATCTGTGCATTTGTGCATTTGCTTCTTTCTTTGACACTCTTCAGAGGGTGCATTGATTATCAGGTTTTGAAACTTGGTATGCTTATTTAGGGTGCCCGGGATAGTAGCTATTGATTTCCTTTTTAGTTCCTTTTCAGTTCCTTCAAAAACTGTTGCTGTTAGCAACAACCTTTGAATTTATTGCATTTGTGCATCAACATTCTTCTTTGACATGGCCAACGGGGCGCATTTATCATAGGAGTGTTTTTGAACTTGGCGTTCTGATGATGAAACCTCTAGATAAGCACTATCGATTAACATTCATTTTTGTGAAAAAAGTATAGCTAGCCTTACAGTTTACATTTAAAAATGCATGGATTGCTCCAATGTTGTGCACACACAATGCTGTTGTGTTGAAGTTTCACCAAATAACATTGAATATTAAACAAGTGTTCTTCAGTTGTGCCATTTCACTTATAACTTACCAAGATCAAGTTGAACTACGGTATAATTGACACTTTCATTTGGATTGCTTTGATTTCTAATTTGTGTAGGCTTGCAAGATACTGAGCAGTTTACCTGGAAAGTTTTAGAGGTGGGTGGTATTGAAACATCATGTTTGGCATCAGTATCTGTATTTTTATGATTAATTACCTCAGTATCTGTACGGTATTCGGTTTCAACAATATATCAACACCAATGCCAATATCGATTGATATTTTTGGTATACTGCCCAGCTGCATGTCACCGTTCTACAGTAGTTAGAATGCACATATTCAGCTCTAGACCCGTGAGAATAGGACAGGTTAATGTAACAAATAAGGACTAATTATTTGTCAAAATGGTGAAAATAACAACACAGAAACTTGCCACCTGGGTATTTTCTCTTGGCTTTATTGCTACATCAAATGACTGGCAGCAAGTGTCTGTGAGACATAGACCATGAGCTCCTTCTATTAGCCATTTTGGAAAACATCTTGCTTGCAGATCTTTACTTTTTAGCAACTGTCGTGAATATTTTTCAGCATCAATTCTTCGGCATTTTAAGATTCTCTTGCTATCATAAATTATTATAGGCTTGATATCGATACCAAACGATATTTATGGTATACCACCTATTTCTAGAAAATTGGTAAAAAGAGGCCTTACTAATTCAGACTGATCATTACAACTACATTTTTTAATTTTTCACTTAATGGTTTATTTATAAAATGACTCTGTTGCAATTTATTAGGGAGTGCTTAAAATGAAACTGTTGTAGAGTGGCAATTCCAACCAGCCAATATCTCACCATTCTCACACCTACTTGCTTAGATATGTATGTGGTACAGCTGTATCTCACCCACCCACATAATACCACACCACTCATAGACAAAGCAGCTTGGGCTAAAAAGTCACCTTGGATTGACAGCCTTCATTCTGCCTGCCATAAAAAAGCAACTATGAAATCACACTGTGAAAATTTCAGTCTCTCTTGAAAATAATCGAATTTGATACAGAATTTAAATAGAACATACCCATAGTAGCTTGGTGTACCTAATGTTCACCACAAGTGGTGAAGTGGTGTTAACTGCGAGCCTTTGGTGTGCGGTTAACACCACTTCACCACGAATGGTGAATGTTTGGTATACCAAGCCACTTTGGGTATATTTTATTTATACTATGATCGTCAGATTATTAAGAGTCTCTATTATTTTTTCTAAATTTTACGTGCAAATCTGTTTTTGTTTACATGAGCATCGGTGGGCAGTACTTTCACTGTCAATTTTATCACAAAAATAATATGGAAAAAGAAACTGAGCCTTTTTTGTTTTAATAACATAATAACATACTATTTCAAGTTATGGATACTTTATCAACATGAGACAATGCATGTTTGTTAATTTTATTATGAGGTAAACACATTTAAAAACGTAATAAATAATTACCGGTCTCATTTCACTCTTCGCGAGGTGACGTGCGATAATTTTAGACAAGTTCGCATTCAGGTCAACGTCACCAAAGGTCAACTTGGATGTTGCTCCACTGTTGGTGTAAAATTTAACTATTGAAATCCGTTTGCTAGCGTGTTCACCACGTTTGGTGTGTAAAGCTGAAATTTATGTCATAGGCTTTTTATATATAGTAGAATAGGTTATCAAGGTATAAATATATATCTATCCCAAATTTATTGGAAGCATTAAAGGATGTTAGAATGAATTTTCATAGTAACTAACAAGCAACTCAGCATAAAAGATGTCAAGTAAATATTTCTACTCCAGCATCTTTATGCTTACAGTGAAAATATATGATGTCCTCTGAGTAGGAATGTGATTTTGCATTTGAATATTGTTTCAAAAAGACAATTTTTTAGCTCTGACTGACAAAATGTCAGCAGAGCTTTTCTGATACTAAGTTGTCCATCATCAGCCCGTCCATCCGTTGTCAACATTTTGTTTGTCCGTGCCATAACTTCTTAACCACTGAATACTTTTTTAACAAAACTGTTTAACCATATGTATTATCACTAAACAGTGTGTCATTAGTCATAATGAGGTCTTTACCCTGAAGGTGAAGGTCACTGGCCTCGCAGATCAGGTAACAATCCAGAAAACTTTGATATAATTTTATACGACAACGAATGGTCCAGATTAGCTGGTGCTAACTCTAATTAATCCAGGGCCAAACGCAAATTTTGCCCCCCAATCCCCCAAATTTGCATGCAAAACCGAAAAAGTCAAGTTCTAGATGGTCCTCCATACTTTTGAGATCTGGGCATGCGCAGTATCCAGGAAGGTACTGAAACTGGCGCAAACCATCATTCTTTGTTTGGCCCTAAAGTCAGCAACAATGAACATACTTACATTAGTGCTTTTAAATCTCCTTTTTTGAGGATGCCAGACACAAATTAATGGTAAAATTGGTGGATCCAAGGCTGTAAATGGATGATGGAAGTGAACAACGGTGGTTAGAAACGTTCAGGGCTATAACTTTACAATAATTATAAAAATTATTTCATGTTTCAGAATTTTGGGACATACGCCTGATGTCATCAATCAATGATTTATCCACTGTTTTTGTTAAGTGTTCCTTCCCTATCCCTCCTTGAAGCCCACCTGTTAAACTCCCAAGCTTTTTGGCTATTTTTTATCAAAATTTTTTCTTAAATTTCTTGGGAGTTTAACGTGTGTAACAGAATGTTTATTCTGTTTATCCCCATTGTTTCGTCCTCAGGGTGTTAGGTCATTTTGGTCATGCATCTTCTATCTTCTATCCGATGTATCGTTTTTTCTTCGTTTGAAGATCTTGCTTTACATCTGGTAGCTTTAAAATCTGTTACTGACTTTGGGCCTTTTTTCTGTGCCTGATGTCTTGTTTCTGTTCTTTCCTTTGACATTGTTTACATTGGCAACGTCTTTAAATATAAGAAGTATTTAGTTTTTATTATGCCCCCGAAAAATTTTCGAGGGAGAATATAGTCAAGGTCTCCATCCGTCCCTCTGTATGTCCTTCCGTCCATCTGTACGAACATTTTGTATTGTAACTCAAGCATCAGTTGTCGGATTTTAATGTTCTTTGGTATGGTGATAGGACAGCTTGGCAGAACGGATGCCCTCATACCTAGTGTTTCGTCCATTCATGTTTGGTAGAGTTATGGCCCCTGATTGTTTTTGGCCTCTGTTTCTGACTAAGGTAAATTGTACCATAGCCTATAGTGCAAAGTGCTGCCAAATTTTTTTTAGTTCATTATTTTTCTGTGGCCCAGTGCTTGCAGGGGAGGTTGCATGACATTTTAACCTCTACATATCAATATATCCATATAAATACGAATGACACAAGAATTATAGTGATTTTGGTTCCAGACCATTTAAAATTGTATCACCGCGCCAATCGATTTCAAATTTTATTTGCTTATTACTAATGTCAAAATACAGGTCAAGTTCGATTTGGAGGTTAACTCCGACCATTCTTGCAAGAGTTATGCCTCTTTTTGAATTAAAAATCACAAATTTCCCAATTTCAGCTTTATTCTTACTGTCCAGTGCCTATAGGGGAAGTGCTGCTCGATTTTTTTTAGTGCACTTGCAGGGGAGGTTGCAAGTCATTTTAAACTACATATCAATATAAGCATACAAATATGGATGCCAATTTCAGCTTTATTCTTACTGGCCAGTGCCTATGGGGGAAGTGTTGCCCAATTTTTTTTAGTCCACTATTTCTTATCAACCTTATCAACCTACCTTACAATTGTTTACTACAGGCTTGCACTACAATGGAAGACCTTAACTTGGATAAAATTACTCTCTATTTTAATCTTTCCCAAGAGATGTGGGAAAGAAAAGTGGTGTAAAAAACACCACGAAAAAATAAGCCAAAATTGGGCCGAGCGCCATTGGTGCACACCCAGTATGGGACGCTCTTCCCTTAGTACAATTCCACGACTTCCGTTAACCAATGCGCAGTGCAGTCATCAATTAATCATTCTTTTTTTGTCTGAGATACGTGGAGGATGTGTCTCCATTTTGCATTACGAAACAGTGATAATTCAACTCGTCGATAATGGTTTTCCTGTGACTGGAATTATGGATCTGAAGATCTTATAATAACAGGACTGTGTTTTATATATTCTCGTTAAGATTTTCAACCACATTCTCATTGAATTTTATTTATATATTCCGATTTCGCGAATGTTTTTCGACATCGTGTCAATGCGGTTCGGACATAAAAGTTTTCGATTGATAAATTTTATTATTATTATTGGAGTTAGTGGGTTCTGTCGTGTACCCACCGGTTACTTTTTCTGCCACCTTCTCTCATAGTTGGGGGTGTTCTTCTGCTTTCTGTATCTATTGAGTTCACCTTTCTCTTCTACTGCTCTCACCTATGTTATTTCCAGTTCGGTTCCTTTAGGGCAATTCCTTTTTCCCTCGCTTTTGGTGCGTTCTCGTGGCTGTTCCTCCTGCACCCGCTGGGGGGACGCTGTTGTTTTGGGGCCTCCCAACACAACCACATCTGGAGAGAGTTATACCCCCTCTTTGGGGGATGTTCGCTTCTCACGCACCTGTGGGGTGGGGGGGGGGGCATGAACGTCGTCGTTTCAGGGCCTCCCGACACGACCACGTCTGGTGAGTGTTACACCCCCTCCATGGGGGATGTGCAGCTCCTCCCGCACCCATGGGGAGTGGGGAACGCTGTCATTTCAGGGCCTCCCGACATGACCACGTCTGGTGAGAGTTATTCCCCATCCGTGGGGGATGTGCAGTTTTTTTTTACTGTGGTGGATACTGCGGGTGCTGTTGGATATCTGGTGAAGAGATGCCTGGTTCCGGGACTATGCGCCCTCTCCAGTTGACATCTGAGGCTGTCTCTAGGGTTGTGACTCCTCCTGTGGAGGCTGAGCTAGGTTGCTCTCTCCCCTTTTCCGCCAGTTTCAACAGTTCCTGTCGTATCTACTGCTACTGCTGTTCCATCTACAATGTCATCAGTCACCGTTTTAGCCGGCCTCGGCTTAACCCTGCAGCGGTCTGCAGTGATGTCTGTAGTGTGGTTGTGGGGTATCGGCCTCAGCCTTCCCTGACGTCAACTTGGCAAAGTCAGAAGTGGCTGCCGACTGAACCCCCTGCTGTGTCCTCTCAGTCATTGAGCACAGCAGTTTTCTCCCTGCAGAGGTTTGCAGAAGTGTCTGGTACTGTTGACATGGGGTATCGGCCTCAGCCTTCCCTGACTTCAACTCGGCGAAGTCGGAACTGGCTGCTAACCAAACCCCCTGCTGTGTCCTCTCGGTCGTTGAGCACAGCAGTTTTCTCCCTGCAGGGGTCTGCAAAGGAGTCTGGTAGTGTAGACGTGGAGTATCGGCTTCAGCCTTCCCTGACTTCAACTTCGTGAAGTTGGAAAGGGCTGCCGGCCGAACCCTCTACTGTGGTCTCTCAGCAGTCGAGTACCTCAGTTTTTCTCATTGGATTCGGATGTTCATGGTGGGGTCACCATGAGCACGGTGGCATTTCCGTCCACACACTCTGGTCCCATGGCCAGTTTTGTGTGACCAACGCTTTTTGTACAGGTTGGACCTTCTGTCCCGCAGAGGTCCACAGTGACTCTCCTGAGTTTCCGCTCCCTTGATCCTCGGGGTATGTGATACCCCAATACACATCTGCCTTCAGATGTTTTCGGCTGCAGCCGGTCGCCCCACATCAGGTGTATTTGAGGATCGTGACCCTTCGCTGGTAAATGGGTCAGGAGTGAAGCCCCTTTGTTGGTTCGTTCCCATGTTATTCCATTCCGACAGTCAGTGAGCTTAGGGAGACCCCTCCTTGCTCACTTAGGTTCTGTCCAAGAGCCTTTTCCGTTGCTTCCAGCGAGGCTACGAGTGGTTTCCGGGTGCCCCCTGTGGCGCCGCCTCCCAGGATTGGAAACAGGGCGCTTTCTGATCCCCTGGTGTGCCTACACCATGGGAGGCGTCGGCCGGTTTGCCCATGATGGGCTATGTGTCTTCCGAGTCGTGGGATGAGTCTGACATTCCTGACGTCGAGAGCCAACAGTCTTCTGACATGGGGGCAGCTCTTGACTTTGTGTTTGGGTTCCTTCCAGGTCTCAAACCGTCAAACCAGCCGACAGTGTCAGCCCGCCTGCGATCACTGGTCGCACGCCTACAGCCTGTGGAGCAACATGCTTCTGGGTGCCTTCGACCATGCCTGTCGGTACAGGTAGTTGAAGCATTTACCGCTTTGGACTCTAAGCTGAGTTCCACGGCTATGAAGATGTCGTTCTTATCAAGGTTGACACATTTTGCCTCTGGTGCGTTAGCATTCCTACGATTTCGCCAATCTGTCAGTCTGCCAGACTTTGACGGCCTTGGATCGGGACTCCAACTCCTCAGCCACATGGAGACTCTGGAGTCCAGGTTGGGCTTATCGGGAGGGATGGTGGAATGCATTCTCTCTTCGATCACGTCATCTCTGCTTTGCTGCTTATCTGCTCCCAGATGAGTTTGACGACAAACAGGTTTCAGGGCGGCATGCACTATGTTTCCATGTATGCATTGGTTCAGGATCTTCTACTTCTCGCTCAGGATGTCAACGCCGGAGTGGTGGTTTGTCACTTTCCCGGTCGACTGACCTTCCTAACTGACTCCCTGTCCCAACGGGGCAGGTTCTTTTCCATCGGGTGGATGCTTCCCATGGAGCTGTTCCAGTTTCTCTATGATCTCTGGTGTCGTCCCCAGGTTGATATCTTTGCGACTTGTTGGAACCATCAGATGGACACTTTCGTGTCCCCGTGTCCAGTTGCTCTGGCTTTCGCCATGGACGCTTTGTCCTTCCTTTGGAATGGTCTTGTCGGCTATGCCTTCCTGCCGGTTCCAATTCTGCCTCAGGTTCTAGCCCAGATATGAACCTGCAGTTGTCGAATCCTTTCGATCACACCCCTGTCACCTCGGTGGGTGTGGATCAATCTGCTCAGCTCTCTGTTAGTGGCGGTTCCGGCATGTCTCCCTCTACATCGCGACTTTCTTTGCCAAAGTTGCCCGAGGAGGTTTCAGGTCGACCCGACTTCATTGTGCCTTCGCGCATGTCTTTTATCGGGTTCTGTCTCCTCCGTAGTAGTTTTTTCGAGACGAGCAGTGGAGTTGCTTTTCTTCTTCAAGGAGGCGCTCACTCCACTGGTTTAGCCTCTGTGGCTAAGTAGAAGGTTCTTCTGTCGATGGTTTGCAATCACTCTGTTGCTTCTGTCACTCCTTCGATCACAGCGATTGCAGAGTTTCTAGTATATGTTTGTTTCTGGGGGTCTCCAGCAAAGGGTACAAGTCCATGCTTCGGAGACTTTTTTCATATGTGGTACAGCATACACTCATCCTTGCCTCTCCAAGCTTGTTCAGCACTTTTCCTTGAAAAGGCCTAGGACTTTGCAGTTTACTCCAAGATGGACACTTTCTTGGGTGCTACTCTGCTTGGTGGGGGGGGGGCGTTCGTGCCTTCATCCCGGGTGGATATGCATTTTCTCACATGCCAGATCTCTCCTGAATCCATTTCTCGATGGATTTGTCTTGCTACTTGTGCAGTTTCCGCTCATCTAGCTACTGGCGATTGTATTACCAATCGTTTTTCTGCCCCGAGGTGCGTGCATTGTCTTCCTCTTGGGGCTTATACTAACTCTGTCATGTTGTCGGATGTTATGATGGCAGCCTACTGGAGAAATGCTACCTTCTCCACTTATCTGCGACAGTTGTCTGAGGAGACAGAGGACCTTTGTTCTATGGGCCCTCTTTTCTTCTGCTCAGGCTGTTGTCTATCCCAGCCATTCAGCTTCTTACAGGGTCAGTTCCAGCTGCGTGCTGTTACTGCCCTTTCTGTCTGTGCATTGCACATCACCATACGCCTCATCTTTCATTGTCTTTTACTAATGTTTGTGATGCTATGGTTTGATAGGACTAGGGATCTCTTCCTCTGTCCATGGTTCCAGTGCAATTGAGTTATGTGTGGGTTGGTTATGTGATTCCCTCCATCCTATTGTCTATTCAGCCTGTAGTAAACAATTGTAAGGTAGGTTGATATGAAATATAAATATTTTTATACTGTACCAATGACCCAGACTTAGCTGGTGCTAACTCTAACAAAACCAGGGCCAAACACAAATTTTGCCCCCCAATCCCCAAAATTTGCATCCAAAACAAAAAGAAATCATGTCCTAAAGGACCTCCATACTACGCCTCTACTGCACATGCGCAGTGACGCAGACGTCCCGAAATTGGCGCCAATTATCATTCTCTGTTTGGCCCTTCATCAGTCAACATCTCACTGATCTTTGTGCTTGTAAATCTCAGTTTAAAGGATGCCAGGCACGTAATTTTTGGAGAAAATGTGATTCTAAGGAGGATAGAAGGAGGAGAGGAAAAAGAAGTGACAAAAAATAATCAGGGCTGTACTTAAAATTTTTTGATGAAATTATGTTAAGTTGCCTATTTTCGAGGCATGGGCCTCTTGTTGTCATTCTTGCTAATTGTTGCACTGCTTATTCAGTGTTTCCTCTCCCCTAGCCTTCTAAAGTTCCCCCTTGCAATTCTCCCATGCTTTTGGCATATTTTTGAGAAATTTCATTTCTAAAATTTCCTGGGAGAGTTGCTTGGTTACAGAATGTTTTCTGTTATTTTCCCCATAGTTACGTTTTCACCCATGGGTGTATAACGTTTGTGTTCTGCATCTTCCATCTGATGTTCTACAGATTCTCCCCTGGGAGTCTCTGTTTTGCATCAGATAGAGTGTAATTGATGACTGATTCCGGGCCAGTTTTTTCAGTGCCTGGAGTCATGTTTTCTGGTGTTTTTACACTGTTTGTTTTCATTGGCAACAGCCTTTTTTGAGGGGGGCTGTTTGCCTTTGCTGTAGTTTATCTCACTATAAGATACATTTGTATTATCCGAAAGTGTCTCATTAATTATTTAATATAAATTTAAAATTTTTGACCACACTTTGCCATCGGATCCATTGGGGCTCAACGTTACTTTTCAGCAACTTGGGCTTCGCTGAAAAAATATTTTTTCAAAATTATTTTGTTTTGCAATTGTTTTTTCATTTATTAATGGATCATGTTATTATGTATCTTTGTGTCAGGGGTTTTTGCGAGTAACTAGGACTTATTGTTGTTCTTTCACAATGAAGGGACGTTGTTCAAATTGTAATAGGAAGAAATCTTCCTCTGACTTTCATGATCATTGTATTAATTGTAGTCAGTGTTCTCGCATTAATCCCTGTCCTATATGTGAACATTGGGATGAGAAACATTGGAAACGTGTGTCACGATATGTTGTTTCTGGAGAAAGAGCAATGCCGGCTCTTTCTCCGCAAGGTCACTCTACTCTCTCAGTTTCTATTTCAGAGGAACCAGAACAGGGTGATGTTTCCATGTTATCTTCTTCAAGTGTGCGTCCGTCGTCACAAATGAATTCAGAGCTAGCGGCAAAAGTGCTCATGGAGATTAGACAAATGTCGTCCGCTAGCTCGCCCGGTGTAGCGTCCATTCACCGAATGGTTCGGCAGCCGGGTTCGTCCGATGCGGTCCAAGAGGAAATTTTGGGTGATGCGAGCACTATAAACATAATAGATGCACACCCAGTGACGGCGGATAGTAAGCGAGAACGGAGGAAGCCTTTGAGTCCGGTTCCTAGCTCGTCCAGGTCCAGCCGGGCCGCGAGCGAGAGAGGCCCCTCTCTCGTACAACAACATCTGGGACCAGATGTTGTGGTACAAAATGTGTCTTTAGCGGAGCATACGTCCGTCGCTCGGGACGCTCCGTTGTGTAAGCAGTCCGCAGAGACTGTTAAGGCTTCCTCTTCTCGTCAGCGCACACGACCGCACCTTGGCTGCGTGACCGCCGATATATTACCAGCTTCGCCGATCAAGGATTCTTCGGCGACCAGGTCACACCATCCGGCAGCCAGGGATTCGAGACCGATGGACTCCGGACGTTCGCATAGGAAAAGTATGCGGGAGCCATCTGATGCGGAGCTGCCCTCGGCGAAGCAGCGAAAGACTGCGCCTCCGCAGGTCTCGACGCCGGACATTCTTGTGCAGATAGCACAGCTTATCGCAGCATCCCAGCAGCCGACAGAAACGGTGTCGGATCGAGAATTATCCGACGGCGCTGGGTCGGTACGCTCCGCCGAAGCATCGGGGGCGGACGACCGGGAACATCATGAGGTCCGACCGGATGGTGAAAGGGATACGGATGACTTGGAGCTATCCCTTTCGGAACAACATAAAGCTGCCGTGGACTTCATCCGGCACTTTCTCCCTCAATTTGTTCCGTCGGGCCAGACTGCTGCGCTTCCGGACAAGAGAATTATAGCGTCATTGGACTCTGAATTTTTTGAGCGGTTCAGGGACATCGCTCCCGAGTTTCCGTCGCAGTCCAATAATGTTGCAAGAACATTTGAATTATTGAATGACACTATATTTAAACTTGCTTCCAGGACGGGGAAAGCAGGTTTCTTGTCCGCTAATACTCTCAACCTGCCTTTCATTAATGCAAGGAATAAATTCGATACGGCAGGACAGGGTATATCGAGAGTTCCTCTGCGTATGGACGACGAGGCGGAAGACTTAGAGCTATCATTACCGTCGTCAGCTTCTATTCCAACCGCGGTGTTGGAAACAGCTATTGCGTCTAACAGAGCCAATTTAGATGCCTTATCTTACGCAGATCACCTTACTAAGGCGTTATCACTGCGCCTTCAAGGGAAAGAGTTTCAGGATATACAATCCTCTTTAAGACTTCTTTCAAGGGCAGTAGCTTATTCCACGTGTAACTCCGCCCTTTCAGTGGCAAATCTGGAGTTGGTTAGACGTGACGCAGCCCTAGCTACATCCACACTAGTGGATTCTAAGGTGAAGAACTCTCTTAGAGTCGCTTCGGTCTCAGGAGAACTTCTCTTTGACGGCAAGCTTTCCGCTATTTATGATAAAATTACAAAGAAAGCTAAGGATTCTCTGTTGTTCAAATCTGCTCCTAAGAAGTCGGATACAGCAGACACGAATAAGACAGGCACTTCTGGGTCTAATGCGCCCAAGAGAGGTTTCTATAGAGGTTCCGGTGCGTCCTCTTGGTCTTATTCGAGAGACCGTCAGGATAGCGACTCTCGTTCGGGACGTCCTTCAGGCCGGGACAATCGGTCGGACGCCCCGAGGTCGACGGGGCGAGGTGCGGGTCGTGGAAGACGTGGTTTCTCCTACCGCAGGCCTCGCAGGTCCAGGAGGTGATGGCTTAAACCTCTATCGCGTTCCGGTTGGCGGAAGGTTGTCGAGCTTTTCACAAGAATGGGCGTCGATTACGGACGACCCTTGGGTGAGAGGAGTGACTTCGGAAGGTCTAACAATATCCTTCAAACGAAAGCCTCCATTAACTCAAAGTCCAAAGTGGACTCATCTTCCGTCAAATCCGCAGAAAAGAGACGCTCTGTTATCAGAGGTGCAGTCTCTTTTAATGAAGAACGCGGTAGAGGTCGTAGAAAACCAGGAATCTCCGGGATTCTACAGCCATCTGTTTCTGGGTCCGAAACCAGACGGCTCGTTCCGTCCAGTCATAGATTTGAGCTGGATAAACAAGCTGATCGTCGCTCCGAAGTTTTATATGGAGACGATTCGATCGGTCAGAGCGAGTATTCGGGTGAACAATTATGCAACGAGCATAGATCTCAAAGATGCGTACTTTCACGTCATGGTACATCCGACATTCCGAAAGTATCTACGCTTCGCAGTCCTAGGAGTGGTGTATCAATTCCGGGCGATGTGCTTCGGATTGAATCTAGCACCCTGGGCTTTCACTCGGGTAATGAACTCGGTAATGATCTACTTCCGAGCTCATTCGTCTGCGGTAACGTCGGCCTACCTGGACGACATTCTTCAGAGGTACGGCAACGAGTTAACGCTTCAGAACGATGTTCAGAATCTTCTTCTATTGCTCCGACGTCTCGGTTTTATAGTAAACGAGGAGAAGTCGGATCTGGTGCCGTCCAAGTCATTCACTCATCTGGGAATGAGCTTCGAGACGCACAACAATCTCGTTCGTCTGCCGTTAACCAGAGCGAAATTAGTCAGTTGTTACGCTCGCTATTGTCTGCACGCAGACAAAGTCACGGCGAAAGAATTTATGAGACTGATAGGTCTGTGCGGAGCCGCCACGGATCTCATTCCGATGGGGCGGTTACGCACACGTCCTCTTCAAATTTTCCTGACTCAGAATTGGAGTGTGAAAATTCATTCGCTCGATGTAGACGTTCTCTTGTCAGATCAAGTGAAACAAGAGATTCAGACTTGGGCAAACATTCAGTGGTTAACTCAAGGAGTTCCGCTGCAGTTGCCGGATCCGAGTTTTACCGTTATGACGGATGCCAGTCAAACAGGTTGGGGTGCATCATTAATCCCAACGGATTCGAGATGCCAGGGTCTTTGGGATCCGCAATTCCTGTGCAAGCACATAAACATCAAGGAAATGATGTCAATTTGGCTTGCGTTACGTCACTGGATGGACATTATTCACGATGCTCATGTCCAAATCCTATCCGACAATACGACAGTAGTGGCGTATATACGGAATCAGGGAGGCACTCATTCAGTTCCGTTGTTCAATCTAAGGAAAGAATCCTTCTGTTTGCGTTAGAACATCACGTTCTTCTTTCGGTCCGTCACATACCGGGTCGTCTGAATGTGCTAGCAGACTCCCTTTCACGAAAGGGTCGCTTGTTGCCGTCGGAGTGGACTCTCAACAAACAAGTATTCAATCAGATTTGCTACCAATGGGAACGGCCAATGATAGACTTATTTGCGACACATCTCAACAATCAGTTGCAGACGTATGTGTCTCCGTGTCCGGATCCAAGAGCATTTGCAGTAGACGCTCTGTCGATCCCTTGGGACGGAATGATAGGATATGCGTATCCTCCAGCGCCGTTAATTCAACAAGTATTGCTAAAGATAAAACAATCTCAATGCAAGATTCTGTTGGTAGCATCTCTGTCGCCACAGAGACCGTGGATAAATCTACTCAGGTGTCTGTTGTGGGACCTACCGCGGAAGCTTCCTCCACGGGAGGATCTTCTTTCGCAGGGGAAATCGCGCCAACTCCATCACAACCCGCAAGGTCTCAACCTTCACGTTTTTCCGTTGTGCGGTCCTTCTTGCATGGCAAGCACTTTACAGGACGAGCAGTGGACGCGATTTCTAACTGTAGGAGGACCTCCTCTTCGCTAAACTATGCGGCTAAGTGGAAGGTTTTTCGTCGTTGGTGTAGGGATCATTCTGTAGATATATTCAATCCTTCTATACCAGACATTGCAAACTTTCTAGTATACTTGTTTGACGAAATCAAACTGCAGCCTGTTACTATAAAGGGTTATAGATCTATGTTATCTGATACCTATGCACATCATGATAGTTTACAAATTGGATCTAATGTCTCTTTATCGAAGTTGGTTAGAAACTTTTCGATAAATAGACCCAGAACTCTTAGATTAATTCCTAAGTGGAATTTAGCTTGGGTTCTTCTTAAATTGAAGGAAAAGCCATTTGAACCTCTTGGGACAGTAGATTTCAAATTCTTATCTTATAAGACAGCTTTTCTCTTAGCTTTCTCTTCTGCTAGAAGAGTCAGTGAGCTTCATGCACTATCGGTGGATGATTCTCATTATCGTAGTGTTGGGAACACTATCACCTTCACTACTAATGTGGGTTTTTTAGCTAAGAATCAGGCTCCTAATAAATATCCGGAACCTATTGTTATTAAGGCCCTTCCGTCTTCAGACAGGCGTAGGCCTTTACTCTGTCCTGTTAGAGCATTACGTATCTATAAACAGAGATCTCTGTTTATCAGAAAGGGACGGAAACGTTTCTTTCTGTCTTTGATGCCTAATAGAAAGGATATTTCAGTCCATTCTATTGCTAGATGGATTCAGTTAACTATCCGTACTGCTTATGAAGTTTTATCTTCTTCTCAGCAGTCTGTGCTTAAGATTTCTGCTCATGATGTAAGAGCTCTTTCTACTTCCTGGGCTTATGCTAATAGTGTTGCTATTACAGATTTAATGAAGGCTGCTTATTGGTCTCAGCCATCCACATTTACGAATTTTTATCTCAGAAATATTGAGTCCATTTCTGGAGACCTGCATTGTTTAGGTCCGTTATCTGTTGCTCAGAATGTCGTCCACTAAACAGTTGCAACTATAGTTATGCAGGCTTTCTGTTCCGGCAGTGACTCCGTCCGGCTGCCCTCTTCGCTCTGGGCTATTTGACCCAGGGCAAGGGGAAGGTGGGGGGCGGGTGTTCCCTTAGGTCACCTGCTTTATAGTGAAAAGCAAGGGAATGCCTCCTCCAAGTCAGTATTTCTGAGTCGCTTCCGGGATGGTTTTAAAGTGTAATATTAATGTTTAAATTCATTCATGTCTTATTTTTAAAGTGTAGCTCGGTGTGAAGCATTTGTATATGTCAAGTGTCAAACAGGCTTTAATATACAATACTCGGACACTTTTAAATGACTATAAAGAGTCTCAATTCTCTGGACTACTTTATTTATTGGCTTGCTTTAAAAATAATTAGTATAAGGGTTATACTGGATGTTAATAGAGAACATGAATGTTATTGTGCTCAATTATTAAGGGTAGTGTATCTTTCTAATTTAATATTAAATAAGAAAGATACATGTAAAGCCTAATACTCCTTTTCTCCTTAAGGGGTTACCTCTTTACTATATAGTTGAGCTTATTGGATTTTCCTCTATGTCCTAGGCCCTCCAGCCTGTTTACTATTCAGCTAAGTCTGGGTCATTGGTACAGTATAAAAATGTTAAAAAATTTATAGTAATTTATATATTTTTTATACTTACCAATGACCCAGACGGGGATGGCCCTCCTGGAGCTGGGAACTCTTGCCTCCCCCGCTGAGTACATAGCGCTGACCAGGCACTGCCAGTAAGAATGATAATTGGCGCCAATTTCGGGACGCCTGCGTCACTGCGCATGCGCAGTAGAGGCGTAGTATGGAGGTCCTTTAGGACATGATTTCTTTTTGTTTTGGATGCAAATTTTGGGGATTGGGGGGCAAAATTTGTGTTTGGCCCTGGTTTTGTTAGAGTTAGCACCAGCTAAGTCTGGGTCATTGGTAAGTATAAAAAATATATAAATTACTATAAATTTTTTAACTTTATAGTAAATTTCCTTTCTTATTATACCAACCGCAATTGTTTACATGGAGGCCCTCCCGTTGTCTTCTTCGGGTAAAAATCCTTCCTTCCAGCTGATCACATAACTCCTTTGTTGGCGGATTTAAAAGAATGATTAATTGATGACTGCACTGCGCATTGGTTAACGGAACTCGTGGAATCGCTCTACCCACTACACTTCCTTCGACCAGAACGGACATACCTGGTGTTACAGCTCCCACAAACGGAGTAACTGCTTCAACTATCGAGCTAGCTGCCCGCATACTGGGTGTGCGCCGATTGCGCTCGACCCAGTTTTTGCTTATTTTTTCGTGGTGTTTTTTACACCACTTTTCTTTCCCACATCTCTTGGGAAAGATTAAAATAGAGAGTATTTTATCCGAGTTAGGGTCTTCCACTGTAGTGCAAGCATGTAGTAAACAATTGCGGTAGGTATAATAAGAAAGGAAATTTACTATAAAATTGATATTTCTGTGCTGCCCAGTTCTTGGTGGGAGGTTGCATGTCATTTTAACCTACTACATATCGATATAATCATATAAATATGGATGTCAATTTCAGCTTTATTCTTACTGGCCAGTGCTTATAGGGGAAGTGCTGCCCAATTTTTTTTTTTAGTCCACTATCCCAATTTTTTCTAGTCTACTATTTCTGTACTGCCCAGTGATTGCAGGGCAGGTTTGCATGTCATTTTAACCTACAACATATCGATATATTCATATATATATGGATGACACAAGAATCATAGTGTTTTTTAATTCCATTCATTCATAGTTGTTTGTATGAATCAATTCTCTTCAAACATTCAGAAGTTATTTATTCACATGCAAATCTGACTTTGCAAGCTTCGGGGGCATCAGCACATGCGTAAGCATTGCTCTTGTTACTGTAGGATTGTTGTAAGATACATTAATTAATATTTCAGTAGTGTAGCAAAAAAATTTGGATTTTGTGCACACTTAGGCTATATTGGGGTGGCCTTGGGCTCTTCATGTTCCCTTTGGGAACCTAGGCTTTTTCAAAGATTTTTCGAAAAATGTTTTGAATTTAATTTTTCGATTTTGATTTTGATTGCTATTATTTATGTGTCTTTATCATATATTCATTGTGGAGTTTGTGGGAGTACGATCAACTTAATTTTTTGATTAATCATGAAAGCTTACTGCTCTAAAAGCAAGGCGAGGAAGTCTTCCGCAGATTTACATGCTTGTTGCCTTGTCTGTAGTCGATGTACTCCTGCAGATTCTGGTCCTACATGTGTCAATTGGGATGATAAACGTTGGAAACGGGTGTCATGGTACGTTGTTGGTGGTGGGATGCCTAATCCAGTGCTCTCACCACGTGATAATTCAAGTTTTTCAGTTTCTTTTTCAGAGAAACAAGAACATGGTGATGGTATGATGACACCCACCAAAAGTGTGCTACTGCCGTCGTGCTCTGATGAGCAAAGAGCTAGCTGCTAAGGTGCTCATGAATATTAGGCAAGGGATAAGGCCTCCAGTTAGTGTTCTTGATCCCTTGCGGGCAGCTAGCTCGATAGTTGAAGCAGTTACTCCGTTCGTGGGAGCTGTAACACCAGGTATGTCCGTTGTGGTCGAAGGAAGTGTAGTGGGTAGAGCGAGCACCTTAAAAACAAAAGCTCACCCAGCGACGACGGAAATAGGGAGGAAGTCAGCAAATTTCTTGTCAGGAGGCTCGGCGAGGTCTGAAAAGGCCGGGAGTGTGAGAGGTCCCTCTCTAACCTAGCAACATCTGGGAACAGATGTTGTTATGAGAAACTTGCATGGGCCAGAGCATACGTCCACACCTGTGGCTCGGGACGCTCCGTCTAGACTGCAGCCGGCCTCGACTACAGTCACAGCTTCCTCTGCTATGATTAGTAAGCACACACGACTGCATCCTAGCTACCCGACTTCAGATATCCAGCCAACTGTGCGAAGATGGAGCCAGTCTTCGCCCATGAAGTTAGACCATCCGGTAGCTAGGGAACCGAGGCTTTCGATCATCGGGACGTTTGGAGAAGAGTTCCATCTCCAGAACAGCATCCCAGGAGCAGCAAGCGGCTGAAAAACAGAAAACCGCTGATCTTCAAATCCAAATTTTTTTGCTACACTACATATCCTTACCTGCTTAAGCCAGTCTTTGCCCATGAAGTTGGACCATCCGGTAGCTAGGGAACCGAGGCTTCGATCATCAGGACATTCAGAGAAGGGATCCATCTCCGGAATGGCGTCCCAGTAGCAGCAAGCAGCTTAAAAACAGAAAACCGCTGCTCCTCAAGCGTCTGTGACGGACTTGCTGTCAGTCGCAGATTGCGCAGCTGATCGCAGCATTCCAGCAAGTGTGGAAGCAGACTCCGGAAGTGAGCTGTCGGATACTATCAATACTAACCTGAGTTTGTTCCGCCTAATTAGCAAGCTGCGACAACAAAGGAGAAACCGCTGGCATCTTTAGACGCAGTTTTATACGGAGGAAGGAAGAAGTTCTTTCTTTCTCGGTTCTGTCTAGACAGGTGTCGCAGGCCTTAGGCCATATAGACGACGCCATATTTACCCTCTCTAGTGTGAGGAAAAAAAGGGTTTCTTATCAACATCTTCCATAAATATACCATTTCTTGGACCACGTTCATTTAAAACGGTTGGAGAAGATGTTCAGAGAGCTCCTCTGCGCTTAGATGAGCAGGCTGGGGATTTAGACATATCCTTACTAGCTTCATTCAGTATTCGCTCAGATGTAATGGAATGTGCTAATTCATCGAATAGTGCAAATTTGGACGCTATGTCCGATGCAGATCACCTTACCAGAACTATGGCGCAATGTCTCAACGGGAAGGAATTTGAGGACGTGTGTACCCCGCTTAGAGTTCTTTCCAGAGAATCATGTATGCCATGTATATATCCGCCCTGACAATGGCAAATTTGGAGTTAATTAAACATGATGCTGCCCTTGCGTTGTCATCGCTTATAGATGACAAGGTGAAAAGCTCGATCCGGTGTCAGGACATACTATATTTGACGACAGGCTTTTGTTAGTCTATGAACAGGCTACTAAGAAAGATTCCAGTGCTCTGCTTTTGAAAGTTGGCGCCTCAACAACACGCTTCAACAGACCGAGGTAAGCGAGGACATTCTAAATCAAAATCATCAAAAGGGAACTCCTCGCGAGGGTTCAAGAAAACCTCATATAGTTACTCCAGAGGTCCTCAATACAGCGACTTGGGAAAGGGGCGCAAGTCTGATCAGGATTATCGGTCAGACGCCCCTAAAGCCGACGGGACTAGGATCTTTGTGGGGAGGACATAGTGTCTCCTCCCGTAAGGCTTGCAAGTCTTACAGATGATGGTCAAGACCTCTATTGCTTGCCAGTTGGCAGAAGGTTATCAAACTTCGCGTGAAACTGGATAGCAGTCACGGAAGATCAGTGGATGAGAAGTGTAGTCTCAGAGGGCCTACGGCTATCATTCTGAGCGAAACCCCCACTAATAAGATGTCCATGTTGGGCAAATCTTCCGGCGGATCCTTTCAAAAGAGAGTCTCTCCTAGAGGAGGTACAGGCTCTCTTATTAAAGGAAGCAATAGAGGTTGTCGAGAATCAAAATTCTCAAGGCTTTTACAGTCACCTGTTCCTCGTACCAAAGCCAGACGGCTCGTTCCGACTGGTAATAGACTTGAGCTTGATAAACAAGTTAATCGTGGCTCCAAAGTTCTATATGGAAACCATTCGGTTGGTAAGAGCGAGCATTTAAGTGCAAGACTATGCGGCAAGCATAGATCTAAAGGACGCTTATCAGAGTCTGCTACAATTGCTCCCGACGTCTCGGTTTCATACTAAACGAGAAAAAGTTGGATATAGCTCTGTCCAAGTCGTTCATTCACTTGGGAATGAGCTTCGAGACTCCCAACAGTCCGGTTTGTCAGCCGTTACCCAGAGTGAAATTAGTCAGTTGTTATGCTCACTTTTGTCTAAACTCAAAACGCAATTAAACAGTGAAGGTGTTCATGCGACTGATGGGGCTGTGTGGTGTGGCTGCAGATCTCATTCCGATGGGCCGCCTTCACACATGTCCCCTTCAGATATGCTTTACTCAGAACTGGAGTGTGAAGACGCATTTGCTCGAAACCAGTATTGTTTTAACGGACCTAGTAAAGAAAAGGTTCATATTTGGGCAAATCTTCAGTGGTTAACTCATAGAGCGCCGCTTCAACTGCCGGATCCGGCTTTCTCGATTATGACGGATGTGAGTCAGACAGGTTGGGGCATGACCCTAAGTCCTGCAGACTTGAAGTGCCAGGGTCTTTGAGACTCTCGGTTCCTAGAGAAGCACATAAACATCAAAGAGATGATGTCAATATGGTTAGCACTGCAACATTGGTTTCGCCAGATAGAGATCATCCATATTCAAATTCTGTTGGACAATTCGACAGTAGTTGCTTCCCTCAGGAACCAAGGTGGCACTCACTCGATTCCATTATGCAAATTAACGGAGACGATTCTCCTATTCGTCCTGAATCATCACGTTCATCTCTCTGTCCGTCTTATACCGGGTCGTCTGAACGTATTAGCAGACTCGTTTTCTCAGAAGGTTGCCTGTTGCCATCGGAGTAGACTCTCAACAAGTGAATATTCAGGCAGATTTGCTACCAGTGGGATCGTCCCATGATAGATCTTTTTGCGGCACACCTGAACAAACAGTTACCAATGTTCGTGTCGCCATGCCCAGATCATCGAGCATACGCAGGAGACGCTCTGTCAATCTCATGGGAAGGGATGATAGGATATGCATATCCCACAGTTTTGTTGATTCAGCAGATTCTGTTAGAGATCAAAGAGTCTCATTGCAAAATCCTGCTAGTAGCACCTCTGTCGTCACAGAAACCTTGGATCAATCTTCTCAGGTGTCTGTTATGGGACATTCCCCAGAAGCTTCCACCACAAAAGGATCTTCTCTATCAGAGGAAGTCACGTGCACTGCTTCACAAGCCGGAAGGTCTCAACCATCATGTATTTCCGTTGTGTGGTCCTTCTTGCACGGAAAACATTTTACTAGACGGGCAGTGGATGCAATTTCTAACTGTAGGAGGGCCTCCTCTTTGTTGAATTATGCAGTGAAGTGGAGGGTTTTCTTCTGTTGGTGTAGGAATCAGTCGATAGACGCATATGATCTGTCCATACCAAATATTGCCAATTTCCTGGTCTACTTGTTTGACGATCTCAAACTGCAGCCTATCACTATTAAGGGCTATAGGTCTATGTTATCAGGTACTTATGCTAATCATGATAACTTGGCTACTGGATCAAATACTTCATTATCCAAGCTAGTTAGATATGTCTCTATCAATAGACCTAGACCCCTTAGATTAATTCCTAAGTGGAATTTGGCTTGGGTTCTGTTGAAGCTCAAAGAAGCTCCTTTTGAGCCGTTAGACATCGTAGAGTTCAAATTCTTGACCTATAAAACTGTGTTTCTCTTAGCCTTTGCATCTGCTAGAAGAGTCAGTGAACTTCATGCATTATCTGTTGATGAGTCTCATTACTGTAGTGTGGATAATACCATTACCCTCACTACGGAAGTGGGATTTTTGACTAAGAATCAGATTCCGGATAAGTACCCGGAGCCTATTGTCATTAAGACCTTTGCTGTGTCTAATCAGAGCTATGTGCATTTATAAACGTTGATCAGATTTCATTAGAAAGGGAAGAAAGCGTTTCTTTCTTTCTTTGATTCCTAACAGAAAAGATACTTCTGTTCATGCTGTCGCCAGATGGATTCAGTTGGCAATACGCATTGCCTACGAAAATCTATCTTCGGATCAACATTCTGTCAATATCTCAGAGCACGAGGTTATAGCACTGTCCACTTTTTTGGCTAATTATAACAGTATAGCCATTACTGACCTTATGAAGGCTGCTTACAGGACACAGCCAAGTTACCAAGTTTTACCTGAGAAATTTAGAGTCCATCTCTAGTGACCTTAGATCTTTGGGTGATCATTCTGTTGCTCAGATTGTCATCCATTAATGTTACATCTATAAGGTCTTTAGGCAGTCCACTCCAACACTGACACTGTTCCGCTGCCCTCTTCATTCCAAGGAATTTTACCTCAGAACAAGGGGAAGGCAGGGGAAACGGTTTTTCCCTTATGAATATCTGGCTTTATAGTGAAAAGCAAGGGAATACCTCTCCCAGTGACAGTAGTCCTGCGTCGGTGCTGGGGTGCTTATAATTTGTAGCTTGGTGTGAAGCAATAACTATGTCTCATTTATGTACTGTTTTTAAAGTGTATCTCACTGTGAAGCATTTGTATATGTTACGTGTCAAACGAGCATTAATATACAATTCTCGGAGAGTTTTAAATGAGTATAAAGACTCTCATTCTCTGGACTATCTTTATATATTGGTTTTCCTTCACCGAATTAGCATAACGGGTTATGCTGGCATTAAATGGAGAATTATATATTATGTAATACTTAATTACAGGGAGCGCGGTGGCTCAGTAGGTAGAGGTGCAGGCTGCAAGCCGAGAGGTCCTCGGTTCAAATCCCACCTGCGGCAACCGCGTTGTGTCCTTGGGCAAGACACTTCATCTCCATTGCCCGCGTGGGGGCATGATGATGCCGTGTACTAAGGTGTACTGCACGTCGATGATACGCATGTCTTCAACCAATCTAACCCTGCCTGTGCTGCAGTGCGGAGTTACGATGTTGGGGAACTGGCAGCTGCTCGTCGTTGCTCGGTGGTTCTCTCCGGGTACTCCGGCTTCCTCCACCCATAAAACGGTCACGGTCATGATTAGCCATGTGCATAAATATGTGACCTTAAACATCAATAAATAAATAAATAAATACTTAATTACATTGTTGTGTTATGCCTTTCTCTTTTCTCGTAAAAGAGAAAGACATATAATTCCTGTTTTCTCCTATTCTGTGGGAGCTATCCTTTACTGAAGTAATTGAGAGATTGGATTTTCCTTAAAGTCCTAGGCCTTCCAGCCTTTTTACGATTCAGCTATTCTGGGCCTTTGGTTGTTGTATAAAAATAAATGATAAATTTTAAGTAATTTGTATATTTTTTATACTTACCAATGGCCCAGACGGGTATGGCCCTCCCATGAGTCGGCACTCATACCTCCACGCTGTTCATATAACATTTAACAGGCATCTGTAGAAAGAAAGATGGTTGGCACCAATTTCGGTACCTTCCTGATACAGCACATGCGCAGATCTCAAAAGTATGGAGGACCATCTAGGACTTTATTTTTTCGGTTTTGCATGCAAATTTGGGGGATTGGGGCAAACTTTGTGTTTGGCCCTGGATTAATTTGAGTTAGCACCAGCTAGTCTGGGCCATTGGTAAGTATAAAAAATATACAAATTAATTTGGATTTTCCTGAAAGGAAAATCTATTTGTTATTGCCATTATTTTTTTTTTTTTTTTTTGTTTTTTTTTTTTTCCAACACATCGGGGAAAGAGTTTTCTCGAAAACAGTCTTTAAGATTTTTTTCAAACTTTGCACGATCAATGACGGCCATGAGTTCTAATAAATAATACCATCAGTATTTGGGGGAAAATGTTTCTTGGTGGGCAAAAACGCCCAAAAGCGCCCAAAGCTTCGTAGGCCAATATCTCATGAAAGAAAAAAGCTATCAACTTAATTTTTTGACAGACTTGTCAGAATTACTCTTATCTAAAACAAATATAATCGGTATTTTTTTCCATTTTTTATGTTTTCTGCCAAAATTTTTCACAAAACGGAAAGTTATCTCAAAAATCGGCCATTTTGGATTGAAATAGCAAGATTTAAATATAAAGAGCCCTCTAAAAGGGTTCCAAATTGAAGGAAGTAATACCGCTTTATAAAAAAATCGAAAGAATTTCGTTTCGATTTTTCGTTAATCCAAAATGGCGGACAAAAAATTGAAATTTTTTTTCTTCGTTTTTTATGTGTTTTGTTCAATTTTGAGACGAAAAAAAAAACATTTTTTTACACTGAAAATTTTCGGTCCGGTTCGGACTTCCGAAATTTTCGACCAAAATTCGGAAATTTTTGTTTTTGTTTTTTATGTTTTGTTCAATTTTGAGACGAAAAAAAATTATTTTTTTTTTTTACACACCACCACCAAGAAACGAAAATTGGTCTTTAGACTGGTACTTTGACCTAATTATACTGTACTACCAGAGTGGGTTAAAAGCGGCGGTGATTGCGAATGTGTAGCACATATATAGGTAAAAAGATTCCCCGTAGTTTGGAAGCACAATTTTGTTGCGTTTGCCTTCGGGTGGTCGCCAAAAGTACACTCTCTGCCTCTCAACGGTCCGTACACCCTCTTTTTGGCATGAGAATACTCGGCGTTCTTGACTTGTATAAGGATTTCGTGATTCTTATGGTATCATTCACAGTCTGTTTAAACCTTTCCCCACCCCATGGGAATAAGGTTTTATTTCACTTGGCTTCTGATGGCTGGAGAACTACCACTCTGGTTCGGACTTTTCGACGAAAATCCGGAAATTTTTGTTTTTGTTTTTTATGTGTTTTGTTCACTTTTGAGACGAAAAAATTTTTTTTTTTTTTTTTTTACACTACACCAAAAAACGAAAAATCGGTCTTCAAACTGGTAATTTGACCTAATTATACTGTACTACTGGAGTGGGTTAAAAGCGGTGGTGATTGAGAATGTGTAGCCCATATATAGGTGAAAAGATTCCCCGTAGTTTGGAAGCACAATTTTGTTGAGTTTGGCTTCGGACGGTCGCCAAAATACACTCTCGGCCTCTCAACGGTCCGTACACCCTCTTTTCGGCATGAGAATACTCGGCGTTCTTGAATCGTATAAGGCTTCCAGGATTGAAATGGCAACATTCACGGTATCTTTAAACCTTTCATCACCAAATGGGAATAAGGTTTTATTTCACTTGGCTTCTGATGGCTGGTGAACTACCACTCCGGTTCAGACTTTTAGACCAAAATCCGGAAATTTTTGTTTCTGTTTTTTTATGTGTTTTGTTCAATTTTGAGACGAAAACAATTTTTTTTTTACCTGGAAATTTTTTGGTCCGGTTTGGACTGAAAATTTTTTATCACAAAACAAACTTTTTTTTTTAGATCACCACTTTGACCTGACAAAACTGTACTACGAGGCGGATTAAAGTGGCCGTTATTCAGAATTTGGATGTTGAGGCTTCTTCCTCCACCAGTAAAACTATCTGAAGCGACTGCCCAAACCCCACCCAAGGCAAACACACATTAGACTCTACAGACACTGGCGTCCAAGCCAGGAAACACGTCTAGAAACCTTGATCATTTTGCACCCGGCGACCTCAATTTCAGTGAACGTTGTTCATAATGTTGCATGGTATTTTGTATCCTAAACTGAAATCGAAAGTAGAACACTGAGAGTCTGTTATTTTTTATGGGAATATGACTCCAGCTACTCATCCCCTCCCCCGTCCTCATTGAATTTGGTGACGGTGGCAGTTCCGACGGTATTGCCAGAGTGTTACTAACTGTGTAGACATTACATAGCGACACATCCCTAATTTGCCTGGCTGCCATTACCGAATCGGACTGTATCAAATTTTTGCAGCAATCCACAAAGCGATTTGGAACAATTCTCACACGTGTACGGCTCATCATTACAAACAATATTTATGAGAACCCTCAAAAAATTTGCGCGAACCGTCGGGAATTTCGAAGCAACCCATTTTTCGTTCGCGTATTTTTCAATTCAGGCGACCTCCAGGCGAACCAAAAGATCATTCGCTTAAAAAGCATGCCTATTGTGTTAACCATTGACTAAACGCAGAGCCATGACAATCCTCAAATGAGGCATTATGAGGCTCTAGAATAGTTATCAGAGACTCTTATTAAAAAAAATCGGGAAGGGGGGGACCCCCTCCAATACCCTCCCTCACCTCGGCGGGGCTGTGCATTTTGGGTATGCCCAATATATTACGGACTTTGGGTCCAAGTTCGAATTAGCCTTAGGTACAGAATTGTCCCCTCCCCCCCCCCCCCCCCCCACACCCATGTCGAATTTTTAAATAATGCTGAGTTCGGACCGCGGAAGTTGGCTTCTGGTACCGCATTTCAATTTCAGACTTTCACCATAAGAGCTCACGGCATAGATAAATAACTGAGAATTATTCATCTACTCTGCGACGTACATGTAGATAAGAAGCAACAGGAAGGGTTGGGGAAATATGACCAACGTCTGTTGGAATTCCCCTAAAGTGACAACAGAATACATGATTGGTTAATCTTGATTTTAGGCCTACACATGTTGTGGTCATACAAATCCATGTTTGTCATTGTCAGAATGGCAGGAGGGCCATAATGTTCTGCCTCATTAAAAGCGGGCAACTTTCTTGAGTTGACACAAAGTTAGATGAGCTTTGCCAATCCAGTGAATAGTGATGTCCCACAAATATCAAATAGTTTACCTTGGGTACCGGCAAGAAATTTGGTGAAAAAAAACACCAAAGAATAATACATAGTGGTAAATATATTGGAAGAATTTTTACTCGATAAAGAAATATTTTGATATGCTGTTATTTCGAAAACAAAACGTTTCAAAAAAACGGAATTGTGAAAGCAAGAAAGGAAACTTGGAATGCGATGCTGAAAACAAAGCTCTGCACATCAAGGGAGAGTGCTCATCACAATTCTCTTGCCAAAGCCATCTGTTTCAAAAACGCATTGTCATTCACTTCACGTGGTTAGAAGCCTCTGCACTGCTCAACACGGCGAAATGACAGTTTGTGTCTGTCACATTGAGACATGCTGGCACTCGGATCTAAATACATGCATTTCTGACAGAGAACAGTTATATTCAGAAAAATATGCGCTTTTACATTATACAGGGTAGGCGTTTGATTTACTGCCAAATGTCGTCCACTCGTTGACATTTAATGAGGTTGACATAGTAATAACACGCAGTGTGAAATGTCTATGGTTGTTTCAATATATGGAGCCTTGGCGGTCAGTACAGAATTTCATTAGATGCGACCTCTGGGAGCTGGCATACTGAATAGCAATCCTGCCGACATTGCTGCTGTTTTGATTCAGTAGTGTATAGCCACGGAATTAAGGGGAGGGGAGAGGGGGGCAAGTCCCTAAATGTTTCCCCCCTCCCCCCCCCCCCCCAAAAAAAAAAAAAAAATTGACCCAGTGCAATTTCAAACAACATAGAGCCCCCACAAATGCTCTCCAGTATAGGGCAGCACATGCTACAACTGCTCAGATTGAATCTTAAGAGTACTGAACTTTGCAAAATATTCTCGGGAAGACTGTCCTTACTAGGAGTCTATGACCCTCTGGACATTACCCCCCTCTGCAGATTTCTCTGTACTAACCCAGAAACCCGACAATGACCTTCCAAATATCATGGTAGTTATCACACTTTTCTCCTGAACAATAGCTGCTGGTCAAACGAGAAGACCCCAGTGATTTACATCAAACAACAGGGTTTCTGTAAAAAAAAATCTTGACATTATATCGCCTACTGTCAATGTGTTAATAGACTCATCAAAAATCCTTTTTTCTGCGTTCTTCTCAGTTTTGAGACAAAAAATAGGAGGAAAATCCTGTGTATTGTGCGGGCACAATCACTTCATCTAGTTAAAATTTATCATTTTACCATCATTTTCGTCCAGTCCATCTAATTTGATCTAATTGTTCATACCTAGTACAATTATTGCTCATGACTCAAAGGTGTGTCACGACTTTAATCCAAGGTCAAGCGCACAGCCAGCAAAACTTAAATATTGTTATACATCCCTTGTCCGGTCTATATAACTTGGTATGATTGACAGATCTTATTCATACTTGGTACAATTATTGTTCATGACTCAAAAGTTTGTCATGATTTTGATCCAAGGTCATAAAAAAGGTCAAGGCAACAGGCAGCAAAACTTTTTATATTGTTATGCAGCCCTTGTCTGGTCCATATAACATGGTATGATGGACAAATCTCATTCATAATTGGTACAATTATTGCTCATGACACAAAGCTGCGTTGGGACATTGATACAAGATCATGTTGTCAGGTCACAGACAGCAAAACTTTTATATTATTATACAACCCTTGTCCAGACCATATAACTTGGTATGATTGACAGATCTATTCATACTTTGTTCAATTTGTGATCATGACTCAAAGTTGTGTCGTGACTTTGGTCCAAGGTCATATCATCATGGTCAAGGTCACAGACAGCAAAATGTTTATATTATTATACAGCCCTCTTCTGGTCTGTATAATTGAATCTATGTGACAGATCTCGTTTATACTTCACACAATTGTTACCCTTAACCTACTGTTGTGCCATGACCTTGACCCATTGTCATGTCATGAAGGGGAAGGTCACAAGCTGTAACACTTGGATTCTTGTCTTGTATTTAGCTTACCCTAAAAGCAGTGACCCTGGGCCGAGCTGTTTAGGCTGAGAGGCCTCTTGTTCTTATTCAGAATCATTATAGAGGGCAATTTTCTGGAAGCTAACACTTGGGTGAAAACTTTACTGTTAATCTTCTTCTGAAGTAACAAATGGGCATGCAAAACACATGCCTTCTTGACATTATCATTTCCAAATTTACTTCCCCAGAATACTTGTCAGATACAAGGAAGTGAATAAACCTTAAATGTTTTATTTTCAAGGACCTTTACTTTGCTAAAATTAAATACACAATGGAATTTTTCTCTATAAATTAATTATGCATATAACTTTCCTTTTGGCTTTAGTGAGTTATTTACATTGAAAATAAATATATAATGGAGCAATCATGCAAAAACTCTTTCTTGCCTTTCATTTCGTCTCATTTCACCATGTTTTCATTTTACTTCTCTCTAGAGTATTCAACAAATACTGGTATTCAATTTACATCCAAGGCTGGTCACTGACAGTACTTCATATAAAGGTTAATGCCATGAATGCTTTCTTGGTGCACCTCTATATTTTTCTCATCATCTCCGTACCTCAACACAGCCATTATGCAGACTGCAGAGTGTAATCTGTGTTCCAAGTGTATACATTCAGTATATACAGAGAATCCACTTAACTGGACATCTCTTATTGAAAACACTTTTAATTTCATAAATCTTCTAAAAACCAAACCATTTTCCATACCTTTAGTACAAATTTTACCTGTTAATTGCATGTAGGTTATAAGGTAAACTCCTGTTAATTGAATAAAAAATCTTGCAATCTGTTGAAACATTACTGTGACAACCACTGAATTCTCTATCTGTATGGATTTCTATGCCCTCAGTAATCCAATTTTAGCATTTAATCTATTATTTCTTGTTTAGCAGAGCTCCATAGATTGAGTTGGTTATGTAATTTGAATTTTTCACATCATTGTCCTGGGAAGTGAAGAAGTGCTTGTTTACTGTGGTAGACAGACTCTATTTTACTGATAAAATAGGACCCAATCACCAATGCTTGGGGTGGAAGTCCACAAAATGGGCAATATGAGTATAAACGATACACTTAACTTGACTCTATCTCCATATTGTGGTCACGATTAGCCATTGTGCAGAAGTATGTGACCTTAAACACCAGTACAGAATTAGTAAATTCACATCATTGTGTGTGTGGGGGGTGGGGGGAAATAGAACAAATGTTGATTTTAACACAAGCATATAGGAAAATGACCAATCTGATGTTAGTTAATTGAATGCTCCTGTGAATTGATTATTTTTCTCAGGTGAAGTCACACTATTCAATTAACAGGGTTCCACTGCACCTCCAGTACAAATTTAACCTCTTAATCCTTCACTGACCAAAGCGGCCTGTTATGGAAAATCAAGTGATGTTTGAAATGGCTCAATTTTAAAATAAGTTATTGTGATGAATTGGCACTAACACAGTCTGAGGTTTGCAGTGCAGAGCTTATGTTCAACCGAGACGCAAAGTAAATTCATCACAATAACGTATATGTTCCAGTAAGCACCCATTGCCCAAACCCTACATCATGAAATGCGAGAGACTTATTTACTAAACTTGTGATCAATAAAAGTTGCCTTGTTGAAGGCAACTTTTAACAATCACAAGTTTAGTAAATAAACCTTGTGTACCTCATGACGGCACTGGATAAATAATAAATCAGATAAACTTATTCCAACTTCGTTCAAATCGTAAATCCGTTCGTAATTTAAACAACACCGTCTGCTGCACATGCAAAAAATCTAGAAAAATGAAGTGGTTTGCAAGTTACTCCCATCTCCGTTGAGGAAACAATTACGAATCGGGCAGCATGGTGATGTCAGACACTAACATATGCTACTGGAGCTCTACACATAGAAGAAACTACTCAAGCTCTCATCCAATCAGAGAGCAAGGATTCTAGTCTTATTGGAACTACTTTCATAGCTTTCATGTTTGAACTAAGTAGTATCATTTTTTATTTTTAGATTGCATCATGTGTTTTGCTGATCCTAATGTTTTCACTGCATCTATAAAAAGGAAGACGAAAGATGTACTCAAGTCTTTTTTCACCTCATTCAGTGCTACAGTTGTCTTTCTGAATGAACTGGACTATTTGGACCCCATTTGCCAGAACTATTCACTCAGTCTATGTTTGATAAAGGATATATCAGAATATTTAGTGTAAGTTCAATGTCTGCTATCAACTTAACTGGAAAGAAAATAGTCTTGTTCAGCTAGAATAATAAAATAGATCTTTCAGGCTCCACAAAAGTAGATCTTCTCAGGCCATTTTTTGTAAAATTGCATGTGGATGGGTGGCTTTTTATTTTATTTTTTTATTTTTGTAATTATTTCTTTGTCTTCAGAAGTTCATGTTCTTGGTTTATTTTACGTTTTAGGCCTCATAATGTATAGAATTTCGTCTCTTTAGTGCAAGTGGGCTTTGCAATGCTAAAGCATTGCAAAGCCTTGTTGCACTCAAGGAACAAATTTATCAATTTTATTAACTTGGGTAAAATATCAGACATAAACCATTTAATTTTTATTTTTTTAAGTTTACATTGGTTATAAAGGTTATAAACAGAGAGCATGCGGCAGCCAAAAGGACCATGCAGGATGACCTGAGAAACAGATTTTTAATTTTTTTAGGCCTCATCTTCATCCAATAATTTTTAGCTAAACTTGACAAAGTCAAGCTGAGCTATTGCCATCACTTCTCGTCCATCGGTGTATGTATGTAAGTACGTACGTACGTATGTCCGGGCATACATATATACGTATGTACGTACATCCACAATTTCCTTTGGCACACCTCACAGATCGCATTTATGATCAGATCGCTTTGAAACTTTGTATGCTTGTTTGGGGTGACCTCTAGATGGGAACTATTGATTTTCTTCCATTTCCATCAAAAAATGTTGCCGCTCGCAACGACTTTTGAACTTGTTTAGTCTGGCATCAATATATGTACAGGACACATTTTTTATCAGATCCGTTTGAAACTTGGTATGCTTGTTTGGGGTTACCTCTAGATAGGAGCTATCAATTTTTTTTAATATCCACCAAGAAATGTTGCAGCTGGCAATGACCTTTGATGAACATAGTGCAGTTGTGCATCAAAATTTCCCTTTGGCACACCCTGCATGGCACATTTATTACCTGATCGCTTTGGAACATGGTATGCTTGTTTGGGGTGAGCTCTAGATGGGAGCTATCAATTTTCTTCCATTTCCATCAAAAAATGTTGCCGCTGGCAACGTTCTTAGAACCTAGTTTAGTCAGACCTCAATATTTCCCTTTGGCACACCCTATAGGGCACATTTGTGATCGGATTGCTTTGAAATCTGTCATGCTTGTTTGGAGTGACCTCGAGATGGGAGCTATTGATTTTCTTCCATTTTCATCAAAAAATGTTGCCGCTGGCGACAACCTTTGAACTTAGTTTAGTCAGGCATCAATATATTCCTTTAGCACGCCCTACAGGGCACATTTATGATCAGAATGGTTTGAAACTTGGTGTGTTTGTTTGGGGTTACCTCTAGATGGGAGCTATCTATTTTCTTCAATTTCTGTCAAAAAATGTTGCTGCTGGCAATGACATTCAGTGAACTTCGTGCAATTATACATCAATATTTCCCTTTGGCACAGCCTGCAGTGCACATTTTTGACCAGATTGCTTTGAAACTTGGTGTGCTTGTGTGGGGTGATATCTATATTGGAGTTATCGATTTTCTTCCATTTCTGTCGAAAAATGTTGCTGCTGGCAACGACCTTTGAACTTAGTTTAGTAAGAGTTCAATATTTCTTATCACCCTTCCCACAATTGTTTACTACAGGCTTGCACTACAGTGGAAGTCCCTAACTCGGATAATATACTCTCTATTTTTAGCTCACCTGACTGAAAGTCAGGGTGAGCTATTCTGATCACTTTTCGTCCGTCGTCTGTCGTCCGGCGTCCGTTGTGAAGGTTGTGGGCCTTTTTCTCCCAAACCACTGGCCGCATATTAATGAAATTTCATGTGAGTAGGGGTTATATAAGGGCATTTTGATTTTTTGTCAAATTAGGTTTCAGCCCATATTGAGCAGAGGGATGGGGCAAAAATGCTCCAATTCTTAAAAAATCTTCTCAAGAACTAGCAATAGCAGAGACTTGATATTTGGAATGCAGCTTCCTTTTGAGGTGTAGACTCAAGTTTGTTCAAGAGAAGTTTGTCGGGCATTATTTGCCTTCGTTATGGGAGGGGCAAAAATTTTGGCCACGCCTAAAATTTCTGTTTTCAGAACCGTCAGGTCGATTTGAACCAAATTTGATATGAGATGATAACAGGTCATAAGTAGTTGATTGATGCAAAAAAAAAATTTCTCATTGCCCCGTGGGAATCTCGGGAGCTAAAAATAGGAAAAACCTTAAAACTGCCATATCTCCAAAACTATACGGCACAGAGAATTCTTATTTTGTATAAAGCTTACTTTTATCCAGTAGAATAGAATGTTTAAAAAAAATCCCTATCGGTTTGATCACAAGGTACTTTTTTCAGGACTTTGAAAAAGTGCGGAGTCAGCACTTTTTAACACTGCAGGCAATGGCGAAAAGATTAAAAAATCTTCTTCTCCTGATCCAGCAGGCAGAATCTTTTGATATTTGGTATGCAACATTGTAGGGTGGATCTGATTCAAGTTTGTTCAAATCGGCCCCCTGGGTTCATATTTGGGCTCAGTATAGGAGCCCGATTTCGAGCTTGGTGCATTTCAGGCAAATTTCTTAAAATATCTTCTTCTTCAGATCCAGCAAGCAGAATCTTTTGATATTTGGTATGCAACATTGTGGGGTGGATCTGATTGAAGTTTGTTCAATCGGCTCCCTGGATTCATATTTGGGCTCACTATAGAAGCCCGAATTCGAACTTGGTGCATTTCAGGCAAATTTCTTTAAAAATCTTCTTCTCCAGATCGAGCAGGCAGAATCTTTTGATATTTGGCATGCAACATTGTGGGGTGGATCTGATTCAAGTTTGTTCAAATCGGCCCCCTGGGTTTACATTTGGGCTCAGTATAGAAGCTTGAATTCGAACTTAGTGCATTTCAGGCAAATTTCTTAAAAAATTTTCTCCAGATCCAGCAGGCAGAATCTTTTGGTATTAGGTATGCAACATTGTGGGGTGGATCTGATTCAAGTTTGTTCAAATCGGCCCCCTGGGTTCATATTTGGGCTCAGTATAGAAGCCCGAATTCGAACTTGGTGCATTTCAGGCAAATTTCTTCAAAAATCTTCTTCTCCAGATCCAGCAGGCAGAATCTTTTGATATTTGGTATGCAACATTGCGGGGTGGATCTGATTCAAGTTTGTTTAAATCGGCCCCCTGGATTCATATTTGGGCTCACTATAGAAGCCCGAATTCGAACTTAGTGCATTTCAGGCAAATGTCTTGAAAAATTTTCTTCTCCAGATCCAGCAGGCAGAATCTTTTGATATTTGGTATGCAACATTGTGGGGTGGATCTGATTCAAGTTTGTTCAAATCGGCTCCCTGGATTTATATTTGGGCTCAGTATAGAAGCCCGAATTCGAACTTAGTGCATTTCAGGCAAATGTCTTAAAAAATCTTCTTCTCCAGATCCAGCAGGCAGAATCTTTTGATATTTGGTATGCAACATTGTGGGGTGGATCTGATTCAAGTTTGTTCAAATCGGCTCCCTGGATTTATATTTGGGCTCACTATAGAAGCCCGAATTCGAACTTAGTGCATTTCAGGCAAATTTCTTCAAAAATCTTCGCCAGATTCAGCAGGCAGAATCTTTTGATATTTGGTATGCAACATTGTGGGGTGGATCTGATTCAAGTTTGTTCAAATCGGCTCCCTAGATCCATATTTGGGCTCACTATAGAAGCTCGAATTCGAACTTAGTGCATTTCAGGCAAATTTCTTTGAAAATCTTCTCAAGATCCAGCAGGCAGAATCTTTTGATATTGGGTATGCACCATGCTTAGGGGGGTGAGATTCAAGTTTGTTCAAGTCAAGTCCCTAGGTCCATATTTGGACTCACTGTGGGAGCTTGAATTGTAACTTAGTTCAAAATGAGGAATTTTCTTTAAAAATCTTCTTCTTCAGATCCAGCAGTCGGAATGTTTTGATATTTGGTGGTCAGCATCCTTAGGGGGGTGAGATTCAAGTTTGTTAAAGCCAAGACCCTGTGGGAGCCCGAATTATAACTTAGTTCAATATGAGGAATATTCTTTAAAAATCTTCTTTTTTTTTTAGATCCACTGGTCAGAATCTTTGGATATTTGGTATAAGCTTTTCTTAGGAGGAGCAGATGCAACTTGTTGAAATCAATTCTCTGGGTTGATATTAGGCTACCATGTCAGGTGAGTGCCCTCAGGCCCCTTGGGGCCTCTTGTTCTTCTACTGCTCTCACCTCTGTTTTTTCCGGTTCGGTTCCTTTAGGGCAATTCCTTTTGCCCTCGCCTTGATGCATTCTCGTGGCTGTTTCTTCCACACCCGCGGGTGGTGTGGAACGCTGTCATTTTGGGCCCTCCCGACTCGACCACGCCTGGTGTGAGTTATACCCCCTCTGTGGGGGATGTGCAGCTCCTCCCACACCTGTGGGGGGGGGGGGGGGGGGGGTGGGGAATGCTGTCGTTTTGGGGCCTCCCGACTTGACCACCTTTGGTGTGAATTACTCCCCCTCCGTGGGGGAAGTGCAGCTCCTCCCGCACCAGCGGGGGGTCGGGAACGTTGTCATTTCGGGGCCTCCCGACTCTACCACGTCTGGTGAGAGTTATTCCCCTTCTGTGGGGGATGTGCAGTCTTTTTTACCGTGGTGGATACTGCAGGAGCTGTTGGATTTCTGGTGAAGAGATGCCTGGTTCCGGGACTACGCGCCCTCTCCAGTCGACATCTGAGACTGTCACTAGGGTTGTGACTCCTCCTTTGGAGGCCGAGCTTGGTGGCTCTCTCCCCTTTTCAGACAGTTCCAACAGCTCCCGTCGTATCTGCTGCTACTGCTATTCCATCTACAACGTCATCGGGCACCGTTTTTAGTCGGCCTCGGCTTATCCCTACAAGGGTCTGCAGGGATGTCTGTAGTGTGGTTGTGGGGTATCGGCCTCAGCCTTCTCCGACTTCAACTCGGCGAAGTCGGAAGTGGCTGCCGACTGAAACCCCTACTGTGTCCTCTCAGCCATTGAGCAAAGTAGTTTTATACCTGCAGTGGTCTGCAGCGGTGTCTGGGAGTGTAAACGTGGGGGTATCGGCCTCAGCCTTCCCTGACTTCAACTCGGCGAAGTTGGAAGTGGCTGTGGGCCGGACCCTCTACTGTGGTCTCTGCGCCTTCGAGTACCACAGTTTTGTCATTGACGTTTTCCGTCCACTCATTCGGGTCACATGGCCAGTTTTGTGGGACCAACGCCTTCTGTGCTGCCTGGACCTTCTGCCCTGCAACTCTCCCGACAAAAAAGAGAGTATATTATCTGAATTTGGGACATCCACTGTAGTGAAAGCCTGTAGTAAGCAATTGTGGTAGGTATAATAAGAAAGGAAATTTACTATAAAATTTGAATTTCCCTTTGGCACACCCTCCAGGGCTCATTTATGATTGGATCACTTTGAAACATGGTATGTGTGTTCAGGGTGACCTCTAGATGTGAGCTATTGATTTTTATAATTTCCATAAAAATTTTTTGTCTTTATCACCAGCCTTTGAATTTACTGCATTTGTGCAGCAACTTATCCCTTTGCACTCTCTGCAGGGTATATTTATGAATTTCCATAAAAAAAGAGAGAAAAAACATTTCCTCAAGCAATGACCTTCAGACTAAGTGCATTTGTGCATTAACATCTTCCTTTGGCATGCCTCATAGGGCACATTCATTATCAGGTTGTTTTGAAACTTTGTATGCTTATGCAGGGTGACAAAGATAGGAGCTATCGATTTTCTATTCATTTCCATCAAAAACTGTTGCTGTTAGCAACAATCTTTGAATTTATTGCATTTGTGCATCAACATTCTTCTTTGACATGGCCTACACGCCACATTTATCATAGGATTGTTTTTATACCCCCACTTTCGAAGAAAATGGGGGTATACTGGATTACATGCGTCCGTCTGTGCGTCCGTGTGTGAGTCCGTCCGAGAATATTCTTTACTTAAGTAAATTATTATTTTTTATAATATTTGTTGGTCATAGGTATGCCCACACAAGTTATTTTTTTTTTTATTATTTTTTTTTGTATTACTTGTTCCCTTAGAAATTGTGCCCGTCCGAGCCAAATTTTGTCTGTTCAGCCTTATCTCGGGTATCGAATGTTCTATTGCAATGAAATTTGCCATGAACACTTATGGTATAGGCTTTAAAAAAGGATTCATCTGTATTTCTCACATTCTCCTTTTTAGAGTTATCCCCCTTTTTTGACTTAGAAATTGTTGGAAATAGACATCATTTGTCTGTTCAGCCTGTATCTCAGGTATGGGTTATTGGACTTCAGTGAAATATGGCATGCAGTTTGCCTATGACAAAGGCTTCTGCCTCATTGCATAAAACTTCCAAACACCAAACAATTTACCATACCTTATGACTTAGAAATTGTTGGAAATTGTTGAAACTTTCGAAGAAAATGGGAGGGGGGGGGGGGGGATACTGGATTGGGGTTATCGGATTTCAGTGAAATATGGCATGCAGTTTGCCTATGACAAAGGCTTCTGCCTCATTGCATAAAACTTCAAAACACCAAACAATTTACCATACCTTTTGACTTAGAAATTGTTGGAAATTGAAGAAAATGGAAGGGGGGGGGTATACTGGATTGCATCCGTCCATCCGTGCATCCGTCCGTCAGTCTGTACGAGAATATTCATAAATAATATTTGTTGGTCATAGGTATGCCTACATTAGGCGTACACCATGTGGGGGTATGCACCAGACGGAAGTCCAGCTCTTGTTGAACTTGGTGTGCTCATTGGGCGAAACCTTTAGATAAGAGCTGTTGATTAGCAATCATTTCTGGGAAAAAAGTTGCCATTTACAATAACCTCTGAACTTACTGCATTTGTGTATCAACATTCTTCCTTTAGCCAGTCGTACAGTTTACTTTTAAAAATGCATGGATTACTCTGACTTTGTGCACACACAATGTTGTTATGTAAAATTTCACCAAATAACATTGGTACCAATGATCTTCAATTTTGCCATTTCAATTATAACTTACCAAGTTCAAGTTTGTCAAGTTGAGCTACAGTGTCATTGACACTTTCATTTAATCTCAGCCTCAGTCAAATTTTACTTTTTAAACCAGCCATGAAAATTTTAAATATTTTGCAGGTTGAAAGTTAAGGGCATTTCCACTTTTATATTTTTGGAGATATTGTTTTCTTGATGACTAAATACATTGCTATATTTATGATGTAGTGTTATACTGATTACAGTACTGTTGCAAAGTACAGTATTTGGTTCACTGATTGGTATCTGCATGAACTGGTAAGAAGGATGGAGTGGCAGTTGATCAATGAAAGTTGAGGGGAGGTGGAGGGGGCACAAATGTTTAAGACACCTTTGATCTACTGTGATGTGGCTAGGTGGGAAATATTTAATAAAGAGTGGATCCATAAGAATGCCTGATCTCAGAATTTATTATTAGCTCACCTGGCCTAAAAGGCCATGTGAGTTTTTGCTATCATTGGGTACTCATCGCATTCTGTCATCTGTCATCCATAAACTTTATAAACTTTTCACATTTTCATCTTCTTCTCTGGAACTGCTGGGCCAGTGTGAACCAAACCTGGCATGAAAGGTCTATGGGAGGTCCTCTACAAACGATCCTCATTTTGTTCCTGTCGGATGAAAAACATGGTTGCCAAAGGCATTCTTTGTTTCTGGTTGGTGGATTTTTAAAAAATCTTCTCCTCTGAAACTTCAAAGCCAAATGTTTTGAAACTGTGCATGATCGGTCACTGGGACCCCCTCTACCAACGATCCTCATTTAATGTTGATCGGGTTGCAGACATGACTGCAATTGCGGCTTTTAGTTATTATAGAAACCGTATGGGAAATCATATTTTCATCTTCTTCCCTGGAACTACTGAGCCAAGGTGAACCAAACTTGGTAGGAATGGTCTATAGGAGGTTCTCTACAAACGATCCTCATTTTGTTCCTGTCAGTTGAAAAACATGCCGCCAGAGGCATTCTTTGATTCTGATTGGTGGATTTTGAAAAATCTTCTCTGAAACTGCAAGGCTAAATGTTTCGAAACTTTGCATCATTGATGCCTGGGACACCCTCTACCAACGGTCCTCATTTAATGTTGATCAGTGTACAAACATGGCCACAATTGTGGCTTATAGTTACTATAGGAACCCTATGGGAATTCAAATTTATAATTTTCTTCTCTGGAACTACTGAGCCGATGTGAACCAAACTTGGCAGAAATGGTCTATGGGAGGCACTCTACGAGCTATCCTCATTTTGTTCCTGTCAGATGGAAAATATTGCAGCCAGAGGCATTCTTTGATTCAGATTGATGGATTTTGAAAAATTTTCTGTGAAAACACAAGCCCAAATGTTTTGAAACTTCACATGATTGATGACTGGGACACCCTCTACCTACAATCCTCATTTAATGTTGATCAGGTTGCAAACATGACCGCAATAGTGGCTTATAGTTACTGTAAAAACCCTATGGGAAATCACATTTTCATCTTCTCTCAAACCATTGAGCCGATGTGAACCAACCTTGGCAGGAATGGTCAATGGGAGGTTCTCCACAACTGTTTCACATTTTGTTCCTGTTGGATGAAAAACATAGCTGCCAGAGGCATTCTTTGATTCTGATTGGTCGATTTTGAAAAATCTTCTCTGAAACTACAAGGCCAAATGTTTTGAAACTTCACATGATTGATGACTGGGACACCCTCTATCAACGATCCTCATTTAATGTTGATCGGGTTGCAAACATGACCACAATTGCGGCTTATAGTTATCATAGGAATCCTTTGGGAAATCACATTTTCATCTTCTGTTCTGCCAGGTGAGTGATTACATGCTCTCTAGAGCCTCTTGTTTAAATATTATTTTTCCAAATTTTTCAAAAAAATTCAACAAAACCATATCATGTGACCTCTTATAGGAATGAGCTCAATGAGATTGTTCTAATAAGGGGGTCACATGATTTGGTTTTGTTGAAGGCTTTTTTAACAAACCGGATGGGTTCTAGAAGACCAAATTTTGGCATTTTTTCTGAAGAACAGGTCCCACAACCTAACAGCTTCATATTTTTATACAACAACCAATGGCCCTGACTAGCTGGTGCTAACTAAAAAATTAATCCAGGGCCAATTTACAGGGTTTGACACTAACCCACGTCCGACCGACATTGTCTAGTAGATTTTGGTCTGGTCATGCTGTTTCTCTGTCAAACTTGCCCGACTGGTCGTCCTCATTTTTCTAGGGCAATAACTGATTAATTAAAAAAAAACTATCACTTTTGTTATTGTAGCGAGACCGAATGAGATAGAGTCAGATCGGCACACAAATATAATATATTTGTGTGCCGATCCGACTCTTATCTCCTTCTATTATCATGTCGAAACATACTGTGATGATAATATCGTCGAGTTATCTCTTGTCGCAACTGTGAAGAAGGGATCTACTCGAGTTGACTCGTATCTGCACCGTGCTGAATGAAACATGGAAACTTGTGACGTCATGACTCATAGCTTATTGAAAATTTGTTATGCAGAGAATGAAAGACAGCGTCGTAGGTGTGTCCAATATGTCAATCAGAGTGACGTCATCAAGTTTCAACTATGTCAGTGTGACTGTCAGAGTGTGTGGAAATTCCATTTTGAATCTGGAATATACTGTGAATTATCGTGATTTCTTTTGTGCAAATGGATTACAATAATATTCTCTTATGATTTGATAATTCGCTGGGAAAATTAACTTCTCGAAATCTATTTGAACCTGAAACTTATGTGCACTGTTTTATTGGACTTGTACAAATATCAGTCTTTACACAGTACTTTTTCTTGAAAATGTGGCGGCCGAAACGGAAAGTGACAATTCCACGAAATGAGAAACAAAATGTCAAGGTGAGTTTTCTTAAATTTCTTTATGGACAAAATCAATGCATGATAATATTACATCTGGAAATAGGCGTGTTGACTTACAACTTACAAGACACGCTTTTTGGGGGGCACGATACATCAGGAAATGGACGTGAAATGATAGTAACTACATGTATCGTTCCACGCTCATTTTCTGATGTTATATGTAGCGCGCCCCACAAAAAGTGGGTGCCTAAGTCCCAAAAGCAGTGAGCAACTAAATGTGCACCTGGGTTTTTCAAAATCGAAGGACTGTACCAGTAAGCCAAGTTGAGTTTACCGATAGTTTATAATAAAAAGAAATTGTGGTTCGATTGCAAAAGTTAAACGAATGAACGATGTAATTTTTTTACCGTCGTGTCCCTGTTTTTCTCTAATTCCGTGGACTGGGTCAGGGCAAGTACAAATCCGGTCCAGGCTAGTAATTTTTGAAGTGACTAGACCAACATGTCGGGTGCACAAAAATGTTAATGTCGAACCCTGGCCAAACACAAATTTTGCATGCAAAACCGAAAATTGAATGTACTAGCTGGTCCTCCATACTTTTGCGATCTGTGCATGCACTGTATCGAGGAAGACACAGAAATTGGTGCCAACCATCATTCTTTGTTTGGCGCTCCAGTCAGTAACAACAAACTGACATCTGTGCTTTTAAATCTCAAGTTTTGAAGATGCCAGACACAAATCAATGGTAGAATTGGAGGATCCAAGGACATAATTGGATGATGGAAGTGAACAACGGTGGTTGGAAAAGTTCAGGGCTGTAACTTTATAATTTTTATCAAAATTATTTCATGCTTCCCAATTTCGGGACGTGGGCCTGACGTCATCATTCTTGCTAATGATTTATCCCCTGTTTGTTAAGTGTTCCTTCCCTATCCTTCCCTGAAGCCCTCCTGTTAAACTCCCAAGCCTTTTGGCTTATTTTATTGAAATTTTTTTTATAAATTTCTTGGGAGTTTGATGTCTTATACAGAATGTTTTTTCTGTATATCCCCATGGTTACGTCCTCACCCTAGGGGTGTTTAGGCATTTGGGTCATGCATCTTGTATCTGATGTATCATTTTTCCTTCATCTGAAGATCTTGCTTTCCATCGGATAGTTTAAAATCTGTTACTGACTTTGGGCCTTTTTATTCAGTGCCTGGGGTCTTGTTTTCGGTTTTTCTAGTGATGTTGTTTACATTAGCAACGTCTTATAATATATGTAGTTTCCTATTTATTTTACTATAGGATTGTTGTAAGATACATATTATGTTATTTCGGTAGTGTAGCAATTATTTTTTTACTTTTGTCCACACTTAGGCTATATCGGTATACCCATGGGCTCGTCTGTTCCCTTTGGATGCTTTGGCTCCTATCAAATTTTTTTCAAAAGAATTTTTGAAATTAATATTTTTATACTGTACCAATGACCCAGACTTAGCTGGTGCTAACTCTAACAAAACCAGGGCCAAACACAAATTTTGCCCCCCAATCCCCAAAATTTGCATCCAAAACAAAAAGAAATCATGACCTAAAGGACCTCCATACTACACCTCTACTGCGCATGCAGTAGAGGTGTAGTATGGAGGTCCTTTAGGTCAGACGTCCCGAAATTGGCGCCAATTATCATTCTCTGTTTGGCCCTTCATCAGTCAACATCTCACTGATCTTTGTGCTTGTAAATCTCAGTTTAAAGGATGCCAGACACGTAATTTTTGGAGAAAATGTGATTCTAAGGAGGATAGAAGGAGGAGAGGAAAAAGAAGTGACAAAAAATAATCAGGGCTGTACTTAAAATTTTTTGATGAAATTATGTTAAGTTGCCTATTTTCGAGGCATGGGCCTCTTGTTGTCATTCTTGCTAAATGTTGCACTGCTTATTCAGTGTTTCCTCTCCCCTAGCCTTCTAAAGTCCCCCCTTGCAATTCTCCCATGCTTTTGACATATTTTTGAGAAAGTTCATTTCTAAAATTTCCTGGGAGAGTTGCTTGGTTACAGAATGTTTTCTGTTATTTTCCCCATAGTTACGTTTTCACCCATGGGTGTATAACGTTGTGTTCTGCATCTTCCATCTGATGTTCTGCAGATTCTCCCCTGGGAGTCTCTGTTTTGTATCAGATAGAGTGTAATTTTGATGACTGATTCCGGGCCAGTTTTTTCAGTGCCTGGAGTCATGTTTTCTGGTGTTTTACACTGTTTGTTTACATTGGCAACAGCCTTTTTTGAGGGGGGCTGTTTGCCTTTGCTGTAGTTTATCTCACTATAAGATACATTTATATTATCCGTAAGTGTCTCATTAATTATTTAATATAAATTTAAAATTTTTGACTACACTTTGCCATCGGATCCATCGGGGCTCAACATTACTTTTCAGCAACTTGGGCTTCGCTGAAAAAATATTTTTTCAAAATTATTTTGATTTGCAATTGTTTTTTCATTTATTAATGGATCATGTTATTATGTATCTTTGTGTCAGGGGTTTTTGCGAGTAACTAGGACTTGTTGTTGTCCTTTCACAATGAAGGGACATTGTTCAAATTGTAATAGGAAGAAATCTTCCTCTGACTTTCATGATCATTGTATTAATTGTAGTCAGTGTTCTCGCATTAATCCCTGTCCTATATGTGAATATTGGGATGAGAAACATTGGAAACGTGTGTCACGATATGTTGTTTCTGGAGAAAGGGCTATGCCGGCTCTTTCTCCGCAAGGTCACTCTACTCTCTCAGTTTCTATTTCAGAGGAACCAGAACAGGGTGATGTTTCCATGTTATCTTCTACAAGTGTGCGTCCGTCGTCACAAATGAATTCAGAGCTAGCGGCAAAAGTGCTCATGGAGATTAGACAAATGTCGTCCGCTAGCTCGCCCGGTGTAGCGTCCATTCACCGAATGGTTCGGCAGCCGGGTTCGTCCGATGCGGTCCAGGAGGAAATTTTGGGTGATGCGAGCACTATAAACATAATAGATGCACACCCAGTGACGGCGGATAGTAAGCGAGAACGGAGGAAGCCTTTGAGTCCGGTTCCTAGCTCGTCCAGGTCCAGCCGGGCCGCGAGCGAGAGAGGCCCCTCTCTCGTACAACAACATCTGGGACCAGATGTTGTGGTACAAAATGTGTCGCAAGCGGAGCATACGTACGTCGCTCGGGACGCTCCGTTCTATAGGCAGTCCGCGGAGACTGCTAAGGCTTCCTCTTCTCGTCAGCGCACACGACCGCACCTTGGCTGCGTGACCGCCGATATATTACCAGCTTCGCCGATCAAGGATTCTTCGGCGACCAGGTCACACCATCCGGCAGCCAGGGATTCGAGACCGATGGACTCCGGACGTTCGCATAGGAAAAGTATGCGGGAGCCATCTGATGCGGAGCTGCCCTTGGCGAAGCAGCGAAAGACTGTGCCTCTGCAGGTCTCGACGCCGGACATTCTTGTGCAGATAGCACAGCTTATCGCAGCATCCCAGCAGCCGACAGAAACGGTGTCGGATCGAGAATTATCCGACGGCGCTGGGTCGGTACGCTCCGCCGAAGCATCGGGGGCGGACGACCGGGAACATCATGAGGTCCGACCGGATGGTGAAAGGGATACGGATGATTTGGAGCTATCCCTTTCGGAACAACATAAAGCTGCCGTGGACTTCATCCGGCACTTTCTCCCTCAATTTGTTCCGTCGGGCCAGACTGCTGCGGTTCCGGACAAGAGGATTATAGCGTCATTGGACTCTGAATTTTTTGAGTGGTTCAGGGACATCGCTCCCGAGTTTCCGTCGCAGTCCAATAATGTTGCAAGAACATTTGAATTATTGAACGACGCTATATTTAAACTTGCTTCCAAGACGGGGAAAGCAGGTTTCTTGTCCGCTAATACTCTCAACCTGCCTTTCATTAATGCAAGGAATAAATTCGATACGGCAGGACTGGGTATCCCGAGAGTTCCTCTGCATATGGACGACGAGGCGGAAGACTTAGAGCTATCATTACCGTCGTCGGCTTCTATTCCAACCGCGGTGTTGGAAACAGCTATTGCGTCTAACAGAGCCAATTTAGATGCCTTATCTTACGCAGATCACCTTACTAAGGCGTTATCACTGCGCCTTCAAGGGAAAGAGTTTCAGGATATACAATCCTCTTTAAGACTTCTTTCAAGGGCAGTAGCTTATTCCACGTGTAACTCCGCCCTTTCAGTGGCAAATCTGGAGTTGGTAAGACGTGACGCAGCCCTAGCTACATCCACACTAGTGGATACTAAGGTGAAGAGCTCTCTTAGAGTCGCTTCGGTCTCCGGAGAACTTCTCTTTGACGGCAAGCTTTCTGCTATTTATGATAAAATTACAAAGAAAGCTTCGGATTCTCTGTTGTTCAAATCTGCTTCTAAGAAGTCGGATACAGCAGACAAGAATAAGACAGGCACTTCTGGGTCTAATGCGCCCAAGAGAGGTTCCTATAGAGGTTCCGGTGCGTCCTCTTGGTCTTATTCGAGAGACCGTCAGGGTAGCGACTCTCGTTCGGGACGTCCTTCGGGCCGGGACAATCGGTCGGACGCCCCGAGGTCGACGGGGCGAGGTGCGGGTCGTGGAGGACGTGGTTTCTCCTACCGCAGGCCTCGCAGGTCCAGGAGGTAATGGCTTAAACCTCTATCGCGTACCGGTTGGCGGAAGGTTGTCAAGCTTTTCACAAGAATGGGCGTCGATTACGGACGACCCTTGGGTGAGAGGAGTGACTTCGGAAGGTCTAAAGATATCCTTCAAACGAAAGCCTCCATTAACTCGAAGTCCAAAGTGGACTCATCTTCCGTCAAATCCGCAGAAAAGAGACGCTCTGTTATCAGAGGTGCAGTCTCTTTTAATGAAGAACGCAGTAGAGGTCGTAGAAAACCAGGAATCTCCGGGATTCTACAGCCATCTGTTTCTGGTTCCGAAACCAGACGGCTCGTTCCGTCCAGTCATAGATTTGAGCTGGATAAACAAGCTGATCGTCGCTCCGAAGTTTTATATGGAGATGATTCGGTCGGTCAGAGCGAGTATTCGGGTGAACGATTATGCAACAAGCATAGATCTCAAAGATGCGTACTTTCACGTCATGGTACATCCGACATTCCGAAAGTACCTACGCTTCGCAGTCCTAGGAGTGGTGTATCAATTCCGGGCGATGTGCTTCGGATTGAATCTAGCACCCTGGGCTTTCACTCGGGTAATGAACTCGGTAATGATCTATTTCCGAGCTCATTCGTCTGCGGTAACGTCGGCCTACCTGGACGACATTCTTCAGAGGTACGGCAACGAGTTAACGCTTCAGAACGATGTTCAGAATCTTCTTCTATTGCTCCGACGTCTCGGTTTTATAGTAAACGAGGAGAAGTCGGATCTGGTGCCGTCCAAGTCATTCACTCATCTGGGAATGAGCTTCGAGACGCACAACAATCTCGTTCGTCTGCCGTTAACCAGAGCGAAATTAGTCAGTTGTTACGCTCGCTATTGTCTGCACGCAGACAAAGTCACAGCGAGAGAATTTATGAGACTGATAGGTCTGTGCGGAGCCGCTGCGGATCTCATTCCGATGGGGTGGTTACGCACACGTCCTCTTCAAATTTTCTTGACTCAGAATTGGAGTGTGAAAATTCATTCGCTCGAAGTAGACGTTCTCTTGTCAGATCAAGTGAAACAAGAAATTCAGACTTGGGCAAACATTCAGTGGTTAACTCAGGGAGTTCCGCTGCAGTTGCCGGATCCGAGTTTTACCGTTATGACGGATGCCAGTCAAACAGGTTGGGGTGCATCATTAATCCCAATGGATTCGAGATGCCAGGGTCTTTGGGATCCGCAATTCCTGTGCAAGCACATAAACATCAAGGAAATGATGTCAATTTGGCTTGCGTTACGTCACTGGATGGACATTATTCACAATGCTCATGTCCAAATCCTATCCGACAATACGACAGTAGTGGCGTATATACGGAATCAGGGAGGCACTCATTCAGTTCCGTTGTTCAATCTAACGGAAAGAATCCTTCTGTTTGCGCTAGAACATCACGTTCTTCTTTCGGTCCGTCACATACCGGGTCGTCTGAATGTGCTAGCAGACTCCCTTTCACGAAAGGGTCGCTTGTTGCCGTCGGAATGGACTCTCAACAAACAAGTATTCAATCAGATTTGGTACCAATGGGAACGGCCAATGATAGACTTATTTGCGACACATCTCAACAATCAGTTGCAGACGTATGTGTCTCCGTGTCCGGATCCAAGAGCATTTGCAGTAGACGCTCTGTCGATCCCTTGGGACGGAATGATAGGATATGCGTATCCTCCAGCGCCGTTAATTCAACAAGTATTGCTAAAGATAAAACAATCTCAATGCAAGATTCTGTTGGTAGCATCTCTGTCGCCACAGAGACCGTGGATAAATCTACTCAGGTGTCTGTTGTGGGACCTACCGCGAAAGCTTCCTCCACGGGAGGATCTTCTTTCGCAGGGGAAATCGCGCCAACTCCATCACAACCCGCAAGGTCTCAAACTTCACGTTTTTCCGTTGTGCGGTCCTTCTTGCATGGCAAACACTTTACAGGACAAGCAGTGGACGCGATTTCTAACTGTAGGAGGACCTCCTCTTCGCTAAACTATGCGGCTAAGTGGAAGGTTTTTCGTCGTTGGTGTAGGGATCATTCTGTAGATATATTCGATCCCTCTATACCAGACATTGCAAACTTTCTAGTATACTTGTTTGACGAAATCAAACTGCAGCCTGTTACTATAAAGGGTTATAGGTCTATGTTATCTGATACCTATGCACATCATGATAGTTTACAAATTGGATCTAATGTCTCTTTATCGAAGTTGGTTAGAAACTTTTCGATAAATAGACCCAGAACTCTTAGATTAATTCCTAAGTGGAATTTAGCTTGGGTTCTTCTTAAATTGAAGGAAAAGCCATTTGAACCTCTTGGGACAGTAGATTTCAAATTCTTATCTTATAAGACAGCTTTTCTCTTAGCTTTCTCTTCTGCTAGAAGAGTCAGTGAGCTTCATGCACTGTCGGTGGATGATTCTCACTATCGTAGTGTCGGGAACACTATCACCTTCACTACTAATGTGGGTTTTTTAGCTAAGAATCAGGCTCCTAATAAATATCCGGAACCTATTGTTATTAAGGCTCTTCCGTCTTCAGACGGGCGTAGGTCTTTACTCTGTCCTGTTAGAGCTTTATGTATCTATAAACAGAGATCTCAGTTCATCAGAAAGGGACGAAAACGTTTCTTTCTGTCTTTGATGCCTAATAGAAAGGACATTTCGGTCCATTCTATTGCTAGATGGATTCAATTAACTATCCGTACTGCTTATGAGAGTTTATCTTCTTCTCAGCAGTCTGTGCTTAAGATTTCCGCTCATGAAGTAAGAGCTCTTGCTACTTCTTGGGCTTATGCTAATAGTGTTGCTATTACAGATTTAATGAAGGCTGCTTATTGGTCTCAGCCATCCACATTCACGAATTTTTATCTCAGAAATATTGAGTCCATTTCTGGAGACCTGCATTGTTTAGGTCCGTTATCTGTTGCTCAGAATGTCGTCCACTAAACAGTTGCAACTATAGTTATGCAGGCTTTCTGTTCCGGCAGTGACTCCGTCCGGCTGCCCTCTTCGCTCTGGGCTATTTGACCCAGGGCAAGGGGAAGGGGGGGGGGGGGGCGGGTGTTCCCTTAGGTCACCTGCTTTATAGTGAAAAGCAAGGGAATGCCTCCTCCAAGTCAGTATTTCTGAGTCGCTTCCGGGATGGTTTTAAAGTGTAATATTAATGTTAAAATTCATTCATGTCTTATTTTTAAAGTGTAGCTCGGTGTGAAGCATTTGTATATGTCAAGTGTCAAACGGGCTTTAATATACAATACTCGGACACTTTTAAATGACTATAAAGAGTCTCAATTCTCTGGACTACTTTATTTATTGGCTTACTTTAAAAATAATTAGTATAAGGGATATACTGGATGTTAATAGAGAACATGAATGTTATTGTGCTCAATTATTAAGGGTAGTGTATCTTTCTAATTTAATATTAAATAAGAAAGATACATGTAAAGCCTAATACTCCTTTTCTCCTTAAGGGGTTACCTCTTTTCTATATAGTTGAGCTTATTGGATTTTCCTCTATGTCCTAGGCCCTCCAGCCTGTTTACTATTCAGCTAAGTCTGGGTCATTGGTACAGTATAAAAATGTTAAAAAATTTATAGTAATTTATATATTTTTTATACTTACCAATGACCCAGACGGGGATGGCCCTCCCTGGAGTTGGGAACTCTTGCCTCCCCGCTGAGTACATAGCGCTGACCAGGCACTGCAAGTAAGAATGATAATTGGCGCCAATTTTGGGACGTCTGCGTCACTGCGCATGCGCAGTAGAGGCGTAGTATGGAGGTCCTTTAGGACATGATTTCTTTTTGTTTTGGATGCAAATTTTGGGGATTGGGGGGCAAAATTTGTGTTTGGCCCTGGTTTTGTTAGAGTTAGCACCAGCTAAGTCTGGGTCATTGGTAAGTATAAAAAATATATAAATTACTATAAATTTTTTAACATTTTGATTTGTATTTTGAATGTTGTTTATTATATATCTTTATCATATATTTATTGTGGAGTTGGTGGGAGTACTGTCAACTTTGTTTTGCTTAATTATGAAAGCTTATTGCCCAAAATGTAAGGCTAGGAAATCTATTACTGATTTACATGCTTGTTGCCTTGTTTGTAGTCGATGTACCCCCACTAATTCATGTTCTACATGTGTTGGATGGGATGACAAACGTTGGACACGGGTGTCACAGTATGTTGTTAGTGGTGAGAGGCCAATGCTGGTCCTCTCGCCGCAAATTCAATCAAGTTTCTCAGTTTATTTTTCAGAGGAACAAGAACATGGTGATGGTTATGTGACGCCAACAGAAAGTGTGCCACCGTCGTCGCGCTCTGATGAGCAAACAGAGCTAGCTGCCAAGGTGCTTATGAATATTAGATGGGGGATAAAGCCACTAGCCGGTGGTTTTAGTCCCTTGTCTGCAGCTAGTTCAATTGGTGTACCGTGATGCCGGTGTGTCCGATAGAAGTGGATTGGGTGGAGCGAGCACCTTAAAACATAAACATGCTCACCCAGCGACAACGGAACAGAGGAAGAAGCCAGCAAGTACCATGGGAAGCTCGGCAAGGTCTGAAAGGACCGCGATTGAGAGAGGTCCCTCTCTTTCCCAGCAACATCCGGGGCCAGATGTGATAAAAAACTTGCGCGAGTCGGAGCATACGTGCACACCTTCTGTTCGGGACGCTGCATATAGATCGCAGCCAGCCTCGGCTATAGTTACAGCTTCTTCCACATCATCTACAAAGCACACACGACCACACCCTAGCTACCCGACTTCAGATATCCAGCCTGCATCACCAAGAAGGTACCACTCATCGTCTGCGAAGTCGGACCATCCAGTAGATAGAGAGACGAGGCCTCGTTCATCAGGACGTTTGGAAAAAAGAGCCATCTCTGACACACTGTCCCAGGAGCAGCAAGTGGCAAAGAAAGAAGACCGCTGCTCCTCAGGTCTCCGTAACGGACTTGCTGTCGCAGTTTGTGCAGCTGATCGCAGCATCCCAGCAAGTGCAGCCTCCAGCAATCTCAGAACCTGAGCTGTCAGACGGTACTGGGTCGGTCCAGTCATCTGTTCATTCAGATGCAAGGGACCGAGATTCACAACTGATTTTCTTGAATGGTAAAAGGGATTTGGAAGAAGATTACCCTTCCCTTTTGGAACAACTCATGGTTGCGATGGATTTCATCCATCAATACCACCCTGAATTTGTTCCGGCGAATCAGAATGCTGCGACGACTAGAAACAAACCGCTGGCGTTATTGGACGCTGACTTCATCCTGACAAAGGAGGAGGTCCTTTCTTTTCTCATTCAGTCTAGGCAGGTGTTGCAGGCCTTCGGCCATTTAGATGACGCCGTATTTAATCTCTCCAGTGGGAAGGAGAAAGGCGGTTTCTTAACATCATCTTCCATACATTTACCGTTTCTTGGACCACGTTCATTTAAAATGGTCGGGGAAGATGTTCAGAGAGTTACTCTGCATTTGGATGAGCAGGCCGATGATCTAGAGGTATCCTTGCCTGGTTCATTCACTATTTGCTCAGACACAATTGAGATGGTAATTTCTTCTAATATAGCAAATTTGGATGCTATGTCTTACACAGATCACCTTACAAGAGCTATGGTGCAGCGTCTCAAGGGTAAGGAATTTGCGGACATTCGTACCTCTCTAAGAGTTCTTTCCAGGTCAATCATGTATACCACGTATAACTCTGCCTTAACTGTGTCTAATATGGAATTAATCAGACGTGACGGTGCCCTTGCGTCGTCATCTTTGACGTTCCAAGTCACTCTGGTTTCCGGACATACTATATTTGATGACAAGCTTTCATTAGTGTATGACCAGGCTACTAAGAAAGCGTCTAATACTCTGCTTCTAAAGTCGGCGTCAGATCGACCCGCAGCAGCAGAAAAGAGTAAAGGAGGACGTCCCAGCCAGAAATCGTCAAAAGGGGACTCCTCTCGAGGGTATAGGAAACCCTCCTATAATTACTCTAGAGGTCATCAGTACAGCGACTCGGGAAAGGGGAGTAGGTCTGATCTAGACTACCGGTCAGACGCACCTAGGCCGACGGGTCGAGGCTCTTCATGGGGAGGACTTGGTTTCTCCTTCCGTAAGCCTCACTGGTCATACAGGTGATGGTCAGGATGTCTATTGCTTGCCAGTTGGCGGAAGGTTATCAAGCTTTGCGAAAAACTGGATAACAATTATGGAAGACTAGTGGGTGAGAAGTGTAGTCTCGGACGGCCTACGTCTAACAATCCGAACGAAACCACCACTAACAAGATGTCCGCGTTGGACAAATCTTCCATCCAATCTTTGCAACAGAGAGTTTCTCCTAGCGGAGGTACAGGCTCTCTTATCAAAGGAAGCAATAGAGGTCTTCAAGAATCAAAATTCTCAGGGTTTCTACAGTCACCTGTTTCTCCTACCGAAGCCAGATGGTTCGTTCTGACCGGTAATAGACTTGAGCTGGATAAACAATCTTATCATGGCTCCAAAGTTCTATATGGAGTCCATTCGGTCGGTAAAGGCGAGCATTCGAGTGACCGACTATGTGGCAAGCATAGATCTAAAGGATGCGTACTTTCATGTCATGGTACATCCGGCATTCAGAAAGTACCTACTGTCCACGATACAAGGGAGAGTGTATCAGTTCCAAGCGATTTGCTTCGGTCCGAACCTGGCTCCCTGGGCATTCACTCGAATAATGAACTCAGTAATGTCTCACTTCCGAGCTCATTCGTCTGCGGTAATGGACCTAGTAAAACAAAAGGTCCAGATTTGGGCAGATATTCAGTGGTTAACTCAGGGAGTTCCGCTGCAACTGCCGGATCCAGCTTTCATGATTATGATGGATGCGAGTCAAATGGGTTGGGGCACAACCCTCAGCCATGCAGACTTGAAGTGTCAGGGTCTTTGGGGCCTTTGGTTCCTAGAGAAGCACATAAACACCAAGGAGATGATGGCAATATGGTTAGCACTACAGCATTGGATTCACATTCTAGCGGATGCTCATGTTCAGATATTGTTGGACAACTTGACAGTCGTAGCATATATCAGGATCCAGGGCGGCACTCATTCGATTCTGTTATGCGAACTAACGGAGAAGATTCTTCTATTTGTCGTGAATCATCATGTTCAGCTTTCTGTCTGTCATATACCGGGTCGTTTGAACGTAATAGCAGACTCACTATCTCAGAAAGGTTGCCATCGGAGTGGACGCTCAACAAGCGAATATTCAGACTGATTTGCTACCAGTTGGATCGCCCCATGATAGATCTGTTTGCGACACACCTGAACAATCAATTACCGACATTCATGTCGCCATGTCCAGACCATGGAGCGTATGCAGTAGACGCTCTGTCAATCTCAGGGGACGGAATGATAGGATATGCGTATCCTCCAACTCCGTTGATTCAGCAGGTTCTGTTAAAGATCAAACAGTCTCGTTGCAAAATTCTTCTAGTAGCACCTCTGTCGTCACAGAAACCGTGGATCAATCTTCTCAGGTGTCTGTTATGGGACGTTCCCCGGAAGCTTCCTCCGCGAGAGGACCTTCTTCATCAGGGGATGTCACGCTCACTGCATCACAACCGTCTACGGACAACTGTAGACCTCTGTTGTGTCCAGTCAGGGCCATGCGCATATATAAAAGTCGATCAGATTTTATAAGAAAAGGAAGGAAATGTTTCTTTCTTTCATTAATTCCTAACAGAAAAGATTTTTCTGTTCATTCAATTGCTAGATGGATTCCGTTGGCAATACGCATTGCCTGTGAAAATCTATCTTCGGATCAACGTTCTGTAAATAAGATATCAGCGCATGAAGTTAGAGTGCTGTCCACTTCTTGGGTTTATGCTAACAGTATAGCCATTACTGATCTCATGAACGATGCGTACTGGACACAGCTTTCTACATTTACCAAGTTTTACCTGAGAAATTTAGAGTCCATCTCCAGTGACCTTAGATGTTTAGGTCCTCTTTCTGTTGCTCAGAATGTCGTCCATTAAGGGTTACATCTATAGTTATTTAAGCAGCCCGTTCCAGCAGTGACACTGTTCCGCTGCCCTCTTCGGTCTGCGGTCTTGTACCTCAGAACAAGGGAAAGGTGGGGGGGGGGGGGGACGTTTTTTTCCCCTTATAATCATCTGGATTTATAGTGAAAAGCAAGGGAAGACCTCCTGCAGTGTCAGTTGTCCCGAGTCGGTGCTGGGATGGTGTGAAGCAAATACTATGTCTCATTTATGTATTGTTTTTAAAGTGTAGCTCACTGTGAAGCATTTGTATATGTCACGTGTCAAACGAGCGTTACTATACAGTCCTCGGACACTTTTAAATGAGTATAAAGAGTCTCATTCTCTGGACTGTCTTTATATTTTGGCCTCCCTTCACCAAATTAGCATAATGGGTTATGCTGGCATAAAATGGAGATTTATATATTATGTAATACTCAATTACATTGTTGGTGTTATGTCTTTCTCGTTTCTTGTAAAGGAGAAAGACATATATAATTCCTTTCTCTCCTATTCTCCTGTAGGAGATATCCTTTATGAAGTGATTGAGTAATTGGATTTTCCTTTATGTCCTAGGCCCTCCAGCCTTTTTACGATTCAGCTAGTCATGGTTGTTGTATGAAAATATTATAAATTCAAAGTAATTTGTATATTTTTTATTCTTACCTATGGCCCAGATGGGTATGACCCTCCCATGAGTAGGCACTCATACCTCCCCGCTGTTTACAACATTTAACAGGCAATTATAGAAAGAATGATGGTCGGTGCCAATTTCGGTGTCTTCCTGGATACTGCGCATGCGCAGATAGCAAAAGTATGGAGGACTAGATAGGGCATTCAATTTTCAGTTTTGCATGCAAATTTTGAGGATTGGGAGGCAAAATTTGTGTTTGGCCTTGGATTAATTTTTGAGTTAGCACCAGTTAGTCTGGGCCATTGGTAAGTATAAAAAATATACAAATTACTTTGAATTTATAATATTCTGTAGATGTGCTTCATAAAATATGTGAAGTGAAATTAGTTTGCCTAAATGGATTTTTCTTGCTGCAATTTATATAAGCATGGAATAACTTATTAAACATTACTTACCAAATATCAATTTTTTTGGTATATTAGCTCTTTGGGAACAATAGCTACCTCAAGTTTGATAACCACCATTATCCAATGAAAATTTTCAGAGTTATTGCCCTCGCCCCCACCCTCTGCCCCACCCTGGTGCCAATTAGAATGATTTAGAGTGTGTAAATGCAGAACATTTTTTTTACTCCTATGAACATCCCCCCCCCCCCACACTGCTGCCAATTAGCGCAATTTGTTTTCTTTGCTCCAAATTGCATTTTGAAGGTTTTAGAGTGTGCACATGCAGAAAATTTTTGTTACTCCTGTTCCCTACAACTGACCCCCCCCCCCCCCCCCCCCCCCTGCCAATTTGGCAATTTTTTTCTAGGCTCTAAAATGCATCTTGAAAGATTTATAGTGCATATATGTGAAACAATTTTTACTCCTATGACCCCTCCCCCACCCTAACTCCTATAACCCCTACCCCCCCCCCCAGCCCCATCCCCCACCCCTATATCAATTGGGTTTTTTTCTTCTTTGCTCAGAGATGCATTTTGAAGAATTTAGAGTGAATACATGCAGAAAAAAAATTGACTCCTATGACCACCCCCCTCCCCCTCCCCCAGCCCCCCCCCCCCATGCTTCCGGCGTCCCTGGTTGCGAACAAAAAGCTGACGGGGAATTTCAACATGATCGCAACTGATTTTGTCATGCCAGTACTCCACTCCCCCCCTCTGTCCAGTCAGGCCAGAACATTTTTTTTTTTTTTGCTCCAAGATGGGTTTGGCCGGATTTAGAGTGATTTTATGTGGGGAAAAATCCACCTATGCTCCCCCTCCCCATTTGGGGGGTGCGAGATTAGCAGCGCTCGGCGATGCAAGCCTCCTATTTTGAGATTGGTCTAACTTAAATATAAAATACTAGCAGGTGAATACCCGGCGTTGCACGGGAGAAGATCCTCAGATATGATCGGCTTAGCTGTTTTCGAAATAGAAGGTCAAGGTCATCAATTTCAAGGTCAAGGTCACCTTGCACGGATACAGGTGTACAAAATTTGAGATCGATCGGTCGAGAAATGGAGGAGTTCACCCGGAACAAAGATAGAGAGATAGAGAGACAGATAAAGATATAGATACAGACATTCACATTTATATATTAGATGATGATCAGAAACATTTTAACTTAATGAACAAAAGTAACTTTTTTCTTTATGTTCAATGACTTGATTATTTGATTTTGGCCAGTATCTAGCGGTAGGTCAATTTTGATTTTTGGAAAACTTACCACTTTTTTTACAGATTTTTCTTCCAAAAAAAGACTTAACCCTTCACCCAATGCAGATGATATCAAAATTTATTATATTACATATTATGTTTTGAATTTTTTCAAACAATTTCAACAAAACCATATTATGTGACCTCTCAGTGGAAAGAACTTGAGAAGCTCGTTGCAATGAAGGGTCACATGATGTGGTTTTGTTGAATTTTTTTTTTAAAACAATATTTTTTCAACTGCTGAATTTGTATATTTTATGTGTGTGTGTAGGGGGGGGGGGGGGGGGGGGGGGGGGATGCAGCCAATTTGTTAGATAAGTGCTAAAAGTCTTCAAGAGTTTCAAACCCATCTGTTCAGGTGAGTTTTTTTTTATACTTGTAATTTTACAGGCTTCTAATTGGGGTTTTTTTTCTCCTTTTTTGTATTTTTGTTCTGTGCCATCCATGAACATGTACATTCACGGTGCTGGACAAAAAAACACAAGGCCTTTTATTGTAAAGCCTAGAGCATCATGTGGATTCATAACATTGTAAAAAAGAATCATCACGAGATAACCTTTCTGCCCAAACCATTTCTCGCACCTCCAAGCTGCCAAGACATGTATGTCCCATGTGAGATATGTGGGTGTGACAGACATATCTCATTCACCAACAACAATATCACTCTTGTAAACATCAATTTCATGCACACTGTTATGGTGCCTCTTGGCATATTTTTCAGCGCTGAAATGCCTTAATGCAGTCTTCATTCAAGCTGCTGTTTCTTTTCCCTGTATACACCTGTGATATATATGCTAAACAGTTAGTCGCCCTTTTAAATAATTAGATTTTTGTCAATGACCAACCTGCCTCCATGTAGATTGGGTGGCACTACGCCAGTCTTCAAACCCAAATGTTGTCAGTTTGGCACTTTGGTAGGAGAAAAAAAATCTGCAATAAGATTTAGGTGTTGTATGGGGAAATCTCACCTGTGGTCTAAAATATTTGCACCGGACACCCTGCAAGCCTTGTGTTCGGCAGAGATATCTTGCCCATCAAGAACATTAATATTAATAATCTTGATCACTGCAGTATCCAGTAAGATGAACTGTACAGTGTTCACACTCAAAGCAAAAGTCCTTGAATTTTGCCCCCTTCCATGAAAAGTGCTTGAAATTGTTTTCATCCTTGAAAAGTACTTGATTTTCCACCACCTCCTTTGAAAAGTACTTACATTCTCTTTACCTATTACCTCTGAGACGAGAAGGTTTACGATAACCTGCCCCACATACATGCGATGTCACAAAATTGATCAGGAACCACACCTCACTCGATCTCTGTATTGTCCCTTGAGTGCAACAAGTTGCTATCTGCAAATTTTCTAGCATTGCAGATGATGCCTTGTTGCACTCAAGGGATGATATATGTATCGAGCTAGTTAGGTTCCCCGCAGGAAACCTGGGAAGTGAAGCAGTGCCTGTTCACTGCAGTAAACAGGCTCTGTTTTACTCGTAAAATAGGACCCAGTCACCAGTGCTTGGTAGGTGCAAACCTTCTCTAAAATGGGCAACACTGCTTATTAACGCTCACTCCTGGTCTTGAGTTGATGCTCATGATGTGGTCATGATTAGCCATTGTGCAAAAATATGTGACCTTAAACACCAGTACATATACATATAGCTAGTTAGGTTTTCAAAACAATCAGGTCCTCAAGGCTGAAATAAGTTCATTTGTAAATTATAACCATCCTAGAAAATAGTAGTCAGGGTCCTTGAAAAGTGCTTAATTAGTGCTAGAATTTGGTTCTCTGCTATCACTGGGAACCCTGTGGTAGTGAATATTATTAGTTATAAGAAATAATGTCTTTTGCAGAAAGGGAGATTTCTCAGTGTTAGAGAAGCTTTTTCTTGATCAACAGTGGTTTGAAGGCCAACTAGACAAATACAGATTCACAATCTCTTTACAAGAAGAAATGCCATTGGATATAAAGAAAAAAATTGAGGCTACTGTGAAAGAGAGGATTATGCAGAACTTCCAGGTTCTACATAAACAGAAAGGAGTGGAATTTGGCTCAATAGACATGATTGATGGCTGTGAAGTAATGTCCTTGTTTCTAAATAATATATCCGACAGTCAAGGACTTGTAAGGGAATCTGTTGTCAAGGAGCTGCCTGAAATTCATGAACTGATAGAGGGTGTGAAGTTGAAATCATATACAGATATTAATGGAAATGAATGGAACTATTTGTTTGAAGAAGAGTTCTGTATTCTTTCAAACTGGATACGTCAGGCGATTGATAAGATGCCAGTGCACCGTGTCAAGTTACCTGATGACAAAGTATTGATATGTCGACCATCCATGACAGTATGCCAAAGACTGTGTGATTGTCTTCATGAGATTATTATGAATGATAAATGGAAAATTTCCCGTGCAAGTTGCCTTCTTATCAGTGTGAAAAATATTGACAGATCAGTTGTTAAATATGAGAAATATTGCTGTAAGGTACTGGAAATATTTATACTTCGATACATGGACAAATCAAAACTTTATTTTCTCTTTGATATTGGTACTGAGATTCAGGAGTTAAAGGATTTCATTCCAGAACCTTTGAATGGTGTAATTACAGTATACTGTGCTCGGGACCCTAAATGTGATCCAGTATCTTGTGTTATTGTTGCAGTGAACAATCCAGGTAAAATTTATGCATTTATATCATCTCCTGCAGGTATATGCCATTGTGCATGGCCATCCATTCATCTACTGCCCACCAATCTGCGCAGCCATGAGGTCTAGGGGTTTTGTGTCCAAAAAGTTCAAAATATTTTAAATCTGTAAACGAATGAGTCTTGGCAATTTTCACATTTTTATTGTTGCCGATGTGTTTATAAATGTGCTGGAATAGTGACTGACTCAGTAGTCTGTCAGACTTCACAATGTAAGACATTGTGAAGGGCTCTTATGCAGTATGGGCAATTTTAAGGCAATAGTGGACAACTCGCACTGTAGAGCTAGGAGGTTTTGAGTTTTCAGATTTGGTTTCAGTTCGGTGTCAGGAAAGAAACTGCTTCAGTTCGGTCTTTCTATGTGTTAACAAATAGTAAATAACACTTGAGGCTCCTTAACTAGTAAAAACTCTACAATAGTTTGTACGACACTATTCACCACTAAAGATCTCTGTCGGTACTGGGTTCTGCCTAACTTCCCTTTGATCATTCTTAGGGGTTCTGGGGAATCAGTTGCTAAGTCTATTCAGTCAGAAAAAAAACCATAGAAAAATGAACAAAGTTCATCGAAACTACGATGTTTTCTCATTGTGATTTTTTCTCCTTTATTAGCTCAACTTTGACGTAGTCAAATTTGAGGTTTTGTCATAGCCTGTCGTCTGTCTGACTGTCCGTCTTTTACTTCTTGGGCTTGGGTACCTTTGTTATCACCGTGAGGCGAGAATGAGTGTTTCTTTTCAACCTACTCACAATTGTTTACAATTGGCTGTAACATAAGTGCAAGCCCTACTTTGGAACTAACTCAAGCTTTTAAGAAACTTTTCCAAACAAGTTGGAAAAGTAATAGAGTGAAAAAGCACGAAAAAGATCGAAAAAGGGTCGAGCGCGACTGACGCTCAAAATTAGAGGTACTCTCTCTGCACGCCCCTTGTGTTTACCGAGCCCATGCGCAACAACTGTGACGTCAATTCCTTTTATTTCCGCCATTGTGCTGATCAGAAAGTTTTGTGACTCGTGCTATTTTTTTGCTCCTAGTCGGTTGAGCCGTTCGGTTCCTTCGGCAATGATTCCACGCCCCTCGAGTGAATCGTTTATTGTTCCTCCTTCCCCTGCTAGTGTGCCGAATAGCAGGATGGGGTAGGGACATTGGCATCCAGGGCCTGCTGTTCGGCAGAGGTCAGTGACAGTCCCGGTTAGCTGTCACTCTCGGAACCTTCCTCCAGTGATTCCTCACTGTGTTCCGAGTCTGGATGTTGAAACTGCCAGCTTCGAGTTTCGAGCGCCGGTCTCGCTTGACCCTTTTTCAATTTTTTTCGTGCTTTTGCTCTCTATTACTTTTCCAACTTGTTTGGAAAAGTTTCTTAAAAGCTTGAGTTAGTTCCGAAGTAGGGCTTACACTTACATTACAGCCAATTGTAAACAATTGTGGTAGGTATGTTAAGAAACAAAATTTACTAAAAAATTTTAATTTTTGGGGTGGAGTCAAAAATTCAAGATGGCCACCAACAGCCATTTTGTACCAAATTTAGTGCAATTAGTTTTTTGTACAGAACTTCTGTATGAAAGCTCTGATGTGACTAAATGTTGGTATGAATGATTAGTAACATGGAATACATCACATATAACATGGGGTTTTTCTCATGCAGAAATTATGCAAATTAGATGAACTTTGATTTATTCAGTGCTACTTATTCACAGAAAGTACACATATCAATATGGCTCAGGCTAGGGGCTGTATTTATGAACCAATCTTAACAAAACTTCATGGGTACCTTTGTTATCACCTTGGGACGAGAACGAGTATTTTGGGGTGTGGTCCAAAATTCAGGATGGCTGCCGTTGACCATTTTGTACCGAAATTAGGTACAATCAGCTTTTTGTACAGAACTTCTATACGGCTTGGGCTAGAGGCTGTATTTATGAACCGATCTTTATGAAACTTCTTGTGTACCTTTGTTATCACCGTGGGATGAGAACAAGTGTTTTTGGGTGCGGTCCGAAATTCAAGATGGCCACCAGCAGCCATTTTGTACCGAAATTAGTGCAATCACTTTTTTGTGCAGAACTTCTGTATGAAAGTTCTGATTTGAATAAATTTTTGAATGAATGTTTAGTAACATGGAATACATCATATATAATACAGGTTTTTTTCTGGTGCAGAAATTATGCAAATTAGATGAACTTTGATTTGTTCAGTGCTACTAATACAGAGTAAGTACATGTCAATATGGCTTGGCGTAGGGGCTGTATTTATGATCCGATCTTTACAAAACTTCTTGGGTAACTTTGTCACTTGGGATGAGAACGAGTGTTTTTGTGTGCGGTAAAAAATTCAAGATGGCTGCCAGCGGCCGTTTTATACCGAAATTAGGTGCAATCAGTTTTTTGTACAGAACTTCTAGGACTACGTTTGTTATCATCATGGGATGCTAACGAGTGCTTTTGGGCACAGCCCAAATTCAAAATGCCTGTCGGCAGTCATATTTACGGCAATTGTGTGTATTATACAGAACCTGTGAAGAAGATTTTTTATGTCAGTAATGTTTGCTATAAATTTTTTTGGGTGCATTTGTTATCACTATGGTATGAGAACAAATATTTTTGGGTTCAGTCAGACCCACTCGGAGACACAAAAAGGGAGATAATTAAAAATCTTTTCCAAAAACTCCAGACAAATTAATGTTTCTTGAATTCAGCATCCCCAGGATGTGTATATTTAAATGTGTTGAAGTCAAGTTCTTGTGTTAATATTTGGTGTTGTTTGGGGAGGGTAAACATTATAAGCACAACCCGATTTTCTATTTTCAATGAGAAAAATAAAACCTCATCTGTGGGAACCCTATGAGCTAAAGAGAAAAATTCAAATACCTATATTTTAAGAAGGACTGGACAAATATTTATTAATTAGTATGAATCAACCTTAGAAGGGTTTGAATCAAACAGGCCAAAACAGTTGCTAACATTTGGCTTATGGTGCACCTTGCAAGGATCCCCATTGTAATGTTAACCCCATGGAGATTTCTTTTCTAGTTTATCATCTAACTGTCACCAACCTTTACAATACTTTACCTATACATTTGTTACAGGCTACGGTCAGTATGTATGTACAGACCTTTACAATACTTTACATGTACCTTTGTTATCAGGTCATTACCTAGATGTGTGTCATTGCGGTGTCACATACTATACGTGTACATGTCTTACACAAGTTGAGCTACAGTGTCATTGACACTCATTGACTTTGTCGGGTGGACGAGTCAATAAGGGAGAAAATGTCACAATAAGAACACGGCATATTTGTCCCTTTGCCAGATAGATGAAGTGACGAGAGTCCATAGTGGTTGCTAGTCCAGTTCCCTCCCAGTAAGATAGTTTAGTTTGATCAGTTTATGCACAAACATAGTAACACCATTCGGTTGTTTTTTGCTGGGTCTTGCAGTTTTAGTTTTCCTGTTTGCCTGAAAAAATGGTACTGAGCCAGAAAACCGAAAAACCGCCCAGCCCTACCTCACCAGATCGGGGCCGGTAGTCCACTAATTCCTGAACTCCTCTAGATCGCTTCTCATGTCACAAATTTATGATTACATTATTTTCTCAAAAAGTCTCCGAGAACTCCTGCTTACATTTGAGCTCCCTCACATTCAGCTCACTCTGCAGCTCTTGTATACATCTGTCATCCATTCATTCATCTTCATCAATCAACCTATCCACTTGTCTGTCTATATATATATTTGTCTTTTTATCCATCTGTTCTCTCTGCCTGTTCATGTGATTGTCCGTATATTCACCTGTCTCTTCATTTGTCCTTCCTTTTACTTGTCCATTTTCCTGGATCAAATGTTTTTAAGCTACTGCTCGGGGGTCATTGCATCTGTTTATCATTAATTTAACCCTTTACCTAACATGAAAAGCAGACTACACTTGCAAGCAAAATTCTTGAATAACTAATTTTTTTAATTTTTTATCTCAAAAACATAGGTTATGACCCCTCTGGATTGAGCTCGATGAGCTCGTTCCAAAGAGGGGTCATAACCAATTTTTTGAGACAAAAAAGGAAAAATAATGAAAATTAATTGACGACTATTGTGAAAAGCGCTGGATAAAGGGTTAATGATCATTCACCTGATGTGTGTTTGTAAGATAGTGCATTCTTCTTAGTCTCTCAGGTAGCTACATGTTTGTGGATTAGATTTTTAGCTCACCTGACTGAAAGTCATTGTGATGACTGATCATGCTACATCTGTTCATCATAAAAGTTGTGTTTGAGTCTTCTCTTCCCAAACCAATGGGCCGATTCCAGTAATATTTTATATGAGTGATGGTTGGTGTGGGCCTTATCAGTTTTGTTGAAATTAATGAGCTGCTATCATAGGGAGGGATAAATTTATCCCAATGTCAAAAAAAATCTCATGAACCAGTGGGTACAATGACTTGAAATATTTATTACACATCCATTAAACTTTGAACCCTTGTATTTAAGGAATCACTGCTATGGCATAAATGTTTCTGTATTTAACTGGTGATGTACAAGCCGGAACTTTTTCCCTGCACTGTTTCGAATAGTCCTTTCCCATCGAGTCATTAGTTACACTTCAAAAAATTTCCAAATTTCGTTGTACAATTATCGATTGTCTGTGTTTCTCCCAGCTGTTTTGCAAGTCCGCTCAAATTTGTATTAAAAATTTTCTGTCAGTAATAGCCACCAAATGGTTAGGCGTGAATGGACGCCACCTGAAGAGAAAAAGGAATACGAATTTCAACAAATACGACCAATAGAAAATATAATGAATGTAATTTAGACTGGTTCTCTAAAGGTTGTTTTAATTTTTAGCTTAACTTTACAAAGTCAAGATAAGTTATTGCCATCACGCATGCGGAAGTCTGTGAGTCTGTTAGTCTGTGAGTCTGTTCACATTTTCCTTTAGCACAGGCTACACCCCGTAGTTCTTGTCTAATCGCCACTGAATTTCATATGTAGGTTTGTGGTCATGTCTAGTTGAGAACGTCCCCTTTTGGTAGCGATCGGTCAACCGATATGGCTGCCCAAGCCCGAAAACCATTAGCACTGTCTACAGGTTGTATTTATGAAGGGATTTCATTGTAACTTGGTAGGTTGCCTCTGTATAATGCCTAGATGAGCACATCCCCTTTTGGTCATGATCTGTCAACTGTGATGGCTGCCTAAGCCCGAAACCCCAAAACTTTTAGCACAGTCTGCAGGTCATATTTAATATGGAGGGATTTCATTGTAACTTGGTAGGATGACTCCGTATGATGTCTTGATGAGAACTTCCCCATTTGGTCGCGATCTGTCAGCTGTGACGACTGCCTGAGCACAAAACCCCAAAACCTTTAGCACAATCTACAGGTCATATTTATGGAGGGATTTCATTGTAACTTGCTAGGTTGACTTCATATAATGTCTAGATGAGAACGTCCCCTTTTGGACGTGATTGGGCAGCTGTGATGGCTACGGGGCCCGAAGCCCAAAAACCTTTAGCACAGTCTACAGGTCATATTTATGAAGGGGTTTCATTGTAACTTGGTAGGATGACTCCAAATAATGTCTAGATGAGAGCGTCCCCTTTTGGTTGCGATCATTCAGCCTTGATGGCTGCCCGAGCCCAAAAACCTTTAGCATAGTCTATAGGTTGTATTTATCGAAGGATTTTATTGTAACTTATTAGGTTGACTCCATATAATGCCTAGATGATGATGTCCCATTTTGGTCATGATTGGTCAACTGTGACGGCTACAGGGGCCCGAAGCCCGAAAATCTTGAGCACAGTCTACAGGTCATATTTATGAAGGGATTTCATTCATTGTAACTTCGTAGGGTAACTCCAGATGATGCCCAGATGAGAATGTACCCTTTTGGTTCGATCATTCAACCATGATGGCTTCCCGAGCTCGAAGCCGAAAACCTTTAGCACAGTCTACAGGTCATATTTATATAGGGATTTCATTGTAACTTGGTATGTTGACTTCATAAAATGTCTAGATGAGAACGACTATTTTTGGACGTGATTGGGCGACTGTGACGGCTACAGGGGCCCAAAGCCTGAAAACCTTGAGCGCAGTCTACAGGTCATATTTATGAAGGGATTTCATTGTAACTTGGTAGGATGACTCCAAATAATGTCTAGATGAGAACGTCCCCTTTTGGTCGTGATCGTTCAGCATTGATGGCTGCCCGAGCCCAAAACCCCAAAACCTTTAGCATAGTCTATAGCCTATAGTTCATTCATTGTAACTTCGTAGGGTAACTCCAGATGATGCCCAGATGAGAATGTACCCTTTTGGTTCGATCATTCAACCATGATGGCTTCCCGAGCCCGAAGCCGAAAACCTTTAGCACAGTCTACAGGTCATATTTATGAAGGGATTTCATTGTAACTTGGTATGTTGACTTCATAAAATGTCTAGATGAGAACGGCTACTTTTGGACGCGATTGGGCAAATGTGATGGCTATAGGGACCCGAAGCCCAAAAACCTTTTGCATAGTCTATAGGTTGTATTTATGGAAGGATTTCATTGTAACTTGTTAGGTTGACTCCATATAATGCCTAGATGATGACATCCCCTTTTGGTCGTGATTGGTAAACTGTGATGGCTCCAGGTGCCTGAAGCCACGAAAACCTTGAGCACAGTCTACAGGTCATATTTATGAAGGGATTTCATTGTAACTTCGTAGGATCACTCCAGATGATGTCCAGATGACAACGTCCCCTTTTGGTCGCGATCATTCTACCATGATGGCTTCCTGAGCCCAAAACCCGAAAAACTTTAGTACAGACTACATGTCGTATTTGTGAAGGGATTTCATTGTAACTTAGTAGAATGAGTATAATGTCAAGATGAGGACGTCCCCTTCTAGTTGCAATCGGTCAGCCATCATGGCTTCACAGGCCTGAAGCCCGAAAACCTTTAGCACAGTCTACAGGCCATATTTATGAAGGGATTTCAATGTAACTTGATAGGATGACTTGTTTTGGAATAATTTCACTGTAACTTGGTAACTTTGGTTGACATACATTAACTGTGAGGGCCACATACATTAACTGTGAGGTCCATATTAACCCACCCCTCAGCTCTTTAGTACAGTGTACAGTATATGAGCTGCTATCATAGGGAAGGGGTAAATTTATCCCAATGTAAAAAAAATCTCCTGAAGCAGTGGGTACAATGACTTGAAAATTTTATTACACATCCATTAAACTTTGAACCCTTGTATTTAAAGGAATCACTGCTATGGCATAAATGTTTCTGTATTTAACTGGTGATGTACAAGCCAGAACTTTTCCCCTGCACTATTTGGAATAGTCCTTTCCCGTCTAGTCATTAGTTACACTTCGAAAAGTTTCCAAATTTCGTTATACAATTGTCTGTGTTTTTCCCAGCTGTTTTGCAAGTCCGCTCAAATTTGTATTAAAATTTTTCTGTCAGTAATAGCCACCAAATGGTTAGGCATGAATGGACGCCACATGAAGAGGAAAAGGAATACGAATTTCAACAAACACAGCCAATAGAAAATATAACGAATGTAATTTAGACTGGTTCTCTAAAGGTTGTTTTAATTTTTATCTTAACTTGACAAAGTCAAGATAAGCTATTGCCATCAGGCGTGCGGAAGTCTGTGAGTCTGTTAGTCTGCAAGTCTGTTCACATTTTCCTTTAGCACAAGCTACACCCTGTAGTTCTTGTCTGCTCGTCACGAAATTTCATATGCAGTTTTGGGGTCATGTCAAGATGAGAACGTCCCCTTTTGGTAGCGATCGGTCAACCGATATGGCTGCCAGAGCCCAAAAATTGAAAACCATTAGCACAGTCTACAGGTCGTATTTATGAAGGGATTTCATTGTAACTTGGTAGGATGCCTCTGTATAATGCCTAGATGAGAACGCCCCCTTTTGGTCATGATCTGTCAACTGCGATGGCTGTCCAAGCCCGAAACCGAAAAACTTTTAGCACAGTCTGCAGGTCATATTTAATATGGAGGGATTTCATTGTAACTTGGTATGATGACTCCGTATGTTGTCTGGATGAGAACTTCCCCATTTGGTCCCGATCTGTCATCCGTGATGACTGCCCAAGCCCAAAACCCGAAAACCTTTATCACAGTCTACAGGTCATATTTATGGAGGGATTTCATTGTAACTTGGTAGATTGACTTCATAAAATGTCTCGATGAGAACGTCGCCTTTTGGACGTGATTGGGTGACTGTGACAGCTACAGGGGCCCGAAGCCTGAAAACCTTGAGCGCAGTCTACAGGTCATATTTATGAAGGGATTTCATTGTAACTTGGTAGGATGACTCCAAGTAATGTCTAGATGAGAACGTCCCCTTTTGGTCGCGATCATTCAGCATTGATGGCTGCCCGAGCCCAAAACCCCAAAACCTTTAGCATAGTCTATAGGTCGTATTTATGGAAGGATTTCATTGTAACTTGTTAGGTTGATTCCATATAATGCCTAGATGATGACATCCCCTTTTGATCGTGATTGGTCAACTGTGATGGCTTCAGAGGCCCGAAGCCCGAAAACCTTGAGCACAGTCTACAGGTCATATTTATGAAGGGATTTCATTGTAACTTCGTAGGATCACTCCAGATGATGTCCAGATGACAATGTCCCCTTTTGGTCGCAATCATTCAACCATGATAGCTTCCCGAGCCCAAAACCTGAAAAACTTTAGTACAGACTACAGGTCGTATTTGTGAAGGGATTTCATTGTAACTTAGTTGAATGACTCAGTATAATGTCAAGATGAGGACGTCCCCCTCTAGTTGCAATCGGTCAACCGTCATGGCTTCACAGGCCTGAAGCCCAAAAACCTTTAGCACAGTCTACATGCCATATTTATGTAGGGATTTCAATGTAACTTGATACGATGACTTGTTTTGGAATAATAATCAGAACCACCAATCAGAATCTTTTAATGTTTGGTTTACATCATTGTTTTAAGGGTCAGATTCAAGATTGTTCAAACCAAGACCCTAGGTTAATATTTGGGGTTCCTAAGGAAGCCCAAATTTTAACTTAGTTCAATATGGGAGATAATTTTTTAAAATCTTCTTCTTCAAATCCACCAGTCGGAATGCTGTCATATTTGGTATACAACATCTCTAGGGTGGGTCAGATTCAAGTTTGTTCAAATCGGATCCCTAGGTATATATTTGGGCTTGCTGGTAGCCCAAATTTTAATTTAGTGCAATATGAGGAAATTTCTTTAAAAATCTTCTTCTTCAGATCCACCACTCGGAATGCTTTCATATTTGGTATACAACATCTCTTGGGGGGTTCAGATTCAAGTTTGTTCAATTCGAGTGCCTGGGTTCATATTTGGGCTCCATATGGGAATCTGAAATTTAACTTAGTATGAGGGAATTTCTTCAAAAATCTTCTTCTTCAGATTCACCTGTCAGAATCCTTTCATATTTTGTTTACAACATCTCTAAGGGAGACAGATTCAAGTTTGTTCAAATGGAGAGCCTGGGTTAATATTTGGGCTCCCTATTGTAGCCCGAATTTTAACTTAGTGCAATATGAGGACATTTCTTTAAAATCTTCTTCTTCAGATCCACTTCTCAGAATGCTTTCATATTTGGAATACAACATCTCTCAGGGGTTGGGGGTCTGATTCAAGTTCGTTCAAATCAGGTCTGTAGGTTAATATTTATTTGGGCTCGCTATGGTAGCCCAAATTTTAACTTAGTGCATTATGAAGAAATTTCTTTAAAATTTTTCTTCTTCAGATACACCAGTGAGAATGCTTTCATATTTGGTATACAATATCTCGGTGGAGGTCAGATTCAACTGTGTTCAAATCGTGAGCCTGGGTTAATATTTGGGCTCCCTATGGGAACTGGAATTGGCCATGTAGCTGAAGAATTAGAAATTTTGTATTCAGTACCCTCTAGAAGTGTGTAACTAAGATTAATCCACATAGGTTGTATCAACGGGCTTCATAGGAGAGCTCTACATTTAACATTATGATCAACTGAAGAAAAGGCATGATGCTCAGACTATTTTTATACGCCTGTTTATAAAAACGGGATTATTATGTTATCAGTGTGTCTGTCCGTCTGTCTGTCTGTAAACAATTTGGTTTCCGTTCATTTAAAGTCGAACGCCTTGACGGATCGACATCAATCTTTCTTAAGTTGTATTTAGCAATAAAATACAGGTCAAGTTCGATATTGGTGTTTCTCAGTCCATCCGCTGCAGAGTTATGGCCCTTTGAAAACTCAATTTTTCTAAAAAAATTGGTTTCCGTTCATTTAAAGCTGAACGCCTTGACGGATTGACACCAAATTTTTCAGATGTTGTTTTTAGCAATGAAATACAGGTCAAGTTCGATATTGGTGTTTCTCAGTCCATCCGCTACAGAGTTATGGCCCATTGAAAACACAATCTTTCGAAAAAAATTGGTTTCCCTTCATTTAAAGTCGAACGCCTTGACGGATCGACATCAAACTTTCAGATGTTGTTTGTAGCAATAAAATACAGGTCATGTTCGATATTGTTCTTTCTCAGCCCATCCGCTGCAGAGTTATGGCCCTTTGAAAACACAATTTTTGAAAAAAAATTAGTTCCATTCATTTAAAGCCGAACGCCTTGACGGATTGACACCAAATTTTTCAGATGTTGTTTTTATACGCCCGTTTGAAAAACAGGACATATTATGTGAATGGTCGCTCCACCCATCTGTCTGTCCGTCCATGGACACATTTCGTTTCCGGATGATAACTTCAGTTGTAATGGTTTGAGCTGAGTTAAATTTGGCTTGTGGATTTAGTATGACAAAATACAGGATGAGATCGATTTCTGTTTCTAGCGTCCATTTGCAGTAGAGTTATGGCCCTTTATTTATGGGAATTTAGCCCAACTTCTCATTTCTGGACGATAACTTTAGTTTGCCTTGACCGATTTATTTCAAATTTTCAGTTTTTTGTTTTTGACCACAAAATACAGCTCAAGTTCACTTTTGTCCACAATCGCATATACCTTTCCAGAGTTATTCCCCTTGAATGATTGCAAATTTGTGGATTTTGTGGTTTCCGGATGATACCTTTAGTTTGCCCTGACCGATTTTTTTCAAATTCTCAGATTTTGTTTTTCACCACAAAGCACAGCTCAAGTTCACCTTTGGCCATAATTGCTTGTGCCGTTCCATAGTTATTCCCCTTGAATGATTGCAAATTTGTGAATTATGTGGTTTCCGGATGATAACTTTAGTTTGCCTTGACTAATTTGTTTCAAATTCTCAGATTTTGTTTATGACCACAAAGCACAGCTCAAGTTCACTTTTGGCTAAAATCGCATGTACCTTTCCAGAGTTATTCCTCTTGAATTTGTGCATTTTGTGTTTTCCGGATTATAACTTTAGTATGGCCTGACTGATTTTTTATACACCTGTTGAAAAACCGTCGAATTATGGAATCAGTCTGTCCATTTGTCCATCCATTTGTCCATCCGTCGGTCTGTCCGTTCGTCAACATTTGATTTCCAGATGATAACTTTAGTATTTTTTTTTCGATTGACTCCTAAACTTGGTATATTGTTTAATCAAAAAAAAGACAGGTCAAGTTCGAATATGGGGTCAGTTCGAACTTTGAAGTTCCCCTGAATTATGGCCCTTGTTGGACATAGAATGCATCAAATATTTGGTTTCCGGATGATAACTTTTAATATTTGTTTTCCGATTGGTTCCAAACTTGGTATGTTGTTTAATCACAACAAAATACAGGTCAAGTTCGAATATGGATGGGGTTGGTCCGAACAATTTTCACCCTCACCCCCATCCTTACCCCAACCATTCAAAAATAAAAAACGGCGTATAATGTCCCGCTAGGCAGTGCTCTTGTTGTCACTCCTGAGGGGCTCAAGGATTGACAGTGTATCCTATGGAGATGGATTGCTTAATGTGGACTCATTCTTGGACTCATCCGTCGTATAGGGGAAGGTGTATCAGTTCAGAACAATATGCTTTGGTCTGAATCTGACCCCCTAGCCGTTTCACTCGAATAATGAACACGGTAATGTCTTACTTACGAGCTCATTTGTCTGCGGTAATGTCAGCTTACTTGGACAACCTTCTACAGGGATACGGCAACAGAATTATTCTTCAGAACGATGTTCAGAGTCTGCTTGCATTACTCAGACATCTCGGTTTCATCGTAAACGAGAAAAAGTCGGATCTAGCTCAGTACAAGTCGTGTTCTGTTCAAGGTGAGTGCTTGAGGCCCTGTGGGCCTTCTGTTTATTTATCCATTTAATAAGTACTGCTTCAAACAAAAATAATGGATTCTTCACCTTTGGGTTTAAACATAGGAATTAAAATTTGTTTATTAAAGTGAATTTTAATGCATGGGGTTGAGTAATAAACACAGAATGCAATGTGTGTTTGAATCGGTGGGTGTTTTACATAACTTGTTGGAATGGCATAGTCATATTTCGCTTGTTTCTTCATCCCTGTGGGAACCACAGGAGCTAAAAACACAAAAGTTTCAATGCCCATATTTCAATAATTGCACAGAACAAAGAATTTACATTTCGTATGATGCTTCCTAAGGAAGAATAGAATCATATGGGCCAAAGAAATTGTCGTTGGTTGTTTCATGGAGTACCATATGTTAATATTGTCAATAATTGGAAAATGCTAAGTTACTCTCTTTCTTGTGAACAACTTACTTCCGTCTTCCTCAGAACCACTATGCCAAATCTATACTAACTTGGTACACTTAATCTTGGGAGACTGTACTCTTTCCTCTTTTTTTAGCTCTCCAACGAAATTGAAGTTGTGTGAGCTTATGTCACAGCCCGAGCCACGCCGGCATCAACACTAGTGTTAAAGTTATTGTAAGAGCCCACTTTGACTTTCCCCCTGTTACTATGCACCTCATACTGTAACTATGGCTAACTTGCAACATTACAGTTACCCACAGACCCTTACCAGTGATATTTTTTTATTTTTAGAATGTTTTTTGCAACGTTAGATTTTTTGTATGGACTTCGAAAATTTCTTACCTGTTTTGCTGTACATGTATATGACTGGAGGCTACTACTGATATGCTGTAGCTTTTATATTTCATATATGTGTTACATGCATCAATATAAGACAGCATTAAACCTTGACCGGACATTTTTTGCCGATTTTGGACTTTATTAATGCGATGTTTGACGTTTTTTGTAAGTGTAGACTTCTGACCTGTTTTGCTCTACATTTACATGAAACACATTATTATTTGAAAATAGAATATGTTTTCATTTTTGGCATTCACTTTAAAAAATTTCCGCAATCCAGTATAAATATTTCCAATAGTTCCTTGAATTCAGCACCCTATGTAACGACATGTAACCTACTTACCCAAAACATATTTTTACACTGTAAACCAATGGCTCAGACTAGCTGATGTCTTGTTTACATTGACGTTGTTTACATTATCAACGTCCTTATATATAGGTAGTTTCTTATATTCTATTACTGTAATATACTGTAGAATACATGGATTATTATTCCGGTAGTGCAGCTCAAAAAATTTTGTCCACACTTAGGCTCTATTGGGATGCGCTTGGGCTCTTTGTGTTCCCTTTGGGAACTTGAGCGTTTTTAAAAAAAAAATTTTGTTTCCAAAAAATATTTTGAATTTAATTATGATTGCTATTATTCATGTATCTCAGTTATATATATATATTGTTGTGGAGTTTGGAGGACTGATATCGACTTTACTTGATACACTCCTGCGGACTCTTGTTATTCTTGTGTTACACTGGGATGACTGATGTTGAAATCGGGTGTCGCGGTACGTTGTTGGCAGTGAGGTTCTGAGGATCAGAGCCTCTTACCACATTTTAATTCATTCAGTCAGTTTCTATTTCAGAGGAACATGAACATGGTGATGATATTCTGACACCCATCCAAGTGTGCTACCGTCATCGCGCTCCATGGAGCATATAGAGATAGCTGCAGTGCTCATTATTGCAAGAGTTGGGGCCTTTGGTTAAAGGTTTTAATCTCTTGCAAGCAGCTAGCTCGACCGGTAAAGTGGTACTCCGTCCGTGGGTGCCAGGTAAGGTCCATTGCGGTCTAAGAGGTGGAGTGGGTAGAGTGAGCACTATAATATAAATAGCTTACCCAGCGACGACGGAAATAGGGAGGAAGTCTACAAGTTCTTGTACTCGGCGAGGTCTGATAGTCCGCGAGCGGGAGAGGCCTCCCCCCCTCTCAAATACAGCAGCATCTGGGGTCTGATGTTGTTTTGAGAAACTTGAACAAGCCGGAGCATATGTTTGCCCTCCACTTGGGACGCTCTGTTTAGTCTGCAGCCGGGGTCGGCTTCAGTCAAGGCTACATTTCACAAGGCCGAAATGAAGTTTTCTGGTTGGAAACTTGCACAAGACGGAGCATATGTCCGCCCGCCACTCAGGACGCTCTGTCTAGTCAGCAGCTGGGGTTGGCTTTAGTCACAGCTTCCTCCGCTACGTTATTTAAGCACACACGACTGCATCCTAGCTACCCGACTTCGGATATCCAGCCTGCTGCACGAAGAAGGAACCACTCTTTGCCCGTGAAGTCGGACCATCCAGTAGCTACAGAGACGAGGCCTTGATCATCGGGATGCTCGGAGAAAGGATCCATTTCCGAAACAGCATCCCAGGAGCAACATGCAGCTAAGGAACGGGAATTAGCTGCTCCTCAGGCCTTGATGACGGCCTTGCTGTCACAGATTGCACAGCTAATTGCAGCATCCCAGCAAGTGCAGATGCAGCTTCCCTCAGACTCAGAATCTGAGCTGTCGGACGGTCCAGTCGTCTGTTCGCGCAGATGCAGTGGACCGAGATTCGCAACTAATTCTCTTGGATGGTGAAAGGAATAAGGAAGAAGATTACCCTTCCCTTTCGGAACACTGCAGGGTTGCAATGGCTTTCATCCATCAATACTACCCTGCTTTTGTTCCGCCAAATCAGAATGCTGCGACGACAAGAGAGAAACCACTGGCGTCGATAGGCGCAGACTTTATCCGGACAAAGGAGGAATCCTTTCTTTTCCGGTTCAGTTTATGCAGGTGTCGCAGGCCTTCAGACATATAGACAACGCCGTATTTATCCTCTTGAGTGCGAGAAAGATGGCAGTTTCTTATCTTCATCTTCCGTATACATACCATTTTTTTGGACCATGTTCATTTAAAACGGTCGTGGAAGATGTTCAGAGAGTTCTTCTGCGTTTGGATGAGCACACCGGGGTTCTAGAGGTATCCTTACCTGTATCATTCACTATTCGCTCAGACGCAATTGAGATGGCAATTTCTTCTAATAGAGCGTATTTGGATGTTATGTCTTACGCAGATCACCTTACAAGAGCTATGGCGCAACGTCTCAAGGGAAAGGAATTTTGAGGATGTTTGTACCTCAGTGAGAGTTCTTTCCAGGGCAATTATGTATACCACGTATAACTCCGCCCTAACAGTGGCTAATCTGGAGTTAATCAGACGTGATGCTGCCCTTGCATCATCATCACTGATAAGATGACAAGGTGAAAAGCTCTCTCCAAGTCGCTCCAGTTTCCGGACATTTTTTTTTTTACGACTAGCTTTCATTAGTCTTTGAACAGGCTACTAAGAAAGCATCTAGTGCTCTGCTTTTGAAGTCGGCGTATCAACGACCCGCTTCAGCAGACAAGAGTAAAGGAGGGCATTGCAGAAAAAATCATCAAAAGGAAACTCCTCACGAGGGTACAAGAAACCCTCTTATAATTACTCTGGAGGTCGTCAGTATAGCGACTCGGAAAAGGCTCGTAGGTCTGATCGGGACTATAGGTCAGACGCCACTAGGCCGACGAGACGAGGTTTTTCATGAGGAGGACGTGGTTCCTCCTCCTGTAATCCTTGCAAATCATACAGGTGATGGTTTAGACCTGCTAGCCAGTTGGCGGAAGGTTATCAAGCTCAACAAAAAACTGGATAACAATCACAGAAGATCAGTGGGTGAGAAGTGTAGTCTCGGACGGCTTACGACTATCATTCCAAGTAAAACCCCACTGACAATTTGTCCGCATTGGACAAATCTTCCTTTAAATTCTTGCATAAGAGAGTTTCTCCTACCGGAGGTATAAGCTCCCTTATCAAAGGAAGCAATGCAGGTCATCGAGAATCAGGATTCTCAAGATTTTTACAGTCACCTGTTTCTCGTACCAAGTTTATCGTAACAAGTTTATCATGGCTCTAAAAGTTTATTTATGGAAATCATTCAGTTGGTAAAAGCGAGCATTCGAGTGATCGACTATGCGGCAACCATAGATCTTAGGATCTGTACTTTCATGTCCTGGTACATCCAGCATTCTAAAAGTACCTGCGGTCCGCCGTACAAGGGAAGGTGTATCAGTTCAGAACAATATGCTTTGGTCTGAATCTGGCCACCTAGGCATTTCACTCGAATAATGAACTCGGTAATGTGTAACTCATTTGTCTGCGGTAACGTCAGCTTACTTGGACAACCTTCGACAGGGATACGGCAACAGAATTATTCTTCAGAATGATGTTCAGAGTCTGCTTGTATTACTCAGACATCTCGGTTTCATCGTAAACGAGAAAAAGTCGGATCTAGCTCAGTACAAGTCGTTTATTTATTGGGGATTGAGCTTTGAGACTCACAACAATCTGGTTCGCCTGCTGTTACCCAGAGTGAAATTAGTCAGTTGTTATGCTCGCTTTTGTCTACTCTCAGACGCATTAATAGTGAGGGAATTCATGCGACTGTTGGAGCTGTGCAGAGCGTCTGTAGATCTCATTCCGATGGGCCATCTGCGTGCACGTCCCCTCCAGATATTCTTCACTCAGAACTGGAGTGTGAAGATGCTTTCGCTTGAACCAGTAGTGTTTTCACGGACCTAGTAAAGCAAGGGTTCAAATTGGGCTGATATTCAGTGGTTAACTCAGGGAGTTACGCTGCAACTGCCGGATCCGGCTTTCATGATTATGACAGATGTGAGTCGGACGGGTTGAGTGTGATCCTCAGTCCTGCATTCTTGAGGTATCAGGGACTTTGGGACCCTCGGTTCCAGGAGAAACACATAAACATCAACGAGATGATGTTAATTAGCTATCACTACAACGCTGGATTCACATAATAACGGACATCCATGTTCAATTTGGTCGGACAACTCGACAGTAGTAGCATACATCGGGAACCAGAGCGGCACCCATTCATTTCCGTTATGCCAACAAACGGAGAAGATTTTCCTAATACGTCATGAATCATCATGTTCATCTTTTCATCCGTCATATACCGGGTCATCTGAAAGTACTAGCAGACTCGCTCTATCGGAAAGACCGCCTGTTGCAGTTGGAATGGACGCTGAACAAGCGAGTATTTGGACAGTTTTGCTATCAGAGGGATCGCCCCATGATAGATCCGTTTGTGACGCACCAGAACAATCAGTTACCGTCCTTTGTGTCGCCATGCCCAGACCATTGAGCGCATGCAGTAGACGCTCTGCTGATCTCATGGGGATGGATGATAGGATACACGTATCCTCCAATTCATTTGATTCAGTAGATTATGTTTTAGATCAAACAGTCTCATTGTGAATCCTACTAGTAGCACCTCTGTCGTCACAGAAACCTTGGATCAAGTCTTCTCAGGTGTCTGTTATGGGACTTTCCCTGGAAGCTTCCTCCACGAGAGGACCTTCTTTATCAGGGGAAGTTTTTGTTCTTCACATCCTTCTCCGCCCATAGTGGCATAATGGAGTCTGTTAGACGTGAAGGAACCATTACGGTTCCTATATTATTTTATGACTAACACAAGAACGATTAAGTAATGCGGGTGAGGACGGTTTGATATGATTTTGAATCACCCCCCTCCCACCACCAATATGTTTTGAGGCGATTACCAGGCAAGACATAGTTTTCTTCCCACAAGCCTTGTATAAGTTTAAAAACATACATGCATTTCTACACTTCTCAATTGGCAGCTGGGTCGTGTTCTGTGGCGACCTCATGGGCACATCCACTTTTAGTTGGATTGGTTTCCTGTGATTATTCATCTATATGTCATATACGAGCGCATATTTCATCACAATTCAATTGCTAGTCTTTGGGTACCTCGGAGGCTGCATAACCAATTAACTGGTATTCAGATGATTACATGCAGGATTTTAATGCTCACGCGCATAATAATTATTAGGCTGACGCTTTATTGTATATTATGGACCTTTGAAATTATGAATTATTTCGGGGGCGGTCCGTGTCGGAGCCTGTTAATCATACCTACGTCCAGTTCTAGATCCAGGTTTCTATTAATGTCGGTACTCTACTCGTATATTCCCAAGTTTATAGTGTCAGAGATATCAGATAGTACACGTCGGGGAAACGCTGTCGTTTCGGGGCCTCCCGACTCGACCACGTCTGGTGTGAGTTATACCCCCTCTATGGGGATGTGCAGCTCCTCCCGCACCTGTGGGGGGTGGGGAATGCTGTCGTTTCGAGGCCTCCCGACTCCACCACGTCTGGTGAGAGTTACTATCCCTTCGTGGGGGATGTGCAGCTCCTCCCGCACCCGCGGTGGGTGTGGAACTCTGTTGTTTCGGGGCCTCCCGACTCGACCACGTCTGGTGAGAGTTATTCCCCATCCATGGGGGATGTGCATTTTTTTTTTACCGTGATGGATGCTGTGGGAGCTGTTGGATTTCTGGTGAAGAGATGCCTGGTTCCGGGACTATGTGCCCTCTTCAGTCGACATCTGAGGCTGTCACTAGGGTTGTGACTCCTCCTTTGGATGCCGAGCTAGGTGGCTCTCTCCCCTTTTCCGCCAGTTCCAACAGCTCCCGTCGTATCTGCTGCTACTGCTGTTCTGTCTACAACGTCATTGGGCACCGTTTTTAGCCGGCCTCGGCTTATCCCTGCAAGGGTCTGCAGGGATGTCTGTAGTGTGGTTGTGGGGTATCGGCCTCAGCCTTCCCCGACTTTAACTCGGCGTAGTTGGAAGTGGCTGCCGACTGAACCTCCTGCTGTGTCCTCTCAGCCGTTGAGCACAGCAGTTTTATACCTGCAGTGTCTGGTAGTGTAAACGTGGGGTATCGGCCTCAGCCTTCCCTGACTTCAACTCGGCGAAGTTGGAAGTGGCTGCCAGCCAAACCCTCTACTGTGGTCTCTGTGCCGTCAAGTACCACAGTTTTGTCATTGGCGTTTCTGTCCACTCATTCTGGTCACATGCCCAGTTTTGCGGGACCAACGCCTTCTGTGCAGACTGGTCCTTCTGCCCCGCAGAGGTCCGCAGCAACTCTCCTGAGTTCATGCTATGTTGATCCTCAGGGTGTGTCGTACCCCTATACACGTCCGGCCTCAGATGTTTCGGCCGCCGCCCGTCGCTTGTCACCCGCTTCAGGTGTATTGGAGGATCGTGACCCTTCGCTGGTTAAGAGGGTCAGGTGTGAAGCCACTTTGCTGGTTCGCACCCATGTCAAACCGACCGGTACGGGCTGTGAGCTTAGGGAGGCCCTCTCCTTACTCAGGTTCTGTCCAAGAGCCTTCCCGTTGCTTCCAGCGAGGCAGCGAGTGGTTTCCAGGCACCCCCTATGGCTCCGCCTCCCGGGATTGGAAACAGACATCTTTCTGATCCCCCTGGTGTGCCTACACCATGGGAGGCATCGGCTGGTTTGCCCATGATGGGCTATGTGTCTTCCGACTCTGGGGAGGAGTCAGACATCCTTGATGTCGAGAGCCAGCAGTCTTCTAACTTGGAGGCAGCTCTTGACTTTGTGTTTGGGTTCCTTCCAGATCTCAAACCATCAAACCAGCCGACAGTGTCAGCCAGGCCGCGATCATCAGTCGCACACCTACAGCCTGTGGAGCAACCTGCTTCTGGGTGTCTTCGACCGTGCCAGTCAGTACAGGTGGTTGAAGCATTTTCAGCCTTGGACTCTAAGCTGAGTTCCAAGGCTATGAAGGCTCCGTTCTTCACCAGGGTTGACACCTTTTTGCCTCCGGTGCGTTATCGTTACTACGATTTCGTCAGTCTGCCAGACTTTGACGGTTTTGGATCAGGACTCCAATTCCCTCGGGCTTTCCAAGCCCAAGTCTGCCGTCATTCCTATGACGACTCTGGAGTCCATGTTGGGCTTATCGAGAGAAATGCTGGGTATGCTCTCTCTCCGATCACGTCATCTCTGCCTTAGCTGCCTATCTGCCTCCAGATAGGTTTGTACAGGCTCCTTTGCGTGTGCTGTCCAAGGTGCTCATGCATCTTACTCACACGCATGCCTGTGACACGGCTATTTTGGAACTAGTTCGAAGAGACTCTGTTCTGGACACAGGCCGATCCCTTCCTGAGGGGCAGCACGCTGCTCTTTGATCTGCTTGTTTGGCAGGTCCGCTACTGTTCCATGGGTTCCGTGTCGACGGTCCGGGATGACGTCCTACGTCATTCCAAAGATCAGCTGCTGCTTCATCAGCTTGATCAGCCTTCTAGGGGAGGCAGGGACCGTTCAAAGCCTAGCAAGTACCCTTCTGCTTCCTCTGCGAAGCAAAGGGCTGATCCTTCTGCCACCGCTTCTACTTCTTACTCACGGGGTAAGGGTAAGCGTCGGCAGGCTAGAGGGAAGTCTCAGGATTCTTCATTCAGTAGAAGAGGTCGTTTCTCCTCACGCGGACCTCGTCGGGGCTCGAACTGAAGGTCCTCACCTCGATTCGTCCCAGGTTGGAGGAAGGATAGAGTTCACAGACCATTGGGCCACCATCACAACCGATCCTTGGGTGTTAGATGTTGTTCGGTCCGGGCTGCGAATATCCTTCCGAAGGCACCCCACTCTGTCCAGAGTGCCTCTTCCAAACACAGTTCCTTCAGACGTTTTACGTTGGGAGCTTTTGTCCACGGAGATAGACAATCTCCTGGCCAAGGGGGCGATCGAGGTCGTCAAGAACATTCAGCCAGTGGGGTTTTATTCCCGCCTGTTCTTGGTTCCGAAGAAGGACAGCCGACTCCGACCGGTTTTCGATCTCGGTATCCTGAACCAGTCTATTATTGCTCACAAGTTCAGCATGGAGATTTTCAGGTCGGTCCGCCGTTCCATTCACCAGGGAGATTTCGCTTCCGGCATCGACCTGCAAGACGCTTTCTTTCACATTCCAATTCATCGGGCGTCACGGAAGTATCTCAGGCTCGCTTTTCTGGGGCGAGTTTACCAGTTCAAGGCCATGCCTTTCGGCCTTAACCTGGCTCCTTGGGCCTTCACCCGACTGATGTCGCATGTGATAGCCTTCCATCGCACACAGTCCAGGGTGACTACTTCGGCATATCTAGCGATATCCTCCAGAGGCATTCCAATGCTGCCTTACTGGAGTCGGATGTCGACATTCTGTTGAGCTTGCTCACGTCACTAGGATTCAGAGTCAACGAGGAAAAGTTGGATCTGGTCCCTTCTCAGTCGTTTTGTCATCTGGGGATGGCCTTCCGCACTCAGTTCAATACAGTGGCGGTTCTCCAGGCCAGGCTGTGATTCTCTCAGCTTTTGCTCTGACTCTGTCCCAGTTCACATCTGCGACAGCACGGGGTATTCTCCGGCTGCTCGGTCTCTGCAGTTCGGTGCCGGATCTCATTCCACTAGGTCGGCTGCATGTCAGACCTCTCCAACACTTTCTGCTCAGTCGTTGGAGGCCGAATGTCGATTCTCTGGATCTGTTGCTTCAATTACCAGAATCTCTTCATCCTCACCTTCTCCACTGGACGGATGTTCAGTGGATCTTGCAGGGCGTCCCGTTGGACTTACCCACGTCCGATCGCGTTCTGACGGCAGATGCCAGCGATGTCAGATGGGTGCGACGTTGGATCCTCAAGGTCTTTCCCTTCATGGGATGTGGGACCAGGATCGGGCATCTCTACACATCAACCAGAAGGAGCTTCTTGCTCTTATTCTGAGTTTCAGGCAGTGGATCCCTCACTTGTCGAATCGCCAGGTCCTTCTGTTGTCCGACAATTCGACAGTGGTTGCTTACATTCGGAACCAGGGCGGCACGCACTCGGTTCCAATGTACGAATTGGCTCGGGATCTTCTGCTCGCTCAGGATGTCAATGCTGGGGTGGTTGTTCGTCACATTCCTGGTCGTCTGAACGTCCTAGCTGACTCCCTGTCCCGACGGGGCAGGTTCTTTTCCGCCGATTGAATGCTCCACATGGCGGTGTTCCATTGATCTCTTTGCTACTCGTTGGAACCATCAGGTGGACACTTTCCTGTCCCCATGTCCATATGCTCTGGCTTTCGCCGTGGATGCTCTGGCCCTCCTTTGGGACGGTCTTGTCGGCTATGCCATCCTGCCGGTTCAGATTCCGTCTCAGGTTCTAGCCCAGATATGAACCTGCAGTCATCGAATCCTTTCGATCACACCCCTGTCACCTTGGTGGGTGTGGATCAATCTGCCCCGCTCTCTGTTAGCGGCGGTTCCAGCATGTCTCCCTCCACATCGCGACTTTCTTTGCAAAAGTCGCCCGAGGAGGTTTCAAGTTGACCCGACTTCATTGTGCCTTCGCACATGTCTTTTATCGGGTCCTGTCTCCTCCGTAGTGGTTTTTAGAGACAAGCAGTGGAGTTGCTTTTCTTCTTCAAGGAGGCACTCACTCCACTGGTTTAGCCTCTTTGGCTCAGTCGAAGGTTCTTCTGTCGATCGTGTGCGATCACTCTGTTGCTTCTGTCACTTCTTCGATCACACCAATTTCGGAGTTTCTGGTATATGTTTGTTTCTGGGGGTCTCCAGCAATAGGTACATGTCCATGCTTCGGAGACCATTTTCATATGTGGTACCGCATCTGCTGGTTGGGGGGGGGGCGTTCGCGCCTTTATCCTGGATGGATATGCGTTTTCTCACATTCCAGATCTCTCCTGCATCCATTTCGATGGATTTGTCTTGCTATTCGTGCAGCTTCCGCTCGTCTAGCTACTGGTGATTGTATTACCAATTGTTTTTTCTGCCACGAGGTGCGTGCATTGTCTTCCTCTCGGGGCTTTTACTAACTCCGTCATGTTGTCGGATGTTATTCTGGCAGCCTACTGGAGAAATGCTACCTTCTCCATTTATCTGCGACAGTTGCAGGAGCTGACAGAGGACCTTTGTCCTACGGGCCCTTTTTCTTCGGCTCAGGCTGTTGTCTATCCCAGGCATTCAGCTTTTTACTGGGTCAGTTCCAGCTCCGTGCTATTACTGCCCTTTCTGTCTGTGTGTCGCACTTCACCATACGCCTCATCTTTCTTTCAATGTCTTTTACTAATGTTTGTGATGCTATGGTTTGATAGGCCTAGGGATCTCTTCCTCTGTCCACGGTTCCTGTGCATTTGAGTTATGTGTGGGTTGGTTATGTGATTCCCTCCATCCTATTGTCTATTCAGCCTGTAGTAAACAATCGTAAGGTAGGTTGAGAAGAAATATAAATTTTATAGTAAATTTCCTTTCTTATTATACCTACCACAATTGTTTACATGGAAGCCCTCTCGTCTTCTTATTTGGGTAAGAATCCTTCCTCCCCGCTGATCACATACCTCCTATGTTGGCAGACTCAGTAGAATGGTTTGATGACTGCTTGCGCACTGGTTAACGGAAGTCGTGGAATTGTACTAAGAGAAGAGCGTCCCTTACTGGGTGTGCGCCGATGGCTCTCGACGCAGTTTTGGCTTATTTTTTCGTGGTGTTTTTACACCACTTTTCTTTCCCAAATCTCTTGGGAAAGATTCAAATAGAGAGTATTTTATCCGAGTTAGGTTCTTCCACTGTAGTGCAAGCCAATTGTAAACAATTGCTGTAGGTATAATAAGAAAGGAAATTTACTATAAAATTTATATTTTTGGAGCTTAGTCTGGCTAACCTTAAAAACTGGGAACTCGTTACATCCAATTAGCATAGTCTTCATGCTAAGAATACGGAATTACTTGAACTGGGCTTCTTTTGTATATGTCTTCTCTATTACTGTATAGAGAGAAATACATGTAATTCCTAATAATTTTAATTTCCTCTACTAATTCTGAAGTCCTAGGCCCTTCACCTTTTTACGATTCAGCTAGTCTGGGCCATTGGTTTACTGTGTAAAAATATTATAAATTCATAGTAATTTGTATATTTTTATACTTACCAATGGCCCAGACGGAGATGGCCCTCCCATGAGTGGGCACTCATTCCTCCCTGCTGAATTTTTATGTAGTAAGCTCTTCTTCAAAGAATAATGTTGGCGCCGGTCACTTCCTGACGTCTGTGCATGCATGGAGAGTAAATGTATGGAGGGCCAGATAGGACTTTTAATTTTCGGCTTTGCAAGCAAATTTTGGGGATGGGGGGGTTCAAAATTTGTGTTTGGCCCTTAATAACTTTGAGTTAAGCACCAGCTAGTTTGGGCCATTGTAAGTATAAAAATATACAAATTACTATGAATTTAGAATTTTTACAGCCTTAGTCATTATATATTTTCATGTAGCATGTGATAACTAACCCTGTGCACTGTACAGCCTTAGTGTAAATGTTGTCTATATCAACTCTTTACCCAAGGGTAATGATCAAAACCAGCCAGTACTATTCAAACTCAGCTTGAGATGCCTTGTTGGGTTTTTTTTTAGTGAATTCCAAAAATGAAAACATATTCTATTTTCAATTGATAGCTTGTTATGAGTGGAGGCTACCACTGGTATGCTGTGGCTGTTTGTCCAGGTAAGTTCAGGTCGAGAAATACAAACATCCTGTTGAATGATTTCATGGTGATGAACTATGGAGGTTATTCACCTTGGTAAAAATGTACATTAATCTATTAACTTAATTAAAAAGATTTGTATATTTTGAAAGTTTGATGGGATGCCGACTATTTTGGGTGAGTGCGAATCAGATGTGCTTGATTTGTTATAAGTCTAGGTTTTTTGCATGCCATGCATTGGTGAGCTGATAGGGATGGACAACCCCTCTTTTTTATTTAAATGTTGCTGCTCTCCTTGGGGAGTGGCTAATGCACCCAAAGCCTAAATTTCTTTGTAAATCTTCTTTTCGTGAACTAATGCTTTGATATATGGTATGCAACTTCCTTGGGTGATGAAGATTTAGTTTTGTTCAAAGAAAGTTTGTAGATCAACATTTGCACTTGCCATGGAAGGGCCTGTCCCGAGTTCGATCCCCATCCGGGCTGACCTGCATTGTGTCCTTGGGCTAGGCACTTTATCCCGGTTGCCTACGTGGGGGCACGATGACGCCATGTACTAGGGTGTACTGCACGTCGATGGTGCACATGTCTTCAACTGCTGTAACCCTGATTGAGCAGAGCTTGAACAGAGAATGTTGAGGAGCTAACAGTTGCTTGGTGGTTCTCTCCGGGTACTCTGGCTTCCTCCAACGGTAAAACTGTCACGGCCACAATTAGCCATTGTGCATAAGTATGTGATCTTAAATACCAATAAAAATAATTAGAAAGGCATTGAAAGTTTTTAAAACGTGTATGTTTCTTTGCCAATCTTGAAGTTTTTGTTAAAAATCGTATCTTTACTACTATAAACATTTTATTTCTATTGCAGGAGAAGCTTGCCTCCTGTTGAAGTTACAAAACCAGGAAAGGGATAGCAGTCCACCAAAAGTGGAATATGTTAAAGATGGTCAAGTCCCAAGCACATCTAAACAGTCACGGAAGCGCAAGTCTAATGCTGCTTCTTCAAGAAAATCAGGAGCAAAGAAAAGTAACACTAGTCACATACATGTTGGAGAATAGCTGGCAATGCACTACTGAGAAGAAGGTGTTAGTATTTCATGCAGGCAAAGAGAAGTTATGTGGAAGTCAAGGACACCAGCCTTTGAGAAGAATAAAAGAAAAACAAACCAAACATTATTTTTGCTGTATGTCATCTTTAACTCTTAACCTGTTGAGTAATTTTAAAATATTTTTCATCAAATCTAGTCATGGCTGCTTCAGAGCAGCCATGACTAGATTTGATGAAAAATTCGGGAAAATTTGACTTGAAAAATCACTGGTCAAAGAGTCTATACAATTTACAGGGGTAAATTTGGTTAAATATCCTCAAATTTTTCTTATTTTAATGGAAAGAGATTTCCTTTCCTGGCTAGGATTATTCTCTAGCAGCATGCAAGAATTAAACCCTAAACACAAAAGACACTTACAAAAGAAAGTGCTTCTTCAAAAAAAAAAAGTAGATTTTCTTTAGGCCACCACAAAGTAGATCTTCTGTTTCTCAAGCCATTTGAGGGGCACAGTGGCTCAGTTGGTAGAGGTGCCAAATTTCATCTCCCAGGCCCTGCGCTTAATATATTTTGTTCTCAGTGTTGCGTAGGGGCAAGTGGGCGGTGCGGTGGTTCAGTAGGTAGAGGTGGAGGCTGCAAGCTGAGAGGTCCTTGGTTTGAATCCCACCTGCAGCAACTGCATTGTGTCCTTGGGCAAGGCACTTCACTGCCATTGCCCACCTGGGGGCACGGCGACGTTGTGTACTAAGACATACTGCATGTCGATGCAGACATATTAACCTCCAGAATAATTTTTCAGGGAACCTGAGGGTGATTTTCAGGGAAATGGGATGGATTTCAGGGAAAAGTTCGTGCGGGGACAAAATAAAAGAAAAAACTTGTGAATTTTCAGCTCGTGGATCGCTATTAAAACCAGGTTATATCCAGAACTATTTGTCAACTATGGTGATGCATTTATGCTATGTTAAAAAATCAGAAAATAACTGTTGATTTGACTACAAGCTCCAGGATCCTCTTCTTCATGAGCCCCCACCCCCCCCCCCCCCCCACCCTCCCCACCACCTCCCACCCACACTGTCCCCCAGAGCACTTTCACCTGTGGTTTGCTCTTATCAAAGTCTACTTAGCTAATAATTTCCCAAGTCTGGAAATTAATAATTTCCCTATTCTGGAAATGTTAACAGGAAAAGATGTCCTAATGTTCAGTTACTTCAAGAACATTTGCACTTAGAAAGTATCTTTATCAAACTTCATGCATTTGGGACGTTTTGTGCCCTACACAAAACTTTTCTTTTCATCATTGAAGCATTTTTTTAATTCCATTCGAAATTTTTTGGGTACAGATGGCCAACAGTTAACAGTTCTGTTGTCAGCACAACAGAATAAATGTAGTGTTAGAAAATAAGTCCATTGTGTTTAAATATGCAGTCATAATTTTTCTGCATCCCAAGCAACTTTAACCTACTTTTAAACTGTGCTAAATAGTAGTTGTTTACGTTTTGATTTTGGAAAAGGGATGAGAATTAAAGCTATTTTATGAAGGAATAAATAAATATATATTATTTAATTCCTTTTCATATATTTTAATTTCCAAAAACTGCATTTAAATGAAGGTGGAGTTTTCAATTTTTTGCAAGTAAGTCACCTATTTTCACTTCGAAACTCTCACATTGATCACGAATCTCCGAAGAAAAAACCCAGAAATAAACATGAACACAGTTGAAATATATATCATAAAATACCCTTTTCTTAAATAAATTTAACTTAAATCCATATTTTACTGCTTCGTGAGTTTTTACCAGAGTTTGAAATGCATGTGATTTGACTCAGAGCGTTTTTCATAAGTTACAACGGGAACGAAATATTTGACTTGTTTTCCGGGATTTTTGGTCCAAAACTGATTCCCGTCCGGGAGAACGGAAACTACATTGAAATTTCGGGATTTTCCCGGGCATTCCGGGAGAGTTAACATGTCTGTGTTGATGGTGCACCTGTCTTCAACCAAAGGTAACCATGCTTGTGTGGAGTTACTATGTTGGGGAGCTGATAGTTATTTGCCATTGCTCAGTGATTCTCTCTGGGTACTCCAGCTTGCTCCGCCTGTAAACTGTCATGGTCATGATTTGCCATTGTGCAGAAATATGTGACCTTAAACACCAATAAATAAATAAATAATTCTTGGGCCATTTTTTGGCAAAATTGCATGCAAGCTGGCGTTTTTATACGCCTGTTTGAAAAACGGGACGTATTCTGTAAATGGTCTCTCTGTCCGTCCGTGGACACATTTCGTTTCCAGACGATAACTTTAGTTGTAATGGTTTGAGCTGAGTTAAATTTGGCTTATGGATTTAGTACAACAAAATACAGGTTGGGTTCGATTTCCGTCTTTAGTGGCCCATTTTTAGTAGAGTTATGGCCCTTTATTTATGAGAATTTTGCCCAAGTTTTGAAAGCCCATTAGCAGTAGAGTTATGGCACTTTGGTGATGAGAATATAGCCCAATTTTTCATTTTCCAATGACGTTACATTTATCGTTTCTGGGAAATAACTTCGGTAATAATGGTTCACATGGAAATAAATTTGTTATGTCAGATTTTTACAACAAAATAAAGGTGAACTTCATTTCAGGTTTTGAAAGCCCATTAGCAGTAGAGTTATGGTGCTTTGGTGAGCCCAATTTCTCATTTTCCAATGATGTCTCGCTTTTATTTTGTGAAGACCTCAGATCGCTTATTACTAAAATTTCACAAATACAATATGAAATGTGTGCACACAAGCATACAATTTGAAACCCTTTACCCCAGACAGTGCAGGGGAATGGGCATTGATTGGAGGGGGGACAGACATAGTTGAGTCAACAAAAATTTCAAGCTTTACCCCAGAGAAACTTGTGCATGTTCCAATTTTGACGGGCGTATGTTGACCCGCTAGGTGGTGCTCTTTTATTTTATTTTTGTAGTTATTTCTTTGCCATCAAAAGGTCATATTTTTGGTTTGTTTTATGTTTTAGGCCTCATAATCTACAGAATAGCATGGGTGGTGGTGTGCTAAAGCATTGCAAAGCCTTGTTGCACTCAAAGGACAAATGTATTAATTTTATTAACTTTGGTAAAATATCAGACATAAGCCATTTAATTTTTATTAGCTCAACTGTGACGTAAGTCAAATATGAGCTCATGTCATGGCCAGTCGTCCGTCTGTCCATCTGTCCATCAACAATTCAATACGGCTCGGGCTAGAGGCCGTATTTATGAACTGATCTTTACAAAACTTCTTGGGTACCCTGTGGGACCAGAACGAGTGTTTTGTGGTCCGGTCCAAAGTTAAAGTTGGGCACTGGCAGCCATTTTGTACAAATTAGGTGCAATCAGATTTTTGCGCAGAACTTCCGTATGAAAGCTCTGATTTGAAAAAATTTTTGTATGAATGTTTAGTACCATGGGATACATCACATATAATACAGGTTTTCTTCTCGTGTGTGAATTAAGCAAATTAGACTAACTTTGATGTATTTAGTGTTACTTTCACCACTGTAAGTGCAAATGCCAATACAGCTCGGGCTAGAGGCCGTATTTATGAACCGATCTTTACGAAACTTCTTGGGTACTTTTGGTATCACCGTGGGATGAGTGTTTTGGGGTCCAGTCCGAAATTCAAGATGGCTGATGGCAGCCATTTTGTTCAAAATTAGGTGCAATCAGATTTTTGCTCAGAACATCCATATGAAAGCGCTGATTTGAATAATTTTTAGCTCACCGAAGGGAGCTAAACTTATGACTTGCCGTCCATCGTCGCTCACTATAGAAGCCCAAATTCGAACTTAGTGCATTTCAGGCAAATTTCTTAAAAAATCTTCTTCTCCAGATCCAGCAGGCAAAATCTTTTGATATTTGGTATGCCACACTCTGAAATCACTGGTCTGATTTTCACGAAACTTCATGTGGATGTTCATTACTATATGGCAATTCATGTTTGTTCAAATGAAATGGCCACGTCCCTTAGGGCCTCTGTATGGGGCATAACTCTGATAGCACCGTATGAATTATAGAAAAATTATTAAAAAATCTTCTCCAGAACCAGTGAGTAAAATCTTTTGATACTTGGTATGCAGCATCTTGCTATGGGTCTGATTCAAGTTTGTTCAAGTCGGCCCCCTGGATTCATATTTGGGCTCACTATGGAAGCCCAAATTCGAACTTAGTGCATTTCAGGCAAATTTCTTTAAAAATCTTCTTCTCCAGATCCAGCAGGCAAAATCTTTTGATATTTGGTATGCAACATTGTGGGGTGGATCTGATTCAACTTTGTTCAAATCGGCCCCCTGTATTCACATTTGGGCTCAGTATAGAAGCCCGAATTCAAACTTAGTCCATTTCAGGCAAATTTCTTAAAAAATCTTCTCCAGATCCAGCGGGCAGAATCTTTTGATATTTGGTATGCAACATTGTGGGGTGGATCTGATTCAAGTTTGTTCAAATCGGCCCCCTGGATTCATATTTGGGCTCACTATAGAAGCCCAAATTCGAACTTAGTGCATTTCAGGCAAATTTCTTAAAAAATCTTCTTCTCCAGATCCAGCAGGCAGAATCTTTTGATATTTGGTATGCAGCATTGTGGGGTGGATCTGATTCAAGTTTGTTCAAATCGGTCCCCTGTATTCACATTTGGGCTCAGTATAGAAGCCCGAATTCGAACTTAGTGCATTTCAGGCAAATTTCTTAAAAAATCTTCTTCTCCAGATCCAGCAGGCAGAATCTTTTGATATTTGGTATGCAACATTGTGGGGTGGATCTGATTCAAGCTTGTTCAAATCGGCCCCCTGGATTCATATTTGGGCTCAGTATAGAAGCCCAAATTTGAACTTAGTGCATTTCAGGCAAATTTCTTAAAAAATCTTCTTCTCCAGATCCAGCAGGCAGAATCTTTTGATATTTGGTATGCAACATTGTAGGGTGGATCTGATTCAAGTTTGTTCAAATCGGTTCCCTGGGTTCATATTTGGGCTCAGTATTGGAGCCTAATTTGAACTTAGTGCATTTCAGGCAAATTTCTTTAAAAATCTTCTTCTCAAGATCCAGCAGGCAGAATCTTTTGATGTTGGGCATGCAGCATGCTTAGGGGGGTGAGATTCAAGTTTCTTCAAGCCAAGACCCTGGGTTCATATTTGGGCTCACTGTGGTAGCCCGAATTATAACTTAGTTCAAAATGAGGAATTTTCTTTAAAAATCTTTTTCTTCAGATCCAGCAGTCAGAATGTTTTGATATTTGGTATGCAGCATCCTTAGGGGGGTGAGATTCAAATTTGTTCAAGCCATGTCCCTAGGTCCATATTTGGGCTCACTGTGGGAGCTTGAATTGTAACTTAGTTCGAAATGAGGAATTTTCTTTAAAAATCTTCTTCTTCAGATTCAGCAGTCGGAATGTTTTGATATTTGGCATGCAGCATCCTTAGGGGTGAGATTCAAGTTTGTTCAAGCCAAGTCCCTGGGTTCATATTTGGGCTCACTGTGGGAGCCTGAATGATAACTTAGTTCAAAATGAGGAAGTTTCTTTAAAAATCTTCTTCTTCAGATCCAGCAGATGAATGCTTTTGATATTTGGCATGCAGCATCCTTAGGGGGGTAGGATTCAAATTTGTTCATGCCATGGCCCTAGTTCCATAAAATTTGTCTCTGATAACTTCATTCCTTTGTAGTGTTGATGAACCATGTCTAACTGAATGTGACTCCCAAATACGTCTTTGAACCACTCACTTTGGCCGGTGAGCGATTAAGGCTCCTTGGGGCCTCTTGTTTGTTTAGTACCATGGGATACATCACATATAATACAGGTTTTTTTCTCGTGCAGAAATTATGCAAATTAGATGAACTTTGATTTTTTCAGTGCAGCTTACACACAGTAAGTACACATGTTAATACGGCTCGGGCTAGGGGCTGTATTTATCAACCGATCTTCACGAAGCACCTTGGGTATCTTTGTTATCACCTTGAGACAAGAATGAGTGTTTCTGGGTGTGGTCCAAAATTCAAGATGGCTGCCAGTGGCCATTTTGTACCGAAATTAGTTTGAATCAGTTTTTTGTACACAACTTATATACGGCTCAGACTAGAGGCTGTATTTATGAACCGATCTTTACGAAACTTCTTGGGTACCTTTGTTATCACCGTGGGATGAAAACAAGTGTTTTGGGGTGTGATACCAAAATTGGTGCAATCAGTTTTTTGTACAGAACTTCTGTATGAAAGTTCTGATTTGAATAAATTTTTGTATGAATGTTTAGTAACATGGAATACATCACATATAATACAGGTTTTTTTCTTGGGCAGAAATTATGCAAATTAGATGAATTTTCATTTATTCAGTGCTACTTATACACAGTAAGTGCACATGTCAATACGGCTTGGGCAAGAGGCTGTATTTATGAACCGATCTTCCCAAAACTTCTTGGTACCTTTGTTATCACCTTGGGACGAGAACAAGTATTTCTGGGTGCGGTCCAAAATTCAAAATGACTGCCAGTGGCCATTTTGTACCGAAATTAGGTCCAATCAGTTTTTTGTCACAACTTCTATATGGCTCATATTTATGAACTGATCTTCATGAAACTTCTTGGGTGCCTTTGTTATCACCTTGGGACAGGAACAGTTGTTTTTGGGTGCCTTTGTTATCACTGTGCTATGAGAACAAATATTTTGGGGTTCAGTCAGGCCCACTCTGGGACTCAAAGATTTCTTTTCTAGTTTAGCATCTGACTGTCACCCACCTTTACAATACTTTACCTATACATTTGTTACAGACTACGGTCAGTATTTATGTACAGACTGTTACAATACTTTATATGTACCTTTGTTATCAGGTCATTATCTAGATGTTTGTCATTGCTGTGTCACATACTATACATGTACATGTCTTAACAAGTTGAGCTACAGTGTCATTGACACTTTCATTCCCTCCATATTACTAGATCCCTCAGGGTGGGCTTAGTGCTCCATAAGCCTAATATGCTTTTAAAATCCTCCTTTTATAAGCCACTTGCAATAATGCTTAGATTTCTTAGTTGGAACTGATTTCTTAGTTGGAACTTACTTCAGTGATGCAAAGAAACTCAGTTTGTCAAAATTTGGGCTACACTCAATATTTCTATTTCAGATTCAATGGGCAGATGTGAACGATATTTGTCATGTAGTATATAACTGGGTCATAAGTATTTCATTTCAGCCAATTTTTTTTTTTTTTTGGGGGGGGGGGGGGAGCAGGGAGGGGTGGGTAGAGAGAACCACAGTAGTTGAAAACAAAAACAAAAATTCGCAGAACAGAGCTTGCTAGAAAGCTTTCCTTTGGTTGTGTCATAAAAAATAAAAAAACTGCTCTTGCTGTTGATCACTTACTGATACACTCATCTCTTTTGACAACTTGAGCCAGGTGAGCGTTTTAGGCTCTCTTGAGCCTCTGGTTTTATGATTACATTGGGGTTTTTTGCCATCAGAAGTCCATAATCTTGGTTTGTTTTATGTTTTAGGCCTCATAATATACAGAATAACATGTGTGGTGGTGTATTTTGGCCCTTGAGTGCAAGAAGGCTTTGCAATGCTAAAGCATTGGAAAGCCTTCTTGCACTCAACAGACAAATTTATCAGTTTCATTAACTTGGGTATACTAACGGTCATAAACCATTTAATTTTGGGCTTAACTTGACAAAGTCAAGATAAGCTATTGCCATTACGCGTGCGGAAGTCAGTTAGTCTGTGAGTCTGTTAGTCAGTGAGTCTGTTCACATTTTCCTTTAGCACAGGCTACACCCTGCAGTTCTTGTCCGATCATCACGAAATATCATATGTAGGTTTGAGGTCACGTCTAGATGAGAACGTCCCCTTTTGGTCATGATCGGTCAACCGTGATGGCAGCCCGTGCTCAAAACCTGAAAACCTTTAGCACAGTCTACAGGTCAAATTTATGAAGGGATTTCATGGTAACTTGGTAGGATGATTATGTATAATATCTAGATGAGAACGTCCCCTTTTGGTCCTGATCTGTCAATCATGATGGCTGCCCAAGCCCGAAACCCAAAAACTTTTAGCACAGTCTGCAGGTCATATTTAATATGGAGAGATTTCTGTATGATGTCTAGCTGAGAACTTCCCCATTTGGTCGAGATCTGTCGACCGTGATGACTGCCCTGTACAGGCAGGGTTAGACAAGTTGAAGAGAAGACAAGTGCACCAACCACATGTAGTGTGCTTTAGTACACAGCACTGCCATGGACCACCCACCCACCACATAGGAAATCGGGAGTAAGTGCCTTCATTTATCAAACTGGAGAGAAGTCAGTGAATGATGAATTGTGACACTGTTACAATTCATCATAATATTTAAGTACATTAAAGTCATAAGTTTTGATGTCATGATTTGAACCTATTTTAGAGAGGATGCCAGGAGTAATGCAGGAAATTAGTTTGGTCATTTTATAAATGTTTAGCCCTTTGAACCCTAAAGGCACTTTTGCAGTCCCAGAACATGATATGTCATAATTTCACTAAGTAAAATGGATGCTCAGTGAATGTGTGGGGTAAACAGTCCATATTTTCAACATCCAATCTGAAGGCTGCAAATGGAAACTATTGAATGTTTGGTCTACCCCCCAAGTAATAAATATGGACTCTTCCAGTTGCTGTCATTGAACAGACTTTGAAGAACCATCAAGGTTCAAAGGATTAAAGATCAGGATAAGGGGACACAGTGCCCTATTGCCTTGACAGTACTGTTATACAGTATATGGAATGTGTATTATTACTTAGTACCCTTTGCCTAACATAATGGCTACAGTACGGCTGCTGTGGCCTCATTACTTTCCATTAGGGCAATATTTCCACAGACACGGAAATATTAGATTCCTAACACTAATTATAGGAATAATCCTCAAACATTTAATTAATGAAACATCGGATACAACCCGGTGCTTCATTAATTAAAATTTTGTTGATTTTTATTACCTGGTAAATGCATGCGTGGACATCACTGCTCATGCGTGAATTATGCCCCTATCCATGGAAGCTGTACTGTATATCGTGCTGTTCCCTTGTGGAAATCCAGGGAAGTGGAACTGTGCTTGTCTTCTGTTGTTGTCTACTGTGATAAACAATTTCTGTTTCATTGGTAACTTAGGATCCGGTAACCAAGACCTGAGGTACAAGTCCTATATCTAAGTGGGAAACCATCCCCTGTGGGAACCCTGGGAAGTGAAGCAGTGCTTGTTTACTGTGGTGAACAAGCTCTGTTTCAGTGGTGAAATATGACCCAGTAACTAATGCCTGAGATGGAAGTCCTCTAAAATGAGCAATGTGGGTATAAACGGTTGGCTGATCTTTCCTTTATATCCATGTTGCGGTCATGATTAGCCATTGTGCAGAACTATGTGACCTTAAACACCATTCAATAAATAAATATCATCCCTAAATTAGCAGATGTTAATCTTTTACTCTTAAATCCTCAACTACCCATATACATATATATTGTTGCAGATTCCATAACCTTTTACCTAACATGAAAAGCAGATGACACTTGCAAACAAAATTCTTGAATAACTAATTTTTTGTATTAAAAACATAGGTTATGACCCCTCTTTGGAACGAGCTCAGTGAGCTTGTTCCAAAGAGGGGTCATAACCTATGTTTTTGAGACAAAAAATGAAAAAAATAATGAAAATTAATTGGCGATTTTTGTGAATAACACTAGCTGTTTTTTGGCTGTTACGTTGGGTAAAGGGTTAACAGTGTTTCCATAATATTGTTGGCTGCATGTGTATACAGGCAGCCAAAAATTATGTCCAGACTCTGCCAAAATAAATGCAGCCTACCAGTAGAGTTCTCCAGTAAGAAAACACTTGGGGCAACTATTTCAGAGAAATGTAAAAGTGGCATTTTGTGTTTTATGGGGATTTAAGGGTTAACAACCTTTACTGATTGCATCTGACTTTGTGGTGTACAAACAGGTACTTGAGCATGCAATGACTTGCTCACCACTCCTCGGTAGTTCTCTCTTAGTACTTGGGCTTCCTCCACCCGTAAAACTGGCCAACATGATGTGACTCAAGCTGTTGAAAGTGTCATTAACCCTTTACTCAACGTGGAGAATATCAAAATTTATTATTTTAATTACTATTGTGAAAAAATTTTCAAAAACATTCAACAAAACCATATCATGTGACCCCTCATTGGAACGAGCTTCCAATGAGGGGTCACATGATATGGTTTTGTTGAAATAATTTGAAAAAAATATTTTTTTCAATTGCTTAATTGTGGGCGTTTTGTTAGGTAAAGGGTTAAACTGTAGAAGACAAACTAACCATTCTCCTTATTTTCAAATCATGCAGGACAAAGAAGACATTAGGTCTGAATCGAGTACTTAGACCAAAGAGGTTGTGTCCTTGGGCAAGGCACTTAGCCCCGATTGTCCACATGGGGGCACGATGACGCCATGTAGTAAGGAGTACTGCACATCGATGGTGCTCATGTCTTCAACCAAGCTAACCCTGCCTGTGCTGCAGTGCGGAGTTACGATGTTGGGGAGCTGGCAGTTGCTCTTTGTTGCTCTGTGGTTCTCTCCAGGTACTCCGGCTTCCTCCACCTGTAAAACTGTCATGATCATGATTAGCCATTGTGCATAAGTATGTGACCTTAAACACCAATAAATAAATTAGACCAAAGAGGCCTGAAATTCAAAGGGATTTTGTCACCATTTATTTATGTTTCTGATGGATAAACCTTTCCATGAGTGAATTATTGATTTGCTTGTGCATAAATGATTCTAATGACAGGAAACAGAATACCAATTCTTCCAATACAATATTCAATATAGAGCAAGTTAATAACACCAAATATTTCAATTTTTCGAAAATATGAAAACCTGAAGAAAACTACACTCAAATGTATTCTTGTTCTAGTGACATCCATATTGATATAGTTTGTCAGCAAATGATGGAACAACATTGTGTTCTTCAGGAAGTAGTAGATGTGGAGTTTGGCTATATGTGTAAGGGCAGTAAATTGACAAAATGATTGTATCATTTGGACAATTGTATGGGCAAGCAGGCCATAAAATTTGAGAGGAACAATTTTATCGTTCCTCTGGTGGTTATGTAAATGAAAAAACAGATAACCAAAAAGTTGTGTCTTATCACCTTATTTGATAACACTGCTTTGAAATGTGCCTGTGGGAAGACCCCTCTCTTCAATGCTCTAACTTCCTAAGAAGCTGACACCCCCTGAGCTTGCCGCAGATGCTTTTGAAATATGTGAACTGTCATACAGTAGGGCCATTGTGGGCAGTTCAAAATCCACTGGTTGTCATTTTTTCCATGCATATAATTCGGAGATGATCAAACCTGAAAATAAGTAGACTGTCATCTGCAGAGTGAGGTCCCCAGAGGGGGAATTTGGTGATGCTACCCTGCATGGCAGGGTAGCAACACTAAATTTACCCTCTGTGAACCTCAGTCTAAATCTAGGTTTCATGCCTGAACAGTAAGAGTACCCAAAGGATAAATTGGCCCACTGTATGGAATAACATCAGCAACTTCACCCTCTGGGGACCTCATTCTGCGAATGACAGATTGCTTATTTCCAGGCTTGCATCCACTATGACATCTAGCAAAATTTCCACAAATGATGTACCGGTGCTTCATTGTTGGAAATTTCGCTACGTGTCATTGCGAATCATCTCTGAATGGAAAAATGCCCGCACATAGATTTTGATCTGTCCACAATGGCTGTACTGTAATCGGTCCTCTTTCTTATATCAAGATGAACAGTAAATAGGTTATCTCAAAATTCGAGATTTTATTCCCTGGTCAAGCCATTGGTTATTCTCCTTATTGTCTTTTCATGTGAAAACAAGATGTATGCAGGTTGTTGCATGCCTTTTCTGGAGCTGTCTGGATAACAGTATTTTTCTTTATTCACTTCACCCTTTACTTATCGAATTGGCTGCAACCACCCATGTAATGTGCAAATTAAACAGTTAAAAAACAAAATTTAAAAAAACCATAATATGTGACCCCACATTGGAACGAGCTCATGGAGCTCGATCCAGTGAGGGGGTCACATGTTATGATTTTGTTGATATTTTTCGAAACATTTGAAAAAACAATAATTGAAATAATGCGGTGACTCAGTAGGTAGAGATGCAGGCTGCAAGACAAGAAGTCCTCGGTTCAAATCCCTCGTGCGGTAACTGTGTTGTGACCTTGGGAAAGACTCTTCATCCCAACTGCCCATGTGGGGGCACGGTGACATTGTGTACTAAGGCGTACTGCACGTCGATGGTGCACTTGTCTTCAACCAATGCTAACCAGGCCTGAAAATAAGCAGTCTAACATTTGCAGAATGAGGTCCCCAGAGGGTGAATTTTATGATGCTTTCTCATACAGTGGGCCAATATATCCTCTGGGTACCTCTTTCTGTTTAGTTTTGAGACCCTGATTCAGATTGAGGTTCACATAGGGTAAATTTAGCGATGCTACCCTGCTGTGCAGGGTAGCATCACTAAATTCACCCTCTGGGGACCTCATTTTGTTGCCTATTCACTCAAAACAAGTTTCATTGAATGAAACTCCCTAAGTAAAATTCATACAGAATGCTGTTATCCTATCAAGCCAGTTCTAATGCTATGGCGGTGAAAAATATAATATATAATTAAGGCCCCACAAATATATCACATCTGTTTCTCAGGCCTTGCATGTAGGTGTTTTTAGCTCACCTGAGCGAAGCTCAAGGGGCGCTTTACTGATCACTTTCCGTCCTTCGGTCGTCCGTCATTAACTTTACATTATCAACTTCTTCTCACGAACTGCTGGACCAAATTCAACAAAATTTGCTGTGCATGTTCCCTATCATATGTCAATTCAAGTTTGTTCAAATCAAGTTGACCCGCCCCTCGGTAGGGCCACGCCCAAAAAGTGTGCTTAAATCTTAAAAAATCTTCTTCTCATGAACCAGCAGTAGCAGAGACTTAATATTTGGTGTGCAGCTTCCTTTTAAGGTGTAGACTCAGTTTTGTTCAAGAGAAGTTCGATGAGCTATATTTGCCTTCGTTGTGGGAGGGGCAAGAATTTTCGCCCTGCCCAAAATTTCTATTTTCCAAACCGAGAGGCAGATTTGAACCAAATTTGATATGAGGGCTTATTGGGTCATAAGTACTTAATTTATGCCAAAAACTGTTTTCCCGTCGCCACATGGAAACCACAGGAGCTAAAAATAGAAACAAATTAAAATGCTCATATCTCCAAAACTACACGGCACTGAGAATTCTTATTTGCTGTGAAGCTTCCTTAGGACCACCAGAATAGAATGGTAAAAAAAAAATTGCTATCGGTTTTATCATGGGGTACTTTTTGGGGACTTAGAAAAAGTGCGGAGTCCGCATTTTTTAACACTGTGGGTAATGGAAAACCTATCTAACACTACTTTCCTCCCAAACCACTGCTCCAAAAGCTTTCAAATTTCACATATAACATCTTTGGAAGATTGTTTCACATGTTTATTGAAATGAATTCCCTGGATCCATATTTGGGCTCTCTATGGGAGCCCAAATGTTTAAATTAGTGCAGTATGAGGAATATTCTTTAAAAATCTTCTTCAGATGTACCAATAAGAATCTTTTGATATTTGGTATGCAGCATGCTTAGGGAGGTGAGATTCAAGTTTGTTCAAGCCAAATCCCTGGGTTCATATGTAGGCTGAAAATTTGGGGTCCTGGTCCGGACTTAGAAATTTTGGACCAAAATCCGGAAATGAGTTTTTTGGGTTTTTTTTATGCATTTCGGTCAATTTTAAGACAAAAATTTGTTTTTTTTTTACACTGAAAATTTGGGGTCCGGGTGGGACTTAAAAAATTTTGGACCAAAATCCGGAAATTAGTTATTTGGTTTTTTAGGCATTTTGATCAATTTTAAGAAGAAAAAAAAAATTTTAGTCTGAAAATATTTTGTTTGGGACTTCGAAAATTTCCAAACAAAAATTTAAAAAATTTGTTTTTTATTCATTTATCTCAATTTTGGGACGTAAAAGTGCAGGAACTGAAAATAGAAGGAAAATCCTGTGTATTGTGTGGGCACAATCGCGTCATCTAGTTGGTATATGCTTTTCTTAGGAGGGGCATATGCAACTTATTCAAGTAAAGTCCCTGGTTTGATATTTAGACTACCATGTCAGGTGAGCACCCTCAGGCCCCCTGGGGCCTCTTGTTTTATTTTATTTTTTATTTTTGTAATTATTTCCTTGCCATCAAAAATTCATGTTCTTGGTTTGTTTTATAGTTTAGGGCTCATAATATAAGGAATAGCATGGATGGTTGTGTATTTCATCCCTTGAGTGTAAGAAGGCTTTGCAATGCTAAAGCATTGCAAAGTCTTGTTGCACTCAAGGGGCAAATTTATCAGTTTTATTAACTTGGATAAAATATCAGACATAAACCATTTAATTTTTATTTTTTTAAAGTTTGCATTGGTTATAGAGAAGCATGCAGCAGCCAAAAGGACAATGCAGGAGGGCCTGAGAAACAGATTTTAAACTTTTTATGCCTAATAGGGTTATCCTTTAAGCAAGTATGGTGTGCTGTTTAGGGGACTCGACTGAGTTTGCTAACTATTTGTCTGCTCAGTTAACATGATTTAATTGCAGCAGTGAAAAAAAATTTGAAGGTGTAATGTGTACCTTCTAAGTGCTATGACAAAATAATAATCAATGACTTTTATACTACTATTGCTGTGCTTATTCAACCTTACCCCTTAACTGGTAGAGTGCTAAGTTATTTTTCAAAGCTGATTTGTAACATGAGTATTTTTTTTTCAAAGATACCATTCTACCAGCAAGGGGAGGCTTAGTTTTAGTAAAATATTCATTATTAACCATTTTGTTACTTTCTATTGGAGAGTGTCTATTGGCTCTTTCCAATAAATTGCAACAAAGCAATTATATATATGAACATTTCTTTAGCTACTGTTGCCCAAACGACATGCTAATGCACACAGGGTGAAGCCATTAAAGTGGCTTTTAGCACTTTTCAGCAGAGCCCTGATTGTGGCTTCTAGAACTCTACCAGTTAAGGGCCTAATTCCGACTTTGATAACTTTTTAATGCAAAGGACAGGTGCCCCAACATGCATTGTTTGGGTAAACTCAAAACTTGTTTTCTAAGTACCTTGTCAGTTGTTTCTAGGCAAGTCTTGGCTGCCTCTGTAGGCATCCAAGACTTGACTGGAAACAACTGCAATGCCCCTGGAGGTAGACTTTCAAAATATAGTGAAAATGTATAAAAATTTCCAGGCCCTTTAGTGTTAAGTGATACAATACAGACATCATGAAATGAGCTAGATGAACCACATGTGATTTCCAGATTATGTGTAAGAACATCATGTCAGAATGCATCTGATTGCACATTACACATCTGAGTGATAAGAAGTTTGGAGATGCAATGTGTACCTTCAAAGTGCTGCAATAAAATAATAATGGCTTTTATACCATGTTTGGTGTGCATATTCAACGTTACTCGATACAATAAAGGCAGGAAATGTGCTTGATAAACCATACTTGGTATCCAGATTGTGCATAAGAAGGTCATGTAAGAATGCATCTGATTGGATGTCACATGTCTGAGTGACGTTATAATGTAAATGATATGCTTCAACACAAAATAATGTCAAGCAAGATAGTGATCAGACAGCTTAAGGTGATAATATTTTTTTTTTTAAATTCACATAATTCAGGTTTAATCATGGTATAAATACTTCTTTAAAAATATCAGCTTCATTCATGTAATTCAAGTTTATCATAGTATAAATACAGAACACAACTCAGCTTGAGTATGAGTACTGAAATCAATGGCTCTTGGTGGAGTTTTTCCTGTAGTTCACATGCGGATCATTTCCAGTTCCCCAGTACTCCACCCTTGTGTTTTATTCTTCCCATTTTGACATGTGTAATGCATCTACAGGGTTCACTGTGCTGTCAGGTCCTTGAAAGTACTTGGAATTAAAAAATGGGGTTTTAACTGGTACAGGGTTCCCACGCAAATGAAAAGTCCTTGAATTTTGGCCCCTTTTTGAAAAGTACTTGAATTTGTTTCTATCCTTGAAAAGGACTTAATTTTCCACCACCTTTCTTGAAAAGTAAGTAAATTAGTTTATCATATGACTCGTCCATTTTGTTCACTTTAAAACATTTGATATTTTGTTTTCATATTAATCAGTGATAAATAAAGCCTTCTGTCAATTTTATTGGTCAATTTCAAAACTAGACAATTTGATGGGTTGAACAAAATACAACTGGGCCAGATTTTCATAATTTGCATATTTAGAGTTGGGAGCTTTCATTGGTCAATTTCAAAACTGGACAATTTGATTGGCTAAACAAAATACAACTGGGTCACATTTGCATAATTTCAGTAGGGAGAATTTACGTTATCTGTCCTATTTAGGGTGGGTTATATTGTATTAATCTTTTACCTACAAGAAAAACGTCATTCACTTTTTTTATATTTTCACTTTTTGCTTCTAAAATATAGGTTATGACCCCTCATTGGAACGAGCTCGATGAGCTTGTTCCAATGAGGGGTCATAACCTATGTTTTGAAAGCAAAAAAATGAAAATTTTTAGTTATACGAGGATGTTTTTTCCAAGTGCTGTCTGCAACTCAAGTTCGGTGATGGGTTAAACAATCATACTAAGTGGCTAATTTGTGCGTGTGTGTGTCATATGATAAATAGAATATGGAATGGGTGTTTTTCTCATATAATATTTATGAAACTCGTCCGAATTTTTCGTTTGGGCTCGCCAGAGGCTTGCCCAAACGGAAAATTCTTAGACTCGTTTCATAAATATTATATGAGAAAAACGCTCATTCCATATCCTCTATTTATCGATAACTGAGAAGTTTCATGACAACCCACCCCACATGCATACATTTTCACAGAAATAGTCCAAGAACAAAGTCTTTCTATCCCTTGAGTGCAACAAGGTGCCATCTAGAGATGGCACCTGGTTGCACTAAAGGTACATTATATATCCTGTTAGTTAGGTTTTCCATGAATCAAGTCCTCGAGGCAGAAATTCTTTTGTGTTGTTCATGGTATTGTAAGTTCATATCAAAATTATAATAGTCCTTGAAAATCATGGTCTGAGTCCTTGAAAAGCGCTTAAATTGTGCTTGAATTTGATTACCTGATATCAGTGGGGACCCTGTGGTAGAGTTCTGGAAGCCCATATTTGGGACTTTATTCTGAAGAGCAGGTATCACAACTTAAAGGCTCCATATTCTGCAGATGTGCTTCATATTATTTCTGAAGTGAAATTGTTTTGTCTGTATGGATTTGCCTTGTTAAAATTTATGTGAGAGTGTCCATAGGCACTCTTCCATAAATTGTTGCAAGACTATATATGAAGAACTTTTGATGACCAAAAATAATTTAGCTCTCTACCAGTTAAGGCGAATAAAGTATTTGAAATTTGTGGATTGGCCTTGAAGTTTCTTGATTTTTAAGGATGGTTCAAAGTTTTAGCTCACACAAGCCTGGGAAATTAGAGAATTTATTGTGCTTTGAAAGATAGCAAACCTTACTAGTATAGCCTCTGATCCTGGGAACCTTCAGAAGTGAAGTAGTGCTCATTTACTGTCTTAGACAAGTTCTGTTTTACTAGGACCTGGCAACCAATGCCTGCCTTGGATATTCTTTAACCCATAAAGACCTATTTATGACTTTTACAACCTCAGAATAGGTGCCCTGGACATGCCATCATAAGGAGTTCCTGCTAACAATAGATAGAATACCTAGGATGTGGTTTCTTGTCAAGTCTTGGCTGCCTTAAAGTGTTATATAAGTAATGAAAATTTGTTTATTTTGAAATTCCCACCTCTGATATTCCTTAAATTCAAATTAAATATACACAAATTATACAACAAGATGAAGGTTGGAAGGTATAGAACACGGAAAATATATGAAATCAACTCATAGAGTTGACAGCGGGCACCACTGGTTCCTGAAAGTCGGCTACTGTATTCGTACCAGAACTGATAATACAATAATATTTCCTGAGAACAGCTAGTGGCCAAATGTGCTTCACATATCCAAGAACAAAGCTATGGCATTAAAATTCTTCAGAACACAGCGACAGAGTTGTATGGGAGTAAATTCCTAAACTGACGACTTTGTTTACATTGTAACTTACTTTTGATTTCCGGTCAACGCCATCGGGCGGGAAAAAGCATTGAAAAACAATGCCGTCTAAAATCAAATAATGAGAAAGATCGTCTTAACACAGCATACTATTATAGAGAATGTACAGTTGCCATATTCTATGCATGGTATCATGACGCCTGGTGAAATTTCTTAGAATTACAATATTGTGTTCTGATGGAAATTTGTGGTATCGAGTGATTTGCGCATATCTGAAGAACATGGACTCCATTTTCATAAAAAAAATGCAGACTCTTGTCCTTTTCCCAAATGCAGTCCTATCACTGCAATCTAAAGTGTTTTGAATGCCTAGCTTTGTACTTGGAAATGTGAAGCACATTTGGCCACAAGGTGTTCTCAGGAAATATTGTATTATCAGTTCTGGTACGAATAAGGTAGCAGACTTTAAGGAATCAGTGGTGCCAGCTGCCAGCTGTCAACTCTTCGAGTTGATTTCATATATTTTTCGTGTTCTGACGATTGACTGCCCTGGACTTAATCTACATGTTGTGGTCATGGTTAGCTATTGTGCAGAAGTATGTGACCAATACACCAATAAGTAAATAAATAAATAAATACCTCCCAACCTTCATTTTGATGTATAATTTGTGTATATTGAATTTGAACTTAAGGAATATCAGTGGTGAAAATTTCAAAATAAACAAACTGCCATTACTTATATAGCACCTTAACAGGCAGTCAAGACTTGACAAGTAATTATTGCTGCCCCACTGAACGTAGAGAGGCTGTAAGCTGGTGGGAAATCAGGACACTTGTCCAGGATTAAAATGGGCAGCAGCGGTAAAAACGAAACTTGATTTTATGAGATTGATGTGATACTAAATGTGACCTTGAACACCAATAAATAAATAAAAATTATAAAGAGATAAGACAGTAATTATGTTAATGGTAATGGGAAAAGTATTCATCATTAATTGTTAAAGAATTACAATAGCCATATTTTTTATTCTGTTAGAGTCAGATTAATTATTCCAATCTTGTTCTTAATTTTAATGTTCTTTAATTTTTCAAACGTGTTCATTTTTATTTTTATAGTCTTTGAAAGATCAAAGTTCATTTTTGTTAATACAAAACATAGAATAAATGGATTATTAACATGTTTTTATCAGTTGATTTTTACCCCTTTCCCCCTGAATAACTTTTCATAATAGAGGTCTTGACTGTGAAAATGTGAAGTTAACCCTTCGTATAACACAAAAACTAAAACCTTCAAATACTATTCACAATAGGCCACTGCGAATATTCGATTGTTCGAGTCAAAGTCGAGTCAATCAACAAAATTGAATCGAAAATAAAATCACGAATGTAAAAATCGAATATGAAAAAAAAACTTATTAATAAATGTCTCAGTACACGTACATTCATACGTTTAATACTGGCTGCAAAGAATTGAGTGTAAATCAATAGCACACATCGTCAACTTGGAACTTACAGTGTATTATCAATGTCATTTGGAATCATGCATGTTGCGTGATTCCAAATGACATTGGAAAAACACTCATATTTTAGAATGGATAAAGCCATGGATACATACACATGTAATACATGTGAGACTTCATGCAAAACCCAATCGACAGGGACAACATCTCGCTTCAGGTACACTTCAGTAAGAAGCAACCATCGCTTCATGATAAGGCAAGATTGGACGATGACTGGCTTAAAGTCAAGAAGGGAGTGAAGCAATCACAGACACATACATATCCTTTGTCTCCTATTCAACCATTCATTCAAGTTTACTGCATTGTTAACGTACGAACTGTTGAAAGTTAGCATGAATATGTGGATAAATCATCAGTACAATGTCAAAACAGTCCTGATGTGGCTGTTTTAAACTGGAAATATCGCATACGGAACTGCACTTGGAGACCTGGTTTTGGCGAAGTTGGTTCAAATTTGATGTTCAGTCGACCCAAACATTTTTTTCGGCAAGTTCGAGGCGAAAGCCGATATTTGCAGGGGCCTAATTCACAAGCATCACTATCAAATTTGATTATATGTTTTGTCTCCAAATCAGCACCTACGACCAGTCTTAGGAACAAACTCATTAACTGGTACAGTGCTGGAAGCCCATATTTGGGCTTTAATATGAAGGGACAGCTACCCTAGCCTAAAGGTCTCAAATTCTGTAGATGTGCTTCATATCATTCTTAGAAGTGAAATTACTTAGTCTAAATGAGTTTGCCTTGTTAAAATTCATGGGAGAATGCCTCTTGGCTCTCTCTCATAAATTGTAACAAGGCACAGACACTTGAACAAATGTTGATGACCAAACATAACTTAGCACTCTATGATTTAACTGACAGAGTGCTGGAAGACCTTATTTCGGCTTTGTTCTGAAGTATGTGTATAACAACTGGAAGGCTTCTTATTCAGTAGATGTGCATCAGATTATCTTTCAAGTGAAACTATCTGGTCTGTATGGTTTTGCCTTGTCATAATTGATGGAAGAGTGCCTCTAGGCACTCTCCCATCAATGGTAACTAGTCCAAACTTGTGATCAAATTTTAACGATCAAAAAAATGTAGCACAAGACAAGTTCAGGCCAAAAAAATGAAATTTTTAGTTACTCAAGAATTTATTTGCAAGTGTCGTTTACTATTTGGGTTGGGTACTGACCCCCCCCCCCCCCCAAAAAAAAAAAACAAAAACAATAGAGTAAATGGCACATAAACTGCATTGATTGGCAATTTCAACCAGTATTTTTATGAATTTATTCTCGAACTTTCTCACAGACACTGGCCGTCAGTGTATACATAGATAATCAAGAGAGTATACAGCATACACTGGCATTCTATCTGAACAGTATTAAGACAGGTTTGGCAGGAACAGGTGTGAAATATGTTCAAGATTTTGATGTTTTACCCGATTTCACCACTGTATTTCAAGTGCTGCTGTTTCTACTGATTTCTTTCTGTTTCTACCCATATCTACCCTCGGTTTTAGTTTCATCAGTCTAATCTGAATTTATTAAGCACTAGTAGCAGGTGTTACCCGATGTTGCACGGGAGAAGATGGTTATATCAATATACCCTCAGATATGGTCGGCTCAGTCGTTTTCGAAATGGAAGGTCAAGGTCACAATTTCAAGGTCACCCCGCACGGCCACCCCGATAAAGTCAAAATGATCGATGGGTCAATATACCTGCACATATGAAGTTTTAGCCCGATCGGTCCAGCCGTTTTTGAAATAAAAAGTCAAGGTCACCAATTTCAAGGTCAAAGTCACCCCGCACAGGCACGGAACCCACCCCATGTTACTGGCAGGGACGAATTACCCCCGTGTACAAAATTTGAGATCGATCGGTCGAGAAACGGAGGTGTTCACCCGGAACAAAGATAGATAGAGATATAGTTTCAGACATTCGCATTTATATATTAGATTATCAAGTGCAGAATTCGTTGAGGCAGTTAGCTCAATGTTGTATTGAACCTGCCAATAGTCAATGTAATGAGGGGTCATTCTTTGGTATCAGAAATGCATTCCTCATAAACTCTGTACTTTTGCACCTTGGCCAATATGAGTTGTGTTCCATTTGATGAAGCAATTAGTAAGCTTTAGTCAGACAGTAAGAGTGAATTCCAACAATGTGGCCCATTTACTACTACCCAGGGGAAAAACAATGGGTAATGTGTGTGACATGAAATGCTTTACCGATGTTTTTCCCCTCAGCAGTAAATGAGCCACATGGCTGGGTTTCTCTCTTGCTGCATGACCAAAGACAATTGAAGCACTACTCAGCTGTTCATATTGGCCAGGGTAAAACAGTGCAGAGTTTATAGGGGGTGGATTTCCAATTTGTCTGTTTTGTCACACGTTGCCAGGAATCACCCCGAGTCTCAAACGTAGTCATTCGGGCTTCTCAGTGTAAGAACGTGTTTCATATATCAATAATTCCACCAAGTTGATTCATCTTAACAAGTCAGATGAGAATGTGAGAAAGAAACGATGATCTTGTGAGTTAAAAAAGGTCTACCATATCTCTCCAAATTTGGTCAGGATGCGTGATGGAAATTTTGGGGCTCTGATATGTCGGGTGACGCCCTTGTGATTTATATAGTATTACCTTTTACGTAATGAATGTCTGTTACCTGCAGTATCTTGGAGGCTGTTCATTCAGCTCAGAGGCTTGAAACCTATTTGCTCAAAATCTTTACAGGATCAGTGACAGGACAGTTACTTCCCAAGTAGTTTTCTGCAACATTCAGCTTGATCTCTGAAACATAATACACATGCACATCCTTTCTGACTCAGATGATCCCCAAACACTTTATTCTATGATTTAATTTTATTCTTTGTTACAGCAGATTGCTATAGTTTATTTTAAAAATAGTTCATTTTATTTCTGTCAGAAGGTAACCCAACCAAGGTCAGGTTTCGGTAAGACAGAGAGTTTCCACTGTCAATAAACCCTCTATCAATAAGATATATTGAGTCAAAAAAGAAAGAATAATAGAAACAAATGTGAAAAAATAGCATAAAGGATGAAATATAATAGTTCTAATGTTGCATATTTGTGGACAAGAAGTCATGCAAAGAGTTTAATGACCCATTGTTGTTGTCCACCCAGCCATATACAATTTTGCTACGGATTTCAAAATAACACATGCTACCCGAGAATGTCAAATTGAATGGGTGACCGACGATTTTATTTGTGTTATGCTGTGCAAGACAGCCTGGGTTATTGAGACAATACACTAGTTTTTGTCTTCCGACATTTTAAAAAATGCCAAGGTTAACCAAATATCAGAGGTTGAGTTCCATTGGTATGCATGAGGTTGGGATACCTCCAGATGAGCTTGCTGCTGAGTTCAGAGTCACTGTGGCCACTATTTACCATCTCATTGGAAGGTTTAGAACCACTGGATCTACTGCCGACCGCCCGCGTTCAGGTCCAAGTGTTACAACCCTGCACAAGACCGACACATCAGGATATCTCACTTGAGGGTATCGCTTCCTTCCAGCGACGAGGATAGCAGCAATTACTCCGGATAGAACTAACAATAGAATCAGTGCACAAACTGTCTGCAACAGACTCGCTGAACACGGCATCTGAAGTAGGCGTCCATACCACGGACTAATCCTTACCAAACATCATCGTACCGTCAGAATGGAATGGGTACGTCAGCGTGTTCGCTGGACTCAGCAGCATTGGAGCACAGTCCTTTTTAATGATGAATCACGATTTTATCTACAGCGCGCTGATGGTAGGGCAAGAGTGTATCGCCAACACGGAGAACGGTTTTCTGATGCTTGCATGCGGAATGTGACCATTTCAGCCGGGGTAGTGTAATGGTTTGGGCAGGAATTTCCTTGCACCATCGAACGCAGTTGATCTTCATCGATGGTAATCTGAATGGACAGCAATATAGGGACGAAATTCTTAACGCTGTTGTCCCGTTGTTTAATGCTAACGTCGGATTGCAGTTATTCCAGCAAGACAATGTCCAATGTCATCTGACTCATATCTGTCGTGACTTTCTTGAGGAGCAGAGCATCAAACTTCTTCCATGGCCCCCCCACTTTCGCCAGATTTGTCGCCAATCAAGCATCTTTGGGATCAATTGGACCGTTGGGTACAACTTCATGATCTTCAGATGTTAGGCGATTTGCGAAATGTTCTAAGGCAGGAGTGGAACGCAATACCACAGGGTGCCATCCAGACTCTTATCAGGTCCATGCGCCATCGATGCCTTGCCATCCAAGAGGCAAACAGTGGATATATATGCTATTGATTGCATGTGTGAACTTTTCATTTCACCCCATGTCTGAATTGCGACCTCCTGACGTGATGCTGGCAACAGTAAGAACAAGAAATTATGCAAATTCATACAGCTAGACTCGAAATATGAATTTACAATAATTTGTTTGCGATTAACGTCGATAATACTAAAACAATTGCTCCTCAAAGTTTATTATACATTCCTTTTTGACTCCGTATATAATGTCCTGACTATTTGATGGTTCAGCCTTTCTGACTGTATATCACAAATTAAGGGGAATTGGTTTGAAGGCTACTCACCAAGTCTAAGGCTTGAATGTTCAATTACAACCTGCATTTTGCTCATACATGTATCTGACTAAAATTTATAATTACAAAATGAGAGTCTGTGAAAGTAGTCAGTTGCATTGGGAAATGGCGTTATTATTACACTGTAATTCATGGTGAGAAAAGTCCTTTTATTGTCAGATCTGGTTAGTTTACATTTATGTTAGATTAGATAAATGATAATTTGCTTAAATTGCTTTAACTTTTTTTCAAAATTGTGAACCACTGATGGTGTAATGGGGAACTGTGAACATCTGTCCACATTCCCATGCTGCTAAGCCCTAGCCTGTACTACTAATTCCCCCCCCCCCCCCCACACACACACCTACCGTTAACCCAGAGGAGACTACATCAACTTCCCTGATCAATTTGCATCATTTATTTGAAAGATAAAAGCTCACAGAAAAAAATATTTCAAGGCATGGAAAAAAATGTGTTTCAGAGCTGCTGACCTACAAACCCACCCCGCCTTGCCTTGTATTCGGAAAAAAATTTATGCCCCCCCCCCACTCCTGAATTCTGAATTTTCCAGAAATTTTAACAAAACCATATCATATGACCCCTGTTGGGCTCAATAAGCTTGTTCCAATGAGGGATCACATGGCATAGTTTTGTTGAATGTTTTGGTAAATTCAGGCGTTTAGCTCGGCCCAATTTCAAAGTGCTTAGTGAGGTCTCCAAAATATAACCATGTCCTCAAATTATGAGTTATACAGGGGAAATATTCAACAAAAACTTAAGAAACTTGGTGAGATAAACTTCATCTGGGAGATATAATTTATTGTTGCCAGGTGCAAATGGGAATCACGGTCTAATTCTCAAAGTATTTGAGATTCAGTAAAGAAAGATAATAAATATCTCATTGGGATCTGGTGAATTCAGATCTCTGCACTTTCTTATTAGAGTGATGTTCAATGTATACCCAATTTGGTGACTTTGGACAAAAGAATTGAATTTAGCTCATGTGATTTCAGACCAACACAGGGAATTTCAATTCACTGAAAATAAAATTTGTTGTGTCCACTTTTTCATGGAAATTGCCCATTACGTTCAAGGTACCTGCCATCTTTGTACATGGCAAAATTTTGTAACTTTGTTTCAGTTACTTCAGTTTTCTTGAAACTCGGCAGGTTACTTCAGTTTTCTTGAAACTCGGCAGGGTGACAGTATGATGAGTTGATGAGAACATCCTACAGCAGCCAGCTTTGATTATTTTTTTTTCAGCAGAGGCTGCAGGTCATGTTTATGCGTCTGTTCTCTTGATAACACAGGATAACTAAGTATGATGAGTTGATGAAAACAACGTATTCTTGTCACAGATGCGACCCCCCCCCCCCCCCAAAGACACAGCCATAAAATTTTAAAGTAACCCACTTTCAATATTTTGAGACCCCGTCCACTTTTTATGCCCTTGGGAGATTCTCTTCAGAGCATTGTGTTTTCATCATGTCTGTCGTCCAACATACATCCGTTAACTTTTTGTTTCCGTCAAATAACTGAAGAACTGCTTTTGTGATCAAATCATACTTTTAGGGGTAACGTGGATGACTAGACAATGCTTCCTTTTGCTTTTGGTCCAACTAACCAATTCAATATGGGCGCCATGGCAGCCATGTTGAATTTGGTTTCCGTCCAATAACTAGTGAATGCTGACACAATTTTTAACTTTAGCTTATCCTGACAAAGTTAAGACAAGCTATTGCCATCACGTGTGCGACGTCTGTGAGTCTGTTCACATTTTCTTTGGCACAGGCTACACCCTGTACTTCATGTCCGATCATCACGAAATTTAATATGCATGTTTGAGGTCATGTCTAGATGAGAACGTCACGATCGGTCAGCTGTGATGGCAGCGAGAGCCTGAAACCCGAAAACCTTCAGCACAGTTTACAGGCCGTATTTACAAAGGGATTTAATTGGAACTTGGTAGGATGACTCTGTATAATATCTAGAGGAGAACGACCCCTTTTGGACACAATCAGTCAACCATGATGGCTGCGAGAGCCTGAAACCTGAAAACTTTTACGCAGTCTACAGGTCGTATTTATGAAGGGATTTCATTGTGACTTGGTAGGATGACTCTGTATAATGTCTAGATGAGAACATCCCAGTTTGGTTGTGAGCAGTTACCCGTGACCGCTGCCTGAACACCGATAAGGCACATAACCTTTAATTGTTTAGCACAGTCTACAGTTCATATTTATGAAGCATTTTCATTGTAACTTGAGAGATAACTTGGTATATTGTCTAAATGAGACTGTCGTATTTTGATCACGATCGGTCATCCATTATCGCCGCCTGGTTACTTGACCTAGATTCTTTTAGAACTGCTTACACGTTGTTTTTATGAATGGATTTCATTGCAACTTGGTTGGATGGTATGATATCCAGATGAGACTTTCCTATTTTGGTCATGATCAGTCAACCGTGACCGCCAAACTGTCACGTGACCTAGATTCCTTTAGTAAAGTCTACAAGATATATTTATAAAGGGATTTCATTGTAACTTGGTAGGATGACTTGTTTTGGATTGGTTTTACTGTACCTTGATAACTTTGGTTGGCATATGTTAACTGTCAGGGCCACATCAACTCAGGTCTTAATTCTTCAGTATAGTCTACACTCAAATTATTTTTATTGAAAACATAGCATACAGGGAACCGAAATTAACATATACTCAATTATCACAATACTTGTCTTATATTGACCATTGTCCTTTTCATCAAACACTACACACAGTCAAGTTAAGCTACAATGTCATTGACACTTTCATTTAATTATGCATTGCTGGTGTCTAGAGGACGCTTCCTTTCGATTTTGGGCCTGTCAGCTGATCCAAGATGGCCACCAGTGGCCAATTCGATGGTGACCATCTTGAATTTGGTTTCCGTCCAATAACTAATGAATACTGACTCGAATCAATTTCAGTTTTTGGTTATGCATAATTGGTGTCTAGAGGAAGCTTCTTTTCAATTTTGGTCCGGATGGCCTATTCAATATGGCTGCCATGGTGGCCATATTGAATTTGGTTTCTGTTCAATAATAACTAATGAATGTTGACTCAAATTAATTTTTTTAATGCATTATTGGTGTCGAGACGAAGCTTCTTTTTGATTTGGTTAGCCCCCCCCCCCCCCCCCCCCCCAAGAGACTTACCTACCCTTTTATGACACCGTTCGTTGGGGACATATGGCATGCTTTGCTCTTGTTACAGTATGGTATAATCCAAGACTAAAAAGATAGAGCATACTTCCAGGAAATTGATAAACTCTATTTAGACCCATTTTTAAGTTTTATATTTCTGATAGATAACAAAACGTTTATAATTGTGTCATAATTTACTTTGTGAGACATGTAGGACATGAATCCCATAAATGCACCATAAAGTCAAGGTAAGTTACAGTATCATCAACACTTTCAATTTCTTTGTTATGGAATTACACAAGGATATTTGAAGTTTGCTATTTAAAATTATCCTTATTAGTGCCTAAATTGAAAGTTTGTTTACATCCATTTGGCACTAGATTTAAATTTTTTCCAAGGGAACAGCTTTGGGAACTTGTTCCCTGATCTAATTTGTATGATTACACGATGGGTTCACATGGGGCCTTGGATTCAAGAAACATCCTTGATTTTGACTGAGGCCTTTAAATCCTGAAAAATGTGTCAGGAGGACTTGAAAAGCCTTGTATTCTCGAAATAAAACCACTGATGAAGCACGTATTCATAACTAGATAGTTTTATATGCCAGTGTTAGTGTTTTTATCCCATCTGGGACGACCCGCGTTGTGTCCTTGGGCAAGGCACTTTATCCCGGTTGTCTACATGGGGGCACAATGATGCCGTGTACTAAGATGCACATGTCTTCAACAGCTGTAACCCTGCTTGGGCAGAACATGAACAGAGTTAGAATGTTGAGGAGCTGACAGTTGCTCGTCGATGCTCGGTGGTTCTCTCCGGGTACTCCGGCTTCCTCCACCTGTCATGGTCACGATTAGCCGTTGTGCACAAAGTATGTGACCTTAAACACAATAAATAAATAATAGTGTTTTTCTCAAAAAACAGTCCTGGAAAATCCTTGAAAAATATATTGTGGTGAGGATAAAAAAAATTGTTTTCTCAGACAATCCCTCACTGGAATTTAACCCCTTTCTTGGATATTTTTATTGCATTTTGGAGTCTTCCAATATTACTACAAAATCAGGGGCTCAAAACTTTGTATGTTTTTTATTGATGTATGTAACTGAAATCTGAAGGGCATAACGAACTCTTCATCCTGGGGCTTCAGTCATTTCTAGGCAAGTCTCTGCTACCTCTGCAATAAAGACTTAGAATCTGACTTTCGAAGTTTGCCTAGTTACCAATGCACTTAGAATCTAACTTACAAGTTTCCCCAGTTACGGTATGTGGGGCACCTGTTCTGCAGCAGTAATTTGTGAATAAAATCAAAATAAGGCTCCTGAGGGTTAAAATTAAAGGAGTTAATTTGTTCAGTATATTCTGTGTGTGAAAGAGGGTTAAAATTAAAGGAGTTAATTTGTTCCGTATATTCTGTGTGTGAAAGAGGGTTAAAATTAAAGGAGTTAATTTGTTCAGTATATTCTGTGTGAAAAGACAGTGGAAAGACTCTCAATCTATACTCATTATATGCAAGAAAAAAAATGATAAAACCTCCTTCCATCATTGAGTTGAGAAAAAAAATTGAGAATCAATTAATTTATTTTGTTTGGCTTAATTGCTTTGTTTCAGTTTTTATGCTCTGAAATAACACGTACGCGAGTGAGCTTCCCCAGGAATAGAGTCTGGTGCATTTATTATTGGTTTGAAACATGAGAGCTGGTGTATATACAAACATCAAACAGGATGAAATGGACTAAAGGTAAATGTCCTGGGAAGTGCAAGAAAATTATCTTCCAAATTGGATTTCCTGGATTTATCTGATGCAAATATTGATGCTGCAATCATATTTTGGTACTCAGCTACATCAAGTCATCTCATTGATGACAGGTTAAAGCTTTGAGTGTGAATATGGGATTATTCATCCTCTCCCTATAATTTGGTTCCCCCCCCCCCCCCAATCTGTATCCTCCACTGCTTTTCCTTTAACTCCTAGCACACTGGTAGTATTTCAAGTGTTTCGTCATTGACTCCATATTGTTCATGCAGAACAAAAGTTTTACCAAATTATATCTTGTTTGACAGTGCGCAATGAGCTCTATCAAAGAAGATATAATTTTGTAAATTCCCAGTTGCATTGTGGGAAACATTTTCTGCTGAAAACTGGTATTTTGACATCAGTGTGCAGAGGGTTAATATTGGTCCAAAGAAAGCCTTTCAAAGCTAAATTACATTCAGTGACTTGCATTACAGGAGGTCTTCGTTGGAACTCGCAGAGGTTCATCTTTCTTATGTGCCTAAACCCTGTGGATTGCATATGTGATATACCACAAATAGGTTCATTTTTATTATGTGCCTTAACCCTCTGGATTGCATATGTGATATACCTCTCCTAAATAGCAGATTTTTTCTGTAATGGGCAGGGAAATACACCTGCAGTAGCAAAGAATTATAAACATTCTACTTGAAACAAGCTTTTATATATCTCGTATCTGTAACATATAGCTGAGAAAACAAACTAACTACATTGATACCTGTCCCACTCACTGTTCACTGATTAACTAATTGTTTTGTTTATTATTCTTTGCTTTTGCCCGTTTACGTTTCATTTTTTTCTGCTTGTGTGTGGGTGTAATGTTTTAACCCCCACTCTTTTATGACTCTCTGCCTTTCATTTTTTTCTATTTGCGTACAGGTGTAATCTTTTCTCCTCCACTCTTTGATGCCTTGTATTCTTCACTCATTGAGCTAGAATACCACTGAATAGGATTTGTGCCATAATCAAACAATTCATCAGAATTGGAATCAAAATCAAATGATTCATCTTGAGACTGTTTCTCGTTGGATGGTGAACGGTTTTCTTCACTGCCACTCAAGTCATCCTCAACTGACTTGACTTCCAACTGTTCCTGGTTGTTAGACATACTGCTCTCTGTTTGAGAAGAATCTTCAGTGATCCATCCATCACTCAGCACCACTTCTTCATGTTTGTTCTCTAAATCTTCTGCTTGTTGCATCTTATTATTCTGTGGCAATTTATTTTGTACTGTTTTTCGATTGTCATGCAGGCAAGTTGCATTGATCCATCCATCTTTGATATGGCATAAGCAGTTCTTATATATTTTTTTTTGATATTTGATTAAACCTATGTTTCCACCAGACTTTATGCAATTACCATTACTATCACGGCAGTCTGAAAAAGAAACGAGTGACATGTTTCATAATTCATTAGTGATGGGAGGTAAAGGAATTTTGAGTTTGGTATCGGTTTTGGAATTTTTAGGGGGTTTTCCTTGGTATCGGTTCGGTATTTGGTATCTGACTTGGCTGAGATTTGCTGATAGTACCAAAGAGGAATGCGCATCAGGAAAAATTCTAGAGATAAACTTAGCATTTATTATATTATGTCTTGTTTGATAGCGCTCCATGAGCTCTGTCAAACAAGATATAATAGATTAAATGCCTGTATTGGATGTACTGAGGCCAAATAGGTCTGTAGACAAAGGAAAACTGGGGAGAGTCAGGGTAATTGCTCGGCAGGTTGCAAGGTTTTTTATACAATTAACGGGAGTTTACTCTATAACCTATATTCAATTAACAGGTCAAATTTGTACTGGAGGTATGGTAAATGATTTTGTGTTGGGAAATTATATTCAATTAACAGGGTTATTCAGTTAAGAGATATCCCATTAAGTGGGCTCCACTGTATCATTCTACCACAATGCTATAAATTTCACTGCCAATGAGCTCAACAATGGCATTTCTTCTACGACCACAAATCATATCACCAGTAATTTTGTGACTTGTTCTAAATGCACTTTCATGCTTAAAGACCTATTTCAGGCCTTTGCAATCTCATAGTATGTGCGCTAACCATGCCATCTTTAGGAGGTCCTGCTGAGAAAAGACAAAACACCTGGGCAGTGGTTTCTAGTCAGGTGTTAGCGAGAAGTCGGAGCAATTGGACATGTACAGGTTGTAGTCTAGTGGGAATTCATGACAGTTGCCCAGACCATTGAGGGTTAATAAAACAATAGAAAACCAGTCACGTGTTTCATGACAGTATCGGTATTCAATGATTGGTTCGGTTCAGTTTTCCGGTATCCCCATGATATATGTATCGGTTTGGTTTTTTGGTATATTGTCTATCTCTATAATTCATGTCTGTGAACAGCATGCCCAAAGGATGGATTACTAAGGAAGAATCCTTATCTGTAGTTCAGTTCCGTGTGAGAACCCCATGAAGTGAAGCAGTACTTGTTTACTGTGGTAAACAAACTCTGTTGTACTGGTAAAATAGGACCTGGTAACCAATGCCTTGGGTGGAAGTCATTTTAAATGGGAAACATGGGTACAAACGATTGGCTGGATTTCACTTTATATCCATTTTGTGGTCACGATTGGCTATTGTGCAGAAATATGTAACCTGAAACACAAATAAATAAATAAATAAATAAATAAATAAATAAATAAATAAATAAATAGTTCAGTCATAGAAGCCAGTGCCACTGCCATGGCCCTATTGAAAAGTGCTCAAACCCACTTCAACCCTTTACCCAACGCAGAGAATATCAAAATTTATTATTAGTCTGTGTGAAACACACAGACTATTGTTTTGTACGTTTTTTAGCTCACCGAAGGGAGCTTAACTTATCACTTGCCGTCCGTCGTCCGTCGTCGTCGTCCGTCGTCGTCCATCGTCTCAACGTCCGTCGTCGTCCGTCGTCGTGAACATTTTTCAAACGACTTCTCCTCTGAAACCTCCAGTCCGATTTTCACGAAACTTCATGTGGGTGTTCATTACTATATGGCAATTCAGGTTTGTTCAAATGAAATGGCCACATCCCTTGGGGGCTCTGTATGGGACATAACTCTGATAGCACCGTATGAATTATAGAAAAATTATTAAAAAATCTTCTCCAGAACCAGTGGGCAGAATCTTTTGATACTTGGTATGCAGCATCTTGGTATGGGTCTGATACATGTTTGTTCAAATCGGGGCCCCTGGATTCATATTTGGGCTCACTATAGAAGCCCAAATTCGAACTTAGTGCATTTCAGGCAAATTTCTTAAAAAATCTTCTTCTCCAAATCCAGCTGGCAGAATCTTTTAATATTCGGTATGCAACATTGTGGGATGGATCTGATTCAGGTTTGTTCAAATCGCCCCCCTGGATTCATATTTGGGCTCAAGCCCGAATTCGAACTTAGTGCATTTCAGGCAAATTTCTTAAAAAATCTTCTTCTCCAGATCCAGCAGGCAGAATCTTTTGATATTTGGTATGCAACATCGTGGGGTGGATCTTATTCAAGTTTGTTCAAATCGACCCCCTGAATTCATATTTGGGGTCAGTATAGAAGCCCGAATTCGAACTTAGTGCATTTTAGGCAAATTTCTTAAAAAATCTTCTTCTCAAGATCCAGCAGGCAGAATCTTTTAATATTTGGTATGCAACATTGTGGGGTAGATATGATTCAAGTTTGTTCAAATCGGCCCCCTGGATTCATATTTGGGCTCACTATAAAAGCTTGAATTCGAACTTAGTGCATTTCAGGCAAATTTCTTAAAAAATCTTCTTCTCAAGATCCAGCAGGCAGAATCTTTTGATATTGGGTATGCAGCATGCTTAGGGGGGGTGGGGGGGGGTGGGGGGGGTGTGGGGGGGGGGGGGGGTGGGAGATTCAAGTTTCTTCAAGCCGAGTCCCCGGGTTCATATTTGGGCTGACTGTGGTAGCCCGAATTATAACTTAGTTCAAAATGAGGAATTTTCTTTAAAAATCATCTTCTTCAGATCCAGCAGTCGGAATGTTTTGATATTTGGTATGCAGGATCCTTAGGGGGTGAGATTCGAATTTGTTAACGCCATGTCCCTATGTCCATATTTGGGCTCACTATGGGAGCCTGAATGATAACTTAGTTCAAAATGAGGAATTTTCTTTAAAAATCTTTTTTCTTCAGATCTAGCAGTCGGAATGTTTTGATATTTGGTAAGCAGCATCCTTGGGGGGGGGGGGGGGGGGGGGGGGGGGGGGGGGGGGGGGGGGGGGGTGAGATTCAAGTTTGTTCAAGCCATGTCCCTAGGTCCATATTTGGGCTCACTATGGGAGCTTGAATTGTAACTTAGTTCGAAATGAGGAATTTTCTTAAAAAATCTTCTTCAGATCCAGCAGTCGAAATGTTTTGATATGTGGTGTGTAGCATCCTTAGGGAGGTGAGATTCAAGTTTGTTAAAGCCAAGTCCCTTGGCCCATATTTGGGCTCTCTCTGGGAGCCCGAATTATAACTTAGTCAATATGAGGAATTTTTAACTCACCGAAGGAAGCTCAACTTATCACTTGCTGTCTGTCGTTCGTCGTCATCCGTCGTCGTGAACATTTTTCAAACGACTTCTCCGAAGAAACCACTGGTCCGATTTTCATGAAACTTCATGTGGATGTTCATTACTATATGGCAATTCATGTTTCACTATGGGTGTGTGAATTTTTACTTAGTGCAATTTAAGAAAAAATCTTTAACAATGTTCTTCACCAGAACCAGTGGGCAGAATCTTTAGATATTTGGTATACAGCATCTTGGTATTCACGTTTGTTCAAATTGAGTCTTTTGATAAATATTGGGGCTCACTATGGGGGTGTGAATGTTTACTTTGTGCAGTTCAAGGAAAATTCTTTAAAAATCTTCTTAAGAACCATCATGCAGAATCTTTTGATATTTGATAAGCAGCATTGTCCCATTCAGTCCTGTTGATGTTTTAGCTCCTCAGAGAGTATAGATTTACTCTGTAGAACCTTAAGAAAAGCTTTTGATAAAATTTGTGTCTTAACAGTATGGAACATTCGGTGAGCACCTAAGGCCCCCTGGGGCCTCTTGTTTTCTTTTTTTTTCTTTATTTTTTTTTCTTCTTCTCCTGTCTTCTGATCACTTTTTTGTCTGCAAGATAACTCGAAAACGAATTGCCCTATCTCGTTGATTTTTGGCATGCTGATAGACAGTCACAAGTTCTCGGCCACCTATGTTTTTCAGATTCCTGGGATATTAGTGCTGTCTGTAGGGATGTTTTGAAAGTATTGAAAGTAGGTCACGCCCATCTCTCAGGTGTGGTATGACTTATGGACCTGGGACCAACACCAAATGAGTCGACACTCAATGGAGAATCAAAATATGGGTCAAGGTCACGGAGGTCACCTAGGGGCCATTAAGTGCATTTTTCATAATTGCTGGAAATCACATTTTTTGACCCCCCTAAAGCATTCCTGACGTACACACATGCATTTTGACTTTAAAAAAATAGGCGTGGCCAAACTTTTTGAAAGTGGGTCACGCTCATATCTCAAGCGTGGTATGATGAATGGACCTGGGACTAACACCAAATGAGTCGACACTTGATGTTGCGTCAAAATATGGGTCAAGGTCACAGATGTCACATAGCGGTCATTGAGTGCATTTTTTCAGAATTGCAGGAAATCACATTTTTAGACCCCTAATGCATTCCCAAAGTTCATACATGCATTTTTTACACAAAAAAGTGGTAATGGTCAACATTTTTGAAAGTGGGTCACACTCATATCTCAAGCATGGTATGATGCATAGACCTGGGACCAACACCAAATGAGTCGTCACTCGATAGAGGTTCAAAATATGGGTCAAGGTCACAGATGTCACCTATGGGTCATTGAATGAATTTTTTTAGAATTGCTGGAAATCACATTTTTTGACACTCTAAAGCATTCCCAAAGTACATACATGCATTTTTATGTGAAAAAGTGGGCGTGGGCAAAAAAAGGTGGGTGTGGGTCACTGAGTGAATTTTCAAAATTGATGGAAATCACATTTTTGAATTTACTGCATTCCCAAGGTCCATACATGCATTTTTTCTGTAACGAAAGTGGGTGTGGCCAATAATTTTGAACATGGGTCACGCTCATATCTCAAGCATTGTTTGATGAAGGCACCTGGGACCAACAGCAAATGAGTTGACACTCAACTGGAGTCAAAATATGGGTCGAGGCCACTGAGGTCTACAGGGGGTCATTGAGTATGTTTTTCAGAATTGCTGGTAATCACATTTTCTGACCCCCAATGTATTTCCGAAGTTCATACATACATTTTTACTTGAAAAAGGTGGGCGTGTGAATATTTGCCATCAAAATATGGCAGATCCGGAGTTGGTGAAGCCAATATTTGTAAAGTAGTTTATGCTCATACTTCAGGCTTGGTATGACCTATAGACATGGAACCTACACTGAATGAGTTGAAACTTGCTGGAGGTTCCAAATATGATCACTCTCAATGCGGTCAACAGAGGTCATTAAGAGCATATTTTTCAGACCTATTTTATACCAACTAATGCAATTCTGATGATTATACATGTGTCTCATCATTCGAATAAATGGCAGAGCCAGTAATGTCAATTTCTGATTCCTTGATCGAACCCTTTAAATGGTGTGCACATATATGCATTTTCTAGTTTCTTAGAAAAATTGTTCTGATTCCTGTGTGAATATCTATAAATACTGTTAACGAAAACCCATTTCAGATTTGTTAAAAATTATTTCATTCCGGAAAATAAGCAGCAAAGCCTCCATAAATTCCCATAAATTTGACTCCCAAAATACCCTATATCTCAGATTTTTGGTATACAGGTAGGTCATTACTTGTACTTAGCACCCTATGTTTTACGGGCATTTGGGGCCTTAAGGTAGTATGAGAGGCCAAAAAGTGTTCACAGCCTCTACTTTTACTGTTAAATGTGATCCATGAAACATCAAGCATTATTTATAACAGTAGAAAATTTCTTCCACAATAACTCATTATAGAGTAATGTTTAATAGGTCAAACAGAATAACATTGTCTGCTTATTTAGTCTCAAGTTACAAATTCAGTCTCAAGCTGGACAGAGAACCATTCACTTTTCAAAGCATTTTTAAATTGATTTATTCTCAATCATAACTCAAGACCGACAGGACTCGGGGTGTAGTCAGGGACATGGTGTCTTCAATGCGGAGGAGGGTGTGTAGTTCTACGAAAATTCCAACTAGGAATGGATACTTAAAGCCCTCATCCCCCCCCCCTACACACACACCCCCTTAGTCCCCAAATCCTTGGAGGGGAATTTTTCAAAATGTTGACTCCGAGTGACCGCGCCGTTTTAGGGCATCATGAGAATATTTCCAAGCAGTTTAAATGACTGCAGCTGAATAACTGTATACATAATTTGAGGTTTTAAGACAGTGCAAAAATGATAATTTCTTGTGGTCAGTACTGTCAGTATATTTGCCTTCATTGGGAATTGTGTTAATTACATGATTGTACATCCCTGGGGTGGGAGGGGGAGGACGCATCGTTCTGCGTAGGGAATTATTTGGCGGTTTCCTTTCATCTTTTTGCCGACATATGATGCATGCTGTTCTGTTAGACTGACTTCGAACTCAGACATTTAACTCTCACATAAGCCTGTCTGTTCATTTTATTTTACTTTAATATGAAAAAAAGGTGCAACCTACAAGCGAACAAAGTTTTCGGATAAAAATTAAGGCATGCAATTCAGTTTATTCCCCCTCCCCACCCCCCCCCCCCCCCACACACACACCCAAGAAAAAAATGTGTTTGGAAATGTGTTAATCCATAGGGACTGGAAAATTGATCAACTATTGAAATAATTTTACTTGTTATGCCCACAACGAATAGTCAGGAGGCATATTGTTTTATCCCTGTCTGTCCGTCTATCTGTCTGCATATAGGGTACATTGTTTGTCCGTCTAACCTGTCTTATAATTTTCAAGCTATTACTTTTTTAGCTCAACTTTGGCAAAGCCAAATTTGAGCTTATGCCATGTCCAGTCGTCCGTCTGTCCGTCTGTCCGTCAACAATTCAATACGGCTTGGACTGGAGGCCGTATTTATGAACCGATCTTTACGAAACTTCTTGGGTACCTTTGTTGTGACCATGGGACGAGAACGAGTGTTTTGGGGTCCAATCCGAAATTCAAGTTGGCTGCTGGCGGCCATTTTGTACAGACTTAGGTGAAATCAGATTTTTGCACGGCACTTCCATATGAAAGCGCTGATTTGAATAATTTTTTGTATGAATGTTTAGTACCATGGGATACATCACATATAATACGGGTTTTTTTCTCGTACGTAAATTATGCAAATTAGACTAACTTTGATGTATTTAGTGTTACTTTCAGCACTGTAAGTGCAAATGCCAATACGGCTCGGGCTAGAGGCCGTATTTATAAACCGATCTTTCCGAAACTTCTTGGGTACCTTTCGTATCACCGTGGGACGAGAACGAGTGTTTTTGAGTGCGGTCCGAAATTCAAGATGGCAGATGGCAGCCATTTTGTACAAAATTAGGTGCAATCAGATTTTTGCACAGAACTTCCATATGAAAGCGCTGATCTGAAAAATTTTTGTGTGTGAATGTTAAGTACCATGGGATACATCACATATAATACGGGTTTTTTTCTCGTGCAGAAATTATGCAAAAAAGATGAACTTTGATTTCAGTGCAACTTACACACAGTAAGTACACATGTCAATACAGCTCGGGCTAGAGGCTGTATTTATCAACCGATCTTCACAAAACTTCTTGGGTACCTCTGTTATCACCTTGGGACGAGAACGAGTGTTTCTGAGTGCGGTCCAAAATTCAAGATGGCTGCCAGTGGCCATTTTGTACCGAAATTAGGTCTAATCAGTTTTTTGTGCACAACTTCTATACGGGTCAGGCTAGAGGCCGCATTTATGAACCGATCTTTACGAAACTTCTTGAGTACCTTTGTTATCACCGTGGGATGAGAACGGGTGTTTTGGGGTGTGGTCCGAAATTCAAGATGGCCACCAGCAGCCATTTTGTACCAAAATTAGTGGAATCAGTCTTTTGTACAGAACTTCTGTATGAAAGTTCTGATTTGAATAAATTTTTGTATGAATGTTTAGTAAAATGGAATACATCACATACAGTACGGATTTTTTTTCTCGTGCAGAAATTATGCAAATTAGATGAATTTTGATTTATTTAGTGCTACTTATACACTGTAAGTGCACATGTCAATACGGCTCGGGCTAGAGGCTGTATTTATCAACCGATCTTCACGAAACTTCTTGGGTACCTTTGTTATCACCTTGGGACGAGAACGAGTGTTTCTGAGTGCGGTCCAAAATTCAAGATGGCTGCCAGTGGCCATTTTGTACCGAAATTAGGTCCAATCAGTTTTTTGTCACAACTTCTATACAGCTCCTATTTATGAACTGATCTTCACGAAACTTCTTGGGTACCTTTGTTTTCTTCTTGGGACAGGAATGAGTGTGTTTTGGGGTGCCTTTGTTATCACTGTGCTATGAGAACAAATATTTTGGCGTTCAGTCAGACTCACTCTGGGACTCAAAGATTTCTTTTCTAGTTTAGCATCTGACTGTCACCCACCTTTACAATACTTTACCTATACATTTGTTACAGGCTACGGTCAGTATTAATGTACAGACCGTTACAATACTTTATATGTACCTTTGTTATCAGGTCATTACCTAGATGTTTGTCATTGCTGTCTCACATACTATACATGTACATGTCTTGACAAGTTGAGCTACAGTGTCATTGACATTTTCATTTTATTTCACAGGATGTTTCTACATATACCAGATGTGTGCATATTGTCAGGATTTTGACTTGCCTCAATATTTCACAAAAACTACTGGTTGTTAAACTTAGTCCATTTTTGTAGAATTTCACATGTAAGATACGTGATTTCTTCGGCTAACTCCTCCCCCAGTTTTGAAGCTAGGACCTTTTTTTATTATTACAATATTTTAACTGCGTTCGCTAATATGAGTAAGGTTAGACATAGCAGAGAACAAAATGAGTAGCATGACCACAGTTGTGGAATTAACCTAGAATCCACTGGGTAGTGAAGAAATCTTGCGTTGTTCAATCAGAATGCTGCCTGTGTGAGTTGCCGGTTGGAATTTTAATGGAAATGCAAAACCACAGTAAAAAAAAATCTGTTACAACAATGCTTTGAATTTGCAACTGTTGGAATTTTTGCCTGAAAAATTTACAATTATCTTGATTGGGGAGGCGAGACACTGCACCTACACCCCGCCCCCATCAATACCCCCATAGATACGTGCTTGTGTGGAATGGCGAGTGTCTTTCTTGAAGTACCATCACAATTATGAATGAAGGAAATGGAATATTCAAGTGGTGTGATTTTAACCTCCCTTAATACTTCAATGTGTGTCCGAAAGCTTTCATTTAATGTAGCTCATAGCTGTAAAACATTTTGTACGCTTCTGTCACATTGCTACACTGTACACAAAAAGCCAATCTTGAGATCCAACCAACTTCTTATTTCCAGTATGCCACGTTTAAGACTCTAGATGCCATTCAATGGCTCAGTCAGGAGAGTAGTGACTCACTGGTTACGGCGTTGGACTTTAAAATCGAAAGGTTCACGGTACGTGCCCCACCAAATGCAACTGTGATGTGTCCTTGGGTAAGGCACTTAGTCCTAATTACCCCTGATGGGGCACAGCGACATTGTGTACTAAGGCGTACTGCACTTAGATCGACCAATGCTCATCCTGCTTGTGTGTAGTTAGTATGCTGTGAATTGAGATAGTTGCTGATCGACGCTCGGCATATCTATTCAGGTACTTTGGCTTTCATCGCCCGTAAAACTGTCCAATATGAGATGAACTTCAACCTCTCTGTTGAAAGTGCTGTTAAACTCCAATAAAAATGGTCAGGCAAATATCTTAAGCACAGTATGTGATAATGTCACATACACATAATTTCTATCCCCTTTTGTCTTGACGATAACTCAAAAACAAATCATCTGTCCTGGTGCTGTTTGGCATACTGGTAGCCTGTCACTAGTACTGGGCCAGATATGTCTTTAGGGAACCTTTGGGTGTGGTCCATTGGGCCACAGAGTTTTTTACTCCCCCTAATTTCTTTGTAACAGAAAAGCATCATAAAGAAATAGCTGTTTTATATTTATATACACAAGAGAATAATGTAAACGATCAAATTTGAGAGAAGTTGCTATAGCTGACACACATTTACTCTTATCAGCTGTTGCGATCAGAATTAAATTCCATCCCCAAATCAAGTTGAAAGAAATCCTTTGAGTGGCAAGAAAATTTGTTTTTTTATACAGCTCTATCTTACAGCACTTGATTAATTGTAGTTGAATAAATAACCCTTCACCTTTTATTGCATTTTTAATTTTTTTTTCATTCTCAATCATAACTCAAGATCAACAGGTTTCGGGCCGAGTGGTAAGTGGCTTTCTCGAAACACTTATCACAATTATGAACTGATGAAATGGAATATTTAAATGGTCTGTCTTTAACCTTCTTCATACTTCACCCCCCTCTTCATACTTCACCGCAAAGAACAAACAACATCATTTAACTTATCACTGTATAACCTTTTGCATGCTTCCTGTCATCTTGCCGGTCTTTACACAAATGCCATGCTACAAGATTTAAGCATATAACCAAAACATTCCCATTTTAAAATTATTTTTCCAGAGTTGCAGAGAAGGGCTGCAACTGTTACCAGATTTCACACATCATGCTTGCAAGAGCATCTGTGGAGAATGAAATTTATCAGAAAAGAAAAGAGAAAAGTCACTGAATGAGCCTTTATCCAATACAAATAAAAAAAAATCTATACAGTGGAACCCTGTTAATTGAATAACCACTTTGTAAGTGAGAATGATTCAGTTAACAGGAGTGAGTATTCAATTAACAGGGATTTTGTCACTTTCCTGTATTTTACAGATAAATTGAGAACTTTTTCGATTATATTTTGTTTGACAGTGCTCATGGAGCTCTGTCAAACTAGATATAACAGAATAAATACCTTTATTAGATGCACTTATGTAAATTAGGTCTTTAAACTTTGGGTATTTGGTGATTGTTAGGATACAAGATTACAGGGTTTTTGTATTCAATTAACAGGAGTTTGCTCTATAATCCATATTCAATTAAGAGGTCAAATTTGTACTAAGAGTATGGTAAATGGTTTGGTGTTTGGAAATTGTATTCAATTAACAGGGTTATTCAATTAAGAGATATACAAGTAAGTGGGCTCCACCGTATTAATTTGAGATTAAATCTGGAACAAAAAGGTAATTTGGTGAAGAATTATTACTGACCTCTGTTGACTATCATTGCAATATACTTTTCTCCGAAAAGAAAACACTGGTAGCTGAAGCAAGCATACTTCTTTCTCAAGATGAGTGTTTTAGTGCGTTGATAGATTATACATCGACCTCTCCACTGGCATCCTACAAAATACAAATATCAGCAGGGCTTATATTTCATCTAAAATTGGGAGAATCCATTTGGATTCTTGCGAAAATATTTGTGAAAATCCATACCTGTTATTAGTGTCCCAGGACCCCATTAGGCCACCATGGTTGAGCCCCTGTTGTATACTGATAACATATGCTAGCCCTTTACCCAACAGAGCTTTTTAATTTTTAAAATATAAACTGAATTTGATAATTTTTTAAAAAATAAACAATATTTATCAATAAAATTTTACAAATAAAGATGCTATTGGAACTGGCTCATTGAGCCAGTTCCAATGACAGCCATTTTTGTACAATTTTATTGCCAAAGTGTCAGGATTTGTCAGGTCATGTTAGCATTGTATTGTTTAATTTGCTACCTCGATGTTTGGTAAAGGTTAAACTGACTTAATTCTTTTCACGCGAACCCTTGCTGAGGTGCAGCAAGTATCTTCATGGATTCTCGCTGGCTTTGTTGTGCAAATCGTTGCGTGAATGGATTATCGGATTTTTGAAATATAAGCCCTGATCAGGATTTATGTTGTAAATCTAACTATAATTTTGAGTTAATCTGTTTGTTGTGATGGGACCTATCTCCTCGACCTTTACAAGCCTGATCGACTTCAAACTCGACAGGTGTGTGTGTTTCTATCTGATATAACTAAATGAGCACGTTTGGAGGCAATATTTTGCGTTATTTACAGAGAATCGGTAGTTGTGGCTTAAGATAGATGTTGGTAAACTTCCTTATGATTCGGAACATTTTTAGAGTGTTCTGTGGTATAATAGAGGTAACTCGAAATGGCACCTATCGAAAAAATGTTAACTCGCCCATGTCTTACACAAACTGAAGAGAACAGTACTGTAATACTTTTTTCCTAAATAACTAAGATAATATTGTTTTAAACTCATCCACTATGGTGAGGTAGTGCCATGATGTTGACAGTGATATCCATTTCTAGTATTATAAGATTTTATGCTTAGGCCCCACAGAGTAGATCTTGTTTCTTAGGCCATTTTTGTAAAACTTTCTGAGATGAGGTGATCCTGACTGTCAAAAGTGTCAGTAAATCCTGATAAATAAAATAAATAAATAAATAACTCAAGGCTCTTGACCAATGCAAAAAACAAGTCTTGAAGCTTATCGATGAGGTGCGTGAAAATGGTTTGAAAAGGTTCTTGAAAGTCCTTGAATTATTTAATCCTTGAGAAAAATAACCCTGTAATGCTATAATATCATGCACTGTTGGGAAGAGCTCCTTGAGTCCTATCTGACAGTATGCCGCAAAATAGAATATCAGATATCAGGATATCAAAGCCAAAGCGTCGGTAACTGCAGTTTAATGGGAGCGTTGTGTCTGAATGGTTATGGATGGCATTGGACTGCGAACTGAAAGGTCCATGGTCCGATCCCCACCAGGGGTAGCTGCATTGTGTCCTTGGCAAGGACACTAATTCTGATTGCCCATGTGTGGGTTCGGTGGCCCTGTGTACTAAGGTGCACTGCACGTCGAATGTGCACTTCACTTGAGTCTTCAACCAATGCTAACCCTGTTTGTGTGGAGTTAGCACGTTGGAGAATCTGGCAGTTGCCTGCCGCTGCTCGATTTTCTCTCTCCGGGTAATCTGGTTTCCTCCACCCGAAAAACTGCCTTACACAGGGAAACCATATCTGTCGAAAGAGTTGTTAAACGTCAATAAATAAATGCCGCAATTTAAAATTGTATTTTGTCTGCATTTCCTTATGGTTCATTGGAGACTGCCAAAAGGTATTCTCTTATGAATTGTTATATATATATTTTTATTAACAAAACTTAAATCCATTCAATTAAATAGCAATAAACGAGTGGTGCATGGGCCAATTTAACACCTTCCTTTAATTTTTTCCGAAGTTTGCGATTATTCATGGTTGAGCACGATGGTGCCTTTCAATGAATACTTGCAAAATTATAAGATTTTTTTTTTCATAGAACGTAATATACCAGAAGTTTTGATACGTTTCTTGGTATAGTTAATTTTTATAATTTTTATATGTTCACTAATAATTTTGCGATTGCTCATTGTTAAGCGCCAGTGGCGCATTCCAGTGAAAAATTACAAAATTATAAGATTTTTTTATGGAACTTAATATACTTTAAAGTTTAAAGAGTTTTGCTGTCTTTAAGAATAATTTTATACAGTTTAATTATTGAAGTTGATCCTTTCAATGAATAATTGCGAAATTGAGCACTGTTGGAGCATTGCAGATTAATGTTTTCTGATCAATAAATTAATTTCTACCAAATGTTTATTCAGCTAAACATTGAATAACAATGTAGAAATTAATTAGATGGCTGAGTAGTTTATTTTGTTCTGGCATGTCTGTGTTCACAATCTCGAATAAGTATATGAAATTTTAATGCTAGGAGGTACATTAAGATTTACTATAATAGATGATATATGATAATTTTTTTTTTAAAATCCAAAATAATTAAAAAAATGATTCAAACTACAGAAATTCTAAATTTTCCCCCAGCGGACGAGTTTCAGACAATTTGCATAATATTGCAACGGACAACATGGGTAAAATTGCAGCGGACGATTCGGCTAGCGGACGATATGGGTGTAATTCATTTTTCGGACTCATTCCCAGTCATTTTAATTAGTTTGTTAGTCTCCCAGTTACCAGTTGTAAATCAAACGATATTCTGAAGTACGAGATTAAGTCAGACTAAAAACAGAGAATTTCGAATGAGTCACGATTTCGAATGAAATTTCTGAACCTAGTTCACTAAAATCGATCGATCTGGGCCGACGTTTGACGGGGCTCAGATAGATTTTTAGCTCAACTTGATGATGTCAAGCTGAGCTGTATACCGTCACTTGGCATCTGCCCACAGATTCTTTTGGCACACTGCACAGGTCGCATTTATGATGGGATCACTTTGAAACTTGGAATGCTTGTTTGGTTTGACATCTAGATGGGAGCTATCGATTTTCTTCCATTTCTGTCAAAAAACGTTGCTGCTGGCAACGATCTTTGAACTTTGTTTAGTTTTGCATCCATATTTCCCTTGGTACACTCTGCAGGGCACATTTATGATTGGACTCCTTTTAAACTTGGTATGCTCGTTTGGGGTAACCTCTAGATGGGAGCTATCGATTTTCTTCCTTTTCCGTCAATAAACGTCGCCATTGGCAATGACCTTTGAAATTAGTTTAGTTATTCATCAATACATTCCTTTGGCACGCCCTACAGGGCACATTTATGATCGAGTCACTTTGAAACTTGGTATTCTTGTTTGGAGTGACCTCTGGATGGAAGCTTTTGATTTTCTTCCATTTCCGTAAAAACACGTTGCTGTTGGTATCGACCTTTGACCTTTGAGTTGCGACTCCTGTGTTTTTGGCTATAAACTCTTGCCTTATAACAACTAAATTGCCTTTCACGTATTGTCAATAAGCATTAGTTAAGGTGTCGTGAATTGCAGTAGTGCACTTATTAGAAGCAATGGGTGGAGCATGCATGTTTAAAATTTCGACACTGGAAATACTGACGGCTGATACCTAAATTGTGTGGAGCTTCTTCCCCCCCCCCCCCCCCCCCCCGAGTTAAATTGTTCTGTTGTTTTGTCCTTTAGATGATAGTCCATTTACAAGTGTTTGTAGAATGTTTGGCTTTTCGTTGTTTACATAGCGGTTCTCAATAATTTTGTAAATTTAAGTGACTTCACAAAAAACGTAAAAAAGAAAAACAAATAAGACAAAACGCGTCTAACGCTTATAAAGCAAAACTGAGGGAGTGCGGTGGCTCAGTAGGTAGAGGTGCAGGCTGCAAGCCGAGAGGTCCTCGGTTCGAATCCCACCTGCGGCAGCCGCGTTGTGTCCTTGGGCAAGACACTTCATCTCCATTGCCCACATGGGGGCACGATGACGCCGTGTACTAAGGCGTACTGCACGTCGATGGTGCGCATGTCTTCAACCAATCTAACCCTGCCTGTGCTGCAGTGCGGAGTTACGATGTTGGGGAGCTGACAGCTGCTCGTCGTTGCTCGGTGGTTGTACTCCGGCTTCCTCCACCCGTAAAACTGTCACGGTCATGATTAGCCATTGTGCATAAGTATGTGACCTTAAACCCCAGTAAATAAATAAATAAGCAAACCAGACGTTAGGACCTACATTCCGAATAATAATGATCTTAAATTATTATGTAACACCCGAATTATCAACCGCAACCTGTTTTAAAATATGCTCCAATTTATTGTCCCAGAAATGAAAACGTAAGAAATATATTGCTTATTTCAATGAGGAAATGGAATCAGTAGACTAATGACAGAGAGAAGTAAAAAATGTAATGTGTGTGTGTGTGTGAGAGAGAGAGAAAGAGAGAAGGGAAGAGAAGAGAAAGAGAGAGAAGGGGGTTCTCAGATGAACTGAAATGAAGAATAGAGTGAAGACATGAATAAAGAAACTGCGTTATTATACCACCCACTTGAAAAGTGGGAGGTATATAGTGATCACTTGGTCCGTCCGTACGTCCGTCTGTCTGTCAGTTTGTCTGTCCGTCCGTCCATTTTGCTTTAGGGGGGGTACTCATCTGCTATCCGCAACTCCTACTAAACCAGTGAACGGATTTCATTGAAACTCTCAGACCTTCTTTTACATACATTGAAGATGTGCACCTCCTATTTTGTTTTGTCATATTTTCATTTCCCATATTGAAAAATGAACTTTGTCAAACTCAATTGACATTCTGTACAGATCTGCTATCCGCAACTCCTCTTAAACCATTGAACAGATTTCATTCAAACTTTCAGACTTTCTTTTGCATACATTGCAGATGTGCACCTCCTATTTTCTTTTCACTTATTTTCGTATTTACAGTTCCCCATATTCAAAAATGGTCTTTGTCAATTCGGGTTTTAGTAGGGAGGGGTGTAGATCTGCTATCCGCTACTCCTATTAAACCATCGAACAAACTCCATTGGAACTCGCAGACCTTCTTTTACATACATTGAAGATGTGCACCTCCTATTTTTCTTTCAGATGTTTTCATATTTCGATGTCCGTCCGTCCACCCGTCCGTCCGTCCGTTATGCTTTAGGGATGTACACATCTGCTTTCCGCAACTTCTCTTAAACCAGTGAACGGATTCCATTGAAACTCTCAGACATTCTTTTACATACACTGAAGATGTGCACCTCCTATTGTCTTTTCAGATATTTTCTTTTTTACAGTTTCCCACATTGAAAAATGAACTTTGTCAAATTCAATTGACATTCTGTACAGATCTGCTATCCACAACTCCTCTTAAACCATTGAAAAGATTTCATTCAAACTTTCAGACATTCTTTTACATACATTGCAGATGTGCATCTCCTATTTTCTTTTAAGATATTTTCATATTTACAGTTCCCCATATTCAAAAATGGTCTTTGTCAATTCAGGTTTTAGTAGGGAGGGGTATAGATTTGCTATGCGCTACTCCTCTTAAACCATTGAACAAACTACATTGGAACTCTCAGACATTCTTTTACATTCACTGAAGATGTGCACCTCCTATTTTTCTTTCAGATATTTTCATATTCCGACATACGTCCGCCAGTCCGTTATGCTATAGGGCTGTTACGCTTGGGAGGGGGGGGGGGGGGGTACACATCTGCTATCCGCAACTCCTCTTAAACCAGTGAACGGATTTTATTGAAACTCTCAGACGTTCCTTTACATACATTGAAGATGTGCACCTCCTATTTTGTTTTCAGATATTTTCTTTTTTACAGTTTCCCATATTGAAAAATGAAATTTGTCAAATTCAGTTGACATTCTGTACAGATCTGCTATCCGCAACTCCTCTTAAACCATTGAACAGATTTCATTGAAACTTTCAGACATTCTTTTACATATATTGAAGATGTGCACCTCCTGTTTTGTTTTCAGATATTTTCATTTTTTGGGTTTCCCACATTTAGAAATGGGCTTTGTCAGTTCAAGCTTGCGTGTGTGTGTGTGTGGGGTGGGGGGGGGGGGGGGTGACATTTGCTATCCACGACCTCTTTTAAACTAGTGAATGGATTTCAATGAAACCTTCAAACATTGGTGTCAGTGTTTGTGCTCTCTACATTAAACACACCTTTACTGTTGTAAAATGTTTCTTGGCGGGAGTGGGTGGTATCATTTAGTGAGCAGTGCTCACAGTTTTTCTAGTTTACAATCAGTTTTTTGTACAGAATTTCTATTTGAAGGCTCTGATTTGAATAATGTTTTGAATGAATGTTTAGTAACATGGAATACATCACATATAATACAGGGGTTTTTTTCTCGTGCAGAAATTATGCAAATTAGATGAATTTTGATTTTTTCAGTGCTACTTATACACAGTAAGTGCACATTGTCAATAAGGCTCGGGCTAGAGGCTGTATTTATGAACCGATCTTCACGAAACTTCTTGGGTACCTTTGTTATCACCTTGGGACAGGAACAAGTGTTTTTGGGTGCGGTCCAAAATTCAAGATGGCTGCCGACAGCCATTTTATACTGAAATTAGTTGCAATCAGTTTTTTGTACAGAACTTCTAGGACTACATTTGTTATCATCATGGTATGGTAATGACTGCTTTGGTGCTTTGGGGCTTGGACAAAAATTCCAAATGCCTGTTGGCAGTCATATTTACGGGAATCCTGTGTATTACATTTTTTGTACAGTGCCTGTAAAGAAGATTTTTTATGTCAGTAATGTTTGCTATAAATTTATTGGATGCCTTTGTTATCACTGTGCTATGAGAACAAATATTTTTGGGTTCAGTCAGACCCACCCGGGGACTCAAAAAAGGATTTATTTAAAAATCTTTCCCCAAAACACCCGACAAACTAATGTTTCTTGAATTCAGCATCCCTAGGATGTGTATTTTCAAATGTGTTGAAGCCAAGTTCCTGTGTTAATATTTGGTGTTGTTTGGAGAGGGTAAGCACAACCTGATTTTCTATTTACAATGAGAAAAATAAAACCTCCCCACCCGTGGGAACCCTATGAGCTAAAGATAAAAAATTCAAATACCGCTATTTTAAGAAGGACTGGACAAATAATTATTAATTAGTATGAATCAACCTTAGAAGGGTTTGAATCAAACAGGCCAAAACAATTGCTAACATTTGGCTTATGGGGCGCCATGCAAGGATCCCCATTGTAACATTAACCCCATGAAGATTTCTTTTCTAGTTTAGCATCTAACTGTCACCCACCTTTACAATACTTTACCTATACATTTGTTACAGGCTACTGTCAGTATTTATGTACAGACCGTTACAATACTTTACATGTACCTTTGTTATCAGGTCATTACTTAGATGTGTGTCATTGCTGTGTCACATACTATACATGTACATGTCTTACAGAAGTTGAGCTACAGTGTCATTGACACTTTTATTTATTTATTTATTTATTTATTTATTTATTTATTTATTTATTTATTTATTTATTTATTTATCATCACGGTTTATTTATAGTTGGAAGGAATAATTAACAACTCTCCATTTTATTAGCGACTGTCTCAGGCCGCTAATAATATGGAGGGATGCTAATTATTCCTTGAGGGACGTTATAAACCGTAATGCTCAACAAAATAATTTTCAGTGTTTCTCTCAGTTGTTGGCGAATTTAACGTTAATAAACCCCCCAGAAGATGTACATAAGAAAATGTAAACGCCATTGGTAGGGTTGGAAGATGGGGTTGCAAAAAAAGGTTCATCACGGTTTATTAATAGTTTGAAAGGAATAATTAACAACTCTCCTTTTTATTAGCGACCTGTCTCGGGCCGCTAATAATATGGAGGGATGTTAATTATTCCTCGAGGCGCGTTAATAAACCGCAATGCTCTACAAAATATTGTTTATTAATAGTTTAAAAGCAATTCTTTGCAAGTCTCAATTTTATTAGTGATCAGTTTCGGCCGCCGGTTTATTATTTTAGCTCTCCATTTTATAAGTGACCAAGTACGGGTATATATTCTATATTTTTGAGAATATTTGCTGTAAATACTTCACATTGCGTTTGTTCCGCGGATTTCAGTAAATTAATAAGATATTCAATAAAAATGCAGAGAATCGTTCCGGCGGGTAACAGTTCCTGTGATTTCAATGTAAATTGAAAACACAGAGAAACACACATCTTCATCTTCAACAATCTGTTTTATTTGATGGCTCGCGGGGAGGAAAATTGGAACTATTGTCTTATGATGGTCGACAAACATTTATGTGAGGTTTGTTCAGTCACGTACAATAATGTTCATTTTTTCTGTTCCTGCATTCTTGAGATTATGTACCCATTCCCGTTCCCATTTCATGTCCCGTTCCTGAGAATATGTGCTCTCAAAGATTTCCCTTCGCATGCCCAACAGGGTACATTTATGATAGGATCCCTTTGAAACTTGATATGCTTATTTGGGGTGACCTCTCAATGGGAGCTATGGATTTTCTCCCATTTCCGACAAAAAACGTTGCCGTTGGCAACTGCCTTTGACCTTAATTTAGTTATGCATCAATCCTTTGACACGCCCTACAGGGCACATTTGCGATCGGATCGCATTGATACTTTGTATGCTTGTTTGGGGTGACCTCCAGATAGGAGCCATTGATTTTCTTCCATTTCCATCAAAAAACGTCGCCGTTCGCATCGACCTTTGAACTTAGTTTAGATATGCATAAATATATTTCTTTGGCACGATCTACTGGGCACATTTATGAGCGGATCGCTTTGAAACTTGGTATGCTTATTTGAGGTGACCTCTAGATAGGAGCTATTTATTTTCTTCCATTTCCATTAAAAAAAGTTGATGTTGGCATCGACCTTTGAACTCAGTGCAGTTAAGCATCAATATTTCCCTTTGACACACCCTACAGGGCACATTTATGATCGGATCGCTTTGAAACTTGGTATGCTTGTTTGTTCTGGCTTCTAGATGGGAGATCTCGATTTTCCTTCATTTCTGTCAAAAAACGTTGTCGTTGGCAACGACTTTTGAAATTAGTTTAGTTATGCATCAATCTATTAATTTGGCACGCTCTGCAGGGCACATGTTCTGATCGAACCGCTTTGAAACTTGGTATGCTCGTTTCGGGTGACCTCTAGATGGGAGCTGTTGATTTTCTTTCATTTCCGTCAAAAAACACGTGCCTTTGGCATCGACCGTTGACCTTTTGGATTTGTGCATCAAGTTTTCCTTTGGCACGCCCTGCAGGGTGCATTCCTGAATGAATTGCTTTGAAACTTGGTATACTTGCTTGGGGTGACCTCAAAATGGGAGTTATTGATTTTCTTTCAGTTCTGTTGAGAAACGTTGCCGCTAGCATCGATGTTTATCTTATCTGTTTCATACCATTTCCTTTGACACATTGTACATGTCTCTCTTATAATCGGATTGCTTTGAGACTTAGTATGCCTGTTTGGGTGACCTCTAGATAGGAGCTATCAATTTACTTTCATTTCCGTTGAAAAATAAACATTGCTGTTACCTTGAACTTTGTGGATCTGTGCATCAATATGTTTCTTTGGCACGCCCTGCAGGGTGTATTCAAGAATGGACCATTTTGAAACTAACTATGCTTGTTTGGGCTGTCCTCTAGATGGGAGCTTTTCATTGTTTTCCATTTTCGTCAAGAAACGTTGCCGATAGCAACGATATTCAACTTATCTGTTGGGACGTCGACAGTTTCCTTTGGTACACTGCACAGTTCGCATTTATCATCGAAGAATCACTTTCAAATTTAGTATGGTTATATTCGGGGTGACCTCTAGATGGGGGCTATCAATTGTCTTCCATTTTCGTCCAAAAAGTTGCCGTCAGCAATGACCTTCAAACTTAATGCATCTGCATTTGTCTTTGGCACGCCCTACAAGGTACATTCATAAATGAATCGCTTTGAAACTTGGTATTTTTGAGTTGGCCTCCAGCTTCTTTCATTCCCTTCAAAAAAGTTGCATTTAGCAACGACCTTCAACTTTGCCCTTTTGTGCGTCGTCAATTTCCTTTGGCACACCGCACAGGTCGCATTTATGATCCGATTGCTTTCAAACTTGGGGTGTTGTTTGGAGCAATCGTTAGATGCAAGCTGTTGATTTTCTTTCGTTTTCATCGAGAAATGTTACTGTTAGCATTGATCTTTGAACTTTGTCGTGTTTGCATAAACATTTTTCTTGGGCACACTCTGCAGGGTGCATTAATGAATGGATTGGTTTGAAACTTGGTATGCTTGTTTTGGGTGACTTCTAGATGAGAACTGTAGATTTTCTTCCCTTCCCATCAAAAAATGTTGCCATTAGCAATGACCTTCAACTTTCTCATTTTGTCTGTCGACAATTTCCTTTGGAACACCGCACAGTCCACATTTACGATTAGATCGCTTTGAAACATGTTGTGCTTGTTTGGAGCGACGTCTAGATAGGAGCTTTTGATTTCTTTCTTTTCTCTCGAAAAACGTTGCCGAATGTTGCCATTAGCTATGACCTTTTAACTCATTGCATTTGTGTAACAATTTTTTTCTTTTTTCTTTGGCAAGCCCTGCGGGGTGAATTTATGAATGGATCAGTTTGAAACTTGGTATGCATATTTTGGATGAGGTCTAGAAGTGAGCTATCGCTTTCTTCCATTTTCACCAGAAAACCGTGCTATCAGAAATGACCTTTAAAATTAAAGCAATGTGCATCAACATTTTCCTTTGGCATGCCCTTTCGAGAATGTTTATGAACGGATTGCTTTGAAACTTGGTTTGAGGTCGTCAAAAAACGTCGTAGCAACGGCCTTTAAACTTGGTGCTTTTGTGCATCAACATATTCAGTGGGCACACCCTATAGGGCTCATTTATAAATAGATTGCTTTGAAACTTGGTATGCGTGTTGGGATGACCTCTAGACGGGTGCCATTGATTTTTCTGTTCATTTCTGTTAAAATCTGTTGCTGTCAGCAAAAATCATTGAATTTAGTGCATTTTGCATCAACATTCTTTTTTGGCATGGCTTACAGGGCGCATTTATCATAGGATTGTTTTAGAACTTGGTGTGCTCTTTAGGCGAGACCTCTAGATTAGAGTTATCGGTTGCCATTCATTTCTGTGAAAAAAATTCCGCTTTAAACTTAATGCATTTGTATATCAAAATTTCCTTTAGATTGCCCTACAGTTTACATTTAAAATTGCATGGATTGCTCTTCCGTTGTTGTGCACTCACAGTGTTGTTATGTTGAAGTTCCACAAAATAACATTGGAACCATTGATCTTCAATTTTGATATTTCGCTTATAACTTACCAAGTTTGTTTGTTTGTTAGGTTGAGCTACAGCGTCATTGCCACGTCCATTGTGCACCTGGTTTAGAAATTTGTATCAAATCGAGATCAAAATAAGAGTCTTTTTATCACATGGCTCATTGAGCTCGTCCCGATGAGTCACAAGCTATGTTTTCGAGGCAAAAAATGAATTTTTTTTAGTTATTCAGGAAATGTTTTTTTGGCAAATGTCTACCACAGGATACTGTTTCCGTGGAAATAAATGAAAGATACATGTATAAATGCCACTGTTGCGATCCTTTTTAAAAATATCAATCAAAATGAATGGCTTGAGTCCCTTATGTTTGGTAAGTTGTCTACTGTGCGAATTATAATGTGATGTTTTAACCAAAAATGTGTGACGATTTGACCAAAAGTATGTTGGCGTTTTGACCAAAGGTATGTGACGTTTGACCAAAAATGTGACGTTTTGACCATTTTGAAATGTGATGTTTTGGTTGTGTGGCGTTTTGACCTGCTTCCGTCTTCTAGCTCTGTTAACTTGACGAGATCATGAAATCATTAAATTCAGAAGAAACAATAGTCTATGTAAGAGTCTGCCTTTATCCGTGGGCTTTCCAAGCTAAAAGGTCAGGCTATCCTTGGGTGGGGGCTTGGTTTACAGAGATTAGCTCTTGCTGGACATAATAAATCCCAGTTTGACATAATACATCAACATAATTCCCAGTGGGCCTGGACTCTAAGTATATTTCCTGGGTAAATTTACCACTAGACCGTTGCAATCTGTATTTACCTCTCTGAACTTGCTGGATTTTCCATTCCGCCTTCTTTTGGTGGACTGCAGCTGTACAGTGAAGCACATCACAATCTTTTGTAAAATTATGTGAGTTCTTGACACATCCACTTTCAGTTGGACAACCTGGAACATAAAGATAGCAAGGATTACACATCGCTGCGGGTCGAGTTTTTTCGCGCCCGTAAGGTTTGTAATTGTAAGAAAATGCCGATAGGATCACCGATCCAATGCCGAGTTATGACAGCACAAAAGTGGGTTTAATCATTATCAACTTATCGTCCGGTAACCAATTGTTTACAAATTACTTTGTGAAGGGTCGCTGTGACCTTGACCTTTGACCTAGTGATTCCAAAATAAATAGGGCTCTTTCTGGCACCAATGACAACCTACCTATGAAGTTTCATCAATGTGGGTGGAACCAGTGTTAAATTATCATCTGGAAACCAATTGTTTACGATTTATTATGTTCAAGGTCACTGTGACCTTGACCTTTCCTAACCCAAAATGAATAGGGGGTCTTCCACTCACCTAGGCCAACCTTCCTTTGAAGTGTCATGAATGTGGGTCAAACCATTACCAAGTTATCATCCGGAAACCAGTTGTTTACGATTTACTATGTTGACGGTCACTGTGACCTTGATTTTTCACGTAGCGAGTCCAAAATAAGTAAGGTTCTTTCTCTCACTGATACCAACTTACCTATGAAGTATCACGAACGTGGGTCGAACCATTATCAAGTTATCATCTGAAAACAAATTGTTTTGATTTACTATATATTCCGGTCATTGTGACCTCGACCTTTGACCTAGTGAATCCAAAATAAATAAGGTTCTTCCTCTCACGAAGGCCAATCTACATATGACGTTTCATGAATATGGGTTGAACCATAGTCAAGTTATCATCCAGAAACCAATTGTTTATGGTTTACCATGTTCAAGGTCACTGTGACCTTGACTGTTGACCTAGCGAGCCCAAAATAAACAGGTTTCTTCCCCTCACAGATGCCAACCTACCTATGAAGTTTCATGAACGTGGGTCGAACTATTATCAAGTTATCGTCCGGAAACCAATTGTTTAAGAAACCGCCCGACATTCATTAAACTATAAGTCGAGTTTGACCTCGTCACAAGTCGACTAAAAATCAAGTCCATTGATATTTGTTCAAGTTATCAAGCTGGCGACAGGTAAAACCTAAGTAATTAAGGTCCATAACTCCGCTCAGTATGGCCAAGTTTCAAAGTTTTCAAACTCGTTCAAGACATTGCTAACTGGTGGAGTGCTGGAAGCCTATATTTGGGCTTTATACTGAAGTGCAGGTACTGCAACATGAAAGCATCATACTCGGTGGATGTACTTTGTATTATCCCGAACGCCACATTATTTAGTCTGTGAGGATTTGCCTTGTTACAATTGATGGGGGAGTGCTTGTTGGCACTGTCTCACAAATTGCAACAAGGCAAAGACATGTCAACAAATTTTGATGACCAAAAATAATTTAGCTCTCTACCAGTTAAGAAAGTCTCATATACCAAATATTGACCAAATCCATTGATATTTGTTGAATGTATCGTGCTAACGAGCGGAAAACAGGTAAAAAGTTACTAATTTAGGGGGCCATAACTCCCCTCAGTATGACTTAACTGCATCAGGGTATAAGTCGTTCAAGACATTGTTAAGAAAGTCTCACATATCAAATATTGATCAAATCCACTGATATTTGTTGATGTTATCTCGCTAACGAGAAACGTGCCGCTCGCTTGAGCGCCCCTCCACACCGCCTTCCTGCGCATCAACTTCATCAAACTCTAGGTCGAGTTTCAGAATAAACGCGCAAACAAAAAATACTTCAAAATTTCCCCGGTTTAAACCTTAAGTCCCCATACAGCCACAAACTGTCCCTTTTATATTGCTCAGAAAAGGTTTTCCCATGAGTATTCTTGGAACTCGAATGGTAGGATGCATTTATCTGGAAAGTGTATTTACATCATTGTTGACTGCCTGTACAATAATGTAGAGAAACTGTTAAGCCAACAGCAGCTATATATATGTTTTTACGTATTCATTAACCCTTTGAATGGAGCGACCCTTTTTCCTGCCTAGGGGTATGATACGTCATCATTTCATAACGTATTCTGTTGCTAAGTAAATGTGTATGGTAAACCAATCGATAATTAATTAAAATATTAATTGTTCTATCCCCAAATAATGAGTATGGACACTTCTAATTCTTGCTATTGAACTGACTCGGAAGATCCTACCAGAGATCAAAGGGTTAACGTAAAATTAATCTGAGGACTTGAGGGTTAAATATCTAGTTGTGATATCTACTCCGAGCAAGATTTATGACCAAGACAAAAATAGAAAATTGTTTCCATCACAGACACTTTCTGAAATGGAAACAACTGTTCAACTGGAACATAATCATCATCCAAGATTTTACAAAGACACCAGATTGGTACAAAGGACAAGAATATTATCATTTAGTTTTACAAGACACCACAGTTAAGTATTTATACCATCACTACTTGTGCAGAGGCATATTTCAAGACAACAGGAATGTGGGATGAAGAGGTCCTTAATGGCTAATGTACAGCCCTTACTAGTTATGGACTATTCTAAAAAAAATTACAATCTATTGTACAATGAACATTTCCAAATCCCCTGTTTAAAACCTAACTTTTAGTCATTTGTGGAACTAACAGGAACACACCCAAAATGCACTTCCTCTTTTCTCCAAAATGAACGAGTCCAGTTGACTGATCTTTCCGTGGATACTCTGGGCAGCGGTGTAATGTTTTACATGTGGACACTCACCCTCAAGCATTAGTTACTGGACCATATTATACCAGTGAAGCAGAACTTGTCTAGCACAGTAGCCAAACATTGCTCCATATCATAGGGGCGTGGCAACAGGAGAATGGGGGTGGGGGAGGGATCACAAATCCCTGCCAATATTTCAATAGTTAGGCACTTCAAGCCTCATACCAACAACACTTGGAAATTTCATAATCAACCTAAGATATCGTTGCATTTTATTTGTTTCTGAACCCGTTTCCAAACAAAAATTATTGGTCTTTAAATAAAATTTCTTGGGTGTTTCTAACTGGATTCAACATTTTTAACTCTAGAAACCAAATGGCAAATTCAGTATAGTCGCCATGACTGGTCATAATCCACGCATGGTCAGTGAAGTCCACACGTACGTTTACCAGGTAATAAAATTTATCAGGGACATTTTAATTAATGAAACATCGGGTTGTACCCGGTGCTTCATTAATTATATTTTTGATGCTTATTCCCACAATCAGTGTTTGAAATCTAATATTACTGCATCCGTGGAAATTCTGCCAACTCTGTGGAAAGTGATCAGTCTACGGTGGCCGTACTTCATTTCGATTTCAAGGAGGAAGGGTGTATCCAGATTTCTTAAACAGTTTTAAATTCACAAATAGTAGTTGCAAAGTTCTCGCTCGATGGGGTGGGGGGAGGGGTATAAATAGTTTTCTCAAATGTTGAATATTTGGCAGACCATAGGATACAGCGGTTGAAAGTTTAGGGGGGGGGGGGGGGGGTCACCCCACAACCCAAGACCCTCTATCCATGTCCCCGGTTATTCCTCGGGGAGGTAGGGTGGTGTTAAGTGTTTGACTACAAAGGAGTTCATACCATATTTTTGTTCCAATAGCATTAAAACAATAGATGTTGATAGTCATCTTAAGATAAAACACATGTGAACAAACAAACACGCTGAACACCTGTAGATAATACATTTTTCTAGCTAACACCAAACATCCTAACATGTGTTACAAAGGTCCTAAGTCGATATGTACCACAACCTATATGTACCAGTCGATATGTACCACATGGAAGGTCGATATGTACCACTTGAAATGTGGATATGTACCACTTGAAATGTGGATTATTTTGATAAATATGCAGGTATTCTCACCAGTTCACCTCACTATGAATAACCCTTGTTCTGAGTGCAGTTCGGGAGTAAGGCCTCGCCAAGATGCCTTGGAATGTGATGTGTGTAATAGATGGCGACACTAGGATGAATAGAGTAACTTATAGAAAGATGATGAAAGATCAACGAGATGGGATCATTGTCAATTGGTCCTGTCCTGACTGTTCAGGGCCATTAACCACAGAAACTGACATGGATAAGGAAGAAACCACAGCGGAAGCAGCAGCATCCTTCATTGCATCGCTACCTGTTGCCTCTGTAAATGCTGAAATGGAGCAATATCTTGAGGAAGAGGAAATTCCTTCAACCACAGCGGAAGATGGTCATGTGACATACAATATAATGAAAAATGGCACAAAAAAGGGTGGAGACCTGTTGGCAGACAGCAATGGTTATACATATACAATTAAGCGTCAAACAAACGCGGGCACCACTTGGATTTGTAGTAGTAGGGGGAGGAAATGTTATGCTACGGCCATGCAGTCATTCGTCTTTTCTCGTGGCGTCCGAAGTCACACACACCCTGGAAACCCAGGTGCTTTATTACTAAACTCTGCAAGAGCTATTGTTAAAGAGACAGCTAAAAATGATTTGTATGCGTCATGGGGTGTCATTGCAAAACAAGCCCTAGAATCTCTTCCAATGGAAGACGTTCCACTCCCAAGATTAAATCAGCTTGCACGGTCAGCTAATAGGGATAGAGAACAACTTCGACCAGCACACCCAAAAGATTTAAACTTCAAATGGATGAGCAGAACATTCCACCTGGTTTTTGTCAGCAAGATATTCAACTAAATGGCCAACGCCACATTATACTAGCTACAGAGTTACAATTGAAACACTTAGGCAACTCCAAAGTATGGTTTATGGACGGAACTTTCAAAGTTGTGCGTGAACACTTTGTTCAGTTATTTAGTGTCCACAGTTTGTAAAAAAGTGGTGGAACTTTAAAACAGGTCCCATTCTGTTATGATTATATGTCGCGCCGCAAGACCAAGGACTATAAGGCTGTCACGGAAGCAATATTGAACTTAGTGCCACAGAGAAAAGTTAAGGAATGTGTTTTAGACTTTGAAAAAGCGACATGGGCAGCTTTACGTGATGTTTTACCAACAGTGGCCATTCATGGCTGTTGGTTCCATTGGAGCCAGGCCGTTTGTCGAAAGGTTAAGGAATTAGGACTGCAATATGTTTACGTTAAACAATTACCTATTCGGGACTATATTAGACAGTTAATGGCATTGCCACATTTGCCTCACAACCATAGAGTGGAATCTTTTGATGCATTGAAGGACAGATGTCCACCATCGTCAGAAAAACTGAATAAACTTGTGAGATATTTAGAAAAAACATGGATGAAATCAGACAAGTGTCCACCTCAGTCTTGCTCTACATTTAGACGACCTATTAGGACCAATAATGATGCTGAGGGGCGGCATTATGCCATAAATAATGTTGCAAAAACTTTTTTATTGTTGCTCCCTGTATGTATAGAAAAAACACACAGAAAACAACAATAAAAAATTACCAAACATAGTTTGAATTCGGAAAAAAAATTAGTCTGGAAAAGTTTGTTAATTTCAAAGAAGAGATCAACGTAAAACCACCAAGAAAATTCCTGTCCCAGTTCGCCAGTAACAAAAAAAACTTTCTAAGTGCTTTTTTCCCGATTTCATAGTATGTTCGGTAATTTTTTATTGTTGCTCCCTGTGTGTATAGAACCTGGAAAAAACACACAGAAAACAACAATAAAAAATTACCAAACATAGTTTGAAATCGGAAAAAAATCAGTCTGGAAAAGTTTGTTAATTTCAAAGAAGAGGTCAACGTAAAACACCAAGAAATTCCTGTCCCAGTCCGCCAGTAACAAAAAAACTTCCAAAGTGCTTTTTTCCCGATTCCATAGTATGTTCTGTAAAAAAATATTTCCCTCTCTTTGTTTTTAACATGTGTAACAAAAAGTATTACAGAGTATATATATATGTGTTTTTGTCTTATCTTTTCGGATTATATCCCATCCTAACGGGCGTACCATCCCATAGATTACAGTTCGGAATTTTGGTTCAAGTCTGGACAAGTCGATACCCCAAACCCATCCCGAAAGTTGGAGGGAAAAGTCCTCGCAATATGGCGGTACAAATCGACTTCTGGGTGGTACATATCGACTTTTTGTGTGGTACATATCGACTTTCTGAGTGGTACATATCGACCGACGAGTGGTACATATCGACCGTGGTACATATCGACCGTGGTACACATCGACCATACCCCGTTACAAATTAGCATGCTCTCAACATAATGATAAATGGCATCGCAGTTGGCCCCTGCGAATATTCGATCGTTTGAGTCGAAATCGAGTCGATCAACGAATGCGAGTCGAAAATAAAAAAAATTACGAATATAAAAATCGAATATGAAAAAAAACCTTATTAATAAATGTCTCGGTATACGTATATTCGTATATTTAATACTGACTAAATTGTCAGAACACTGCGAGGAACTGAACGCGAACAGCAAGCACACATCGTGCACATGGAACTTACAGAGTATTATCAGTGTCATTTGGAATCACGCGTGTCGCGTGATTTCAAATGGTATCGATAATACACTCATATTTTACAGGGGGATAAAGCCACACCTACATACGCGTGTAATACATGTAAGACTTCATACAAAATCTTTAGTGAGAAGCATCCATCGCTTCATGATAAGGCAAGATCGAACAATTCCAAGCTTGAAGTAGAGAAGGGAGCAAAGCAATCACAGGTACATACATATTCTTCGTCTCCTTTTCAACCATGCGTTCAAGTGTGCTGCAATGTTAATGCACGAACTGGTAAATGTTTGCATGAATATGTGGGTAAATCATCAGTACAATGTCAAAACAATCCTAATGTGCCTATTTTAGACTGCAAATATCGCGTACGAAACCGCACTGGGACACCTGGTTTCGGCTAACTTGGTTCGAATTGGAAGTTCGCTCGACTCGAACATTTTTTGGCAAGTTCGAGTCGAAAGTCGAGTCGAAATAAATCCCCATTCGCAGATATAAAGTGTGAAAGAGAGAGAAAATAACTGAAACTGAAAAAGAGTGACAAAAAAAACTTAAGAACATACATTACAGATAGTGCAAGAGAGACGTATCGCTTATTTATATATTTCTTAAAAGAATAACCCTGTTATGTTCCCATGCCCTACAGACAACGAACCATTCACCTATTTATTTATTTATTTATTTATTTATTTATTTATTTTTATTTATTTATTTATTTATTTATTTATTTATTTATTTATTTATTTATTTTTGGCGTCTAAGGTCACACAGTTATGCACAGTGGCTAATCGTGACCGTAACAGTTTTACGGGTTTAGGAAGCCGGAGGTGTACCCAGAGAAAACCACAGAGCAATGACGAGTAACTGTCAGCTTCTCATCAACATTCTAACTCTGTTATAATTCTGTTCAAGCTCCGCTCAAGCAGGGTTACAGGGGTTGAACCATCGACGTGCAGTACGCCTTAGTACACGGCGTCATCGTGCCCCCATGTAGGCAACCGGGATAAAGTGCCTTGCCCAAGGATACAACGCGGGTCGTCCTGGACGGGGAACCATTTACTTTACATCTAATACAAATTAGTTTTAATTGCATATAGGTTATCGTGTAGACTCTTGTCAACTGAATAAAGAATCGTATGATTTATCAAAGAATTATTCCAACAACGACAATTTATTCTTTACATTGGCAGACCTTTTAAAATTCAGCATATAATTTATTGTGATGAATTGACGGTAACATGGTCTGAGGTTTGCGGCTCGGAGCTTATGTTCAACCGAGAGGCGAAGCGTCGAGGTCAAACATACGCCCCGAGCCGCAAACCTCAGACCATGTTACCGTCAACTCATCACAATAACGTATATGTTCCAACAGTGGCGTAGACAGCTTTTCGCTGGCGGAGGGGCAAGCTCAAAATTTTCCGACAGACCGAAAATTTTCCGACAGGGTAACAACAACAAAAACCCAAACAAACCGAAAGAATCTGTTGTTTACTGCAAATGTACTGAAAATTATTTTTTTCACCAAAAAGTTACCCAAAATGGCATGTTTTTATCCCCAAAGCCAGCATTTAATGTTATTAGGCATAAATTCGCCTAAAAATGGTCCCAAAAAATTTCCGACAAAACTTCTGGTGAGAGGGGGGGGGGGGGGGGGCTCCGCCCCCGTCCCCCCCCCCCCCCCCCATTTATCTACGCCACTCTGTTCCACTAAGCCCAAAACCTACATCGTGAAACGCGAGAGGTTTATTTACTAAACTTATGATCGTTAAAAGTTGCATTGTTCTTTCCAACTTTTAGCGATCACAGTTTTAGTAAATAAACCTCTCGTGTACCCCCACCACTGGATAAATTATCAATAAACTAATTCCATCTCAATTCAAATCGAAAATCGGTTTGTAGTTTAAACAACACTTCATCCGGAACACAGTTTGTTGCACGTGTGATAAATCCAGAAAAATGAAGCGGCTTGCTAGTCACTCCATTGATGAAGCAGTTACGAAACGGGCGACGTCATTTCAAATATTTCGCATTGTGGCGTTAGACGGTAACATTTGTCACTAGAACATAAAACATAAAAGAACTGCGCCAGCTCTCATCCAATCAGAGGGAAAGGATTTTACTCTTATTGGAACATATTATATCTTGTTTGAAAGAACTACATGAGCTCTATGAAACAAGGTATAACAAAATAAATACAACATCAACAGTGACTAAATTCTTGTTAACTGAATACAGCTGACTACTAAAGGAATATTTTAGCTGCAAAGTAACGATTCAATTAACAGATTTCCGCTGTGCAATGTGTGTGTGTATTCGTTGGACAGGAAAAGTTGTAATCTTACCTGCTTCGATAGGAAGAAGATTAAATCTTCCTCTATGTTGTTGGCATTGGTATAACACACAATTTTCTGTCTGAGTGGAACTTGGTGGGATACAGTCGCCCTTAAAATCCTTACATCCTGTGATCGAAAACAAATGAATGACATAAATTTGAAAGTAGTACAAATATATTTAACATGAACCTGGGTAAAGCTGAAGAATAGGGCACTCTATTTTCAGAATGTCATGTCTCCTGAACATCTTTAGCTTAACTTGACAAAGTCAAGATAAGCTATTGCCATCACGCGTACGGGAGCGAGTCCTTTAGCACAGGCCACACCACGTAGTTCTCGTCTGATCGCCACGAAATTTCATATGCTGGTTTGAGGTCATGTTAAGATTCGAACGTCCCATTTTAGTCGTGATCGGTCAACCATGATGGCAGCCCGGGCCTAAAACCGGAAACATTTAGCACAGTCTGGGGTCGTATTTATGAAGGGATTTCATGGAAACTTGGTAGGATGACTCTGTATAATGTCTGCATGAGAACGCCCCTTTTGGTCATGATCTGTCAACCGCAACGGCTGCCCAAGCCCGAAACCGAAATATTTTAGCACAGCCTACAGGTCGTATTCAATATGGAGGGATTCCATTGTAACTTGGTAGAATGACTCCGTGTGCTATCTAGATGAGAACTGCCCCATTTGGTCACGATATGTCAATCGTGACGGCTGCCCGAGCCCAAAACCCGAAAACCTTTAGCACAATCTACCGGTCGTATTCATGGAGGGATTTCATTGTAGCTTGGCAGGATGACTCAATTTAATGTCTAAATGAGAACGTCCCCTTTTGGTTGTAATCTGTCAACCGCGACGGCTACAGGGGCCCAAAGTCCGAAAACCTTTTGCACACTCTACAGGTGGTATTTATGAAGGGGGTTTCAGTGTAACTTGGTAGGATGACTCCAGATAATGTCTAGATGAGAACTGCCCCATTTGTTCTCGATCTGTCAACCGTGACGGCTGCCCGAGCCCCAAAACCCGAAAACTTTTAGCACAGTCTACCGGTCGGATTTATGGAGGGATTTCATTGCAGCTTGGTAGGATGACTCAATATAATGTCTAAATGAGAACGTCCCCTTTTGATCGCAATCGGTCAAACGCGACAGCTACAGATGCCCAAAGTCCGAAAACCTTTAGCACAGTCTACAGACCGTGCCGTATTTATGAAGGGATTTCATTGTAACTTGATAGGGTGACTCGTTTTGGAATAATTTTACTGTAACTTGGTAGCAATGGTTGACATACATTAACTGTGAGGGCAACATACATTAACTGTGATGACCACACACATTAACTGTGAGGGCCACATTACCACCCCCCCCCCCCTCAATTCTTTAGTATAGTCTACACCTCAAATTATTTTAATTGAAAACATAGCAAACAGGAAAAAGAAATTAACATATTCTCAATTATCACATTTCTTGTCATATTTCATAATCCTTTCATAAACATTGAACGTTATCCCCTTCATCAAACACAACACACAGTCAAGTTAAGCTACAGTGTCAATGACACTTTCATTTCATTCTTCACTACTCGGTATCATATTTTTGATAAATTTAGTGAAAAAATTGGATAGGTAAACTCGGATCTCAGTGTACATATGTTCAGTTCATAACAATACATTGAATTAACTTTAAATAAATTTATGTTATTTATTAAAACTTCTGTGACAGTTTTATCGATTTTGTTAGGTTAGTCCTATAAACATTTTTTTATCAAAGGGACCATTTTAGTGATCATTTGTAGGGCAAAGGGACCATTTTAGTGATCATTTGTAGGGCAAAGAGACCGTTTCAGTGATCATTTGTAGGGCAAAGAGACCATTTTAGTTATCATATGGAGGGCAAAGGGACCATTATAGTGATCATTTGTAGGGCAAAGAGACGAGACCATTTTTAGGGGAAAATGGTCTCTAAATGTTCTTTAAAACCGATGTACTCATATGTAAAACTGATACGTACCAGTTTAAAACCGATGTGCACATATGTAAAACCGATGTGCATATATGTAAAACCGATGTGCACATATGTAAAACCGATGTGCACATGTAAAACTGATGTGCAAATATGTAAAACCGATGTGCACATATGTAAAACCGATGGAAACGATGTAAAACCGATGTGCACATATGTAAAACCGATGTGTACATATGTAAAACCGATGTAAACCGATGAAAACCGATGTAAACCGATAAAAACCGATAAAAACTGATGTGCACGTATGTAAAACCGATGTGCACGTATGTAAAACCGATGAAAACCGATGTAAAACCAATGAAAACCGATGTAAAACCGATGTGCACATATGTAAAACCGATGAAAACCAATCTAAAAGCGTTGTGCATGTATGTAAAACAGATGAAAACCGATGGAAACCTGATGTGCACATATGTAAAACTGATGTGCACATATGTAAAACTGATGTACACATCCGCCTATTTGAGGATACTCTCCACTGTCTTATAAATTGTGATGTCCACCCAGTTCTCTTTTGTTCTCAGAGTGTTCAACGAGAGAAGACATGCCGAGCCACAACTGTAAATTTTGTAGGAAAGCATTCTCAAGAACCTTCACACGCAAATGACACGAAGATGGTTACTGCCTCAAGAGGTTTGTAATGATGGGTGAAGACATTCAGTCAAACGAAGACTATAACTTGTCTGATTCTAACGAGAGCACATACTCAGAGTCAAACGAAGATTATAACTCGTCTGATTTTAACGAGAGCACATATTCAGAGTCAGACGATAGGGATACAACCACTGAAGATGACGAAACGAGCATAATAGACACTTTAATCATAAGAGCATATGAAGATAATGCAGCTAAATTTCAGAGATTGAAAGTGTCGTACGAAGAAAATGGCTTGCCCAGAGACAAGGTCGCCAAAGCGGCCGAGGAATCTCTTAGAGACAGGGTGAGAGCTTCCCTCTGTAAGAAATTAATTAAGGCAATGAGTCGAGTAAGACACTTCAGCCAACATCCGGTCTATGGAAAAATTAGAAAAACTGTTCAGCGATTTCGAGATGAGGAAGGTTACGGAATGAACGAAGCTTAAAAATTCGCAACTGAGAAACGAATATACCGTTTTGATCCATTATTAAGAAAATACACGTTTTTGGATGTGCAGACAGCTTTAGATGATAACTAGAGAAAGTACAGAAAAAACGACAACAACAAAAACTGCCCTTTTTCAGGACCAAAAGACAGTTACATTTAATTATGTTTTTTTTGTATGATTACCAGTAAAATTATTGTAAAACTACTTATTGTTGTAAAAATTATTTATGGTGAAATTGTAAAATCACTTGTAAAAACTGATTGCAAATCCATTTTAATTGATTGTAAAACCATTTTCCGCTTTGTAAAAATTACTTGTAGAATTGTAAATCTGACTGCAAATCCATTTTGACTACTGTAAAACCAAATAAATTATTTTGTAAAAACTGATTGTATGTGAAAATAAAAACTGAATAGACAGAAAAGTTTAGAGTTGTTCATTCCGTGTCGGCTTTAGCCACAAAACCGGCGTTAGGTAACTCTAAACCCAACAGGAAGAAAACTGATTATGCTTTGTATAACAGATTAATACTCTGTTCTTCTTGTCCAGATATGCTCTCGACAACGTTTGATAAAGCCAAGTCAAGATAATTTTGTCAATAAAGGTTACACCAATGAAGATAAACCTTCAGACACAGTTTATTTACAACGCAATGGTAAGAGGATTAACTCAAGACCCTTTATGATTGTTAATAACGTTTACTGATAAACGTTTACACACACAGATGTATTTGAAACAGGTGGGAGGGGAAAGCCTCCCCATTCTGTGTTAGATGAGGGAAGCCATGTTTAACTTTAAATTAAAACTTCAATTTTTTAATTAAAGTTTATGTAATCTAATATTTTGTTGGCGTGTGACATGAAAAGTACTGACTGGTTTCCCCAAACATATTAAAAACTAAGAGCACAAAGCGCCCATGCCTTTTTGGGCGCCCATTACCCCTCCCCGTACCCAAGTCCGTTAGTCCCCCATCTCCCCTCCATTTCCCAAATCAGTGACCGCTATGTTGTATTCTTTTGCGTGAGTGCATCTCTAAAAGATGTATGGGCCGCCATCTTGTTGACGTCATGCATATCATGGGTACCGCCCTTATTGCGCATGCCCAATATGGGCGCAGCCATCTTGTTGACGTCATACATATCATGGGCACCACCATCTTGAAAAGAGTTATTGCGCATGCTCAAAAAGGGCGCAGCCATCTTGTTGACGTCAGGCGCATTAACGACGCCGCCGCCGCCGCCATCTTTGGCACGGAGAGGAGTGAGGGTGGCCTAACGGTTTTGGGTACGCAGGAGGGACTAACTGGCTTTGGTCGCGGGGAGGGCCTAACGGGCTTTAGGCACGAAGGAGGGCCCAACTGGCTTTGGGCACATGGAGGGTAAAGAGGGCCTAACGGGCTTGGGCACAAGGAGGGGTGAGGGGAGCCTAAAAATGCCTGGGCGTTTCGGACGGGGGTCATTGCGCGGGGTCATTGACCTCGAGGTCCCCCAATGCTAGGGTGAAAAGGCCATCTCCTACTACTCACCTACAACTAAATGCACGTCACCTTTTTGTATGTTTCGAGAGACTCCGTAATTATTTTACTCTTTTAAGTTTTCAACCCTCGGTTTCTGAATAAGATCGTGCAACTTGGTACTTTTAGCAAATGGATGAGTTCATTTTGCATTTTGGGGTGGCGGTAATAATTTAATCCTACAACCATATTTGGATGAGGATTAAATTATTACCGATCCTCGTTATTCATTTGTACTCATTTCTCAGAGAGGACCCTTTTACCAAAAAAATATTACGCTGGCTGGTTTATTATGTGGTCACAACTATTCCTGTCGCGCGCGGGTTGCTTGAATCATCCGAAAGTGCGTCTCTTGCGTATTCATCCTCCTGTGCTATTTATCTGCATCTGTTGCCTTGATCGGCATCCTTCAAATAGCTGAAGATTTCACTGTGGTTCAAACTGCAAGGCACAGGAGATAACGCGATTTCCAATAAGTACAAACTGATAAAAAAATGACAGAATTTAGTAGTTGGACGCCGGGACTCTCAAGGCACCAAGTGAGTCGACTTGGACGATGCCTGGAGGCAAAGAATTCCAGTCAGGTAAAGTACGTGGGAAAATTACATCTTGTGGGCACCTGTTCGGGAGCATAGCACTTAGTATGATCTGGGGTATGACAGTGTGAGTTTCTACCCAGTCGTCTAGGTGGTACAAGACGTCTTTCTTTATTCCTGGCAACAACCTCTCCATCTTTAACCCCTTGAACCCCAGCGGTCGCTTTTCCGGCTGTTCAGTAAATGTGTGGGGTAGACCAATCAATATTTTCAACGTGCAGCCCTGAGGCTGCACGTTGAAAATATTGATTGGTCTTCCCCAAATAATGAATATGGACTCTTCTGATTGCTACTATTGAACAGGCATGGAAGATATCACTAGAGTCCAAAGGGGTCAAATATTCCTAGTTTCCTTCGCTGCTGTTGTGATCGCACGTGTCTGATCATGACTGCAACACAAAAAGTGTTTCTATGCCGACTGGTGGTAAACCTGGCAGGTCTTCTCTTGTTCTAGCCTATTGAGGTTTTCCTGGGTATAAGGGCGCAAAACAGTTGACGAATATTCAATCTGTGGTCTTATATTTACAAGCCCGATATATGCCTGAGATTTAATCCCCGTGGATGATCTTTTCATGTTCCTGCGCAGAAAGCCGAAACTCCAAGCAGTGTTGTCTCCCCTCGCTACCCTCGATACATGGGCTGCACCAATGCCGAAGGTTGTTCAATCTGCAAGACCCTCCATCGTGTGGTATGGGTTCATCAGTCTACAGTGACCACATTTTAAATTGCTCTGATTTTTTTCAAACATCCTTCTCGAATCAATGAGAAATCGAAGAAACTGAAATAAATACAGTCCGCGCATGAAGATACCGTAAAAAAATTTAAAAAAAAAACCCCAAAAAACAAAAACACGCGTTATTTCTTTCATAATCAGCATGGAGTTAGTCGAAATACTGCATGTGTAATTTAAACACGTATATTTTGTTGAAAGAAAGACAAGCGGTGGTTGTTTGGAATAGTGATAATGTTCGTGGTGAAGTGTATATAAGTGAGATATGGAAACAAGTATTGTATGCTATATTTTTCGCTCACTATTATTTATTTATTTGTTTTTTGTGGTTTAACGTCACTTTCGACAGCCAGAGTCACCTTGTGTTTTACGGAGAGTTTTACGGGTGGAGTAGAGAGAACCATCGAGCAACGACGAGCAAATGTCAGACTACCTAACGTAATAACTCCACACAAGCAGGATTAGCAGCGATTGAAGTCAACCATCGACGTGCAGTACGCCTTAGTACACACAGCCACCGTGCCCCACGTGGGCTTCGCTCACTATATGTATTTGAATAAAATGTTCGGTGAGTCTAATTCCACATAGAACTACAGAGAAAAGCATTATGCATATAACTTTACTGAGTCAAAAAAGAAAGTATAATAAACTTTGAGGAGCAATTTTATTTTAGTATTATCGACTTTAATCCCAAACAAATTATTGTAAATTCATATTTCGAGACTAGCTGAATGAATTTGCATAATTTTATGTTCTTACTGCTGCCAGCGTCACGTCAGGACGTCGCAATTCAGACATGTGGTGAAATGAAAAGTTAACACATGCTGTCAATAGCATGTGTGTCCACCGTTTGACCCTTGGATGACAAGACATCGACGGCGCATGGACCTGATAAGTCTCTGGATGTCACCCTATGGTATTGCGTCCCACTCCTGCCTTAGAACATTACGTAAATTGCCTAACGTCTGAAGATCATGAAGTCGTACCCGACGGTCCAATTGATCCCAAAGATGCTTGATTGGCGACAAATCTGGCGAAAGTGGGGACCAGGGAAGAAGTTCGATGCTCTGCTCCTCAAGAAAGTCACGACAGATACGCGCCACGGGACATCTGGCATTGCCTTGCTGGAATAACTGCAATCCGACGTTAGCGTTGAACAACGGGACAACAACAGCGTTAAGAATTTCGTCCCTATATCGCTGTCCATTCAGATTACCATCGATGAAGATCAACTGCGTTCGATGGAGCAAGGAAATTCCTGCCCAAACCATTACACTACCCCCGCCGAAACGGTCGCATTCCCGCACGCAAGCATCAGAAAACCGTTCTCCTCGTCGGCGATACACTCTTGCCCTACCATCAGCGCACCATAGACAAAATCGTGATTCATCACTAAAAAGAACTGTGCTCCAACGCTGCTGAGTCCAGCGAACACGCTGACGTACCATTCCATTCTGATGGTACGATGGCGCTGGTTAAGGATTGGCCCCTGGTATGGACGCCTACTTCGGATGCCGTGTTCAGCGAGTCTGTTGTGGACAGTTTGTGCACTGATTCTACTGTTAGTTCTACCAGGAGTAATTGCTGCTGCCCTCGTCGCCGGAAGGAAGCGATCCCGCAAGTGAGACGTCCTGATGTGTCAGTCTTGTGCAAGGGTCGTAACTCTTGGTCGACCTGAACGCGGTCGGTCGGCAGTAGATCCAGTGGTTCTATACCTTTCCATGAGACGGTAAATGGTGGCCACAGTGACTCCGAACTCAGAAGCGAGCTCATCTGGAGGTAACCCAGCATCATGCATACGAATGCACGCAACCTCTGATTTCCGGTTAACATTGGCATTTTTAAAAATGTTGAAAGACAAATACTCGGTGTTTTCTCAATAACCCAGGCTCTGTAGCACAACATAACACAAAGAAAATCGTCGGTCACCCATTTGACATTTTCGGGTAGCAAGTGCTATTTTGAAATCCGTAGCAAAATTGTATACGGTTGACAACAACAACATGCCATTAAACTCTTTGCACGACTTCTTGTCCACAAACATGCAACATTAGGCCTATTATATTTCATCCTTTTTGCTATTTTTGCACATTTGTTTCTGTTATACTTTCTTTTTTGACTCAGTATATATTGATCCATGCACAACCACTTTGATACCGAAATCAGCACATAGAACTACTTAGATGCCACACTGAACTTACAGGTTGCAGAACAAACCCCACTGCAGACCAAGACCTCTCAGGACAAAACCCTTTATGGTCAAAACTAAAAGATGGACAAATCTCACAGTCTATGTTTTTATTATTTAATTCAAATCTTTTTCAGTTACTTTTAATTATTTCACTTTTTCATTTATTTGTTTCTCTATTACTATTACTTTTTATTGCAATATGCCGGTAATATTAATTTATTTTGTGCGTGTGTTGAATGGGGGAGGGGGGGGGATGAAATTATAGAATCTACAATGCAATTTTCGCGCATTTCGACACGTGGATTTCTAAATTGCCGCCTCAGTGCCGTAGGGAAAATTTTCAATCGGATCGTTGAATTTGTCTGTATTTGTGATCACAATGCGGGCGCTGTGAGTTTAAGTAAGTACCATGTTTTTCTGTATATTTCTATGTAGTTCTATACAATGTCTATTTGGTTTTATGTGGTTTTATGTAGTTCTATATAGTTCTATGTGGTTCTGTCCAATTCTATGCAATAAATGGACACACCCTCCATTTTGAAAATGAAACGAAAAACATTGTAGTCATGGGCCTCCCCCTCCCAAAGACACAACCGCATTACTCTATTGGGAAGTACACCTGGAAGAATGTTGGTATTGATTCATTTATCCAAGCATAGAAATATTTTGATGATGAAGAATAGTTTATGTTTGTAAAATTCATCTTACTTTCTCTTCCTAAACTTCAGGGGTGGACCTGTAGCAAGCGACGTTTATAATATACATATACAGTACGTGGAGAGTGGATTGTAACTAAATCACCCAGGACTGGAGGTATCACCTAAAGTATCACTTTCAAATTCTGTACATGTGGACAAAAAAACACAAGCAATGTTTCAGCCAATGGACCTTCGGGTAAAACCCAGAGGTCCATTGGCTGGAACTTTGCTAATGTTTGCTATGCTTTGCAACAGATTTGCAATTATGACTTGGGTGGAATCTCCACTCTGTCGGTGATTTAGTGATAATACACTCTTCACGTACTGTATATGCAAATTGTATGTACAAATCCCAGAAACTTTTTCCTTCTGAACATTTAATGGAAAGCTGTCTGGAAGTTTTTGCGATGTTACAGTCTCATATTCACTCCAAGAAATTGTACTAGTCTTTTTGTCAGACAATGTAATTTGTACCTGTCAAACATGCAAATGGAGCCCATCAATTTAGACTGTTACCACAGCATGCATGTACTGCCGTTAATGCTATAGCTGTGCAAATCAACCCTCCTAATGCAACTGGGGCCACTATATCCACACAAATAATCAAAAAACCGACTCCACAACGCCGAACTATGTGGACGAAAACCCATAGTTCGTGTTCATCTGCAAGGAGGATACATGCAATACTGAGCTGCGTGGTGCAGAGATCTCTAAACTGGACAAAGCCTCAATAGTCAAACGAGTGTTTTCATATGAGACCAAATTCCGTCCACACTTTCTGGATAGAGTTACCAGTTTCTGGAGAAGGCCAATGGGAGGTTAACTGATGTCAATGTGACAGAGACTGGCCGAAACGGTTGTGGCCGGGTAATGGTGTAGGGGTGGTGCAGTTTGGATGGCCACACAGACCTCTGTCCCATTCAGAATGAGAATTTGAATAGAAAATGGAACAGAAATGAGGTTCTGAAAACATTTAGGACAGTACCCAAGAGCAGAAAGGGCCAACTTTTTCCTAATGGACAATAATGTTGACAGGCCAGAGTGATGACCCATTAAGTGTAGGGGCGGGGGAGGAATTGTGTGGATGTACTTACTGGCAGACACACCCGATTTCAGCTCGATGGAGCATGCATGTGACATGCTCCAGACAACAGGAGAGCGCCTTCCATCCAACTTAATACCTTCCAAGAACGCAAACAAACTCTTTTTGTTATGTAGGTCAAAATGCCACAACAGAGAAATCCGAAATTGATCCAAGAATGGGGAAACGCTGTTAGAAGAACATCGAATGCTAGGTGGGGACATACTGCATACCAAAACTGCGTTTCTTGACATGCATGAATAAATCGTTTTGGATGAAACTGAGTTGTTCCGTGGGAGGTTTTAAATCCTCGGAAAATGGATAGCCCGCTTTCACATCCATTGCCTACACCATGTATAATTACATACAGGTTTTCATATTTCATTGAAAACGCTGATTTTCTAACTCTGACAGCTCTCTTTTAATAATACACACAGCTATAAAATTTCGCACATTATAACATTGGTGATGTCTCTATTCACTACAGTTGTGACAATTTCTAATATCACCCATTACCCCAAATAACGTGAAGTTGGCATTTGTTTCATGAATGTTTAATATCGACCATGTCATTGAAGTCTCCTTCTCAAAATTTTGAAATGTAGTCGCCAATAAAAACGATATCTAAAAATGCAACCGGTTTTTAGCCGACAAAAAATTTGTCTGGCGATGCCGTTACGGTGACGGTCGCACGTCAACATCGCAAAAATTAATGTTCGTGCGATTTCCAAATTTTAGTATGCTGTGGGCTAGAGCTTGGAAAATAAAAGTTGTTTTCCATTTTCTTTTTACTTAACAGTATTTTCAACGTTTTATGTCAAATGGCGTTTATGAAGCCCCAAACACGTCTGTCCTGCCCCACAGGCATAACCATAGCACTTACACAGACCAAACGTCTCACGATGCCTTGCTACTGAGGTTTGTCCACCATTTCCAAGAGACTGACGCAAAACGTTTCGCGTCTGAACGCATGTAATGCAAAAAGGGAAAAATATCCCTTTTGTTGTGTCATGCATATACAGCTGTAACTACAGCACTTACTGAGAACAAACTTCGCGTGTCGACGCGGCACTGAAAGTTTTGATGCATTGGCAAGTTTATTTCCGATTGACCCAAAGCTTTTGGCGTCACAATGCAAATAAAGTAACACAGGAAAAACACCACTGTCACTGAATCCACACAACAACCATATTTATAGTACTTATAGAGACCAAACATCGATTGTCGCCTTGGCAATAACATTTCTCGGGCACTATCAAGTTTCTTTGCGATTCACGCAACACTTTTGGAGTTACCACGCAACTAACGGTAAAACGTGAAAAGTAATTCTTGAAAGTGTGTTACATTATCTATAGCCATAACCATACCATTTACAGGGCCCAAACTTCGCATGTCGCCGCGTCATTGACATTTCTCGGGCACTTTCAAGATTGACGAGAACCTTTTTTGAATTACAACACAAATAATCTCAAAAAGGTAAATACCACTTTCAGCTTTTGACAAGCATACAGCCGTCACAATACACATCGGCGTTAGCCGTCGAAACAGCGTTGGCCACCCTCTCGGCATTGGCCGTGCTTCGTTGAATGATGTCTGCAAATTCGCTTTCCGGTTTCAAAACCATAATTGTCTGGGGGGAACTTCATGCAACATAAAATGTTGCTGATGCAACAACATACTGGCTAGCAGCTGCGATTCAGAATTATAATACTCATTGACAGTAGGTCTTCCTTGTGACACTTCCCGTTTCAATTCCTAGATTGTACGTCAAATTACAAACCCAACACCCACTAAAGGGGCTTCATTTGACAGCACATTCAATTTCTTCCAGGGGAACAAATTTGGTATCAATATGTCTTGTTCTCTGTTCAGACGAAAAGTGCATCACATTCACTTTCCTGATAGAATGCGAACTTTACCGAAATTTGATGAGCCTGTACTTTTATCTGTCATGCCCTGCCTAGTTAATGCATAAGCACATGGGTGTGGGAACTGGGGTAATATCTTCTGGGATTTGAGACTAACACTAGCAACGCAACACACGTTGCTTATAGAATTGGCCAAAAATACACCAGTCATTTGCAGACTAAATTTGAGGGGGCTACGGAGAATGGAGATGGTCCAGCTGCAGGGAATACAAAGGACTGGAATCAACCACCGATGCTGCATTTTTTCACCTGCGAAATCACATGCGCCTAAGGCGCACGTGAAATACAGGAAAAACGCCAACAAGGGTTGTTGATTCAGGCCCGACGTACTCTATCCAATTCGTGTTCTGTAATATACCACGATTAAACTCAAATTAAGTTAATATTTTCAAAGAATAATTCACTTTCCGCTGTGCGCTTACTTTCTTGCTAGACACTAGTTTGTGTCGAAGCATTTGATTCACGTCATAAAGTCAATCAGACGAGTAAAGTCAAATCAGATGCCTTCTTACATGATCTTCCTACATGTGATCAGATTCCACGTGCAGAGGTATCAACAACAACATTTCTCAATGTCTGTATTGTATCGCATAACGTTGACTATGCACAGAAATCGTGGAATAAACATATTTTCATTCATTTTATAGAGATTCGAGGAAATGGCCACTTTTGAGGTCTAACTGCGACATCCCGGGAAATACTGGATTGCAAAATTGCGGATGACGGCCATTTCTCCCGATCTCATACCCTCAAATTGTTCTGTTCCTAGACTTTGGCCATATATTCGACACCATGAGCTACTATAAAAGTGCCTGGACGATTGGCCCCTCACACAGAATTCACCAGGACCTTTTGTTGACAACTGCTAATGTAGGAAGTCAAATTTATTGAGGTTCAGTGAGTCACTATGTGAGTTGCTTTTACCATTCTGGTTCAGAAATCACCAATAACCTAGTATGGTACAATAAGTCTTTCCTGTAAAGAAATTTGATTTTGACCAAAACTTAAAACAAATCTTCGTCAAAACCTTAATTATAACCGGGAGGGGCGGGGAGGCTCAAGATCAACTAAGCATCCACCACCTGCCGGGAAGGTCTAGCCCACGCTCGAAGAAATATCCCCTTTACTGTCGGGGTGAACAAGTCCCCCTGTCGGGTAAAGTCTGACGCCACCTCTAATCATAACCGTAGGTGTAATTTCACTCTTTCTGTCTGAATAATTATATCTTCCACATCCTTTTGGGTATCTGTCAGTCTCGAAACCTATATTTTCAACACCTTATCTGGAATGTACAAGCATTATTTGTAGATTTTCCGATCTCCCATTTGTGACACATATATTCGTGGGCGATTGAAATATTAACACTTTCACATACAGACTGCAGCAACTGTGCAACAGAACATATCTGTATAGATAATAAATTATAGATATGACCCCCGAAAGCCCCATCTTTAACACTTATGTACTTCTTCCAATTAAAGTAATCCCTTTGTCAGCCATACGCCGAGTTTCAACACAAAAGACGGTATACAACTTAACAAACTTGTTTTTGTGTAGTCCAAACTCGAATGGTAGGACCGTAAAATATTTTTTGGGATGTGGTAATTCCTTAGAACATACCACACCAAAAAGAAAGAAAATTACAGCCGTACCCAAGCTCTCAAACCACCAGTCAAATTGTTTATGGAAATTGATGTTGTTATGGTCTAGAAAGAGTCTGCCTTTAAATAGATCAATATTTCAGTTGGTAGGAACCTACAGTGTCCTTTTCCGATCAACTGAAATATTGCAGACCAGCTAATCTAAAAATACCATGAACATTCATTGAATCAACACAGGAACTGTTTCTCAATCGACACTTGATCTGACCAAATGTTAATGGCTTTACCAATACCACCAGAGATATTTATTAAACAATTACAAAAACAGACTCATCGCAGTAGTAGTTATATTTTTACGTCGGGTAATCCAACTAACTGTGTTATTTTGATGAATTAAATACTTATTGATTGGAACATCTATAACCGGAGCACGAAAGGATACCTGTGTATCTTTGGCGCTAACATTACATCAACCGTAGTCTGCGCGCAAACACCACGGAAAGTTAGAAATAAAATGTTCTAAGCTTATTTGTTTCACAAGGATTGGTGAGCACATTATGCAACTTATATTAACACCTCTTCTTGATCCAATGGCGCAGGTGTGTGGGATGAACTTCGTGGCCTCGCTCTTCTCGTATACTACGAAGGGATCTTTAGCCTGCAGATGGTGTCTCTCTCTTCGCACAGACGGCAGCCATTTTACGTTCCTACTCGATGAGACGGTACGCTATGACAGCATCAACCCCATAAATGATGCTGACAGAAAGAACTGACATCTCGAGAACTTTTCCCGACCGCGGATCGATCCCGGGGACTCACGCAGGAAAGACCACCGATGGGTAATCAAATAGCCCATAACTATGTCGAATTCCTAACAGAACTGGACTGTGGCCTGAAATTTGAAATATTTTTGGTGCTGTGGAATTTGTATGAAGAATTATCCTTATAAGACAGCAGGTTAGAACGGACCTTCCTGGCCGATGCAATGTTTAGTAGTGTTGAAAAATTTCTTTTTTCCTATTGTGGTGTGGTGTTGAAACCATAAATTTTCTCACTGAAATTAGTGATTCACTCTCTCGTAGAAATGATTGATGAAAAGGCTTTGCATAGCCAATTTGCCGGATTTTGTTTTATTGTCTCAATCATCCTCCTTCGTTATTTTTAGAGTGGATTCTCTTCCTTTAAATTTGGAAAGTTCCTGAAAAGCATATTTAAAAGACGTAATCTCCTTGACTCTAAATGATAATTTACCATTATTTTCGCTGGAATAGAATACCCTGTAAATAAAAACAAAGTGAGTGGGGGCTCAGGAGAAATACCCCCCCCCCCCCCCCCTTTACCGTTGAGCCATCTGAAGGCGATTCAATTACCCGTTTATCCAACGAAACGGACAAAACCAGCCAGCATTATTATACAAAAATTTCTATTCAATTTCAAATTGTATTATATTTTCAATTTTTGTCTCAAAAACAAGCTTAAGAATCCTCATTAGAACAAGCTCATTGAGCTCATTCCAATGAGGGGTAATAAGCTATGTTTTTTTTTTAGAGTTACTCAAGAATTTATTTTCGAAGTATCATCTGTTATCCGCATTGGGTGAAGGGATGTCAGATTGTTGTCAGTACAGTGGAGCCCTGTTAATTGAATAATCACTTTGCCAGTAAAAGTTATTTCATTAACAGGAGTATTCAATTAACAGGAATTAGTCGTATTTCTATATTTTAGAGACAAACTGAACTTTTATTCTATTAACTCTGGTGAAAATCAATGGACAGTGTCCATTTTCGAACTTAGCCTGCACTACTCAACAACTTAGGCCTACGCCAAATTTGGTTACGATCAATTCATCCAAACTCAAGTTAAAATTTGGACAACACAAAAACCATGTTTTCTAAGTCGAAAAGGACCATCACTCTGGTGAAAATCAATGGACCATGTCCATTATTGAAACTTAACCTGCATTACCTTCCAAGTAAACCTTATATCAAATTTGATTATGATGAATTCACCCAAACTCAAGTTGAAATTCAGACGCCAATGAGTTTTGGACGGACGAACGCCGCGATGCACGGATGGGACGTCTAAATGCATGGACGGACAGATGGACACCGCTCATTACTACAAATTAAATTTACTGCATGGAAACAAAAAATCTATTTATAGTAACAGTGACCTTGACCTACTGACCCCAAATTCAATCCCAACGATCGACACCTCAAATGCAATCACAATATCAAGCTATAGCTTTGTACACAAAAGAAAAACCAAAGTTATTGCATGGAAACCAAAAATCTATGAAAATCTATTTATAATAACAGTGACCTTCACCTCTAACCTACTGACCCCAAATGCAATCTCAATAATCGACACCTCAAATGCAATCATCACATGAAGTTATAGATTCGTAAACACAAGAAAACTAAAGTTATGGCACGGAAAACAAAAATCTATTTATAGTAACAGTGACCATGACCTTTGACCTATTGACCCCAAATGCAATCCCAACGGTCGACACCTCAAGTGCAATCACAATATGAAGTTATATAGCTTCGTACTCAAAAGAAAACTAAAGTTATTGCATGGAAAACCAAAACTCTATTTATAGTAACAGTGACCTTCACCTTTCACCTACAGATCCCAACAGCAATCCCAATCATCATCCCATTACAAGCAGCCTATCTGTGAAGTATGGGTACTGTGAAATCAACGGAACAAAAGTTATTGCCCGGAAACGAGTGTGACGGGCGGGCGGGCGGGCGGGCGGGCGGGCGGGCGGACGGACGGTCGGACGGGCGGACGGGTGGGCGGGCTTTCGGGCGGGCGGACGGACGGACGGACGGATGGATGGATGGACAGACGGATGAACGAAGTAAATGGAATCTTACATGAAAATCCACAAGACAAAGCAAACATCTTAAACGATCAATTCTACTCTGCATTCTCTGCAAATATTACAATATCAAAGGAGCAGTTCGAAACATCAGATTACATGTCACAACCTTTAAACTACTCAACCATGCCATCACTAAACATAACTACTCCCGGGATCCAAAAGCTACTTAACCAACAAAAACCACATAAAGCCCCAGGGCCAGACAATATTCCACCAATCATCCTAAAAACACTTTCTCATGAAATGGCCCCTATCCTCAACATGATCTTCCAGAAAAGCCTCGAAACGGGCAATGTACCATCAGACTGGAAAAGTGATCTAGTTAAGCCTGTCTTTAAAAAAGGCTCACGCTCATCACCAGGAAACTATAGACCAATATCGTTGACATGTATCTGTTGTAAAATCTTTGAACACATAATTACAAGTGCCCTCATGAAATATGGCGAAACGAACAATATCTTTTACCGCTTCCAACATGGCTTTAGAAAAGCCAGATCCTGTGAGATTCAACTACTCGATTTTGTTGATGATCTCACAGAAAACATAAAAAACAAAGTTCAAACAGATATCATCGTTATGGACTTTACCAAAGCATTTGACAAAGTAAATCACAGCCTGCTTATACACAAACTCAGATATTAGGGGATCGACGAAAAGATCTGCGATTGGATCCAAAATTGGCTTAGTAATAGAACACAATCCGTTGTTGTGCAAGGGCAAACTTCTGACCCCATACCAGTAGAATCAGGTATTCCACAAGGGTCAGTTCTTGGCCCATGTCTCTTCCTGTACTACATATTTATTTATTTATTTATTGGTGTTTAAGGTCACATATTTCTGCACAACGGCTAACCATGACCGTGACAGTTTTACGGGTGGAGGAAGCCGGAGTACCCGGAGAGAACCACCCAGCAACGGCGAGCAGCTGTCAGCACCCCAACATACCAACTCCACACAAGCAGGGTTAGCACTGGTTGAAGACAGGTGCACCATCGACGTGCAGTACGCCTTAGTACAGAACGTCGCCGTGCCCCCACGTGGGCAATGGGGGTGAAGTGTCTTGCCCAAGGACACAACGCGGTTGCCGCAGGTGGGATTCGAACCGAGGACCTCTCGGCTTGCAGCCTGCACCTCTACCAACTGACCCACCGCGGCCCCATGTACTACATAAACGACCTCCCGGACAAAATAAATTCAACAGTCCGCCTCTTTGCAGATGATACACTTGCATATACCACCATAAACAAACTATCTTCAAATATGCCGCTCGAAAATGACCTGCAAGAAATGGGGAGATGGGAAACAAAGTTATTGATGCAGTTCCACCCTGACAAGTGTAACATTCTCTCAGTTATAAACAAGAAAAACAAGCAAATAAATACATATACATTACACGATCATATACTCAGCCATATGGACACCATCAAACATCTTGGTCTAACGATAAAATCTGATTTAAACTGGGACATACATATAAACAACATCTACCATAAAGCCAACAAAACTATTGGCTTCCTCAGGAGGAACCTAAACATTGCCTCTCGTAAAATCAAAGAACAAGCATATAAAGCCCTAGTTAGACCATTGGTCGAATATGCTAGTACAGTATGGGACCCACATACAAAAAATGAAATAAATAAAATTGAAAAAATCCAAAGGCGAGCAGCTAGATATGTGACAAACCGACATCACAACAGATCAAGGGTCTCAGACATGATAGCTAGCCTAAATTGGAAAACACTTGAAGAAAGACGTAAAAATATTAGACTTCTGATGCTTCATAAAATTGTACACAATACAGTAGCAATCGATCACAAATCTAGACTAAGCAAGCCACGTCGTACCACTCGCCATTCCCATCACAACGCTTTCTGTGTGGCTGAGTCTCACATTGATGTACGTAAATGGTCCTTCTTTCCACGCACATTACGGGACTGGAACAATCTTCCACAAAAAACTGTCACGGCCTTAGAAAATTATAATAAATTCAAAGAAGCACTAGAAACTAACTCAAATAAGGACGAAACAGGAAACACTAGTGGTGACATGCCAGAGGACTATCCGGGTGTAAATTGCAGCCCTTCGCCACCAAAACCCTAAACAAAATAGATATACATATGTGCATATAGACATGGAATTTGTAAATAGTCGCAAAACATTTTTATAAATGCTATAATTGGAGCAGTCAGTGGAGCATTATCTCCGCTACACTGCCCTACTGAACATAACTTACAAGTATATAGGTATAACTGCCAAATGATACGAAAACAATCTAACAGTCACCATCATACTGTAAAACCCTACCAAACCGCTACCGCTTCAGCAAATGCAAACCACCCTTACCATTGACTGCCATTGCAAAATATCTTTGAAACAAGACCTATAAACCCCCCACGAGGGCAAATCCGTGCGCACCCCCCGAAACCAAACCAGTAGAATCATCAACCAGTTGATGGAGGCTGGTGTTAAAAAGAAGAAGATGATGAACTGACAAAGTGATTACTGTATACCCCCCTTTTATAAAGGGGGGGGGGGGGGGGGTGGGTAAAAACTTATAGAACTATAAATTGCCGACAAAATCTTTTGTGGGTGTTTCCCGCCTTAGCTTCTTCTACACCCTCGCCATTTTCATTTTTGACAAATTGTAACTTTTTCACTCTTCGAGATACCCTTTTTATCTCGGGATGAAGAGGATAAATTCAATAGCAAGAGAAAGCCATTTTGCGTTTGGTTCATTACCTGGTTTTATTGCTTTGTAGTATGGCATGCCGCTGATTGCATCTTGGGAGCACACCATCTCAAAACAGCCATCACCAAGAATGTGACCTAACGGTCGGCATTCGTCTTCGTCTCGACAACCTGTAACAACAAACGAGATTTCTTACTGACTTTAGTCTAATGAATGGCATTTGTGAGTTGGTTATCTTCCACACAGACAAGAACAATAAAACTCGCATTCACGGCACTATTTATTAGCTGTGTAATGCACAGGTGAATGTCGTATTAGCAGAATTTAATATATTAAGTGTAATATATATTATACTGTCAATACTAAAAACACAAGGTCGGACACTTCCCAGACCGTAAATTTCGAAAAACTGTCATACGACGAACAATTTACCGATCTTACTCAAATTAACTTCAACGGCAGGATGGCATTATGATGGCATGGCAAAAAGTTTTTAACATCATTTACTTCCAATTTATTCGACGGGAAGCGAAAAGGTTGCTCACAGCCGGCACTTCGGTTCCTGTTTACGCAGAACGATTTCTCATTCTTTTGCCCACTGGCCGAAATCCTTTTTTTAACCTAATTGAAATAACACATTTTGGCTTCGCTGGCGATATAGGATTAAAAACGTCAACTTTTTTTTCTCAAATTGCTGTCTTTCAGACAACATGTTGGTATTCGAGCAACCCGCAACCTTTCCGACTAACAAAAAAATATTTCCAACAGACATGGTTATGGGGGTGTGACCCCACACTCCCGGGGGCCTGTATATCATAATGATGATAAACCCAGTGTTATTTTATTGTGGCGATGAGTTGCTGTGATATAACAATTGAACCCTTTCCAGTAGTGTAATACATGACATTTTGTTGCTAAAAGAGACAGATGTATATTTAAACTGCAGTGTCCTAAAATATTCATATTTTCCTCAGCTCTAACACTGGTATTAGTATTTGATCCTCTAGGCGTTCGTCTTCCTTACAAAATCTCACAAAGGTTTACCTGAAAAAATGGGATGCTTGAAAATAGTTACGATAACCTTTTGTCACATTAAATTCTGATATGTGCAGGCCTTCAATTGTAAAAAAACAAAAGGAATATATTCAACTATAAGAACAGTTCCGAGTGACATTTGCCTGAGTTCTAAAGATCTGGGGATATGGAATGGATATTCGTTGTTGTTTAATTCAAACAGTTAATTTATGCATGCAGATATTCTCTGAAATTATTGTTGCATGGCATTTTTTATGCCACAAAGTGACATAAGTCATAAAATAATGAAATGTTTTTAAATAAAAAATGTTAAAAATAAATGAAATAAAAATTATTTCATGTTTGTCTTGAATACTTGTTTCTAGCATAGTTGATAGCAATATCAGATTTCAAATATTTCCCTTTGCCACTAAATTATCTAAAATACATAATATTTGCATTTTGGACATGAACATATGTTCACTAGTTCGAGAAGGGTGAATTGAGTGCATTTGATAAGCATGTGATGTGTTTTCTACTCATCGCTAATCTGTTTTTTTCAGTGTTGCAAAGTGGATTTTCAGCTAATGAATCACCAGGAGTAGTATGTCATGCACGTTTCGTTCCTGATTACCCGGACCTCGGAAGTGACGTCATAGTCACGTGACTCAGCGACGTCATCTTTGGTTATCATGGTAGCCCTAGTCAGCGGCCATGTTGTGATGTCATTCATATAGTGATACGTGGTGATAGTGGGCGTGCACAGCGCGTGTTGTTAGGGTATACCTGTTTCCGTCGTCCATTTTGTATATTGGGTGCAGCCATCGTTGTTTCTATGGCAGCACGTGGTTGCTATGCGCCTAGAAGGCTTCTTAAAGAACGGGGTGTGTTCGGAGGGTGTGTTCGATTCAACAGGAGTATATCTAATTAAGAACGGGCTGTGTTCGGAGGGTGTGTTCGATTCAACGGGAGTATATCTAATTACCCAAATAGACTCGAACATTTTCCCCAAATCACCAAAAATAACCCAGAATCCTCTGTTTTGCGTCTATCTATGTATCCATGTTATTGTTAATCTGTCTATCCATCCCTATTCGTTTATTCTGGGGTATCAGTAGAGTAGAAGAGCCTATCAGTTGGAATAGGTTTATTGCGAAGCCACCATCCCAACTTTTTTAATATTCTTCATTACTTTTTGTGTGTCCTTGTGAGTTATATATTTGTGTTATTGTCTCGTCTCATCAGATGTGGCGATATAGAATTGAATCCAGGCTCCTGCCATGATGCGGGTAGTGATAAACCTAAGACGGCTATTGCCATCCTTAATTACAATGTTCGAAGCATACAAAACAAAATTTCGGATCTAGTAGACTTAGATAAAAACTATGATACCAATGAAATTCTGTTTCCGAGTTTTTCTGCGCCAATTAGACGGGACAGGAATCAGTACGAGAGTGGTAGTGCAGTGTATTTCGCAGACAGTCTTTACTACAAACAAATTAATTGTCTTGCATTTGATGATAACATACTCTGGTTTGAGGTTGGAGCCAAGGAAAAATTCATTTTATGCGTCATTTATAGATCAGAACGAGAATTTACCACTAACTTTTGGTCAAAACTAGAGGACAATTTGGATGAAGCTCTATCTGTGAATCTATCGGTAACCATTACTGGTGACCTTAATTGTGATCTTCTTAAGCTCCAAGGTAATTTACATAAACTTGTGACTTCCTTCAATATGAAAGATGTTGTTCAGGAAGCCACTCGTGTTACCCAAACCAGCAACACACTGCTGAATCCTATCATAATCAGTTATAGCATTTCTGTGTGAAAATCGGCAACAATTGATTTAGGTCTGTCAGAACACAAACTTCATCCACGTATCATAGTGGTGAGTTGAAACGTCCAAATACACAGCCTTGTATAAGAACGGTATGGAATTAAAATAAAGCCGATTTCACGAACATGAATCGCCGTATATCCGAACAGATTGAGACTCGCTTATTGATACACCAGTGTCAATAAACGATGCACATTCAGATTTTGTCTCCACTATTCTGAACATAGTCAGAGACTGCGCACCACACATTAAGGTTACGATACGGAAAAATGATAAACCCTGATTCAACAGTTCTATCGGGCGTGAAATCCGACGTCGAGATCGTATTAGAAAGCAAGCTCTGCAATCAAATGTTACCTAACTCTGGTCCATTACGTGTACACTGCATTAAAGACTCCGATTCATCACCCCGATTTTCAAGTGATAAAGTCGGGGTGATCGACCCCGATTTCGTTACTATTAATATCCACTGGAGAATCCCATTCTCAGACAATTAACTACGATATCATTACGACCTAGCATGAAGTCACAGCATGAGAGTTAATTCTCAAACAGGTGGAAGTGAATTCAAAACTAAAGGACACTTTTTTGTTCAACAAGTTCAAAATGTTATAAAACTATTAATTTGACAGATGTGTATGAAGAAAATCTGTTTATAATATGACGTTTTAATCCGCGGATTGTTTTTCAGATTACCAAACAAAGGCACGATTCTAATCCCACCTACAAAACCCCGTCGTCCAATGAGACGCCGGCACAGATATGAGCGACATCCCTGCATTTTGAACTGAAACACGTTGAGAAGATGGTCACAATATTTGAAGACAGTTTGAGACTATGAATATATTAAAGATGTACACATTTATTTAATGTAATAGGAACAAACAGTTTTGATGATAAAAGAAACCACCAGTTTCTTGTGCGATGGAAATGTGAAATAATTTCAAATAAATCCTCCAAGTTCGTTTTATTTATGGTCTTTAAACTTAACTGTTTTAAAAAATTTACCAAAATCTTTAAATGTCATTTGCCGATGAAACATTGACCGGAAAAAATCTTAGTAATTTTTAGTAAATTGGGAAAAATTGTGATTTAAGATTTTATAAGGTAAGTTGAGAGTGAAATTGTATTTTTGGTGAAATCTTTGAAAGTTGCAGTTTACATACATAATTAAATTACATGAAGGAAGAAGGAATGCTTGTGTGTGGTGGTGCTTGGACTTTTCACCCCTGGATGTGTCAGACCTGGTTCGCGGCCTGAGACGTTTCGGCGTCCATATATTGAAATATCAGGGCGGCTTTCACTAGCAAGGAAAAAATGGTCGAGCTAGTGTGGGGGGGGGGGGGGGTACGGAATTACTCATATATTTGTGTGTGTTGGCCTCCTGGGGGGGGGGGGGGTTGCTTCGATACCGTGGGGAGGTAGGAGGATATTATTTATTTCACCATTTAGCAATGGTCTGGATGACTGGATCCGTCGCTCGACTCTGGAAAGACATTTTCCTTAAGAACGAAATTCATAGCCCTTCCATCCTGTTGTGTTTATTTGTATTTTTCTCATCGGAAAAGGGTGTCGGAGATTCGCAGTGGCAGGGGGCAGACTAGCTGTAGGCTCGCAGGGCCGTCTGCGCCCCAAAACTCCGTTTCCGATCATAAAGGGCATACACCGCCCCCCCCCCCCCCCACACACACACGCCACCCCTTATTTAAAAAAATCCATTGCAAACGTATTATTTGCCTTTGTACAAACGTTTCCTAAAATGCTTATCGGTGTTTTCTTTTTTCTACTAGTTAATTGTCATCTTTGTCATAATTAATTCGATTAAATTAACTAATTACTTTCAAAGAGAAAAGACTAGTGCAGTAAGTTGTATAGGGTCAGTATCTTCGACAAGGTGTGATAATCTTTTCTTTGTTTCCTCTGACTGCCCGTTCACGTTTATTGATTGAGGATAATATACCCATAAATAAAAATTCGGAAGTTTTGCATTCAAAACTTGTCCAAATGTTATGTTCAAACTTTTCACAATTTTTACCAAATAATTGTTGGACCTATGCCATTTAGTTCAATTCATCTTCAGCTTGTTCATTTGAAAGATACCAAAAAAAAAGAAGAGAACATATAATAATTAAATACTATTCACTGTAAGACAGTAGCCTACCTTCGGAAAATAGCGCCTGTGGTAAGCACTGAAATATAATTAAGTCTCCAACGTTTCGAAAATTTATTTAAAAAATCACCAGTTAAAACATGTAGAATAACATTTTCTAAAAATGATCAAGAAAACCCCAAAATTGAAAACCGATAACATGATTAAGTCTCCAACTTTTAGAAAATTTATTTTTTTAAAATCACCAGTTAACCCTTTACCCAACGCGGGTAGCAGACGACACTTGCAAACTAAATTATTGAACAACTTAAAAATTTAAATTTTGGTCTCAAAAACATAGCTTATGACCCCTCATTGGAATGAGCTTGAGGAGTTCCTTCCAATGCGGGATCATAAGCTAAATGGCATTTCTCGACAAATTATTAAAACTACACGAAAATATGGGGGGGGGTGTCATCCCCCCAAATTTACGGCCCTGCCCCCATGGTACAAATCTGTGTGGTTATTTGTCAAGCGATTTGTTATTGCATTTTCAATCCCCCTCCCGACTTGCAAACTAATTAAGCATGCTTCTATCAATATTTACAAACACAGCTGGGTTGTTTATTGTCATGGAGATGAAATAGTTCAGTTTAGTGAGGAATCTATTTATAGTGAAAGGTGGGCGTTAATTAGCTTGCTGAACTGGACTCAAATTTTTAATGCACTGTACACGTAATGGAAATACAAAATTATTAGAATTTATGTTAACAATCTGAAAAATATGATAGAGAACATTATTTGTAAACAGTTGACAAATCATTAACGGAAAATGTAGACCTGAAACAGTTTTGGCATATTGTAAAGGCATTTTTGCACAACTTTAGTGGAGTTTCGACGTTTCCGCCTCTTCGACAAACATCTTCCTCGGAAACTAATGTTGTCGATGGTGACGACGAAAAATCTGAACTATTGAATAATATTTTTTTCCCAAACAGTAAGTAAACCCTATATCCGTATATGTTCTAAGTCTATAAGCGATATTACATTCACAGAACAAGACATTGCCACCATTTTGAAATCCTTACAGTAAAAAAGGCAAGTGGCCATGACGAAATAGGAAATATAGTATTGAAAGGGACAAAAACACGGAATATAGACCGCAATATCTCTCATACAAAAGGTCACTACACCTGCGTACCTTCCCCGAAAAATGGAAACTCACTGATGTTAATCATCTCTTCAAAAATGGTGATTAATTCGACGAGAAAAATTATAGGCCAATATCCATGTTATCTTGCATTGGTAAAATTATGGAACGAGCGGTATTCAAGGGATTACATAGTTACTTTCAAGAAAACAATCTTTTTTTTATATATTCCAGTCGGGTTTCCTTCCTCAAAACAGTACCGTCTTCCAATTGATCGGGATTTATCATTACTTGTGTGAAGCCATTGATAATAATATGCAAACCTTCGGAATATTTTGTGATATTTCCAAGACATTTGATAAGGTGTGACACAATGGGATAATTTTTAAACTAAAGCAATACGGGATATCGGGACCGCTTCTTCGATGGTTCAAAAGCTAGCTTATGAATAGAAAACAGCGTGTAAACATTAACGGCTCCTACTCTGCTTACAAAGAAGTCAGAGCTGGTGTTCCCCAAGGATCTGTCCTGGGTCATATGTTATTTCTCACATATATTAATGATATAGCTGAAAATATCGAATCAATTATTTGTCTCTTCGCAGATGACACCTGCTTAACTGAAACATTTTGCAATTCAAGGGATATTTCTCCGAAATTGAACGACGATCTTAGGAAACTGAATGAGTGGGCTAAACAGTGGTTGGTAACTTTCAATGCTAAAAAAACCCAAAACAAATGCAATGCTCTTTTCACCGATTAAGAACATCCATTATCCAGATATAACTTTCATTAATGAATCGCTCGAGTTCGTAAATACTCATAGACACCTGGGATTGATTGTTCATATTGACCACATTTCAAAGAACGCGTGCTCTCGACTATCTCAGTTAAGAAAAGTAAAGTTCATTCTGAACAGAACAACTCTGGAAAAAATGTACAAAGCATCACTTTGCCCATTCTTGAGTACACTAGTCCAGTATGGGGCGGTGCACATGAAAACTTACTGAGACGCCTTGATGAAATACACTGTGATGCCGCCCGCATTGCTACAGGTCTTACTAGGTCGGTGTCTCTTCAGCGTCTTCTTCTGGAGATCGGGTGGCAAACACTACAGGAAATGAGGAGAAATCTGCATAAATTGTGTACTTTTTATAAAATTGTAAATGGCCAGGCTCCAGATTTTCTGATACAGTTATTGCTTCCTAGAGTTCAAGATTATTTGCTTTATAGCCTAAGAAACCCCACAAACTTTGTGCCATGTCGAATTTGGACTCAAATTTTTAATGCACTGTACACGTAATGGAAATACAAAATTATTAGAATTAATGTTAACAATCTGAAAAATATGATAGAGAACATTATTTGTAAACAGTTGACAAATCATTAACGGAAAATGTAGACCTGAAACAGTTTTGGCATATTGTAAAGGCATTTTTGCACAACTTTAGTGGAGTTTCGACGTTTCCGCCTCTTCGACAAACATCTTCCTCGGAAACTAATGTTGTCGATGGTGACGACGAAAAATCTGAACTATTGAATAATATGTTTTTCCAAAAAAGTAAGTAAACCCTATATCCGTAGATGTTGTAAGTCTATAAGTGATATTACATTCACAGAACAAGACATTACCACCATTTTGAAATCCTTACAGTAAAAAAGGCAAGTGGCCATGACGAAATAGGAAATAAAGTATTGAAAGGGACAAAAACACGGAATATAGACCGCAATATCTCTCATACAAAAGGTCACTACACCTGCGTACCTTCCCCGAAAAATGGAAACTCACTGATGTTAATCATCTCTTCAAAAATGGTGATTAATTCGACGAGAAAAATTATAGGCCAATATCCATGTTATCTTGAATTGGTAAAATTATGGAACGAGCGGTATTCAAGGGATTACATAGTTACTTTCAAGAAAACAATCTTTTTTTTATATATTCCAGTCGGGTTTCCTTCCTCAAAACAGTACCGTCTTCCAATTGATCGGGATTTATCATTACTTGTGTGAAGCCATTGATAATAATATGCAAACCTTCGGAATATTTTGTGATATTTCCAAGACATTTGATAAGGTGTGACACAATGGGATAATTTTTAAACTAAAGCAATACGGGATATCGGGACCGCTTCTTCGATGGTTCAAAAGCTATCTTATGAATAGAAAACAGCGTGTAAACATTAACGGCTCCTACTCTGCTTACAAAGAAGTCAGAGCTGGTGTTCCCCAAGGATCTGTCCTGGGTCATATGTTATTTCTCACATATATTAATGATATAGCTGAAAATATCGAATCAATTATTTGTCTCTTCGCAGATGACACCTGCTTAACTGAAACATTTTGCAATTCAAGGGATATTTCTCCGAAATTGAACGACGATCTTAGGAAACTGAATGAGTGGGCTAAACAGTGGTTGGTAACTTTCAATGCTAAAAAAAACCCAAAACAAATGCAATGCTCTTTTCACCGATTAAGAACATCCATTATCCAGATATAACTTTCATTAATGAATCGCTCGAGTTCGTAAATACTCATAGACACCTGGGATTGATTGTTCATATTGACCACATTTCAAAGAACGCGTGCTCTAGACTATCTCAGTTAAGAAAATTAAAGTTCATTCTGAACAGAACAACTCTGGAAAAAATGTACAAAGCATCACTTTGCCCATTCTTGAGTACACTAGTCCAGTATGGGGCGGTGCACATGAAAACTTACTGAGACGCCTTGATGAAATACACTGTGATGCCGCCCGCATTGCTACAGGTCTTACTAGGTCAGTGTCTCTTCAGCGTCTTCTTCTGGAGATCGGGTGGCAAACACTACAGGAAATGAGGAGAAATCTGCATAAATTGTGTACTTTTTATAAAATTGTAAATGGCCAGGCTCCAGATTTTCTGATACAGTTATTGCTTCCCAGAGTTCAAGATTATTTGCTTTATAGCCTAAGAAACCCCACAAACTTTGTGCCATGTCGAATGCGAACTGAACTGTTTAACGTTCCTGTTTCCTATCCTGTGTTGAAATGTGGATTGGTTATCAGGAAGCGACACGTAATGTTTCACTATCGGAATTAAAAAAAATCATATCTACCCAATCCTGCAGACCACCACATTATTTCGAAATAGGAAAACGTTAAATCGTTTAAGATGTGGATGAAGTAACTTAAATGGTGATAAGTTTCTAAATTATATTGCAGAATTTCCTATCTGTTCTTGTAGGAATTCTGCTGAGAATGCCGAGCACTATTTTTCAGAATGCCCACTGCACTCAACCGCAATAATCGACTTAATTACTACATTATCAAAGTATAGCATCGCTCTGAGTTGTGTAGCTATCCTGTTATATGGAAACCCTAACCTAAAGTATGAAGACAATGTTTCTATTTTCAGTGCGGTGCAGAAATTTATTGGTTAAACAAAGAGATTTGTCGAACAAGATGGATGATCCAAGGCACTCCGAATAAGTGATATTCGACAAGTGGTACACCAGCGCAGTCGTGACTTCCTTGTGTAACCGAAAAAGTTGGGAAATCATGGGAGTAACACTGTTTTACCAGCATTCAGTTTGAAATTGAAACCAGCCTCATCTGTGATGAAGACGCGACAAAGCTGCAATATTGAAAGTTACCCTCAATGACAATAAATGAACAATGAAAAAACATGATGACTGAATGCTCTATCATTACAGATAGTAGTCTAGCTACTCTAAACCTAGCAGTTCATATAGTCCTAGCTACTATTGCATCCTCCTTATTATGACCTTTGCCCTCATCCAAGTCTTGTAATCGTCAGTTAGACTGCTTGATGTCCCGTAATCTGAACCTACCCATCCAGAGTTATCTCCCTTGTGTACAACGAAGGCATCTCTGATTCTCAGACCCAAAAGACAATCGAGCAGGGATAGGTATTACTCGAATGACTCGACTCTCAAAAAAGCTATCAAGTAGTGACTCTAACAGACATAGCTCGGACGACTCGAATCTCATCGAGTAAATGAGCTATTGAGCATTTTCTCGACCGGGTGACTTCATATACTGCTCTCCAACTTATCTCGGTATTTGAGGATACATAGAACAGGGATCCTACACAGCTCCTAGCTCCTATATGGCTTGTAGCTCCTACAGAGCTCCTGGTAGTCGTACCATCGGTTTCCACATTGTCTTGAACTACCTGATCTTTTGGCCTGTTTAAAAGTCGATCAATACTATATTATTCTACCCCCTTATAGATGTGTACCATTACTGCTTTGTACCATTAGTACCGTTACAACTGTTCTGCCATGTGCTAGACAGTCCAACCATTACTAAGTTGTGGTACTACTACGGCTCTTAGTAACTATCATTACTTCCGCAACGGGTCCCAGTTCTCATCACTATTATACTTGTTTTTTCACTATCTCTTGTTCGAACAACTTTTTCATACCTTATCCAAGTTCCCCTAATAAGCTATAGAGCAGTTACGGAAAATGTCATTGCTCGAACGACTTGAATCCCATGAAGCAAATGAGCTCTACAGCAGTTTCTCGAACGAATGACGTCGATCCATCTAGGTATTTGAGGATACCTACATCATGGCTTCTATACAGCTCCCAGCTCCAATACAACTACTGGAAGTCTTACGGTCGGCTTCCACCTTGTTTGTTGGTTACCCTGTTTCTGTAGTCACCATTACAGTGGTGTTCTACCAGCCTTGCAGTCTTATACCATTACTGCCTTGTACCACTGACTTATTTTTGCAACCGTGGCTCAGTAGGTAGAGGTGCAGGCTGCAAGCCGAGAGGACATCGGTTCGAATCCTGCCCACATGCAGCAACCGCGTAGTGTCCTTGGGCAAGACACTTCACCACCACTGCCCACGTGGGGGCACGGTGGCGTTGTGTACTAAGGCGTACCGCACGTCGACGGTGCACTTGTCTTCAACCAATGCTAACCCTGCTTGTGTGGAGTTAGTATGTTGGGGAACTGACCGTTGCTCGCCGTTGCCCGGTGGTTCTCTCCGGGTACTCCGGCTTCCTCCACCCATAAAACTGTCGTGGTCATGATTAATTAAAAATATAGAAGAAATACCGTTGCTCAATGTGCGAGTACTAACACGGTTTTAACCAAAATATTATGAGATATTCATGGAGTATTATTTTTTCCATATATTGTTTTTTGCAAAAAAAAATTCTCACCAGAGAATTTTTTTTAAAAGATTTTTCAACTCTTGTTTTTTGACTGAAACGATTTCCATGTAAAAATATTGAAGAAATACCATTGCTCAACGTGCGAGTACTAATGCGGTTTTAACTAAAATATTACGAGATATATTAAGAGTATTATTTTGAGAATGACTTCAAGTGTAAGGAAAATAACTACCTGTATGATTTAACACTTTTAAAACGTTGTATTTATAGATGTTTATTTGAGACTAACTCTAAGTTTCTCATTGTCGGAAATAACTGTTGATGTGATCTTTAACACGTTCGAGGGCAAAAAAACATTTATCGAGGTTTCATTTTGTAAAATGCTTTTCCTCAACTGGTTTTAGTTATTATATATTAAAGACAGAAGATTTTTATTTACTTAAAACATAAAACCTAAAAATAATTATACATTTAATTTTTGAGAATAACAAAATAACTCACGTTACCATACTCTAAAAGAAATATTAATAATTTTAGAAAACGAAAAAATGTTTTTACACATCACAGATTCCAAGCGGAGAGATCAGCTTCTGAACGAATATCAACGACTCAAGAAAAGCATCCAATCCTCTGACAGAAGCAGGCGACTTGGAGAAATGGAATTAAGATGTGAAACCACAAAATTATTTAAACCCGTGACGGAGGTTCAGGAACGAAGTAAAAAGGAGATCGTTGACGAATTGAAGCACATAAAAGAAAGTTCTTTGAGAACGGGTTCGTTGCCCGGCAGTTTTACGAGGGGGTGTTCCTTTCAAAGATCATCGCCGGATTACGTTCCCATGAGAATCGAAACCGATGTGAGCAAATCGATGATGCCGCTTTGACTATCACCACTGATAGCATTGCGTCATCCGAGGATGGTGGTAAGAGAGATCGATTGTATGGAATTTATAAGGATTCTGATGGTAGAACTTTTATAGGCAACACCGAAGTGCTAGAGGATGATGATAATTTAATCGTCGGTTCGAATAGGTACGAATTAACTCCTGGACTGCATAAATTGCTCCTTTTCGACAAGCTGGAGATTACACAGATCGGGATTTCGACAATTACGGCGACATTCTGGTTCAGACTCAAGCCATGAAGAGAAATAACGATGTTAGAGAAACGAGACCCAAAGCCAATAGAGGTTACAAGTGGACGAAGGTGGTGAAACCCATATGGGATATGAATAAGAAATTCATCGAATCGGTGACTGGCAAAGGGGTGAGAACCACTTTTCTTCCGAGCGATTCTAACACTCTGTCTCAGAGATTGAGATTGTTGATGGCAAGTAGACACGCTGGTAATACTGGGTTAGATAATGAGATAGTGAGCATATGCGACGAATTGTTGAGGCAGAAGATTTTGAATAAACATGATTATAAAAGGCTGATGAACGAATTGAAGGATTGATATATATATAATAAGTAGAGAGAACAAACAAACAAACAAAAAATATATAAAATAAAAACAGTAAATTTTATACTAGAAAATAATAAAAAGTATTTAAACAACAAACGATTTACCAGTGAAAAAAACAAAATATATTATAAAATAAAAATATGTTGGCGATAAAGAACAGGGGATATGTTAGAACTTACGTTCAAGGCGATTCTATAATGCAAGCATTCACGAGTGATGCAGGTAGAAAACTCGCATCAACCGTGTTTGAGGTCGGTAAGAAGACGGCTTTGGATGCTGGTAAGAAAGCCACTTCCTAAGCTAGTGGTAGGATAGCTTCTGTGGCTGGCAAGAGGGCAGCCGATGCGTTGATCAACAAGTTGATCAGTTCGCCGGTAAAGCGAGTTACATTAGAGTGATCGCCTAAAAGTTGGAAAGATTTTAAGGATGCTGTGGTACCCATACAAGACGAGAATGACAAAATGACGAGTGGATCTGGATTGTAGAAAACTTGCGACGGTGTAATATAAATAAATAATAATATTTATAAAAACTGAGTTTGAAAAAAAATAAAAACTGAGTTTGAAAAAACATAAAAATTGTGTTTGAAAAAATCTAAAACAAAGATGAACATTAAAGATATGTCTTGGAACGACGCCGTGACCAAGAGGTCGAATAACGAGTTCTTTCCCAAAAGCATAAGAAGCTTGATAGTGGGAAAATCGAATTGTGGAAAGACCAATCTGTTGATGAATCTGTTGTCGCAACCCGACTGGTTGGATTACAACAGATTATTCGTGTTTATCAAGAGTTTGTTTCAACCTGAATACAGATTGCTTCGAGAGTGCATGGATCGTAGATTGCCCAAGGACGTCATAGCCAAAATCTTTGACAGTAGGGAGGAATTCGACAAAAGTGAAGCTTCTCTTTCAACCATTTTGGATGGTGCAGCGATGGAATTGATGAAGAGAAATGCGTCTTCGAACGTCGAGTGTCGATTTTATGAGAATGCTAGCGATGTTCCAGATCCTAGAGAATTGAAATCGGAAGATAAGAATCTCATGATTTTTGATGATCTACTTTTGGAGAGGCAGAACCGATGTGAATCGTATTACGTTAGAGGTCGTCACAGCAACGTGGACTCTTTCTACCTGTCGCAGAATTATTTTCGATTGCCCAGACAGACGATAAGGGAGAACGCTAATTTACTGTGTCTCTTTTGCCAGGATCTCAAGAATCTCAATCACATCTATGGTGATCACGTCGCAAACGACATGACCGTGGCGGAATTCAGGAGATTGTGCAAGAGGGTTTGGGATGGAGGACTTTACAATTTCGTCGTGATCAATTTGACTAGCAAATTTAATCATGGAAAATATCGGAGCGGATTCGACAAGTTTTATGTTTCTGATGATAATAAGATAGAGAGCGAAAACAAAAATTAGAAAATAATAAATCATCAAATAATTTAGTCTTGAAAAAATAAAAATAAAAATTAAAAATATAATGTTCGAACAAGGAGAATTGTTAGAACGGATAGCTGGGAATATGGCTGCAAAACAATCCATTTAAATTGTGGTGAGTGGTGATTCGACTCGATTCACGACGAAATTCGAACCTTCCATCGAATTGAATAGAGAGAAAAGATACGAGATGGGATTGGTGAATCTGGAGACTTATTCTTTCTTTCCCAATGTCACCGAAAAGAATAACTCGCTCAAGTAGTCCGACGGAGTGGATTGGTTGGAGATTCGAATTCCCAAAGGAAGTTACGACATAGACGATTTGAACAATTACATTCAGACACAAATGAAGATGGATGGAAAGGGTAGCAACAAGATCAGACTTGCTTCCAACCCTAATACCTTACAGACGTTGTTGGATTTGGAAGATAATTTTCGAGTGGATTTCAACACGAACGATTCTATAGGCAAGATGCTGGGATTCAAACGAAAGATGTATCGAGGCCATGCGGCATCTGAAAATACGGTCAACATTCTTGCAGTCAATAGGATTCTGGTGAACGTGGTCATGATTACTGGAAGCTATGTGAATGGTAGCGATCAACCGACGATCTATTCCTTCTTTCCAAACGTGTCGCTGGGTTATAAAATCGTGGAACGACCTCAAAATTTAGTTTATCTACTAGTGATTTTAGACACATTGTATAGTCTCAAAACCACGCTGACGGATCAAAATAGTGAACTGTTAGATCTTCGTGGAGAGAGGGTGACGATACGACTTCACATAAGAGAAATATAACAAGCAAAAAAAAAATATTGTGCATATATATAAATAAGAAAATAAAATAAACGCAATATTAATTTACAAAAATTATTTAATATATATAATTATCATTCAAACAAAAAAAGCAATTGAACAAAATATATTTAAAAAAAAAGAAATATGACTGAATACATGGTTAAAACATGAACATATCCAAAGGACAGAGGAAGAATCTTGAGAGAGCATTAACTCGAGGTGAGCCGGTGAGATTCAAATTAACTCACAAAGATCTGATGAGTGGCGGTGACGATCAAATCACCTGGACCAGAACTCAAATCAAAAGGATGGAGAAAGTGATTGGTGATGGAAGAGGGTTGAGGGTGAGATTGAGTCCCGCTGAATTAAAATACAATATGAAAGGTGGTTTCCTACTGCTATTGGCAGGAATCGCCACAAAGGCATTACCCTTTGCCGCAAAATCATTGCCCTTTCTCGGAAAGACTTTTGGAGTGGGAACTCTCTCGGGACTCATGAGTTCGGCAGTTTAGAAATTAATGGATGGCAGCAGACTGTTTTTGAAGAAGGGAGGAGCCATGTGTCACATCCACGTAGACGACAACGGTGAAGGATTGTATCTAGAACCTGTTAGAGGTGGCAACTCTTTCAGTGGAAACGGTCTCTATCTGAAGAGTGGACGGAATGTTGAGCGAGTCGGTGAGGGTTTGCTGTTTGGTGAGAATTCGCCGTTTAAGAATATACCGATTTTGAGTATGTTATTATAATGTAAAAATTATATAATTATATAAAAATATAAAAATATAAATCATAGAAAGTATAAAAAAAATAATATAAAATGGATAAAAAGGTGGAAAAACAATTAGACAATAATGATGAATATCATGGGATAGAGTGCGAAAAAGATGTGGATAAACGATTAGATGCTAATGATGAATATTGTGGGATAGTGTGGGAAAAAGATGTGGAAAAACAATTAGACACTAATGATGGATATCTTAGGAAAGAATTGAAAAAAGAGTGGGATAGATGGTTGAAATGTAAAAGAATTAGACATTTTCCACCGTCACCACTACCTTCTGAAGAGAATGGTAATGATGTGAGTGTTACCAAGAGATGCACCATATTCATTCACAATTATGATTCCGATAAACAAATGTGTTCTTATAAAAAACATAATATATCACAAAAAAAGAAAAGAAGAATTGACGCCGAAATTTGAGAAAAAAGGAAACGTTACTATAATATATATGGGCAATAGTGAAGAAGAAGAAGAAGAAGAAGAAGAAGAAGCAAAAAAAAAAAAAAAAAAAAAGTAATGAGATCTAGAGACGTTCAACCTCTCTAGATCTCATTACTTTTTTTTCCTTCTTCTTTGCTAAAAATCAGTCTCTCTATTGTTTTATATTTTCAAATCCGTTATTAGCATGTTGACGGTCATGTCTTCTCCTTTTTCAAAAATGTGTTGAATGTTTATCTTTACTTTTGCGAGTTTTTTTACATCGGTGAATGCGCTCTCACCACCCGATTTGTTCACGAGTTCAAGAGAGATTTTTGGATATATGTAACTTCCTTAGGGCAACGACAAATCGTCCTTGTCGAATTCTCTGTCTTCGGCGATAACGATGTTCTGTAGATCGCTTTGGTACTCATAAAACAAATCGAGCATGGCTTCATCCAATTTGAAAGACATGCTATATTTATTGTATTTGTACTCTAAACCCTTCGTGTCGACATCGTTCAATTCGACGGCGTCGTGTCGTTGTAATCTATAGATTTTACAACCGAATTTCTTACACGTTTCGACTCATTTCAATTTCAATTCGCATCTTTTAAGTGTTGTTGTCTGATCGATTGTTTTTTTTTTTTTTGTTTTATGAATTATTGCAAATAATATATATTTCTGAATTTTGTTAAAAAAGTTGTTTTTTTTTAATTTTTAATTTTCTTTAATGTGAAAAAAAATTTTTTTGTAAAAGTTTTTTTCACTTTATATATAAATAAAAAGTTTAAATTTAACGTCCTTTTTTTCTCGTATTAATTCAATTTTTTCATGTTAAGGAACAAAAAAATCGATTAATTTTTTTTTTTTGTTTTTTGAATTTTATGTTTAAATAATAATTCATTAAATAAAAGTTTTATTTTTTTTCTCTTTATATATATACAAAAAAAAGTTTTTTAATTTTAATTTTCTTTAATGTGAAAATTTTTTTTTTTTTACAGATATATATAAAGACTATTTTAAAACTTTTTAACAAATTATTATTTAAATACAAAATTAAAAAAAAAAAATTTTTACAAATGAAGCAAACAAATAAAAAAATGGAAAATTTAAATGAGAAAACCGTACCTCAGTTAAACGAGATGTGTAGAGAATTAAACATTCCACATTTCAGAAATCATAGAACCAAATTAAAAAAAATTGAAGTCATACAGGAGTATCGTTTGCGAAACGATGGAAAGAAAAAAATCGAAAGATTGAAAGTGGACAAACTTAAACAGACATGAATTGCGAAAAAAATAAGCTGATGGCAGTAACGCCTAATGATTGAAAATGAAACATGGAGTGTGATGAAATTAGAAAGATAATGCATGAGGAGATATGTAGTTTGCTCGATGAAAAGGCAAATGAAATGTTGATAGCAACGATGTCAAAAAATGCATCGGTTGTGAAAAATGAGAAGAAAAAGATTGTAAAAGGAATCGAAATGCCGACGTTGAAAAAAAAAGTTTCGGTTGTGAAAAATAAGAAGACGACTAAATGAAAAGCCATTGAAGAACTTCAAGTTTCAAAAGAAAAAAAAAACTAAAACGAAAACGAGTGATGCAGTTCAGAATCTAGACAAATGAGATATATCGAACGAAATTCGACGAGCAATCGATGAAGGGAAAGGAGAAGAATATGTAGCTTGAATCATTGTGGAAGCATTCTAATCGAATCAGGTAGAATGGGAGAGTGCGATCAAAGGCATTTTTAAAACTTTCGATGTGGTTCCCTCATTCAAGAAAGTCGATGCAAAATTGTTCATGGAACAGGTGAAGAAAAAAGAAAAAATATTGGATTTGTTTCATGAACACATCAACATGGGACAAAAAATTAAGATGATACTCCATTGCGTGATGAATAAAATCAACGTGAATTCTGGCGAGAGCATCATGAAAAATGCATATTTCAGATCTAACGTCGAACCCGTATTTCGAGGTTCAGATTTATCAGACATTTTCGAAATGATGAAAGACAAAATGTTGACATCTCTTGCAAATTATCAACATGAAGGTAGTAATTGGACATTCAATGAGGTGTTGAAACTCGAAATTCATATAACTAAAAACGATTTGTTGAAAGCGTCTTCCTACGTGGAATTACCGTATTTCTTAGCTAAAAAAAAAAGCTGTGATCAACGTGAGAAATAAAGATGATCAGTGTTTTAAATGGGCAGTCACTTCCGCTTTATACCCCACCAAAATGCACTCCGATAGAGTTTCTTGTTACGAGGAGACTTCTAAAAATCTCGATTGGACCGGAGTGACTTTTCCAACCCAGTTAAAACACATCGAACGTTTCGAGGTTTAAAATCCCACTGTAGCGGTGAACGACTTGGGATATGACGATGAAAAACGAACAATCTATCCTCTCAGACAGACTTCATATCTCGAAAGAGAAAAGTTGATTATTTTATTATTGATTTCAAATGGTGGCAATCGTCATTATTGTTGGGTTAAAGATTCGAGCCGATTACTGTCAAGACAAAATAATAAACATAAAGGAAAAATATGTTTATGTTGCAACTGCATGAATGCGTTTCACAGGGAAAAATCGTTAGCGAAACATCAGGAATATTGCAATGAAAATCAAGGTATCACCGTCGAAATGTCTAAACCCCAAACCATCGTGAACTTTCAAAATCACAATAGAAGGTTAAAAGTACCATTTGCCATGTACGCCGATTTCGAATGCTTCACCGTGAAAATGAGTTCCTGCCAACCCGATGCTCTTCAAAGTTACGTCGAAAGATATCAAAAACACATGCCTTCGGGCTATTGCATTTACATGAAATGCGCTTTTGACTCGCAACATGACATGGGTCCCTTCACCTACACGAAACAGTGTGAAAACGACGACGTAGCTCAAAGGTTCGTGGAAGAGTTAGAATCGAAAATTCAAATTTTATAAGATAAATTCAAAACTCCGGCAAAAATGATCATCATGCGAGAGCAGCAGGACGAAAATAACAGAGCCACTGAATGTCACACATGCAGACAATCGTTCGATGAGAATTCAAAGGAAAATGAGAAGGTCAGAGACCACGATCATTAAACGGCTCTGTATCGCGGTCTGGCTCACAGCAAGTGTAATTTAAAATATCGAGACTCCATTTTCTATCCGGTGATATTTCACAATCTCTCAGGTTATGACAGTCATCTGTTCGTGAAAAATCTCGGCACCACCGACGAAGAATTAAACTGCATTGCAAACAATGAAGAAAGATACATTTCCTTCACGAAATGGAAGCTCATGGAGAGGAAAAGAGTAATCGATGGAGAGACGTTGGAAGAAAAAACGAAACCCATTCGTAGAGGCATACGTTTCATCGACAGTTTTAAATTCATGTCGACCGCTCTGGAAAAATTAGTCGATAACATGAGCAAGGATAAATTTAAAATCTCGAGTGAACACTTCGGAGAATGAGTAGACGTCATGTTGAGGAAAGGAGTCTATCCTTACGATTAAATGAATGATCTAAAGAGATTCGATGACACCATGCTACCTTCGAAAGAAGATTTTTATTTGAAATTATATGAATCTGACATTTCTGACGAGAATTACGAACACGCCAAAAACGTGTGGAAATCATTCGATATGAAAACCATGAGATATTATCACGATCTCTATCTGAAGACTGACGTTCTGCTCCTGGCAGACGTGTTTCAAAAATTTTTGAGACGTCTGTCGTCGAAATTATGATCTGGATCCAGCTTGGTATTTCACCGCACCTGGTCTGTTTAAGACCACCGAAATCCAATTGGAATTATTATCTAACGTGGACATGTTGCTCATGATCGAAAAGGCCACGAGAGGTAGCATCTTGATGATCTCTCACAGATATTCTAAAGCTAACAATCCCTACATGAAAGAATGTTTCGATTCGGAACGATCGAATAAATACATACAGTATTGGGATGCTAATAATCTGTATGGTTGGCCCCTGAGTCATCCTTTACTGATTGGAAATTTCGAATGGATGACGGAACCAGAAGAGATGCAAAAATGGAGAGACTATCCTTGCATTTTAGAAGTCGAGTTGAACTATCCGGAAGAATTACACGATCTACACAACGATTATCCACTGGCTCCCGAACGAATGGAACCGATCAAAGGAGACGAGGAAAAACTCATTCCCAATTTATTTAACAAATGTAAGTACGTCGTCTACAGCGAGAATTTGTAACAATACGTCGATTACAGGATGAAATTAGTCGACATACATCGCATCATTCGATTCGACGAAGAGCCTTGGATGAAAAAAATACATCGATCTCAACACGAATCTCAGAATTCGAGCTGAGAATGATTTCGAAAAAGATTTCTTCAAACTCATGAACAACGTGTACGGTAAATCGATGGAAAACATCAGGAAGAGAACCGACGTTCGGCTCATCATGTCTGAGAAAAAAGCTAAAAAATTAGTGGCAAAACCCAATTACAAACACCGAACCATATTCGATGAAAATCTAGTGGCCATTCAAATGCAAAAGAGGCACCAGAAGTTCGACAAACCCTATTATCTCGGACCGATCATCTTAGATATCAGCAAGCGATTGATGTATGAGTTTCACTATGATTACATCCAACGGAAATTTGTTGAGAAAGCCAAACTACTGTTCACCGACATGGACAGTTTAGCTTATGAGATAGAGATGAAAGATGTCTACCGAGATATATCTCTAGACGTGACCGCATGGTTCGACACGAGCAATTATCCCGTTGATCACCCATCCAACATTCAATCGAAGGACAACAAAAAGGTGTTGGGTAAATTTAAGGGCAAGAGCGGCGGTAAACAAATCGTCGAATTCATAGGTTTGAGCCCCAAACTGTATGCTTATCGTCTAGAAGGTGAAGAGATTAAGAAGTGCAAAGGGGTTAAAACGTGTGTGGTGAAGACAAACATCTCTTTTCAAGAGCATAAAGATTGTCTGTTCGGAAGTGGTCCAGTGTATAAGACTACGAATTCGATTCGAAGTGAAAATCACGACTTGTATACCGAAATAGTCAACAAGATTTCGCTGACAGCCGACGATGATAAGAGATTCGTGTTAGACGATAAAATAAGCACTTTGGCACTCAGACATTGGACTTTGGATATGATTATGAACGATAGGATTCCAGATAGGATTCCAGATATGATTCAGGACAATAGGATTCTAGAAAATCAAGAGGAATTAGACGGATTCAAGATTATGGAAGTCGATAGAGACATCGAGAGAGTTAGTTTAAATAAGAAAAAGAAAAAAATATAAAAAAAAAATAACGTCATTTTAGTGAATTATAATAAAATAAATAAATAAAAAAAAAATATACACATTTATGAATAAGAAAATAGAGATATCCGTAGAAGGTGTCGTCTTACCTAACGAACCCCTATCCAACATCGATCTGTTGAATGTGGCGAAGGATTTGAAAATCAAAGATTTTCTAGGTGTGTTTCCAGAGATGCCTTGCCAAAGAGAAGACCTCAACAATTGGAATGCGGAATGTTAAATCTAGACGATTTATTGGGTGAAGGCACTCACTGGGTGGCGTGGTTCAAGAACGGGAAGAAGAAGAATTATTATTTCAACAGCTACAGAATTTCGCCGCCAAAAGAAATAAAGAACTATTTCGATGAATCGATGGTTCGTTACAACACGGAATGAGTGCAATCGCCAGATCAAGTGTTTTGCGGTCACCTGTGTCTCTATTTTCTCAAGAGATGGTCTGAAGGAGATAGTGTTTCAAGACATTCTCAATGATTTACATTAGAGAGAGATTTTTTTTATAGTATATATAAAGGTAAAAAAAATATTTAAAAATTTTAATCGAATAAAAACAAAAAATAAAAAATAAGTGAAATAATTCATTTTTAATAAACTGCGTTTGAAATATATTTTTTAAAATAAAAAAAACCCTCAAAACAACATGCCAGTCGATAAATTTGGTAGAAGTGACGACGAAAGTGGACTCAAAAAGAAGAGGAAGATGCTCGAAGTCAGCAATGATTACGATGTTGCCAACTTGGATGAACGTTACGTTTGGAGATACAAACCATGAGAGGAACCTTTGAACATGAACGATAAGAAGCTCTACAATCTTCCCGAGCTGATAGATCTTGCAGATGCGGCGACTAAAAAATACGTCGACAGGGGGAACACGGATTTCGAACAAATCATGCTAGATAATTACGTGAATAAAGCCAGGACCAATCTGAAATCTAAATATTTGGTGAACGTCGCGAATCCCATAGATTCCACTGATGTCATGATCAAAAATATGTGGACGACTCTCACATGCGATTCAGGGAACATCTGAGAAGTAGATACATTCAGAAAACGATGCAATCGGAATTGAACGCCAATTCTAACAAGATAACGAACGTGGCCACTCCCACGAATCCCAAGGACGTGGTGACCAAACACTATGTAGATCTGGAACAGAAAAAGTCTGACAGACGAGAAATGAAATCGGATCTGAATGCGGGATTCAACAAGATATTGAATCTGTCGAAGGTCGATGACATGGATGCGAACTCCACCGTGGTCAACATTCCTCCATGATACGATCTCAAGAATATGTAGAATCACAAGTGGATGATCTCTACCTGAACAAATGGTATCAAGACGGAGAATGACTGTTTTGTAGACATTTATTGGTCATTTCGAGGAAAAACAATGGATGTTTCGTAGACATCTTCTGGCGGGGTGAGGAGAGGGCAATTGCTTTGGGTTCCAATCAGAGAAGGAAAGAGAACAGGCTTTCTCTTGAACAGTTTTTGGACAATTCGGCTAGCACCTACCTCACAACATTCAGATTCAATTTGTGAAGAAAAGTTCGAGTATCTCCGTGATTTGGACATTGGCCTATCTCCCAGTCAAAACCTCGGGAAATGTTCCAACTTGTTTGCATAACTAGAATTTGAACGTAGTGGGCAGCCACATAGTGCCGTGGCATATGTATTTTGGGGAATAAAAATAGAAAAACAAAACGCATTGAGAAGCACCAAATTTATTTCAGACTTAAAAAATCAAGTATCCATAAAATTAACAAAATTGTAGCTCATGTGTAAAAAAATTTAATTAACAAGTTTCACAGCTCCAATCTACATGTACCAATTGCTGGATAAATTATTAACCACTTGCTCGATTTCTTTTTTTGTGTGGGGGGGGGGGGGGTGGGGGTGGGGGGGCGGTGATGTGTGGAACATAGGTCTTGATTCATCACTGGAACGACATCAATTGAGTTCGCTTCATTGAGGGAGCATGAGCTATGTTTTGAGACAACACACTGAAGAAAAAATAATATGGAATTTACAATCTAACCTTTACCGCACACATTTATAAAAATTACGGAACATAGAATTTTGAGGGTTTTTTTACTCTAAACATAGCTCATGATTCATCACTGAAACGACATCAATTGAGTTCGTTTCAATGAGGGAGCATGAGCTATGTTTTGAGACAACCACTGAAGAAAAAATAATATGAAATTTACAATTTAACTTTTACCGCACACATTTAAAAAAATGACGGAATATCGATTTTTTGAGGGGGATCGTCTGTAGTCTTCTCGCGAAATTCCTGTGTTGCATGTACGGTGGGTCCATCTTTCACAATTGCCACACTGCACCGCTTCTTGTGTAGGACGTAAGGTCTGGTTGCAACTGGTGCAAGCATTAGACATAATGGTTAGTACTGAAAATGTTTATGACTGTGGTCAGATCCAAAGCAACAAACACTGAATGAATGGGCGGAGACACAAACAACTAATAAAATTGAAATAAAATATTCTGTGAAATGTCCATTGTTTTTCTACGAAACGACCAGTACATGTCTACGAAATGGTCATTCTACAAAATGACTTGTCTACAAAACGTCTCGTCTATCAAATGGTTTTTCTATGAAACGTCTAGAAACCGAACAAACAATCTGGCGGAACCATGGAGGGTAGCATCAACATGAATGGTCACAATTTATTCGGTCTCGATCATGATCCTGAATTCGATTCCAGCGCGGTCAGCAGGAAGTATGCGGACGACAACTCAGTCTGGAGAAAGGGCGTTTTTTATGGAAGATAAACTAGACATGGGCGGACACGCACTCACGAATCTACCAAACCCCGTGAGCGTTACAGACACCTGTACCCTGATTTCAGTGGTGGAGAAAATCAAATACGCTAGGCAATTGATCACCGTGTGGGCTGAGGAGAGTAATGCATTAAAGGAGGGAAAAGTCGAGTGGTCTTTCGGAAACTGAGGTAGTGGATCGCAACATGGTCAGGTGGGATATCCCATGCCATTGGGAGGTGAGATCATTCAAATGAGTCTGACTTCCACGGATTTGAATAACAGAGCAGTAATCAATCTCGTGGTGAACGTAGTAGAGAGCGATAAGAGATACAGCATATAAAAGACCGAGAATCAACACTCGAATGTTAGCATGTTCGGCACACCTCTCAAAGTGAATGCCGGAGACAGGATTAATTTTGTTACAAAAACGAATAATCCCGAAGCCGCCACTTCCGTGGTGAGCATACTGGTTGAACTAGATCCTCTGAACAAACAGTGAACGCATGGAAATAGTTAATTAAAAAAAAATAATGAGTGATTATTAAAAACAAAAAAAAAAGTAATGAGATTTAGAAAGGTGTTCAATCTCTCTAGATCTCATTACTTTTTATTTCTTTTTGTTTTTTAATAATTACTCATTACTTTTTATTTTTTTATTTATTTTTTTTCACACACTTCTCTCATCGAATGGTCGACATCTTATTTCCATCCGATTTGAATTGTAATTCTCTGTCTGACAGGACCAGGGCGAAGGCTTCGGTTTTTCTTGGCACGTTCCTATCAAATTGCATCTTGATCTGAATGTCTAAGACGCTACTCTTGAGTTGTTCGCTCTGTTTACTAACATCGAATATGAACATTGGATACATCAACTTGTATTCACCGGGAGATATATTATGGTTGCTCATCAATTCGTCTAGACCGTGATACTTCTTTCTAAAATCCGCGGCGGCACCGTACAGTCTGCAGAAATCGTTCTTGTCAAACAATGCATTGTAATCGATTGCTGGATATCTCATGGCGTTCAGAAACACTTGCATGTTTCTCAAACTGCAGTGATCGAATAGCGATGCATTCTTTTCCTGAGACCCATCCCTATCGGTCTGAAACGTGACCACGATGAAATGCAGTCTCTCGGAAGCGGATTTCATGGTCAATCTCCAATCAAAGTGATTCATGGAGAGTGGAATGCTAGCCGTGTCACACTGTCTCATTCGAAATCCCACGGGTAATTTACTCTTGGATTCTATGATCTTGTAGAGATGCATTTTTTCCACGATCGAAGGCTGCACATGCAGAACGAACCACGATATCTTGTGTAGAGTTAACTTACTCGCATCGGTCACAGGGAGTCTCACTATCGTGTTGTCGTTTCCCTTTTGAATCAATGTCAGATTGTGTTTGAATCCATACATGATCTTGTTGTAATCGTCCGTGAATCCGAAGATGTGTTTCAAAGGTATCCTGAATGGAAACGTTCCTTTGGGTCTGGAAATCTTGACGATGTAGTCGAATATCGCGGCGGTGTCGGCGCTAGCAGGGCCGACAGTGTCTTTCATCCACAACTGATTAAATCCTCTGGATTTCGAAAAATCATCCGGATACGTCAAGAGTGGCCTGACCGGGATGAAAACAGATTCTATCTGTCCGGATAGCAAGTATTTTATATTACTGAATAGATGCATGATGCCATTATTGGCTATAGTAACCGTGTCGTCGTTGTCGGTCCCATCTTCCTTGGTGAGACGTCCCTGCACCACTATGTAACATCGCTAGGATGAACAAATTGATCTTGGGTTTTGACGTTGATTCTTATCTCTCCCGCATTGTTCAAACTCGTTCCGGTTATCGGTTCGTATTCGTGAACCTCGTATTCTTGAATACATTCATCTTTCACTATGCTTTGTGCGATATCTAGTATATTTGCCATTTTTGAAGGGTTTTTTTTTATTTTGTTTAGTAATTAGCTTGCTTTTTTATCTAAAAATTGTTTTAATTATTTTTTATTATTATGATTTTTTCTCTCCTTTATATATATATATATATATGTAAACAAGAAAATGTTAAAGAGAGTAAATAAAAAAAAAATTGTTTTCTTTATTAAAACTTCGTCTTCTGCAATTGTTGTTCGTAAAACTTTCCGATGATCTCTTCACCATCCAAAGCTTCGATTTCATAAGTGACCGGATCGGTGTGAAATATTCTGATTATCACAAAGATTTCCGAGGTCCATCGAGGAGTGTAACCCTTTTTGAAGTGCTTCTTATAAGCGTAGATTCTCACTCGATCGCTGACCGCAAATTTCGGCGTTCTAGACTTCTTCCTGATCTTAGATCTCTCGGGATATAGATGCGCGTAGACCCGTTTTTTGTTTCGAGGATCGCTAGCTTCTGCAGGAGTCATCTTGATCGATCTGTGTGACGTGTTGTTGTAATCTTTAACCAGACCATTCAGAGCGTAGCATTCAGAACATATGTATTTCTTAGTCGAAGTATATGTACATCTTCTCCTTCATCATTTGATTCCAACGTTCCACGACTCTAGCTTTTTCTTCGTTTTCGATCGAGTAGAGGTCAACTAATCGATGAACATCCTTATTGTAGAATTCCTTTCCCTTATCCACCCATAATTTATTCGGTTTTCGAGAAGACGAGTCGAACATGCTCTTCAGAGCCTCGGCGACGCAAGGTCCCGATTTATTCTTCAAAGCACTGATCCAACCATATTTGGAAAACACGTCGATGACTGTCAATAGATATTTGACGCCCTCGTTCCATCTTGAAAACGATCTCATGTGGACCAAGTCGGCGGACCAAATGTCATCCAGACCCTTCACGAACACCCTTCTCTTTTGAAATTTCTGCACAATGGGTTTGTGTAACTCCTCGGCCAATTCGCTCGTCAATAATCGTTTCTTCTTCTTTTCTGATGCACTTTTTTTTGAATGCCCCATCCGAATCGATGTTTCGTACCCATCAGATTGCCGACCAGCAAACGTTATATCTTCTCTCTCCTGGTCGGATTCGATATACCTCTCAATTTCGCTAACATGTTTTTATCGCAGATGTCAGTGCGAATCTTAGTGTCGGGATGTTCAGCGTAGCACTAATCGTGATCATACGTGGTCACATTCACCCTATTCACGGGTTTGCTCCAAGATTTAGGAGTCAGATCAGTGTTGAGTCTCTTGTTCAATTTCGTTCCGGGTCCCGTGAAACTATGACCCGGCAGATGCATTTTGAAAGGTAGATTATTGAGCATTTTATTCACAACGCCTTTGCCTCTGCTCGTTTTTTTTTTGACAAATCAAGTCTTGAACGAACAACACACATTGCAAATTCCGCGAAGCATCTGTCTGTCGTTTTTAGTTCGTTCGAGAATTACCCGTATCAGTAACTCTCTTACACTTTACTCAATACATTTTTGAGAGTTATTTAAATTAATTTCGTATTCATTTTTTTTATTTTACATATAAATTTAATATCTTCTTTTTTAAAAATTCTGTTCTTATTATATATATATATTTTTTTTTTCAATCGCCACTCTTGAGTTCTATCAACTTACCGAATTCCTCCCTGGACTCTTTCCTCCCACTTTCCATGAGAGAATCCTTCATCTCTTCCTTGATGATCTGACGACTCTTGATTCTCACGGCTTCTTTCATAACATCGTATTTTGTTTCCCGCCCAGTATCGTGAAGTATTCTCTGCCCGATATCCTACTGTCTTTCAATGTCATTGAGATCATTTCGGATATCATGTCGATCTTGGAGTTGGCCAAGACGTGAATCTTTTCGTGTTTCCTAGCCTTCAGATATAATTTCCTACTCAAAAAGTTTCCGAGTGTGCTAAACAATCCGGCAGTGAGAGCCACTCCTTCTATGGTCAACACGATCAGAATGCCAACCACAGTCGACAACAATCCAATGCTGGCCACGTGTAAACCCATGGAAATCGTGATGAGTGTCATGTCGACTGCGTTGACGAATTTCACGAGATGCGAATACTTCTTCTTGAGAGAACGACAAGAATCTCTCTCTCGAGTCAGATACTATTGGATTCTACTGATTTGATCGATGCGATACCTCTCTGCTCTTTCTTTGTCTTCTGGCAATAGTGCCGTTGGCAAAACGCCATTTGGCTTCTCATCCTCGTCGTCATCTAACGTCGGATACAATTTATTTCTGGTTCTCATTTTTTTTGTGTTTTTTTCTTTCTAATATTAGATAAAAATTTATGTGTGTATTTATTTTTTATTTTCTATTCTCCTTATTTATATCAACGAGAAAACTTAGACGTATGCTTCCTTCAGCAATAATTTCAAAACGCATCCCCTATCTTCTAAAGTCAGACTTCTATGCGCTAATTTCAGTTCTTCCGAACCTGTGGGCTTTTCTCGCCCCTTACAGAAGACTAATCTCCTCCAAAGCATGATCTCGTCGTCGATTCGAAAGCATTCGAATGCCAGTTCAAAATACTTGACGACCATATCTTCCCTTTCCATCATCAGACACGAATGATCCTCGTGATCAAAGTCTAGATGATCCCGACACCCGATGCATCGTTCTTACAAGAGGCGACCTAGTTGTTCATTCACGCAGAATGCATAGGCTCTCATCAGCATTTTTAAAAGAAACTTTGTTCTCATAGTCTGGGAATAGTTCATGATTGATGTATATTTTATTATCTATTTTGATTCGATATTTATTTGTTTAAATAACTATTTATTTATATATATTTTTTTCTCTCCTATATATATCAATCACTTTTTTATTTCCTCTTGACAAAACCGATTCTATTACGATTCACCTCACAAAACTCGCAAGGTGAATCAGCAAATCGGTTTCACCGATCGGATCGCACCCTAGACCGTCTGAAAAGCGATCGCGAACGTGGTGGTCCAGAAGCCACAAAACGCATTTTTTGATGTACCGGAAGCCCAAATCGGTTTGGAAAAAAGAAAAATTAAAAAAATCCTCGATGAGTAACTACACTTTACACTCACTTTTCACCGTTGGCGAACGTCGAGAAAAGGTTTTGAGGTCGATTTTTCCTGGTCTAGAATCCGCAAATCGGTTTCCCGATCGGATCGCACCCTCGACCGTTCAAACAGCTGTTGGCGAATGTAGGTGGTCCAGAATCCGCAAACTGCTTTTTTGGTGCTGGTCTAGAATCCGCAAAACGTTTTTTGCTTGCGTTCACCAACGATAGATCGAAGGTCTGATCCGCGATGGGAACGTCAACAAAAATTTTTAAATTTACATTTTCTTCAAATTTCATACATTTTTTCACTTCTGAGCGATGTGTCGAATGTACTCGGATGTTTGAACGGTTAAAAGTGCGCTCCGAGAGCCTCAAAAAACAATGCGGATTCTGGACCACCATGCAAAAACGACATTTTTTTGCACTCTGTACACGATTTAACGCTGAACCCCAATGGCGGAACACGTACATGTACGTGTACGTGTACAGGTTTTTGGAAAAGTGGTCTAGAATCCGCAATTACCACCTACTACTGGCAATGTCAACCGTTTCGGGGGGGGGGGGATCTTTCAAGAAAAATCTCACCTTTCCCATCAATCTTCCATCACATACCCATATTATATACCCTTAGCCATGTGTGTACTTATATCACTATATATACCATGGCATGCTATACATGCAGTACGTGTACCACTTGCCGGTTCAAGCTGGGTGAAGCCGAAGTTTTGAGGAGAAAAAAGTAGCTCCCCCTTTTATTAAAAGCTTCGGTTCCTATGGGAATTTCACAGCGCTTCCCCGGCAATGCCGGCAAGGTAATGGGGGCACAATCGGGTGCATGCTATACTACTAGGGATTTATGGTCTTACAATTCACAAAACATTCGGCCAAATATGCGTTCGAAAAAGCTACGGGAAAACTGGGGAGTTCAAAACTATTTTTGTGTACTATATATTCTAAAGAAAACTTTAAAACAATTTTTCTGACGTTGTGAGTGTATAATTTTTCCCAGTTAGTGTATTTTTCACAAGGTCATCCACAACTGACCTAATTACATGTACTTCTAAATTCTATAAATCTAAACAATGTTTCGCAGCTAGTGTAATTAAAAGTTGACAAATACCTTGAAATGTCTTCGTGGACACAAACTGTACACTGGAACCCCTGTGTATTGATTGACATGTGTACTCTGAGCATGTTTCTCCTTCCATTTCTGTCCAGGTTGTATTGTAACGCTTGCATCCTTCCAGTGTTTCACATCCTAAAATATAGCCATAGAATCCACAAATAGAAGAAATATTCGGCAGACAAAACGTGATAACATCGCCGGACGTGTGTGTGATGGGATTCTCAGGGGCAGCTGCCCCCCTTGCCTTGGGGCTGGAAGGCAAGGGGGCAGTGCATGCTCTTTTTCGCCAGCTCGGTACATAGGTGCAAACACTCTAATTTCCGAGTACTGTAACTGATAAACATATTTTACGTGTGCCAATGCCAATTGGAGGAGGGGGGGGGGGGAGGGTCGGGTAGAATGGTGGAGATTGGTCAATAATCACGAAACAAATAAGCTATACAATCGGCTGCATCAGCTCCTATGATTGATGTCTGAAGTGTTATCACATACAGCTTTCAAAGGATGTCAGGTTCTGGTTCCATCAGTAAAACAGTAAGTCGTCCAAGAAAGTTTAAAATAAAAAAAATAAACAAAGCAAAAAATACAATCGTTGAACGCATTTTTTCCGGGAAAATTTCGTTCAGGCAACGACTGACGGCATCAACAAATATCGAGTAACACTAGGGATGATCGTCGTATTTTGAATCAGTTCATTTAGTGTTTTACGTTGATTCGTTCCGACCGCGTGCAGATTTGATCCCGATTTTCAAAAAGTTCGGAAGCTCTGTTTTTTAAAGAAGATAACAGAAATGTGAGTATAACATGGGTTACGGGCGCCATTAGCCTGAATAATTATTGGTTACGGACGCCATTCGCCTGAATAAAATGACGGTAATAACTTTATTTTAGCGTCCTAGAATAGTTTTGTGGCATGTAATGCAGCCACGTGCACAATGTGTGCATTTTCCATAGTAAAATTGTCGAGGTGGTTGCTGGGAATTCCCAGCACATGCTGACACATGCACAGTTCATATAAATTGTATTCTCTCCGGTTCAGGTAGATCTTAAACATTGAAAGAATTGGGACCAAATCAGTAGTATTTTATAAGTACGAATCATTTGAAATTACCATGATGAACACGCGAATTAGTTTGCGATTTTGTGGTTCCAATCACGTTCGTTCCTCAACATTGATTTCATTTGGTAATCCTTATACAATAGAATGTTTTGCATAAAAATCCACAATCCCGACCTCGATATACGTTTTACTGTTATTAACACATGATATATGGAAGAGTTGTGTTGATGCCGGTGCAAAAGGAATGGAAGTCCGTAGGAACGTTAGTCCCTCCGGACTATTATTCCGCGGAATTATAGTCCTAGGTCTAACATTTCTAGGAATAGTAGTCCGGTGTGTGTGTGTGTGTGTGGGGGGGGGGGGGGGTGTCACCCCGCAGTCCTGGCCAAAATGTCCTATAGTTGGAAATTTGGAGGGCAAGTAATGAGTAGTTGGAAATTCCTTCTATCTGGATTTTTGAGCTTCGTTGCTGATGCTGATATCTCCTTTACTTTCCAAACTTCCAACTCGGTTTCAAATCGGCAAAAATTCCAACTGTTGTTATTTACAACTACAGTGTACGCAATATCGAGCTTCATAAGCATGCATGATGTCAATCGGTACGAGATTTCTATAGTTCGTTTACTTATCGTAATAAAAAGAATCCTCGATGCACTGCAAGAAAATCGCATCATGTAAAATCGTTATCCTTAGTTAATTCCATCATTCACAGTTACAAAATGATGAAACATCGAAAAATGATCATTCCTACAGAAGATCAGATTTAATGTTTGGACAGTGTGAATTGCTCTAAGTTCGTTTTACTCGATGAAACCTTGCAAGGGTAATTTCCGTCGAAAACGTGACTATGAAAAAAGGTAATCTATCCCTCTGATATCAAAGTTTCACGTTCATTTAAAAAAATGTTTAATAGAGAGACGTGGCATTTTTTTTTATAATTCCGCGCTCTGCATGGAGCATATGGAACACACAATACAGTTAACAATATTGTGGCCTATTGAAAAGTTGCATGTCCCAGCGCTTTCTTGTCACAATTGTCCAAATCGTTCACTATGGTCCCATATAGTATCGCATGTATATATGATTGTACCTCCTCGATATAATTCTAACAACGGCGTCTCCATCCCGCTGCTATCGACTCCCAAAACACATCTCCATGATACACACCCTTCTACTATCTCCTCCAATAGTGGTATATAATCTCCATCCTCGTCTGTACAACCTAAAACATAATGGCATGGTCGATTTTATTATCTTTTCTGGAATTGCTTTTGTATACCTGTAACCATAGTGGAATTTAGATTTATACGTCACCCGAGCAGGCACGTAACTATTTTGGGGATTGCCATGGCAGCCCACAGGAGCGACCACGTTGTGACGTCATTGTCATAATGATAGTGCGTACGCGTAGCTTCAGTGCGTACGCACAGCGCGTGCTGTTAGGGTGATACGTGTTTCCGACTTTCATCTTGTATACTGACATCTTAGTTTCTATGATGGCATGTGATTACTATGTAACTGAAAGGGGTTTATTCGGAGGACATGTTCGATTGTGTGTGAGTATATATAATTACCCAAATGGACCCGATAGTTCCCCCAAATTCCCCAATCCTCGGTTTTTGCACATCCAGACCGCCAACTTTGAAGGCACCTGGTTACTATGAGCCTGAGAGGCTTCTAATATAATGTGTGTGGGAGTGTGTTCTGGGGATGCCATATGAGCATGGCTAATACACAAAATAACCCAACTACCTACAACTACCCAAAATAACCGAAAATCACAGAAACGGACTTTATTCGACTCTGATTCTTCCGGAATCTTCTTTATAAGTGCAGCACATTGTCCTATAGGCCCTTAAATGTGCGTTCCATTGTATAAGGGTTGGACTAATTACCCAAAGCAACTTTCCAATTATTTATTTGTTTGGAGTCTACGATAATGCTCGTGGTTTTTTGTGTTTCACAGGGTCTATTTCTGGCTACTATTATCTTAACCTTTGATCTAGTCATATCGCCTCATTGCCGTATTCGGTCATAACCCCTGAACTCGACCAGTGAGACTTTTCAATTTACGTAAACCCCACCCACTGTCAAAAATGTGACAGTCACATCAATACCTGACGCAAGGTCTCTCAAGAATAGGTCCATGCGTCAAGCGTCAATCGAGCAATAACTGAAACAGGCTTTGCTATAACATTCCCTCAAATGAGCAGTGGTTGGAAAAAGCATTGCTCGAGCGACTAGAATCTCATTGAGCAAATGAGCTATTGAGTAATTGCCCGTACGACTGACTCCACGTTCGATTCTTCAACTCATTTCGGTATTTGAGGCTACCTATAACATAGTGATGTACTACATGATGATACTTTTTGAGGATACGGTTCGAAGAATACCTTTTTGGGATAGCTATCTAAGGACAGATGTGGCCCTTATCTACTGGTCAACGCCTGATTTCTAGACCACCAAATGTCTTCCATAGCGCCACGACCACTACATGCTGACATGCCCATTGTCAGTTTATGACCATCGTCTGTCCTCTGATTAGCCTACACTCTTTTCTGCCACTAACACTGGCTTATACCACTACTATTAACTACCACTATCTGTCCTGTGCTAGAATCTCCCACCGTTACTACTGACTTGTGGCGCTACTATGGCCCTGAATACATATATCATTACACTAGTACCTCTTCAGGTCCCAGTTCATATCAGTATCATACTTGGCTTCCACCATTACTAGACGTCGAGTACAATCTGCTTGCTCTGATGACTCTCCCATACGCATTCCAAGTTTCACAAATGAGCTATCGAGTAATTGCTCGAACGAGTAACTTCTCGTCCGACTCTTCGACTCATCTGAGTATTTGAGGATACTTATGACATATGACGTGGTGCTGTATTACCGGGGGGTACCTTTGAGGACACCTTTTGGAGGATACCTTTTGTACGGATACGAATCTGAGGATATCTGGTCAAACCATTTCGTCGTGTATTCCCCACCCTAAATGAAAGGGAAAAAAACAAGAACATTTGTTGTTGTTCAAAATGTTATTGAGTTCAAATTGTGTTACAGTTAACATTGCGTTAAAGTTTGCTATAGTGTTCAGTCTGTTCTGTTCATTCTTTGTTCTTTTCGCTTCTCTTCACTTCAATTCGATCCTATCTTCAGTTTTCTTCGACCCTCGTTATTCATAGTCTTTGCAAGATCTGGTTGGCTGAAGAATCTTCTCTTCCTCGTTGATGGTTCGGGGTTACATTATCTCCCTAATGTTTCTATCAAGGTCCACCGCAACTCATTCGTTTAGGCTCTACGTAATGCAGTATGTCGATCTAGTAAGCTTTAAGCAGACTAGGTTCGACCAAGACGTACTTCTCCTCTTGCTCCTTCGTTGTTGGATTTTGCTGGTCGGAGGATTCCATCAGTCATTTATTCTCTGCTTTGGCCATTACTGTACGAGGTATTTCTGTTCGAACTATAGTTGTCCGCGGTTTTCTGGATGGTTTACGGCTCTTTGTCTGGTGCAGTTTTTGACAGTTCCGTCGATTCCAAAGGGTTTATCTTCGGTTCTTCTCTTTTGAATAGCCATCGTAGTTCCTTTGGAGAATGGTACATCTCGTGTCTGCTTTGATTGTCTTTTCTTGTAAACGTTTTTGTACATCTAGTTCACTGGTAGATTCTGGCTCTGTGGGCAGTCTCATTATGTCGATAAAGATTGCATTTCTTTGTGGAACTCTTCAGGCACTCTTTAAACAGAAAGCTGTGGGTGTATTCTCCCTTTTATACCCTGCGAAATGGGTTGACCAGATATCCTCAGATAATTATTTCACAGGTATCCTCCGAAAGGTATCCACAAAATGTACCCCCTAGGAGTACATCACCATGTCATGGGTATCATCAAGTACCCAGATGAGTCGAAGAGTCGGACGAGAAGCCACTCATTCGAGCAATTACTTGATAGCTCATTTGGGAAACTTGGAATAGGTATGAAAGAGTTGTTCGAGCAAACAGATAGTATTTTATTACACGCCTGTTCTATGTAATCCCCATCTACAGCAACATTAAACCATGCAGAAAATGAAAATCTGTTCCGCACATATGTGCGAAACGGAAATCGTTGACGGACTACTTTCAAATAGGAGCGAAATGTTCCCTGGAATTTTCTACAAATCGCGTAACGCAATTAGAATTTGAATTGCTAGCGATAGCTGAAAAGCGTCCCCCGAGTTCCAATGTGTTCTATGTGCCTGTTGACACATAGAACACATTGGAACTCAAGGGATGAAAAAGTATCACGGGTTCCCCTCGCAAATTTGGTTGGCGATAAAATGTGTTCTTTTTGTTGATAGTTGTCAAATAAATTGTCGAGTGTCTTTCTAATAATTTTTGTTATAGACGTGATGGCGTGTAATAAACACAAAACGACACGCGTGTGTGAATGGGTTAATCGATATGGCACTTGTGCCATCACGGAAGGATAAAACTCCAGGGCTGTGGCCTCTCGCTCTATCCTTCCGCCTGGCACTCGGGTCATATCGATTAATCTATCCTTCCGCGCTGGCACTCGTGCCATACCGACTAACCCACTCGAGGCCGTGGCCTCTCATTCACACACGTGTGTCGTTCAGTGTATCGACTGCCAGTAATGGTGGAAGCAAAATATGATAATGATAAGAAGTGGTATTCGTAGCTGTAGTAGTGTATTGATATAGTTACTGGGGGTCATAGTAGTATTACAAGTCAGTAGTAATATTGGTGAATTTTAGCACAGGACAGATATTGGTAGCCAATGGTAGTGATACAGACCAGTGGTAGTAGCAGAAAGGGGTTCTGTAAGCTAATCATAGTACAGAAGATGGTGACAAATTGACAATGGATATGTCAGCAATAGTGGTCTTGAAGCTATCGAGGCCATTGGGTCGTCTTTTGACCAGGCGCTGAATAAGACCTAGGAGTCATAACTATCCTCAGATAGCTATCCTCCAAAAGCTATTCTCCGAAATCTATCCGTATAAGGTATCAAGTAGTACATCGCCTTGTCATGAGCATCCTCAAATAACGGAAGGTAGTTATTGGGTTATTGTGGGTTGTTAGTCATACTCCCATCGAGTCAAACGCTCCCCAGAACACCCCTACTATATTAGAAGCATTTCAGTCTCATACTAATCAAAAAACATCAAAGATGGCGGTCTACATTGGCAAAAACCGACGATTCTGGAAGTTTGGGGGAAATTGTTGAGTCCATTTGGGCAAATAGATATACACCAATATACAATGTATACCTCTTCCGAATATATCCTTTCTATTTTGTTCCCTTTCACTTGTATAGTAGCCACATGCCACCAAAAAAAAAACAAGATGGTGGCCTCCAGTATACAAAATTGACGATGGAGACACGGGGTACCTTCTTTAACAACACACGCTGTGCACGCGTACGTACACCACGTATCACTATGACAATGACGTCACAACATTGCTGCTAACTCATGCTATCACGACAATCCCACATGACGTCACTGAGTCACGTGACTATAACTTCACTTCCGGAGTCACCCGCTGGGGTCATCCAACCTAGGCATGAAACGTCCCTGACGACATACTACTTACAATATTTACCCGACCATTACAAGGATTTGTGCGATAGTTCTTATGGCCACATACCTTTGCACCTCGGCAGGATAATCGGACACGAAGTCTACAGTCATCATAATTAACCCTTTCCAAACGGAACGGCCAGCTTTGGCGTGCAAGACACGTGTACTGTTCGAAAGATGCAGCCCGTCCCCTTACTCCAACACACTTACAAACTTGGGAAATAAACAGTCTTCAACAGAATATCTTTCGATGAATTTGATTCGAATTTCCAACCCATTTGAGACATTCCTCCTCTCAGTTGTATTTATTAATTGTTAAAATTTATAACCCTTTAAGGCGAATGTCGGCAGCGTTCGACAAAATGTTATATATAACAAAATAAGCGAATCTATTCTGTATTCTATGGAAGTTTAAGTAATAATTTAATCCCACAGCCCTATAGGGAATAACTTATTACTGAATCTCTTCACCATTTCGTGTTTGTCTCGTCTTAACATTCAAGAACAAATTTTAGGCAAACATTAACGTGTGCCACGAATCCCCATATTAAGTGAAAAGCAATAATAAAAAAAATATAAATAAAAAGATAATACAGAAATAATTTTATTACTTTGAATTACAGTTGAAAATGTAACCCGTTTGATCGGTTAGTAATTGTTCTGCCAAACCCACTGAAGAAAATAAAACGTGATGCTTGTGTAGCCACTGAGGGTTAAAAAAAGCCACGAAACAAAGGCTTCGAAATATGTATCTGGGGCAGCTTAGGTAGGAAAAGATAAAATGTCTATCAAATGAAATTTAAAAAAAAAATAAATAAATGTAGAAAAAAATTAAATAAATTGGAATTTTAATACATTTTTTTAATTTTGTGAACATATTGAAAAGGAACTAAAATTTCCTTTAATTTTTAGAAATGTTTCCTTGTTGAAAAAAGCAAAATATATTTCTTTCATCCCGACTGATTAATATTCCAGCTACATCATCAAGGCATGCCTTCCACGAAGGTCTGCCTTGATGATAGAGTTGGAAAGCTTTTATCAGTCAAGACTTGAGCCATTACAGACGGAAAAATAGGTTTACACCCCTCCCTCCCTTCCCCAGTTGGTCATCTTCCCTACGCCCCCGAGTAGAATGTTAGAATCATGGGACACCTGAGTATTTTACATGTACTTGGATCCCATGAGCGGTATTTAACGCCCGATTCCCAGTGAAGTATAATCTCCACCGACACTATGCAAGGGGCAACCATAGAGGACTCACTTTCGATGGAGAACTTGAACGAGACCTGCGCAGATTTGAACTGAAAAAAAAAATCCTGAAACATTTTCACAAAACCTCTTGTCATATCAGTTGGTTAAGCTACTATTTTTCAGGCTTTTAAACCTAAAGAACAAAATTATTCTTTACTCTTCAGGTGAACAGCCAAGCAAAACTAATATCCTCAAATAGTGCACCACCATTTCACAAGTATCCTCCAATGCCAGAGAATAAAATCTCGAATTTTGAGATAACCTATTTACCGTTCATCTGGATATAATAAAGAGGACCCATTACAGTACAGCCATTGTGGACGGGTCAAAATCTATGTGTGGGCATTTTTCCACGTTATAATTCAGAGATGATCCGCTATGACACCTAGCGAAATGTCCACCAATCCCGATGCTTCATTGATGGAAATGTTGCTAGGTGTCATCTCTGAATTATATGAGCGGAAAAAATGACAACCCGTGGATTTTGACACGGTTATCTGTTTTTTTTCATTTAGATAACCACCAGAAGAACGATAAAATCGTTCCTCTCAAATTCCATGGCCTGAATACGCACGTGTACTCGTGTACTATATGTATATGTTGCACATTGTGAGTAGCACATACGCATATCCACAACACCCGTGTACCCTCATGGTTTATGTGGTGCTTACATTGGTTAACTATTATTACATTGTTAACTATCACATATGCAAAAATCTGTACGATCAACACAACAGTCTATTATGTGTAAGGTAGCCTTGTATTCACTCGGTCAAGAAACTGTATTATGAAATGGTAGAGGCTTAGATGAACGGACCATTGACGAAACTGAAACTGGCCCCAGAGATCATACTGAGAATGGACAGATATCGAGGCAGTGTAAGGGAGCTAGCAAGCCAATAGTGGTGCTACACGGAAGCAGTAACTGTGGAAGACTCCAGAACAGGACAGACAGTGCTAGTGATAAAATAAGCAGTGACAGTAGGTTAGCGATAGAAGTGCCAGAACGCTGTATGTATGAAGAATAGATTGCATGTGCCCATGTGCTACATACGATGCGTAAACATTACTACACACTGTACACTATCATAGGGCACATCTGAGAAAGTCGGGGTATCAAGAGTCAGACAGGTATGGAAATGAATACCGTAGTGATGGTAAAGATCGTCAGTGTCCTGCATGTGTTGTGCCAACATTGTGCATTAGAACACAACCTCATCTCGGAACATACGACGTGTGCCTACATGCAACATGGGATGTGCATACATTATGCTCTATCACACAAACATATCTCATAGATACCTCTTCTCCGCTTGGGAAGAACGGTAACGTCAGAGAGATCTATGGTGAATGCAGCAATGTGATTATATCTCCTAAGACTAGATTGCGGTCAAAGGATGGGGCAGAGCCATACATAGTTAGGCGTATCCGGGCATATCCGTAACCGTAGACTGTGACAGATAGAAGTCCTAATATAGGTAAAGAGGAGGGTCAGAAATACGGTGAAAAAATACGAGGAATCTGGGCCAGATAAATAGTTTCGAGAGGTCCATTTGGTAATTATTTGACAGTTATTTGGCCGTCTTGGTAATTAGGCATCCTGCCATCAGTTCGGGATAGGCCTTTAGAAATCTCTTGGGCTCCATAGTACAACGTACCAATGTAGGAATGAAGAAGCGTGGGTATTTGGAGAAACCGAGCCAGATCAAAAGCTGTTTAACTTGATATGAAGAGTAAACTGTCCTCGTAATAAAGAGTTGGTCATAATGCCCAGTTATAAGGCCATATGTCTATTTCACATTTTAGATGGGTATTTTCAGTATAATTTGAGCAGCTGTTGATTCCATATGATTAAATGTTTGCTGAGCAAGGCCATGTGATCGTTCAGATGCAGTTATGATACAGTGGAGCGGGTAAAGTGGATCAGTTTCACAGATCACCACTATTTGGATTTCAAATTGTTGTCTTGGAAAATATTATGAGGAATTGAGCCTAAATATACAAAATTAAACTATAGTAGTACTGAATGAATGTATTTGGGCAGATTGTAGAAGTGATTGCCGGAGGTGAATTTCAGGTTAAGCTATTGAAGCGGGAGCACAAATCTTACAAGTCTATTTACCCAGCAAAACGAGATGTGTGCTTTATGCCAAATGAAGACGTTTCCGTAACCAACGGCATATGGTGGAAAGACAGAGTAGCATGTCGAATGGTGTTTTCAGTTGATTTCACTGATTACTCGAACGTCCTACGTTCACTTTCTTTTCTGTTTTGTGTTTTCTGATTCAGCCATTTTCCCATTCTGTGTTATTTATAAGCTCACAATATATACCATTTCAAATTTCAACCCGGCCTGATCATTCTGAACAAAAAATACGATTTCTGAGAATGTGCCCCCATGCATACCAAATTGGATAGCAAACACTTCTTCTGACATAAATGGGACAATACTGTCAGAACATATCGACGGAAAATAGCGCCTATGGCATACATATATGAATAGAACGGCATGCTGTTTCCATCTTAAAAGAATTTCCTCCAAAAGAAATAACTACAACTAACGTGCGATCTCGCCTCGGCGATATCGCGCGTTAGTTGTTGATATTTATTAAGGCGTAAATTCCATTGAGACGTAAAAAGTATGACTGGCGCCGTAAAAATAGAGAATGCGAAAAAGCAACACAACCTCATAATTTGCGCATGAGAATGGTCTTACTGTCAGCTGGTACTCAAGTCAACAGTGGTACTATAAGGTATGTGGTCATGTTGCTCCCAACACTGTATTTTTACCTAATAATTTATAAGTGGTTGAAAAATCCAGCAACCCTAGTGCTTCTCATCCATGATAATCAAAGACAGAGCAATGTATCGGAAGAAAATGATTTGTTTCACTATTCGAAAATGGCTAACGCGACTTTAATAGAAACTGCTCTGTGAGCCCCTTTCATGTTCAGGGTACGTGCCATACCCACCATAACTTAGGTAAGTCAATGAGAAGATACATTAAGTAGAGTTGAGACTGTTTTTTACAAATTAACTAGCTATTTGATGATTGGCTAGTAGTATAGCATGTACCCGATCGTGCCCTGTTACCCAGACTTTTGGTGGAGCAGCTAGTGTTAAATTCCCATAGGAACCGGACTTTCAGGGGGTGGGGGCACATTTTTTCTGTGCAAAACTTCGGCGCCCTCCAGCTGGATCCTGCAAGTGGTGTACGTACTGCATATACAGTATGTGCTATGATATGTATAGTGATATATGTACACGCAGGGCTATGGGTATATAGTATGTTTCTAGGTATCCCACTTACGGAACCCCTTTTTCAGAACGTCTGGCCTGCGGCACCCCTTTTTGGAGATGAGGATAAGAGGCGTATGTGGAGTCACTCGATCGAACAATTGCTCTATAGCTTATTTGCACGGTGGGATTCGAGTCATTCGAGCAATGACTTTTCAGTAATTGTCCGATAGGCTTATTAGGGATAATCATCAACCCTGTTTCTAGGTATCCCACTTACGGCGCCTCTTTTCCAAAAGTCTGGCCTTCGGCACCCCTTTTTCCAAAATGCGGATAAGAGTCTTATATGTCTTTTTTGAAAACGTCTGGCCCTCGGCACCCTTTTTTATCGAGATGAGGATAAGAGTTGTATGTGGGGTCACTCATTCGAGCAATTACTCTATGGCTTATATGCTCGATGGGGTTCTAGTCGTTCGAGTGATCGGAGATAGTTAACAAGCCTTCAGTAGTGCTACAAGTCAATAGTAATAGTACAAGGCCCTGATGGCACAAAGCTACGAGGGCGATAGAAGATTATAGTATTTGATGACTACGAAAGAGGCAAGTCATAGGACAGATAGTTGAGGACAAGATAGAAATCGATGGTAAGGCTGCCTGTGTAGGAACTGTACAAAAGCTTGAAATCCAACTTATGGAATCCCTTTTACGGAATCTATGGAACGGCCACGTTCAGTAGCACCCCACTTCCAGGCACCCCTAACTAAAAATCGACTGGCCTTCGGTTCTCTTTTTTCCGAGATGAGCATAAGAGAAGTATCTGGAGTCATTATTTCCAACAAGTGCTCTAAAGCCCATTTGCTCTTGGGACTCGAGTCTCATCAAGCAAATGGGCTATAGAGCATTTGCTCAAAAGAGCGACTCCAAATACTGCTCTTATGCTCATCTCGGAAAAAAGGGCTGCCGAAGACCAATCGTTTTTTAGTTAGGAGTGCTGGAAGTGGGGTGCCAAGGAACGTGACCGTTCCATCGATTCCGTAAAAGGGATTCCTTAAGTGGGATTCCAAGCTCTTCAACGGCTATTATACAATTCCTACACAGGCAGCCTTACCATCGGTTTCCATCTTGTCTTCATCTATCTATCTTATGACTTGCCTCTTTTGTAGTCATCAAATACTATAATCTTCTACCACCCTCGCAGCTTTGTACCATTAGTACCTTGTACTGTTCCTGTTGACTTGTATCACTACTGCAGCCTTGCTAACCATCTCCGATTGCTCGAACGACTAGAATCCCATCGAGCAAATAAGCCATAGTGTAATTGTTCGAGCGAGTGACCCCACATAAAACTCTTATCCTCATCTCGATAAAAAAGGGTGCCGAGGGCCAGACGTTTTCAAAAAGTGGTTTCTTAAGTAGGATACCTACAAACAGGGTTGGTAATTATCCCTAATAAGCTTTCGATAAATTACGGAAAAGTCATTGCTAGAAGGACTCGAATCTCACAGAGCAAATAAGTTATAGAACAATTGCTCGATCGAATGACTCCTCATACGATTCTTATCCCCATTTCGGTAAAAAGAGGTGTCAAAGGCCAGTCGTTGTTCAAAAAAGGATTCAGCAAGGATCCCATTAATGGAGTTCTACAAGTGGGATACCATAAGCGGGATACCAAGCTCCTATATAGCTCCTATACAGATTGTCTTAGCATCGTTTTCAGCTTTCTGTCCTATGATTAGCTTCTACTGTAGTTCCCTAAGCCTATAGTTTTTTTCTACCCTTGCTCCATTACTATTGACTTGTAGCACTACTGCAGGCTTGCTAGCTGTCACAGTTCACGACACTAGAAACCAAACATACATCACACAACACTGCATTACGTACTACCTATATCATCTGACGGACAGCACACCGCCCTAGATGGATAGTGGTTCCAAGGGTTAAGATGGGGGCTACAAAGGTATATGCTGTCCATACTATACTACCACAGCTTACCTCCGTCCGAAATAGCGTTTGGCCTAGTATTACGTTCTATCTATACTAGTCATTGGATAACATGAAGCATTAGGTCGATTAGTAATACCAAGTGCTAACATTGAACCAGCAGGAGTACAAACAGTACATCCTATACTACCACACTAGTCAACGATGGATTACCCCCACCTAACAATACTGCTTGACCTAGCATTAAGCACTCCCTATACCGTGTGTGGGCCAGCATATTGCCCTAGATGGATAATGGTACTACTACCGTTCTAAAGTATCAGGCATTACCCCACCCCACAATACCACTTGACATACCATAACGCACTACCTGTACCAGCCATAGGATTATACAAAGCAGTCAGCTGGTTCATAGTACCAAGGACTAACAGGGGACCTACATGGGTAGATACCGCCCATACTGTACTACCGTTCTAAACTACCGGACATTACCCCTACCCACAATACCGCTTGTCCTATCATTACGTACTACCTGTACCAGTCATAGGATAATATGAAGCATCAGGTGGATTAATAGTATTAAGGACTAACATGGGACCTGAAAGGGTGAAGAGCATACATCCTATACTGACACTCTAGGCGGCCATGCATTACCCCCACCCACCGAACAATACCGCCTGGCCCACCATTACATACTACCTATACCAGTCATAGGATAGTACAAAGCAATCGGTAGGCTGATACAAGGATTAAGATGGGATCTACAGGGGTACATAACGCCCATTCTATACTAGCAACCCAAACCATCAAGGACTATCTCGCAATACCGCACTAGACGACGACCAAGCATCACCCCACCCCATAATACTGGTTGTCCTAGCATTACGTACTATCTATACCAGTCATAGGATAATATGAAGGTCGATTAGTAGTTCCAAGGGCTAATAGTATACCTCCAGGGGTATATACCATCCAGTCAAATCAGATACCGAATATCGAACCGATACCGAGCTATACCCCCCTGAAAACACCGAAACCGATACTGTACTCGAAACTCGAATACAGCCAATCTCTAACCGACTCAACAGTCACCTGCAATCATGGCCAAGAAAATGTTTCCCTTGATGCGATTCACTATAACATTACCTCCCCTTAATTTGGTAAAGCTGTTCAGGCATTTAACACTGAGAAAGATGGGAACTTCATATAAAAACTTATTTTTTTAATATTTCTGTATTTTTATCATCGATGTGCGCATCATTTCACAAACTACAGTTCTTTTCCTGTGGCGTAGTATAAGCAAATGAAAGCTATCTTGTTACACTTTTTCCCCAATCAATTTGAACATTGGACTATTGTTCCCAGTGGAAACCCATTTAAAAAAATAGAAAACTGCCTTCTCAGACCCTTTTGGTGATCTATAACTTTTTTTTATATTCATTGTATCAACAGTGTGCGCATCGTTGCATAAAATAGAGACATTGTTCTTTTTAATAATCTAAATGTTTGTCAGATGTGGTTTCCCAATTTTTTCCTCTAATGAATTAAAACTTCCAAATTGCTGTGAAACACATTCTCGGACTATACAATAACGCAGAGATGGATGGGAAATTACATAGTAATTGCTTTAATTGGTGTCGCTATTTCACACCTCATTGTCATTCATCCACGCACATCAAGTCTCAGAAATTTCACACCTCACCACCCACATTCACTGCCTTCTTAATTGGATTTCGTCTCGCAAGTTCAGTAATCTCAAAGGAGATCATTTTCGCGTAAGATATTATTTTGATCATTATTGTTGGGTATGAAGTACAGAGTTGTTTATTCTGGAATCCTGAGATTCTAGCAGTCTGTTGAATATAAAGAGTTTTGAAACACCGTGTCGCACTTTTGCCTACACCGAATTTCGTGTATATTATACGCGATATTACTCTTCACAAACGGAATGCACGACAGACTCCTGAATTGTTTGTTTTTCATCGTGCGTAAGCCCTGATAAGTAACATGATCTATATATAGTACACAAAGAGTGATTTTGAGCTGCGGGCGTACATCCACCCATATTCCGTATTTGTTCCTACCTGCTTGTCTGACAGAAAATCGAAGACACAAAAAGCAAATCTGCGGTTCATTGCAGGTGGGTAGATTATGCCATGAAATCTACGAACATCAAATGTGGTTGTTGGGAACTTATTTTGCGTCGTATTTACGCCTTTATCTTTCCTAACCTGTCGTTTCATGTACAGCTGCTGCTGGCTATTGATATTTATAAGCAAGACATCCAATTTTTACCCAACACATCCATTTCATTGCACTTACCACATTCCATCGGTTTGTAATAACAAAAATACAACGTCGTATCTCCATTCAAAAATTTCACTTCTGGTAATAACCCGCCACTCTTTGTCATGTTGTTCGAATCACCATCGTCAAAGGTGAAATACTGGATCTCGGATTCCATTCCTGAAAAAAACGCAAATCGACGATATTTTTACGTACGTTTTTCTTCTACTCTCTCATCAGTGATTCCCAAGATCAATTCTCTGTCGGAAATTACGGCCCACATATCTCAAATCTCGGATTGAAGCGAATCTCGAATTGAATGAGGCAAGGGATATCGAATCGAATTAAATCTCGAATCGAATCTCAAGTTCTAGATATTTATTTATTTATATATTTATTGGTGTTTAAGGTCACATATTTATACACAATGGCTCATCGTGACCGTGACATTTTATGGGTGAAGGAAGCCAGAGTAATCGGAGAGAACCACCGAGCATCGACGAGCATCTGTCAGCTCTTCAACATTCTAATTCTGTTCAAGCTCCGCTCAAGCAGGGTTACAGCGGTTGAAGACATGTGCACCATCGACGTGCAGTACGTCTTAATACACGGCGTCATCGTGCCCCATGTAAGCAACCGGAATAAAATGCGTTGCCCAAGCACACAAAGCGGATCGTCCCGGACGGGGATCGAACTCGGTGCCTCTAGCACAGAAGTCCAACAGTCTACAACTGAGCCACCGCGACCCCCTGTTCTAGATATTGCTCCTCTAATAACCATATTGTCAATCTCCACTCAAGAATTTTATGCAAGAGCGACTCGTCTTTTGGGGCAAATCAACCGAAAAATGCGGAATATATGAAAAAAGGAATCCAAGTAGTTTCGGAAGCGGGAGGTTCTCGAACTCTTCTTCTATCATCAGGCCTCCGGAACCGGAGACCTGATGAAAGAAGAAGAATTCAAGAGGAGACACTTGGTACTTGTAGGATTGTGTGAACCATCTCTGCGAATCGAAGATCTCCGAATCCGCGCGACTCGAAACGAATCGAATCATCAGTACGATTTCGAATCGAGTCAAATGTCGAAGCTTTGCAGGGCCCGATCAGAAATGTTCTCGAGATGCCCAAAAAACTCTCCGGCAGTATCAATTGAGGGACTAATGCTGTCAGAACGTACCATCTCATCGAGTAGATACGTAAAATACCTGCCACCTGTTCGGAGGCAGGCAAACCTCCATGCAGATTAACGTCCCCTTCCCGGTATTGGAGAACAACGAGGAGCGAGGCTACGAATACGCAGATGAACAATAATTAAAAGTGATACATTACATAAACTCATTGGCGTAAATTGGGCGTGTTTAAAAAGTATAATCGACATATGTGTCAACTACAAACATCAAATGTGATCGTTTGTTCTTCGTTTGTATCATACACTAGGTTGTAGGGACCCCCTTCACAAGTATTTAAAACGTTAAAACGAAATACAAAATGCAAACACGATACAACAGAAGGCAACTTATCTAATCGTTTTGAGTCATAATATAAGACTAAAATTTCTGCTTGTATTTCACAAACATTACTAATGTAATATGCCTAAGAGGTAATAAAACAAAGAAAAATAAGTGTTGTCCCACATCTTCAGCTTTGTTTTCTGTCTCATATTAGAATTGTACGTAATCGGATGACGTAACAAAAATTGGAAAGCAACTCCAACTTCCTGCAAGAGCGGACTGTTTGTTTGATTTTTTTTTTTATTATTATTTATCTATTTTTGTCCACATTTTCTGTCCTCTTTCCGGCCAACAGCACTATCAAAACTCACCCGTTGAAATACGATAACATTTCATCTAAGATCTGACCTACAGAAAGAAAGCTTTTGGTACCACAAAAAACACAGAATGACACCCGTGTGTGAATGGGTTAATCGATATGGCACGAGTGCTAGCGCGGGAGGATAGAACGAGAGGCCACAGGCCTCGAGTTTTATCCTTCCGCGATGGCACGAGTGCCAACCACATTTGCGAGGGGAACCCGTGTTACTATTTCGTCCCCTACTGGCAACAGAACACATTGGAGCTCGGGGGACGATTTTCAGCTATCGCTAGCGATTCAAATTGTAATTGCGTTGCACGATTTGTAAAAAATCCCAGTGACATTTCGCTTCTATTTAAAATTAGTCCGTCACCAATTTACGTTCCGCACATAGGTACGGAACAGATTTTCATTTTCCGCACGGTTTAGTGTTGCTGTAGATTGGGATTACATTGAACAGGCGTGTAATAAATTCTTAGGAAGGAATTATCCCGGTCCGCTTCGCATCGTGAAATAACATGTTAAAATCCTATCAGCATCCTATTAGCATCCTATCAGATTACAACAAGCTGGTTTTCACTACCTATGAAGCTTGAACGTTTAACCCTTTTACCCAACGAATCGCCCGCATCCGCCCGCGTAATATGCAAATTCAGCAATTGAAACAATATTTTTCCAAAAATTTCAACACATATCATGTGACCCCTCGTTGGAACGAGCTCGTCGAGCTCGTTCCAACGAGGGGTCACATGAAATGGTTTTGTTGAAATTTTTGGAAAAATTTGAAAAAATGAGATTTAAAATAATAAATTTTGATATAGTCTGCGTTGGGTAAAGGGTTAACTCTTTTTCCCAAAACGAATAGCAGACGAAACTTGCAACAATTTTTTTGGAATGATTGATTGATTTTATTCAGTAGTGCAACGTACGCAATCAAAAACAAAAATATACATAGTAGTGACATTATTAACTACATTATTGCACCACAGAGAGATCGCGTAGCCATTAGTATATAGCAGCCTTCCGCCATTCCAGTTTTAAAAAATTCATGTCAAATCGTGACGAATTTGAGATTATTTTTATCACGTAATGTGTAATTTTACCTTTTCGCAAACGTAACGACAAAAGCCGACCAACGCTGTTCACAAAAATCGCCAGCCACACTTCAGTATTTCTTGCATCAAGAACATAGCTTATGACGTCTCAATGGAACGAGCTCGTCGAGTTCGTTCCAATGAGGGATCATAAGCTATGTTTTCTGGACAAAAGTGAAAATATTTAATTATTTAGGAAATATTTTCTGCAAATGTCGCCTGTTATTTGAATTATGCAAACAGTTAATGAAAAATAAGGGACGATTATTCTACTTCGGAAACCAACTCATAACGTTACCACGTCGACGCTGGCTTCTAACGTCATTCCCGTATTGGACGTATTGTGAACGATATTTTCCGTAATAGGTATTTGATGGTGATTATGTGATAATAGAGTTTATGCGGATATTGAGAGTGTTTTCCAAAAGTAATAACTGTTCAGTACGCAGCTCTAAATATGGGCGCGCGGTGGGGTTGCGGTAACCGGTTTTCGTCAGTTCACCGCAGTTAACAACGTCGAGCCCGGTTCGTCCTTGGATGGGTGACCGTCTGAGCGATCGATTCGGGATACTGCGCTAGGTCATTGGGCAAGGCACTTAACCCCGATTGTCCACACGTGGGTACGATGACGCCGTGTACTAAGGCGTACTGCACGTCCGGGGTGGTGCGCATGTCTCAACCAATCTAACCCTGCATGTGCTGTAGTGCGGAGTTACGATGTTTGGGGAGCAGGCAGCTGCTCGTCGTTGCTCGGTGGTTCTCTCCGGATACTCCGGCTTCCTCCACCCGTAAAACTGTCACCGACACGACATGACCTTGGTTGTTAAAATGTCGTTAAACCTTAATAAATAAATAAATAGCTCTGAATATAACATTGTTTGAATAAACAGAAGTATGTGCATGGATCATTTACTTGAATGTGAATTTACTTGACACTCTTTACATTTTCACAGCCATTACATTCTATCTGTTTTGTAATGTACAGTACGGCCGTCGCGTTCTGGTCACTCTCCACAGGTGGGCAATATTTCCAAGGACGCAATAATATTAGATTCCAAACACTAATTGTAGGAATAATCATCATAAATTTTATTAATGAAGCACCGGGTACAACCTGGTGCTTCATTAATTAAAATTTTGCTGCTGATTATTATTATCTGGTAAACGCATGCGTGGACATCACTGCCCTCGCGTGAATCACGACGAATCCACGGCAACTGTACTGCTGGTATGTAAAGTTGCAGTATCATTTTACGTTACAGATCAGTAACTCTGTCCTTGAGGTATAGGTTAGTTTGTTTGTTACATACGATCAATGAGAGACACATCTGGCAATCAGAGGCCGCCATTTGAATCCAGGTATATCGAATATAGTATAACCGCATATCTCACAACTATAACACGACCACCTGCGTTTGATTTGGTGTTAATTCATCCATCGAAAGAATCAATGATTATCAACAGGACGCTGCAAATCTCAAATTTTTGGTCGAATAGAATCCCAAATCGAATCAGCCAGAGACTTTAGAATCAAAACGAATCTTGAACCTAATCTCAACGCTCCTCTCCGAGAGCTGTATATTGTTTTCATTTATTAAAAGTAACAAGCAGAAACTTAGCTTTATTTTGTACTGATGTAATAGATTTTTCTCAACAGTTACTTGCTTTTTAATTGGACCTCCCTCGCTCGTCTAATAATTTCAAAGACGATAACTTTATCGAAAGTCGATTTCCGTGACAATACGAACCAGGGATGCGTTTCTCATTAAATAACTCAAAAGTTAAAATGGAGAGGTCTTCATCAATAGTTTAGCATTTATCAGTTAGAAGGATTATTCCGCGAGGTCCAGTTCGACGCACATTGTTCGTGTTCAAGCAAAAATAATAGCGTACATAATCTAGGAGGAGATGGGTCGAATTTCCGTCTTAAAAAGAATCTGGTAGGCTTTTAGCGCGTATGCGCACGTTATATCTGGGACGGTTTTTGACACTGTTCACATGGTGTATCGCATCTATGAGGAAGATTGAATTGAGTTGATGAAAAATTGACTTCTGCAAAAATCTGAAACGAATATTTGTAATTCTTCTTTATTTGGCTTTGCTTTACTTTCATTTTCGTACATTGTTTTTAAACTATACAAGCAACGTAATCTGTAATACATATTTATACTTTCACGTCTTCTGCTAAAGTTTTTTAGCAACAGTGAAACGAAAACAATCCGACTAAAAAGTCCGACCCACTTTTTTTTGCAGTTGACATTGAATATCTGGTCGCACTAAATTAAGACCGTAGGCAGAAAACAATGAGGTCGTACTAAAATAATTCCGCTGGTAGAAAATGAGCCCGCAAGTGGCCGCAGACAAAGTATAAGGGCTGGAGTCCCCAAATGAACACTATCTGGTTATATGGGGTATACGAAATATATATCCAAAGTTTGGTAACGACATTTTTAATTTTATCCCTAAGTACTTTTTAAAACCATTTTTTGGTTTTGATACATCCACCCTCGATTATATTGGATAACAATGTCTGCATGAATATTTTCCCCCAAGTCGCGAAATGTCTGTAGCTTACATTTAAGTATTCTGCTTTGTTTTTCTTGTGTGAGGGGGTGGGGTACTTTTTCTCAAGTTATTTCGAATGGGGATACTAACCCCTAAATTGTAGCCACCACCGCCCTTGTCCAATAAGCTTGAAATTCTTGAAAAATAATTTTCGAGAACCCCCACTGACAATACTTTGAGATAGGCCGGGGCAGTTCCTTTCAAAATCACCTGCGTTTTGTCCCAAGTCGAGTTTCGTACCGGGACGATCCGTTCAAAAAAGCGGGTCTTGTGGGGGTGTGTGTGGGTGTCTTTTCAAGTGTTTTCGAAAGAAGATATTAATCCCCATAGCTTGGAACCCTGTCCATTATACTTGAATTTATTTTAAACTAATTCCTTGTGAATCACTAGTAACAATGCTTTGAGATGGGGTATTCACCTAATTTTAGTGAGAGAGATTCAACTTTGTTCACAGAATGTTTCTTGTTTTTTTGTTCTAATACGGAGAGATTGCATGATTTATGCACAAAATAAGTGTTTCACTGGGCATTTTCCCGCGCGCTTGTGCTTGCACAAAGCGTTTTCTTGTCTAATTTGTGGGTTGTTGAATTTTTGTTAATAATTCGGCAGTAGGATTTATCTGGAACAAAACCAAATAGAAATGCTAGCGAGAGCAGAGGTGATGCGCAATATAAAATGACATAGTGGGATTGCTATGCGCGACTTCGAGGCCTTGGTAGGCATTTGCTGTTGTAAGCCACCCATACCATCGTCATGCATTTGGAATATTTTCAAACTGTTCACTCCATCCTTTGTCATTGTATGTTTTTCCCAATACGTTCTGCTCCCATTATAACAACGAAAATTCTACATTCTGTGCACATAAACTAGGTAAAAGGTCACCAAATTGTCAATAAGATGGAAATAAGATCCTCCTGAGTGTGTTCACGCTATTTTTTCCGCATAACATATGAGCAATACAGCTTCCAGACAAAATTAAATGTCGTGGGATAAGGCTTTTAACTGATAAAGGCAAGACTGTTCGATAAATATCTGTTCCTTTTGACTTTCGGAGCAACTGATGTGAAAAACAGCCTCCGCCCTCTTCGAAAAACTCCGTTTTGCACCGCGAGGACAACTGATGGCACGGATAGAGCGCTGTTTGCATCGAGAGGATGCGAATCTATTGTTCAGCGTGACGGGGACGTGACAATCGTTACTTCTTTCCAGTTCCTTATTCGACATTTGTTATCAACCGATAGATCGGTTGATAACGAATGTCGAATAAGGAACTGGGAATAAGTAACGATTGTCACGTCCTCTAAAGTGACTCTGCTCGCTGCCGATAAAAGTATCGGTGCGTGTTGAAGCTTAAGATCGTTTTTGATTCAAAAGCGGTGGAACATATAAATTTGTGATAATCTTTACCTCTAACTTCCTGACATCCACCAGAACCTTGTACCATAAACATAATAAATGGTCTCCGCATCGGTAACACTACAGGGTGGCCCTTATCCCCATCCATCCTACAACAAAACTTCAATGTTGTAAAATCTTCACCATATTCCCCATCTGGAAGAGTTCCATGAAACCCGCTTGTTTCTCCGGGAAGAGGTACGTCTCTAGTTGTGACAAAGCCTTCCCGAAAGCCTGTATAAAAAAATTTAAGAAATACCAATAAACAACAAATAAGATTAAGGCTATTGTAGATGACAATGAATATTCAAGTGAAACCTTAAAAAAAAGTAAGACGGTCTTGTACGTTTCCGAACAATCTCCGCGATAAAAACTCTCGGAAATACCGAGGTCTATACCTCCTCACACCGTTGGAAAATAGTGAACTGAACGATACCGTATTAACCACGTGATTCTACCCAAAGAAATAATCAGCCATAATACCTTTCTGTGCAAATAATAATATACGTTATCTCGAGCAACATCCAGGGCACATGAAGATTTAATACATAAATGTCGGCTTCAAAACCGACGTCCCGGTATTAAAATTCCATATACCCTGGATGTTTCCCGAGACAACGCTTTTGTCCCGCCTCCTACCATGCATGAAATATTAGCTGATGATAGCTTTCTAATTCTAATCGGACTGTCCCCACGCCAAAGTGAGCCAGTCGTAGCCGAGAGTTATTCTTAACACCCGGCTGTTATGCATGTTCCGTCAACTAATCCATTTGATGTCGGACTTGGATTGCAGTCAATGTTGTCCGCACCAGCTATTACAAACTGTCCTTTTTGGAGCTGGGAAAAGCACACTTTTTTATCTTTTGAAAATGTTTGCACACATTATTTTCCATAACCTGCACTCTATCATGAGTCAATCATATGAAATCAGATATTCCAAGTGAAAAACGACTCTCAACCAGCTGACGCTGTCTTGTTAGGCTTAAAAGGCATTTGGTTCTCAGTTCTCAGACATCTCCCTCGCTGGAATTGAACCCCCTCGTCGAACATTTTTATTGGCTGGCAGTGTAATCCAAAGGTATTATGAAATCATGAGACTTTAAAACTTAACCTTTTTTACTGATGTACATTCATTTTCAACAAAGCATGATTAAAATACAGTGTCTATTTGTTTTTGTGAACATCCATTATTATCTTTTCTACAGAAAATATCTCATATATTATGTGCATGGTGTTTATTTTTCTAAGAAGAAGCATAAATACAACTGAACACAAGTGGATTTCATATTTCTTTATTAAATGGTCAAGTACTAGTAGGCCAAACTGGGGCTATTTTCCGAAGGGCAGGTGCCACAACTAAGCGGATTCATATCCATGTGCTTCATAAAATATGTGAAGTGACATTCTCTAGCCTATATGGATTTTCCTTGTTATAATTATGGGAGAGTGTCTATTGTATTGGCACTCTCCCATAAATTTTAACAAGGCAAGAACATGTGAACAAATTTTACTGACCAAAATTTAGCACTATACCTTTTATCAAACACAAAAAATAAAAAAATAAAAGCCTCTATCCCCAACTGATGTGAAAAATTAATTGCTCGAGAACGAAATGTATTTTATGTTTAGCCTAAAGGAATGGATAATTAGCCCAACATACACTGGGAGCAGGGTCCCGCGACTGCTGCTTTGACATAATGTGAGGTACTTTGTTGATGGTCTAGTGTCTTGAAGGAGTTAAAACAGGAAGTTGTGCTATTGTCAACACAGGCTTGCTGAGACATTCGTTTATTGACTGCTCCTTAACGTTAGATTCGTGGACAAGTATAATGACAGACTCTACCTGGCAACTGTGGTCGAATGAATCACTGCACTCACTCTCTGTTGAAAATATGTCCTTAGTCATCATCACACTTTGTCCATCGCGGTCAGCGTGGCATCCTTGTAAAAGATCGGTGCCCACATCATTCTCATATGCTAGAAACATCACGACCCTTTTTATGCGTTTTAGCTGGTAGATGCGCCAGCATCCTGTCCTTCGGGTGTTTATAGAAAATATGTCCTTTCTCATGATATTAGCAATCTTAGTCATCATCACACTTTGTCCTTTGCAGTCAGCGTGGCATCCTTGTAATAGATCGGTGCCCACATCATTCTCATATGCTAGAAACATCACGACCTTTTCGTGCGTTTTAGCTGGTGGATGCGCCAGCATCTTTTCCTTCGGGTGTTTATAGTTTATACGAGTCAATACTGCAACACCAAATTTCTCTAATCTCTTTGTACAGTGTGTGCGTTGGGGGGGGGGGGGGGGGGGTAGTACTGTTAATCTGAAGACTTTCACGTCATTTTTATCGACTGTTATCTATGTATGAAATGTATTCAGCTAATGCATATCCATCACATTTTTCGTCATCAGAATCAAGTTGTTCGTGCCTATGACAACCCTGGGCTTTGTTGTACACGTCTCATCGTTTAATGGGAATGTCAACAGAAACAAAATGGAGAAAAATGTCGTGTGGAATTTCTTTTTATTCCAAGTTTAGGATGCACTCTTAGTGCACTTGTGTTGTCTATGTCTATCATAAATAATATACGCCGAGACCTACAAAAATTTTTGGATAATTTAACTATTTCATAATCTCACTTTTAATGAGCATTTTTCAATGCAATTATTCTCATTCTTGTACAATCCAGCCTTTACACAAACTATCGTGACAGTTCTGTCTTTTTTAGAGTATATGAGCTGAGACCTGGATTTTTGATGCATTGTGTCATGAAAAAAAATATGAGTAAAATTTCTGTAAACAGCAAACATTCACAGCACTGCGATTTGTTATGGATTAAACAGGCAGTTGCTGTGTAAAAAGCAATGCCAGGAAACCATTACTCCATTGCTGGTGCGGTTTCATGTGCAACTGGCTCCACATCCGAAAATGATTAGTATTGCATTTGAAACATTTCTGCCAAATTTCATGATTCTCTCAGAATCCGAGCAATTTTTTCAGATATCGTCCAAACTATTTTCTATTCAAAGAAAGATTCAACAATAACAGAGTTAACCATCTGGACTCTGATGTCAAAATGGCAGTGTTTTCAGCAGCAGATATTTCCCATAATGCAGTTTGATGTTTAACCAAATATACCTTGACAGAGTTCAATGAGCTCTGTCAAACAAGATATAATTGGTTAAATTCATAGTTACACAAGAAACACAGAGTGATTGGGGAAAATTCTGTTGCTCGACCAGATTGCTAGGGGCTAAAGAATTATATTACTACTGAACCTCTCACCCATTTATGTGTGTTACGGCATCTTTTCAAACAGTAATTTTCTTTTCGCTAACATTTATGCATTACGGGCTGAAAGGGTTAAAACACTTATCTCTGTACACCTGGATGCCTGGAACGCCCGTTTGTCAGTTGTCACACATAGAGAAGTGTCTCAACCGCTGTTATATTAACCCTTTGAATTCGAGAGGCTTTTTTCCGACACAAGAACTCGTTACGTCATAATTTCCTTAATGGGTCTTTCAACAAAACGGCGGAAACTCCTAGGGGTTTCAATTCGAAACATTGAAAGTGTGTTCATGTTCATTCATAGGGTCTGTAGATGTGCATAAAGGTTTTGGATTTTTGATTCGGCCCTCGGGGGCGTAAGGGCACCACTTTTGTCGTTAGAGGAATGGTTTCCGGCGAAAAACTCCTAGGGGTTTCAATTCGAAACATTGAAAGTGTGTTCATGTTCATTCATAGGGTCTGTAGATGTGCATAAAGGTTTTGGATTTTTGATTCGGCCCTCGGGGGCGTAAGGGGCACAACTTTTGTCGTTAGAGGAATGGTTTCCGGCGAAAAACTCCTAGGGGTTTCAATTCGAAACATTGAAAGTGTCTTCATGTTCATTCATAGGGTCTGTAGATGTGCATAAAGGTTTTGGATCTTTGATTCGGCCCTCGGGGGCGTAAGGGCACCACTTTTGTCGTTAGAGGAATGGTTTCCGGCGAAAAACTCCTAGGGGTTTCAATTCGAAATATTGAAAGTGTCTTCATGTTCATTCACAGGGTCTGTAGATGTGCATAAAGGTTTTGGATTTTTGATTCGGCCCTCGGGGGCGTAAGTGGCACCACTTTTGTCGTTAGAGGAATGGTTTCCGGCGAAAAACTCCTAGGGGTTTCAATTCGAAACATTGAAAGTGTCTTCATGTTCATTCATAGGGTCTGTAGATGTGCATAAAGGTTTTGGATTTTTGATTCGGCCCTCGGGGGAGTAAGGGGCACCACTTTTGTCGTTAGAGGAATGGTTTCCGGCGAAAAACTCCTAGGAGTTTCAATTCGAAACATTGAAAGTGTGTTCATGTTCATTCATAGGGTCTGTAGATGTGCATAAAGGTTTTGGATTTTTTATTCGGCCCTCGGGGGCACCACTTTTGTCGTTAGAGGAATGGTTTCCGGCGAAAAACTCCTAGGAGTTTCAATTCAAAACACTGAAAGTTTGTTCATGTTCATTCATAGGGTCTGTAGATGTGCATAAAGGTTTTGGATTTTTGATTCGGCCCCGAGGGTCGCAAGGGGCACCATTTTTGTCGTTAGAGGAATGGTTTCCGGAGAAAAACTCCTAGGGGTTTCAATTCGAAACACTAAAAGTGTGTTCATGTTAATCAATAGGGTCTGGAGATGTGCATAAAGGTTTTGGATTTTTTATTCGGCCCTCGGGGGCGTAAGGGGCACCACTTTTGTCGTTAGAGGAATGGTTTCCGGCGAAACACTCCTAGGGGTTTCAATTCGAAACATTGAAAGTGTGTTCATGTTCATTCATAGGGTCCGTAGATGTGCATAAAGGTTTTGGATTTTTGATTCGGCCCCGAGGGGCGGAAGGGACACCGTTTTTGTCGTTAGAGGAATGGTTTCCGGCGAAAAACTGCTAGGAGTTTCAATTCAAAACACTGAAAGTGTGTTCATGTTCATTAGTAGGGTCTGTAGATGTGCATAAAGGTTTTGGATTTTGGATTCGGTCCCGAGGGGCGCAAGGGGCACCATTTTTGTCGTTAGAGGAATGGTTTCCGGAGAAAAACTCCTAGGGGTTTCAATTCGAAACACTAAAAGTGTGTTCATGTTAATCAATAGGGTCCGTAGATGTGCATAAAGGTCTTGGATTTTTGATTTGGCCCCGAGGGGCGCATGGGGCACCACTTTTGTCGTTAGAGGAATGGTTTCCGGCTAAAAACTCCTAGGGGTTTCAATTCGAAACATTGAAAGTGTGTTCATGTTCATTCATAGGGTTTGAAGAGGTGCATAAAGGTTTTGGATTTTTGATTCGGCCCCGACAATAATCACAAATGCGAATGCGGGGATATACTATAGTGTGCTTTGCACACAAATGACACCCCTCTAGTTGAAATTTTCTCCAGTTCCCACAATACTGATAAAAGAAGTAAACAAAGTCATATTATATAGCAAAATGATGACTAGAGTACAAGAAAATGGAAGATATTCATGTCCCCTCACCCCCGCCTCCCTCCCCCCCCCCCTCCCCCACCAAAAAAAAAAAATAAATAAATAAAAAAATTGTTTTTGATTTTGACGACAGTCAAGCTTCCAATGGCATAAAGCAACGAATTGCAAAAATCTCGAATAGATCGGTAATTCCAATGACAGGGCTTCAAATAAATGACTTCGAACTCCAGACTCGGCGACGGCACATTTTGCCATTTCGTCTCCATTGTGTTACAAACGCCCCACAGAAAAATGCACGAAAAAGACATAAGCTTCCATTTTAAAACCATGTGGAAAAATCTGTCACATGACGGCTTTTAACCATATAAGGCAAATCGTGAACTTGGGCAATATATTGTTTTCAAAGATCTGAGAACTGCAGAAACGGCCAGACTCTTCTCAAATATGCAAGGCGATGAAATTGAGAACGCTCAAATCATTCGCGGGGAAAGTTACATTGATAATCCCATTAATGCGAGATAAGGTCGATATTGCATGACTCCTTTTCAATTTCCTTATCCAGGGATGTGAGTTTTAGAAATGGATCACTACGCCTCTGTTTCGGAATAATATAATTTGGTTGCTGTCGGTACGATTAAACTCGATAAATAGGTTTCAAAACAAAAATATATTCACACAGACATTACTTGGAATCGTCACACTTGAGTTTGTACGAAAATATCATTTGATTAAAAGTCGAACTATATTCATCACAACTTACTGTTTAGATTTCCATGTTTGTCTGCTACCCAAATGATTTCAAATAAAGAGAACAACAATGCTTTTAGCTGCCCACCTTCAGTGAAATTTGTGAAAATCGTTATGTTAACCTTCTTTCCCACGTCATTATATACTATTAAAAAAATAGGGAATATCCAAACTGATCAAGATATTTCGGAAAATGGTATTGGATACGCGTGATTGGACACATCAAGCTGTTATCAAGTTTAGTGTGGATCATGAATGTCACCGGCCCACGAACACTTCGTGCAGGTTTTTCGCACGAGCGCCTCGTTAATGTCTGTGGGGTACGTTTTGAAATTTTCATTTGTACTGGACGGGCTTTTTTGGAGGTCTCATCGTTCTTTTCTTGGTATAAACTCGTTCATAATTAGTTTCTGGTCGAAACGTAACTTTTGAGGTATGCGAAGACTGACACGTGACGAACGTTTCCGTGCCGTTGGCATGTTGGAAGCTGGCAACAGACACACTGCAGTGGCTCAAATTCTCAACGTTACTCAATCGGTGATTAGCAGGTTGTGGTCACGCTGCAGTCAGACAGGCAATGTTGATGACAGCCGTCGGCCAGGTCGTCCAAGGGCGACAACTGCTAACCAGGATCGTTTCATCCGAACTACAGCATTACGCAACCGCCATCAAAGTGCCTCAGAAATTGGTCAGCAGCTGCACCGAGCGCCAGATGTGCGAGTCAGTGGTCAGACTATCCAAAATCGCCTACACAGCTGGAATTTGTACGCTTGACAACCTCGAATAATTCCACTTTTGACTGAACGTCACATCACAGCAAGGCGTAATTGGTGTGGAGCACGACTGCGTTGGTACAATCGTCGGTGGAGCAACGTCATGTTTTCCGACGAATTGAGGTTCCCTCTCGACTTCCACGACAGGCGAAACAGAGTGTGGGGCCGGCGGAACGAACGGTACCATGACGTTACCGTTAGGCAGCACGATAGTTTTGGTGGTGGATCGGTTATGGTGTGGGAAGGCATAACCATGACAAGCAGAACATAATTACATGTCATCCAAGGGCGTGTCACAGAGCAGTACTACCATGACAACATGTTAGCAGCTCATGTGGTGCCATTTGCGCGACGTCACGACCGTCGATTCATTTTCCAAGATTACATAGCAAGAGCACACAGGGCCCGTGTCGCTTCAGAGTTCCTCCAGGAACAGAACATCACTACACTGCCTTGGCCAGCACTAAGTCCAGACCTTTCACCAATCGAGCACGTCTGGGATATGCTCTGCAAGCGCCTATGACACCGCCAACAGCCCTCTACCAATGTCCAGGAACTCAACGCTGCACTGAGGTAAGAATGGAATAATTCAGTCAGGCTGATATTGGAGGTTTTGTGAGGAGTATGTCACATCGGATCCGCGCTAGTCTCCCGAACCGAGGAGGATTTACAAGGTATTGATATTTTGGACTAAATGTTGTAAATCCTCTGACTGAACGCCCATGTCTTCTGCAGCTCAGTGTGTGGAATGTGTGCTTGTCAGACACCCACCTACCGCTGAAATCATTTATCGGATGTCACAGTGCAATGCCTCAACTGTCTTTTTGATGAAAATATAAATATATTTCTTTATATATCTCACTTTTATCAAATAAACCCCAACTTTTGTTGAATGGCATATATGCAGGGTCAAACCGATCTACACCGATCTTATCATTAAGCCTTGTAATATAAAATATGTGCTATCGAAGTACAGGTCAACTACTGTATCCAAAACAAAACAACATTTCCCCGTGGTTCGAACCTAACGTTAGATTACCGAAATGAGGCCGGGACGCTTATGAAATTACAGATAAATGAAATCATTAACCGAAATAATCATGGTTTTGTTCATACCTTTCATTGACAGCCTATCAGATTGAATTCAATCAACAAATAAGCAATTATTCTTGTAAAATCGGCCGATTCGGTTGACGGCCCCCTTTCCCACAAACGTACTACAGGAGGGCGATCGTTTCAAAACAAACTATGCAAAGTGAAGTGTAGAATGAACAATCACACAATCACACACTCTAAACCAAATCAGTTGGTCGATACAATTTTTTTAGTGTGGAACTGTTAACATTGATTGTTGTTCCAATCCTTGTTGCCATAGTTCATTTTATTTGTGTATTTAAATGGCAGTTGTCATAACGAAACACCAGAAATGCGTTTAAATGACAAACATGGCATGATACCAAATAAATAAGTAAAGGTATTTTATATCACTAAATAACTAAACACCAGCAATGAGTTCAAATGACCCACATGTCATAATACCAAATAAATAATTAAGAGTATTTTTATCAATGAAATCATTTTTGTCAATTTGCCAAGAATGTTAAACCATCTTCAGCTGAATTATGAGGTAAAATTCCCACAAAGTGTTCGCAATGCGCAGTTTTCATTCATGAAGTCACTTGTGCCTCCATACCTGTTGCTCTGAACTGTATGGGGTTGAGTCGGTTGACCTCATGCTGAACTTTCTTCATCAAAACAAACAACAAAACAATATAGCAGCATTTGGGATTGTAGATACCATGGATTGGAATTAGTTTTACTGCTCATTCTTCTCGTGAATTTCAAAACGATTTCTCCCAGCCTGCACTAGAAGGATTGCATCAATTCAGTTATTTGAAGGTAGTTTATTGTCAAAATTGTGTTCTCTCACTTATGCCATATCAGACTTTCAGGCAATGCTATCTACCACATGGCAGCAGGTCCCTGACAAATTTCAGTTTCCACATTTTCCATGTTTCTCTCCAAACACTGTGGTATATAATTTACTTGGGTAATTTCTTTCTAGCCATTTTTGAACTTCGGACAAATTTTCCTGAAATTTAATCAAAGTTAGGTTGGACGTCCCCTTAAGTAGGATGGCTGCAAAGTGAATGTTTGGGTTTGACCAATCAATATTTTCAATGTTTAGCCTTGGTCTACCTCAAATAATGATCATGGACTCTTCTAGTTGTTGCCATTGAACTGACATGGAAGATACACCGGGTTCAAGGGGTTAATGGAGTTGGGAGGGGGTGTTGCTATAAATAAACAATGCCTGATAACAAAAACAATTCTCGAAGGTTTCCAATTTTCTGACGTCTCGCTTTCATCACCGACTGCTTTTTAAAGAGAAAGCTTCGATGTCTATGAAAAATTGTATGTAGATGATGTGTAAATTTTTGGCGGCAATACAAATTGAATATGAATTTTATTGCATATTTTAGTTATTACTGATATAAAAAACATGACTATCGAGAACGGAACGTTGATACAGTTTTTCTAGGTTTCGTGTTAAGTAAACAGCAGAGCATTTGATAAAATGAAAGATCTGCGGATTATACTCACAAATGCCATCAAATGTCATGGATTGGGAGGCGTTGCAGCGTTGATTGACTGGACCCCCAAATTATTTGTTGCGCTTCGCTTAGTCTGTTCGTCGATTGCCATTGTTTTCTTTTCTATGCAACAAATTGTGCATATTTGATACATTTACTGTGAAATTTGCCCCGAGTTAGTTTTTGTTGAAAAACGGTGACGAGAAGGAGGAAGTTTTAGCAAAACTATTGTTTTTGTCACTGCGCACCCGGCCATTCGAGTAAGTGTAGGATGTTAATGTACAAAACTATTTGCCAGAATGCTGCGTTCAAGGCCTTTTGATATTCATTGCCCATATTTAGGTTACTCCGTAAACATGGCCTAATCTAGGGGTTTCATGAGATGCCAGTTTGCTGACGGCAGGGGCGGGGATCCGGTTTTAACAGAGTTACGGAAAGGTGTTCCCGGGGCCCGCGATAACGACCGATTGGGGGAAGGAATGGGTATAAACCACATTTGTCCCGACTGTGATGCATCCCTGACCAACATCGTCGTGAAAATCGGCTTTTCGATAAAGTTATCTCCCTTGAAATTATTAGATGAGCGAGGAAGGTCCAATTAAGAAACAAGTTATTGTCGAAGAAGCACCTATGACATCTGTAAAAAATAAAGACAAGTTTCCTTTGTTACTTTTAATAAACGAAAACAATATTTGCTTTTTTATGGCAAACCAGTTAGAAGCGTCCAGTTCCCAGATAATCCTTCATTAACAATATCTAGCAGTATTACACCCTCCGACACTAACTGTCTTGTTTGGCTCTTTGTTTAGGGATTGTGTTTTTACCGTAATTTGGTAGTTTTTATTCTTCCAAGCAGGGGTGGGGGGGGGGCAGTAAAAAGATGCATGGTGGTATGCCGGGGTGGGTGGGTGTCGGAGGAGGCCGGATGCATTTTTTTACACCCTTCAGTAAAGTTTTTACTTTCACCATAAAATTCACTTTTAAACACAAAATGCATAATTTTATATTGATTAAATAAAACATTTTATAGGTCAATACAGACCAGCAGCTAACTATTTTATCACCTCTTATTGTTCATAGCTCCTGTTTGATAAGGGTAAATAGTTGGACCTACTCAGAAGAGAACCTGGATGAATCAGACTGAACTGTATTTAACTTCAAAATAATACAATTTGAAAAGCCTGTCTGGCTTTGCACAAATGAAAAAACAATAGCAGTATATTTTCAGAAGACTGTCCAGCTTGAAACAGCAAAATGTAACCAACGCTATCTGATATAGCTAATTTGATTTTCAGATCAGCGGGGCATCCACTCTTACTGTCAGGGTGATGTCTCATTCAAAAGCCAAGAGATCCATATATATAGAGGTTTACAATTAGCTTGGGAAAGTTCGATTCTACCACAGTGGTATGTATCATTCCATCAGACTGTGACAAAGTTTATTGGATATATTACGAAAATGAGTTGAGCACACGACCTCTGGTTGCTGGCTGTACTCATTGCCTGAAAGAGAAATTGATTACCATATATACTACAATAATACTCATCATTCAAGAGAATTTGGACCTTATTTGTCTTGGGAAGACAATCTTTAATGTTCTGTGGGTGTCCAAAAATTGAGAGTAAATGTGTTTTTTCGAGGGGGGGGGGGGGCTTAAACTAAAGGGGCGGGGGGGGGGGTCGAAAATGGTCCGGCGCAAATTTTGGCATACCTTCCTGTATTTTGTTACTGCCCCACCCCCTGTTTCCAGGGAAAAAATGAGAAAATCTCACCACCTAGACTTTCATATTAATGGAAAGGACAGTGTCTATATTATTTATCAAAATGCGCACATTATTGACATACAGTAAGTACGTGGAGAGTGTATTATCACTAAATCGCCCGCAGAGTGGAGATTCCACCCAAGCCATAATTGCAAATTTGTTGCAAAGCATAACAAGCACAAGCAAAATTCCAGCCAATGGACCTCCGGGTTGTACCCTGAGGTCCATTGGCTGAAACATTCCTTGTATTTTTTGTTCACATATGCAGAATTTGAGAGTGATACATTGGGCATTACCTCCAACCCCGGGTGATTTAGCTACAATCCACTCTCCACGTACTGTAGTTAACAGAAAAAAAGTTACAGAACATCAAAAGATGGTGGGAACTCCATTTTCTTGTTTTAAAATAAGTTTCAACAAGAGAGTAATGGTCAACTGTTCAAATTCATTGGGAAAAAATGTAAAAGCCATATCCTATATTTTTATACTACTCAACAGGAAAATGCCTAAATTTTGTGAAATATTGCGCACATCGACGATACAAATTCGCAAATATTTCGAAATTTCAATCTTTATATGAAATTCCCATACTTTTAGTTTTAAATGTACTAACAGCTTTAGGAAATTAAGGGGAGCAATTTTTTCATAAACCTCTTCCAAGAGGGTGTGATGGCCCTGGGCCATTTTGGACAATTTTCGTTGGAATGTCTAGGGAGCACGGTGGCTCAGTGGTTACGGTACTGGACTTCAAACTGAGAGGTTCACGGTTCGATACCTGTCAGGGGTAACTTTATTGTGTTCTTGGGCATATCACTTAATCCGGATTGCCCACGTGTGGGCACGGTGGTGATGTGTACTATGGCGTACTGCGCGTTGAGGGTGCACCTGTCTTCAACCAATGCTAACGCACCTTGTGTGCAGTTAGTACGTTGAGGAGTCTGACAATTGCTCGCCGTAGCTCGGTGGTTCTCTCCGGGTACTCTGCCTTCGTCAACCCGCCCCAATAAATAAATAAATAAATAAATAAATAAATAAATAAATAAATAAAAATAACAAATAAATAAGTAAATAAATCTTTTCCAATGATGAAAATTGTCAGCCCTGACTCAAGTTCTGATTGATAAATTCCAAGAACATCATAAATTTCGAACTATAATCCCAACGTACTAATATTTCAACTGCGTCGACAAGGCATGCATCGACAAAGACATGCTTTAGTGAAGTAGTTGAAATTTTAGTCAGTTTTTATTCTAGTTCTAAACTCTTTTAGGCAATTTGTGTGTGTGTGTGTGTGTGTGTGTGTGTGTGTGTGTTTGAGGTTAAAAAATCGCACTGGCACAGACATTTCATACTGAAACGTTTTTTTTCTTTTAATATGCCGCCGAAAAATTGTTTTCATTTACTGAACCCAGATGGGTTTCAAACATGACAAAAAATTACACCAAATTTGATTTAAACTAAGTGATGAGCTCAGGAACTGGTTAAACTGACTGGCAATAATTGATGTTATTCATTGATGGGCTCTAATTTAGTCCTTACAAGGATGTTACGCAAACTTTTGTTTTTCTTATAGGCGATGACAGGTCGAAGATTCAAAGGTTCATTTAATTTAGCATTGGTAAAATTGAATTCATCTTTTAACATTTTTGCTATTTCGATATTCATTCTGTTGTACGTTAAAGTGAAAGGAATGATGGACCTCCTTTCGCATTCGCCCTCTGATATGTTCATACCAAATGGCCAGAGGGTTTGAAGCGTATTGATCCAAAAAGCTTCACGTTTTTTTCTAAATTCATCCGTTTCTTCTAATGTGTCTTTAATTGGTGGTTGTTCAATTGGGTGGATTTCGAAATCGTCCAAAGAATGGCCAGGAAGGTTAAAATGTTGTGCTACTGGGGCATCAGCATTATGTTTTATATCCTGTTTGTGTCTAGTAGCACGTTCTCGGAAAGGATTTTGACTTTGACCAACATACTGTTTCCGACATCGCTTACAAGTGATAAGGTAAATAATGTTTGGTGAATCACAATGGAGGGGGTTACGGATCTGATAATGATTTTTCGTTTGTTCGGAGGAAAATTCCTCTTTCTGATCAGGCATAAAAGTATGCAGTCTACAACGAGGCTTTTTGCAATTAAATACCGCGCCACTACTATTTTGCAACGGTCTGTTGTGTTCAATCTTCAGTGGTTCGGAGTCGGTAGTTTCAGCTGGACTTTCGAGCTTTTTCAAGGTTTGGGATTTCAGGCTACGCAAAAGGCGCAGCGAGTACCCTCTCGATCTGAGGGCGCCAAATAGAGTAGAACAAGCCTCATTGAAATTTACCTTATCACTTGAATTGCGGTGGAAACGAATGAGCTATGATTTGATGATACCTTTAAATGTATGTTGAGGATGAAATGATTTTGTGTGCAACAATTGATGTGAATCAGTTGGTTTAAAATATACTTTATAATCTAAATGACCGGACGCCTGAAATTGCTTGCCTTTATACACGGTCACATCGAGAAAATCAACAGAATTTTCACTGATAGTAGCTTTCAATTTAATATTTGGATCGTGATTGTTCAAAATTTCTAAAAATTCATCAAAATCTTCTTTTGAATGTTCCCAAATAATAAAAATGTCATCTAAATATCTGAGATATACGAGAGGATGCTTTGCACATTTGCTTAAGGCATTTTCCTCCCATTCCGCTACATAAATGCTTGCAAAATTAGGACTGAATCTTTTACCCATAGGACAACCCATTATTTGTAGAAAATATTCTCCATTGAATTGAAAGTCATTACCTTTTAAGCTCAGCTCTAAAAGATCCAAAATTTGTTCATCCGGGCGTTTCGCATCCGGATATTTTTCAAATGCATTTTTAACTGATTTAACACCTTTATCAATATCAATGTTCGTATACATACTGTCGATATCCAAAGTAGCCAGAATTGCATTTTTTGATATTTTAATTTTCGAAATTTGTGACAGGAAATCCTGTGTGTTTTTTAGATAACTCGGGTGTCTATTTGCTATAGGTTTAAGATGATAATCAATTAATTCCGAGATCGCATAAGATTCCGAATTACAATCTGATACAATTGGCCTCCCGGGTGGAGTTAAGTCATCCGTCCATGAAGAACGGTCCTTGTGGATCTTTGGTAGGATATAAAATTGTCTTGTTTGAGCACTGAGCTTAGCTGTTAAATATTTCATTTGTTTTTTGGTAATGTGACCTTCGTCGAGGAGAAATTTTAAGATCTTATTGAATTTTTCGATATTACTAGGCCAAATAAGTGAATCTATTTTCTTATAATGTTTAGTATTGCTGAGTTGTCTCATGGCTTCCTTTATATAATTATCCCGAGATAGAACAACTACCGACCCACCTTTGTCGGCTGGTTTAATTACTAATTTCTTATTTTTTCGAAGTTTCGTGAGGGCTCTCCGTTCACCAGCTGTTAAATTGTCTTTATCGGAGAGTATGTTCATGCTGAACACCTTTTTGATGATTCGTTTGCTAGCCTCAATAATTTCGGGATCTACTTCACTATCTGGAGGTGACCAACCAGATGATTCTGTAAAAGGAAGTTTCCGACCGCTGGAGTTTCTAAAGCGGTCGGCTAATTTCATTTGCCTAAGAAAATTACAGTTGTATGATGGTAAATTTGTTTGGTTATCAGTTTTAGGCTTTGGTGCTGGTACAAAAGTTAAACCGCGATCTAAAAGAGATTTCTCTTGGGTTGTTAGGTCATTGGTGCCAGACAGGTTAACCACATTAGTTCCTAATCCCACATCTGTTAGGCGGCTGTTACCTTTGCCTTTACTTAGTTTAAATTTAGGTGGTTCAACCAGTGATCGTACATAATATTGGCGGTTCTCGTGGTCCAATGGATTAAATCATGAGCAACATCAAACTTCGCGTCATCAATTTTAGGTATAACGTTAACGTCCTTCACTTTCCGAATGGTTTCGTTGATGATGCTCAGGGTTCTCCTCTCAGCCTGAGGGAGTTTTTGCGAAAAGTTTAGTTCAGCGAAATAAATTTTTGCTGATCTAAACTTGACCCTGATATCGCTAAGCATATTCCGCAACTGCTTAACTACGAGATCAGAATTATCGTTTCGAGAATTCACGCCAATATTTAATAATATTTTTTGGGGACTGGACTGGCCCCTGTGCCCTTTAAACATAGAGCGCAGATGATTGAATTTGGCGCCGGGGTAACACTCCACCTGGATGTCCGGATGGGGATTTCGATCAATGCGTCCTAAATTTGAACTTCCAATCATAAGGATGTTTTTACAAACATCGGGGAGGCGCCAATTCCTTTTGTCAAAATTAACTCCGCTTTTATGCCGAAACTGGGAGAATTTAGAATCAAATGAGCGGCCCGAGTTGCGGCTCGGTGATTTGACTTTCTCTGAGTACGATATACCTGGTTGAACCACACTAGAGGCAGGAAAAGGGGGAGAAGAAACAGAAGCAGGAGAGGCAACAGAAGCAGTAGAGGAAACAGAAGCAGGAGAAGAAACAGAAGGAGGAGGAGGAGTTCTAGTGAGAGCACTAGGAGAACCAGAGAAGAAAGGCTGAGGAGGAGTAGGAGGTAGAGGAGCAAGACGAGGCGAGACAGCGTTACTCAATTTGCGAGCATCTTCAGTCACAATATGGACCGGAGATGTTTGCAAATTGAGGCGCTTACTCTGAGAGAAAGAAGAAGTAGACGGAAAAGAAGAGGGAGAAGTGCTTAGCCTTGATCTTTTCTTATTTTGCTTTTCGCGTTGGGGTAGAGGGACAACACGAGCCGGAGTTTGCTTGCTCCCTCCCGTATTGTTCCTTACTCCAGACGCTGGGCGAAGTTCCGAAATGTAAGACTGATAGGCCGAAATCGTCTTATCTGTCAACTTATTTTTAAAGTTTTTTTGAGCCCAGATCAAGGCACGCGCCGAAGCGCTGTTGAAGTCTGTTTTTTCGAGTCCAGGAGGTGGTCGCATAGCCAAAGTTATCTTAGACTTCAACTGATTTAAATTTATCTTGTAATGCTCAACTAAAGCATTTAACGTTTGGTTGGCCCATCCCACACTAATCTGTCGAAAAACAGAAAAAATGTGTGGGGTGGGAAGAGCCGGCTTTAGAAAGCCACCTAACTCATCTACTTTCTTCTCCAACTGCTTCGGGAAATCCCGTTTGGCCAAATGCTGCTCTAGGAGCCCAATATGGTGCATACACTGAATCACCTGGAAAAGGGCCTTGACCAATCTAGAATAGGCCTGGAACGATTGTTCCTGGCCTCTTCCAGACTGGGCAACTCTCTTTCCCTGATGATTCTGTCTTTTTTGAGCCATTTGAAGAATAGGTAGATGAATAAAATGAAATTAAAATGAAGAAATGAAATAAATTAAAATGAAATCTAGATATTACCTATTAGAGAAGATACCTGGATTGGTTGTAGTCTTCAGCAAAGGTAGAAAATAATCCGTCTGTCTCGACGCGTTTCGCTTGGTTTGGCTTTTTCAAAGAGACTTTGAGGAAAATAATTCCAACTTTGGGAGGGCATGCATGGTATATATCCATATGTGGGCTGGGGGTGTTTTTCACAGCTCAGTACATAATTAAACTCGGTAACAAGCTGACAAATGTCACTCATCTAATTAATTCTTTTCAATCTGAGATGTCCCAAGTTTGTTTTTCACAACTCAGTTTGTGTCGTCCAAACAAGTTAGATGAAGCCCTATTGATTGGCTTCCATTGAATTTTAATCAGTCAGTGAGTGGTTTACTTTACTGACCCCATGAAGCCCTATTGGTTGGCTTTGATTTAAGTAAAACCAATCGGGAGCGGTTTGCTTTACTGGCTTCAGAAGTATGTGAAAATAATATGAAAAAATGGTTTGATAAAATATATTGTGACTAAAGAAATAAATGAAAAAATAACGCCAAAGATCATGATGCCTCACGAATGTTATCAGTTGGAATGAATATCCCCCGACGGAGGTTTATGACGGAAAATATTTTACACCACGTAGAAATTGTGTGTTTTACCTTCTGAACCTCTACATTGTGTGAAAGGTATGAAAAATTAAATAAAAATAATAATTTAAATAAATGAATCAAATAAATGAATCAAATAAATAAATAAATAAATAAATAAATAAATAAATAAATAAATAAATAAATAAATAAATAAAAATTAATAAAAAATCAAAAATAATCAATAAATAAATATATAAATAAATAAATAATAATTTTATTTAGGAAATACATACACATGATTGAAATTAGAACCTATTTTGTTTTTGGGCATATATGAACTCTGGCACTCGCCTGTGTGTGTTTGAGGTTAAAAAATCGCACTGGCACAGACATTTCATACTGAAACGTTTTTTTTCTTTTAATATGCCGCCGAAAAATTGTTTTCATTTACTGAACCCAGATGGGTTTCAAACATGACAAAAAATTACACCAAATTTGATTTAAACTAAGTGATGAGCTTAGGAACTGGTTAAACTGACTGGCAATAATTGATGTTATTCATTGATGGGCTCTAATTTAGTCCTTACAAGGATGTTACGCAAACTTTTGTTTTTCTTATAGGCGATGACAGGTCGAAGATTCAAAGGTTCATTTAATTTAGCATTGGTAAAATTGAATTCATCTTTTAACATTTTTGCTATTTCGATATTCATTCTGTTGTACGTTAAAGTGAAAGGAATGATGGACCTCCTTTCGCATTCGCCCTCTGATATGTTCATACCAAATGGCCAGAGGGTTTGAAGCGTATTGATCCAAAAAGCTTCACGTTTTTTTCTAAATTCATCCGTTTCTTCTAATGTGTCTTTAATTGGTGGTTGTTCAATTGGGTGGATTTCGAAATCGTCCAAAGAATGGCCAGGAAGGTTAAAATGTTGTGCTACTGGGGCATCAGCATTATGTTTTATATCCTGTTTGTGTCTAGTAGCACGTTCTCGGAAAGGATTTTGACTTTGACCAACATACTGTTTCCGACATCGCTTACAAGTGATAAGGTAAATAATGTTTGGTGAATCACAATGGAGGGGGTTACGGATCTGATAATGATTTTTCGTTTGTTCGGAGGAAAATTCCTCTTTCTGATCAGGCATAAAAGTATGCAGTCTACAACGAGGCTTTTTGCAATTAAATACCGCGCCACTACTATTTTGCAACGGTCTGTTGTGTTCAATCTTCAGTGGTTCGGAGTCGGTAGTTTCAGCTGGACTTTCGAGCTTTTTCAAGGTTTGGGATTTCAGGCTACGCAAAAGGCGCAGCGAGTACCCTCTCGATCTGAGGGCGCCAAATAGAGTAGAACAAGCCTCATTGAAATTTACCTTATCACTTGAATTGCGGTGGAAACGAATGAGCTATGATTTGATGATACCTTTAAATGTATGTTGAGGATGAAATGATTTTGTGTGCAACAATTGATGTGAATCAGTTGGTTTAAAATATACTTTATAATCTAAATGACCGGACGCCTGAAATTGCTTGCCTTTATACACGGTCACATCGAGAAAATCAACAGAATTTTCACTGATAGTAGCTTTCAATTTAATATTTGGATCGTGATTGTTCAAAATTTCTAAAAATTCATCAAAATCTTCTTTTGAATGTTCCCAAATAATAAAAATGTCATCTAAATATCTGAGATATACGAGAGGATGCTTTGCACATTTGCTTAAGGCATTTTCCTCCCATTCCGCTACATAAATGCTTGCAAAATTAGGACTGAATCTTTTACCCATAGGACAACCCATTATTTGTAGAAAATATTCTCCATTGAATTGAAAGTCATTACCTTTTAAGCTCAGCTCTAAAAGATCCAAAATTTGTTCATCCGGGCGTTTCGCATCCGGATATTTTTCAAATGCATTTTTAACTGATTTAACACCTTTATCAATATCAATGTTCGTATACATACTGTCGATATCCAAAGTAGCCAGAATTGCATTTTTTGATATTTTAATTTTCGAAATTTGTGACAGGAAATCCTGTGTGTTTTTTAGATAACTCGGATATCTATTTGCTATAGGTTTAAGATGATAATCAATTAATTCCGAGATCGCATAAGATTCCGAATTACAATCTGATACAATTGGCCTCCCGGGTGGAGTTAAGTCATCCGTCCATGAAGAACGGTCCTTGTGGATCTTTGGTAGGATATAAAATTGTCTTGTTTGAGCACTGAGCTTAGCTGTTAAATATTTCATTTGTTTTTTGGTAATGTGACCTTCGTCGAGGAGAAATTTTAAGATCTTATTGAATTTTTCGATATTACTAGGCCAAATAAGTGAATCTATTTTCTTATAATGTTTAGTATTGCTGAGTTGTCTCATGGCTTCCTTTATATAATTATCCCGAGATAGAACAACTACCGACCCACCTTTGTCGGCTGGTTTAATTACTAATTTCTTATTTTTTCGAAGTTTCGTGAGGGCTCTCCGTTCACCAGCTGTTAAATTGTCTTTATCGGAGAGTATGTTCATGCTGAACACCTTTTTGATGATTCGTTTGCTAGCCTCAATAATTTCGGGATCTACTTCACTATCTGGAGGTGACCAACCAGATGATTCTGTAAAAGGAAGTTTCCGACCGCTGGAGTTTCTAAAGCGGTCGGCTAATTTCATTTGCCTAAGAAAATTACAGTTGTATGATGGTAAATTTGTTTGGTTATCAGTTTTAGGCTTTGGTGCTGGTACAAAAGTTAAACCGCGATCTAAAAGAGATTTCTCTTGGGTTGTTAGGTCATTGGTGCCAGACAGGTTAACCACATTAGTTCCTAATCCCACATCTGTTAGGCGGCTGTTACCTTTGCCTTTACTTAGTTTAAATTTAGGTGGTTCAACCAGTGATCGTACATAATATTGGCGGTTCTCGTGGTCCAATGGATTAAATCCTGAGCAACATCAAACTTCGCGTCATCAATTTTAGGTATAACGTTAACGTCCTTCACTTTCCGAATGGTTTCGTTGATGATGCTCAGGGTTCTCCTCTCAGCCTGAGGGAGTTTTTGCGAAAAGTTTAGTTCAGCGAAATAAATTTTTGCTGATCTAAACTTGACCCTGATATCGCTAAGCATATTCCGCAACTGCTTAACTACGAGATCAGAATTATCGTTTCGAGAATTCACGCCAATATTTAATAATATTTTTTGGGGACTGGACTGGCCCCTGTGCCCTTTAAACATAGAGCGCAGATGATTGAATTTGGCGCCGGGGTAACACTCCACCTGGATGTCCGGATGGGGATTTCGATCAATGCGTCCTAAATTTGAACTTCCAATCATAAGGATGTTTTTACAAACATCGGGGAGGCGCCAATACCTTTTGTCAAAATTAACTCCGCTTTTATGCCGAAACTGGGAGAATTTAGAATCAAATGAGCGGCCCGAGTTGCGGCTCGGTGATTTGACTTTCTCTGAGTACGATATACCTGGTTGAACCACACTAGAGGCAGGAGAAGGGGGAGAAGAAACAGAAGCAGGAGAGGCAACAGAAGCAGGAGAGGAAACAGAAGCAGGAGAAGAAACAGAAGGAGGAGGAGGAGTTCTAGTGAGAGCACTAGGAGAACCAGAGAAGAAAGGCTGAGGAGGAGTAGGAGGTAGAGGAGCAAGACGAGGCGAGACAGCGTTACTCAATTTGCGAGCATCTTCAGTCACAATATGGACCGGAGATGTTTGCAAATTGAGGCGCTTACTCTGAGAGAAAGAAGAAGTAGACGGAAAAGAAGAGGGAGAAGTGCTTAGCCTTGATCTTTTCTTATTTTGCTTTTCGCGTTGGGGTAGAGGGACAACACGGGCCGGAGTTTGCTTGCTCCCTCCCGTATTGTTCCTTACTCCAGACGCTGGGCGAAGTTCCGAAATGTAAGACTGATAGGCCGAAATCGTCTTATCTGTCAACTTATTTTTAAAGTTTTTTTGAGCCCAGATCAAGGCACGCGCCGAAGCGCTGTTGAAGTCTGTTTTTTCGAGTCCAGGAGGTGGTCGCATAGCCAAAGTTATCTTAGACTTCAACTGATTTAAATTTATCTTGTAATGCTCAACTAAAGCATTTAACGTTTGGTTGGCCCATCCCACACTAATCTGTCGAAAAACAGAAAAAATGTGTGGGGTGGGAAGAGCCGGCTTTAGAAAGCCACCTAACTCATCTACTTTCTTCTCCAACTGCTTCGGGAAATCCCGTTTGGCCAAATGCTGCTCTAGGAGCCCAATATGGTGCATACACTGAATCACCTGGAAAAGGGCCTTGACCAATCTAGAATAGGCCTGGAACGATTGTTCCTGGCCTCTTCCAGACTGGGCAACTCTCTTTCCCTGATGATTCTGTCTTTTTTGAGCCATTTGAAGAATAGGTAGATGAATAAAATGAAATTAAAATGAAGAAATGAAATAAATTAAAATGAAATCTAGATATTACCTATTAGAGAAGATACCTGGATTGGTTGTAGTCTTCAGCAAAGGTAGAAAATAATCCGTCTGTCTCGACGCGTTTCGCTTGGTTTGGCTTTTTCAAAGAGACTTTGAGGAAAATAATTCCAACTTTGGGAGGGCATGCATGGTATATATCCATATGTGGGCTGGGGGTGTTTTTCACAGCTCAGTACATAATTAAACTCGGTAACAAGCTGACAAATGTCACTCATCTAATTAATTCTTTTCAATCTGAGATGTCCCAAGTTTGTTTTTCACAACTCAGTTTGTGTCGTCCAAACAAGTTAGATGAAGCCCTATTGATTGGCTTCCATTGAATTTTAATCAGTCAGTGAGTGGTTTACTTTACTGACCCCATGAAGCCCTATTGGTTGGCTTTGATTTAAGTAAAACCAATCGGGAGCGGTTTGCTTTACTGGCTTCAGAAGTATGTGAAAATAATATGAAAAAATGGTTTGATAAAATATATTGTGACTAAAGAAATAAATGAAAAAATAACGCCAAAGATCATGATGCCTCACGAATGTTATCAGTTGGAATGAATATCCCCCGACGGAGGTTTATGACGGAAAATATTTTACACCACGTAGAAATTGTGTGTTTTACCTTCTGAACCTCTACATTGTGTGAAAGGTATGAAAAATTAAATAAAAATAATAATTTAAATAAATGAATCAAATAAATGAATCAAATAAATAAATAAATAAATAAATAAATAAATAAATAAATAAATAAATAAATAAATAAAAATTAATAAAAAATCAAAAATAATCAATAAATAAATATATAAATAAATAAATAATAATTTTATTTAGGAAATACATACACATGATTGAAATTAGAACCTATTTTGTTTTTGGGCATATATGAACTCTGGCACTCGCCTGTGTGTGTTTGAGGTTAAAAAATCGCACTGGCACAGACATTTCATACTGAAACGTTTTTTTTCTTTTAATATGCCGCCGAAAAATTGTTTTCATTTACTGAACCCAGATGGGTTTCAAACATGACAAAAAATTACACCAAATTTGATTTAAACTAAGTGATGAGCTTAGGAACTGGTTAAACTGACTGGCAATAATTGATGTTATTCATTGATGGGCTCTAATTTAGTCCTTACAAGGATGTTACGCAAACTTTTGTTTTTCTTATAGGCGATGACAGGTCGAAGATTCAAAGGTTCATTTAATTTAGCATTGGTAAAATTGAATTCATCTTTTAACATTTTTGCTATTTCGATATTCATTCTGTTGTACGTTAAAGTGAAAGGAATGATGGACCTCCTTTCGCATTCGCCCTCTGATATGTTCATACCAAATGGCCAGAGGGTTTGAAGCGTATTGATCCAAAAAGCTTCACGTTTTTTTCTAAATTCATCCGTTTCTTCTAATGTGTCTTTAATTGGTGGTTGTTCAATTGGGTGGATTTCGAAATCGTCCAAAGAATGGCCAGGAAGGTTAAAATGTTGTGCTACTGGGGCATCAGCATTATGTTTTATATCCTGTTTGTGTCTAGTAGCACGTTCTCGGAAAGGATTTTGACTTTGACCAACATACTGTTTCCGACATCGCTTACAAGTGATAAGGTAAATAATGTTTGGTGAATCACAATGGAGGGGGTTACGGATCTGATAATGATTTTTCGTTTGTTCGGAGGAAAATTCCTCTTTCTGATCAGGCATAAAAGTATGCAGTCTACAACGAGGCTTTTTGCAATTAAATACCGCGCCACTACTATTTTGCAACGGTCTGTTGTGTTCAATCTTCAGTGGCTCGGAGTCGGTAGTTTCAGCTGGACTTTCGAGCTTTTTCAAGGTTTGGGATTTCAGGCTACGCAAAAGGCGCAGCGAGTACCCTCTCGATCTGAGGGCGCCAAATAGAGTAGAACAAGCCTCATTGAAATTTACCTTATCACTTGAATTGCGGTGGAAACGAATGAGCTATGATTTGATGATACCTTTAAATGTATGTTGAGGATGAAATGATTTTGTGTGCAACAATTGATGTGAATCAGTTGGTTTAAAATATACTTTATAATCTAAATGACCGGACGCCTGAAATTGCTTGCCTTTATACACGGTCTCATCGAGAAAATCAACAGAATTTTCACTGATAGTAGCTTTCAATTTAATATTTGGATCGTGATTGTTCAAAATTTCTAAAAATTCATCAAAATCTTCTTTTGAATGTTCCCAAATAATAAAAATGTCATCTAAATATCTGAGATATACGAGAGGATGCTTTGCACATTTGCTTAAGGCATTTTCCTCCCATTCCGCTACATAAATGCTTGCAAAATTAGGACTGAATCTTTTACCCATAGGACAACCCATTATTTGTAGAAAATATTCTCCATTGAATTGAAAGTCATTACCTTTTAAGCTCAGCTCTAAAAGATCCAAAATTTGTTCATCCGGGCGTTTCGCATCCGGATATTTTTCAAATGCATTTTTAACTGATTTAACACCTTTATCAATATCAATGTTCGTATACATACTGTCGATATCCAAAGTAGCCAGAATTGCATTTTTTGATATTTTAATTTTCGAAATTTGTGACAGGAAATCCTGTGTGTTTTTTAGATAACTCGGATGTCTATTTGCTATAGGTTTAAGATGATAATCAATTAATTCCGAGATCGCATAAGATTCCGAATTACAATCTGATACAATTGGCCTCCCGGGTGGAGTTAAGTCATCCGTCCATGAAGAACGGTCCTTGTGGATCTTTGGTAGGATATAAAATTGTCTTGTTTGAGCACTGAGCTTAGCTGTTAAATATTTCATTTGTTTTTTGGTAATGTGACCTTCGTCGAGGAGAAATTTTAAGATCTTATTGAATTTTTCGATATTACTAGGCCAAATAAGTGAATCTATTTTCTTATAATGTTTAGTATTGCTGAGTTGTCTCATGGCTTCCTTTATATAATTATCCCGAGATAGAACAACTACCGACCCACCTTTGTCGGCTGGTTTAATTACTAATTTCTTATTTTTTCGAAGTTTCGTGAGGGCTCTCCGTTCACCAGCTGTTAAATTGTCTTTATCGGAGAGTATGTTCATGCTGAACACCTTTTTGATGATTCGTTTGCTAGCCTCAATAATTTCGGGATCTACTTCACTATCTGGAGGTGACCAACCAGATGATTCTGTAAAAGGAAGTTTCCGACCGCTGGAGTTTCTAAAGCGGTCGGCTAATTTCATTTGCCTAAGAAAATTACAGTTGTATGATGGTAAATTTGTTTGGTTATCAGTTTTAGGCTTTGGTGCTGGTACAAAAGTTAAACCGCGATCTAAAAGAGATTTCTCTTGGGTTGTTAGGTCATTGGTGCCAGACAGGTTAACCACATTAGTTCCTAATCCCACATCTGTTAGGCGGCTGTTACCTTTGCCTTTACTTAGTTTAAATTTAGGTGGTTCAACCAGTGATCGTACATAATATTGGCGGTTCTCGTGGTCCAATGGATTAAATCCTGAGCAACATCAAACTTCGCGTCATCAATTTTAGGTATAACGTTAACGTCCTTCACTTTCCGAATGGTTTCGTTGATGATGCTCAGGGTTCTCCTCTCAGCCTGAGGGAGTTTTTGTGTGTGTGTGTGTGTGTGTGTGTGTGTGTGTGTGTGTGTGTGTGTGTGTGTGTGTGTGTGTGTGTGTGTGTGTGTGTGTGTGTGTCTTACCAACTTGACGAGGTAACTAGACAAAAGAGTTTGCGTGTTTCGCCTTACCGAGGTACAAAAGACAAAAGAAACTCTTTACCTCGGCTGTTTTCCCAGAACTGTACCGGCAAAAACGAGGTTGAAACCGTTAGTCCACACAAAGGGCAGACAATGGGGTACCTCGGTATGTAGGGAAAACAAGACTGTGTGTGTGTGTGTGTGTGTGTGTGTGTGTGTGTGTGTGTGTGTGTGTGTGTGTGTGTGTGTGTGTGTGTGTGTGTGTGTGAATACATGTAGTGGTCTTGATGCATGGGCTTCCCAGTTTTTTATTTACTTTGCACGGCATGGGCTTCCCAGTTTCTTATTTACTTTGCACGTGCTTTCTTAAAAATTGGTCACGGTGGGATCCAGAAGCCCAAACCGGGCACCACAGACCTTCATGTATATGGCGGAAAGTGTGTATGACACAAGTCCAAGTATCAAATCATGTCCTCACAGACATCAAGGTATAATCTTTAAAAAGCGATCGGTGATGATTGCGAGGCGTCGGAAAATGTGTGTGAATGTTTTGGTTATGGAGCACTGTTTATTTATACCCACATTCACCTCCCCCAACCCCCCGGAGATGACGGCGGTTGATATACGTTTCTATATGTGACCAACGAGCGTTCCAGCCATCCAGTTGTACAGAGATTGGGGGTAACAAATCATCGCTTGTAAGAAAGTCGATACCTTAACCCTTTGAACACAGGTGGTATCTTCCATGTCAGTACAATAGCAGCAATTATTTGGGGTAGACTAATTAATATTTTCAACGTGCAGCCGTGGGGCTGCACGTTGAAAATATTAATTGGTCTACCCCACACATTCACTCAGCACCTATCCTACTTAATGAAATTATGATGTATCATGCTTCTGGGCTGGAAAAGCGGCCGCTCCAATTCAAAGGGTTAAGTTTAACTCCAATCCAGACTAAAATACCCTCTAAGTTACTGTAACAATTATTGCATGGTGGAAGGTGTCACACTTCATACCCCCATTTACGCTCCTCAGTTCAGTTTCCTTTTTTTGCCCCCTAGCAAGTGGTGACTAATATGTAAATGTCATTACAACACCATGTCATATCAAGATTTATGGTCGAGGTGTTGTCTTTTATAAGATATTGAAAACCTCATAAACTCTTCCAATACCACCACCCTATACTACCCTGTAAAACCGGGAAATCGGTGCTGAAAATAACAGTATTTTTCTGGGGTGTGTTTATTACACTGTCATTTTTTTTCACGAAGTCGAAATTAGTTAGCATAAACGGATTTTCATTTCGTTCATTTCAAGAGCTCACTGGGAGGGCTGGGTGGGGGGGGGGGGGGGGTGTTGTTTCTTTTCTAACATTCAGCAATTGCGTCCGTCATTTGTCTGGTTCACAATGTATGGACGATTTCAACATAGCTGGGCAAAGATACTTCCAGACTTTGAAGATAAAAACAATCCATTTGTTATAATTATGCTGAAACGCAGTGGCGATTTATCAGAGGCAAAAGAAGCCGGAGTAAGGAATCCCCTTAAAAGATTGCATCGTCGAAGTAATTGCAAATTTTATGTTACAGTCGTAGCAGGTACACTGATTGCGAAAGGCTTTTCACCACCCCAATTCGCGCTTGTAGAAAAATGCATGGAAAGTAGACTGAATCATGAATTTAATATTGTATAAAAAGTTTCGTAAACTTATTTGTGTCGTCTGCTCGTCGGTTGTCGAATGTTTCTTCGTACGAAAATGCATGCACTAACCTTCACTACAAGTAAGGTTGTATTGGAGTATACAATAGGATCCTGACTCCCAGTAAGTCTGGTACATCAAGTGCTCAGCACTTTCTCTGTTATTCTTGTGTATGCAGAAATGATGATTGAAGTAGTTGTTTTCATAGTCACGACTCAGATCGAATGGGAACGACCATGTATTACTGCCATTACTATAGTGAAGTCTCGAACCTTCTGCCCATTCCTCTTTGTCATTTTTTGGACATCCCGTTTTGGGTTTCAGCATACCATAACTACCCTCTGGCCAGTCCATAACATTTTCTGTTAAAAAAATTGTTAATCATTTTTCATATCCAGGTTGTCCTAAAGCTACAGTACAGTCGCCGTGGACTGGTCGAAATCCGCGCGTGGGCAGCGATATCCATGCCCGCGTTCACCAGGTAAAAAAATTATCATCAGCAAAAATTTAATTAATGAAGCACCGGGTTGTACCCGGTGATTCATTAATTAATTTTTGAGGATTATTCCTGCAAATAGTGTTTGGAATCTAATAGTTTTCGTCCGTGGAAATATTGCCTACCCGTGACCATTCCACGACGGCCGTACTGTATGTAAGTGAAGAATCTGCAGTTTATAAGAAAAATAAAAAGCTTTTGCAGTCGTTTGGGCTGCTTTTAATTCTCTTTGATGTGTTTGATAAATTTAGTGAAAAACTACGATTACACACAATAATCATTTATGTTAGACATACTCATTTTTGGGGTGGGGGGGGGTCGGGGCGGGGGCGTATTATTTGTTTCTTTGTCTATTGCGGTTGACGGCAAGTGCACCATCGATGTGCGGTACGCGTTAGTACGCAGCGCTACCGTGCCCCACGTGGGCAATCGGAAATAAGTATTTTGCCAAAGAACACAGCGCAGACTGAGTGGATCAGGATCAAAGCGTCGACATTTCGGGTGCACAGTGGCTCAGTGGTTACGTCATTGGACTTAAAACCGGAAGGTCCAGGGTTCGATCCCCCGCCAGGGGGAACTGTGTTGTGTCCCTGGGCATGGCAATCAATCCCGATTGCCCATGTGGGAGGCACGGTATACCAAGGTTTACTGCACGTTGAGAGTGCACTTGTCTTCAACCAATGTTAAACCTTGCTTGTTCGGAGTTAGTACGCTGGCGAGTCTTTCAGTTGTTCGCCGCTGCGTGGTGGATCTTCCGCCCGTAAAACTGACCGACACGAGGTGACCGTAGCTGTTGTAAGTGTCGTTAACCCCAAATAATAATGATAATTTTTAATAATAAAAAAGCCAGAGTCATATCATGTCGAAGTATCTTAAAGGGTTGGGGAGCCAGATCACTTGTAGAGAAACCACCGAGCAACTGTCCGACTCTCCAACTTACTAACTCGGCACAAGCAGAGCTAGCAGCGGTTGAAGGCAAGTGTACCATCGACGTGCGGTATGCCTTAGCACATAGCGCCACCGTGTCTCCACTTGAGCAATCAGGATAAAGAGTCTTGCCCAAGGACACAGCGCAGATGGAGTGGGTCAGGATCGAAATGTCGACATTTCGGTTTAACCCTTTACCCAAAGCACACGATATTAAAATTTATTATTTGAAATATTAATTTTCCAAATTTTTCGAAAATTTTCAACAAAACTACATCAGGTGATCTCTTATTGGGACGAGCTCCATAACATATAATGGTCTATGCCTGGTGGAATTCCTGCTTGACATAGGCGATATAAATTAAATTCAAGCAGTTCCACCTTCAACGATCTTCCATGAATTGAGATTCCTGTGTTTAAAAACTAGGACCATAGTCCATTATATATATATATATATATATATATATATATATATATATATATATATATATATATATATATATATATATAAATATATATATATATATATATATATATATATATATATATATATATATATATATATATATATATATATATATATATATATATATACATACTTTTTTTCGTCCCTTAAGTGGAACAGGGTGTCATCTGCAATGCTATAGCATTGCAGTCTACGCAAGGGGTGATATATAATGTCAGTACTACTGAGTGCCACATTTCGATTTATAGTGAGTTGTGAACTCTCGGTTTTATCTCACACCCAGAGTGAAACGCCTGTTCGATACCTCCACAGTAGTAGGACATGGTCATTTAGTCCCCTATTTGGTGGTTCTCATTTGGTGGTTGTCATTTGACGTCATACCGCATTGTATTATGGGTATCACGTGGTTGTTATGGTAGCCCAGGTGAGCGGCCATGTTGGACGTCATTGTCATGGTGATGGGTGATGTGAGAGCGCATGCGCAGCTCATGTTGTTAGGGTGATATGTGTTTCCGTGCTTCATTCTGTATGAAGGGGTCGCCATGTTTGTATCCGTGGTGGCACGTCGTTGCTATGAGCCTGAAAGGCCTACAACAAGATGGGGGTATGTTTGGAAGGTATGTTCGATTGAATGGATGTATTTTTTTCTGTAACGGATTAAATCATCGTTTAATTCATAGGATTACTCAAATGAGCCTGAGAATGACCGTAAATCACCAGAAAGTACCCTTTTAACCGAAACGGACCTGTTTAAAGTAGCGCGTAGTGCTATAGACCCTTAAAATGTCGTGTTTGAATCCATTGGAGTATTTTTCTGGTACGGAGGCCCCCAGAATTTTCCAATAACAGACGCATTTTATGAAGGCTCGGATTTTTTTTCCGGATAAAAAGCAAGCAGAAGAAAATATATAGCGGGCTGCAAAGCATTTTTTGCCTAAAGTGTTCGAGATGTAAGAGAAAGATTCTATATATGATAAAACGTGGGTTTGTGATGTAAAATACATAGTAGGATTAGGTGAAGGGTGGTGAGTGGGAGCCCTTCCTTTAAAATTAAAATATAATTAACATTACTGATATAGGCTGGGGGGTGTAGGTTAAAAAAAATATCCAGAAAGATCAATCGATATGTTCAAGGATGGCATAAGCGTTCCGGGGTTGACGTTGAAATGCCTCTTTAGCACAGTAGAAAACGAGGTCTTTTTCACACTGTTTGATGAAAAGATTAAAGATTTACATCATCTGGCTTAAGATCATATTATTGGTGGACCATCCGTTCATATTCAATCGCCATCAAGAGAAATATACTACCTTTTTGAGGAAAGCAAACTTCGGTGACGAAGCAAAAGTGTGTGCCGGTGGTGTTGGGTACGATGCCAAAGCCCTGTACTTGTAATCGTTGACACAGGATATGCCAGCCGGTTGGTACGTGCGACGAAGGGAAGAAAATAGTTTTAGACCCGAATATAACCACAAGTACGGGAGAATGGCTCAAGTTTATTGCTTCAAAAGATGGTGTGAAGCTTCGTCACCAATTTAATGGCGTTGAAAAACGTACTGGCAAAAGACGTTTGCCTGTAGATGGATCGCCACCCACAGACTTGCTATCAATTTCATGGCTGCTTTTGGCACGGTCACGAGTGCCGATTGAATAAGCAGAAAGATGATTCTTTCGTTTTGTGTAACTAAATCAGAAAAAAACCATGCAAGAATTGTTTGAAGAAACCGGAGCCAACTCAAAATACATACGGGAGCTCGGCTATAACCTTGTAGACATTTTTGCGTGTGAATGGAGAGATTTGAAGAGAACAGATCCCACTCTCCAAACATTCTTGCGTGGGTTTTCCGATTCAACCAGCACTGGGAAAATCACCCAAAATCTTAAATGGTGATATTTTTGGCCTCGTACTCTTGTGATATCCAGGTGTCAGAAAAATTAAAAATCTATTTTGAAGAGATGACGCCTAAGTAGGTAATAAAGGCCGATCTACGACCACTTGTACATGTACGTGTACAACATACGCACACGATGCGTTCACCAACGTGGAATTCAGTGTTAAATCACACGCTTGTTCACAAAAACTGTACATGATCTTGAATCCCCCCCATGTACAGTTGTGACTCCTAGATCGCACTTTTAACGTTCAAATACTTGTGGTGAACACGCGTTTTTAAAAAAGGGTGAAATCGTACATCTTCGCTTGTATCTTGTACGTAATTTTTTGTCGACGTTCCCATCGCAGATCAGACCATCGATCCATCGTCGGCGAACGCGAGCAAAAGCCAAAAATTCTGGGTCATCATCAAAAAACAGTTTTGGGGACTCCAGACCAGTGGTCCCGAACCCGCAGTTGTGTTGAGACAGATGGTCCAGAACTCTCTCTTGTTTTTGAGGCGGTGAGTTTTTCCCATGTATGACATTATTAGGGGAATTCCCCCACTATGAGAAAATTCCCAAACTCAGCTGATCGAGCGATCGGATCGCTCGATTCTCGTAAAACTCGATCTGAACGAAGAGTGTCGTCGTCGGTGTGTTGGAAATTCGCGAATATGGTCTGTATTATAGACATTCATGTTTTCTGTTGATGGGACAGATAGAAATTGAGTTTTGAGGGTTTTTTTGTTCGAAAGAGATGATCTGTAATAGATATTCGTATTTTGTCTTGATGAGAGAGATAGACTGTTAAGCGTTCGTTCGAAAAAAAAAAAGTCAAACACTTATCCGGAATGTTTAAAATGCATTTTCCGCTCAATTAGGTTTTGAGTGGTAAAATTTTTAATATATTCATGATAGCAATCGCAGTCATCAAAAGGATTCTCTCTTAATTCGACACTCAGTGAATTGATGTGTGAATGAAAAATCTTTTGACAAATGTAAAAACTACTGTCAAAATGCGTTAAATCAGAAACCAGTTTGTCATGTACTGTTTAAACGTATTTTTTACACTTCAATTAACACAGTCAGTTGAGATGTGAATATTTTCAGATTATTATATATTAAGACGGAAAGAGTTTTTTTATTACTTAAAACATAAAAAAAAAATATAATTAGACATTTAATTTTGAAAATAATAAAAACAATTAAAAATGAAAGATGTTTTTACAGATGGATCCTAGACGCCGAGATTTAATTTTAGACCAGTATGAACGTGCTAAGAAGGGCATTCAGTCTGCTGACAGGACCAGACAAGAGATACAATTTGAGAATGAAAGGTGGTTTCCTACCGCTATTGGCAGGAATAGCCGCAAAAGCATTACCCTTCGCCGCAAAGGTGCTACCCTTTCTCGGAAAGACTCTCGGTGTGGGAGCTCTCACGGGACTCGCTAGTTCGGCAGTTGAGAAATTAATGGGTGGCAGCAGACTGTTTTTGAAGAAGGGAGGAGCCATTTGTCGCGTCCATGTAGACGACAGCGGTAAAGGATTGTATCTAGAACCCGTTAGAGGTGGCAACTCTCTGAGAGGAAACGGTCTCTATCTGAAGAGTGGACGGAACGTCGAGCGACTCGGCAAGGGTTTGTTGCTCGGTGAGAATTCGCCATTTAAGAACATACTGATTTTGAATATGTTATTATAATATAAAATTATATAAAATATAAAATCATAGAAAGTATAAAATAATATATTTAAAATGGATAAAAAGGTGGAGAAACAAATTTATCACCTGGATGAAAAGGTGGCGCAACAATTTGATGATAATGACGAACATCTCAAGCCAGAGAGCGAAAAAATAAAAAAATGGTTAGACGCTAATGATGGATATCTAAGGAAAGAACTAATGAAAGAGATAGATAAAGCGCGGGATAGACGGTTGAGAATGAGACAATGCTTTCCACGGTCACCACTACCTTCTGAAGAGAATGGTAATGATGCGAGTGTTACCAAGAGATGCACAACATTCGTTCATAATTATGATTCGGATAAACAAAAATGTTATTATAATCGTATCATATCACAAAGAAAAAGAAAAAGAAGAAGAATCGACGCTGAAAACTGAGAGAAAAGGAAACGTTATTATAATATATTATGATGATAGTGAAGAAGAAGGAAAAAAAAAAAAAAAAAAAGTAATGAGATCTAAAGATGATCTTATTTTTTTTTTTTTTTTTTCATTTTTCTTCGCTAAAAATCAATCACTCTATTGTTTATATTTCCAAGTCCGTTATTAGCATCTTGACACGCGTGTCTTCTCCTTTTTCGAAAACGTGTTGAATGTTTATCTTTACTCTTTTGAGTTTTTTTACATCGGTCAACTCGCTCTCACCACCCAATTTCTTCATGAGTTTGAATGAGATGTTTGGAAATATGTAATTTCCATAGGGCAACCACAAATCGTCCTTGTCGAATTCTCTATCTTCGGCGATGACGATGTTCTGCAGATCGCTTTGGTACTCGTAAATCAAATCGAGCATGGCTTCGTCCAATTTCAAAGGCATCTTATATTTCTCGTATTTGTGCTTTAAGCCCTTCGTCTCGACCTCGTTCAATTCGATGGGATCGTGTCATTGTAATCTATAGATTTTATGACCGAATTTCTTATATGTTTCAATTTCAATTCACATCTTTTAGGTGTTGTTGTCTTCATGATCGATTATTTAGTATTTAAATAATAATTTGTTTAAAAAGTTTTTTTTTTTGCTCTTTATATATATATAAAAAAGTTGTTTTTTTAATTTTTAATTTTCTTTAATGTAAAATTTTTTTAGTAAAAGTTTTTTTCTCTCTTTATATATATATAAAAAGTTAAATTTTAATTTCAATCTCTCTATTGTTTATATTTCCAAGTCCGTTATTAGCAAGTTGACATTCGTCATTTTTCCACATGTGAAAATGGTGTGAATGTTTATCTTTACTCTTTTGAGTTTTTTTTCATAGGCGAATGCGCTCTCACCACCCGATTTCTTCACGAGTTCAGGTGAGATTATTGGATATATGTAATCTCCATAGGACAACAATAAATCGCCCCTGTCCAATTCTCTGTCTTCGGCAACGATGATATTAATCAGCAGTTCGCTTTGGTACTCGTAAAACAAATTGAGCGTGGCTTCATCCACTTTCAAACACATTCGATATTTGCGGTAGTAGCACTCTAAGTCCACCATCTCGACCTCATTCAATTCGATGGGATCGTGTGGTTGTAATGTATAGATATTAAAACTGGATTTCTCATACCTTTCGTCTCGTTTCAATTTCAATTCGCATCTTTTAGGTGTTGTTGTCATGCTCGATTATTTGGTTTTTATGATTTCTTGCAAATAATGTATATTTTAAATTTTGTATTTAAATAATAATTTGTTAAAAAAAGTTTCTCTTTATTTCTCTTTATATATAAATAAAAGTTAAAAAAAAAAAAATTCTTACAAACTCAATTTTGAGGTAAAAAACAATGATCAAGTCCAAACATCCGAATTATAGTCTAGAACGTGCAAGACTTCAAACGTTTAAAAATTGGCCTTCGCATCTCGCTCAAAAACCTGAAGATTTAGCTGCCACGGGTTTCGTTTACGTGGGTAGAGGCGACAAAGTCAAATGTTTTTGTTGTGACATACATTTGATGAATTGGGAACCTCACGACGTACCTTTACTAGAACACATAAGTAATATTGAAAAAGACGAATGCGATTATTTGAACAAGATCCTAACGTTGGGATTGATCAAAATCAAAGACGAAGAGAGGGATAGAGATAAAAACCAAAAATTATTGATGGATATGTTACAACTCGGATACACCGAGGAACAATTGTACGATGCGTTAAACATCGCGAACAAGACCCTGTCTCAATTCATAACTATAGAACATCTCATCAAATTCATGGCGGAAGCGGCTGAGTTATCGTCACTCGTGAAAAACAAACCGAGTAAAACGTCCACCACAAGTGTCTGGTCTGCGAAGGTGTCGCAAACGTCTTGTTTCTACCGTGTGCACACCTGCGTTACTGTAGAGAATGTCATTCCGAAGACGAGAAAATGTGTTCGGTTTGCGAGCGAGAAATAAAAGTGGTCTTAAATTGTTTTTTAATAAAAACACATTAAAGAAAAAAAAATTGAATTTAAAATTTAACTTTTTTTTTTTTTTTTTCTATTATGTATATATAAAAAGAGTAAAAAAGCAAAACTTTTTTAACAAATTATTTAATACAAAATTCAAAAAAAAAATAAAAAAATATTCTTACAAATGAAGCAAACAGATAAAACAATGGTAAATTTAAATGAGAAAACCATACCTCAGTTAAACGAGATTTGTAAACTATTACAAATTTCAGATTTCAGAAATCATAGAACTAAATCAAAAAAAATTGATGTCATACAAGAATATTTGCAAAACGCTAGAAAGGCAAATGAAATGTCGATAGCAACGACGTCAAAAGATGCATCGGTTGTGAAAAATAAGAAGACGACTAAACGAAAAGCCGTTGAAGAACATCAAGTTTCCAAAGAAAAGAAAAGAAAAACTAAAACGAAAACGAGTGATGCACTTCAGATTCAAGACAAACGAGATATATCGAGCAAAATTCAACGAGCAATCAACGAAGAGAAAGGAGAAGAATATGTAACAGGACTCAATGCGGAACTATTCCAATCGAAACCTGTAGAACGGGAGAGGGCGATCAAAGGCATTTTTAAAACTTTCGACGTGATTCCCTCGTTGAAGAAAGTCGATCCGAAATTGTTCATGGAATGGGTGAAGAAAGAAGTATTGGATTTGTTTCGCGAATACATGAACGTGGGATTAAAAATTAAGATGATACTCCATTGCATAATGAATAAAATCGACGTGAAGTCTGGCCAGAGCATCGTGAAAAATGCATATTTCAGATCTAACGTCGAACCCGTATTTCGAGGTTCAGATCTATCGGACGTTTTCGAAAAGATGAAAGACAAGATGTTGACGTCTCTCGCGAATTATCAACATGAAGGTAGTAACTGGACGTTCGATGAGGTGTTGAAACTCGAAATTCACATGAATAAAAACGATCCGTTGAAAGGATCTTCCTACTTGGAATTACCGTATTTCTTGACTAAGAAACACGCCATGGTCAACATGAGAAATAAAGATGATCAGTGTTTCAAATGGGCAGTCACCTCCGCTTTATACCCTGTCGAAATACACACCGATAGAGTTTCTCATTACGAGGAAACTTCTAAAAATCTCGATTGGACCGGAGTGACTTTTCCAACAGAGTTAAAACATATCGAACGTTTCGAGGCTCAAAATCCCACCATAGCGGTGAACATCCTAGGATACGACGACGAAAATCGAACGATCTATCCTCTCAGACAGACTTCGTATCGCGGAAGAGAAAAGACGATTATTTTATTATTGATTTCGAATGGTGACAATCGTCATTATTGTTGGGTTAAACATCCGAGCCGATTACTGTCGAGACAAAATAATAAACATAAACATAAGATATGTTTATGTTGCAACTGCATGAACATATTTAAGACCGAAAAATCATTAGCGAAACATCAGGAATATTGCAACGGAAATCAAGGTGTCGCCGTCGAAATGCCAAAACCCAACACCATCGTGAAGTCTGAAAATCACAATAGAAGGTTAAAAGTACCATTCGTCGTGTACGCCAATTTTGAATGTTTCACCGCGAAAATGAGTTCCTGTCAACCCAACGCTCTTCAAAGTTACGTCGAAAGATATCAAAAACACATACCTTCGGCCTGTTGCATTTACGTGAAATGCGCTTTCGACTCGTAACACGACATGGGTCCCTTCACCTACACGAAACAGTGCAAAGACGACGACGTGGCTCAAAGGTTCGTGGAAGAGTTAGAATCGAAAATTCAAATGTTATACGACAAATTCAAAACTCCGGCGAAAATGATCATCACGCGAGAGCAGCAGGACGAAAATAACAGAGCCACCAAATTCTCGTCGATCGATTGTCTGCATATGTGACATTCGGTGGACGAAAATAACAGAGCCACCGAATGTCACATATGCAGACAATCGTTCGACGAGAATTCGGAGGAAAATAAGAAGGTCAGAGACCACGATCATTACACGGATCTGTATCGTGGTCCGGCTCACAGCAAGTGTAATTTAAAATATCGAGACACCACTTTCTATCCGGTGATGTTTCACAATATCTCGGGTTACAACAGTCATCTGTTCCTGAAAAATCTCGGCACCTCACATCAAGAATTAAATTGCATCGTGAACAGCGAAGAAAGATACATTTCCTTCACGAAATAGAACCTCATGGAGAGGAAAAGAGTAATCGATGGAAATACGTTGAAAGAAAAAACGAAATCCATTCGTAGATGCATACGTTTCATCGACAGTTTTAAATTCATGTCGACCGCTCTGGAAAAATTAGTCGATAACATGAGCAAGGATAAATTTAAAATCACGAGTGAACATTTCAGAGAACGAGTAGACGTCATGTTGAGGAAAGGAGTCTATCCTTACGATTATATGAATGATCTAAAGAGATTCGAAGACACTGCAATACCTTCGAAAGATGATTTTTATTCGAAATTATACGAATCCGACATTTCCGATGAGAATTACGAACACGCCAAAAACGTGTGGAAATCATTCGATATGAAAACCATGAGAGATTATCACGATCTCTATCTAAAGACCGACGTTCTGCTCTTGGCAGACGTGTTCGAAAATTTTTGAGATGTCTGTCATCAAAATTACGATCTGGATCCCGCTTGGTATTTCACCGCACCTGGTCTAGCATGGGACGCTCTGTTGAAGACCATCGAAGTCCAATTGGAATTATTATCCGACGTAGACATGTTGCTCATGTTTGAAAGGGCTGCGAGAGGTGGCGTCTCAATGATCTCCCACAGACATTCTGAGGCTAACAATCCTTACATGAAAGAAGGTTTCGATTCGAAACGGTTGACTAAATACATACAGTATTGGGACGCCAATAATCTGTACGGTTGGGCTATGAGTCATCCTTTACCGATTAGAAATTTCGAATGGGTGAAGGAACCGGAAGAGATGCAAAAATGGAGAGACTATTCTTGCATTTTAGAAGTCGATTTGAACTATATGGAAGAATTACACGATCCACACAACGATTATCCGCTGGCTCCCGAACGAATGGAACCGAACGAAGGAGACGAGGAAAAACTCATTCCCAATTTATTTAACAGACGTAACTACGTCGTCTACAGCGAGAATTTGAAACAGTACGTCGATTACGGGATGAAATTAGTCAACATACATCGCATCATTCGATTCAACGAAGAGCCTTGGATGAAAAAATACATCGATCTCAACACGAATCTCAGAACTCAAGCCGAGAACGATTTCGAAAAAGATTTCTTCAAACTCATGAACAACTGCGTGTACGGCAAATCGATGGAAAACATCAGGAAGAGAACCGACGTTCGACTCGTCACGTCTGAGAAAAGAGCTAAAAAATTAGTTTCGAAACCCAATTACAAACACCGAACCATATTCGACGAAAATCTAGTGGCCGTTCACATGCAAAAGATGCACCTGAAGTTCGACAAACCGTATTATCTTGGACCGATCATCTTAGATATCAGCAAGCGATTGATGTATGAGTTTCACTATGATTACGTCAAACAAAAATTTGGTGACAAAGCCAAACTACTGTTCACCGACACGGACAGTTTAGTTTACGAGATAGAGACGAAAGACGTCTACCGAGATATATCTCCGGACGTGGCCGATTGGTTCGATACGAGCAATTATCCCGTCGATCACCCATCCAACATTCACTCGAATGAAAACAAGAAGTTGTTGGGTAAATTTAAGGATGAGAGCGGTGGTAAACAAATCGTCAAATTCGTGGGCTTGAGACCTAAACTCTATGCTTATCGTCTAGAAGATGATGAAGAGATCAAGAAGTGTAAAGGAGTTAAAGCGTGTGTGGTGAAGAAAAACATCTCTTTCCAAGAGTATAAAGATTGTCTGTTAGGAAGTGGTCCGGTGTATAAGACTATGAAATCGATTCAAAGCGAAAATCACGACTTGTATACCGAAATAGTCAACAAGATTTCGCTGATGGCTGACGACGATAAGAGATTCGTGTTAGACAATAAAATAAGCACTTTGGCACTTGAAAATTGGACTTTGGATCTAATTTTAGATGATATGAATGGGGATGATTGGATTCTAGATGCGATTGTGGATGATAAGATTCCAGATACGATTGTGGATGATAGGATTCCAGAAAATCAAGAAGAATTAGATGAACACAAAATTATAGAAATGGATAGTGACATCGAGAAAGTTAGTTTAAAAAGAAAAAGAAAAAAATAGAAAAAAATAGAAAAAAAAAAATAACGTCATTTTTTTTTAGTAAATTATAATAAAATAAATAAAAAAATATATATACTTATTTATAAATAAGAAAATAAAGATATCTGTAGAAGGTGTCGTCTTACCCAACGAACCCCTATCCAACATCGATCTGTTGAATGCGGCAAAAGATTTGAAAATCGAAGATTTTCTAGGAGTGTTTTCCAGAGATGCCTTGCCGAAGAGAAGACCTCGACAATCGGAATGCGGAATTTTAAATCTAGATGATTCATTGGGTGAAGGCACTCACTGGGTGGCGTGGATGAAGAATGGGAAGAAGAAAAATTATTATTTCGACAACTACGGAATCTCGCTGCCAAAAGAAATAAGGAACTATTTCAACAAATCGATGGTTCGTTACAACACGGAACAAGTGCAATCACCAGATCAAGTGTTTTGCGGTCACCTGTGTCTCTACGTTCTCAAGAGATGGTCTGAAGGAGATCGATTTCAAGACATTCTCAATGATTTACATTAGAGAGAGATTTTTTTTTTTTTATAGTATATATAAAGATAAAAAAATTATTTAAAAAAATTTTAATTGAATAAAAACGAAAAATAAAATAACATAGTTCATTTTTAATAAACTGTGTTTTGAATATATTTTTTCTAAAAACAAAAAAAATCCTTACAACAACATGCTAGTCGATAAATTTGGTAGAAGTGACGACGAAAAAGTCAACCCGAGAAAGAAGAGGAAGACGTTCGAAGTCGACGATGGTTACGACGTTGCCAACTTGGATGAATGTTACGTTCGGAGATACGAACCTCGAGAAGAACCTTTGAACATGAACGATAAGAAGCTCTACAATCTTCCCGAGCCGATAGATCTCGCAGATGCTGCGACTAAAAAATATGTCGACGGGGGAACGCCGATTTCGAACGAATCCTGCTGGATAATTACGTGGATAAAACCATGACCGACGATCTTGATCTGAAATCCAAACGTTTGGTGAACGTCGCGAATCCCATAGATCCCACCGATGCCGCGACCAAGAAATACGCAGACGACTCTCACGCGAGATTCAGCGAACACCTGAGAAATAGATACGTTCTGAAAATGATGCACTCGGAATTGAACGCCAATTCTAACAAGATAACGAACGTGGCCACTTCCACGAATCCCAAGGATGTGGCGACCAAACACTATGTAGATCTGGAACAGAGAAAGTCTGACAGACGAGAAATGAAATTGGATCTGGATGCGGGATTCCACAAGATATTGAAGATCGACGACACGGATGCGGACTCAACCCCGGTCAACAAGGGCTACGTAGATTCTGCCGTGATACAATCGCAAGAATACCTAGAATCACAAGTGGACGATCTCTACCTGAACAAAGAATCTGGCAGAACCATGGAGGGTGGCAACAACATGAACGGTCACAATTTATTCGGTCTCAATCACGATCCCGAATTCGATTCCAGCGCGGTCAGCAGAAAGTACGTGGACGACAACTCGGTCTGGAGAAAGGGTGACATCATGGAAGGTAAACTAGACATGTGTGGACACGCGCTCACGAATCTACCGGATCCCGTGAACATGATGGATGCCTGCACCCTGATTTCGGTGGTGGAGAAAGTCAAATATGCTAGACAATTGATCACTGTGTGGGCCGAAGAGGCCGGCGCCTTAGATGAGGGAAAAGCTGAGTGGTCTTTTGGAAATGGAGGTAACGGATCGAAACATGGTCAGGTTGGATATACCATGCCGTTAGGAGGTGAAATCCTTCGAATGAGTCTGGCTTCCTCGGATTTGAATAACAGAGCGGTCGTCAATCTCATGGTGAATGGTGTGGAGAGTGATAAGAGATACAACGTCGAAAAGACTGAGAATCAACATGCAAATGTTAGCACGTTCGGCACGCCTCTCAAAGTGAACGCCGGAGACAGGATTAATTTCATCACGAAAACCAATAATCCCAAAGCCGCCACTTCTGTGGTGAGTCTACTGATCGAACTAGATCCTTTGAACAAACAGTGAACGCGTGGAAAATAATGAATTAAAAAAATAAAATAATGTGTGATTATTAAAAACAAAAAAAAAAACAAAAAAAAAAAAAGTAATGAGATTTAGAAAGATGTTCAATCTCTCTAGATCACATTACTTTACTTATTTTTTTTGTTTTTTTGTTTTTAATAATAACTCATTACTTTTTATTTTTTTTTTTTTGTTTTTTATTTTTTTTTTCACACACTCGTCTCTCATCGAATGATCGACATCTTATTTCCATCTGATTCGAATTGTAATTCTCTGTCCGACAGGACCAGGGCGAGGCTTCGGTTTTTCTTGGCACGTTCCTATCGAATTGCATCTTGATCTGAATGTCTAACACGCTACTCTTGAGTCGTTCACTCTGTTTACTGACATCGAATACGAGCATGGGATACATCGACTTGTATTCGCCGGGAGATATGTTGGGGTTGCTCATCAATTTGTCTAGACCGTGATACTTCTTTCTAAAATCAGCGGCGTCGCCGTACAGTCTGCAGAAATCGTTCTTGTCGAACGATGCATTGTAATCGATTGCTGGATATCTCGTGGCATTCAGAAACACTTGCATGTTTCTGAAACTGCAGTGATCGAACAGCAATGCATTCTTTTCCTGAGACCCGTCCCTATCAGTCTGAAATGCAACCATGATGAAACGCGGTCTCTCGGAAGCGGATTTCACCATCAATCTCCAATCCAAGTGATTCGTGGAGGGAGGAATGCTAGTCGTGTTGCACTGTCTCATTCTAAATCCCACGGGTAATTTACTCTTGGATTCTATGATCTTGTAGAGACGTGCTTTCTCCACGATCGAAGGCTCCACATGCGGAACGAACCACGATATCTTGTGTAGAGTTATCTTACCCGCATCGGTCGTGGTGAGTCTCACTATTGCGTCGTCGTTTCCTTTTCGAATCAACGTCAGATTGTGTTTGAATCCATACATGATCTTGTTGTAATCGTCCGCGAATCCGAAGATGTGTTTCAAAGGTATCCTGAACGAAAACGTTCCTTTAGGTCTGGACGTCTTGACGATGTAGTTGAATATCGCGGCGGCGCCTGCACTAGCAGGGCCTACGGTGTCTTTCACCCACAACTGATTAAGTCCTCTGGATTTCGAAAAATCATCATGATATGTCAAGAGTCCGAACATTGTGGTGGCCTGACCGGGATGAAACACAGATTCTATCTCTTGTCCGGATAGCATGTATTTTATGTTACTGAATAGATGCATGGTGCCATTATTGGCTAGAGTAACCGTGTCGTCATCGGCGTAGTCGCTCCCATCTTCCTTGGTGAGACGTCCCTGCACCACTATGTCACTCTCGCTAGGATGTACAAATAAATCTTGAGTTTCGACGTTGATTCTTATCTCTCCTGCATTGTTCAAACTCGTTCCGGTTACCGGTTCGTATTCGTGAACCTCATATTCTTGAATACTTTCATCTTTCACTATGCTTTGTGTTATATCTAGTATATTTGTCATTTTAAAGGATTTTTAGTTTTTTTTTTTGTTTATTAATTAACTTGCTTTCTTTATCTAAAAAATAGTTTTTAATTATTTTTTTATTATTATTTTTTTCTCTCTTATATATATGTGTGTAAACAAGAAAATGTTAAAGAGAGTAAATAAAAAAAAATTTTGTGTTCTTCATCAAAACTTCGTCTTCTGTAATTGTTGTTCGTAAAACTTTCCGATGATCTCTTCTCCATCCAAAGCTTCGATTTCGTAAGTCACCGGATCAGTGTGAAATATTTTGATGATCACGAAAATGTCCGAGGTCCAACTTTTCGAAGTGCTTCTTTTGAGCGTAGATTCTCACTCGATCGCCGACCGCAAATTTCGGCGTTCTAGACGTCTTCCAGATCTTAGATCTCTCAGGATATAGATTCGCGTAGACCCATTTTTCATTTCGAGGATCGCTAGCTTCCGCAGGAGTCATCTTGATCGATCTGTGTCGCGTGTTGTTGTAATCTTTGACCAGACCGTTCAGAGCGTATATGTATTTCTTGGTCGAATTCGCCGTGAAGTATCTGTACATCTTCTCCTTCATCGTTCGATTCCAACGTTCCACCACGCTGGCTTTCTCTTCGTTTTCGATCGAGTAGAGGTCTACCAATCGACGAACGTGCTTGTTGTAGAATTCCTTTCCCTTATCCACCCACAATTTACTCGGTTTTCGAGAAGACGAGTCGAACACGCTCTTCAGAGCCTCGGCGACGCAAGGTCCCGATTTATCCTTCAGAGCTCTGATCCAACCATATTTGGAAAACACGTCGATGACCGTAAATAGATATTTGACGCCCTCGTTCCACCTCGAAAACGATCTCATGTCGACCAAGTCGGCAGACCAAATGTCATCCAGACCCTTCACGAACACCCTTCTCTTTCGAAATTTACGCACTATGGGTTTGTGTAACTCCTCGGCCAATTCGCTCGTCAATAATCGTTTCTTCTTCTTCTTTTCAGATGCGATTTTTTTTTTTGAACTCTCCATCCGAATCGACGTTTCGCACCGATCAGATTGCCGACCAGCGAAGTTCCATCTTCTCTCTCCTTGTCAGATTCGATATGCCTCTCAATCTCCCCAACATGTTTTTGTCACAGACGTCGTTGCGAGTTTTGGTGTCGGGATGTCCGGCATAGCACAGATCGTGATCGTACATGGCCGCGTCCACCCTATTCACGGGTTTGCTCCAAGATTTGGGAGTCAGATCGGCGTTGAGTCTCTTGTTCAATTTCGTTCCGGGTCCCGTGAAACTGTGACCAGGCAGATGCATTTCGAAAGGTAGATTGTTGATCATTTTATTCATGATGCCTTTACCTTTGCTTGCGTTCTTTTGTTTGATGAATCAAGTCTTGATAGAACCACAAACGTCGCAAATTCCGCGAAGCATCTGTCTGTCGTTTTTAGTTCGCACTTCTCTAGAATTACTCGTCTCGGTAACTCTCTTACACTTTACGCAATACATTTTTTAAGAGTTATTTAAATTAATTTCGTTTTTTATTTTATATATAAATTTAATATTTTTTTTTTAAAATTCTGTTCTTATTATATATATATATTTTTTTTTTTCAATCGCTGCTCTTGAGTTCTATCATCTTACTGAATTCCTCCCTGGCCTCTTTCCTCCCCTTTTCCACGAGAGAATCCTTCATCTCTTCCTTGATGATCTGACGAGTCTTGATTCTCACGGCTTCTTTCATGGCATCGTATTTCGTTTCTCGCTCAATATCGCGAAGTATTCACCGTCCGATATCCTACCGTCTTTCAATGCCATAGAGATCATTTTGGACATCGTGTCGATCTTGGAGTCGGCCAAGACGCGAATCTTGTGTTTCCTCGCCTTCAGATATAATTTCCTACTCAAACAGTTTCTGAGCGTGCTAAACAATCTGGCGGCGAGAGCCACTCCTTCTACGGTCAACACGATCGGAATGCCGACCGCGGTCGACAACAATCCGATGCAGGCCGCGTGTAAACCCATGGAAATCGTGATGAGTGTCATGTCGATCGCGTTGACGAATTTCACGAAATTTTAATACTTCTTCTTGAGGGAACGACGAGAATCTCTCTCTCGAGTCAGATACAATTGGATTCTACTGATTTGATTGATGCGATACCTCTCTCCTCTTTCTCTTTCTTCTAGCGACGCCGCCGTTGGCAAAACGCCGTTCGGCTTCTCGTCCTCGTCGTCCACTAACGTCGGATACAATTTATTTCTGGTTCTCATTTTTTGTGTTTTTTTTCTTTCTTTCTAATATTAGATAAAAAAAATTTATGTGTGTATTTATTTTTTTTTTATTTTCTACTCTCCCTTATTTTTATATCAACGAAAAAAAAACTTAGACGTATGCTTCGTTCAGCAATAATTTCTTGATGCATCCCTTGTCTTCTAAAGTCAAACTTCTACGCGCCAATTTCAGTTCTTCCGAATCTGTGGGCCTGTCTCGATTCTTACAGAAGACTAATCTCTTCCAAAACTTGATCACATTGTTCAATTTAACGCGTTCGAACGCCGGTTCGAAATACATGACGACCATATCTTCCCTTTCCATCGTCAGACACGAATGATTCTCGTGATCGAAGTCTAGATAATCCCGACATCCGACGCATCGTTCTAACAAGATGGGACGTAGTTGTTTGTTCACGCAGATTGCGTATGCTCTCATCAGCATGTTTAAAAGAAACCTCGCTCTAATAGTCTGAGAATCGCTCATGATTTACGTATTTTTTTTTTTATTATCTATTCGATTTGATATATTTAATTTTCTAAATAACTATTTATTTATATTTTTTTTCTTCCCTATATATATATCAAGCAAAAAACGTGACAGCGGGCTCGCGAATTTCCAACACACCGACGACGACACTCTTCGTTCAGATCGAGTTTTACGAGAATCGAGCGATCCGATCGCTCGATCAGCTGAGTTTGGGAATTTTCTCATAGTGGGGGAATTCCCCTAATAATGTCATAAATGGGAAAAACTCACCGCCTAAAAAACAAGGGAGAGTTCTGGACCATCTGTCTCAACACAATTGCGGGTTCTGGTCCGCTGGTCTAGAGTTCCCAAAACTGTTTTTTGATGATGACCCAGAATTTTTTGCTTTTGCTCGCGTTCGCCGAAGATGGATCGATGGTCTGATCTGCGATGGGAACGTCGACAAAAAATTACGTACAAGATACAAGCGACGATGTACGATTTCACCCCTTTTTTAAAAACGCGCGTTCACCATGCGTTCATCATGCGTTCACCACGAGTATTTGAACGTTAAAAGTGCGATCTAGGAGTCACAACTGCACATGGGGGGGATTCAACACCATGTACAGTTTTTGTGAACAAGCGTGTGATTTAACACTGAATTCCACGTTGGTGAACGCATCGTGTGCGTATGTTGTACACGTACATGTACAAGTGGTCGTAGATCGGCCTTTATTACCAACTCGCCTATATTCAAAAATATCAATATAACCAAAATGGATATCGGCGATCATTTGCTGAAGAAAACAACATTTTGAGTCAGCCTCGGAAATCGCTGATCGGCAGTTATTGTGGAAAACAAATATTGCGCACCACTCCATTGCTAAAATGGTATTTGCAACACGGGATAGAAGTAACTCATGTTTACCAGATGGTACAATACCAGCCGAATGCCTGTTTTCAAACATTAGGTAATGAAGTTTCCGAGGCTCGATGCCAGGGTGACCGTGATCCAAATCAAACCATAGTAGCAGATATGGCAAGACAGTTACGAATAAGGAGTATAAGGAGAAGTTTCGTAGCGTCTGTTATTGTTGAGAGGAGGAAGTCACCCAGGCAATAAAAAATGTTTCCTTTAGGACACTGAATCCCCTCAGTGTTACGCTTTATGAGGTGGAAATGAACAAAAAACGTATCAAACTGGACTTGCCGTTGACCATCGAGTTTTTTGTATACCAGTATGCAAGGCTGAAAATGCTTCTATTTTATTACGTCTTCATTGATACCTTCGTAGATCGGTGTGACTATAAAGTATGTGAAATGGACACGGATTCACTGTATATAGCTTTCAGTGCTTCATCTCTGGAAGAAGTGGTGAAACCTGACATGAAAAAACATATTTTTCAAAGATCGGCAACATTGGTTACCATCTGAAACGTGTGGCTACCATCGAACAGACTTTGTTGCAGCAAAAATGAAAGGTTAAAACTGGTCAGCTGAACACCCATGCTGTAGAGACCGACAAGCTTACGATAAGAGAACTCCTGATTTGTTTAAAGTGGAGTGGCAAGGCGATGGTATAATCGGTCTCCGCAGCAAAACATATCATTGTTTTGGTCCAAACGACAAGTTCAGTTTCAAGGGGATCAGAAAGCGCCACAATGATCTCAACAAGAAAAAATACTTGGAAGTGTAACAAACGCGACAGAGTGGAACAGGCATAAATCGAGGATTTGTTGTAAATGACAACCCCATGTATACATATAAGCAGAGCAGAGACGGCCTCTCATATATTTACCCAAACAGACAAGTTCAAGCTGATGGCATTTCCACAATTCCACTAGACATATAACACCTCCAAGTATTCCTCCAACCATATAATTATACAGTAATACAACTATACAGTTTTTTAAATTATTCCCCCAAAGTCCTAGAATAAATCTCTAGGCATGAATTAATTCTGAAACAATTTTGTCGGTGGGTGACATGTCAGTCGCTAACCGTTGAAATTTTATTGAAAGTCCTAGTCCTGTTAGGCATGTATTTTTTTCCCAAGTCTTGCTTTCACTCATACACAATCCACCACCTACCAGATCTGGTCTATAGTTGAAACAGCTCGGGGAACTGATTAATTGTTAACCAATAAGTGTGTTGGTGACTTAATTTCCAGCAAATGTGTGTTGGAGTTGTATATAAACCAGTTCAGGGAGCTGATGAATCATTTACCGACAAGTGTGTTGGGTACTAAATTTCCAACAAATTAGTGTTGGAGTTGTATTTTTTATCTTTAAAAAAAGGGAAAAAAAGACAAAATGAGTTCAGGGAGCTGATTAATCATTTGCCGACGAGTGTGTTGGTGACCTAATTTCCAACAAATGTGTGTTGAAGTTATATATAAACCAGTTCAGAGAGCTAATGAATCATTTACCGACAAGTGTGTTGGTTCCTAAATTTCCAACAAATGGTGTCGGAGTGGTGTTAGGGGTGTAGACCAGATCTGGTAGTCTCCGTATCCGACTGTAAAATCCTATATGGTACCATCAGTCAGAATAAAATAAAGTGGTAATGCACTCGAGTTTGGAGATAATAATAACTCGAGCTGTCCCATGTCAGCATAAAATTCAGAGAGCCACTTTGAAATTATGAGAAAAAAATTCTCTGAGGATCAAGATTGCAATGAGTTTAGGAAATTGACCAATAAGATTTCAGAAATTTAAACCAATCAGATTACCTTTTCAACAGCCAATCAGATCCTTTCCGCCAACATTTGTATCCTGTCGAAAAGTATAAATACTACTGACCAACTTCGAATCGTGTTCAGATTTTTGGATCTGGATCTCTCGCTCGACTGTGGGTTGATTTGCATAACAAGTCAGCGACGAAATCTTAAAGCCAGTCTTGCTTAAAATTGTTACAGATCTGTGAATTGTGTTGAAACCAGTAGTGCTCAAAGTAGTTGCAGATCTGTGTTGACCTTAATAACAAAGTGTTTTTCATAAGCTGAACGTTTGAAACAACCTAGTGAAAATGATACGACTTGGTTCAAAGCAAACTTTTATGAATGTCACTCGTTATCAGGGTGATGTGTAGATTCACATCCGAAGATTTGTTGACGATAAAATTCCTACAAAGACAGGAATTGCTCTGTCTATTGAAGACTGGAATTCGTTAAAAAGTTAAGTTGAAGAAGCAGAAGCAGCCATTAGCGCCAATTTGTTTCCACAACAAGATTGTAGAGTTGTGACGAGGTCTGAACCACGAAAACCATAATGATGAACCAAGTGGCGACCTGCCACTCGACATAGAAATGAAAAGGACAAAGTGGGATGAGTTAAAGTCTCACAAGACCCCTGTAAGGGTACCACCTCACCCAAACTATGGAAATATTGTTGATGAAGTTGATAAAGAGTTCAGAATGCGCAGAATTGAGAATGAGATGAATGTGGCATATGCTCATTTTGTCGATGACTTGATTGACACTGTGGCTGTTGAGAAATGTTATGGGTGTAGCATGAATCCTCCGAGTCAAATACAACACGATGTTTGTCTAATGATGACTCTAGAAGAGAGAATTGATGCGTGCTTTGACGCAGCCCCGGAGAGAGTCTATGAAGACAAAGTTTATACGTTGTGGCACACGCACATGAGTCTCATAAACCCACCACCAACACCTTGTGACTACTCTCATCTTGATATGGTTGTTAGTTCAAAGACAGCCACAAGACCATTCACAATTGGTTTCTAAAAAGTTGTTGCAATGAAAAATGAAAAAAAAAAAAAAACAAAAAAAATAAAAATTTAAAAAAAAAAACATGTCGTGGTTGCCCTTAAGCCACCCGATCAGTTTCCCTTGGGCAAGGACGAAACATTTTATTCTGAATTTTGTTTTGGCAACCACAGAGAAAGGTGTCGTGGATATCTTTAAGTCGCCTGATAGGTTACTTTAGGGCAAGGACGAACCTTTTTCTTTCAACAAAAATAAGACTTAGTTCCTGCATACAGTACACAGATACACAATTTTTTTTAACTCGCTAGATATCCCCTCCCCAAATAACGTATAAAAGGGTGAGTAGATCATGTTCTTAGGTAAACATGGATCCCCGCTAGAGAAGCACCCTTTTACTTGTTTGTTGTGTGGGCCAACTGGTAGTGGTAAATCAACGTTTGTGAAAAAGGTCATCCAAAACATTGCAGAATTATGTACTCCTACTCCCAACCATATAATGTGGTGTTATAGTGAGTGGCAGCCGTTGTACGATACTTTGCCCCACGTACAATTTGTCGAGAGTCTGCCCCAAAAATTGAAATCTGACAGTCTGGTAATTTTAGACGACTTGATGCTTGATGTGGACGAGCGAGTGTCTCGGTTGTTTACAAAAGGAAGTCATCATCGTAAAATTAGTGTGATTTATATCCTACAAAATTTATTTGACAAAAACAAAGTTCATAGAACTGTGGCTCTCAATAGTCATTACATGATTTTATTAAAAAAAACAGGATCGTTCCCAGATCACACACTTGGCAGCCCAGATGTATTCTGGTCATTCCAAATTTTTGCGAGAAGTGTTTGACGAAGCGACATCTCTCCCATATGGCTACCTTGTAATAGACCTTAAACAGGACACCCCTGAAAACATAAGACTAAGAACCCAAATATTTCCTGGAGAAACCCAATATGTGGACCTCCGGAAGGTATAAATGGAGAGTGCAAATCTGCCGTCGAGTCGAAATCATGTCTGGCCGTCTTCACCACAACATCGCGATTCTCAAGCTCCTGAGTAAATCAAAACCCACAGTGGTCAATTCTGTCTTGAAACACGCCGACAAAGACTTGATCAATTGTATTTCTGAGTGTGCCTTAAACATAGTGAAAGGTGCCGTACCTCTGAGTAAAGCTCACAGAGTTAAATTAGTTCGACACAAAAAACTTGTGAGAACAATTGCCAAGAAAGGTACGCCCGAGAAAAAAAGAAGCTTTGTTGGCGCCTGTGTTACTTGGTGCGGCTAAAGGTATTTTCGGTCAGTTGTGATGGAATACATAAAAAGATGGCATTAGCGGAAGCGAGGTTGCTCGAACGTTTGCAGGAGGCCCCTATGAGCAAACAGCTCAACGAGATTGCCGCCAGTTCTCTGGACAGGGAAATGCGTGGAAGTTTAGATTCGCATAACCTTACAGAAACTGATAAGATAACCATTACAATCAGACGCGAAAAAACCAATGCCCCTCGCCCTATTAGGGTCGAATTCGAGAAAGATACTAGAGACGAAGATATTATAGACTCCGTTCCAATATCCATGAAAAGAAAAGCCAAACTGCTGGTGAACCGTATAAAAGCAGATACCAATCTGTCGTGGAATGAGCCGAGTACCAGAACCTCTTCCTCCTTCAACACGCCTTGACATGAGACAAAATTGATCATATACAGTCACTGAGAGTCGAAAGGGGCTTGCCCCATACCGTCCCTGCGTGCCTTCGGCGCGCGAAACCTTTCCGCCCGTGGAATGAGAAGAGAGAGTTGGTCCACAAAGACGAAACAGTCGTAGGTTCCAACATAACCGATCTTTGCAAGATCTCTTGAGAAAGCGAAAGACTTTTCAACCCAAAGGATGGCAAGTGTTGGCACAGGCCCTCAGAAAAAGTAATATTCCTCAGGAGCTTGTGGGCCACAGGGAACGTTGGGATTTTATGCGACGTGAACCTATAGTAGAGAAAAGCCCCAAACGACCCTCTGCTAAAATAAAGGTGAAAGCTAGACTCGAAGCCGGTACGTCAAAGTGGTCGAAATATTAATCCAATGGAAAGCATTTATTACGATCCCGAAGCTCCTGTGAGTTTTGGTGGTGTGGATGCTCTTCGAAGAGCATCCAAGAAAAAGACTATTCAAGTTGTAAAATAGTTGCAGAGTCAAGACACGTACACCCTTCACAAACCCGTCCGACGCACATTTCTAAGAAGGAAAGTGATCGTTTGTGGTATCGATGCACAATGGCAAGCTGATTTAGTTGATTTAACAAGCATCAGTAAATACAATAAAAACATAAAATTCCTTTTGACTTGTGTCGATGTTTTCAGTAAATATGCGTGGGTGATGCCATCACAAAATAAATTTGGCGATTCCATAGTGCAAGCTTTTGCTAAAATTTTCAAACAGGGTCGAAAACCTTTAAAGTTACAAACTGATCAAGGCAAAGAATTTTTGAATACAAAATTCCAGAAATTTCTTAAACAAAATACTCCATAGTTGAGAGATTTAACAGAACTTTGAAGACCAAAATGTGCAAATATTTTACAAAGAACGATACACTGACTTTCCCACTTCAAACTTTGGTGAAATCGTATAACAACACCCATCATCGGTATGCCCCTGTCGACGTGAGCCAAGAAGAGGTGTGGCAAAAACGTTATGGTAACCCCATAAAACACAAGTCGCCCAAGTTCAGAGTGGGTGACAGGATAAGGATTAGTAAGGTCAAGAAAAATTTCAAAAAGGTTACTTGCCAAATTGGACAGAAGGGTTATGGACAGTGGCATCTGTCAAGAAAGGTCATCCCGTCACTTATGTTCTAAAAGACGATAGTGGGGAAGTATTGAAAGGGTCCTTCTACACAGTAGAGCTTCAGCGTGTCACACCAAAAAACATTTATAAAATTGAACACGTACTCGAAAAACGCGGTCGCGGAAAGAAGAGAGAACTGTTTGTAAAATGGTTGGGGTATCCAGCATCGTTCAACTCATGGATCAATCAGAGCCAGCTAGCCTATAAAATGGTGAGAACGAGCTCAATTTCCCCTAAAATGGAAGAGGGAGAAACTCCGAACGGATCGTGGCCTTTATTTGGAAAGAAAGTCCCAAGGAGCGAGATTACTTACTTTTCCCAAATTATCATACTGTACATAATCATCATCACTAGCATCGTTAACCTTACCCTCGGAAATACGGGCAGCAAGTTGTGGACGGCTCTTCTAAGTAGTAGTATAGGATATTTATTGCCCAATTCTACAATTAAGAAAAAGTGATGTTTTATCTGACACTACCAAGTAACTGTTCCATGGACGTGTTTTCCCGAAAACACATTGACAACGTACACCACCCATTATCACAACCAGTGAACCTCAAGGGGGAATGGGAGGTGGGTTTGGCGGAGATCCAGTATCCAAACACTTGGTTTAACATTCGTGGCAAGGAAGTTTTTTTCACAATGTACTGGACTTCGAAAAAACATTATCAAATCATTCTGAAAGAAGGTCGATATTCGAAACCTTCCGATGTGATACGGGGCATCTATGGTGTTAAAGAATTGCTGCTACCGCGTCACGATAAAATAGAGTTTGAATTAGACGAGGTCAATGGTAAAGTTCAAATCAAGGTACGATATGGGGTCGTACTCACACGAAGTCCCACTCTGCAAAACATTTTGTGTTTTAACGAATGTGTGTTCAAGTCGGGAGCTTTTGAATGTTCTCAAGTCGCCGATGTCAACCAAGGATTCTATTCACTCTACGTGTAATTTGCTTCGTGATCAGGTAGTGGGAGATACTAGAGTACCGTTACTTCGCATCGTACCTGTGAGAGGAAAATATGAAAACATCATTTCCATAACTTTTGAAAACGTGCACTAGGTACCGGTTGAACGGAAGAATTTCAGCACCGTGCAGGTGTATATAAGGGACGACACAGGAGCCTCAGTGCCATTTAAACTTGGGAAGGTGACAGTGACACTACATTGCAGAAAGCGCCGATCTTTGCATATTCTTTGAAAAAAATGCCTTACTGTTGTAATGCTAAATCATACGAAGAGTATTACACGAAACAGGCTGGTAGCGGTCTGTCAGCCTTTTCGGGATCACAAATACAGATGGTTCATGGACTGGGTAGTTTACTTGGAGGACTGAAGAATGCAGCCCCACCCTTATTGAAAACGACAGCCAAAACCAAGGGTAGACAGTTATTGAAAAAAGGAGCAACATTTGCTGGAGATGTCATCAGAGGTAAAAATGTGAAACAGGCAGCTATCGAGAGACTTAAAACAAGCTGGAATCGGTGCCTCTGAACGAAGTGGTGGGTGGGTCGAATCCTCCCGGCCGCAGAGGTATAAAAAGGGCAGCACCACGCAAAACTGGCAGATCGATAAACAGAAGGCGAACTGTGAAGACGCTGACGCTCTGGGTCCATAATGTCTTCGGTCAACGAAAAATCTTGTGAGTGTGTCAATAGCGAACTCGACTTGTTTTCGATGCCACCCACACAGACTAGTGTAGACCTTTGACCTTTGGCCACCATAGGGAATAGTGGACCAATAGAATTTAACATTTCCGGATCAGGGGACGACTATCTGAACTTAGTTCAAACGTATCTGTACGTGAAAGCACGTATCATCGATTCCAGTGGTGGACCTATCGCAAATGACGACACCAAGGTGGGTCACGTCAATCTATGGATGCATTTTCTGTTCAACCAGGTTGACATCAGTCTAAACGAGAAACTGGTGTCACCGTCCAATAAAACTTACCACTACGGAGCATACATAGAGATTCAATCTATTCTAAGCGACTATCGTGGACAAAGAGTTCCCAGAAACATTTTTCCTAGAGGTTTCGAAGAAAGAATGAGCCTAGCAGGGTTGGTATTCACAGGGAGTGGTCCTCGACTGATAATTGCTGGGAGAAACTCTGAAATCCGTCGACCAAAACATATAAAATATGCTTTGGAGGCAAACAGACTAAAAACTTTTGAATCGATGTTACCAAGTGAATGTGCGAAAACCCCTAAAGAACTTGCAAGAGCAGGATTTTTCTACTTAGAAACTAAAGACAGAAGTGAATGTTTTCACTGTGGGTTGTTGTGCGCTGCTAGCAGGCAGAAGACAGTGTCATAGAACAACACAAAATGTATTCCTAAGAATGTTGTTACATTCACAACTTACCTGATAGAATCGACGATGAAGAAATGGAAAACAAAGACGAGTTACCAGAAAAGTTCAAACGGATTCACTGAGACTGAAATGCTGTGTGTGCTTAACAGCAGAAGCCAATGTCGTACCACGACCATGCCATCATTTGTGCCTGTGCAAGGACTGTTGTAAACAACTGAAAAGATGTCCAATATGTAGAAAGACTGTTTATGAATATTTGACAATATATGTTATATGATGTTTAGTTATAAAAGGTGTTATATTCAGTGTTGTTATTTGTTTTTGAGAAAGAAATATGTGTTTGTCGGGTTTATTTGGGTAATTATCTAGGGAAACCATTGATTCACCTGCCGAATAACACTCGAAAAGTACTCCAATTCAATCGAACACGACCTTTTAAGGGTCTATAGCACTACGTGCTACTCTAAACAGGTCTGTTTCGGTTACAAATGTACTTTCCGGTGATTTACGGTCATTCTCGGGCTCATTTGGGTAATCCTATGAATTAAACGAGGATTTAATCCGTTCCAGAAAAAATACTCCTATTCAATCGAACATACCCTCCAAACATACCCCCCGTCTTGTAGGACTTTCAGGCTCATAGCAACCACGTGCCACCACAGAAACAAAGATGGCGACCCCTTCATACAAAAGGGACGACGGAAACACGTATCACCCTAACAACACGAGCTGCGCACTCACTCAAGTAACCATCACCATGACGTCACAACATGGCCGCTCACCTGGGCTACCATGACAACCACGTGATACCAATAATACAATGCGGTATGACGTCACATGAGAACCACCAAATGAAAACCACTAGATAGGGGACGAAATGAACGTGTCCTACTACTCTCCACCTCCTTGCCCTAGGTTGCTTTCGGCGCCCTTAGCAAAAAAACGGTTTCTTCTTCGGAGAGATCGCGATCTGGTCGTTACACATTTACCCAAGTTGGCCGAGATTTCATAAATAAAGTATTGCGAAATAAAGAATGGACGAAGAACAATCGAAAAGAGCATATTCAATGTTTTCGCATTTCTTTTTCATCAAATATCTAGAGTATTATGAGATGGAAAGCGAGCAGATAATTTCGACCAGATCGCGACGCAGTCGCAATTTGGTAGAAATTGTCCATCCGGCGCTTTCGTAATCACATTACTGTATGGTTTCGTTAAGTCTGTCAGTGATTCATTGGGCATTCCTATTTAATACAGTTGCAGACATTTTACCCCTCCACTCTCTGGAGAATTTTGTCTCGGGCATGTCCAGTGGCCTCTGGCGAGCTTTTTAGCTGTGTTAAAAAAGGCAAGCCTCTAAAGCCAGCACCATGGTACTTACAGAAGCCATATACACATACAAACACTCCCGAAGCTCGGATTTCATAATTTTGCGTTGTTGTTGGGCGAGTGTTAACATTTAACCACGCTGTTCCTGGGTTCGTTGACCGTCAGTGCGAACTTGAAATCTAACTCAATATACTTCTATAAAACAATAATAAACGAAACAAGTCATAAACATTCGTGTTTTATTATTATTTTAAAGAATTACTTTCGTTTGACGAAAATAATTCTTTAAAATAATAATAAAACACGAACGTTTTTCGTGCGCATGCCTACTCGATTGTCATAACTTAAAACGAGCGCGTCCATACAAAGGATAATTATATGAAACATGAGGGTATTTTTGTATAATGAAAATTGGGGTTTTGTGAAATGGTCAACTTTTTTTCAAATTAGCAGCTTTCATAGAAAATATTGGGTTTCAGGTGACCAACAATTTTCACGACAGGCCACCACACAATCTTCGAGCCCGCATACAAAAACTCGGGATGATCTTTCATATAGCTTCGTGTCAAAAGCAGTTTCGGATTAACATAAAGAGATGCATCGTGCATTTATTTAACAACACCAGCTTAAAGCTGAACGACTGGAAGAGAGATATACAGGTATATTGGACCAACAAGCAAATTTGCCGTTCACGGAGCACTGGGTAAGCAATCCGCCAGGGTGGCGCATGGGGTCACGGGGTGGCCTAGCCTCCTCCCGTCGAGTAGGTCTAGCCTCCCTGTCGGGATAACTGCCGCCACTATTGTGGCTTTGTCGGGGAATACACTAGCTTCCGACTCCGGAAGGGAGGGGGGACAGGCCCGCTTGTCGGGGAAATCCTAGCGCCAACCTGCTGCCAGTTGCCCCATAAACAAAAGGAGCAATGTGAAACTTCGAAATTCGATTCAATGCGAAATCGTTCCGATGATTCGATTCGCGCGGTAGTCGATAGTTTTTATTTTTAGTCGACAGATGTTCATTTTCAAAGTCAGGTTGAAATTGTACTGTAATTACAACTTAGCTAATTTGTAATTACAATTTAGTATTTTGTTATGGTGCTTTGTCGAGTTCTCTTGTTTGTCTATTACGGTAGTATAGTATGGAGTGTGTGTGTCCCTGTTAGTCTAGTGTTAGCCCTCGATACTAGCTACTCAAGTCATGCGTTTTACCCCCTTATGGATTCTATGGCCAGTACCTAATGCTAGGCCATGTGTGTTGTTGGTTCTACTTGTTTGACTAGTATGGTTTTCTGTGCCATTTTTGGTCCTTTTAGCCATGAAGACACCCGTTGATTGTCTAAAGCTGATTGCACTTGCGCCATATTTCAAAACCTTACCGTCAGATATTTTTTCAACATGGGGCATTCCATGTTTTTGCCGGCATTCATAGACATAGCAACCGTCATGCCAGTGAGACAGAACTCTTTGACAACCCTCATTTGTTCGACAACCTACAAATAAACAAACAAACAACATCGAGCGATTTACTTGATATGTGCGTCTCTCACCCTTTAAACTCGTGAGCTCTTGTTTCCGCCCCATGAACATGATCCGTCACAATTTCATTAAGTACGATGGCTGCTTAGTGAATGTGTGAGGTTGGCCAATCAATATTTTCAACGTGCAGCCCCAAGGCTACACGGTGAAATTATGAATTGGCCAACCCCCAAATAATAAATATGGACTCTTCCAGCTGACCTGGAAGATACCATCAGTGTTCAAAGGGTTAAATTATGTTATCCAGATTGATCTGATCAACAGATAAGCAACTAAGCTTTACAGACAAACGCTGACCTGCTTCGTTTGAGTTTGCAGACTGTTTCCACCGTGAACATCACACAAACTAATATATCGATTATTATTCATCGCAGCTTATATATCAACTAGCGGGTGTACCAGGCGTTGCATGGGAGAAGATGGTTATATCAATATACCCTCCGATATCATCGGCTCAGCCGTTTTTGAAGTAGAAGGACAAGGTCACCAATTTCAAGGTCAAGGTCACCCAGGTCGAGCAACCCGATAAAGGCAAAATGATCGATGGGTCAGTATATCCGACCATATGAAATTTTAGCCCGATCGGCCCAGCCGTTTTCGAAATAAAAGGTCAAGGTCACCAATTTCAAGGTCAAGGTCACCAATTTCAAGGTCAAGGTCACTCCGCACGGGCAATCCGATAAAGTCAAAATGATCGATGGCTCAATATACTCGCACATATGAAATTTTAGCCCGGTCGGCTCAGCCGTTTTCGAAATAAAAGGTCAAGGTCATCAGTTTCAAGGTCAAGATCATCCCACACAAACACGGCACCCGTCCCATGTTACTTGCAGGGACGAAGAGCAGGGTTCTGGGGGATTGTGAACCAATTACAATGATTTTTGGTGATTTGGGGGGATTGTCGGGTCTATTTAGGTAATTCTGCGAAGTAAACGAGGATTTGGGAAAATTCTGTACCAGCAAACTACTCCACTTTAATCGAACGCACTCCCAGAACATACACCAGTCCTGTTGTAGGTCTTTGGGTCACATTGCAACCATGTGCTACCAGAGTAACCAAAATGGACGACGGAAACATGTGTCACCCTAATAACATGCGCTGTGCATGCGCACTAAGACCGCGTATTACTATGGGGATGACGACCAAAGATCGCGGGCTACCATGGCAATCAAACATGCCGTAACTAGGTCACGTGACTATGATGTCACCCCCCATCCCATCCCCCAATGGGGCACGTTTTCCACATCTCCTACTACTTGTATTTTAAAAGGCAGCTTTTTGAAATATTTACTCTTTGTGAGATCCCAAGTGCCCACATGTCTGTAAGATGACGGGGTAGCCTGATGACCACACATAGGGTGGTCGAGTATCAAATCTCCCCGTGGACACTGTATTTAACAATATAAATAGTTGAGATACTAACACTGTTTTTTTGGGTTTCTACTTTCGACCCCCCACCCCCACCCTAACAGAAAATAATGGATGCCCCTGCCATTCATGAAACATGAAGTTCAGTAATAAAGGATAACGAAATGCATACCTGCAGATAACTGTACGACTTTGAAGCATCCATCAACAATCTGACACTGCCTTGCAACACAATTCCACTCTCTAGTTTCTCCCAATGCCCAACAGTCTCCTTCTTCACCCGCACATCCTGAAATTATACATTCAGTATTTGTAGTGAGAATGCATAGGACCCGCGTATCTTCTGATGGCGAGAAACTCTCTAAACTCTGTTAGGTCAATGACCCCAAATCAACTAGGTTGAGTGAAAATGAACCCAGTTGGGTTTATATCCACACAACTCAATTAATTGATTTGGGCTAATTTTCAACCCACTTGACTTTAGGTTATATGTGGAAAACTTTATGTTATACTATCTTTCTACAAAACGGTTTTTACAACAGAACCAACGAAATCAGCTACACAATCCATTTATTTACCTCCTTCTGCAAGTCTATAATAAACATATCTCCCGTCTGCGACTCCTTCGTACGTAGAACAACCGTCAGTCCATTTATCTCCCAGTTGATAACACTTCCCACGAAAAGGAATACCTGTGAAAGCAAAAATAAAATAGAAGTAGCTGAAGACGTAACATCGGGCACAAGCAGTTAGCATATGAGATTGACGCCATTTTTATATTTTTTTCAGTGTTAACCCTTTACCTAACATGAAAAGCAGACGACACTTGCAAAAACAATTCTTGAATAACTAAATTTTTTTCATTTTTTTTTTGTCTTAAAAACATAGGTCATGACCCCTCATTGGAACGAGCTCGATGAGCTCGTTCCAACGAGGGGTTATAACCTATGTTTTTTGACAAAAAATGAAGAAAATAATGAAAATCAATAAGCGATTTTTTAGAATAGCGCTGGCCGGTTTTGGTCGTTACGTTGGGTAAAGGGTTAAAATATTAGAAATAATCCAGATTTCTTTTGATGTGACCACTTCTTATTTTGGAATAACATTTGGACTTCCCAGCAGCCAACTATGTGAAGCTGAAACCCATAAGGAATATCTGTGACCCCTGAGTATTGAAAAAAGAATTTTTTGAAAATATAGACAAGTTTTCATTCAACACAAAATAAGTGGTGACTCTTGGATATTGCGTGCCACAAAACAGTTTTTATTTGTTTGTCTGACGTTGCTGGAAGACAATAAATTCAAGACATAGCAAAACATTTTTACATTAAAAAGAGTACCTTTCGGAACGTAAATAGAGGACATCTAGTGTTTTTGAGTGAATACCAAAAATTATCTCATGAGTAACCGAGACAAATGGTTAGTTTTCACGAGCGCTTGCCATTTGTCTCGGTCACAAGTGTGATAATTTATCCACTCAAAAACACTAGATTTTCAATTTATTGTGCGCTTTTTATAACAATCTGATAATTCCACTCGTTTCAACCTTAAATTGATACTTGAAAGTAAAGAGCACATTGAATCATTGAAACGCGGAAGTGATTTGACCGATACTCGGAACAGATAGCGTCTTGCGATCTGATTCAGTTGGCAAGTTTCTTGTCCAAACATGACCTGAAAGTCCGTAATATAAGTTTTTGGTTTGGTACGCCTTTGAAAGGACGTACCAAACCAAAAACTCATATTACGGACTTTCAGCCCATGTTTAGACTAAGGGGTTTCATGCATCAATCCAAGGTGAATGCTTGTTGAATTATTGCTGGAAATGATCGGTATCCACTCAAAAACACTAGATTTACCTTTCATTATACGTTTCAGAACAAATTGATCATTTCCAGTAATAATTTGACTCGTATTCACCTTGAAGTGATGCTTTGAAATCCGCCATTTTGAGTGATACCGTGAAAGAGGGGTCGAAACCTATGTTTTTGAGACATAAAATGAAAAAAATTATGAAAATTAATTAGCAATTTCTGAGAATAGCGCTGGTCGGTTTTAGTCGTTACGTTTGGGTAAAGGGTTTAATTTTCCGACGTCGTTCTTTCTCTAGACAACCGGCGAGACGAAAACAATGGACGGGAAGTTGGTTTAAGAATTATTGTTGATCGGGAGAAATGCTGTCAAGTGCCCGAACACCAACTGTGTCCTTTGAACAGGGAGTTTGTAGGGCTGAAGGAAATTGGAGGAGGGGGTAACCACCGAATGGTCCTACTCCTAGTTAGCAAAAAAGTACTTCCCTCACGGTCTAGATAGATTTTTGTAGATTTATTCAACTTATTCAAGCAATTAACACTTACGTAGATGCAGATTGCGAAAACAAAATAATAGCAATAGCAGTATGAAACATTAAAAAAAGACATTCAAATTGCGAGACACGATGTCAGCGAGACGTTTACGTTTTTTTGTTTCTATAGCTTTTATTTTCAACTTCATTTTGCCTTAGCCTTTCAAAAATTTGGGAACATAATCTCCACAAAACCATATCTAAAAATGTCATGCCGTCCCAGGAAATTCCCAACTGTTATGATTGAACTCTGGGGTGATTTCATAAGGGTCAGGAGAGTGAAAATTAAAAAGCATCGGATTTTTGGAAATTGTAGTATGCCCGAAAGCTAAAAGATTACGAGAGAACTGGGTTTATTTTTGGTTTATTCGGTTTACCGCCATTTTGACGTTTTCCGTCACGTTGAAGGTTATCCTATTTTCTACATTCATAATTAAAAACCCTACGTTCATGGGTCCAATTGCTCCCTATTTATACGGGATACAGTTATAAAACTTACCACAAGCATTTGGAGTCATTTGAAGTGGCGCACCGTTATTTTGTTATTTCAGTTTGAGACACCCGATTCCAGCGAAGCCAATTTTACATTTTTTCTCCACCGTTCATTTCAACCTCATTTTCAGACTTGGCCTTTCGAAGTTTTGAGAAAATAATCCCCACAAAAAACATATCTGAAAATGCCATCCTAGGAAATTCCCAACCGTTATGGTCGAATAGCTGTTTTTTAGCTTTTCAATTTCGAGCGACAGTGTACGCTTTATGAAAAGGCAAGAGACACACAACCAAGCCTGAAAATAAGCAGACTGTCATCTTCAAAATGAGGTCACCGGAGGGTGAATTTGCACAGCAGGGTGTCATCACAGAATTTACCCCCTGTGAACCTCAGTCTTTTTATGTTTCTGGCCGAATATTGGGGTTATCAGTGTCCGGTTTTATAAGAATCTGCTATATTCATTTTGAGGGGTTCTAATATAGTTCATAGTTATTCGCATCCGCGTATGACTCACTGAGTAATAAAACCAAAGCTACCATGCACCACATCAAATACTTACGCAAACTAAACTCATTGGCTTTTCAAAGTTTGAAAAGCCAATGAGTTTAGTTTGCGTAAGTATTTGACGTGACGCATGATAGCTTTGGTGTTAAGCACATCAAACGTGAAATGGGAAAAGTAAGGAAATAAATCAGAGAAAGCAGGACGTGTGTGCGTGTGTGTGTGTGTGGGCTGGGTGGGGGGGGGGGGGTGTGCTCAGGAAGACTTTTTCGGACACTAGGCGCAAAAAGTTTTTTTCCGACCCTTGGGCACCCACTCACCCCTTTTTTGAAGGAAATTTTTTTTTTCCATTTTGAAGTTTGGTACCCATCCCCCAAGATTAGAGTAAATCGCAAACAAACTGCTTTGCTTGGCAAGTTCAGCGGGTATTTTTGCTGCAACATTGTTTGTATAGTACCAGTAACCATTCCCGACATTTAATCTACCCCTAACCAGCTTGTGAAGATTGGTTGGAATTTGGTCTCATTTCTTGGCAACTTAATGAATTTATTCAAACTTTCTCACAAACACTAACAGTCAGTGTATACATGAGTAGTCACGAGAGTATATAGCATATAATGGCATTCTACCTGAACAGTATTGAGACAGGTGTAGCAGGAACAAGTGTGAAATATGTTGAACATTTTGATGTTTTACTTGATTTCACCACTGTAATTACTGCTATTTCTACAACTTCGTTCTTTCGTTCTGTTTCGACCCATTTTTTCTAAACTCAATTTTAGTTTCATCGGTCTAATATGAATTTATTAAGCATTATCAAGTGCACGATTCGCAGAGGCAGTTAGCTCAATGTTGTATTGAATCTGCCAATAGTCAATATGAGGAGGGGTAATTCTTTAATATCGGAAATTCAACTCTCATAACTGCACTGTTGCACCTTGGACGAATCGAGTTGTACCTCATCTGATGGAGCGGTTAGTAAGCTTTGGTTGATTCATCTTAGCAAGTCAGATGATAAAGTGCGAACGAAATGGTGACCACGTCGAGGTGAAAAGGTCTACCATATCTCTCCATATTTGGTCAGGATGCATTATGGAAATTTTGGGGCTCTGATGTCTCAAGTGACGCCCCTGTGATGTATATATTACATTTTACGCATTGAATGTCAGTGTTATCCTACAATATATTGGATGCTGTTCATTCAGCTCAGAGGCTTGAAACCAATTTGCTCAAAATATGGTACAGGATCAGTGACAGGACAGTAACTTTCTAAATGGTTGTTACAATATTCAGCTGATCTCGCTGAAACATAATACACATGCGTATCCTTTCTGACTCAGATGATCCCAACACATTTTATTCTATGATTTAATTTAATTTTATTCTTTGTTACAGCAGATTGCTATAGTTTATTTTAAAAGAAGTTAATTTTATTTCTATTATAAGATAACCCAACCCGGTGTCTTATATGTGTTTGCAAAATTTTCAGATCTCATACGCCAGGCTTCTTTCCAGACATCCAGTACCTTCCTCAACATGTGCTATACACTATGGTGCAGGGGTAAATGGCTGAAATTCATAGTAACTCAACCGATTCCTTATTGACAAACTGTTTACACCATTGTATAAACAGTCTGTTAACAGGGAATCAGTTTCCCCGTTGATAAACTCTCTATCAAAAAGATATGATGTCCTTGATGGCTCAGGTTTTTCTGACAAGGGAATTGGTTTGAAGGCTACCCACTAAGCCCACGGCTTGAATGACCAATAACAATCCTACATTTTGCTCAAACATGTATATGTCTGATATTCATAACTGCATAATGAAAATCCCCGAAACTCCCTGAAAGTAGTCAATTGCATTGGGAAATGGCATTATGTCACTGTATGATGTCTACGATTCAAGGTGAGAAGAGACATTTTATTGTCAGATCTGCTTAGATTACATTTTTGTTAGATTACATGAATGATAATTCGTTCAAATTGCTTTAACTTTTTTTCAAAATCGTGAACCACTGATGGTGTGAGGGGAACAGTGAACAGTCCACATTCCCATGTTTCTAGTCCCTATCCTGTACTACTAATCACCCCCTGATAACCCAGAGGAGGTGGATGTGGTGACAACTAGAGATTTGACTGTCCCAGATGGGCCTGTCCATACCGCCCGCTGCCATTATTTTAAGACGAAAAAGGGCATAACTCTAGCAAAAGAGTCTGATAGAAACTATAATCGCAGGTGAACAAGTTAGTGAACATCCATACCACGTTTCAAATCAATTCACCTGTGAACATCTGAGAAAATCTCCGGGCAAAATTCACGCATTCTAAGACAAAAAGGGGCATACGTCTGGCAGAACAGGTCCGATTAAAACTATATTCACAGGTGCACAGGTTCCCGTGGTAGTAAACATTCACACTAAGTTCAAAGAAATCGACCCACAAAATATCTGAGAAAATCTCCGGACAAAATTCTATGCCATTCAGGCATTCTAAGACGAAAGGGGGCATCACTCTGTCAAAATTATTCCATCGAAATTATAATCGCAGATGCACAGGATCCCATGGTAGTAAATGTCCATATCAAGTTTCAAAGGAATCGACCCATTAACATTTGAGAAAATCTCCGGACAAAATTCGCGCATTCTAAGATGAAAATGGGCATAACTCAGGAAAAAAAGTCCGATCAAAACTATAATCGCAGGTGCACAGGTTCCCATGGTAGTAAACATCCATACACAGTTTTAAAGGATTCAACTCATAAACATCTGAGAAAATCTCCGGACAAAATTCTAGGCCTGCTATTTGAAGTTGAAAGGAGGCATAATTTTGGAAAAAATAATCAGACCGGAACTATAATCGCAGGTGCATAGGTTTCGATGGTGGTGAAACATTCATACCTAGTTTCGAGCAGATTGGCCCATGAACGTCTGAGAAAATCTCCGGCCACAATTATGTCTTCGACGGACGGACGGTTGGACGGACGGACGAAATGGGAGTTGTGGGCTTAAAACATTACGGAAAAATTGATCATTTCAATTCGAACAACGGTTAAAACCTCGTTTTTTGGAAACATTTCGAGGGGTTCAGACAGGGTTACACCCTCAACACTTAACCTGAAGAGACACTAACCCTAACCCGAACCCCGACCTGACCCTAACCCTTAATATAAACCCCGAAAATTCGCAGTTTGCCTCATAAGTTTCATATCTTAGTAATTAACCTCGTAATATATCAAATAAGCTCAAAATATTGCGTTATGCTCATAATGCATCTCTCATAATATTCTCTTCTGTAATAATTATCTGGGTAATTAAAGCCAGTTAAAATCTAATTGTAGAATACAGTGCATCACATATGTTCTGGACACACAGCCATATTACGCATCTATCCTGTCTCCGAAATGTCAAAAGATACCAAAATGCGAGTCTTTCAAATTAAGATAGATCTGAGCGGCCAAGTTCAAGAGAAGCGATTAACTGAGAATAAATGTTCTGGCTATCTAAATAAAAATCGGGGGATTTCTCGAAAAATTCATTCCAGCCAATTCCAATCGGAAGGTGTGTAAGGCTGTGGGTCGTTGCGAGGCAGTTGGCCAGAGGGCACTCAGAGAAGGTCCGTATTGAGCCTTGGCCGTCGAGGGTCATAGGCACCGAGACTGAAAGTCCGCGTATTGTCGTAACCCTGTGAGGGTTGTAAGGAACCGATTGTAGTTTGTTAACGGTTGCGAACCGTAGTGGCATAGTAGCTAAAGAAGTAAAAGCTGTAACGTTGAGGTCTAGAAACCGTGTTAAGAGCTTGAGTAAGCGCTGGAATAGCTCGCGAGATAAGATAGTTTTAGGCGGTGCGAGAATTGGTGATGTTGAGAACACTTTGCAGAATATTATTATGTAAGCTTTGTTTAGTATATATCTGAAGGCGAATAATAACTTAACCCCGTGAGAGCCAGGCAAGGCGCAAAGCGATCGTGAACTGTGGTTGACGCCGATTGAATTGTGATTGAACTGTTAGAACGCTGATAGAGTCACACAAGCAGAGCATTATATGAGTTAAGCCCGACTGACTGCGAAGTTAATCCTGCGAGGAGGAAGCAACGAGAAGTGAGTAGACACTTTGTATTTGTCACAAACCGTGAGAGGATGAAGATGATGTGAGGTTGATCCAGCGTACACAGCTAGCTGTGGGAGACGTCGAGGGCCCTAAAGAATAAACTTTTATTCGCATAATTATTCTTATGGATAATTTTGTGAGTAATTTGTTTCATATTATATTTCTTCGTACATGTAAATAAATAATCTTTCAGTGAATTATCGTTGATCACCCTTTGGCGTTGTAAGACACGGACACCTTCAGGAATCCTAAGAGTCCCAAGCGGATAGGGCATTGATAAGGAGGCAAGGTTTACGTTCGAACTGGGATTCAGACGACAGTTACTGGCTGTCGACTGAGCACTGATAAGAACATAAATTTTCCTCCATCACTTAACCCTGTAATACTGCGACATGACCCTAAAATTGGGGGCGTGGTGACGGCGCGGTAACCGGTTCTCGTCAGCAACGTCGAGCGCGGTTAGTAGATGGATGGGTGACCATTGCAGCGGCTGATTCGCGCTCCCGCGTTGTGTCCTTGGGCCAGGCACTTAACCCCAATTGCCTACATGGGGGCACGATGACGCTGTGTGCTAAGGCGTACTGCACGTCGATGGTGCGCATGTCTTCAACCAATCTAACCCAGCCTGTGCCGTGGTGCAGAGTTCAGAGTTGCGATGTTGAAGAGCTGACAGCTGCTCGTTGATGCTCAATGGTTCTGTCCGGGTACTCAGGCTTCCCCCACTCGTAAAACTGTCACCGTCACAATTAGCCATTGTGCATAAGTATGTGACCTTAAACACCAATAAATAAATAAATAAATATAAATAATAATAATGACCCCAAAAATGACGATTTGTTTCAGACAGTCTGTCATTTTCGATTTCTCGGGCTTCTCAAAACATAGATGCAGAGTCGTCACCCCCTTCATTATAGTATGCGGAATCAACGTCAACGCTTATCGTTAAGTGGTCAATATTTGTTAAAACATAACCCTACCCTATAAATTGGTTCTTATCGACCGAGTCACATTTTGCTCTTCTACTCTGTCTAATCCCATCTCTATCTCCAAACGATGCCCGTTGACAACTTCAAACCCTTCATGGAGAGGAGTTCTTCACGATCAGAAAGTCTGACAAGTTCTGGAAAAAGGATTTATTCTGACCAAACCGTAGGACAGTGCCTTATACGGATGTTCAAGATAGCTGGTGGTCTCACACGTGGCAGGGAAATAACGGGGAGCACTATTTCGAAATGGGATCACACCCTTCCTCGATGTCTGCCGATATGCAATGCTCTTGAAAACTTTGTTCGAATTCAAAATGGTCATAGTTTCCAAACTCGGGACCTTCGTGACAGCGCACAAGCATTCCTCAAGTGGATGAGAATACATTCTCCTTTCCGCAATAGAGACCCACTGAAGTTAGTCTCACTGTCATCTGGAAATGTGGCAGACAAATCAGTCACTTGTGATCAGATCTTTACAATTGGTAATGAAAGTGTATCAAAGGCTGAAGGGAAAGCATTCAGCAACATCAAGCAGCGTCGCACTGACACTGTCAAATCAACCACATCAATGGCCAATTCTACCTCAGTACGTGGAGATAAAGACGTATTCGATCTCACGATATTTTCACCCGTATCACCTGTATGATTCAGTTCCAGTCCAAAATGGAGATATATCTCAAGTGTGGGCATGCGCCGAAACCGCCCGCACTGTTTGGTTCAGGTGGAATGAGTAAAACATAGAAGAGCGTCCTCAAAATACTCACGCCATATGCCACCAAACGGGAAGATCTTCCAGGAAGTCCTATTTTCGTCATAGATGCCAACTTTCTGTTGAGAGCAGTCGTGTGGCCCAAACACTCATCATATAGAGATATCTGCATCACATATTTAGTTTATATAACGAAACATATTAGATCCAGTGCAATTGCTGTAGTTGATGGTTTTGAATGTGACAAGTCAACAAAGGATATGGAGCAAGCGCACAGTGCTAATTTCTAAGGGAAGATATTCCGGCGATATCAACATCTTGCTTCACCTGCCAGACACCCGGCCAGTCGCGGGAACAAAAAAAAAACAAAACAAAAAACCCCCAACTAATCCGTCTGCTAATGCAGGAATATGCCCACATCGGTGTCCAATCAAAGCAATCAAACGCAGATGCTGATGTGTTGATCGCTGGGGCAGCACTGGACATGGCTCAAAAGAGTGAAACCAATGTCGTAGTTGTCGGAACAGATACCGACTTACTTGCTGCTTTAATGTCTCACTATCATTTAGAATGGAGCATATACATGCATGTTCTCTATCGCACCCAGAGTTCTCTAAACACTTCTCAATCGGAAAATTGTGACCGAGTTGGGCGCGTCAAAAGGAAATGTGTTGCTGGAACATGATATCAGCTATTGTGACACAACTTCCGTGCTCTTTAGCCAAGGGAAAAATAATGTCTTTAGCTTGATGGTCTCTGAACTTGCCGGAAATTTACAAAAGTAAATCGATTCTCTCTCGGCACATGACAATAAAACTCAACAGGTTGTCTCGTCGGAGGAGCGAATTCTGTTGGTGTTATACGAAGCGAGAAAGTTCGCTTACCTCGACCATTAGTGATACGTTGCTTATAAGCGTTTTGTAACCAAAACTAAGCTGAATAAGTGTATTCAACTTGCTTCCCATCCACTAAACAGTTGTGCTACACACTTGCATGCCTTCCGAACATACCTAGAGGCGCAGGAATGGTTAGGGTACATGCTGTCTCCAACAGAGTGGGGCTGATCTATGATCAGTGGGGGCCTTAGACCACAGCGACAATACAGCCCTTCGCACCTGAAAATCCCTTGCACTTGGTCCGATTTAGGTGTATGAGCGGGTGTAATAAGAGATGTGGGTTTAAGAAAGCTGATTGTCGTGCTTCGTATTGTGCAGTTGTAAGTTAGATTCTCGTAGCAATTACAAACTCACAGGCCCAACCGACACTTCTGAAAAAGTCAAAGTTGGTGAATAACCAGAGATTAATTGAACGCCCTTGAATATTTGCTTTTCAGTGTTTCTGCTCCTGCCTGCTTGGTACTATCGGTTATGTTTTTGCGACCAAGTCAGCTCAGGTCAAGGCGTATCATACCGTGAAATAAGTCCTGCTGATTTCTTACATGTTCGAATAGAGTTTGTCATTGTCGTCGTTGTTGTTTGAGGTGGGAACCTGGGTGCATCCTAAATGGATACACCAGAACAGTGTTATCTGTCCTGCCTGCTGTGTTATTCGTATAAGCTTTCCCGCCATGATTATTTTGTGACGTGGTCTTTTTAGCCTTTCAGACACTGGAATCCATGGTGTACGTTTTAGGGGTAGTGTTACGTTGTCGACCATAAAATCATAAGACTGCTGATGTTTCGATATATCTTATCAACTTCCTTATCTGGGTTAACCTCTGTTCTAGTAGAAGAATTTACATTTCAACTCTTTGCCATCTGAATATTTTTACTACTCGCTCTCTTTTATGTGATACAATATGAATCCTCATGCAGTTTCTATGTTCTCTTCCGTAATAATGTCATCACAATTTCGGAATATCGACTTGTAATAAGCTCTAGCATCAAATGCACATACCTAGTGATATATGCTCCACGATAGACGGGTATTTGTGCAGATCGAGCGCTTAAATTACTCTACACATGGCTGCATTCCCATATGGCCTGGTGGAATTGTGCCAGAATTTGAACCATTCTGAAAAATCATGGTATCTCAAAAATCTCGGTTTTTCGGGGACTTTTACTATGTTGTTCATAAACATGATCTTATTAATCCCTGAAATATCAGCTTTCTCCGATTTTTGTCCCCATTGAACCGTAATGTGCCTGGGCTACATGATTGGATGAATGTTTACTCACTTCAAATACCAGTTCTCAAACATCGACGTGTACGTTTTCATAGGGCTACTTTTTTCAGTTTTATTATGAGAGGTAAGTTGAAATCCAGAGAGTTGTAATTATTTACGCACTCTAGTTTAATCGAACCCAGGTGTAAATTCTGGAGAACACACAGATGTAGAACCCTTTGAATTCAATAAATTTCTGAACACAATTCTTTTCATTTGAATTGGAAAGGGGCGTTAATGTGAAGTCAAAGTTTGCTATATGGAGTTCGTTCAGTTCTGTTAAATTTTAGTTCATTCAGGTCAAAAGTTTGTTGAATTCATGGGGTGTTACAGTTAACACTAGGTTATTTTGAGTTCATTCAGTTGTGTTAACCCTTTACCTAACATGAAAAGCAGACGTCACTTGCCAAAAAAATTCTTGAATAACTAAATTTTTTCATTTTTTGTCTCAAAAACATAGGTTATGACCCCTCGTTGGAACGAGCTCGACGAGCTCGTTCCAACGAGGGGTCATAACCTATGTTTTTGAGACAAAAAATGAAAATATTTTGAAAATTAATTGGCGATTTTTGAGAATAGCGCTGGCCGGTTTTGGCCGTTACGTTGGGTAAAGGGTTAAACTTCATTATAGGGTTCATTCAGTGCTGATCAACTACGTTATACCGTTCATTCAGTTCAAACGTTTGTTATAGAGTCCAGTATTTGTTCTCTTCATTTCACTTTGTTCTGTTTGTTCATTTCTCTGTTACGTTCTGTTCAGTTCTGTCCAGATAGTTCATCTTTGTTCATTCCGTTCTTCGTGCACTCCGTGCGCTCCATTCTGAGCGTGAAGCCATGTTGTTCTATGGTGGCTGGTTGTAGAAAGTGTGTTCGTTTAAGTTTTGTCTGTTCAGTTCAAGTTATGTTCTTGCAATGGTAGTTCCATTGGTCATTTATTTTAATGGGTGTTATTTTAATCCCAAACCTCGAGCGTTTATGTCAAATAGCGGAATCCCATTTCTAGCAGGGCGCCCACTTTCAGCACCCCATTTTTACGAGAGTGGCCAAAGAATCGTACGTGGAGTCACTCGTTCGAGCAATAGCTCTGTAGCTCATTTGTTTGATAAGATTCGAGTCGTTCGAGCAATGCCTTTTCCACTCACTACTCGATGGTTCATTTGATGAAATCATCAACACTGTTTGTCGGCATCCCACCTACATAATCCCTTTTACTACACACCTGTTCTATGTCTACAGCAACACTAAACAATGCGGAAAATGAAAATCTGTCCCGCACATATGTTTCTATGAAATAGAAGCGAAATTTCACTGGAATTTTCTACAAATTGCGCAACGCAATTACAATTTGAAGCGCTAGCGATAGCTGAAAATCGTCCCCTGAGTTCCAATGTGTTCTATGTGCCTGTAGGCACATACAATACATTGGAATCCAGGTGACAAAATAGTAACACGGATTCCCCTCACAAATTTGGTTGGCGATAAAATGTGTTCTTTTTGTTGATAGTTATCAAAGTAGTAATGAATGTAGGCCATAGATGAAATCATGAGTGTTAAAGAATCGTATGTGGAGTCACTCGTTCGAGCAATTGCAGGGGTGTAATGATATGAGCTGGGACCATTATCGGCATTAATGTTCTAAGGGCAGTAGTATTGCCACAAGTTAGTAATGGTTGAGATACTCTAGAACGAGGCCGAATAATGATAGCCAATAGTAATGGCACAATACCGTAATGGTACAAGACAGTAAGGCTGGTAGAACACCATGGTAATGTGAATACTGTGGAAGCTGATCATACGACAGATGGTGGTACTATGGACAGTGGTGGCCTTGGAGTTATGAAGGTGATCGCTGGTCTAGAAACCAGTAGCTGTTTTTGAGCTATATAAAAGCTGGGAGTCATATGGCAGCTAGAATCTGTATAGGAGCTACGAGCTGTATAGGAGCCATGTTGTAGATATCCTTATATACTGAGTCGTAGAGAAGTATGTGGAGTCACTCGTTCGTGCAATCGCTCGATAGCTCATTTGCTCGATGAGATTCGAGTCGTTGGAGCATTGACTTTTTCAATAACTGCTCGATAGCGTAGTAGCGGAACTTGGAGTAGGTTTGAAAAAGCTGCTCGAGCAAGCAGACGGTATTCGACTACTTCTAGTGGTGAAAGAGAACTTTGATAGTGATATGAACTGGGACTCATAGCAACAGCAGTGTAATGATAGGTACTGGGAGACATAGTATTACCACAGCTTAGTATTGGTGGGACTCTCTAGCACAGAATAATAGTAGTATCCAATACTAATGGTACAATGTAGTAAAATGCGGAAATGGTACACAATTATAAGGGCGGTAAAAAAACTATCGTATTGGGTGACTACAATACAGGCTAATCAAACGACAGATAGTGCAAGACAAGGTGAAAGCCGAATAGGAGCTTGGAATTCCACGAAGGGAATTTCTTTTTGAAAACGACTGTGGTTATAGAATCCCTTTATTTCCCGAGATGAGCATCAGAGCAGTATGTCACTCGTTCGAGGAGTTGCTCGATAGCTCATTTTGTCGATGGAATTCGGGTCGTTCGAGTAATGACTTTGTAAGTAACTACTCGATAGCTTATTAGTGGAACTTGGAATAGATATAAAAAAATGTTCGGACAAGCAGAAGTGAAAAAACCTAAGTACGATAGTGATATGACATGGGACTATTAGCTGCAGTAGTGTAATAATAGGTACTGAGAGCTGTAATAGTAGTAGTAGTACCACAGCATAGTGATAGTGGGACTCTCTAGCACAGGTCAGAATAGTAGCAGCCAATACTATTGATACAGTAATGGTACACAACTATAAGGGCGGTAAAAGACTGCAGTATTGGGTGATTATAATGCAGGCTAATCAAAGGATAGGTAGTTCAAGACAAGGTGGAAGCTGACAGTAAGACTACCAATCGATGTATAGGAGCTAGGAGCCATAATATAGGAGCTAGGAGCTGTGTAGGAGCTAATGCTGCATGTATCCTCAAATGCAAAGATGACTCGCAGAGCAGTATGTGGAATCACTCGGACGAGCAAATGTTCGATAGCTCATTTTCCTCGATGGGATTCGATGCCTGTTTTGTAATAGTTTGTTGATTATTGAAGAACACCAGAGAAGTACGTCCAGCCATTATGATTTTTTATTAACAAAAGGGCAGAACACACATAGGGAGGAATGACGTAATTGTCTATACAACTGAATACCATGTATGGAACGCCAAGAGTTACATGTACATATTATTACAGTTTGAGTCACTATTTGATAGTTTATTTGCTCGATGAGATTCGAGTAATAACTATTCCTGCGCGATTGTCTTTTTGGAATCATGGAGGACTTCACTGCACACAAGGGAGATAAATGTATAGGTATGTACAGATTACGGGGAATTAAGCAATCAGACTGGCGATTATAAGACTTGGACGAGAGCAGAGGTCGTGACTAGGGGAAGTCAAGAGTAGCTAGGGCTAGATGATCTGCTAGGGGTTAAGTAGCTAGAATAGCGTATGTAATAGGTAGAAAACGAGATTTCCGGGGAATCCGATCCTGTAAAGGTACTCTTATACAAAGGAATACCACCCACACAGTCCTAGAGCACGTAGTGCTACTATTATAAGCCCCAAACGGGGCTTCGCCATGTCCGTTTCGGTACTGTTGTGTGATTTGGGGAAATTGCCGGGTGTATTTGGGTAATTAGATACACTGCCATTGAATCGAACACCTCCGTCCTGTTGTAGGCCATTTGGTCACATAGCAACTACGTGCTACCATATAAACGGAGATGGCGGCCTCCAGCATACAAAATAGACGACGGAAACACATATCATCCTAACAACACGCGTTGCGCATGCGCACGCACAGGTAGACCGCGTATCACTATGGTAATGACGTCACAACATGGCCGCTCACGCGTGCTACCATGACCACCCAACATGGCGCCACCACTGGGTCACGTGACTATGACGTCACATGAGATCATCCATGAGACCATGTAGAATCGACATGAAGGTTGCGAGACATACTACTAATTACATATTCCACTTGACGTTCTTTCGAGCCTCAAAATAGCTCCATTTAGGACAAATGTTTCAAAATTTTACCGGAGCAGGCTCAGGCCTAGACCTCTCCGGAGAAATTTTGAAAAAATATACTCTCCCAGCCAAGAGAGGGACACTACCTTGATTCACAACCTTGATTCAGGGTAGTGTCCCTCTCTTGGCTGGGCGGTATATTTTTTAAAATTTCTCCGGAGAGGTCTAGGCCTGAGCCTACTCCGGTAGGTCCTTGATACCTTTTCCCAACTCAAGACTTCCATCTCGGTGATATGCCTACGCCATAAAATTGCCCCTTTCAACGTGAGACAATTTCTGCCAATGTGAAGAATTCCAAGAGCAATAACCCCATTATCGGATCGTGCTAATGTACACACATTCTTATCTCTTAAAGGCGGCTACAATAGAAACAGGATATAATTTACAGACGTAACAACGTAAGCACGATAGCCTCCAGCTTCGATAGTTTTTTGTATATTCAACCCTTTTTTCCCCAAGCTCTCATGCCACCAGTACAATTCTGTTCGGAATTTGACGCTGTCATGGCCGTTTGTTTACCCACTTTTGTGGTAATTTGCATTCAGAAGGCTGATACCGTACCTTTATTTACAAGAATATACAGGTATTCTTTTCTGCCCCAGTTATAAATATTCCAGTCAATAGGTATTTAATTTCACTTGAAAACATCAAGATATTAACATCATTTACGGAACTACCCGATGTCATCATAACACCACGGCTGTGGTGAGTCAACATCTGATTGTTATGTCATCAACAGGTGGATTATATTATGTCCTGCTTGATCAACATTTCTAGCTTTGATTCATCGAAAATGAATCTTTGTGAAATTTTTCAGATTCTATCGTCCGGAATATATCAGTTGGACAGAGAAGTGAACCGTACTGTAATATTCCAGACAGGTGAACTTTAGCATCGGCGATGACCTATTTGACTGCTAGGGAGCACGGTGGCTCGGTGGTTACGTCATTGGACTTTAAACCGAAAGGTCCACGATTCGATCCCTGCCAGGGGTAACTGCATTGTGTCCTTGGGCAAGGCACTTCATTCCGTTTGCTCACGTGGGGATGGGGGTACGGTTGCGTTGTGCAATAAGGCCTACTGCACGTCGATGGTGCACTTTTCTTCAACCAATACTAACTCCACTGGTGTGTAGTTAGTACTTTGGGAATCTGACAGTTGCTCGTCGTTGCTCGGTGGTTCTCTCCGGGTACTCCGGCTTGCCCCACCCGTAAAACTGTCCGTCACAAGGTGACCTAGGTGTCGATAGTGTCGTTAAACCACAATAAATAAATAAATAAATAAATAAATAAATAAATAACTCTCTGATATAAGATAGGCTTAAAAAGTAATTTTGAACGCTACAATCTTTATACCGCACATGCAGTCACGTCCCTCCACCTGTGAAAAATGTTCACTAACCTCTCTCTATTTCCAGATAGTATCCCACAAAACATTTATATTTAACACATTGCCTATCCTTGTCATACCATTCTTCATTGTGTCCATAGTAAATGCCGTCCATATAACAAGGGCAGTGCTTCCCACAATCATCTTGTTACATGCAAAAAAAATAATTTAATTTTTTTAAATAAAATTCTATTTACTTGTATATGATTGGTCGAGGTGAATATTGTATCGTGTGAATCTTTTTGCTTTGTCCGCCCATTTGTGAAATAAAAATTATGAGCGTGTCAAATTATACTGATATTAGTTCAGGTGGGTTGTTAGTTACTGTTCCTGTGGGTTTTCACACTGATTTTTCTCGTCAGTATTCGAGACCGCGTGTATTAGCACATGTTGAAAATAATAAACACTGCCGCCGAGTGTACAAAGTTTGATATGACAGCAACGATATAAGTGACGAGATTTCACTAAGCAAGAGCACACTATAATACAAGAAAACACTGAATTAAATTATAACAATTGAAATGAATTATATGTCGGTTTATCGAGTATGAATGTGGGGTGGGAGTGCTATGTTGTAAGACGCACTTCATGCAACTTAACACGACCATCCACCCACATTTATACTCCAATAAAACGATAGTAATTTCTTTTCAGTTTTTTTAAAAACAAAAATTAATACTTCATTTAAATCGGTAGAATATTTCTACGATACTGATTCACTAAAATGGGTGTGGCTTCAACGCATTTAAGTGTTTCAACAAAATCATATTCGGGGATGGGATAATTTTAGTTTCTTCTGCGTTATTTTCATTGACACGATGTTTTCTTGAATGGCACCTCGTGCGGTCTGAAACACCCAAAATATTTACCAGTACAAAAAAAGTGTCATTGGTTTCTGTTTATTATTATCAATCTCAGGACCAAAGATAACAATGTCGTTCGGATTAATAACCTGAACTAAATTAAATCTAAATAATTTATCTATAAGCCCCTTTTCTGATATAGGAGTTTCTCCGTGAACTGCGTAATTCTGATAACGATTCGCTAATTACACGATAGTAGTTGTGGGGGTAGGGAAGCACATGGCGAATATAACAATAACATGATTTTCAAGGGCAACACGGGTTATTAACGGCCCAACAGAAATGATAAACAGGGCGAGGTCTTTTAAGCAGCCCGAGATGAACTCGAGGGCAGCTAATAAGAGAGAGAGAGAGAGAGAGAGAGAGAGAGAGAGAGAGAGAGAGAGAGAGAGAGAGAGAGCTATTAAACATTTCTGGCGGGTCGCTAATAGTCCGATAAAGTCATGTAATTACTTTTATCACCACTAACAGGGAAGGACATTCAAGTAACCACAAACAAAAAAAGCTCCAGGTCAGTGGTTTAATCAAATCCTAAAATTATTCAACGTGACTGTCCTTGAATCAAGAAATGTACTGGCATTTTAATATGAATAGAAAATGAACAATTAAGTAAAGAGTTTGAATATTCATGAGTTGTCAGCATTTACGTTTTGAATTTTTTTGTCAACCATGTCTGAAATAACGGAAGCAAAAAATCAAGCATCGGCAACTTCAGGAAACAGAATGATACATATCTATACTGAACTTATATCATTATTTGGCTACCCGAGTTCCAGTAGATAGGTTTTAATTGGCGTAATCACCACAAATAACTGCTGTGAGAAGATTCTGGACGGGAGGTAATTTGGTCACGTGCCGTGTCGTGACACCGGGCGCCAATGGAAAGGAGATACCATCAGCGCCCAGGCACGTCACCTGATGACCTGGGAATTTATCGCATATTAATGCCCAAGAAATTAGCGACAGTGGCGCAAGCAACGCCCGCTAAAGTGGTAATAATAGACGTTCTACAGAAAGTAGAGGGCACTATAGTGTAACACGATTTCTACATGGACTACTTTTAAGGCCCCGCAAATCTCAAATTTGGAGATGGAATCGAATCATAAATCGAATCAAGCAGATGATTTAGAATCTAATCGAATCATATTGCGTTTCGAATAAGCCTCTTTCGAAACTGCCATCTTGGCTATTAATCTATGCAAGGTCACAGGTCGCGGGCTGTAAACAAAGCGATTTCCATGTTCGTCGCGTTGAGTTCTGTGTCAGCCAAATCAACTAGATTTGTGAAATATCAAGTTTAAATTCGTAGAACCGAAGTCATCATTCGCATTAACTGAAAGGGAAACCCTAGATGACTTTAAACGATGGGATATCACAGGTTTAAAGAATTTTTTTTACGGAGGCGAGGACTTGTTTTGAGTGGCAACAAGGAAACACTCACTGCACGGGGTTTCTCGGCTTGGAAAATCCCCGAAAGTTATCGAAACAGTGCTCACTGCCACAGAGTCATGACAGAGCGTGCATTTATATCGGAAACCGGGGCATTATCGCTGCTGAAAGAAATAGGTTCACGTCGCGTATTCAACCAAAACTCAAGGAGTGTCGCCTGAATCCGTGCGTAAACGTATATCTCACCCTGACGAATCCGCCTGTTTCGCTTTTGTTGGGGTGGTTCTTATCCTGAAGGGGTTAATAACTGTTCCCCGAAAATCATACATCAATAGGGGTTCACTGAAAACAACAATTTTAATACATATACATATAAATAAATATGGTAATTTGTGACTTACATGGAATCCAATGAATATGATAAACAAAACGTCAAACGCCCCTACCCACACAGTTTTTGAGTCACTTGCGGGCCCACTTTCTCTGTTATCGCTGGATTTTCCTCCTTTTTGCTGGTATTTGCTCCTTGGGCGCCTCTTCACTTTACCCTTTTACTGCCGTCGCACGGCCACTAAAATGTGACGGAATATATTCTTATTGTCACTTTACTTGACGCTTTTCACACAAGCAGTTGCCACCAATGGGGTTAAACTCTCCCTTACGTTTGTTTCAGAATAATATTCATACAGGCAAAGTCTACTCTGTCTACGTATGGCTTGCTTTCTAAAACAGGTAATGCCGTTTCCCAAAATGCAAATAGCTCCCTGAGCTCGTACTTCGTGTTCCTGATCCTATTCTCATATATTTCCACCGACTTGTCCCGCGACTGCTCCTATTCTAAATATGAGTTCTGTGGGCCCCTACATCACAACGTGCCTAAACTTCGCACCGATGCGGCACCTCCTCTAACCTATAGCATGGGACATCCCCATCTACTCGCAACGACCCACAGTCTTACACACCTTCAGACTGGAATGAAGTTTTCGAGAAACCCCCCAATTTTTATTTCCATAGCCAGAACATTAATTCTCAGTTTAATCGCTTCTCTTGAACTTGGCCGCTTAGATCTATCTTAATTTAATACTCGCTTTAAAGGTCCTTTGAAAGACTCGAATTTCGATATTTTCTAACATTCATGACAGACTAGATGCGTAATATGGGTGTGTGTCCATAACATGCGCGATGTAATGTGTTCCAGCAATCACCCATTAACTGGCCATAATTATACAGATAATGACAGTTGGGGAATACTGGTCTCTCTCGCTCTTTCAATCTTCATCAGATATCCCATGTGGCGTTCGACAAATGCGCAATAATGGACATTAAAATTCATATTTAATTTAGCAGCGCTTGAATTATTGAATTATTGAATTATTGCTGGTCTGTTTAAATGACAAATCGGTTTTCGGAGGTCCAACACATATTGGTACGAGTTACCTACTGGGAATGCTTCCTCCTCTGTCCATAGGTCCATGAGCACTTGCATTGGACCTCTCACTGTCCGGCCGTAGAGTAGCATCTTTCTAAATAGAACCCCATTTATTCTCTCGCACAGTCCATTGCATTTGGGGTTATAGGGGTTGGTGAATAGATGTTTCACTTCAACCAACCGCACCGCAACCAACCAGCACACCTCCTCCAGCATCCCCAAGGTGAATGGAGACCCCTGATCTGACAGAATCTCCTTCGGGAAACCTAACCTGCTGAGCACCTTTACAAGGCTTCAGCCACGCGCTCCATCTCAATTTTGGGAACAGCAATTGCCTCTGGGTACCTTGTTGCATAACCCACCACGGTCACGATATATCTGTTCCCCTTTCCGACACTGGTTTGATCGGACCGATCAAGTCCACTCCTACCCTGCCAAACGGTTCATTCATCAGGGGCATTTCCCCTAACGGAACCCGGGGACGCTACCTCTGGGCACAGTCTTCTGGCATATGTCGCACGACTGACAAAATCTCGTGACGTCCCCAATGATGCCAGGCCAATAGAAACTGGTCACGATCCAGTCGAGCGTCTTCCCTCCTGCTAGCGATTCATGCGCTAGTATCATCACCTGCTTCCGATACTTTTGCGGAACCATGATTTGCTTCACCTCGCTATTCGATCCAGCCTTGTGTTCTTCATACACCCGGTAGTAGTAGGCGATGAGGTAAACGGGCCCGGCTGGCAGGACCTAGCAAGTGACGTCGTGTCACGTGACCCAGTGGCGCCAAGTTTAGTTGTCATGGTAACCCGCGTGAGCGGCCATCTTGTAACGTCATCCCCATAGTGATACGTGATGTGAGTGCACAGGAGCAGCGCGTGTTGTTAGTGTAATAAGTGTTTCCGTCGTCCATCTTGTATACTGGAGGCCGCCATCTTGGTTTCTATGGTAGCACGTGGTTGCTATCTGACCTAAAACCTTCTTATAGGACAGGGGTATGTTCGGAGGGTGTGTTAGATTGAATCGCAGTATCACGAATTACCCAAATAAACCCGACAAGTTTTACTATTTCGAATTCTTTCAAAATTCTCTGCTTCTATCTATGTATGGAATAGTTTTCCTCTCTTGTCCTGGAGTATACTCCAGTAGAGTAGAAGAGCCTATCAACTGGAACTGCTTTGGTTATTGTTACTATATTTAGCTTTTCAGGTCTGTTCTGGTTAGTTCTGTCCCTATTCCGAGGACTCTTGTTGTTTCATTTATCTAGATCCCCCAACCGGTTCACTTTCCTGGCGCTAACTAACCAATCAGATTGCTTCACCCCCACCCCCCGTAATCTTTATGTAACGTTATCTCACCCTTTTACAACAAAGTCCTATACGATTCTCATCACCTCTATATCCCTATATCCAATGGCCACGTCCCATGGAATTCCATTTTTGGATAACGCCTCTGGCTATGAAATCCCTTTTTTGTTGTATGAGGCCATGAAGGCCATGAGAAAGCCCTCAATGAGGCCTCATTTGCTATCCCTCTTAGCCTCATTTCTTTTGAGGTCATGAGAATGAGGTCTACTTTACCATCCCTCTCAGCCTCATCTCGGTATTCGAGAATACCTGACATTGTATTATTGGAGGATACCTTTTACGGGATACTTGTTGCAGAAACTTTACATCCGAGTACTTCATGCTACATCCGGGTACTTCTGTTGGGAAAGGTATAAAAAGGGTGCAAGCTCGGCTTAATTTGTGTCCTGACCGTCATCGAGTGAAGACATGTTACCAGTTCGGTGCAGATACTGTTCCAAGTTATTTTCGAGATCGGATAATGCCAGAAGACACTAGAAGAACCATCATCGGCTCCACTGCAGGTATGGTACGAAGTTATTTACCCGATCATTCAGTGCTCGAAGGCATAAAGGACAAAACTGTCCAAGAAGAACAGAAGAACAGAGAGATACTGGAGATTCAATGACTGATCAGAAGAAAGCACATTTAGAATTTTACGCCTTGCTGACAAGGAGGAAATTGATGCCGTTCTACGCACTGCTGATGAAGATTTGGTTACCTGTTTATGTAAATGTGCTACCAACATCCTCGAAGATAAAATACCACTGAATTTGGCTGAATTTGATGACCTGCGAAAATACGAACATGTATTGAAGCTGATAACGGATGATGGAATTTCTACCAATATAAAAAGAAGTATATCACGAAAGAGTTGCTTTCTCTCGGCGCTTATCAATCCAGTCCTAGCTCTGAAAAGGGTATAAAAGGGGTGTATCAACACCAAATGCTCATTTGTTCTATGACCACGAAAGAGTGAAAACATGAAAGTTCATTGCTGCAGATATTGTGAAAAGGCCTTTTCCAGATCAGACAACAAGCACAGACACGAGAATGCTTACTGCCCCATGAGGAATTCGGAAAAACTGAACAACGCTGCAAGACTAGACAGAAATTTACATATACATTGTATCAAATCATGACTGGCCGTCTTCAGCATAGTCTTGGCTTCATGTCGATCCGCATCAAATAGGATTCGCAACCTAAGCTGTCCCCGTCTATGCACCACCGCAGTGAGCTATCTTCAGGCCCGATTATTTGACACAATGCGGCCATCTGTCTCCTCCCGGAGGACTGATTGGAATTATTGTCGCTCCTCAAGTTTTTCAGGGACGGGTCCCTCCTTCTATTCTTTGCTGGGCCCCATTTAGTCTCCCCGGGCCAGGTACCCCTTCTCGTCAAAAACGTAACAAGCTAACTCCCTCACCCCCGACCCGGAGAGGTTGACCCGATCTTTGCCCGAGCCTGAGTTTGGATTCTTACGGGTGCTTTTGCAACTCCGTTACCCACACTCCTGCCCGGTCTACCTTGGGTCAATCCCCCCCCCCCGAGCCTCTAATTACTGCTTGGCCATCCTAGTCATTTCCTCCACGCTACTTGGCTTCCTCTTCTTAACAAACAATGCCATCTCGGGGGCACACGATGACATAAACTGCTCCCTGATAAGTAAGTCTTTCAGGGAGGGAAATGACTATTCTATTTAGGATAGTTCGACCCATCTGTCGAAATATCTTGTGACCATCGACACAAATTGGTACACACTTTCACCCTTCTCAGCCTCACATTCTCGGAATTTCGTCCTGAAACCCTCCTCGGTGATGTGGTACCTCTCGGAGTATAGCCTTTTTCAGCTCACCGTAGGCATTAGCTTGGTAAGAGGGCATGCTCGCATATACTTGAAGCGACTTGGCCGCCAGCAGCGGACTAAGGGTGACCCCCAGGCGTCATCGGGCCAACCCTGACTCGAAGCAAACCTTTCAAACCTCTGTAAGTAAGCGTCAATGTCATCAGTCTGTTCAGTGAACTTTGGTAACTGGGGATAAGGTGCCCTCACGTTTCCCACGGGACTTTCTCCATCCCGTCTACTTTAGCGCCGGGTAACTGCGCCCTAGCCCTTAAAATTTCCATTTCCCTCTCATGTTGCCCTTCCGGACCTTTCGCGCTCAACCTGAATCTCTTTCTCTCGCTCCGCAGCTCTTAGTGCTGCTTTCCCCCCCCCTTTCACGCTCTAACGCAGCTCTTTCGCGCTCAGCCGTATTTCTTTATCACGTTCGGCTGCCTGTAAGGCAGCTTCCTCGCGCTTCAACGTAACCTGACGCTCTCCGCGGACATTTCTTTCACCACACGCTTTTGTTCATCTCTCACATATGTTTGCAAACTCACTAACCACGAAGCCCAACCGCTCTCCCAAAATAAAGTAAAATTTATCACTAAAAATTCCACACAAAATATTGTATGACTTCAAGGGTTAATTATTGCCTATCCAACACTGCGTCCTATATTTTTCCACCACCGTTATATTTTAAATTCGCCGATCGAATTTATGAGTTAATTTTATGACGGGGCAATTAACACCTCTCCCCCTTTCAGTTTAACAAACAAAACAATTGCCAGATATCACTTCTCATCTGAACACAGGTAAAGGGAGTCCTGTCACCTGCATTCAAATCAGAGATGTGTATCTGCTTTATAGCCAATAAAGAAGAAATTAATAACTTGCGTACAATTAACATGAATTTGGTAATGGTTGGGAAGATGCAAATGTGATAAATTATTTCTATACGAAACAATAACCCTTATATCACAAAGGAAAGTGTACCCCGGGGATATCACACCTACGGAAGCTGACTAAGGTAGTTAAGGGCACTGAAATTAATCTGGGGGCAGTTCCTGCAATGGTGTAGTACTGTGTGTGTAGGTTGTTCCGAGATGGACATCCGAGGAACCGATATTGGTCAAGGGACTCATTCCGTAGAGGCATAGGATAATGTCAAGCTAAGTACTTTATTTATTTAACCGTTTAAGTTATTTATGTTAAGTTATCTGTTACATTTAATTTGAGTACAGTTAGGGCTTAGGAGCACCTAGATCCCGTTAGTAAAATGTAAAATTTGCGTATAACACGAACACTTATCCCTCCGTACCGCCACTCCAGGGCAGGGGTTAGTTCTAGGTTCCCTCCCCACTGGCGCAGGTTGGAATAACGCAATTGTAGGGCTCTGGTTTATGAAACAGTCTCGGTCGCTATTGGCGCCTAGATGGAAATCATTCACAACCGAAATATTAACCTTCACACTGGAACTACGTAGTAATTAATTTTGTAAATTATTAATTGTGGAACTTAGATTATTCTATCAATGTTATCAAACCATCTCAGTTATTAGTGTAAATAAATACAAGTGTCATTTGTTAATTCACTCTTACTCCTATTGTTTTCCCCGCCTTGTACATCAGTCTTCAGGCTAAGCGAGTTCCCCAAAGTTAGGATTACGCCAGCTCAACTTGACACTTGTTGCTCCATCCCGTGTGAATACTACAGTGTGGTGCGACTTCACAGTCACCCCACCATTGTATGATCCACATGGGTGGAGCGATACCTGATCGGGTCAAGCGGGCTTCACGCCAGCTACGCCAAGGTTTAGAGATAATTCCCCACGTAACATAGAAGTTTAGAGATCCCCTCTCACATCAAGTAAACGAACAGAGAGCCCGGTTACATTTGGTGAGAGAATCCTTTTTCACTCAACCTTTAAGCTTGAAATGTGTCTGGGTACCTCTCCAATACAGTTGCATGGATTATAGTACGAGTTCATATTTAACAAATCCAAATTAAATTGTCGTGCAAAATTATATTTTACATTGAAAAAAAAAAAAAAAAAAAAAACAATCAAAGAGATATAAGCAGTTAAACAATGGATACTTTTTATCACTCAAATGCCGCTCAAATAGGAAATCTACACCTACAAGTAAAAGAACTGGCGGAAATGGTTAATGCTACTACTAAATCAAGACATGCGCACAACAATGCCACTTTGGACGAACGACGAAATCAGCCAGATTTTCGTCCCAGACGGAAGTTGACTGAGCGCCGTCGTTTTCCTCTGTGTCATCGTTGTGGAGTGTGTTATCACAGTTCGTCAACGTGTTATGCTAGGTATTATAGGTGCCGAAATTGTCATCGTATTGGTCATGTCGCTTTGTGTTGTAAATTGAATGCCGTACCTCTTCTAACCACTTCCAGTGCAATAGATATGATAGGCAGCCGCATCAAAGTACGTTTTACATCAGAGTTCCCTCCCTTGTCAACCCTGGTGGACACTGGAGCCACTCGATCCTGCATTTCTAAAGAAACTTTGCAGAAATTAGGCTTATGGAGGAGTGTGGAAATTTCAGCTCCAAACGTTAGAATATTGACAGGCGTAAGTGGGAAATTGTTGAAAGTTTTAGGTGAAACAACTCTACGTATTTATATTGGCCGTCTGGAGTTATATCAGTCATTTTTGGTTTTGGATAGAATGCAACAAAATGCAATTTTAGGAATGGATTTTCTGACACAACACAGGGCACGAATTGATCTGGAGCAAGGCACGCTGGTTTTGCACGAAGGCATGACAGGCGAAAATAATAATGATTGTGATACATACACAGTTAATCTCATGAATGATGTGACCTTAAAACCCCGCAGTGAAACTATTGTACCAGTACATATTGGTAATCGAAGAGTAATTTGTTCTGTGGGAATTGTAGAGCCTGACCCTTCTTTAGTAAGCAAACTGAAAATTATGGGCGCACATTGTTTGGTGGAGGTTGCACACAATAAAACTGTTTGTAAATTACTAAACCCAACTAATTCGTATATCGAAGTCAAAACGAATCAAACAATTGGTTACTTTAAACATTTGGATGAAAATGATACTTGCAATACGTTGGCAAATGATTATGTAGTAAATATTTCAAATATTAACTTGGGCGTGAGAAATGACGGCACAGATGAACATTACACTGAGATTGCAAAATCTCTCGATGTTGATTTGTCACAGTCAGATCTCACCGGTGAACAGAAACAAGAAATTATGATTTTTCTAGGGAAAAATAGGGATTGCTTTGCTAAAGATATTTCCGAATTGGGCCAAACGAACATTTACAGTCACAAAATTGACACAACAGATGCTAAACCGATTCGGCGCCGATTCTATAGGACGTCACCTGCTATGAAAGCCGAAATAAGCCGACAAATCGATGAACTGGAACGCAATGGTATTATTGAACCGTCAGTCTCAGAATGGTTAAGTCCAGTAGTGCTTGTTAAAAAGAAAGATCAAACGTATCGGTTTACGGTCGACTACAGGTTACTGAATGCTGTAACAAAACCAATTAGCTTCCCGTTGCCAAAATTGGAGGACGTGATCGATTGTCTCGGTAAATCAAATTCAACAGTATTTTCAACCCTAGACATGTGTCAGGGTTACTTCCAGATTAATTTGAGCCCCGAGTCTAGACATAAAACAGCATTCATAACCCACAAAGGTGTCTATCAATTTAAAAGAATCGATATGGGTCTGTGTAATAGTCCCGCTTCATTTCAGTTAGTTATGACCGAGGTCTTAAGAGATTTAAATTGGCAATGTTGTTTATGTTACGTTGATGATATCTTGTTGTTTTCTAAATCATTTGAAGAACACCTTTTGCACTTAACATCCTTGTTTAAAGCTCTCAGAAAAGCCAATCTCCGTTTGAAGCCTTCAAAATGTCACTTTGCTGCTAAAAAAGTAACTTATTTGGGTCATGTATTGTCAAAAGATGGTATCGCTGTTGACACATCAAAAACAAATTCTGTATCTTCCTTTCCAAGACCAACCAGTGTTCAAGATATACGCTCTTTTCTCGGTTTATGTAAATACTACCGAAGATACGTCAACAATTTCGCAGGGATATCAGCTCCGTTAAATAACCTTCTCAGGAAAGGTGTCATTTTCTCATGGGATGAAAACTGTGAAAAGGCTTTCAACACACTCAAATATGCACTTACTAATTCACCAATTTTGGCTTTTCCCAATTTTGAAAAAGATTTTATTTTATATACCGATGCTTCGGGGTATTCCATCGGTTATATTTTGGGGCAGTTGGATGATTCAGGCAGAGAAGTAGTAATCTCATATGGTGGCAGATCCCTGTCGGCAAATGAAAGAAAATGGGACATCACCGAACGAGAATGTCTAGCTATAGTAGAAGGTGTAAAACATTATCATGTGTATTTGGCAGCTAGGAAGTTCACTGTAGTCACTGACCATTTAGCAAACTCATACCTAAAACATATCAAACAAAGCACAGGTCGACTAGCAAGGTGGTCTCTGAAACTACAGGGTTACAATTTTGCAATCATACATAAAGCTGGGAGAAAGCATTTAAATGCAGATGCACTCTCACGTAGACAGTACAATGAGGGGGAAATGCAGGGTACAAAAGACTCCACCCCACATCAGGTACACTGCGTGAGTGCTGCTGTAAAAACCATCTCCACCCAAACAGAACAGTCAATAACATATATTGACCCCATTCAGTCCATTAATCAAATAAATGAAATATCCGAATCCGACCTAATAGCCGCACAAAAATTGGACCCAGACGTGAATGTTTTTATCGCGTATTTAGAAGACAAGACACTTCCAGAAGAAAATAAAGCAGCCAGAAGAGTCATCCTGGAAGCCAATGACTACATCTTGGAAAATGGCATACTGTTCCATCTATATTATCCAAAAGGTAAGCATCACAGAGAAGATAGAATAGTTAAACAACTAGTAGTACCCCACTCCCTGAGAGAAGACATACTGCTTTCGTATCACGATTCATTGCTAGGTGGTCATCAAGGCATTGAAAGAACCTATCATTCTCTAAGATATAAATATTTTTGGATGGGAATGTATTCAGACATTCAGACGTATGTAAAATCATGTTTAAATTGTCAAAAAGCTAAATTATCCACTCATAAGAAAGCAACACCTCTTAGGCCTTTGCCGGTTACTAACTGTTTTGAAAGAATGCATATTGATATCATGGGACCATTAAAAACTTGTCCTGAAGGATATAAGTATATTTTACTCATTGTTGACTCATTTTCAAAATGGCCGGAAGCCTTTCCTTTAAAAACACAAGAAGCATCGGAAATAGCGCGTATTTTATACGCTGAAATAATATGTCGGTATGGTGCTCCAAAAATGTTACTTTCTGATCGCGGTCAAAATTTCTTGTCGAAACTAATTAAAGAACTTTGCTCTATTTTTCAGATTACAAAAGTACAAACAAGCTCCTACCATCCACAAACAAACAGTGCCTGTGAACGTATGAACTCAACAATCGCTCAGGCATTGAGGACATTCATCAAAGAAGACCAGTCAAATTGGCCCCAACTTCTACCCAGTGTATTGTTTGCATATAGAGCAACACCTTGCACCGAGTCAACTCAGTTCAGTCCTTATTACATGCTCTTCAACCAAGACTGTCGTCTACCAATAGACAATGAGTTGTATCCGGAAGCCAACATTGGCGTTGAAGCTTCTCAACACCTGGACCAAATCAAAAAGGAATTTGAAATCACAAGAGAAATCGCGAAGAAAAACATCATAGACGCGCAAAAGAAATACAAAGAGCAACATGACAAGAAAGCAAAGCCAGCCACATTCAAAGTAGGAGACAGGGTTTGGCTTTTTAACAACAAAAAGATAGTAGGCTTAACTCCAAAATTATGCCAAAAATGGACTGGACCACATTACATAACTGAAGACCGTCACAATTCAACTTATACACTGAGAAGATGCTCCGACGACATGTTACAACAATCGCCAGCCCACGCGGACAGACTCAAACCTTTTTTCAGTCCCGCAAATCGACCAACAAATACAACAAGCGAAATAATAACGCAACAAACAACCCAGGAATCCGACACTCGGCAGTTAGAAAATCAGGCAGAACAAACGGATCGGACAACAAACTCAAATAACACCAAACCCAACAAACCCGAATTAGAGACACCAAAAGCATCCAAAAACATAAACGGTAGGAAACATTATAAAATAAAATGGAAAAACTATAAGGAGACTACATGGGAGCCACGAGAAAATATACCTGAGGAGTTAATACAAGAATTCCACATAAATAAAACAGCCAAGGGTAAGAAAAGGAAGCGCAAAATAAATGTTGTATCTGCAGAGGTTCAGTCAGATGTAAACCTCGCCGATTGGGTAATAATATAGTTTTTCTAAATTATAGTGATTAAATTTGTTTTCAGTGTTGTCCTAATAAATCTCGGCAAATAATAGAATAATAATAATAATAATAATAATAATAATAACAATAATAATAATAATAATAATAATAAAGTGTGACACGTTCACGTCCCTCTACCTATACCCCCCCCCCCCCCCCCCCCTTCTTATTTCAGATAACCAGATACCCCTAATAAATCACTTCTTTATTTCAGATAACAGCTAACTAATCTCGTCTTTTCCTAGGTTATTGCAAAATAGTGCTGCCAATGTTCTCTACTTACAGGTTTAAATGTGACGTAATATGGTTTATTTTAACAAGTAATGATAAAGACTGACGAAATCGACAATAAAAAGAAATGGAAATGGAAAAATAAAAGTCAAACACGACAAAAACAGAGGAAATGATGAACGAATCAACTCGACCAGACATGCAATACTCTGCAGATGGTGACACAAAGAATCGACGGGAACTTTAAGGACAATATACAGACAAACGATACTCGACTGCAAAACATGGACAGGAATTCCAAATAACGTAACGGGACAAGAAGAAAGAAGAATGAAGAAAGAAGAAAGAAGAAGGAAGATATGCAAATTAAAGTGCTAAGTGCGGACTTATAGTGGCATGTGCCCTATATTCATCATATAATGGAAATGAGGTAAAAAAAAAAAAAGTGATACAAAATACGAGGACAGTGAGACGGAAAAAAAAATTGCAAATTTGGGTTAAAATACAGCTTGAGCTAATCTCAGCGGAGTTTATTAGTTGGAGAGGAAAATAATTCAAGTTTCAATTCAAAGTTTAATATGAACTGTGAAATAGGTAATCATTGTTCAAATTAGAAATTAACTTAAAATCAATTTAACATTTTTTTTTATATCTCTTTATTTCTATCCGTTGTGTTTGTAGTATAGATATCAGTGAAATGGACAATCAACCACAAATAGCTTACCGTGAAAACTAATGTGAATATAGGACAGTGAACAGTAAACAGAAATGACAAATGTTTTTTTTTTAACCCAGTTTTAGAGACAGTAGACATTTCCTTACAACGTTTTTATTTAATTCTTAATATCGTTTAATGTTATAATTCAGGTGTTGCAATTTCCAAATTAATATCATAATAATTCCAGGTGCGTTATGTAAACGCAGTTCCAATATGAAGGTTTCGCTGGACAAGAATACGGAGTATTCTTTTCCGGACGGTGGGCATATATGACGGGGCAATTAACACCTCTCCCCCTTTCAGTTTAACAACCAAAACAATTGCCAGATATCACTTCTCATCTGAACACAGGTAAAGGGAGTCCTGTCACCTGCATTCAAATCAGAGATGTTTATATGCTTTATAGCCAATAAAGAAGAAATTAATAACTTGCGTACAATTAACATGAATTTGGTAATGGTTGGGAAGATGCAAATGTGATAAATTATTTCTATACGAAACAATAACCCTTATATCACAAAGGAAAATGTACCCCGGGGATATCACACCTACGGAAGCTGACTAAGGTAGTTAAGGGCACTGAAATTAATCTGGGGGCAGTTCCCGCAATGGTGTAGTACTGTGTGTGTAGGTTGTTCCGAGATGGACATCCGAGGAACCGATATTGGTCAAGGGACTCATTCCGTAGAGGCATAGGATAATGTCAAGCTAAGTACTTTATTTACTTAACCGTTTAAGTTATTTATGTTAAGTTATCTGTTACATTTAATTTGAGTACAGTTAGGGCTTAGGAGCACCTAGATCCCGTTAGTAAAATGTAAAATTTGCGTATAACACGAACACTTATCCCTCCGTACCGCCACTCCAGGGCAGGGGTTAGTTCTAGGTTCCCTCCCCACTGGCGCAGGTTGGAATAACGCAATTGTAGGGCTCTGGTTTATGAAACAGTCTCGGTCGCTATTGGCGCCTAGATGGAAATCATTCTCAACCGAACTATTAACCTTCACACTGGAACTATGTAGTAATTAATTTTGTAAATTATTAATTGTGAAACTTAGATTATTCTATCAATGTTATCAAACCATCTCAGTTATTAGTGTAAATAAATACAAGTGTTATTTGTTAATTCACTCTTACTCCTATTGTTTTCCCCGCCTTGTACATCAGTCTTCAGGCTAAGCGAGTTCCCCAAAGTTAGGATTACGCCAGCTCAACTTGACACTTGTTGCTCCATCCCGTGTGAATACTACAGTGTGGTGCGACTTCACAGTCACCCCACCATTGTATGATCCACATGGGTGGAGCGATACCTAAGCGGGTCAAGCGGGCTTCACGCCAGCTACGCCAAGGTTTAGAGATAATTCCCCACGCAACATGGAAGTTTAGAGATCCCCTCTCACATCAAGTAAACGAACAGAGAGCCCGGTTACAATTTAACCAATGATTAACACTACACAACGTACGACAACTTTCAAAATTTCAATGCAGCAATCTGTATGAACATTAAAACTGAAGCATGTATTAAAATTGTTATGAGTGATCCTGTTGATTTCGAGCTTTCCAATTGTTACCTTTTAGGAAGATCCTGGTAGCAGTCTTGCCAGATGTCGGAAACCGGGGCTTTGTCGCTGCTGGAAGAAACAGGTTCACGCCGCGTTTCAGCCAAACCCAAGGTGTGTCGCCTGAATCCATGCGTGAACGTGTGTCTCACCGTGACGAACCCGCTCGTTTCACTTTTGTTGGGGTGGTTCTTATCCTGAAAGGGTTAATAACTTTTTCCTCGAAAAGCATAAATCAACAGGGGTTCACTGAAAACAACAATTTTAATAACATATACATATACTCGCCCAAAAAAGAAAGTGTGCAGAAATTGATCAAACTCCAAAAAAATAATTTCGTAGGTGTAAAGAGTGTTAACCTGTTCATGAATAAGTTATATTGAACACAAAAACAGCCTTCCCCGTTAAAATTGCATTAACGGTAAATGACGTGCTGCACGTTTGTGAAAAGGCATGTTTTGCACGTGGAGAGTCTGAAAATTCATTCAGCAGTGTGAATCCTTGGGTATTTAAACACTAAAGTAAGGCCTTCCTATCGTTCACATTCAAACTTGCGCCGCTGTTAAAACGACTCCACATTAGCATGCCAATATTGACAATGAATCAACGTCTCCTTGCCCTGGGTATGATTAGAGCTGTCAGAACACACAGAGAGGTTGCCCAGCATTTGAACTGCCACCGTAACACTGTAGACAGGCTAGTCCATCGACATGCACAACGTGATGACGTTCGAGACCGACCCCGCTCCGGGAGACCCCGAGTTACCACCCCTGCACAAGATCGGTATATCCGTGTCGTCCATCTCCGGAACCGGCAACAAACAGCAACGACGACAGCCAGGAACATCCCTAACCTGAGACGGATACATCCTCAAACAGTAATCAACCACCTGAGAGAATACAGCTTACGTCCTCGAAGACCTGCAATTCGTCCGATTTTGACGTTACGTCATCGTCGTGCTCGACTGCAGTGGTGTAGAGTAGGGTTAGGGTTAGGGTTAGGGTTAGCCTAACCTAACCCTACCCTAACCTAACTCTAACCTAACCCTAACCTAACCTTACCCTAACCTAACCCTAACCCTAACCCTACCTAACCCTACCCTAAACCCACTTCCGTGCTAACTTGTTCGCTTCCATGAGGCGAAGATGCACAGCAGTAGTCGATGCAGACAGAGGTCATACTGAGTGTGTGACTTTTGTGTTGGACCCTTAGTGTCTTTGACTCTCCATGGCAAGTGGAACATTCGGCTTCTAGAATTTTCGGCCTGGAAATATTTTGACAAAGGAACATTAGCTCGGTGAAATTAGCGCCGAGTTCTCAGGCCCATTTATTTATTTATTTATTTATTTATTTATTTATTTATTTATTTATGCAGAAAGAGGCTAATCATGACAGCACCCCCTGGCCTTGAACATTTTTTAATTCTGATTGTTCAGCGTACAATACAAATGCGTCGTCAAATTAATTTCGTTTTTTATACCCCCGTCAGTCCGTCTGTCCGTCAGTCCTTCCGTACCGAAATTGTTTAATGGAGGGTACCGTCATGCTGTAATTTTAACTTAGATTTTTTTAAATTCTTCTGTTTTCATTTGGGATATATTATCTGATAGTTCAGCATACAATAAAAATGCATTGTCAAATTAATTTCATTTCTTTTAACCTGACCCTATCGATAAATTACTTCGGAATTATTCACTAAAAAGTGCAATATGAAAGTGGCCCTTTTTAGTGAATAATTTCGGAGTAATTCTGATTGTTCAGCGTACGATAAAAATGCATCGTCAAATTAATTTCGTTTTTTTTAACCTGGCCCTATCGATAAATTACTTAGGAATTATTCTCTAAAAAGTGCAATATGAAATTCGCACTTTTTAGTGGATAATTTCGGAGTAATTTTGATAGTTCAGCGAACAATAAAAACGCATCGTCAAATTAATTTCGTTTTTTTTAACCTGGCCCATTGGATAAATTACTTTGGAATTATTCACTAAAAAGTGCAATATGAATGTCGCACTTTTTAGTGGATAGTTTCGGAGTAATTCTGATTGTTCAGCGTACGATAAAAATGCATCGTCAAATTAATTTCGGTTTTTTTTAACCTGGCCCTATGGATAAATTACAATGCACATGTATACTTTTAATGGTAGCCGGTAAAAAAGACAACGGTAAAAAAGACAATGGTAAAAAAGACAAGGTAAAAAAGACAATGGTAAAAAAGACAATGGTAAAAAAGACAACGGTAAAAAAGACAATGATATTTTTATCAGTAGGTAAAAAAGACAATAATGTTTCGTGCTATCTTGTGGTTCTGTTCTTGGTGCTGCCATTCTTAAATTTCAGAGGAATTACATTGCTGATCTTCAAAAATTGTTGCATTGTCTTTGTTCCTTCTACATAATCATCACATAAATTTTTAAGGCGCACCTGCTGGTTTTTGGTATCCCTACGAAATCTCTTTTTTGGTTGAACTCCAATAGCATCTTGGGCAAGAATAGTTCTAACAGATTGTTCTTCCATTTGAAATACTTTGATACATTTCCATATTGTGGGATGTTTATGTCCAACCATGTGAAAAAACTTATTGTTCCAGGCTTCACTAATATTATTTGTACGTGGGTTACCTTCTATGGTTGAAGTGTGCACATTCCACAAGGCTGGGGGAAACCATGGAGGACACCTCCTCAGTCTAACTGTATTATTATCCCCACGGACTCTTCTATACGTTCCAGACACATAAGTACTGTCAAAGTAATCTAAAAGATCCATAGCCTCTGGGGCGAAATGCTTCTCAAATACTCTAAGCCTTCCGGCACATTATCCACTGGGAGAAAAGCAACACCGTCTAACATTCCACAAAAGTGGCGGAATTCGTTATCCTCTTTGTAATTTGTCACGAGTCCAAGTTCCTGTATCTTCCTCCACGTAGGCTGGGTGAGGTGATAGAAGCAGCCCTTTATTTCTGTTCCTTCACACAATACCTCACGTAACGCATTAATTGTGGCACTTTCTAAATCAGCCATCACAATCTTTGGATCAGGAGTGTAACCAAACTCTTCTTCACATTTGTTAACAATTGTCTGAAAAAGTTCCTTGTATGTCTCCGTCGTTTTTTCTGAAGAAAAACACTGATTGCAAGCACGTTTGAATTAGCAACTCGAACTCGAATGATATAGACTTGCCTAAAGTTCTTTGGTGACATAGAAAAATTACCGTCGAGAAACCACATATCGGCATTGGCAAGAACTCGCAGCTGTTCGTTGGAACTGAAACATATAATCCTGTTGTTGTGATCCATATTGTCAAAAAGAAGAAATTGCTCTTGATTATCTCCCAAAGTCAATGCCCATTCCCCATTTATGGATAAATCACAAGTGTCCTCTGGCTCTACGGGGATATGACGTGATCGTTCATTGCGTATTGTCCGTTTGCATATATCACTTTGGGGTAAAAAAGCCTGGACACCACTATCTGATTTTGCTGTTACTTTGGCATATATTTTTGCAGGCTTATCATCAGTTGTTGCCGCTAAATGTTTCATCTCAGATCTGGCTTTCATTACTGATACTTCTGCATGGTCTCCAACATGGTTGTGGTCATGTAAATGTTCTAAATTTTCAAAATTTAGAGTTGTCTTTACTCTCCCTTTACAGCCTGTGTTGAACTTTGAGCATCTCCAAAATATTGCTGTGGTAGTAACATTGTGTTTATTATACATGAAACCATTATAACATAGCTTTTTGCCTCCCTTGTTATTTGTTATGAATTCCATTTTGCAATTCTAACATTCAGAAAAATGCAACCACCTATATATATTGTGACTAATCTTTTGAAATACTTGAGTGTTTTTTTAGTAAACCACTGTAATAAGCTTGTCATTTCTATTGTGTTATCGGATTTAATTAATAAAACAACAAGTTACTATTATTGAGCATTTTAATGTTTTTCCTGCAATTCGAACAAGCTTGTCCCACTTTGATGCAAGAAACCTTTGAAGCTCCTAAGTGTTTGTTCAGTAATTGAAATGGGCTTGTCAATTTCAGTAAGTCTTTTTTACAATTGTCTTTTTTACCGTTGTCTTTTTTACCTACATTCATTTTTAATTGTTAAAGGGAAAGAATGAAAAAATATAAACCAAACATTTTTATTCTCTTGGTTGTTATCGTTTTTCTGCAAGATTGTTTGTTTTTCATCAAGGATTAAATTAATTAACTTGATTGACTTATGTTAATCGGCAATTAATGGTGCTCTTGTGTTTATGATTTATGACCTGCTATAATCCTTCTGAAGTAGTTTTACAGAAGTTAGTGGCATGTGTATACTATATACAGCAGCGTTTGAAAGGATTAAAAACTTCAAACGACTTGTGTTCACGAGACTAATGGATCTATCTTGTCTGACGCAGACCACTGGGGCTAACTTTGATTAATATCGACGGGGTAGGATTGAAAACCAACATCGGGTATTGGTAAGCGAATACTCGAGAGGTGCTTATCCCACCTGTAATGGACCGACCCCGTGGGGATCCCGGGAAGTGAAGCAGTGCTTGTTCATTGTGGTAAACAAGCCCTGCTTTACTGGTGGATTATGACCCAGTAACCAGCGCTTGGGGTAGAAGTTGTTTTTCTGAAATTATACTCTCAACTCTTGATTCTAATTTCGAAGACAGCCGGTTGCTGTCGCGAAAACGAACCGGAACTTTGCGGAAAAGGAAGATAAAAATAACGCCGTGAGGGGGAACTGGAGAGGCCTTATTTGGTGACGATAAAATCATAATTAGTGGAAATATCCCTCCTTTTTTATTTAATCCTTTACCTAACGTAACGGCCAAAACAGGCCAGCGCTGTACACGAAAATCGCCATTCAATCTATTTTATATTTTGACTTTTTGTTCCCAAAACATAGGTTATGACTCCTCATTCGAACGAGAGCGTCACGCTCGTTCCAATGAGGGGTCATAACCTATGTTTTGGGAGCAAAAAATGAAAAGTTTTAGTTACAGTAAAAATTTTTCACGAGTGTCGTCTACTCCTAGCGTTAGGTAAAGGGTTAACAAATGGCTAACCGATGAGTAGATAAATATCACATTATAATATTCACATCTTTCGCACCTCTAACTTCAGAGTGTGAGCACCTGATTAATCAATCATGGATATACTGGAATTACCAGAAAGACTCGTCAGAACCACCTCTGCTCTGGGCATCTCTTACCCTGTCACCTGGACTGTCCAGGAGACAGGTAAGAGAGTCCACCTGAGCCTGGAATTTGAAATAGAGACAACCAAGTCACCACCCTCTTCGGGGAGAGGTACTGCCTTTGGCGAGAGGATTCCCTCTCCCACTGGTCCTCACCCGAAGGGGCACGGAGGCACTGAAGAGAGAAAGAGAAAGAACAGGAAGAAGAGTCCATCGACCAAGCGCAGGGACGCCCGGCTCTTGGAGGCCTCCCGGAAGGGGAAGAAAGAGGTGAGCGAGACGATGGAGGTTCTGGAGGCAATCGCCAGTTCCCCTCCTAGTCCCTCTAGTACACCCAACCAACTGCCAGCTCCTGAACCGGTACTGTTGGATGCGGAACGTCTGGTGGAGACTGAGGAGGAACTGGAGGTTGCGTTTTCACCACCTCCCATCCCTCACTCCCCACTTCCTTCTCTACCGGATAGCCCGGGGGTGTCGATCACAGCAAAACAGCCACCTCAGTCTGCAGCCACCACCGAAGACATGAAGAGAGCAATAGAACGTGCAATTGAGATAGGACAACAAGCCATCTCCGAAACCCGCGAGTTCAGGGAAAAATCCCAGCCAAACTCCAAAAAGGCATTAGACGCAATCCAATCACTAAACTCAACATCATCGACTTCCACATTATCATCTCAACCACCTCCAAAGAAAAAGAGCCGGCAGAAGCCCATGCGGGGGTAAGCCTCCCCCTTCCTTCCTTTTCCTCCTCTACCACGCCTTGACATTCAACAAAAACGAACAGTCAACGAGGGTCGAAAGGGGCTGGCCCCAAACCGTCCCTGCGCGACTTCGGCGCGCGAAACCATTCCGTCCGAGCTTTTTAGTTTCTGCATTTTCGTCAGTTGGATTATCCCGGGAATTTGTCGTGACAGGGGAGAACAGAAACTAGTCTGATATTTTGACCTCCTTTCGATGTTAACAGACTTTATTTCTTAGCTATCGTGTAGAAAAATTACGTAACATAAATATTGTAGTAGTGTAATAAAAAGTCAGACCATGAGGACTCCACGGGAATTGCCGTGTTAGTTATTAATTCTGTGGGCAAGTAGGTAGCATGTCCATGGTCTAGAAAAATCTCTGTCCACAGAAATTTATGTGGGCAGTTGAAAGGTAATTTGCCCACGGTTTTCCACAACCACTGTGGACATGTGGAAAAGTGACTGCCCACGGCGACTGTACTGTATGTGCCCAGGAACATCAGATCTACTGTTTCTTGTGTTGGAGGATCAGCAATTATCTGGGGATGCCTTTCTCGTGATTGTAAACTTTATATGGTGACTGTACGTGGGAATCTCAATGGTCATCAGTACATCCGAGACGTTCTCAATCCGGTTGTCGTACCTCATTTCGACAACCACCCGTTGGCTACTCGCCCTGTATTCATGGACCACAATGCAAGACCACATCGTTCCCATGCTGTGAAAGCATTCCTTCAGAACAACGCTATTACAACACTACCTTGAGCCACGATTTGAATCCCTCAGAACACATTTGGGACTCTCTTGGACGTCGTGTGCAAGCATGGGATCCGCCGGTACAGAATTTGGCCGATTTGGAAGCTGCATTGCATGAGAAGTGGCAGCAGTTGCCTCTGAACCGTATCAGAAAGCTCACTGGTAACATTAGGAGGGTTCAGGCTATCATCCGGGCACGTGGTGGATACACTCGCTACTGACGTCAGACGCTGCTATTGTATTCAGGAGATCACAAGTTACATTTTTGTCGGTAATTACCGGCATTGTTTCATCATGGACCGTTCCAGGACCATACTTGTCGAGAGATCATTTTTCCTTCAAAAACATTAGTGACAGATATGTGTAATTAGCGACATTAAAATACTGCATATTTTCATCATTGTGTTGTCTTCCATTTGTCAATGGATCATTCTTTCAGCAAACAATCACTTTTGGCCATCTGAAAGTTAGCATGAAAGTAATGACAGTTTCTATTAACACCACTGCGAAAAAAACAGGGGGTGCTGAATTAAGTTCCAGGTGTATAGAAAAGCATCATCAATTTTATAGAATGAGATGGATCACTTCCTTGGTGACATTTTGTCATACCATAAGGGATGGTGCGTTTTATCCAACTTCTCTGGGTTAAGGTTGGAGTTTTGAGCTTGAAAGTGAACAGCTGTCTGTTGGACAAGTTGTTCATAATGTTTTTCAAAAGTCCTCGAAAGTTCATGTGTTTGATGCTGAAACTTCTACAACTTAACCTGACAAATTTCCCCGGATGACATCCTTCGACCACCGTGAAGCGATATAGTTTTTTCTTTTTAACCCTTTACCTAACATGAAAAGCAGACGACACTTCCAAAAAAAATTCTTGAATAACTAATTTTTTTCATTTTTTGTCTCAAAAACATAGGTTATGACCCCTCGTTGGAACGAGCTCGACGAGCTCGTTCCAACGAGGGGTCATAACCTATGTTTTTGAGACAAAAAATGAAAATATTTTGAAAATTAATTGGCGATTTTTGAGAAAATCGCTGGCCGGTTTTGGCCGTTACGTTGGGTAAAGGGATAACTGAAATATTTAAAACGAGTTGAAAAAACTTAATGAATCCAAGCAACATACATTTATTAGGTTATCACGAAACATATTGCAGTAAGTTTATAAAAAACAAAATCGGTGACATCCAGACAATCGAACTTGACTCCGACAGTGTGTCAACGAATTGACGGCGCGCATTCTATAGTTGACGTGCTTATTTAACATAAAAAACTCAAACATTTTCTCGTTATTTTCCGTCTCACTCAGCCTTCTCACTGCCTTCATAAATTACATTACACGCGTTTTTGTTTGAAACAGAATCGTTGGATACGTTACTCGTTTTCGGTGTTTTTAAAGGCTAACTAGCGTCGCTTGGTGTGGTACGTTGCATTTCACTCTCACGGTGAAGAGCGGCGTTGATAGCTTTCTCTGGCGATTGGGGTAGTACCTCAACATGTGGTAAAGTCTGTGGAGAATCTCATGGTTCAGCGTTTGCTCAAAGGGGCGGACTGGGTCAACAATTGTTGCCAGGAAACATACGAAGGGGACTTGGACAATATTTTGATTTTTTAAACTGAAAGAACGCAGCCTCATCCTTCCACCCGAACGATCAACGGCTGTCCACATAGATGTCATTTTCTATGGCATTTTTGTATCATCTTTGTAGCTCATTTGGCGAAAATGGTTGGACCAATTGGGGGCTCAGACTCTTCAGGGTGACAATAGTCCGGCCCAAGGGGAGAAAATTTCGATTTTTCGAAGTGAAAGAACGCTGTTTCTTGTACCTGGCCGATCAAAGGCAGACTAGACTGCTGGTATATCGAAATGCCAATGAAAGTCCACATAGAGGGTATTTCGATAAACCGACTGTCTATGCAATCAGATCCATTTCGCCCTTTGTTCATTTTCATGAAATATCATGGGCCAACAGGTGTTGAGCTGCGTAAATTTAGGGGACCCTGGGTAGCTCCCAAAAGGGTGGCCCAAAGGGAAATTTGCCGGTGGGCCATACGGCCAGCCCGCCTCTGTCTGTCTGCTCACCTAAAATTCGACAGAAATCTAAAATTCCAACAAAGTCCTATATGTACCACCACCCTCCCCAACATGTTTATATTTGTTTATTGGGATTTAACGATACTTTCAACAACCAGGGTCTCATCGTGTCGGGCAGTGTTAGGGGTGGAGGAAGCCAGAGTATCCGGAAAGAAGCACCGAGCAGAGGCGAGCATACTCTCCAACTTAGTAACCTGGAACAATCAGAGTTAGTAGTAGTTGAAGACAACTTGTACATCATCAACGTGCAGTACGCCTTAGTAGAAAGCGCCACCGTTCCTCGCTCGGGCAATCTCAAGTAGATGTCTTGCCCAAGGACACAGCACAGAAGTTGCAGGTCAGGATCGAACGGTCAACCTTTAGGTTTAAGCCTTTACTCAACGCAGAAGTTATCAAAATTTATTATTTTAAATATCAACAAAACCATATCATGTGACCCCTCATTGGGACGAGCTCGTTCCAAAGACGGGTCATATGGTTTTGTTGAAATCTTTTGAAAAATAATTTTTTTTTCAGCTGCTGAATTTGCATATTACGCGGGCGGATGCGTCCGATTCGTTGGGTAAAGGGTTAAAATCAAATGCTCCAACCAATGAGCCACCGTGCTCTCACTTCAACTAATATTAATGTCATCTGAATCTATACAATATAGAACGGTATTATACAAAAACATTGCAAACTAACATTTCTACGTATCTTTTTCAATATTCCTGTTCAAATTTCACGGAACTAAGCCTCGGCTTAGTGTTGTTAGTTTGGAAATATCAATATCCCATCGCTTTTGAATGTAAACAGCTTGTGGCTGGACTAACCATGCTGTTCACCCACAGAGTCCAACAAATATTGAGTAGATTTTGTTTGGTATAAACTTTTAAAAAGAGAAGTATGCGCAGAAATTAAAATGAAATGTGTTCTACGTGACGTTCATCTCTAGTCGTGTAACCACAGGTAAACGTAAAAGATACTCACGTGGAGCAATTGCTGGAAAACGCATAATGAAAAGCAAACAGAAGGTTACTATGGATAACGCCATTCATTTGGTGATTTTTCTGAAAAAAAGAGTCAATGAAATCAGACGTAGCAAAAATTCTTTCCTGAAATGCCAAAACGATACCCGAACGCAACAGGAAATAAAGCTCGCATAGTTATCAAGAAACGTGTCGAATACACAAATAGCCTGCCATACACAAATAGCTCTTTAACTTACTGTTTCTTGGGGAAATTCTAGACATTCCTTAGGAGAAAAGACGACTGGTACCAGGCGCGCAGCCAGGTTTCAATAAAAGGGGGTGCCCTAGCCATTTTTTTGGGGGGTGGGCGGGGGGAAGGGGCCAAAGATGATATTTGAAAGGCATCTATTTTTTCGATGTACGGCCATTTTCGACGTTAGTTTCTGAGTTAAAACAGGTGTGAGTTGATAAAATTCCTGCAGCCATAACTGTAGAACATAAAGGCACCATCTGTCGCATATAGACGCAATGTAACCGAGAGTATATTCGCGAGGTTTGATCTTGCGATCTCCCAAAATCTGCCCAGTTGCAGCCATAAAAACGCCTAAAACAGGGGGGGGGGGGGACGGCGTCAATTTTTTTCCGAATACAAGGTGGGGGTGGGTGGTGGCAGCTCTGAAAACACGTTTTTTCATGCATTGAAATGTTTTTCCTATCAGCTCTTATCTTTCAAATAAGTGATGCAATTTGATCAGGAAGCTTGTGTAGTCTTTTTGCCACTACTCCATCTCCTCTGGGTTAACAGGGGGCGGGGGGATTAGTAGTACAGGATCGGGGCTAGCAGCATTGGAATGTGGACAGACGTTCACCGTTCCCCATCACACCATTAGTGGTTCACGATTTTGAAAAAAGGTAAAGCAGTTTAAACGAATTATCATTAATGTAGTCTAACATAAACGTAATCTAAGCAGATCTGACAATAAAAGGACTCTTCTCACCATGAAAAGCTGATAGCATACAATGGCATGACGCCATTTCCCAATGCAACTGACTACTTCCATAGACTCTCATTATGTTACTATGAAGTTCAGTCATGCTCATGTATGAGTACAAGACAGGGTTGTTATTGTTCATTAGAGCCTTTGGCTTCGTGGTAGCCTTCAAAGCAAATTTCCTTCGATTTGTGATTTTCTGCCAGAAAAGGCTGAACCATCAAGTAGTGTCAGGGCCTTATATCTGTCATGGCATTATATCTTATTGGTAGAGGGGTTATTGACAGTGTAAACTCTCTATCTTATTATTGATAGAGAGTCTATTGACAGGGAGACTGAAATGGTATGAACGGTTAGTTAATAGGGAATCACTTTAGTTAATATGAATTTCAGCAATTTACCCCTGGACCATGGTGTAGAGCACATGTTTAGGAAGATACTGGATGTCTGGAGAGAAACCTGGCCTATGAGATCTGAAAACTTTGCAAACACATTTTAGACACCTGGATGGGTAATCTTATAATAGAAATAAAATTAACTTCTTTTAAAACAAACTTTTGTAATCTGCTTCAACAAAGATTAAAATTAAACCACAGCATCAGAGATCATCTGAGTCAGAAATGATACGCATGTGTATTATGTTTCAGTGAAATTAAGCTAAATGTTGCAGAAAACTACTTGGAAACTGACTGTCCTGACAATGGTCCTCCTGTAACAGATTTTGAACAAACAGGTATCAAACCTCTGAGTGGAATGAACATCCCCCAATATATTGTAGGATAACACTGATATTCATTGCATAAAAAGTAATATTATATAAATCACAGGGGCTTCACTCCACACATCAGAGCCAAAAAATTTCCATAATGCATCTTGACCAAATTTGGTGAGATATAGTTGACCTTTTCAGTTCACATTATCACCATTTCTTTCTCACTGTCTCATCTGACTTGCTAAGATGAAACAACTTTGTCGAATTATTGATAGTATATGAAACACGTTCATAGACTGAGAAGCCAGATTGACTACATTTGAGACTCGGGGTGATTCTTTGGCAGCATGTGTGACACGAAACGGGCAAATCTGAAATCCATCTCCATAAACTCAGTGCTGTTTTACCCTGGCCGATATGAGTAGTGCTTCGTGTGACTTTGGTCATGCAGTAAGAGAGAATCCCAACCATATGGCCCATTTACTACCGAGGGGAAAAGACACCGGTAACGTAGGTGCCTTAAAATATCATTTTATGTCACACACAATACCCGTGGTTTTTTCCCCGGGTGGTAGTAAATGGACCAAATGGTTGGAATACTCTCTTACTTTATGTCACACATACCCGTGGTTTTTCGCTGGGTGGTAGTAAATGGACCAAATGGTTGGAATACTCTCTTACTGTCTGACCAAAACTTAATAACCGCTTCATCAAATGAAGCACTAGTCATATTGGCCAAGGTGCAACAGCGCAGAGTTTATGAGGGATGGATTTCCGATACCAAAGAATCACCCATAATCACATTGACTATAAGTGACAGGTTAAATGCAACATTGAGCTAACTGCCTCTTCGAATTCGGCACTTGATAATGCTGAATAAATTCAGATTAGACTGATGAAACTAAAGTAGTCGAGCGTAGAACTGGATAGAACCAGAAAGAAATCAATAGAAATAGCAGCAAATACAGTGGTGAAATCAGGTAAAACATCAACATTTTCAACTTATTTTACACTTATTTCTGCTACACCTGTCTTAATACTGTTCAGGAAGAATGCCAGTATGTACTGTATACTCTTCTGATTACCCATGTATACATTGACTGCCACTGTCTGTGAGAAAGTTTGAATAAATTCACAAACTTGCCAAGAAATGGGACCAAATTCCAGTTGCAAAGTCTGGAAAATTCTGTTTTATCTCCATCAGCTGGTTATGGGTACTTTAAATGTCGGGAATGTTTACTGGAACAATACAAACCATGTCCAATCCAGCAAAAACACCTGTTGAAATTGCCAACCAAAGCAGTTTATGTGCGATTTACTCTAAATTTGGGTACCAAATTTCAAATGGAAAACAAAAATTTCTTTCAAAAAAGGGGTAGAAAAAACTTTTTTCGCCTTGTGTCCGAAATTTTTTTCCTGACACCCCCCCCCCCCCCCCCACCCCCTGCCTAAAATACGAAAAATGTTTCAGAATTGAATTTCACTGGATAGAATTGAAATATCAAAGGCCGTTTTAGTTCATTTTACTTCAAGTGGTTGTGGTAATTTAAAATGTGTTAGCTCAAACGCAAGGCCGAAAAAATGTGAAAATCCTACTTCAGATGCTGGAAATATGACGTAAATACCGTTGGTCGTTTAATTCATGTTTGTGGCCTTTTGGGAAGTTTTCATTGAAATCCAGATCAGTAGTTACGAATGACACTGCTTTGAAACTTCACATACCGTTTTCGGTCATTTGAAATTGTCAATAGCGTCTTAACATTTTTCTATTTCGAACCACGATGTGCGCGATTCAAGTTCAACCCTTTACCCAATGTAACGGGTAAAAACCGGTCAGCGCTGATCTAAAAAATCGCCAATTAATATTCATTATTTGTCTCAAAAACATAGGTTATGACACCTCATTGGAACGAGCTCGTTTCAATGAGGGGTCAAAACCTATGTTTTTGAGACACAAAATGAAAAAAATTAGTTATTCAAGAATTTTTTTTACAAGTGCCCTCTGCTTTTCATGTTAGGTAAAGGGTTAAAATGTATTTTTCTTAATATCTAAATCTTTTGGGCCAAACATGACAAATTTGGAGTGTCGCAGTACGCGTTAATTAAATTGGAAGTCGAGTTGCGACATTTACACATATATTTTATTTATTCCAAAACTTAGTAAATTTGGACTGGAACGAGAGTCAGGAAGAATGAGAGCAGTCAATTATCAAAGCCGTCACATAGAGCCTAAGAAACGATAGCGAAACGATAAACAGAATGAACCGATCCAGAACAAACCACCAAAAGCGGATAGGGCAACCGACCTAGAGGAGTCGCAATGGTTGATGCGGTGGGGGGGGGGGGGGGGGGGCAGATGACCACACCCAATAATTTTTCGTCTGGACTCTTATATGTACAGTCGATCAGACAAATGGAGGTGTGTACTAGTACCCGATTCGGACTTCTGGAGTCCCGGCGGAACCGGTTTGTAGTGTCACTACGGTGCATGTTGTTAATTAAATAAGAAGCTTCGTCGCGTCCATTACATGTATATTTTTATTTATTTAGTCTTTGGTTTTTAAACTGAAATAAAATCCCAGCTACATTATCAATGCATGCTTTCGTTCTGCAAAATCAAGAAAGGCGCCGATTATATTTATAATACAGGACACTGACTTAAGGATGTCGCTAAGATGGATTGGGAGGGGGCGGCTAACTCCCAATAGTTTTTTCCGGTCGGCACATTTTCGGCTGGATTGAAGTCTTAAATGCCTGTTTCCTCTTGCAAGTAACCACGTACAATTGTTCATAAAAATGGAAGTGTGTAGGCTCTTCGGGGGCTAACGTGGCCAATTTGGAGTGTCGCTACGGTACGCGTCAACTAACCAAGAAGCCGCGTTGCGACTGTTACAAAAATAGTTTATTTATGAATGAATGATTTTATTCAGAAATACAACATGAATACAGATATAAAGCAGTAACAGCAACATACACTAAATCTAACTACATGAATGTACTACAGGTAGATGGCATAGCTACAAGGCCGATGTCCCCGTCATTCCCAATACATTGTAAAATAAGTCGAAACAATTGTAACAATTTGTAAATATCTAGCTGAATTATGAGGGAAAATTGCAACTTGAAAATTCAGAATTTTGACAACAGTGGGCTGGAGGTTAAATAAGATAACTGATTACAAAATTTGTCTATGTTCAACTTCTTGAAGAATCCCATACTGGATTGAATAAACAATGATATGCACCCTCTGTCCATTTTTTTTACTGTTGCAAGCTGTATTATTAAAACTTTATCTTGTCTTTCCTTCTTTTTTTGTAGTTATCCACACGGACAACGCACGAGAGAAACGGGAGGGGGAGGGGTGGTGGTGGTGGTGGTTGCAAAGCTCCCGCCCCAGGTAAATGATAGGAAGTGCATGAAGCAAGTACACAGCTCACGCGCTCGGTGTCACTCAATGACAGGTTGTTCACATTCATGAAATATGTCCACCGTGAATGGTAGCTATTACATTTACTAATTTTTGTGGCATTTCTCTTACCTTAAATCCAAATTGTTGATGTTTTGTTTTACTCCAGGCTGGATATCGATCAATGGATGAGCAACTTCATATTTGTCTCCACACGACACATGACTGATCGAGAATGATAAAATTCACTTTCCACATAAACCTAGTTTGCATCGAATTAGTGTATTAACTCACTATCCACAGATGTTAAGCTCATTCGTCCGTGTGAAACACTCCTGCTTTTTCATTATGTTGAGACTAAACCCCTTCTTATCACTTATCGCACTCAAGTGTGTTGACAGAAGTTTGGCAACGCGGTAAAACTGCGTAACATCCAACACATCGCGTGACGGAAGGGCTGCAGGTGCTCGTGGAAAACTCGTTTCGTTAACAACTGCGGTCCCAAGCTTCACATGACTCAGCAGACCCCCATTATTAATTACTCTCCTCTGTTGGTCGATACTACATATGTGCAGCTGCAGAAGAAAATACAGTTTTCATTAATCTCGGAAAGACTCTCATCACCTCTGACCAACCACAGGTAGGTCAGAGGCAATGAGGAATCTTACAGAGACAAAGGTCCTTGTAAATATGAGTCTTCAGAAAGACTAGTTTGAGAACTTTAGAAATTATCAACATCTCAACTGAAGATTCAACAAATTTATGGAGATACATAGTGTGATGAGGTTACATTGAGTCTTCATTGCGGTCATTCTATATTTCATAGGTAACAAACAAATCGAAAGAAAGTAAGTGATATCATAAAAAATAACATGCCTGCCGGGCATTATGATTCATTAGCGTCCTTCCGGGAAATATGGCACCCCTTCGTGTTTATTGGCGGAACTCAATTTCACTTTGGGCCGCTAATAACGTGGCAGACGGCTGACCATTCCCGTTATCGACCAATAAACTGTAATGCCCTTGAAATCAATCAAGTTATTGTTATATTACGTTTTGTTTAACGGTACTCGGAGGCCTCAAATCTCCACCCCCACAAAGTATAATGGGTTATAGTTTTAATATTTATAGGGCTATATAAGGCTTTTGTATAGTTTTTGAAAATAATGAAGGTCGATACAACACGCATTAAAAGTTATTTTTAGAGAATAATGTTTTTTTGGTTATCCTTTTTTGTCTTTCGTGTAAAACCAAAAGGCCAAGCAGGTGCCTTCTGAAGAAACTCCTCGGATTAAGTTACAAACCTTCGCTTCTATAACGTTTCCTGAGAAGATTTGTTAAAATCATATTTTTTCATACTTAACGAAATAAAACTCTAGCTCCCATTATCCCACCCTCTCCACATTAAAAACAGAGAGTTGAGTTCTGAACAAACTACCATCTCATTTCACCAAGGCACTTAATGCCGATTGCCCATTTGGAGTACGGTGGCGTTGTGTACTAAGGTGTGCTGCACATCGATGTTGCACTGGTCTTCAACCAATGCTAACCCTGCTTGCACGGTGTTAGACCGTTGGGGAGTCTGACAGTTCCTCGTCGTTGCTAAGTGGCTCTCTCCAGATACTCCAACTACATCACCAAGATATGCCTTCGACGAAGGCATGCATTGGTGGTATAGTTGGAATATTACACAATCAGGACTTGAGCCATCACTGTCGTGACAAATCGGGTTTACACCCAGCCCCCTCCAGTCGTCACGTCCCTGCATAAGCCGCGTCAATAAACACATCACGAGTGCATTTCCTGGAGAAAACCATTTTCGTGGACAAAACATGCAATAATAATACTTTAATGAATCGGTATGTTAATGAATTGTGATTTCTAAACGTGACCTTTAGCACTAATAAACAAAGATTCAAGAGTATTGAGTGTGTATTTATTGTTGCTTATTGGTGTTCAAGGCCGAGTTCTGAATATATGGCTATATCGCAATCATAACATAAATAGGGGAAAAATCAAGTTTAGGCAGCTACTTAACCCTTTACCCAACGTAACGGCCAAAACCGGCCAGCGCTATTCACAAAAACCACTATCCAATTTTCATTATATTTTTCACTTTTTGTCTCAAAAACATAGCTTATGATCCCTCAATGGAACGAGCTCGTTCCAATGAGGGTCATAAGCTATGTTTTGGGCGCAAAAAAAAATTAGTTATTCAAGACTTTTATTTGCAAGTGTCGTCTGCCTTTCGTGTTAGGTAAAGGGTTAAATGCATTTCACAGAAAGGGTTGTTTATTAGCACTTGATGTACCAGCAAACAATAATTGCCTATCACAGTAATCAAGTACTGCTCCACCTCTCGATAGAATAATAATTAAAAGAAAATGTACCATCAACGGTTCATTATTTTCATGGTTGTTTACTTTTTTAGGAAAACCTTGCGATTTGACCCGAAATGTACATCCATGTGTGAATTGTTTGACTGAGGACTGTTCGAAGCGGGATATAATAATTACTGTGGGACATCCGTGTTGAACAGTGCATATCAAGATGGCGGAGCTCGAACAACAAAATGGACAGTAGGTTTACATATTGTCTTCAAACGACGCGCCGTGGCATGTTTCAGAGATACAACTTTGCATCGTTGTGGGGAAAGGGTCCCTAACATTATGACAAAAACACTTCCTCATGCTGTGTCAAAAATGTATTTGGCTGTCAGGCATGGAAATTTTCAGGAAACAAGATATCCATCTTTTTCGTTATTTTCAGACCTATTGGCCATGATTTGGAAAGTTATGGATTATCATGGGCAAATTATATTACTGGAATGAAAGCCCGAGACTTTTTCATCCTCTAACGCCCGAAACGGAGTTTGAAAATAATCGAATGTGTAGGATAGGACTCTCATCGTTTGAGGCGGATTGCAACCATTTTCTTAAGGATCAGACACAATTTTGGTTAAGGATCAGACATGTCGGTGTTTTTACGGCCTTGTATCAAAAGAAACCCAAACCAAACGCGTGTTTAGTGTTTTTCGACACGCTGGATTCACGACATTTGAGACAGTTTTAATTTGTTAATAGCGCATTGGTGTGAGATATTCTGAACCAATCAGAAGGAGCCTTATATATGATAGGTCAGAATCCCGCGATATCAGTCCGGGTATCCTCAATCTCCTTCCACGTTACGGTCCAATACCGACATCTGCGATCTGATATCGGCAGGCTGATATTCTATGGTACGACCGCTTCAAAGACATGACGTTATATTTTGTATCGAATGCAGTTTTTCAAGGAAATGTTGCTCGACTAGATGAACCAGCTAGGAAACCACAAACTGTTCGACAATATCATCGAGCCCACGAGGCCTCTGTGCTTGCGGCGATTAGAAGAGGAATGTCAACGGACCAACTTGAGTTAAATGAATAAACATATTCAACTGTCTTCACTTGTGCTCAGTCATCTTTGAACCCAAATAAGTAAGGGATGATAAACGTTTGATGCATAGAAAAGAATAGAATAATTTAATGACATAATACGTCCAAACAAGAGCGCCGTCATGAGTATAAAACAAAAGCAACAATCATTCTGCCTATCAATAAATAAAAGCTGAAAAAGAAGACAATAGTTTTTCTAAATTCCTTTACTATTATCTTGATCCCATTATTGCCATATCAGTAGATGTTGGTCAAATTGTTCTATGTTTCAAAATGCTCGGACCATGTTTCAGATAATATTGTTTTATACCGGTTCTCTATTTTCTGTAATGAAAAGAAATTTCCCCTTCTCAGTCATTTCACTGAAAACGGAGATTTTTTAGGCTATTTTTTTCGAAACATATGCGGCGTAAAATGTTCCCCAATCTCCACTTCAAGGCCACACTTGCAACATATGCGCTCTCCACAAGTCACCATTCGCTGTCGCATATGTCGACCCTCTCCTAGACGATGGTTACGTATTCTTAGTTTGCAGAATATTATCCTGGTTTCAAAATTCAGCATAGATTTCCTTTCTGAAATTTTCCAGGTGCCACTCTCGAAGTCTTGAATTAATTTCTTTGGGAGATGTATTAAATATGCGCGTTGACATCATAGATTCCTCAATCACGGGAATACCAAGAATGGTCGATTCGCTTATTGGAATAACAAAATCTTCGCTAATTTCTGCCGCGACCGATACCTGTTAATTGAATATTCCTGTTAACTGAATAATTTCCATTGGCAAAGTGGCTGTTCAATTAACAGGGTTCCACTGTACTTCTTGTTATCAGAAAAAGAACAGACTCCATATACTACTCTCAATTTGCTACGGTTCGCTCCTGCCCATCTACATATTTGTACATAAAAAATGAATACATACATTTTTGGTGTATTTGTTCATTGGATTTTAACAACAACCTAGGTCATACCATACAGTTCTATTTTACGGGAGGTGGAACATGGATTACCAGGAGGTGGAAGACGGATTACCAGGAGAGGATCACTGAGTCACGACGATTAACTGTCGGACTCTGCAGTTTATCCAGTCATAAACTGAGTTATAATTTGTTAATGGCAAGCGTGGGGTCGACATGCTGTACATCTATGACCAACGAACAATACCCCAACGGCACACTTTCAACTAATGCTAACCCTGCTTGTGTAGGCATAGTAAACTGACGTGTCTGACATTTAATCACCGCTGCCCAGTAGTTCTTGGGAGAGCGTACTTTGGCTTTCTCCATCCAAAAAATTGTCCGACATGAGTTGGCCAGATTGTTGAAAATATCCTTAAATCCCAATAAGCAAGCAAACATAAAAATATGCACATTTACCCATTATGAACCAACATTTCGATGAGTAGTGATAATCCTCTGGGAATGTTTGGTAGTATTTACCAAATTGTTTCCTATTTGGAACCAAATACTATATTTTTTACATCAATTTATTTCTAGATAGGGAGGTTTGGTTCTGTAGAGAACCAAACTATGATTCAACAGCCACGAAGAACAAAAAAGCAAGATGTGTGGTTCCCTTGTCAAGGAGAACCAAGAATGGAACGAGGCTGGCTCCTCTCTCGATTCATCATGACAAGTGAACTAGGTAGCAATCTTTCTTCAAAATTGTTCCATATTGTTTCTTGGTTTCTCAAGACCATGAATCCACGCCTCATGGATCTTCATGATCTTGGAGCCGCATTCCTAAGACTTTCGTGGCTGATGTGTCGAATTTCTGTTCCCCACCTTGCACCAAACTGTCTTGACTAGAACCATATTTGCCCCATTAAGGAAGCAAATGCGATCTTTTTCAGTGTAGGGCACACAAGGCTTGCAGTCGTGTGGTATGACCTCAAAACCCACTTGGGCTTGCAATCGCCACAGAATCGTTTTCGGTGGAATATGTCTGCTATTAGTGTTTCTTTGTGATTATCACCATCCAAATGAACATCTTACTAAGTTCTTTGTCGGTATTGTGAGGAATATAATTGATAATCATTTGTGAGGGAAATTAACATTAAACAAATTCATTATTATGCTTGAAATGACTGTTATATACAGTGTTATATCATTCAATGCCAAAGGTAATCTAGAGTTACCTCTCTCAAATAACCTTGACAATATTATTGGTGCTTTGTCGACAAGTGTAGCAGATACTATAAGAAACCATACTCAGTTTTCACTCATACTGCGCAGTGTACTCGGTATAGACCATTATTAGAGAGTGGATAACTCGGTTAGCACCTCTGATTGCCCATAATAGTATCTTGAGGGCAAAACTGGAACCTGCTCAAAGTATACTTATAAGGTGGTTTGGTTGGAGAAAACACGAGATGGATCAGATTGAATTCAATGTAATTTATTTTCAAAGGCGTTTTCGGTTTTAAACAATAAAAGTAACAAACCTGTAACAACCAAAATAAATTTGAAAGCCTTTCTAATATCCAACTGATAAAAATAACAAAGGAGACCCAATACAGCAGATTTGTATTTGATTTTCAGTGTCAGAGCAGCCACTTTTACTACCGAAATTAGATTGTCCAAGAGCGTATATTGTTCATCCACATTGTGACAAGGTTCTTTGAAATGTGGAGCCGACAAGTTCCACAAAGAACCGCTGGTCGTTTGTCGAACTTGTCGCTTGAACCTCTTCAAAAGAGAAATCTGCCGAGGCCGCTCCAGTCAGGAATGTGAATATTTTCTTTCAAGATAACATGCAAGACAGAAGAGTTGAAAATCAGTCACTTTGTATATAGACATATATTCACCAGAGCATTCTTTCCTTTTTGTGCTTGAAAAGAAGGATACGGTTAACATGACTAAACACCCAATTCAGCTTAGTTTACTACAGCGAATATCTGTGAAACGACTGTGAAACAGAAAAACATCATCTGGTTTAAACAATATTTTATTTCCAGGTAACAGTGGGGATAACATATTACAGAAGTAATTAAAATATCGTCGGCGACGATATATAAACAAGTTTCTGGGAAAAGGATTCAGTGTAGCAAGCCAGGGGCTTATAAGGAGTCGTCTCCAACGCCAACTTAAATGTCCAATATACAGGTACACAAAAGTGAAGCATCTGCAGAACAGGTAGTACAAGTTAACATTTTCTGGTTACCTGGAGGGGCGAAAGTGTCGTGTGTTGAATGCAATGAACAACTTGTATTGGAAACAAACTGAAACAAAATGCAGAAAAAGAAAATACAACAGAAAGAAAAAGAAACCGGAAAGTAGAAGTATAACACCCGTAAAAAAACCTTGTTGGTAACAAACAAAGATGAAACGCAGGATGAAAATATGGAGCCCAATGGCTGGGGATATGTGGTGAGAGATATGGGTTAGGGAAGTCCAACTTTGAACAAATGAAAAAAACTGGAAGGCAGAAGTAATACTTTAGCTTGACCCAGATGGTTTAAAGCAACTTCAAGAAGTTACCATTTAGTGCATCTATCTGCAGAAGGTATATGTTATCGTAACGTTCACGGGAACCGACCCGTTAGACATATATTCCGGCGAACCTTCTCAAAAATGTACCTGTTGTTTCTCCGTTGTAGCTCTCAGACCCGTACAGCAAGATATCCATTGTTATGGGATTCACGATCAACTCAATGGTTTGCTCTCGGATCAGTGCAAAAAAGGGTATTGCGGAAGAAATTTAGCAGTTTCATGGTCTCCGCATCTACATACGGGAGTTTCGATAAGGAAATTATTAAGCAGGTCAAAATTCAGTTTACTGCAGTTCAGACGTTAGGGACAGGGGTATATTTGACTCGCACGTGACTTATGATGGTAAACATATGGCTGATCGCGGAAAATCTATTTCTGTTACAGTACGTTACGTTTAGATCTATCGTACCAAATATGGGTCAGTTGTGCCCTAGCTGTGATGTTAGCGTCATCCTACGGCCTTTTCACACCACCTTCTCCCCACACACCACCTCACTAATGAAGGCAGGGAGTATAGAAAGTGGGTTTTGTGGTCAGTTTTGATGTAAATTCCATGGGAAAGCCAATGCTGTAGTCAGGATTTCCCCCTGCAGGATGCCCTGGCCCCCGACAGGGAGAGAGAGACGAATTAATACCAGACATGCCCACAATAAAGGAGGCAGTTTTTCCGACAGGGGTGGGATAGACCTCCCTGACGTGGGACTGTAGCTCCCATCCCTTGGCGCCACTATTGCGAATAAAGAGCAAAGTGGAATGAATGGTTTCTGTGCACCAAATGACGTTGAGGGGGATTTTGAGCCCTTTCGACCCTCTTTAGGTATCCATTTGTCTTTTCTGTGACGCCTATCGTGTCACCGAATTGACTGTCACCGAATTGACATTATTGTTATAGTGGAGGCATTGACAAAAATATAAATGGATTTTCCGTTGAGGAAATATTTGTTCTATTAGGTAAACGCATAAATAATAATGTTAAAGTAGAAATATGCATGTGCTGTATTGTAGCTGACATAAATCTGTGTCGCCAAAATGATAATGAATACGTATATGGTTCAATTCTTTAATATATACTTACAAATTCCCTTGCATTGGTGATGTTTCTTACCCGATGATACTCACCTTTCGTCGAATATTATATGACGTAAAATTTTTACGCGCGTAAACAAGTACATGTTGCTAAATGATATGTGACATTCACTTAGATTTCAACTTCGTCACCGAAATGACAAGATAATTCAGGACAGGGATATATGCAAAAAAGAAATTGCCTGTATGGGTTTTGATCAATTTGTTCGTTTAAAACGAGTTTAACATCAAAGCTAAGGTATTAATGATTAAAAATCACAGTACAATCAATTTAACCTGTCCATTTTTCATATTCAATCCAGTTACTTGTCTATTGGGACATGTCCTTTGGCTGCATAGTTCGTGTTTTTTTACTCACGTTTTATAATATATAATGATTTATATATAGCATATAATAGGTATAGATGTATTTTTGCTGGCTGGACACGATGTTTAAAAAAAAAATTAAAAATTTTATAATATTTAATGATTCACATTCATGGGGCAGCATTTTGGAAAGTTTCGTAATATTGACCCGAAAACTCCCAGTTAAGGACAAAGAGAGGCGATCACCCAACCCCGCCATCTATATTCGTTATAGCCCGTCTTAACTTTATTTTTTCTTGTCTAAACGAAACCTGACGACTGGAATTTATCGTGAATGGACCCTTATGTAAGAACAGTACTTTGTCAATACTCTAAATTTCTCTTTGCCCGTATTCTAAATTTCCGTCCCACTATTTGAGAGTGGAATGCGTGGGATAGTGGTTTATTTCTACACCATTTCTATGACCTCTTTTATTGCCACCTACAGCAACACTAAATCATGTGGAAAATGAAGATTCCATGGGAAAGCCAATGCTGTAGTCAGGATTTCCCCCTACAGGATGCCCTGGCCCCCGACAGGGGGAGAGAGACGAATTAATACTAGACATGCCCACAATAAAGGAGGCAGTTTTTCCGACAGGGGTGGGGTAGACGGAAAACGTTGATGGACTATTTTTAAATAGAAGCAAAATTTCACTGGAATTTTCTACAAATCGTGCACCGCACATACCCAGCTTTCGGTCCGGTGTCTACTGCGCATGCGTCACTTTCTGGGAAAAAGTGGGTCTAAATCTTAACACTGATGCCTGTGGACAAAATATTTTAAACATTAATTACACAAATAACCTGTTGAAAGACAATATTTTACGCGTTATTTCCATTTAGTTCCATTATTCTAGTTTAAAGTCATATGTTTATGTTGATTATAGCGCAATTATTTTTTGCTTCCTTTTTAATCTGAAAATTGGTCCTGAACATCGTGTAGAACCTTAGTAAATTTTACGAAAAAAGCCGACCCCAAGTGTGTTTAAATGTATTTTCTGACCTTTGAATATGTTAGGTAAAATTTTTACGCGTTATTTTAGTAATCTGCAATAAATACAGAAAACAGTAATATAAATATAATGAGTGTACGATATTTTGTTTTTGCTTCCTTTTTTGGCTGAAAAAGAGCATTTTTCAGAATATTTCAAGTGAGCGTCAGATTACGCGTGAACTGAGACTCGTCTTTTAAGAGACAGAGTATTTCTCTTTATTCGGATAAAGTGGAATATTCATGTGCTATGTGATTTTTGTTCGCAATTTTACATTAAGGTGATTATAATGTTCATAATTTTTAATTTTTTTTTTTCACTCGTCATTTCTGCTTCTCTTTTGTATAATGAATCTGAAATTAAAGGCACGTGAGCATTGGTGATTTTTTTCTTGAAATACAATTGAAATAAATATGAAAAGAAAGAAAGAAATCTCTATCAAAGAACACTACTGCAAGGATTAGATTTTAAAAAAAATGAAATGCCTCCTTATTGTCATAAAGAAAGGTTAAAAATCTCCCGTTGAGTATATTTTTAAGGTGATGATAAAGAATACAATCACAGTTCAGAAAATTACACTGGATTTTCCTAATGCTATCTTTCTTTACACTTGCAATGGATTAATCCAAGTAATTATAATCCTAAGACATGAAGCCTCGAAGAACAATGGATAAAATATATAAAGCAGATCTTCTGTTAACAGCTACAGATTAGAGACGGGCTAAGGTGTTACTAATATTGTCATATATGATCTAAGTAATAATGAAGATCCGCTTGTACATCTGATTGTTTTTACGGCAATCACAAACCACTCGGGACCCTTCCCTGACTGCATTCGTTCACCCCAGTATTTCGCGTTAACTCCCCTACCGGACAGAAAGCTGGACATGAATTACAATCTGAATCGCTAGCGATGGCTAAAAATAGTAAAACGGGTTCCCCTCGCAAATTTGGTTGGCGATAAAATGCGTTATTTTTGTTGATAGTGTTGTCAAATGAACTGCTGAGTGTCCTTCTAATAATTGCTCTAATAGACGTGAAGGCGTGCAATAAACACAGAACGACATACGCGCGTGAATGGGTTAATCGATATAGCACTTGTGCCATCGCGGAAGGATAAAACTCGAGACCTGCGGCCTCTTGTTTTATCATTCCGCGCTAGCACTCGTGCCATATCGATTAACTTGATTTATCGATTGCATGTGTCGTTCTGTTTTTATCCTGATCCCCCTCGTGTACTCCACTGAGTTCAATAAGCTAATCAGAGACTGTAGGAAAACAGAGTGTGAAAGTGTTAAAACTATAATATTAGAAAGAAGGAGATAAGGATAATCTAGAATCTATTGATCTACAACATGTGCGCTTGCTGTCTGTTTTTAAGGTGGCAACGTCGACATTAAACTTCAACACTGTGCACAAGTGAAGACGGACATTATGCAAATCATTGCTCAAGTCACTTGTTTTTTAATGAGCCAAGATTTTGTTTGATCAATACAAATTTGTTGTTTAGTGCGACTTTGAACTGCTGAAGCTATGAATGGGCCTGAAATCTGAATTGAGTTAACCCTTTGAACACAGGTCGTATCTTCTATGTCAGTTCAATGGAAGCAACTGGAAGAGAGAATATTTATTATTTGGGGTAGACCAATTAATACTTTCAGCGTGCAGCCTTCGGGCTGCACGTTGAAAATATTGATTGCTCTATCCCACACTTTAATTTAGGAGCCATTCTACTTAAAGGAAGTATGACGTGTCATGTTCGTGGGCCGAAAACGGCCTCTCGGTTTCCAGCTGGGGCACGCCGAGTCAACAGACATTTCAGTTAAACCTTTGACTAACGTAACTGCCAAAACCGGCCAGCATTATGTCGAATGTGACACAAAAACCTCACTCAAATATTAAGTTTTCACTTTTCTGTCCCAGAAACATGTTTGGTGAAGGGTTGAATAAAATACTAACAGCGGGGCTGGAGTAACTGTAATTTGTAATTGTAATAAGTGTAATTAATTACATGTTTTCATGGTAATTGGGTGTAATGTGTAATTGAGACCATTTTCAATTACATGTAATTGAAAAGTAATTAATTACATTGGAAAATACCATGTGATTTCAATTACTTTTCAATTACATTTAGTCACAAACATGAGTGTAAAGATTTTTTTAGAAAGGTGTCACTCAGTTTTGATTTTTGATGCTGCATTGGGGCATATATGGAAAAATGTGCTGGTGACTAGCTATTCCTACCTCTTGGTTAACTGATGAACAATTTTGTGTGGTGAACTGAATGTTCAGAAGGTTGATTTTCATGTCCTGATAATCTTTTTCAAGTTTCAAACTTGTTGCTTTTAGGTTATTGGATTGAAATAAAAAGTCTATCTCCCTTTACTTTTTTCTTTATTTTAAATAGAGAAAATTGTCAAGCATTATTAACAAGTAAAAGAGATTGAATTTCAATTGTCTTCACAACCTGTCACACAGAAACTGTTGAAAAATTTGTCTTTATTTGTGGCCTTTGTTTGAGCTGAACCGATTTGACACCTTCAAACAATACAGTCAACTGTCCTTTGTCTAACCAGCTTCAAGGAGATACAACGGAACATAAAAGTTTTATTGATCTTACAGTAGTTCCTTAGGAAATGAATAAAATGTGCGTGTTATTTTCTCCTCAACTGTTTTCAGTTGATTATGTTGGAGTGTAACCCCTCATAATTCCCACAACATTTATCCCAGTAAGCTTATTCTGAAAATAAGAATCGAACAATTCTTAATTTCATAACAATAGGGACTTTGGCTTCAACATTTTTCACCTCTTCAGTTTTATTATGCATTTTCCCTGCTAACAATAGCAAAAAATCAAAGTTCATACATACATATGCTGGTTATGAAGCTTTCCATTTAGAGAAATATTGCTAAAGTGATTAAAAGTAATTGAAAAGTAATTAATTACATTTCATGAAGTAATTGTAATTGTATTTAATTACTTTGAAATTAAAAGTAATTGTAATAGTAATTGAAAAAATAAAAGTAATTGTAATTGTAATTAATTACATTTATATGTAATTGACCCCAGCCCTGGCTTACAGTACGTGGGCAGTGGATCCTTGTTTGTTTATTTGTTTGTTTTTTAAGGTGACAACAATCTGTTGTTCGCACCGGGATGTGTTTGTGTGCTAGTGCACAATGTGTACACCCCACACACAGCACATGGGCACAAGCTGGATGTGCCGATACGTACTTATGAGAGAATACACAATGTGTCACAAAATCGTATAGCACATACGATGAAAAAGAATTCTATAGGCACAGGCAGGCTATAAAAGGGATTCTATGGGACTGGTGATTGGTGGAATGTGCTTGAGCGCAGGTCCACGTGTACACATTGCATGCAGCACATGGTGACATGCCAAATATGCCGATATGTGCTTTTGTGAAAATGCACAACATATAGCACATAGGCACATGCGATGAAAAAGGGATTCTAGTCATAACCGGAGAATAAAAGGGATTCCGTAATTAGATTTACTCCTTTTTAATCGAACGCATCCTCATAACATAACCCTGCCCTTTTAGAAGCCTTTAACTCTCATAGAAACAACGTGTCACCACAAAAACTAAGATGACTGCCTCCAGCAAACAAAATGTCCGACGGAAATACGCGTCTCCCTAACAACACACGCTGCTCATAGCACTAACACCACGAATTGCTATGGTAATGGCGTCACAACATGGCTGTTCACGTGTACTACCATGACAACCACATATGGCATCACTGCATCACGCGACTATGACATCACGCCCGGGTCCCCAGTGTAAGACGATCCATCGCTCTCTCTTGCTCTCTGGCCTTTTTCATTTTGAAACTAAATAAGTATTAGATACAACACCCTCACCTTTCTCTCCTCCATCATCCGATCGGGTGAAACCTGTGAGTTTGCTAGGAGGGGAGGATGAGAGCTGGAATTGTGATCCTCGAGAGAATTTAGACTTTTTTTCCACAGGCGGACTGGCCGTATGACCCACTGGGAAAATTCTCGGTGGGCATCATATGGGTGATCCCTGTTGCATCCAAAATTGACGCAGCCCAAAACCTGTTGATGTCTGAAATTTCATGCAAACGCCCAACAGGCGAAATAGATCTGATTGTACAGAATGTCAGTACATTGAAATGTTCTCTGTGTGAACGGCTATGGCAGACCACATAGAGAACACATCGACATACCAGCAGTCTAGTCTGCCACTTGCCTCTCATATTCAAGGAAACTGCGTTCTTTTAGTTTTTAAAATCAACGTTTTCTCCCACTGGATCGAAGTATGGTCGGCCCGATAGGTGCACGCAACACCTTCCCGCCCACGCCCTGTTGATACTATTCTTGCTGAGTGAGTGAGTGGTGAAGAAAAAATGCCATCGAAATGTCCTCTGTTTGAACTGCCATTGATCACTCAGATGCAAGGAAGTAACGTTCGTTCATTTCGAAATATCGAAATTTTCTCCAGGGCCCGCCTTGATGTATTTCCCGGTTACTTTTCTTGGTCCAGTCCGTGCTTGAATTTTTCAGAGACCATTTCCTACAATTCGGAGATACTTTCCTAACAATATTTATGTGCAACCAAACAGACCACTATTCTGCATTTAAGTTATGATATTCGAAAATTTTCGGCAAAAACAAAACCTTCCCTTGAAGAAAGCAAGATTGAATTTGCATGTTAAGCCTTACATATAATGCAACAGCTCGTATTCTCTACATTAATTATCGAGCCGGTATAACAAAATATATAACTTGGCTGCATATGAGGAATTCTTACTCACTGCCATCGTATTGGAGCTAGAATGTGCCGCCCCTGTTCAGGTGAATATGGATCGCCAATTCGATTTTTTTGCCACTTTGAACTTCATCCGTATTACATCCCTACTTGCTGTTAAAGATCAACAACAGACGTCCTACCGACTAACCACGTGTAAAACATCGAACGACATGTTATGGAATACTATTAAATGGATTTGCTTTAACTGCTGAAAAGATGGTGTTTTTTTCTCATCTGTAATGTTCAGTTACTCTGTTATCTGGTCCTTTGTTGGTGTAATGGGTTCATAAAAATAAATTTTGCCTGGATGAGGATTGTTTCGACCGAAAAGGTGCGCAAAGGCTAGATGTGCCAACAGGCCAACAGCCCATCACTGTCTTCAAAGCGCGAGACGACAAGGTCCGCGGGGCAGACCTCGGGACGATTACGTCTGCAGGATGCAAGCCGATTGTGTCCAAAAGTATGCTCTGGCATGCATGGGGACACAATAGGCGCGTATTTTGCTGACGTAATCGAAACCATCGGCTTTCAGCCAAAATATTCGAGCATTATTTTATTCGAATGACTTATGCTTTTGAGACCCAGGAAGGTGTCGGATAGAGCCTTAAGTGTGGAGATCCAGAAAGGATGGGGTGCAATTGTGAAACAATGGGATTTAGAATTTAGAGCTTTGTCTGTCATTTTTTTTTTTTGGGGGGGGGGGGGGGGGGTGGTTACCGACCACGAGGGACCACCTTGTAACTGCATTATGTTTGCTACAGAGTTTCGTGTTATTTTGTTTTCAAATTCTCCAACTTTAATTAGTAGTCCGATGAGGAACAAACCGAAATTCGAGAATCTCAGATATTCAATATCAGACTCGAACTTGAGAGGGTTTTTGTCTCTCTGACATCCGTGTTGTTTACTTATAACCGCAACGATCTTTCCTACTTCATTTTCTGCAGTCAAGTAAACCAAGAGTCATGCTGTCTCATCAATGTAAATACCGTGTTAATGCATTTTTGTCGCACATTCACATACGACATTTTTATTTATTATTTATTGGTGTTTAACGAAACGTGCGACAGCTAGGGTAACCTCGTTTCGGACAGTTTTATGGGTAGAGGAAGCCGGAGTACCCGGAGAGACCAAACGAAAGCGATGAGTAACTGTCAGACTCCCCAACATACTAACTCCACACAACCAGTGTTACAGTACAGTCGCCGTGGACTGGTCACTTTCCACGGATGGGAAATATTTCCACAGATGCAATAATATTAGATTCCAAAGACTATTTATAGGAATAATCATCAAAGATTTAATTAATGAAGAACTGGGTGCAAGATTGTTCAGTCACTTAAGATTCATTTCCAATCTCACTTCTGTAGTCGACATTGTGATAATAACACTTTGGGCGGGCACTGATTTGTCGAGGTTCTCAGGCGCAAAAAAGCCTGGTCAACCCTGTGCTCCCAGAAGCCTCCCTATACCCACGCATCTTCTCTCCTCCCCAAACCCGGAAACGAATTGCTTGATGACATCACGTACCCCATTCTTTCCAATCTCTCCGATAAGCATATTAACCATCGCCTTTGTGTCACCTACTAACCACTTATCATTCATTGTCCCATTCCACGTCCCCATTATACTTCCAGTGAATCTTATTCTAGGACTGGTATTTTGGACATTCTAATCTCAGAGATTGTATTGTGAATTGAAAGCTAGTTTTAATGTTTTATCATGTATTTATCATTTCATCTCATATCAAACCATGAAAAGGAAAATATATATACTGCTGATATTACCCCATTACATTTCTGACGGAGCGGAAGATACGGATCGAATTCAGGTCACACTTCGGTACACTGAGAATATGTTTAAGTGGTCGTTCAACAAAACTTTTGTCAAATTTCAGGTGATTGTCTCCTAAGTACAAAAACGGCCAGAAAAAAAACAACTCCAATAAATTATATACCAATATTTTGGGAATGAAACATAGGTCATGTGCAAATGAGAATGTGCAATATAACTGCATCGTGTGTTATAAAGCACTGCCCGAGAACTCGCTATAGCATTAGTAAGAGACCAGAATATTTTCAATAAAATATCTTAAGGTGCCATATAAGTAAGGAAAATAGTTTACTTTGAAATTCCCACCTATGCAGAGCTGTTTTTTGGGAAATGCGAAAACTCTCTGATTTTTTATGGGAGACGGATTCCATGACCGACCGACATGTCTATGTCTCGTGATACCGCGAAATTTAATCGAAAAATAATCGCGTAATTCTAGGAAATTCAAACAGGTGACACGATACCTTGTAAGTTATTTGGACACTGAGCAGCCTCCATATAGCGACAGTTTATAAGGTGGAGCCGACCAGTGTCTCTATTTTATCTCAGACAGCATTATATATCAGTGCTTTTTCGGCCTTGTTGATCTTGACCTAAACGTAAACAAAATAGAAAATAAAACAGAGCCGACAGTTTTGGAATTTCCCCCCACGCAGCTCTATCGCTGTGTTTAGAAGTGTTTTGATTACCTAGCTCTGTTCTTGAAAATCCGTAGCATATTTGGCCATGAGTTGTTCCCGTGAAATATTATTTTATCCGTTCTGGTACGAATACGGTTGATTGATTGATTGATTTATTTATTCACGATGCACGTTAAGATAGAAAATACATAGTAGTATAACAAATACATCAAAAAATTAATACTGAAGTATATATATAAATAATGAATACAATAATAAGTGCATCGCCGGGAGTGGCATAGCCAGATTGGCTGTCTACCTGCCCCCCCCCCCCCCAAAAAAAACACCATTTTACAAAGATTAGTATATAGTAGTATATCAGTCGTTTATTTGGACACATCTGGTGGGAGAGTGTATTTGTTTTCAATTTAGGTGAAAGATCATATATTTGGTTTTGCTAGAATTTAGAAGTAGCTGGTTAGCCCCGCACCAATTTAGAATTTTTTTAAGTTCCTAGTTTGCAAAATCTACAAAGCCGTTTCTGTCTGCCATTGTTGAAGAGCCGGTTGTGTCATCAGCAAACGATGAGAGGTGGAGTTTACTCGCATCGTATATGTCATTGATATATAGTAAAAATAGAATGGGACCGAGGACTGATCCTCGTGGAACCCCGCAAGTTATTTTCGCCAAGTTAGATGTTTCTGTGTTAAAAGATACGGATTGTGATCTAATTGAGAGATAGCCCTTGAACCAGAGATTACCAATTCCCCTGACACCATAGTGTTCAAGTTTTTTTCAATAAGATGTCATGATTTATGGTGTCAAAGGCCTTGGAAAAGTCTATAAAAATTGCAAGGGTATTATTCTTTGAATCATTGTTGTTTTCAAAGGCTATTTCTCTCAAAAGTTGCATTACGGGGTGAATGGTTGAGTGTTTTTGTCTGAATCCATATTGATTGGAGTTCAGTATCTGAAAATTCTCAAGAAAACTGATTAATTTTTTAGACATAATTTTTTCCAAGACTTTTGAGAATGTTGGGAGGATACTTATCGGTCTTTAATTATTATAGGTGTGTTCGTCGCCTGACTTGTATATTGGGATTACTCTTGCGATTTTCATTTCATCAGGCACTATTCCAGTTGAAAACGAACAGTTGATTATATGGGTTAATGGTAATAGTATGGTATCTATAGTCTGTTTCAGAAGGCAAGTCGTTATTTCTGTGGAGTCTTTGCTTGATTTTGATTTCATTGAGTTAACTGTGTTTATAACTTTTGTTGGGGATGTCGGAGTAAGGTAGAAGTTATTTGGGAAATAATCTTTCATGAAGTCACTGAAAGATTTGTCTGACCTTTCTATCTGTTGGCAAGCATTTGTACCTACGTTTACAAAAAAATTGTTGAACTCTTCCGAAATTTGACGTTGATCATACACTCGTGTATTGTTACTAATAAAGTATGGAGAAGGAGTTGGTATATCTTTAGTTTTGTGGATGACATTATTTAAAATTTGCCAAGTTTTACGAATATTGTTTTTACTTTCAGTGAGTATTTTCTTATAGTACATGGCTTTACTTTGTTTTTTCACTTTATTGAATATTTTGCAGTAATTTTTGTAATTTTGAATGCTTTCGTGAGTTTGGGATTTTAATTTCTTTTTATAGAATTTTGCCTTGTTGCTGGATGCAGTAATGAGGCCTTTTGTCATCCAGGGTTATCGTTTCACACATTTTGATTTCAAACGCACAGGTTGGATTGGAAATGCTGCCTCACAAGCTTCCATATAGACTTCTAAGAATGTATTATAAGCTATATTAGGGCAATTTTGATTGAGGACAGTCGAGAAGTCAATCTGTGTAAGGATTGTTCTGAAGTGATCTCCACTGTTTTGATTGAAAATACGCTTCTCTATGAAGGCTGGACTGTTACTTTTCTCAGAAGTCGTTTCAATGTAAAAGGTTCCGAAATGATCGGAGACATCTGTGATGATAATACCAGACTTTGAGTTGGTAAGCATGTTGTTTGAGATGATATGGTCTATAAGAGTAGCTGAATGATTTGTTATTCTGGTTGGTTTTGTTATAAATGGTTGGAATCCCTGGCTGAATATCAGATTTAAGTAGTTTTCGGTTTCTTTATGCGTTTCGAATTTTAAAAGGTCTATATTAAAATCACCCATGATATACGCGGGTTTGTTTTCGCGGTTTATTATATCTGTGATAAGATTTAGATGGGTTTGAAAAAGATTAATATCCGCTCTTGGGGGTGTGTTAGGTCTGTATATTATGCCTACTATGCGTTTTGATTTGTTATTTGTTATCTCAATAAAAAGCGATTCTATTACATGAGGTATAAAGATTGACAAGTCATGACGAATACTAAATTCTATACCAGTTCTAATGTACATACCAACACCGCCACGACTATCATCGTCTGCGGGACGGGCGGCTTTGATAAGTTGATGGTAACCATCTAAGGAAAATGTCATGTTGAGCGGTATTTTAAAAATTTCTGTCAGACCGATGATATCAAAAAGGTTATCTTTGTCCTGCATGGTCGCTATCAATTCGCAAAAAGAATCCCAGTGAGCTGACAGACTTTGACAATTAATGCTGAATAATGCGAGTGATTTGGTTATGTTCTGGTTAAGGGTACGAAACTCATTGGGGTCATAGAACCTACATTCCTCTCTCCGCCCCATACTCAAAGGAGTTTCATCGTCTGTCTGTTTTTTCAAGAACTCATTATATTGGTGTGAAAAATCAAAGTCCGACCCAGTCCGAATCTCGTCAAATGTTAGATTACCCGCCATCATCTATTCGGAAATCGCCAAGTCCTCCGTGTGAATGTAGATATATATCGATTGTGTTTACCTGTCGTAAATCAACACGTGTTGTTAGATATCTGGGTTCAGAAAGTAAGAATTCAGAAGCACGTTTATGCGGGCCAGACTGACACAATGTATGCAATTTTAACTGAAGGGAGCAAATAAATAGTGGTGTGAAGACTGCAATGTGTACTGTACGAGTACGACCACACTGATGTGGTGGCATGTTCCTTCGTCTAAGACGAATGTATTACAACTTGGAGTTTAGGAGTTTGTGAAAGGTTGGGCTATCTGAAACATATTCTGATTCAATAATAGGTTTACAGCAGGGCAGTGAGAATGGGCTCAGTGAGCCCGCTCCAACGAAGGGTCATACATAAGCTATAACTCAAGGTCGTTAATTGAGAGACACGATTCATATAATACTACAAGGGATATGTTTTCCTAAATTCCAAAATCCAACAGGGAACAATCGATTCGGCAAATCACACCTCATGACCCCTCATCGGAACGGGCTCGATGAGCTCGCCCCGATGAGGGGTAACTAGCTATGATCCCGAATCATAAGTTTAAAAATAAAAAGTTACAAGAGATATTTTTTACTAAATTTGGGGTGAAGGGATATGTTTCGTGTTTAGACTCAGACCTCCAGTAAGGGATCATATTTTGAATTATTAGGAGTATTCAGACAGGGTGAATTTCAACAATAATTTTGGGCCCCGAATCGTAACTTGGGAGTAGAATAATTGATGCATTCCATTGGGGGTAATTTCCAAATTTGTTGGGTAAACGGCCATATTTCGACTATTAGGCTTATTCCGATTGAATGAATTTCAACAGCGGATACTCAATTTGGCAAACCACAACCATGACAAATCACATTCCATGACTCTCATCAATGCGGGCGCAATGAGCCTGTTCCCATGAAGTTATAACCCAGAATCAGAGATTATGAGAACGTAACAAGGATTCATATTACAAGGTGTTTCCCTCCAATTCGTCGTGAAAGACATGATTCATACTACGAGGGATATTTTTTTATTTTTTCCAAAATTCGTTGGGTAGGGAGTCTTATGTCCTATGTCAGACTCATTCCGACAAAATTCATTTCAATGCGAAACACGTCGGCGTAATCTGACAAATTGAATTTCGGAAGTCTATTTGGCAATCATCGGTTTGTAAGCGAATCATAAATTAGGAGAAAGTGACAAGGATTCATATTACAAGATTTTGTTTCTTTGATTAGTAGGGTAAAGGGTTATATTTCGTATAATAGGCTAGTTCCTTCTCATCAACAAATACTCAGTCTGGCATATCATAACCCATGATCCCCCATCGGAGTGGGCTCAATGATGGCATATTACAAGATTTTTTTTCTTTGATTAGTAGGGTAAAGGGTTATATTTCGTATAATAGGCTAGTTCCTTCTCATCAACAAACACTCAGTCTGGCAAGGATTCATATTACAAGATTTATTTTTCTTTGATTAGTAGGGTAAAGGGTTATATTTCGTATAATAGGCTAGTTCCTTCTCATCAACAAACACTCAGTCTGGCATATCACAACCCATGATCCCCCATCGGAGTGGGCTCACTGATGGCATATTACAAGATTTTGTTTCTTTGATTAGTAGGGTAAAGGGTTATATTTCGTATAATAGGCTAGTTCCTTCTCATCAACAAACACTCAGTCTGGCAAGGATTCATATTACAAGATTTATTTTTCTTTGATTAGTAGGGTAAAGGGTTATATTTCGTATAATAGGCTAGTTCCTTCTCATCAACAAACACTCAGTCTGGCATGTCATAACCCATGATCCCCCATCGGAGTGGGCTCAATGATGGCATATTACAAGATTTTTTTTTCTTTGATTAGTAGGGTAAAGGGTTATATTTCGTATAATAGGCTAGTTCCTTCTCATCAACAAACACTCAGTCTGGCATATCATAACCCACGATCCCCCATCGGAGTGGGCTCAATGAGCCCGCTCCGATGAGGGGTCATGTGCCATGACACAGATTCGTAGATTTCAAAGGAGGTGACAAAATTATATCACAAGTGATTATTCAGTTCGTTGGATGAAGGGTCTTATTTTAGGTTAGATGCAACAGAGGCACCCTCTCTCCGATGAAGGGCCATGACCTATGACACAGATTCATAAAGTTCACACGATTCATATAATACTACAAGGGATATGTTTTCCTAAATTCCAAAATCCAACAGGGAACAATCGATTCGGCAAATCACACCTCATGACCCCTCATCGGAACGGGCTCGATGAGCTCGCCCCGATGAGGGGTAACTAGCTATGATCCCGAATCATAAGTTTAAAAATAAAAAGTTACAAGAGATATTTTTCACTAAATTTGGGGTGAAGGGATATGTTTCGTGTTTAGACTCAGACCTCCAGTAAGGGATCATATTTTGAATTATTAGGAGTATTCAGACAGGGTGAATTTCAACAATAATTTTGGGCCCCGAATCGTAACTTGGGAGTAGAATAATTGATGCATTCCATTGGGGGTAATTTCCAAATTTGTTGGGTAAACGGCAATATTTCGAATATTAGGCTTATTCCGATTGAATGAATTTCAACAGCGGATACTCAATCTGGCAAACCACAACCATGACAAATCACAATCCATGACTCTCATCAATGCGGGCGCAATGAGCCTGTTCCCATGAAGTTATAACCCAGAATCAGAGATTATGAGAACGTAACAAGGATTCATATTACAAGGTGTTTCCCTCCAATTCGTCGTGAAAGACATGATTCATACTACGAGGGATATTTTTTTATTTTTTCCAAAATTCGTTGGGTAGGGAGTCTTATGGCCTATGTCAGACTCATTCCGACAAAATTCATTTCAATGCGAAACACGTCGGCGTAATCTGACAAATTGAATTTCGGAAGTCTATTTGGCAATCATCGGTTTGTAAGCGAATCATAAATTAGGAGAAAGTGACAAGGATTCATATTACAAGATTTTGTTTCTTTGATTAGTAGGGTAAAGGGTTAGATTTCGTATAATAGGCTAGTTCCTTCTCATCAACAAATACTCAGTCTGGCATATCATAACCCATGATCCCCCATCGGAGTGGGCTCAATGATGGCATATTACAAGATTTTGTTTCTTTGATTAGTAGGGTAAAGGGTTATATTTCGTATAATAGGCTAGTTCCTTCTCATCAACAAACACTCAGTCTGGCAAGGATTCATATTACAAGATTTATTTTTCTTTGATTAGTAGGGTAAAGGGTTATATTTCGTATAATAGGCTAGTTCCTTCTCATCAACAAACACTCAGTCTGGCATGTCATAACCCATGATCCCCCATCGGAGTGGGCTCAATGATGGCATATTACAAGATTTTTTTTTCTTTGATTAGTAGGGTAAAGGGTTATATTTCGTATAATAGGCTAGTTCCTTCTCATCAACAAACACTCAGTCTGGCATATCATAACCCACGATCCCCCATCGGAGTGGGCTCAATGAGCCCGCTCCGATGAGGGGTCATGTGCCATGACACAGATTCGTAGATTTCAAAGGAGGTGACAAAATTATATCACAAGTGATTATTCAGTTCGTTGGATGAAGGGTCTTATTTTAGGTTAGATGCAACAGAGGCACCCTCTCTCCGATGAAGGGCCATGACCTATGACACAGATTCATAAAGTTCACACGATTCATATTATACTACAAGGGATATGTTTTCCTAAATTCCAAAATCCAACAGGGAACAATCGATTCGGCAAATCACACCTCATGACCCCTCATCGGAACGGGCTCGATGAGCTCGCCCCGATGAGGGGTAACTAGCTATTATCCCGAATCAAAAGTTTAAAAAAAAAAGTTACAAGAGATATTTTTTACTAAATTTGGGTTGAAGGGATATGTTTCGTGTTTAGACTCAGACCTCCAATAAGGGATCATATTTTGAATTTTTAGGCGTATTCAGACAGGGTGAATTTCAACAATAAGTTAGGGCCCCTAATTGTAACTTGGGAGTAGAATAATTGATGCATTCCATTGGAGGTAATTTCCAAATTTGTTGGGTAAGCGGCCATATTTCGAATATTAGGCTTATTCCGATTGAATGAATTTCAACAGCGGATACTCAATTTGGCAAACCACAACCATGACAAATCACAATCCATGACTCTCATCAATGCGGGCTCATTGAGCCTGTTCCGATGAGGGGCCATAAGTTATAACCCAGAATCAGAGATTATGAGAACGTAACAAGGATTCATATTACAAGGTGTTTCCCTCCAATTCGTCGTGAAAGACATGATTCATACTACGAGGGATATTTTTTTCCCCAAATTCGTTGGGTAGGGAGTCTTATGTCCTATGTCAGACTCATTCCGACAAAATTCATTTCAATGCGAAACACGTCGGCGTAATCTGACAAATTGAATTTCGGTAGTCTATTTGTCAATCATCGGTTTGTAAGCGAATCATAAATTAGGAGAAAGTGACAAGGATTCATATTACAAGATTTTTTTTTCTTTGATTAGTAGGATAAAGGGTTATATTTCGTATAATAGGCTAGTTCCTTCTCATCAACAAACACTCAGTCTGGCATATCACAACCCATGATCCCCCATCCGAGTGGGCTCAATGATGGCATATTACAAGATTTTTTTTCTTTGATTAGTAGGGTAAAGGGTTATATTTCGTATAATAGGCTAGTTCCTTCCCATCCACAAACACTCAGTCTGGCATGTCATAACCCATGATCCCCCATCGGAGTGGGCTCAATGAGCCCGCTCCGATGATGGGTCATGTGCCATGACACAGATTCGTAGATTTCAAAGGAGGTGATGCTAGTTCCTTCTCATCAACAAACACTCAGTCTGGCATATCATAACCCATGATCCCCCAACGGAGTGGGCTCAATGAGCCCGCTCCGAGGAGGCGTCATGTGCCATGACACAGATTCGTAGATCTCAAAAGAGGTGACAAAATTATACCACAAGTGATTACTCAATTCGTTGGATGAAGGGTCTTATTTTAGGTTAGATGCAACAGAGGCCCCCTCTTTCCGATGAGGGACCATGACCTATGACACAGATTCATAAAGTTCAAAGAAGGTGACAAAATCATACCACAAGTGATTTCTCAGTTCGTTGGATGAAGAGTCTTATTTTAGTTTAAATCCAATAGAGACCCCCTCGCTTCGATGAGGGGTCATGAACTATGACACGGATTCATAAAGTTCATGGAAGGTGACAGAATTATGTCACAAGTGATTTCTCAATTCAGTGGATGAAGGGTCTTATTTTAGTTTAAATCCAACAGAGACATATGCCTATTCCGACAGGATGAATTTCAGTAGGAAACACTCACTTGGCCAGCCACAACTCATGACCCCTCATCGGCTCGGGCCCAATGGGCTCTGTTGAGCTATGACTCATAATCGTCGACATTGAACGAAGTGACATCATATCAAAAGAAGTGATTTCCCATTTTGTCGGTCACATTTGGTATTCTAAGCTCATTCTGACATAACACATTTCAACAAGAGCCAATCCGTTTGGTAAACCTCAACCTACGATCCCTTATTGGAACAGGCTCGATAGGCTCGCTTCGACGAGGGTCCATAAGTTATGTCCCAGAACCATAAATTAAGAGAAAGTGACAAGGATTCATATTACATTTTTTTCTCGAATTTGTAGGGTAAAGGGTAATTGATAGAGTAAAGTATGATAGGGTAGTTTCATCTCAGCAACAGACACTCAGTCTGGCAAGTTACTGGGTTGTGACCCAGAATCATTAATTAGGAGAAAGGGACAGGGATTCATATTACAAGTTTTTTTTCTCCAATTGGTGGAAGACTTCCAGAAACATTTATGCTTGTTGTTAATTCTGTGAGTTCAATGAATATGTTTTCCATGTTCTATACATCACAGCCTTCATTTTCATGTATGTATATTAAATTTGAATTTATGGAATATCAGAGGTGGAAATTTCAAAATAAACTAATTTGCCTTACTTATATATCACCTTAGCAACAATAGTAACTGATCTGCTTTCTTAATACATGTTGAGGGTCAGTGCATTACAGGCCTGAACAAGATGACGATGATTTCGGTGATTAAATTCATTCAGCTGAAAATGCAGAGACATATGGGTCCCATTTCGGTGATTTGTGTGCATATTGTCAACGAGCTGTTATGATGTTATTTCCGGTAACACAGTTATCGCAATAACAGGCTTTTAGTATCAATATCGATAAAAATCAACAAGGTTCAATCTTGCATTCACTGTGGATGCATCACGGTAGAAAGAAATTTAAATGTATGATGGTACTATGGTCACTATATCTGGAGAACGAAAACTCGAAGAAATTTCTGGAGAAGTTGGTCGTAGGGATGCGGACCGGACTACCAGCGGTGGCCCGGTCCAGTCCGGACCGGTCCAACCCTAGGTGGTCCGATATTCTTGCCTGGACCGGTCCAATCATTATAAAATACCTTAAATGAAGGGAAATATGTTAAAATCCAACTTTTGGTAATACCAAATTAAGATTTTAAAATATTTGCTTTATTTAAGATATTTTATAACGATTGAATTGGTATACGCGTTTGTGTTAAAGAACGCACCAAGTTACTGCCATCTGAGGGGCAAGCTTGGTAACTCTGGGCATGTTATATAATACGTTGTATGCACATTGTGGAAAAGTGTAGAGTATTTTGAAATATTTTCTCATATCCATCATTATAGAGAAATTAGAAATCGAATAAACGTGCTTACAACTTGTGACTGTGACTCACTGTGGAGTTTGCAGTTCACGTTTCCCGCTATCCTGCACATGCTATGTCATTTAGCATGTGGAGGATAGCGGAAACGTGAACTACAGACTAAACGTTATTAGTGCTGAAAGACTTGGAACATTTGCGCTATCTATCTTTAAGTTCTTAAGCCAATCAAATACTCTTTATCTTATAGTATATGATTGGGCAAAGAACTATATATCATATAGTATATGACTGGGTTAAGAACTTAAAGATAGATAGTGCAAATGCTCCAAGTCTTTTTTACAGTCAAACTGACATGTGAATGCATTGCCTTAGTTGTCCATATATCAAAAGTGGCACAGAAGGATGTGTCTCTGCAGCATTTGATGTTCGAACTGACAGTGTCCACTACAAACTTGTCTCTCGGCAGCTCCCATGTGTCCATCATTTCGAGAACTTTGTCAGCGATACTTTTCCCTGAGTGTTCTCCGGGAAAAGATAAATCTCCAAGTCTAACACTCTCTAAATCCCATGAATTTGAAATGAAAGGTACAGTCAAACTGATATATGAATGCATTGTCTCAGATGTCCATATATCAAAAGTGGCACAGAAGTATGTGATGTTTCTTTTTCAAACAGTTTCTGCACAGTAGCTTTCTTATAGTCCTACAGTTTTGTGATATCATTATCCATTGTGTCTCTCTATGAATCTTGGATTTAATGTGTAAAAGTACTGTAGAAATCCAGGGTCATTCACTATAGATACAGGCTGAATATCATCTCAGTGAGATTCCGTGTACATTGCGCGTTTCGAAGACGATCTTTCTTGTAGTATTCTTCTGACCCGAACTCGGTTTCACCGACTGCAATTCCTCGTGGAAGCAGGATAGATTCGGATGATGATACAGTTGAGGATGTCTTTTTTTTACGTAGTTCAACATGGACCTGTGTCTTTTGGCTGGTGGTTCAATCACTTTATCGAAAATGTCTTTATGGTGCCTCTTAAAATGTTTTTTTTAAGGTGGACTGGCCACCACCACCTTTCTTTATTTTTTCCTCACACTTTACACATCGGAAAACACAAGTTGCATCATTCTCTTCTGAATACAGATGCCCATATACTGGGAAAAATATTTTGCCAGGTGCCAGTCCCGTAGAGTCCTGTGTTTTGGTATCGTTTCTGTACTTGTCGCTGTATTAGAATTATTGGGCGATTCACTAATTTCACTAGACTGAGTATCATTCGACTCTTAAGAAGGCTCCATTATTATTTTAAATTTTAACAACTGGTTATGCTATATTTAAAACAAACGACCGGTAGGTAGAGTTACAAAATTACAAATGATTTATTTGGAACCATCTGGCATCTGCCATCTGCCAACGGCCCAACACTCAAGTCAGTGAACGTTTGCCATGTGACAACGTCGTGATTGAAGATTAGGTCATTACTAAACCAAGCGCGTTCCAATCATGGCATTCTCTGAAGTCGGTGGAATCAAAAGACAGAGGCGGTACTCGGTAGTCACTGTCGTTTGATGTCACCGACATCAAATAATGTATCTGACGAGCTGTTATGAGATCTCACACCAGATGACCAGACATTTGCGACACTGTGTATTGAGTCTATTGACTGGTGATTGGAGCTTCGGATTTCCGTACCAGATAACCCCAGTGCAAAAGCTAGACAATCATCTATGTATTAATGTCTGCTAACCGGTCCAGTACCGAACCGCCATGTTTGGTCCGGTCCAAAGCGGTCCAATGACGGCGGTCCGGCTCGGTTTTTTTGAGGTCCGGTCCGCATCCCTAGTTGGTCGTCTTATTCAATAGCAGACTTCAAGCAGCCATCTTTGTGAGAATTTCAGTCCCAAATATGATTTGATTTCTATCAAATGATATTTTCGAAAATGTACATTTATGAAGACTGCGATGTATGTTGATGTCAATATATTTTTGGTTCAAATGTAATTTCCCAGTTTTATGTTTTGCATATCGATAGCAAATTATAGTAATACGAATCGGTGGCGCATTAATCCCTTGCTGAAACTTGCGTAACTTTCGACAGCCGGGGTAACATATTATAAGTTATGGGACGTTTAGTGGTCGGATATGGTTTCATGTGAGGCTCAGTGAGATCAATATTAGGCTCGGTGGTGTCATGTGAGGCGACGTGAGATCAATATCAGGCGAGCCTAATATTGATCTCACTTCGTCTCACGTGACACCATATACGACCACTAAACGTCCCGTAAAGTATTTGTTATGTCAGCGGACAAAATCCAGTATGCCCCTTTAATTAATAGACCCAGGTAATTTATTTTCTCGTAGGGTATCGTACTTGTGAAAATGTAAACAAGCAGACGTAAGTTTACAATGTAAGGGGAGTAAGTCTATCTAACAATCGTTTCGTGCTGAAGTGATTATCGATCGGTACGATTAACCTGTTGTGAATGTTGGGCGTGTTTTGATTTACATTGAGCTTTCGGCCGGGGTTATCAACGGAAATAAGTTTCTCAATTTGGGACACATATAAACAGATTATTTCTTTTTGTTCGAGTGAGTTGAATGAAACTTTAATCACATTCAACGGACGATTCAGAACGTTTGTTCTAAGATTGCCATTTTTGAGATGAGGCGGTTGTATTTTATTTCTAAAAACAATGTGGTGGACACACACCTAATATTGATTTCATATGGGGTCACCGATGACGTCATCATCGCCTTGATATGGCTGCATAGCCGCCACCATTTATCCACGCTGATTGGTTGATCCCAAGAGCTGACATAATAAATAGGTCTATGGTCTCGGCTATTGAACACGGGAATCCAAATTAATGGAAGATGTGTGAAGATGCAACTGCTTGAATTTAATTTTATATCGCCAATGTCGATCAGGAATTCCACCAGGTATAGTCCAGTGGCCCGGTCCCAGGACTATGCACGGGTACGGTTGAAGCTCCTCACAATGCCTGGTCCCAGTGGACGTCCACCCGACATCGTCGAACCGATACACTGTGCTCCGGCAGTAACTGAGACACAGAGTCCATAAACTCGCGCCCTGGGTCTACCTGCAACAATTTTGGCCATGGGCCATTTCAACGCCCAAACCACCCCCACCCCCACCTCTTGTAAATGCGCGAGAGAGCACCAGTCACCTCAGTTGAATCCTTTGAGGTTAGAGGTCCCACCTTTTTATAACGGCTAGCTACATGTAAAAGTACAATTGTCAGGGTATACTTGAAGCTCTTACGATCGCGTTGAAGAAATAGGTGGTCGCCTGGTGGTCATCGTTTGGAGCAGACACCAAATTTCGGTCCTCGGATGTGTCGTGGGGCTGGCAGACAGAACTGCCAAATGGCCTGCTAGCTATCTATTCAGAGACTTTGATTGCTTCAGCAAACTTCTTGATGCTGCAATAGCTCCCCAAGCTGTAGTATATGCGCAAATGTCTGATTGTGTTCTTAGTAGCAGAACTCTTCATCTGCGGGAGCGATGTATTCCGTCAGGGTGATCAGCCTACAACAGACATCGCGCGTCATATCATCTAATTGTCCAGTCGAAATTCTAAGGTTGGTTGGCCCCGGTAAGACCACCGCGTTGCCCGAGGTTGTTCACACCAAAACTCCAGACGATTTGCAGTAGTCCGACGAAGACCTCCCCACAACTACAAGATAAAAAGCTCGCCTCAGGCCCCCTCGAACAGCTCACAATTATTTTTTTTATTCTTTGTGTTCTCGGTCACATTTCTTCCACCCCAGGTATTGATTATCTGGCCCCATTTTTACAGGTAAAATATAGCTTTTTGTATCATAGTAAATAAGGACTGCTTCACTTCCCGAGGTTTCCACGGGAGCTCACAATTAAGGTATTGGATACAAAGGGTAATGAGCTAGCTATGAATACCTACTAATCACACGTCATATTCGAGAAAATGCTTGACAGAGGAGAACAAAGTACACATGAAGTGAAACAGTGCGCGACCATTCAGCTCGACCACTTCACAATTTTTTTAATTTTTTTAGCTCCGCCTGACAAAATGTCGGCGGAGCTTTTCTGATGCTAACTTTTCCGTCCGTCCGTCTGTCTGTCCGTCCGTCCGCCCGTCCGTCCGTCCGTCCGTCCGTCCGTCCGTCCGTCAGTCCGTCGTCAACATTTTGATTGTCCAGGTCATAATTTCTTAACCTCTGAATATTTTTTAATGAAACTTCATAACAATATGCATACACCTGGAACTTAATTAAGCACCCCCCTGAAATGTTCATGACAGTAACGCTGCTGTTGCTGATTATTATGTTTTAATGATTGCTTTGTCTTACAGTACATTTCATCTAGTGAAACATAATGTTTCTGGTTGATAGCGTACCCCAAACACATCCCCTAGTCCACGTGAAACATGCTTCCCATGAATGTCACAATGAATCCACATGCAATATCTGGGTATAAAACAAGGACATTTGTCACTTCTTTCATCAATAAATGTTGACATGGTAAGGAGGAGACTGTCAGAGGCACAAAGATGGCAAATCGTTGACATGCATGCAACAGGCATGTCATTCACAGCTATTGGGAGGTAACTTGGCTATAGTCATTCTTTCATCAGCAGACTTGTCCGAAAACATCAACAAACCAACGATGTTAAGGACCGACCAAGGCCTGGATAACCCCAAAACACCTCTCCTCGGGAAGATCGGAGTCTGGCACGCCTAGTTAGGCGTGAACCCTTTGCTTCAAGTGGGGTTTTAAAACGCCTCTGGCTCCCAAACAGGCTTTTTATGCAACAGAACTGTCCGAAACCGTCTCAAGGTACTGGATATGTTGTCCAGAAGGGTTATCAAGCGTCCATCTCTGTCCGATCAGCATCAAAGACGACGTTTAGAGTGGCGTATGGCACGACAACATTGGAATCTCAGGACGTGGAGGTGCGTCCGTTGGCCAGACGAGAGTAGTTTCCTGCTTCACTTCACAGATGGTCGCATGAGAGTGTGGAGGCAGAGAAATACTCCTTACGTGCCCAGGAACATCAGATCTACTGTTTCTTGTGTTGGAGGATCGGCAATTATCTGGGGTTGCCTTTCTCGTGATTGTAAACTTTATATGGTGACTGTACGTGGGAATCTCAATGGTCATCAGTACAGCCGGGACATCCTCAATCCGGCCGTCGTGCCTCAATTTGAGAGCCACCCGTTGGCTACTCGCTCTGTATTCATGGACGACAGTGCAAGGCCACATCAGACCTATTGTTCCTTATGGTGGAAGATCAGTAATGTCTCTCTCATGATTGTAAACTTGATGTGGTGGTGGTACATGGTAATCTCAATGGTCATCAGTACAGCCGGGACATCCTCAGTCCGGTCGTCGTGCCTCAATTTGAGAACCACCCGTTGGCTACTCGACCTGTATTCATGGACGACAGTGCAAGGCCACATCGTCCCCATGTGTGGGAGCATTCCTTCATAACAGCGTTATTACAACACCTCCTTGGCCTGCAACAAGCCCCGATGTGAATCCCTAGAACACATCCGGGACTTTCTTGGACGTCATGTGCAAGCAAGGGATCCGTCTATACAGAATTTGGCCGATTTGGAGTCTGCATGGCATGAGGACTGGCAGCAGTTGCCAATCGACCGTATCAGAAGGCTCACTGGTAGCATAAGGAGGAGGGTTCAGGGTTCAGTCTGTCACCCGGGCACGTGGTAGATACTCTCGCTACCGACGTCAAACACTGCTATTGTGTTCAGGAGATAACAAGTTACATTGTTTGTCAGTATCTACCGGCATTATTTCATCATGAACAGTTCCAGCACCATACTTGTTGAGAGAACATTTTTTCATCAGAAACATTTGTTACAGATGTGTGTAATTAGCGCCATTGAAATACTTCATATTTTCACTATTGTGTTGTTTTTCATTTGTCAATAGGCCGTTCTTTCCGCAAACAATCACTTTTGGCCATCTGAAAGATAGCATGAAAGTTTGTTTGTCCAGGCTGTAACTTCTTAACCACTGAACATGAGCTCCGCCTGGCAGAATGTCAGTGGAGCTTTTCTAATGTTAAGTTGGCCGTCATCCGCCCGTTCGTCTGTCCGTCCCTCTGTTGTCAGTCCATTTGCCATCAACATTTTGTTTGTCCGATCCATATGATTTGCTCTAATGATGGCACTCTGGCGAAAAAATGTCTATGGGAATTTTCAGTGTTAAATCAGTTCGCCAGAGTACATACGACACAAATATTTCAAAAACGCCCAAGTGCACACGATCGTGAATTTTCTCTGGCGAACACATGTCTATGGGAAATTCAGTGTTAAATTAGTTCGCCCAAGTGCCATCGCCTCTTAGCACTGTTTTCCCCATAGACAATCCTGGAGGCACTCTGGCGAACTGATTGAACACTAATTTTTCCATAGACAAACCTGGATGTACTCTAGCGAACAACAATCACTCACAGAATGGGTGAGGGAACTGTGTCTCTCTTTCTGAGACTTTTGGTTTTTAGAAAAAAACTTGTAATGTGATTGAGAAAACTCTTTTGAGAATATGTTGGTCCTGAAAAGGAACGCCACGGTGGTATTTTTTTGAAGATACTCGTTTTGTGATACCAGCACTTTGAAAACGACATGTAGAGATAAGAAGAGTTAGGATAAATCAGATTAACTTGCATCCTGAATGTATGTCAGGGGAAGAAAATCCAATAACCTATACTGGGATTTTTAGGAATCCTCATAGAATTCACTCAAATCCGGGTAAAGGTTATTGAATTTCACCTCCCATTTTTTATATTTTCTTTCAGGTTGCCAATTAAGATCAGGATACAGATCAACCTTTTCTACCCGGTACTTTTCCAGTTCATAATCACGAGCTGCTAAGAACTGTCTTATCCCTGCACGCCGTTACAATTTGTCAATAATTTGCTGCCTCCACTGACGAGTATACTTCAGAGGACCGGTACGGCGCATATGTCCAAAACAATCTACTGATAACTGTCTTCGCCGCATCTTTTCTTTCTATATTCTTTCGCGTTTTTCTTCCAGTCGCTTATTCAATTCGTTATCAGATATTTCCCCGGTCCTCCACTTTTTGTAAACTTCTTGATCAAGAGAGTACTTTACATTCATTTTTCATGGAAGAAAAAATGATGAGTACATGAAATGATCACTGCTTTTTATACCCAAAACAAACTGTTATTCGGATCAAAATCTCTCCAAAGAATGCTCACGTGCTATTGGATTATAAAGCGGGCGACAATCAATCCTTTACGACGTTTACTATCACGTCGTTGGAGTCAGTATAAGACTGCCAACTCGAGCTGTATTATTTCGTCGACATGAATTTGTCAAAAATTAGAGAGTTAGCAGATAAAGATGCAGAAAAAGAATGAGAAAGATTTTTGAAAGAAAGAAGACAGAGGGCAAAAAAAGCTTTTGTTAGCTCTCTACCAGTGGTGTAGTTCAACCCAACTGAAGAGTGAATTTAGAGAAATGATGGAGAAGTTTCAGGAGATGGGTGCGGTGAGACGGCCGTTTGGAGAGAAACAGTTTCACAACAGACCAAAGGAACCCTGCGAATACCCAACGACCGTCTACGAGGAGATCCTGTTTGGCAGACAAGAAGAAGATTGGGAAAACGAATGCTTGAAGAGGAGAGGAGATCGCCTCAACGCCGCTCTTTGGCAGGGTAAACTTCACCACCAATTTGGCTTCGCGCCGGCCCTTCGATCTCAGGGCCCACATATCCTCAAAAGAGTTTACTCAATCACATTACAAGTTTTTGTCTAAAAAACTAAAGTCTTAGAAAGAGAGACACAATGCCCTCACCCATCCCACGTTGCTTGAACATAAAAGCAAGAATTAAAAAATGTATTTCCCCGTGAAAGCCAAATGTGCGATTTTGTATCAAACAAAAATATCCAACTGACCTCTCCCTCCCACTCGGTTGAATATAAGGAAGAAATAAAGTATTAAAAAGGGACTGTGTCTCCATGAGACTTGATTTTTTGTGAACGTGTGTGCCTCTCTTTTGAATCATTTAGGTAGTCCTGAAAAGGGCTTTTTTTAAAATTCTGCCAATGTATTCACTTATCCATTTTCTTCGAATGTCTCCCAATTCCATTGAAATGTACATATTTCATGATGGGTGGTGGAGTGAGTGGTTTTTTATCTGTTCCATTTTCTTCTCTTCAAAGACCTCAGATCGTGTATCAGTTGTAATAAGTCGTTTACGTGGTTTTCGTGAATTTCGTCCATGTTTTTGCCATTGTGGAATTTGTATTGGATACTGTTCTGCCATCTTGAATTCCACCGGTACTATTAGTTTCTCTGCAGATAGGACTACTTGGTTGTGACAAGATTTCATTTCCTGTATAGCTTTTTAAAATATCCTTCAATAAACCTTCATTTTCATCTGTTTAAGTAGTGGTTGATTCCGATTCACTCGCTATAGACTTCTCTTTTCCGGCTTCTGATGGTAGTATTGCAAGATCAATGCTTATTAAATCGTCAAAGTCTGATAAGAAATTGAGAAGTGATATATTTTCTTGGCTGAACAAATACAATCATCATTTGTTATTGTGACCTGGTATTTATAGGCAAAGCAAGCTATCATTTGGATGAAAATCTCCCCAAAGAACGCTCACATGCTATTTTGATTATAAGGTGGTAGTAAATCAATCCTTTACAACGTTTGCTATCACGTCGTTTGAGTAAGTGTAAACCTGCCAACTCGAGCTCAGCTATACATAATACTGAGCCAACCATGAGAATACAGTTATTTATAGAGATGAAGATATCGAGGGGTAGAAATGGAGTTGGAAGAGGTGGAATGAAGTGGTAATCAACCATTACTATTCCGAAAATAATTTACAAAGACTTGCAAGAAGGGCTGGAGTCGAGAGAATTTCACCATTAGTATTTGACGATATTCAACAAGATTTACAACAATATCTACGGCATGTCAACAGGGATACCAACCAATACGCAAGATTAAGAGGAGGTGAACAAGCCGCTGTTACTAGAGCTGATGTTAACAAAGGGTGTAAGAAGGATGGAATAAATATGATGGGTTAGTGATTAAAATATGGAGAACAAAGTAAAAGGCCCTTTTCAGGGCCACCACATATTGTCAAAAGAGGAAACTCTTGATACACACACTTGGCAGTTCCCTCACTTTAGTCTTGGCGTCAAGACTTTATTCAATTCAAGAGGAATAAACAAGAATACTTATGTGTAACACAAAAACGTTTTGCACTGTACCTCAAATTATTTTAACATAAAATTATTTTTACTTGTATGCAAAATACATTATCTTAAAATTGTTTTTCTGTTTGCAAATTTGTTTTCTGAAAACGTTTTTGTAAAAACTTTTTTCAGAAAACTAAATTTTTCTGTTTGCAAAGTAGTTTTCTGAAAAAGGATTTTACAAAAATCCCTGTGGAACGTGTTGGAGGAATGCCAAACTATGTAGTAGGTGATGGGACAGCTGGTGTCCTCCACTTTGGTTGATTAAATAATTTTTGAAATGCACTTTCTTTTACCCAATGTCCTTTCTGTTTGCAATAATAACATGCCCCTTTACTTGGACATGTATTAGCCAGATGTCCACACTCCTTACAAATATAAAGTTGATTAATAATAGTTTTTGCTTCATAACACGTATAAGGTATTATCTCATAAAGTTCCCCTACAAGAAATCTCACTTTTCTGTGTAATAAATACTGTTTGGATTACTTGTTTTCTCTATTTTCTTGGATCTCGCTATATCTCTATCTTTCATTTTATAATAAATACTGTTCGGGTCACTTGCTTTTTCTAATCTTGGATCTCTCACTTGGGGCATCTTTGGAGCAGTCTTAGCCTCTTGGTAGTCTAGAAGCAAGTGTGAAGAAAAGCTGAGAATCGATGGCCTTTTATACTCTCCTATTAAGAGATGTGTGAGGTAATTATTGAAATAAACTGTGTGTATTTTCACATCAATCTGGAAATAAAATGTATTGAGCTACAATTAATTGCCTTCATTACATTTTATTTCCAATGTGTTGTGACAAATGCACACGGTTGATTTCAATAATTACATGAAACACTTCATCCCACATATGAATCTTATAGGGATAAAAATGTCAACTTTTAGTTTTTACAGAAATGTCAAAATAAAACATTGAACAGTCAACGTGTCTCTACCACTCAATCCTACATATCCTATATACTTATCAGAGCTCACAAGACTTTCGAGTTTTAGTATGACTACAAATCATATTTTACAATCCAAGAAAGAAGAATTAGTTAAAGCTGGGTTTTTCTATGTGGGAGATAGTTAAGTAAAATGTTTCGTTTGTAGACACAGTTTAATGAATTGGGAACCTAAAGATATTCCTTTACAAGAACATGTTAAGTGGTCACCAAATTGTTCTTATATTCAATTGATAAGAAATTGTCAGTTTTACATTCCACCATCATTTATGCAAACACCTCCAGAAAAAATATTATCAGTGATGGATTATGGATACAGTTCAAAACAAATATTTTCAACTATGAAAAAATATGACATCTTGTTATTAGATAATGTAAATATACCATTCAGTGATGTGACTGCAAGAAAAGCTGCACTTTCAAATAAATTCAAATAAATTCAAAACTAAGTTAGACAAAACGTTCATAGATGGGCTAGAAAATAATTATCCAGATTTACAAAGTGCATTACCTCAAGATGAAGAAAAAATGGGAATAGAATAGTGAATTGTAAACATTGTATTGTAAAGAAATAAGGGGTACAAAAAGGGGTGATTCTCAATTTTCTTCATACATGCTTTTCTGGATGCCAAGAAAACAAGACTGATTTATACAAGAGAATACAGAAGATGAAGAGAAGCTTTGAAGATAACAGTGAGGCAGAGAGTGAAACAGAGGACATTAGTAGAGAGAGTAAGAGACAGAGATTAGAGAATGAAAGAAAATTATATAGAATCCATCGCCAGATGCTAAGAACATCAAGAAAAAATTCCATCCATTCAAAATCCCATGTATATACAATAACATTTAAAGAATCCAAAATATTCGATAGCATGTTAGCAGAGATTAAAGATGAATGTATGACAGAAGAAAATGACAACATGAGAGAATCCGTGAATCACCCTGGCTTGGATATAGGTATATTTATTCCATTTAACAAAGCATTGTCTATCACTGGAAATACAGTGTTAGATAAAATTTAAAAAGTTGTACAATCCAATGATAACTTTACTATCCATGATGGGAAATTATCTTTAGAAGTCACACACACTTCCTTACACAAGGGTCTGGATGACATAAAGCAAAGCAAAATTTGAATCGACTGATGGAATGGTTAATAAACAGAGTATTGTTGAAATTAAAAATGTTAATGATTCCAAGTGTCTTGCACAGGCCACTGTGGTAGAAAAGTGTCATGTTGATAAAGATGGGCCAGAACTTTGGCAAAAGAAATGGAAAGAAAATAGAAATTCAAAAATGAAGTTTCAAGAAACTGAAGCTAAGACTTTGATGGACAAAGCATGGCCTGATTATAATATTCTGTGTGGATATGAGGGGTATTATAAAATACAAGAACTGCTTTCTCCAGACTATGTCATCAAAATTCAAAGCCAGTATAAAACTGATTTCTTGTCTGAACCACCGAAAACTACAAAGGATAGTAAAGTTATACATATTTGTCAGCATAACAGGATTTTTAGGGTATCAGAATTATTGAGAATTTTGCAATCAAGGCTATCAATGTAAGGAACGACACATGTGTAAATTTGGTTGTGTTTGCTATGCCCCATCAAAATGTATTCCTGAACACTCCATTACCTGTTACAGTTGCAACAGACAGTTGTCAGTTAATCATGTTATCAAAACTACATCACCAGAACCATTTGTCAACTTGTGCAAAAATGTAAAAAATGTAACATGTTAATTTACCCCAAGAAAGGAAAACACATCTGTGAGGGGTTTAAAAATGTAAATATTGTCATCAAGAAGTAAATTCTGAACATAAAATGTTTCATTCCGAAATACACATCACCTGATGACACAATACCAAATATTCCATTTGTATTTTTTGATTTGGAAACCACTCAAGATTCAGGAGTTCACATTCGAAATTTTTGTATTGTTCATTGTGCTTGTGCAGATTGTATCTGTAAACCCATAGATCAACATTGTAGTTCATGTGATCAATTTAGACAAAGAGAAACAATATTTAAAGGGGAGTCTACTTTGACAGATTTTTGTAAGTAAATGGCCTTTCAGTAAAGAACATAAAGGGACTACAGCTACTGCTCATAATTGAAAATGATTTGATGGACAATTTGTGTTAAGACATCTTGTTGAAAATGATACCACAACTCCAGAAATTATTATGAACTGAAACAAAATTATTCTACTTCAAGCTTATGGTGTGAGACTAATTGATTCTTTAAGTTTTCTTTCAAGAGAATGGCACAATTCCCTAAAACATTTGGTTAGATTGAATTAGCAAAAGGTTATTTCCCTCATTTGGCAAATACACAAACTTATCAACATTATATTGGTGGTTATGTTTGATATGCAAAATTTTACATGCCTGATTCTATGTCTCCATTGGATAGGGAAGAATTCATCAAATGGTATAGTCAAAAACTCACCACCAATGCTAGATTTGAAATGGAAATGTACTGTCGATCAGATGTAGATATTTTATGAAGAGGTGGTGGGGAATTTAGACAGAAATGTTTAGATAGTGATGGAATAGACCCCTAGAGAAGCAGTTACTTTAGCTGATGCCTGTAATAAAGCTTGGAGAAAAACATAAATGCCAGAACACACACCTGCCTTCATTTCAGACATAGGTTACCCATCTGCAGTCAAATACTCTATAAAGGCTATCCGATTTTACAGTTACTTGTACAAGAAGAACACATACACATACAACATGCACTGAATGGCGGGGAAGTTAAAATAGGAAATTATTATATAGATGGATTCCACAAAGACACAAACGCCATTTTGGAATTTTTTGGATGTATGTGGCATGGATGTGAAATATGTTACCCAGATTGAAATGCAAAAAAAAAACAAAAAAAAAACAGTCAATTAAAAATGTTACAAAACTCTATACATGCAGACACAGGATCGCATAGCACATTTGAAGTCACTTGGGTATACCGTGAATGGGGTATGGGAACATGAATATGACACTTTATGCAAAGCAGATTCTGAATTAAAAACAGCACTCAGTTCATTTTTTCCCAAACATGGATCCAATCAAACCATGGGAAGCATTATTTGGAGGGAGAACAAATGCCATTAAATTATACCATAAAATAGATCGAAGCTCAAACACTGAAATAAAGTACATAGCTATTCGCTCACTGTATCCGTATGTCAATAAACACAGAGAATATCCAGTTGGTCATCCAAAAATACTCACAAAAGAAAAAAATAGATACAGATAATATAAGACAGTATAGTGGGCTCACTAAATGTAAAACTTTACCACAACAAAATCTTCACATGCCAGTTTTACCAAGTCATTGTGACAAGAAAATGGATGGTTTTCACACTTTGTAATACATGTGCACAACAAGAAAATGATCACTGTGAACACACACCAGAACAACACAGTCTTGTAGGTACATAGACAACAGTTACTGTCGAACTTTTCAAAGCAATTGGTATGGGGTACAAAATACTTGACACTTATCAGATTTGGCACAGGGAAGAATGGTTTTCAGAAATTTACAAACATTATGTGAGTAAATATTTAAAAATTAAACAAGAAGCTAGTGGGTATCCAGGCCGGGTGAAAACAGATATAGATAAAACCACTTTTAATAAAGATTATGCAGACATTGAAAACATAAATTTACAAGACATTAAAAAAATACAGGAAAAAGATCATTTGCAAAAACCATGTTAAGCTGTTTATGGGGGAAAAATTCACAAAACAATGTTAAAACTAAAACAGAGTACATACATAATCCATCCAAATATTTCAACTTGATACAGGATCCAAATATCATTGTTAAACATGTAAAAATATTTGACCATGATCAATTTATTTTTGTAAATTACACAGAAACAAAACAAATGTATCAGCCTCACTCTTCAGCTAATAATTGTTATAGCTTCTTTTGTCACGGCATATGCACGTTTTGAATTGTACATAGTTATAGGAGGATTAGGTAAACAGGTATTATATTTTGATGCAGATAGTTGCATTTATATACATAACACATTACTTTGGAATCCAACAAGAAATGAACATCCAGATGCAAAAATCATTGAATATGTAGGTTTAGGTCCTATAAATTATGGTTATAAATACATTAACAATGGACAAATACAGACTTCATGTAATGCCAAAGGGATTACATTAGATTTCAACACATCACAGAAAGTATGGTTGATTGTGTGCAAGATAGACAGAATTACAAAAATAAACATTGAATACACACATAGAATTAAACGTAACAAGAACTGACAAGTCACAAGTGAAAACAAACCAAAACATTTCGATCTGTATACACAAAACGTTATGTGGTAAATAAATATGATACATGTCCATACGGGTTTAAGGTATAAATAAATTAAACAAAACAAGAATAGAGAAGTGTAAATAAATATGAGACATGACCATATATGTTAAAGGTATAAATAGAATTCAATGAAACAAGAATAGATAAGTGTAAATAAATATGAGACTTGTCCATACATGTTAAAGGTATAAATAGCCCACATCTATGATGTCAATGGAACATTTGAATTTCAACCATGGTTCAGGCCAGATGTCCTTTAGAAAACAAAATTACACATAAGGCATTATTACATGTTTTTCAACTTATTACTCCTAGTCACCAAGCAATAACAAAAGATGATATTCAAAAACAATTAGAAAAAACAGAAATGTATATTGAATTTTGTAATGCACTTATCATGGTGAATGTTTTTTTACAAAGACAATTTACAAAATATTTGGACAAGAGTTATGTGGGATTTTATTATTTATGATGAACAAATCCTAGATAACTAATACAAACAATGTGTACCACAAATTGAACAAAGAATAAATTCTTCAGAAACCATATTGGAGTTAAAAGCACCTTTACAAAAAAATTCCCTCAAAGCGGTATGAGGAAAGCAGGGAAGAAAATAGTATATAAGTTAGTGATAGAAAATTTTTTCACAAAAACAATTATGGCATCAAGTGAACGTTTATTGTTTCAGCATCCCTGTAATATTTTCATCTCAGAACCTACTTATTTAGGGAAAAGAGAATTTGCTAAAAAACTGATTGATATGACACATGATTTATTTCAAATTGCACATCAAGAAATCATATGGTGTTACAAGGAATGGCAAAAGACATATACATTACTTAAAGAAAGTGGTGGCCAAGTGGATAAGTGCGCTGGTCTCACATGCCAGAGGTCCCGAGATTGATCCTTTGTTGGGGAAAGTTCTCGAGGTGTGGGGTTGATGCTGTCGCAGCATACCATCCTATTGGATGGGGACTTAAAATGGCTGTCCTCTGTGCAGAGAGAGACACACTCCATGCAGGCTAAAGATCCCTTCATAGTATTTGAGAAGAGCGAGGCCACGAAGCTGCTGCTACGAAGGTCATCCCACATAACTGTGCCACTGGGTCAAGGAAAGGCATTAAATATAAGTTGCATAACTTGTAAAACAAATAAGATTAAAAAGAAAGTGAAGACATCAAATTCACTGAAGGTATTCCCGGCGATGAATTTGACATTGTTAATGATGTATACCACATCTTGTAGTTTTCGATGATATGTTAGGATATAAAGATGAAGAAAAAATCAAATTATGGCTTACTCGTAAAGGACATAATCGGAATGCAAGTGTTACTTACATAACACAAAATATGTTGCAACAATCTAAATATAGTCATAACATAAGTTTAAATGCACATTATAGGATTTTATTTCAAAATACAAGAGATAAAGGACAAATTAAAGTATTGTCAAATCAAGTTCAATTACCACATTTAAATTCAGCTTATCAGGATGCAACAAGCACCGAGCATGGTTATTTATTAATTGATTTTCATCCTAGAACTCCTGATTCATTGAGATTAAGAACTGATATTTTTCATCCATGGGTAACAAAAGATGAACATGGACCTATCATTTATATAAAACTATAAAAAAGGATAGTGTTATGATATGTGTGTCAGTTGTTTAAAAATCTGTTAACAAGTACACACCAACATGGTATCTTTCCTACATTCTTTGGAAAAACTTAGTCATCAGGCTAATCCATTTGAAAGCGAAACAATACTTAAGAAAGGATTTAAGAACATTTTAAAGTTTTTTACACTAGCAAGTAGAATCATACTTAATAAGAAAATTAAATTGCCAAAACAAACTTTAACCTGTATAACCTGTATGGATGAACATAAACAAGATCTTGAACAACTTGCAAATCCGACAGTAGATCTTGCAACAAAACGAAACATTATTTTAATACCTGGTGGTGGTGGGTTTCTTAGTGGTGTTATTATTCGTAATTTAATTCGATGGGATAGTAATAAAACAACTAGAAACTTTCAATCGGCATTCCAGAAGAAGAATACACATAAGAAAAGAGAGTCTTCTAAAAAAACATCAAATAATTCATCAAGTTATAGAGAGATAAAAAGCAACGAAAGGTAGGACCTAAATACACGTACACAAATTTTGAAATTGCACCTCATAATTCTCCAACTACCAAGCGTACAAAAAAAGCATTATTTGAGAAAAATCTTTAAAATCAAAGAAAAGTATCACCACTTAAGTTAACATGTGTAGTGTCAATAACAAAAGATGGTGTAAAAAATGTAAATCATGAACCAATGTATTCTCTTACAAAATACAGAGTATGTACCGTTAAAAGAAAAGATTCCCACAGTGACATGTTTTACAGCTTTAAATTCTCCAAAACCTACTCGTGGAATAAGATCAAACTTTAAGTGAAAATGTTTTAATAAATAAAGAGTACCCTTCGCACATATAAATAAAATAGCAATACATTTTATTCATTTCATTTCACCCGTAGATACTGATAGAGAAGGATGGTGAGACAAAATAAGAAACAAAGCAATCCTTTAGTGAAAAAATATGGTGGTATGTTATTAGTAATGAGACAACTCCTCCAGCTTTTCAAAAAGAAATAATAAGCCATGCACCAAAAGAATTAATTGTTTGTCAGAATGTTGTCACAATCTTTTAAATGGCAATGCACATCTATCACCTAGTCAGAAACAGAAATTGTGTCTGAAGCGTAAAGAACTAAGAACACTTGCTAGTAAATCAGTTTCTGTTAAAAAGAAAAATATTGAATCAAAAAGGTGGTTTTTTACCATTACTTGGATTACTTCCTCCAGTGGTTGGACTTTCAACAAATCTTGGAAATAAATTAGTCAGTAAAATATGAAGAAAATGGCTATTGTACCTTATCAACTATTAGAAGATATGTAATGGTATAGAAATGAAAAAGCTCAATGTCCTAGATTATCACCTAACCCACAAGTTACAAATACTGCACAACTTCAGAAAAATTTATCATCAGTTTTAGACAATTCAGAGTTATCAGAAAGTGAAAAAGAAATTAAGTATGGGGAAACTTTGCAGAAATTTCAAATGTCACATAAGAAAGCATTACAACCTTCACTGGTCATACCTGATTCAGAAGAAAAAAATCATTATCTTTATGAGATTGAATTATAGAAAGTGTACCTGCTACTTTGAGATGTAAAGCAATGTCATTATTTTCTGCTTTATCAACTCATCCAAACATAAGCTGGGATGATCAGGGTATATTAAGTTATGATGGAGAAACCATACATGGTTCAAACATTATTGATTTAGTTAATGATGTTCTTTGACATTGAAAAGGTTTCAACCAAGATGATGGGAAATATTTAGTCATGGATTAAAAGATATAAATATACAAGATTTTGTACAAAATCGTGAACATTGGCTATGGATGCATAGGCAACACACTCATAAAGCTAGCAGTAAATATCAGACTCCCCCAAAGATAGTTGGCCAGAGTCTCCTTTATCAATATGTAAACTTAAGAAAAAACAGTGGAGTGAAGACACACCAAAATCATTACTAAAACGTAAATTATCTAAACGTAAAATTTATGACAAATGGATAGCCTATTGAATGATTTATTAAGTGAATTGTATTACAATACAAAACATCCTGCTGGTTATGGTGGTGTACAAAAATTGTACAATGCAGCACATCAAAAAGATAATTCTATTACACTTGATCAAGTAAAAGATTGGTTAAAGGGAGAAAGAACATACTTTACAGCACTATCTAGAGAAAATTTTCAAAACGTAAAACTATAGCAGGTGGAATTGATCATCAATGACAAATTGATTTAGCAGATTTACAAAGTTTACAATCTTACAATGATCAATTTCGTTATGTAGTTTGTGTCACTGATGCATTTTCAAAATATGCATGGGTATTACCTATCGGTAATAAATCTGGAGAGGCATTAAGAAAATCATTTCAAACTATTTTGAAAACTTGTGGTCATAAACCATTATCACTACAATCTGATAAAGGTTCTGAATTTAAAAATAAGTTGGTTCAGAATTTTCTGAAGTGAGAAAATATTCATTTTTTCACAACAGAAAATCCTGAAACAAAAGCAAGTACTCTAGAACTATTTCAACATACATTGAAAACATGTATGCAGAAATATTTCACACATAAGCAAACATTAAAATATATTGATGTATTATAAAACTTAGTGATATTCCACAAACTTACAAACTTGAAGATTTAGGTGGAGAAAAAATTCAGGGTACATTTTATCCTCAGGGAATTCAACATATAAAAGATGATAAAAAATATATTATCGAATCAGTTAATAGATGGTCAAGACATATGGGGAAGAAAAATATTAAAGAACTTAAAGTACAGTGGGAAGGATATCCAAAGAAATTTGATAGTTAGATTCCTGAAACTGATTTGGGTAAAAACAAAAATGTAGGGAATAGTATTGGAAAAGTGGGTATTGAAATGTCAGAAAGTTTATTACAAAAACCGGGATGTAAAAATATTTTTCCAGTAATTTTTCCCAACACAGGGGTAGATGCATTTACATATAATGTAGATTTAAATACTGATTTCAATCAACTTTTTATTTATTTGGACATAGCAGATTATACATTTTTAGGTGATATTGAAGCACCTATTTTATGGGTAATTCCCTTTGAATCACTAAAGTAATGTCAACACATTCACAAAGAATTTGATAATGTTCATTACATTCCAGGATGAAAATCTTATTTTGATCAGATTAATATAAATATAAATGGAAACACTGGTAAAACACATTCAGTTTGTCAGTGGTAAGAGTTGCATTTTAGAGAGTGGAACAAATTACATTTATAACAAGAGCGCACATATCGCTGAAGCAATACAATGTCCCCTACTGGACTAATGAGCATTAATAATTATACAAATGTCATAACCTAGATGTGATCAGCATGAATTCCGTTGAAGCATTTCCAAAAAAGTCCAGAAAACTGATATTTTTGCATTTTTCAATATTTCCAAGGGCCATAACTCACACAAGAATAATGCAATCAGCATGAAACTCAAACTTGATCTGTAAGTCATCGTTCTATAGTAGGTTACCAAGAATGAAATCATTCGGTTGAAGCATTTCCCAAAAAAGTCCAGAAAACTAAAGTATGACTGACAGACTGACTGACAGACTGACGGATGGACAGAGTGCAAATAAAACTTGATCTGTAAGTCATCGTTCTATAGTAGGTTACCAAAAATGAAATCATTCCGTTGAAGCGTTTCCAAAAAAAGTCCGGAAAACTAAAGTATGACCGACAGACTGACTGACAGACTGATGGATGGATGGACAGAGTGTAAATGTGAAACCTGATCTGTAAGTCATCGTTCTGTAGTAGGATACCAAAAATGAAATCATTCCATTGAAGCGTTTCCAGAAAAAAGTCCGGAAAACTGATATTTTGGTGCTTTTCCATATTTTCAAGGGCCATAACTCACACAAGAATAAGGCAATCAGCATGAAACTCAAACTGGATCTGTAAGTCATCGTTCTATAGTAGGCTACCAAAAATGAAATCATTCCATTGAAGCGTTTCCAACAAAAGTCCAGAAAACTGATATTTTGGCGCTTTTTCATATTTCCAAGGGCCATAACTCACACAAAAATAATGCAATCAGCATGAAACTCAAACTTGATCTGTAAGTCATCGTTCTATAGTAGTTTACCAAAAATGAAATCATTCCGTTGAAGCATTTCCAAAAAAACTCTGGAAAACTGGTATTTTGGTGCTTTTCCATATTTCCAAGGGCCGTAACTCACACAAGAATAATGCAATCAGCATGAAACTCAAACTTGATCTGTAAGTCATCGTTCTATAGTAGTTTACCAGAAATGAAATCATTTCGTTGAAGCGTTTCCCAAGAAACTCCGGAAAACTGATATTTTGGTGCTTTTTCCCATATTTCCAAGGGCCATAACTCACACAAGAATAATGCAATCAGCATGAAACTCAAACTTGATCTAAGTCATCGTTCTATAGTAGTTTACCAAAAATGAAATCATTCTGTTGAAGCGTTTCCAAAAAAAATCCGGAAAACTAAAGTGTGACTGACAGACTGACAGACCTACAGACTGACAGACTGACGGATGGACAGAGTGCAAACCTAGAGTCCCCTCCGGCGATGCCGGTAGGGGACTAAAAATGATGCCAGTATATCAAGGCATACCACGTCAATATGTATGTGGCTTAGGTTCTATTTTTCGTACAGCATTGAGAAAAGTTGTACCATTTGTAAAACCCATAGCAAAAAATGCTTTTCAAACTTTAAAACGTAAAGGTTTGAAACATGGGAAAAAGATGGCAAAAGAACTTTAGGAAAACGTAAAGCATCTAAAGAAATTTTATTAACTCAAGGAAAAGATCTTTTGAAATCAATGGGAGCAACAGCTTTAGGTAAAAGGACGAAAACGAAAAGCAGTAAGTCATTCTAAGAAAAGTTCTCAAAGAGGAAAGATATACAGAGCTCCTGTAAAACGAAATTCAAGACCACTTGATATATTTGACACGGATCATGCGAACAGTTTGGAAGTAGTTTTGATCCAAATAATGTTTCACCAACATCAAGTGGTATAGAAAATATTGGTGAAATTGAACAATTTCCAATAGCATCTTTAAACAATTCTTCAACAATAGAATTTTTAATTCTAAGACAAACAACCAAGTGGTTCGATCTTGCAGCATCTCACTTAAGTTCAATTTAAAATTACAAAACAAGATGGGGGTGTTTTGGCTCCAGATACACAAATTGCTCCCATTAATATTTTTTTCATAGTATATTTAGCAAAATTGATGTCACATTGAATGGCAATCTTATCACCATCAAAACAGATCTTTATCCTATTAGAGGATTCTTGGAGAATTTTCTTAGTTATTCAAGAGATGAGAAAAAACGCAATTGGCTGCAAGTGAAATGTAGTATCCAGATTCTCCTGGCAAACACACTGAAACTGCAAAAAGTCCATCTAACAAAGGTTTGACTGAACCTGCAAAATTAATTGGTACTGGTAAGTCTGTACAGATAAGAGGAAAACTACATTTAGATCTATTTGTGCAAAAAAAATATTTACAAAATGGAGTTGACATGAGAATTAATTTGCATCGTACTCCATCTAAGTTTTGTCTGATTGGTGGTGAATATGGGAAAATAAAAATTCAAAAAAGTTATTTTTAAAATACCAGTTTTAGATTTAATTCCAAAATTTGCAAATGATCTTAATGCACAAATCTTTCGAGTTACAAAATGCCCATAAGGCGTGTAGAAATTAAAACATTTACAACTGGAAACAGTCTTCGTTCAAAAATAGAAGATCACCTGTTTCATAAACAGATACCAAGACGAATTATTCTTGGCTTAGCATCTAATCGAGATATAAATGGAGATATTGGCACAACTCCATTTAATTTCCAACATTTCAATTTGACTAAGGTGAAAGTAACAGCAGATGGGCATTCCATTACATCACATCCTTTGGAACCAAATTTCGAAGGTGGACTTTATCTAAATTCATATTTATCATTGTACGAAGCTATGGGCTTCTTTGGACAAATCAGTCATTTAATTTATCTTTGCAGGATTATGCAAGAGGATATACTCTTTGGGGAAGTGATTTGACACCTGATCAGTGTAGTAATGGACCATTGGCTCGTCCTATAAAGTCTGGTAATCTTCGCAATGAACTTCAGTTTGCTCAAGCTCTTCAAGAGACGATCAACATTGTCGTCTATGCAGAATTTGATAGTGAGAAAGAGATATCAACAACAGATTTAGAGAATATTTGACTATTAAAAAAATGATTCAGTGTGAACATTGCAAGATATGTGAAGAAAAAGACAAACATTATCCCAAGAATGTGCAGCGATAGAACTGACAAAATCCATTAAACAGAAAATGAAAAATATCTGTGAAGACTGTCGAGCCAACACAACATTAATAGATGTATACTTTGCATAATGTTTACAGAAACTGTGTCCAGTGACTATACTATATATCTACACAAGAGAGCAAGAAGAACAAACTTATTAGAATATTGTGCTCTTATTGACTTTGGGAGCTCGGGGGCATTGCGGTAACCGGTTATCATCAGATCACCGAAGTTAAGCAATGTCGAGCCCGGTTAGTCCTTGCAGGGATGACCGTCTGAGCGATCGATTTGTACTCGCGCATTGTGCCCTTGGGCAAGGCGTTTAATCCTGATTGTCCACATGGGGGCATGATGACGCCGTGTACTAAGGCGTACTGCACGTCGATGTTGCACATGTCTTCAGTGTTAACAATATATCGTATTAACTTTAAATAAAAATGTGTTATTTGTTAGAACTTTTGTGACAGCTTTGTCGATTTTGTTAGGTTAGTCCTATAATGACTTTTTTATCACTGCCTCCTACATATCCCATCAGTAAAACAGCCAAGAGTCACTTCTCTTTTTTACTGTGGGTGCTAGCTAGGTTAATATTGTATGCATCTCTATCAAATTTCATATTTTGAAAAAACTCTTTTCAGAATGGTGTGAAAAGTTGATAGACAACCATACAATCCTAAATATTTTACACCTAAAACAACTGTCACAGAAAGTTCGACCACAACGCGTGCAATCAAGTTTTTTTCATTTTTTTTTCTTCTTGGCTTTTCTAAAAACAGAGAAGTAGAAACAGGATATCCTAAAACAAGTTTGTAATAAAATGTTGCAATTACGCCAGAGTGCCTCCAGGATTGTCTATGGGAAAAACAGTGATAAGAGGCAATGACACTCTAGCGAAAAAATGTCTATGGGAATTTTCAGTGTTAAATCGGTTCGCCAGAGTACACATGACACAAATGTTTAAAAAAATTCAAAACTCATGGGAATTTTCAGTGTTAAATCAGTTCGCCTCAGTACGCATGATCGTGAATTTTCTCTGGCGAACAAATGTCTATGGGAAATTCAGTGTTAAATTAGTTCGCCTAAGTGCCATCCCTTACTACTTGTGATCACATGGAAATATAAATTTTATAGTAAATTTCCTTTCTTATTATACCTACCACAATTGTTTACTTCAGGCTTGCACTACAGTGGAAGTCCCTAACTCGGATAAAATACTCTCTATTTTTGTCTTTCCCAAGCAATTTGGGAAAGAAAAGTGGTTCAAAAGCACCAATAAAAAATAAGCCAAAACTGGGTCGAGTGCAACCGGCGCAGACCCAGTACGGGAGGCTCTCTCCCAAGTACAACTCCACGACTTCCGTTGCCAGTGCGCATATACCGTCTCTAAAGACTCATTCTTTTTGAATCCGTCAACGTTAGAGTTATGTGATCAGCGGGGAGGAAAGATTCTTTACCCGTAAAGAAGACGGGAGGGCCTCCATGTAAACAATTGTGGCAGGTATAATAAGAAAGGAAATTTACTATAAAATTTAGATTTCTTATCAACCTACTCACAATTGTTTACTTCAGGCTGAATAGACAAAAGGCTGGAGGGAATCGCATAACCAACCCACACATAACCCCAGTGCACTGGAACTGTGAAGCAGAAGGAAGAGGTCCCGAGGCTTATCAACCAAAATGTCGCAATCATTGGTAAAGGACAATGAAAGGAGACATATGGGCCTGTGTGACACACAGACAGAAAAAGGGCAGTAACAGCACAAGGCTGAAACTGACCCCCAAGAAGCCTAATGGCTATGGCAGACAACAGCCTGAGCAGAAGAAAGAGGACCCAGGGCAAAAAGGTCCTCCGACTGCTCCTGCAACTGGCGCAAATAAAAGGTGGAGAAAGTAGAAGCATTTCTCCAGTAGGCTGCCTGCATAACATCCGACAACTTGACGGAGTTAGAATAAGCCCAAGAGGTTGACAGTGCCCGCACCTCGTGGGCAGAAATACGATTGGTAATACAATCGCCAGCTGCTAAACGACCATAAGCCATACGAATAGCAAGACAAATCCACCGAGAAATGGATTGAGATCTTCTGTCGACCCGGAATAAGAGACAGAAAAAACCGTTTCCTGCCTTTCTGTATGAAGCGTGTCCGATCGAGATAAATGCGAATAGCACGGACCGGACAGAGCAAAGGGCGATTACCCTCATCAGAAGGAAGAGCCCTGATACAGATAGGAGGAGGAGTAGTATCTGGTAACTGATTCTTGGCCAAAAAGGAGCAATCAGTGGTAAAAGTAACACTGTTGGGAGAGCTCCTAAAAAAGGCCGGGTCAACCGAGAGGGTGTGAAGCTCACTAACCCGTCTGGCCGAAGCAAATGCCATCAGAAAAGCCGTCTTATATGTGAGAAAATGCATATCCACCTGGGATAAAGGTTCGAACGCCCCCCCCCCCCCCCCCCCCCCAAGCAAAGCAGCATCCACGAAGGATTCCATCGTGGAGTAAGCTGCAAAGTCCGAGGCCTTTTCAAAGAAAAGTGCCGAACAAGCTTGGAGAGGTAAGGATTAGTGCCGATACGACGCTTCCTCACATAAGAAAAAGTCTCTGAAAACATGGACCTGTAACCCTTGATGGTAACAGGCTGGAGACCCCGAGAATCAAACAGAGATACCAGAAACTCCGCAATCTGTGAAATCGAAGGATTGGCATAATCAACAGAGTGATCAGCACACCATCGACAGAAGACCTTCCATGTAGCTGCATAAGCTAAACCAGTGGAGTGCCTCCTTAAAGAAGAAATGCACTCCACTGCTCGTCTCGAAAAACCTCTACGGAGGAGACAGGACCTGACAAAAGATATGCGTGATGGCACAACGAAGTCGGGTCGACGTGAAACCTCCTCGGGCGACCTTGACAAAGAAGGTCGCGACGTAGCGGGAGACGTGCCTGAACCGCCGCCATCAGCGAGCGGAGCTGATTGATCCACACCCACTGGGGCGACAGGGGAGCGAACAGAATGATTCGACAACTGCAGGTTCGAATTTTGGCGAGAACCTGAGGAAGAATCGGAACCGGCGGGAAGGCGTAGCCGACTAGACCGTTCCAATCGAGTGACAGAGCGTCCACGGCAAAAGCCAGAGGATCTGGACACGGGGACACGAAAGTGTCCACCTGATGGTTCCAACGAGTCGCAAAGAGGTCGATGTGGGGACGTCCCCAGAGATCGCAAAGCGACTGGAACACTGCCCTGTGAAGCATCCACTCGGAGGAAATAACCCTGCCTTGTCGGGACAGGGAGTCGGCTAGGACGTTCAGACGACCGGGAATGTGACGAACGACCACTCCGGCGTGAACATCCTGAGCGAGCAGTAGAAGATCCCGAGCTAATTCGCACATCGGAACCGAGTGCGTGCCGCCCTGGTTCCGAATGTAAGCAACCACTGTCGAATTGTCGGATAGCAGAAGGACCTGGCGATTCGACAGGTGAGGGATCCACTGCCTGAAACTCAGAAGAAGAGCAAGAAGTTCCTTCTGGTTGATGTGTAGAGCAGCTTGATCCTGGTCCCATATCCCGTGTAGGGAAAGACCGAGAGGATCCAACGTCGCACCCCATCCGAGATCGCTGGCATCTGCCGTCAGAACGCGATCGGGCGTGGGTAAGTCCAGTGGAACACCCTGCGTAATCCACTGAACATCTGTCCAGAGAAGAAGGTGAGGATACAGAGATTCCGGAAACAGAAGCACCTGATCCAGAGAATCTACATTCGGCCTCCAACGACTGAGCAGAAAGTGTTGGAGAGGTCTGACACGCAGCCGACCTAGAGGAATGAGATCCGGCACCGAACCGCAGAGACCGATCAGCCGGAGAAAACTCAGAGCGGTCGCGGACGTGGACTGGGACAGAGTCAGAGCAAAAGCTGAGAGAATCACAGCCTTGGCCTGGAGAACCGCTACCAAATTGAATTTGGTTTGGAAAGACATCCCCAGATGACAAAACGACTGAGAAGGGACCAGGTCCGACTTCTCCTCGTTGACTCTGAATCCTAGCGACGTGAGCAAGCTCAACAGAGTGGCGACATCCGACTCCAGTAAGGCAGCATTGGAATGCCTCTGGAGGATATCGTCCAGATATGCCGAAGTAGTCACCCTGGACTGTGTGCGATGGAACGCTATCACATGCGACATCAGTTTGGTGAACGCACAAGGAGCCAGGTTGAGGCCGAAAGGCATGGCCTTGAACTGGTAAACTCGCCCCAGAAAAGCGAACCTGAGAAAAGTGACGCCCGGTGCATCGGAACGTGGAAGTAAGCGTCTCGCAGGTCGATGCTGGCTGCGAAATCTCCCTGGTGAATTGATTGGCCGACCGACCTGAAAGTCTCCATGCTGAACTTGGGAGCAATGATAGACTGGTTCAGGATACTCAGATCGATAACCGGTCGGAGTCGGCCGTCCTTCTTCGGCACCAAGAACAGGCGGGAATAGAAACCCACGGACTGAATGTTCTTGACGACCTCGATCGCCCCCTTTGACAGGAGATTGGCAATCTCCGTAGACAAAAGTTCCCGACGTAAAACGTCTGAAGGAACTGTGGTTGGAAGAGGCACCCTTGACAGAGTGGGGTGCCGTCGGAAGGATATTCGCAGCCCGGACCGAACAACATCTAACACCCACGGATCGGATGTGATGGTGGCCCAATGGTCTGCGAACTCTGCTATCCTTCCTCCAACCTGGGACGAGTCGAGGTGAGGACCTTCATTTCGAGCCCCGACGAGGCCCGCGAGAGGAGAAACCGCCTCCTCTACTAAATGAAGAATCCTGAGACTTCCCTCGATTCTGCCGACCCTTACCTTTACCCCTTGAGTAAGAAGTAGAGGCGGCGGCAGAAGGACCAGCCTTTTGCTTCACAGAGGAAGCAGAAGGGTACTTGTTAGGCTTGGAACGGCCCTTGCCTCCCCTAGAAGGCTGATCAAGCTGACGAAACAGCAGCTGATCTTTGGAATGACGTAGGACGTCATCCCGGACCGTCGACACGAACCATGGAAAAGTTGCGGACCTGCCAAGGAAGCAGATCGAAGAGCAGCACGCTGCTCCTCGGGAAGGGATCGTCCTGTGTCCAGCACAGCGTCCCTTCGAACTAATTCCAGATTAGCCGTGTTACAGGCATGCGTGTGAGTAAGATGCATAAGCGCCTTGGACAGTACACGCAAAAGAGCCTGTACCTCGTCAAACTTATCTGGAGGCAGATAGGCAGCCAAAGCTGAGACGACGTGATCTGAAAGAGAAAGCATGCCAAGCATCTCTCTAGATAAGCCCAACGTGGACTCCAGAGTCGTCATTGGAATGACGGCAGACTTGGGCTTGGAAAGCCCGAGGGAAGTGGAGTCCTGATCCAGAACCGTCAAAGTCTGGCAGACCGACGGATTGGCGGAATCGTAGGAACGATAACGCACAGGAGGCAAAAAGGTGTCAACCCTGGTGAAGAACGAAGTCTTCAGAGCCTTGGAATTCAGCTTGGAGTCCAATGCTGAAAAGGCTTCAACCACCTGTACCGACTGGCACGGTCGAAGGCGCCCAGAAGCAGGTTGCTCCATAGGCTGTTGGCGCGCGACCGATGATCGCGGCCAGGCTGACACTGTCGGCTGGTTAGCAGGTTTGAGATCAGACAGAAACCCAAACACAAAGTCAAGAGCTGCCCCCAAGTCCGAAGACTGCTGGCCCTCGACCTCAATCATGTCGGACTCCTCCCCAGAGTCGGAAGACACATAGCCCATAGCTGACGCCTCCCATGGTGTCGGGACACCAGGGGAATCAGAAACCGGCCTGTTTCCAATCCCGGGAGGCGGCGCATAGCCTCGCTGGAAGCAACAGGAAGGCTCTTAGAAAGAACCTGAGTGAGTAAGGAGAGGGCCTCCCTAAGCTCACTGCCCATACCGACCGGTTCGACAGGGGAGCGAACCGGCAAAGTGGCTTCACCTCTGACCGTCTTAACCAGCGAAGGGTCACGATCCTCCAAAACACCCGACGCGGGACGACGGGCCGCAGCCGAAACATCTGAAGGCAGACGTGTATAGGGGTACGAGGCACCCCGAGGATCAATATGGCGAGAACTCATGAGAGTCACCGCGGACCTCTGCGGGGCAGAAGGTCCAGGCTGCACAAAAGGCGTTGGGCCCCCAAAACTGGTCGTGAGGCCAGAATGAGTAGACGGAAACGCCACGGAGTTCATAGTGTTTCCACTAAGAACATCCGAATCCAAAGAAACAACTGTGGTGTTCGACGGCGAAGAGACCACAGAGATGGGTTCGGCCGGCAGCCCCTTCCGACTTCGCCGAGTTGAAGTCAGGGAAGGCTGAGGCCGATATCCCACGTCTACAGTACCGGACATTCCTGCAGTCCCCTGCAGCGAAAAGCCGAGGCCGGCTGAAACTGACGACGAATCAGACGGACCAGCAGTAGTAGTAGATACGTCGGGAGTCGTTGAGGCTGGTGAAATAGTGGAGAGAGCACACCGGCTCGGCTCCGAAGGAGGAGTCACAACCCTAGTGACAGCCTCAGATGTCGACTGAAGGGGGACCGTAGTCACGGAACCAGGCACCTCTTCACCGGAACACTCAACGGCTCCCGCAGTATCCACTACAGGAAAAGACTGCACATCCCCCACGGAGGAGGAATAACTCTCACCAGACAAGGTCGGCTCGGGAGGCCCCGAACGACCACGTTCTCCTTTCCCGCGGGAGCGGGAGGCACGGCCACGAGAACGAACGACACGGTTAACTGACGCCCAGAAAGTGGATGACCATGATCCACAGACACCACATGGCCGCTCGGCCGAACACCCATTACAGGAGGAACAAGACGAATGTAAATCGTCCACATGCTTTGGCAGCAGACACTGCCCACAAGGAATTGTCCTGGGCATGATAGAGGTGAGAGGAGCAGAGAAGGTGAAATCAGAAAACGGAACACCCCCAAAGAAGAGAGAAAGGTGACAGAAACAAAGACCCCAGACGGTCGACCGGGAACCACACAACAGGATGACTACTCTCAAAAGAAAGAAGAAAACTGTAGGAGTGGTACCCCGCTGACACCTAACTCTAACACAATTAGAAAAATTTGCAAATAAAGCATTAACAATAACTGTGAAATTTTATAAGTCCGAACCGCATGGCACACGAAATTCGCGCGCGACTCGAGAGAGAACAATTAAATATACATTATGGATAATTAATATAAAAGAGAATATAAAAAAACACTGTTCCTGAGAATACAAAGGATACACTGATGCAATGAATCAGGAATCATCAAACATCGAGCTGGAGAAACACTGATAAGCGTGCAGGAACATCTCGACACGAGGCGGATGATAAAAAGAAGACGGTATATGCGCACTGGCAACGGAAGTCGTGGAGTTGTACTTGGGAGAGAGCGTCCCGTACTGGGTCTGCGCCGGTTGCACTCGACCCAGTTTTGGCTTATTTTTTATTGATGCTTTTGCACCACTTTTCTTTCCCAAATTGTTTGGGAAAGACAAAAATAGAGAGTATTTTATCCGAGTTAGGGACTTCCACTGTAGTGCAAGCTGAAGTAAACAATTGTGAGTAGGTTGATAAGAAACATAAACTTCTATCGAGATGGAGCAACCAGTGGGCTGTGTACAGGAACCATGTTGCAGATGCTGGCGGATGGGAACTCGACTTCGGTATCGCTCAACCTATATCCAATTTGGCCACAAGGACAGACTGGGCAAGCTCTAGATCAGTGGGGACTTCCTAGCCTCCCATATTCACTTAAGCAGCATGATTTCGTTGAAAAGACGAAGGCTGGGTATGCATTGGACACTAGAAATCAGAATCCGATGGGGAGACTGAAGCTACTGCTAGACTTTACTGTCATAAATGTGTCCGATGAATCCACAATCGTCATCCAGGTTTTCCTGGGGGCTCCTTCGCCAGATTTCGACCCTGCGTTACAAAGACTGTATATGAGGTGGATCGACGCGAATCCAATAAAGAGATTGCCATCATTATCCGCAATGATGGCGTTGAACTCTCAATGAACGATATAGAACATAAAATAACATCAGGCTTCTGAGGGCTTCGATTTATATCATATTCATTGGACTACTGTGGTTTCTGCGTTTGATCACTTAACATTGAGAGGTATTCTGGCATAGCCTTTGATATAACTGACAAGTTACAAGCATCATGGGTTTATTCCCAGAGCTGAATGAGATAAATGGCTTCGTCAGCAAGGGTTTACACACAGGGCTCACGGATGAGGGCAAATGGCTTGTGCGACCATGGGATCGGTGATATAAAAGCTGGCCTTACGACCGCAGACGCTCAAAAAAGTATGAGAGGGGTTAACTTCGTTGAAGGCGTTGAAACGTCTCTTGCTGTGGTCAGCTTTGGGCTTGAATTATTATCTACTATTTACTTTTGTCGATACCCCTATCGTGATAGTTCTAGAAGCAGACACGAGCGCTTGCGATCTTGTTTGTATCATTGGAAAATTCACTAGCCGGTGGTGGCTGACTAAAAAGACATTCCGCGATTTACACCTTGGCAGAGACCAAATTCTCCCCCATAGCCGATCTCCATTCAAAGCCCTAACAGACAACCAATCACCAATTTCCGAGCTTCCCATAATTTTATCTGAGCAAATTAAATTCAGGGAATTGCGAGTTGGATACGCGGTAACGGGAACCGCAGAAACAAACTCTTGGCCAAGGCCTAAAATAGATGAGCTTGTTTATACGCCCTATGATGGGGGTCTGCTACCATAGGTGCCACGTGCTACACTCACGGTTTCTCGACATTTTTATAATAAAGTCGAAAACCTTCCTCAACGCTGGGTATGTAGATTCGGCTAGCACCACAGCTCGCCCTCACACCCATGAGGTGTCACTTGCAGCTGTGACAGCAAATGGTCTCTTACAGTGTATGCGGACCCCAGGAGGAGCGGTCATCAGAATTGAGGCCTATTGGCTTTGTGACCTATGGCAAGAGGGAGAACGATTCAAGAACTGCGTGCCAATGCAGCTGATTGATTCACCTGCATTACGCCTAACAGGTTTATCACATCCACCACAAGATGGACAGTGCGCTAACATGGATTTATTCAAGTATTCGCTATAATTATTAATTTGAAAATACAGGGAATGTGTTTATGTGGAAAACGCAATCCAATTTCGCACTCCCGTAGTTTTCTTTTAGTTAAGAGAAAAAAAAACATTGATCAGCGCCTGAACTGAGAAAGCAACAAACAATTGTCTTCCCCAACGTTTCTTTGATCTTTTTGCAAGTTGAGACTTGGGCTGGTGGGCACAATTGTATGCTTACTCCACTCGCCCCCTGCTTCACTGCTTGTCAAGAAAAATATACATTTTTGTGCAGCATTTTGCCACCCTTTGAGGTTGATTTACTTTTGCCAGTTCTGTACGTCGAGGCCATATGGCTTGTGGTAAACAAGCGTTGTGCCCCCGATAGAGGGTTGGTAGCATACATGCCCCATTATATATACTACTCCCCCATAGGCCCCCTCCCCAAACACACTTCCATGGCAAAACCACTGTTGTTTTTAGAAAACTTAAAACGTAGTCATGAGGGATCAGCGACAACAAACAAGTGATCACAATAGATCACTGACTTTCAGTAAAAAAAACTGAGCCTACAAAAACACCATATACAAGTCTTTATTCTGAAAACTGCAACATTTATTATAATCTTTTTATCACATGATAATCAAACATAGATCTGAAACATATATCAATCCATTACGCTGACATAATAGAACAAAAAAGCTATTTCTTAATTGACAGAAATAAAAACGCGAATCCAGGGGCGTAGGAAGCTTATAACATTGAACATTGGGGTGGGGGAGGGGGGTTATGAACGGCAGCTTTTAGGGGACAGCACGGCCGCCCTTGACGGCCCGCTCTCCGCAGCCGAGCCCGGGGGAGAGTGCGGGAGGGGGATACCCCCGGGAACATTTGTGAAATATGAACTACTGAGAGCTCATTTCCTCACTTCTCAAGTGAAAAAATCAAGGTATCGTTGCTGTTAATTTTTGGTGTTTATAGGAGGATGTATGTCAGAGAGGAAGATGTTAACCTGTTGAGCGTCAAATCAGTCTGTGACATCGGCTACCAACTTTTTTTTTTTTTTTTTTTTGGGGGGGGGGGGGGGGTTACCCCCCACCCCCGGTTCCTACGAATCAGTTCAACTAATCAGGAACTCAGTGAAATATATACTCAAAGAACTACCTATTTGTCCATCATTATTTCTTAATAAAGAGATTCTTTCAAAAAACCTTTAAACTGCAGACAAAAGTGTTGGAAATGCTCTAAAATTAGAGCCCTGCGAATCACACATTTTCGATTCGAATCGAATCGGGTCTATTTGAATCCAATCGAATCTCGAATCGAGTTCTGAGTGTCTTGAAGATGGTGATAAGGGAAGGTGGGAGTGTAAACCTGATTGTTCCGAGTGTGACGGTTCAAGGCCAGACTGATAAAATATTCCTGCTTCGTCATCAAGGCATGCCTGGATGATGTAGTTGGAATATAACCCAGGAGCAGATGAGAGACTTACCAGCACTCGGCACTGAGCAGGACTAGCCGATAGCAACAGCTCATCGTCAACATTGTTTGGAAACCTAGACTTTGTTTTCAAAAGTGGTAGAGACTAGTGAGGCTGGAATAAGCATGGGAGGGGGCATGGGGCAGATGATATTTATGCTAATATTTTAGATGAAATTACACTGTCTTCATTTTCAGCATTATTTTACGTACAAATTCCATCTGAGCTATATATTTTCTGAAACGACGACAAGGACTAAAACCAAGCTATATTCCCGTGTAAAGATTCGAAAGGAAACGAAACTGGCAGCTGATTTTGAATAGAATCGAATATCAACTTAAGATTCGAAATTGAATCGAATCTAATCTCGAAGCTTCGCAGGGCCCCATATAAAATAAGCACCAAATCAACTAAAAATGTACATGAAAAAAGCTTAAAATTTCGGTAAACCTACTCTCAATTCTCTTACTTTTATGTTTTCAACAAATCCCAGAAAAGGACGCCTTTCAGTTTCTTTCATTGTTGTCCGTCAGATTAACCCTTTCAAAAAAAGAATTGAATGAGTTATCCCACTTCTTATCGGAGTACGAATGTGGGATGGCGTGTTCAGTTTTGTATGAAGTGCTATGCACTTCATATAAAACTGCACATGCCCATCACACATTCATACTTTGATAAAGAAACAAATAATTCATTTCAATTGTTATAATTAAATTCAGAGTGGCTGTTTGTATTATGATGTACCCTTTTGAGGCCGGAGTGTCCGTCATTTATATCCGAACAGTCATATCAACCTTTGTGGACATGACAGTTTTATTGAATACTGGCTAATACACGGTCTCGAATACTGAAAAGAAAAACCATTGTGAACAAGCTATGTGAATACTAAATAACCAGCCCATTGGCAACAATCACATTTCAACTGCACTATTTGACATGCCCATAATTCTTTGACAAATGGCTCACACAAAACAAACATTCATTTGACAGAAAAAAAGTATTCTTTGGAATAAGCTCAACTGGACAAAAAATGGAAAAAACACCCCATAATGACAATTGTGATGAATAGCACTGGCCAGGTTGGGAGTAGGGTTGAACACACAAGTAAAGTTTATTTTACTTTTGTAATTGAAATGGTCAGAATCTGACGCTGCTGAATCAATATCCCCAGTTTTGAATTGCAAATAATGCCCCAAAATGTTGACACAAATACCCGACAAACGCAGTAACTTAGGTGGTGAAAGCTAAAAATAGTTAAGAAATAACTACTTATCTTCACTGGTGCAGATAGATACTTTTATTATTCACTGGTGAGGATAACATTTTTCTTTCAATTGCATTTTTCACCATTTATTTATATAAGGTCACATACTTCTGCACAATGGCTAATCGGGACCGGCACATGTAGATAAAGTCAAGTTCAGCCAATGGTTTATACCCGTGTTGCCTATTTTAGAGGACTTCCACCCCAAGCATTGGTAACTGTGTCTTATTTTACCAGTAAAACAGAACTTGTTTACCAGCTTGTAGTGTGGAGACGACCAGTGTCACTATTTTATTTCAGATTGCATTGTATATCAGTGCTTTATCGGCCTTATTGACCATCACCTAAACGTAAGCGAAATAGAAAATAAATAGAGCCAACAGTTTTAGAACTTACCCCCACGCAGCTCTGTGTCCGTGCTTAGAGGAGTTTTGATTTCCTACATGTAGCTTTGTTCTTGAATATCTGTAGCATATTTGTCCAACACTTGTCCTCGTGAAATAGTATTTTATTATCAATTCTGGTACGAATACGGTAGAAGACGTCCAGGACCTATTCATGCCTGTTGTCAGCCTGTGAGTTCAATGAATAAATTTTCCATGTTCTACATATCACAACCTTCCTTTTCATGTATGCATATTTAATTTGTATTTATGGAATATCAGAGGTGGGAATTTCAAAGTAAACTAATTTGCCTTACTCATATAGCACCTTAACAACAAGAGTAACTGATCTGCTTCCCTATTCCATGTTGATAGACAGAGTGCATTACAAGCCTGAACAAGATTACGATAATTTCGGTGATTAAATTCATTCAACTGAAAATGCACAGACATTTGGGCCTCATTTCGGTGATTTGTGTGCATATTGTTAACGAGTTGTTGTGATGCTATTTCCGGTAACACGGTTATCGCAATAACAGGCTTTTAGTATCAACATCGATAAAAATCAACATGACTGAATCATGCATTCACTCCGGATGCATCACGGTAGAAATAAATTTAAATGTACGATGGTACTATGGTCACTATATTTGGAGAACGGAAACTTGAAGAATTATCTGGAGAAGTCGGTCGTCTTATTCAATACCAGGCTTCATGCAGCCATCCTTGCGGGAAATTCAGTCACAAATATGGTTCGACTTCAGTCAAATGGTATTTTCGTGAATATACATTTGTGAAGACTGAGATGTATGTTGATGTCAATATATTTTTTGGTTCAAATGTAATTTTCCAGTTTTATGTTTTGCATATCGATAGCAAATTATAGTTATACGAATCGGTGGCGTATTAATCCCTTGCTGAAACTTGCGTAACTTTCGACAGCCGGGGTAACATATTACAAGTTACGGAACGCTTAGTGGTCGAAAATGGTGTCACTTGAGGCTCGGTGAGATCAATATTAGGCTCGGCGGTGTCATCTGAGGCGAAGTGAGATGAGTCCCAATATTGATCTCACTGAGCCTCACATGATACCATATCCGACCACTAAACGTCCCGTAACGTATTTATTAGGTCAGCGGACAAAATCCAGTTTGTCCCTTTAATTAATCGGCCCTGCAATTTATTTTCTCGTTGGGTATTGTACTTGTGAAAATGAAAACAAGCAGACGTAAGTTTACAATGCTTGGGAGTAACTCTGTGCAGCAATCGTTTCGAGCTGAAACGATTATCGATCTGTATGATTAACCTGTTGTGAATGTTGGGCGTGTTTCGATTTGCATTGAGCTTTCGGATTGGGTTATCAATCGAAATAAGTTTCTCAATTTGGGACACATATTATAAACAGATTATTTCTTTCTGTTCAAGTGAGTTTAATGGAGCTTTAATCGCATTCAACGGACGATTCAGAACGTTTGCTGCAAGACTGTCATTTTTTAGACCAGGCGGTTGCCTTTTATTTTTAAAAACAATACGGTGGACACACACCAAATATTGATTTCATATGGGGTCACCGATGACGTCATCATCGACCTGATATGGCTTCGTAGCCGTCACCATTTATCCACGCCGATTGGTCGATCCCAAGAGCTGACATAATAAATAGGTCTATGGACCCAGCTTTTAAACACGGGAATCCCAATTAATGGAAGATCTGTGAAGATGCAACTGCTTGAATATTATTTTATATCGCCTGTGCCGAACAGGAATTCCACCAGTCACAGTCCAGTGGCTCGGTCCCAGGACTATGCAAGGTTGCGCTAGAAGCTCTTCACAATGCCTTGCCCCATTGGATGTCCACCCAACCTCGTTGAACCGATACACTGTGCTTAGTCAGTAACTGAAACACAGAACCCATAAACTCACGCTCTGGGTCTATCTGCAACAATTTTGGCTATGGACCATTTCAACGGTCCCTCTTATAAATGCGCGAGAGAGCACCTGTCACTTCAGCTGAATCCTTTGAGGTTAGAGGCCATGTACTCTTTATAACGACCAGCTACATGTACAATTGTCAAGGTATTCTTGAAGGTCTAACTATCACGGGGCCGTTTGCAAGGCAAACTATCACGGGGAAGACATCAAATGTCGGTCGAGGAATGTGTCGTGGGCTGGCCATAGAACTGCCAAGTGGCCTGCTATCTGTCTCTTCAGAGACCCGTTCACAGGTTCAGCAAGCTTCTTGATGCCGCAATAGCACCCAGTGTTGTGGTATATGCGCAAATGTCTGATTGTGTTCTTAATAGCAGCACTCTTCATCTGCGGAAACCGTGTATTCCATCGGAGTGATGGGCCTACAACAGATGTCGCGCGTCATATCATCTAATTGTCCAGTTGAAATTCTATGGTTGGTTGGCACAGGTAAGACCGCCGCATTGCTCCAGGTGTTCACGCCAAAACTCCAGGCGATTTGCAGTAGTACGACGAAGACCTCCCCAAAACTGCAAGATAAGAAAGCTCGCCTCAGGCCCCCTCGACCAGCTCACAATTATTTTTTTATTGATTTGTGTTCTCGGTCACATTCATTTCTTCCACTCCAGACATTGGTTATCTGGCCGCATTTTACAGGCAAACCGGAGCCTGTTTATCAAAGTAAATAAACACTGCTTCAATTCCCGAGTGCTCACAATTAAGGTTTTGGATATTCCCGAGTGCTCACAATTAAGGTTTTGGATACAAAATGGTAATGAGTCAGCTGTGAATACCTATCAATCACAAGGCACATTCGAGAAAATGACCGACAGTGGAGAACCAGGTACACATAAATTTAAACAATGCTCGACCCTTCAGCTCGACCCTTCAGCTCGACCATCTCAAAATTATTTTTTTTATTTATTGGTGCTCTCGTGTCACATTTCTGCACAATAGCTAACCGTGATCGCAACATGGATAAAAAACTGGGCCCGGCCCATTTTAGATGACTTCCACTGAGGCATTGATTACCTGGCCCTATTTTAATCGTAAAACAGAGCTTGTTTACTTGTCACACGGCACATTCGACAAAATGAGATAGTGGAGTACCAGGTATACATGAAGTGAAACCGTGCGCGTCTCTTCAGGTCACCCGGCTTCAGAGACCCGGGTTATACAAGAGAAAAGGGGGTTCATGTTGCTGTTCCGCAAGCACAGCAGTTCCAGCTGCCCCTCCCGCTAAATTTACTGAGCTTGGCGATTTAAACTTGGGGGTGCGATCATAAGGAGACACAAACTCGCATTGAGAGGTAGCAACCAGTGGGCTGTGTGCAGGAACCATATGGCAGATGCTGGCGGATGGGAACTCGACTTCAGTATCGCTCAACCCTATATCCAGTTTGGGCCCCAAGCACAGACTGCGAAAGATCTACAAGAGTGGGGGACTTCCCAGCCTCCTACATTCCATTTAAGAAGTATGTCTTCGTTTTAAAGACCAACGCTGGGTATGCGTTGGTCACTAGAAATCAGAACCCAATGGGGAGAATGAAGCTACTGCTCGAGTTTGCCGTTATGTGTCGGATGAATCCACAATAGTCATCCAGATTTCGGCAGTCTTACAAAAAGTGAATATGAGATGGGTCGACGTGATGCCAATAAAGAGCTTGCCATCACTATCCGCAAAGATGTCGTTGACCTCTCACTGAAAGACGTTGAACACAAAATAACATCAGGCTTCTGAGGGATTCGATTAATACCATACTCATTGGACTACTGTGGTTTCTGCTTTTGATCTCTTAACGTTTAGAGGTACTCCGACATGGCCTATGATATAGCTGACAAGCTGAATAAGGTAAATGGCTTCATCGGCAAGGGTTTATACACAGGGCTGAGTGATGAGGGGAATTGGCGAGTGCATCCATGTGATTGCCGATATGAAAGATCTCCTCACGACCGAACGGACCGCAGGCGCTCTCAGAAAGTATGAGCTAGGGTTAATTTCGCTGAAGGCGTTGAAACGTCTCTTGCTGTGGTCAGCTTTGGGCTTGAATTATTATCTACTTTTGTCGATTCCCCTATCGTAAAAGTTCCAAAAGCAGACACGGGCGCTTACGCTCTCGTAAGGATCACTGGAAAATTCATCTTGCCCATGATAGATACCAAATTCTCCCCCATAGCCGATCTCTATTCAAAGCCCTGACAGACAACCAATCACCAATATCCGAGCTTTCCGTAATCTTATCTGAGCAAATTAAATTCAGAGAAATGGGAGTTTGATTTGATGCGCGGTAACATGAACCGCAGAGTCAAAACTCTTGGCCTGGGCCTATAATAGAAGATGGGGAATCTGCTGCGGCCATCGGCGAAACGCTGATATGTTCATTTCGCTTGGGGTTAGAGTGAGATACAGAGTACCACAGGTGGCACGTGCTACACCCACGGTTTCTCGACACTTTCAAAATAAAAGTCGAAAACCTTCCTCAGCTTCGGCTACCACGGCAGCTCACCCTCGTACACCCTGGAGTGTCACTTGCAGTTGTGACTGCCAATGGTCTCTTACAGAATATACTGACCCCTGAGGAAGTCATCTGAAAAGAGGCCTTTTGGCTTTGTGACCTTTGAAAGAGGTAGAACGATTCAAGAACTACGTGCCAACGCAACTGTTGGGTTCACCTGCATTACGTCTAATAGGTTTACCCCCCCCCCCCCCACCCCACGGGAGGGACAGACCCACTGACAGGGATTTATTTCAAGTATTCGCGATATTTATTAATTTGAATATACAGGAAAAGCGTTTATATGAGAAACGCAATCCAATTTAACACTCCAAATGTTTTCTTTTAGTTAAGAGAACAACACTGAGCAGCGCCTGAACTGAGAAAGCAACAAAGAATTGTCTTCCCCGACGTTTCTTCGATCTTTTTTTTCAATTAGGCACTTGGCTGGTACTGAGAGACTCGTCTTACAGAACACGAACAGGGAGGAATGGGGTGAAGCGGTTCTGACGTGCCTTTTCCCGGAGGATAAAGCCGTATGTTTACTCCATTCGCCTCTGATCGACTGCCTGTCAAGAAAAACATTTCTGTGCAGTATTTTGCCACCCTTAGGTTGATTTACTTTTGCCACTTCTTTGTGCCGAGGCCATGTGGCTTGATTTTTGGGTAAACAAGCGCTGTGCCCCGCTGGAGGGTGGGTAGCCAAGACGCCCATTCTATATGCTACACTCCCAGAACCCCCCCTTCCACCCCCACCTCCCCAAACACACTTCCATGGCAAAGACACTGTTTTTTTTAGAAAACTTAAAACATAGTCATGAGGGATTACAGACAAGCAAGTGTTCACAATAGATAACTGTTCTTCAGTCAAACAGAGCCTACAAATGACAGAAGTCATTATTCTGAAGAGCTGCAACATTTATTATAATCTCTTTATCACATGATAATCAAACATAGATCTGAAACATCTATCAATCCATTACGCTGACATAATAGAACAAAAAAAAGCTTCAATCAAGTATTTCTTAATTGACAGAAATAAAAACTCAAATCAGTTCAACTAATCAGGAACTCAATGAAATATATACTCAAAGAACTACCCATTCGTTCATCATTTATTTCTCAATAAAGAAATTCTTTGAAAAATAATTTAAATTGCCGACAAAAGTATAGGTAATGCTCTAAAATTAGGGCCCTGCGAATCACACATTTTGATTCGAACCGAATCGGGTCTATCTGAATCGAATTCTGGGAGTCTTGAAGATGACCGATAAGGGGAGGGGAGGGGGGAGGGCTGTAAACCTAATTGTTCCGACTGCAACTGCTGAAATCCCGACTGATAAAATATTCCAGCTACGTCAACAAGGCATGCCTGGATGATGTTGTTGGTATATTACACAGGGGCGGGTGCGAGACTTACCAGCACTATGCAAGGAACAGGCTAGCCGCTAGTAACAGCTCGTCAACATTGTTTGGAAACTTTGTTTTCACCAGTGGTAGAGACTAGTGAGACTGGAATAAGCATGCGAGGTGGCATGGGTCAGATGCTATATTTATGCTAATATAGATGAAATTACACTGCCTTTATTTTCAGCATTATTTTACGTACAAATTCCATCTGAACTATACGTTTTGTGAGACAACGACAAAGACTAAAACCAAGCGATATTTCCGTGTAAAGATTCAAAAGGAAACGAAATTGGCAGCTGATTTTGAATAGAATAGAATATCAACTTAAGATTCGAAACTGAATAGAATCTAATCTCGAAGCTTCGCAGGGCCCCATATAAAACTAAGCACCAAAATCAACTAAAAATGTACATGAAAAAAGCTTGAAATTTCGGTAAATCTACCCTCAATTCTCTCGCTTTTATGTTTTCAACAAATCCCAGAAAAGGACGCCTTTTCATTTCTTTCATGTTTGTCTGTCAGCTTAACCCATTCAAATAAGAATTGAATGAATTATCAGTCTTTTTATCGGAGTGCGAATGTGGGATGATGTGTTCAGTTTTGTATATACAAAACGGAACACGCCCATCCCACATTCATACTCTGAAGTAACAAATAATTCATTTCAATTGTTAAAATTAAATTCAGAGTATTTGCTTGTATTATGATGTACCCTTATGAGGCCGGTGTCATTTATATCCGAACAGCCATATCAACCTTTGTGGACATGATAGTTTTATTATTTTCAACACTGGCTAATACACCAGGTCTCGAATACTGAAAAGAAAAACCATTGTGAACAAGCTATGTGAATACTAACTAACCAGCCCACTGGCAACAATTACCTTTCAACTGCACTGTTGGACAATTCTTTTGACAAATAGCTCAGACAAAACACATTCATTTAACAGAAAAAATTATTCACTGGAATAAGCTCAACAGGACAAAAAATGAAGGAAAAAAAACACCCCATAATTTTAATGACAATTTTGATGAATAGCACTGGCCAGGTTAGGCCGTAACCTTAGGTATGGGGTTGAACAAACTAGTAAAGTTTACTTTACTTTTGTCATTGAAATGGTCAGGTCCTGACGCTGCTGAATCTATATCCACAATTTGAACTGCAAATAATGCTCCAAAATGTATGTTGACGCAAATACCCGACAAAGGCAGAAACTGATGTGGTGAATGATAAAAACAGTTCAGAAATAACCACTTATCTTCACTGGTGCAGACAGATGTTTTTATTATTCACTGGTGAGGATAAGTTTTCTTTCAATTGCCTTTTTCAGCATTTATTTATTTATTGGTGTTTAAAGTCACATACGTCAGCACAGTGTTTAATCGGGACCGGAACATGGAGAAAAAGTAATAGTAAACAAGCACTGCTTCAGTTCCCAGGGTTCCCCAGGGAGCATTTTTCAACGAATTTAAAAATACTTTGTGGGGGTTGGATATGATGCAGGTGAATGACCAGTATTGAATTTATTGCCCTTCCTATGCCACACCTACCCCTCTGTGAAATAACTCCTTTTTTGATAACCCACAACTACTAAGCATAGCAGCACTTACAATGTCTTAAACAATCTTAAGTTCATCATTTAATGTGGTTCAATAACACTTTCAACATCCAGGGTCATGTCATTTCAGACATTTTTACAGGTGGAAGAAGCTGGAGTACCCACAGAGAACCACCAAGCAATGATGGGCAACTGTCAGACTCTCCAAAGTAATATCCTAGCACAATCAGGATTACCACTGGCCAAAGACACATCGATCATCACCATTATGTTCACCTTTATGCACACAGCACAACTTTGCTCCAACTTGGGCGATCAAGATCAAGGATCTTGCCCAAAGACACCAGACATCTGATACAGGTCAGGATTGAACTACAGACCTTTCGATCTGAAGTCCCAAAGCACTAACCAATGAACCACCATGCTCACAAATTTTCATAGATGTAGTATTTGTGAATAATTGTTTTCATACTGTTCCATAAAATACATTGCCTTTTTCATAACTCAAAAATACCAAACATGGTAATACATATGAACTAACTTTCTTGTAATAGAAATATGGCGATATCAGTGGATTACTTGCACTTTCCTTATAATTGTTGTTTTAACAATACTGGGTTTCATAATATATTTTTTAACTGGTTAATTGCTAGAAGCCACTATCAGGACTTTGAAAAAATGAAGGTACTGGATCAAAAACCAATATTTTCTTTGCTCTTGTTTCATATTCAGTTCTATTTATTTATATAAATTTGTTCTATTACAAATTACCGGAGAGTGTCTCTGGGCACTCTCCAATAATTTGTTATAGAACAAATTTTGAATAACAAAATTCAGACCACCAACAATAATCTAGCCCTCAACACCTTCAAATATACACAAACCACATATGGGTATATTTTGACTAGTTTCCATCATGAATCATACCCACCAAAGATGGTATTAATAGCCTGTAACTACTGTGATATATTCAGAACAAAGTCGCTCAATTAGAATTCACAAATTTTCAGCCCCATGGCATTTATAAGATGGAAGAAAATTTCAAGTTTTTAAAGATTTAATACTTACTACTAAGTAAAATCCATCTTGCCACTCTGTCACTTGAATCTGTTACGGAAACAATTTGCATTACCATTTCATGTGTACAGTTTATTGTGGCAAGATGGATTTTGCATAGTAGTTACCATTTAAGCTTTCTTCCACTTGATAAAGGCCATGGAGCCAAAAATTTGTGGATGATAACCGAGTGACTTTGTTCTGAAAAATTCAACTTCCCTTTGGAAGACTTTCAATTGGAGGCACTATGATATAGTTTATGGTTTTTTCAATCCCCCAATCCACAGCTACTAAACATAGTAATATTCCTATCTTTTATAATCTACCCAAGGTTGTTTTATCTTATTTGGGTAGGTTTTCTCACAAACCGTACTTCTCAAATCCGGGAACCATTCTCACAACCCATAACACAATACATGACAGCAATGATTCTAAACTTTCACAACTCAAATATACATGGCAGCACATTTATGAATTGTCTCTCTCCACTACTAAACAAGGCAACAGTCATGGATTTCATCCTTCACAGGGTACACACATGCTTACTGATCATAACAGGATTTATGAAGTGCTTTTTTTCACAGAGTCAAAGATACCAAGATCTGGTAATATTTGTGACTTCTGTTTTTAAAGGTCGCAATTGTCAGTCATGGAAATATACATACTGCTTTTCTCTCACATAGAGATACTCATCAAATGACTTTCAAAACACTTTCCAGTCAAGGTGTTTTTTATGAACAAACCTCTCAGTCCATTGCTACCAAACATGGTTATACACATGGAAATCCAAGGTTATCTACCAGTCATGGTAGAATTTATGAACTGCCAGTCTCTCAAAACATTGCTGCCAAACATGATAATATTCGTGTATGGCCTCTTTCAAAATCCAAGGTTACCTACCAATCATGGTAGCATTATGAACTGTCTGTCTTGCAATCCATATCGGCCAAACATGATAATATTCATGTATGGCCTCTTTCAGAATCCAAAGTAATCTACCAATCATGGTTGCATTTATGAACTGTCCATCTTTCAATCCACAGCTGCCAAACATGATAATATTCATGTATGACCTCTTTCAAAATCCAAGGTTACCTACCAATCATGGTAGCATTACGAACTTCCTTTTTCCAATCCATAGCTACCAAACATGATAATATTCATGGATGGCAACTTTCAAGATCCAAGGTTACCTACCAATTATGGTAGCATTTATGAACTGTCCATCAATCAATCCACAGCTGCCAAACATAAAACTGATATATGGCCTCTTTCATAAATCCAAGGTTACCTACCAATCATGTTAACAACATGAACTGCCTGTCTTTCAATCCATAGCAACCAAACATGATAATATTCATGTATGGCCTCTTTCAAAATCCGAGGTTACCCACCAAATATGGTAGCATTTATGAACTATCAGTCTTTCAATCCATAGTTACCAAAATGGTAATATTCATGGACGGTCTCTTTCAAACTCCAAACTTACCAATCATAGTACATAGTACAGAAGAACCCTGTTAACCGAATAGCCACTTTGCCAGAGAAAAATATTCAATTAACAGAATACAATTAACAGAATTTGGGTCATTTTCTTTTCTTCCGGTTATAAACCAAGAATTTATTCTATTATATCTTGATTGACAGAGCTCAGTGAGCTTTGTAAAACAATATATAATAGATTAAATGCCTATATTGGATGTATTGAGGGGAAAAATATCTATAAATGTGAGGAATTCAGCAGATGCTGGTGTAATTCTTTGACAGATTACAAGCATTTATATTCACTTAACAGGAATTTACTCTATGATCCTGTATGATCTATATCCAATTAATAGGTCAAATTCACCTTGAATTGATACATGAAACCCGCTAGTCCAAACATGGCCTGAAAGTCTGTAATATAAGTTTTTGGTTTGGTACGTCCTTGCAAAGAAAATACCAAATCAAAAACTTATATTACAGAATTTCAGGCCATGTTTGGACTAGGAATCCGTCAGCTAAATCAGATTGCAAGATGCTATCTGTTCCGAGTATCGATCAAATCACTTCTGCGTTTCAATGATTCAATGTGCTGCATACACTCATGCAACAATTCAAGGTTGAAACGAGTGGAATTATCAGATTCTTATAAAAAAGCGTATAATAAAAAGAAAATCTAGTGTTTTTGAGTGGATACGTAAAATTATCTCACTTGTGACACACACAAATGGTAATTTTCGCTCACCCAAGCGCTCATGAAAAATAAACTATTTGTCTCTGTCACTCATTAGATAATTTTCAGTATCTACTCAAAAACACAAGATATCCTCTATTTATGAACTGTCATGTCTTTCACCTCATAACTATCAACCTTAACAATATTCACCGAATGCTGCTTCCAAAATCAAAACTTACCAATCCTGGTAGTATTTATGATTTACTTTTCTTGCAAACCAAAGCTACCAAATCTAGTAATTGTCGTGTCCTGTCTCCATGAGGATCCAAAATTACCGATCATGGTAGTATTTATGAACCATCTGTCTTCAATCCATAACTACCAAATATAGTAATCTTCATGGACAATCTCTTTCAAAATCCATAGTTACCAATCATGTGGTATTTATGAATGGTCTGTCTTTTATTCACAGGTACCAAACATGATAATATCCATGGACAGTCTCTTTCAAAATCCATGGTTACCAATCATGGTAGCATTTATCAACTGTCTTTCAATTCATAGCTACCAAACAATATTCATGGACAGTCTTCTTTCAAAATCCATGGTTTCCAATCATGCCAGCATTTATGAACTGTCAGTCTTTCAATCAATAGCTATCTCATATGAAAATCTTCATGGATAGTCTCTTTCAAAATCCATGGTTACCATTCACGGTAGGATTTTGGAACTGTTCGTCTTTCAATTTATAGCTACCAAAGATGATAATCTTCACGGAGTCTCTTTCAAAACCCAAGGGTACCAATCCTGCCAGCATTTATGAACTGTCAATCTTTCAATCCTAAGCTACCAAATATGATAATCTTCAAGGACAGTCTCTTTCAAAATCCATGGTTACCAAGCATGGCAGCATTTATGAACTGTTACCAAACATGATAGTCTGCATGGAACAAGCTATTAATTTAGAGTAGAATATGTTTTCATTTTTTGAACTCGCATTAAAAACATTTCCGCTGTCCAGTATATGTACAGAACGACACACGCGTGTGAATGGGTTAATCGATATGGCACAAGTGCCAGCGCGGAGGGATAAAATGAGAGGGCCACAGGCCTCAAGTTTTATCCTTCCACGATGGTACTTGTGCCATATTGATTAAATCATTCACACGCGTGTGTCATTCTTTGTTTATTACACACCTTCATGTCTATAAAAACAATTATTAGGACACTCAGCTATTCATTTGACAACTATCAACCAACTGAACACATTTTATCGCCAACCAAATTTTCAAGGGGAACACATGTTACTATTGCATCCCCTGAGTTGCAATGTGTTCTATGTGCCTACTGGCACATAGAACACATTGGAATTCAGGAAACAATTTTTAGCTATCGCTAGGGATTCAAATTGTAACTGCGGTGCATGATTTGTGGAAAATTCCAGAGAAATTTCGCTCTCTATTTAAAAATAGTCAGCCAATGATTTCCGTTCCATGCATATGTGCAGAACAGATTTTCATTTTCCGCATGGTTTAGTGTTGCTGTAGATGAAGAATTCATAGAAAATGCGTGTAATAAAAGTATTTCCATTAGTTCCATGAATCCTCTGTCATATTTTACATATAACCAACAATGCCAATGGTCAGCCAGTTTGTGTTAGCTTACCAACTTACTCTGTGCAATGCACAGGGTTAGTCACACTCTTCTTTCTAATTATAAATAAGATCATCTCTATTATGCGACTAACCCTGTGCATACACAGTCTTAATGAGCATACATTTTCATGTATTGTGTGAATATGGCAGCTAACCAAAAAGTGTGACTAAATCTGTGCACTGCACGGGGTTAGTCACACTTTCTGGTCATAAAAAAATATCATTGTTAACTGAGTAACTAACCCTGTGCACTGTGCAGCCTTAGTATAAATATCATCTATAGCAACTCTTTACTCAATGTAATAGTCAAAACCAGCCAGTAATATTCTCAATATTCTTAAACTCAGCTTATGACCCCTCATTGGAATGGATGATGGAAAGGTTTTTTTTCCAGTGAATTCCGAAAATGAAAACATATTCTATTTTCAGTTAATAGCCTCTTTCAGTGTTTAAGTTTTCTTTACTTGCAAGCCAAAGCTACCAAATGTGGTAATATCAATGTTGTGTGTCTTTGAGAAGCGAGGTTACCAGTCTTGGTAGTATTTGTGAACTTTGTGTATTTCAAATTCAATTCATAGCTACCAAATATGATAATCTTCATGGACGGTCTCTTTCAAAATCATTGGTTACCAATTATGGTAGTATCAATACACCGTCAGTCTTTCAATCCATAGCTACCAAACATAATATTTATTGAATGTCTCTTTCATATTCATTCTTACCAATCACAGTAGTAGTCATGAAGTGTCATCAGTCTTAATATGTAACCAACAAATATGACAATCTTCGTTGACTGTCTCTTTCATACTCCAAGCTTACCGAACATTGAAGTATTTAGGAACTGTCAGTCTTTCAATCCATTGCTAATAAAAATGAAAATATTCATGGACAGTCTACATTGAGAAACCAAGCTTACCGATCATGGTACAGCAGAGCTCACTTAAAGTGATATCTCTTAACTGAATAACCCTGTTAAGTGAATATAAATTTCAAACACAAAACCATTTACCATACCTTTGGTACAAATATGACCTCTTATTGGTTTTTGAGTAAACTCCTGATAACCCTTTACCCAATACACCGGACATCAAAATTTATTGTTTTAATTATTGTTTTTTTAAAAAATCAAAAGATTTCAATACCACCATATCATGCGATCCCTCATTGGAATGAGCTCTCGTTCTAATGAGGAGAAACATGAGATGGTATTGTTGAAATTTTCTGAAAAATGTATTTTTTTCCACTTCTTAATTTGCAAATGACATGGGCTGATGCAGCCAATTCATCAGGTAAATGGTTAATTAAAAAAAATCTTGTTATCTATCAAATATTTACCCTGACAATCACAGATCCCCTGTGTTTACCAAATATAATAGCAAAAACCAACCAGTAATATTCTCAAGAAGGATTTAAACTACACTTTCAGCCCCTCATTGGAATGGATGGTGGAAAGGTATTGGCCTCAATATATCAAATATAGGTATTTAATCTATTATATCTTCTTTGACAGAGTTTTTTGAGCTCAAACAAGATAGAACAGAATAAATGCTCAGTTTAAAAAAAAAATACAGGAAAGTGATCAAACTCCTATTAATTGAATATTCCTATTAACTGAATACTCCTATTAATTGAAACTCTTCACTGGCAAAGTGGCTATTCAATTAACAGAGTGCCTCTGCAGTATTTACAAACTGTCTTTCAATCCATAGCAACCACTTATGATAATCTTTAAGCAGTGTCTTTCAAACTCCATGCTTATCAATCATACTAGTGTTCATGATTTTCCTTTCTTCCAACACAGATACCAAATATGGTAAAAAGAAATGCAAGGATTATCAACCACTGGTAAGAAACATGGTCTGCCTTGTCTGTTGCCTTCACATAACAACCATTGTTGGGTTTATGAAATGTTTTTCACTTAACTCATAGCTACCAAACATGGTAATACTCGTGGATTGTCGCTTTCAAAATCCACAATAACCAATCATGGAAGTATGCATGAATTACCTTTCCCTTAACCTGTACCTATCAAACATGGTGATAAACATGCATAGCTGCCCTCATAACCAACTGTGATTAATATTCGATGATACACATGAAAGGCCGCCATCACATTTCTCTATGACCTACTGTAGTTTTAATTACAAATTATCTTTCCCTCAACACCAAAGTCCCCATTCAGCCCCATTCAGCCACAAACTTTACCAGCAGAATGCATTAATTTTACCTTGACAGCCCACTGAATTGGCTATCTCTTAACTAAATAACCCTGTTAATATAACAATAACATAACTTTGTAGGGCATTGTGGTTTATTAATGGCCCAGCAGGTGTCAATAGTAGCCCTTCAGCTTATTAACGGCCCTTGACGAAGTCAAGGGCCGTTAATAAGCTGAAGGGCTGTTATTCACACCTGTTGGGCCGTTAATAAACCACAAGGCTCGACAAAGTCATGTTATTACTATTATTACCATTGGGATACTGAAAAAGTTTTGACCCTGTGCCTACATGACATTTTTAACGTTTTTAATTTTACAGATGATAGTATCGTCTGTTGTCAAACAAACAGGTGTCATATGATTATCATGTGATCAACACTTGCAATGATGTTCGAAAACTTAAAAACAGACCCAATATTTACTGCTTTTAAGTCAGAAATAAAGGATTAAAATGTATACAGACTTATTATATACAGCTGCTTGTTCTTTTTGGGGCTAGCTTTGCTGGACATTTAACATATTTAATAATTTAAATAAAAATCACATTGTTTACTAGCTGAAACCATTTCTGGAAACCGTTTCCATTTCCAAATGAACAACAGCGAGGAACAAAAGTCAAGTGACGTGTCAGGCTGTTAATGAGATTTTTAATCCATTATCGACCCGACACATCATGTGACTTTTTGAAGTAGAGAATTACGTTCTAGTAAAGACCTATTAAACTTTGTTAATGTACTACAGAATGCCCGCTAAAGTGGTAATAAATGAATATAATTTCCCAACTCAAAACAATTTCCCATACCTCCAGTACAAATTTGACCCGTTAATTGAATATAGGTTATAGAATAAACTCCTGTTACTTGAATAAAAAATATTGTAACTTGCCGAGAAATGACACTGAATCTCCCCAGTTTTCCTTTGTTTATAGACCTATTTGGCCTCAGTACACCCAATACAGGCATTTAATCTATTATATCTTGTTCGACAGAGCTCATGGAGCTCTGTCAAACAAGATATAATATAAAAAGTTTATCTCTAGAATACAGGAAAGTGACACAATCACTGTTAGTTGAATACTCCTGTTAATTGAATAATTTTCATTGGCAAAGTGGCTATTCAATTAACAGAGTTCCACTGTATTTTTACATCACTGTTGGCTGCCCGAACAAGCAGCCAACAATAGGCCTAATGTGGAAACACTGTTAAGTCATCTGCAACCATGTAAATCTGTATATGGTAGTTATTAATGTAACATTAATCTATGTACTTTAGGGTTAAACAAGAACTGCCAAACATGGTAAGACTTAACGGAAATGGTTTTCATCATCAGCAATTTCCAATAATGATAAAACTTTTTTGAATGAGCTTCTCACTTAACGGAAATGGTTTTCATCATCAGCAATTTCCAATAACGATAAAACTTTTTTGAATGAGCTTCTCACTTGACATATGGTTATCTCACTTGACAACACTCATAGTAGTCATCTTTAACATTACACAAATACCGATCACAACAGAAGGCATGAATTACATTCATTCAGTCAGTCAAGAAGTGGCATAACCAGAGGGGCACAGGAGACACATGCCCCACCACTTTTTTCCAGACATGCTACACGATTATACAATGAGTTAAAATGGGTGCAAGCAAGCGTGTCATTCTGCAGGCATTCCTGTAATATATTATTTGTAAATCCAAACAACATTTTGTCAAAGAATTTCACCTTTGGTCGCTTTGGACCATTTCTTCTACTTCAACTATCTTCCAACCTGAAGGTTTGCCTTCAGGTTGAAAGATGACAAAAGTAGAAGAAATGAACAGGACAGTGACCACACCTTGACATGCTCATCTGAACAACAGACTAAAGTGTGTCATAGTACATTTACCAATACACGACCAACTGTTCACCCACTGAGCCAAATGATGGTACCTTTGAAAATGTGTGCCCCTCCACTTTTTTATCAAGCTTCCACCACTTCTGTTTCAGTCCATAACTACCAAATATGGTAATACTCATGGACTCCCTCTTTCATAATGATTCGAAGTTACCAATTTATGAACATCCTTTCCCTTATCCCTTTACATTACGTAACAACAAAAACTGGCTAGTGCTTTTCACAGTAATCATTATTCAAATTTTATTAATTTTTTCGATGTTTGCCTCAAAAACATAGCTTTTGAACACTTACTGGAATGAGCACACTGGGAAAACAAGTAAGGAGAAAATAAAATAAAAACAAAAGTTCACTGCTTGGTTTCGAGTAGGATTTATTCTTGGCTAGTGCCTCATGAAATAATCCTCTATGTGCCCCACTCGAGGATAAAAATCGTACTCAAATCCGAGCAGTGAACTATTGTCTATTTCTTCAATTTTTAGCTCAAAAACTTTGTTCCAATGAGGGGTCAGATGCGGTTTTTGAGGCAAAAAATGAAACTGTTTGGTTATTCAAGAAACGCTCTGCAACTACTAATCATTTTGTCAACTGGATCACTGTCTTAGGTACAATCCATCTTCAAAAACCATGACTTGAGAAGATCCTTTCATAACTACTCATTGAACAGCTTTCAAGGGGAGCATTCCTACTGGCTTTACCTCTTAACTTGCCAAGTATTTTCAAAATATTTTTCATCAAATCTAGTCATGGCTGCTTCATGAAAAATTCAACTAAATTTATCTCAAAAAATGATTCAATAAATGGTCTATTCAATTTACAGGAAAAATTTGGTTAAATGTGCCCAAATTAGACTTATTTCTGCAGCAAGAGATTTTGTGTCCTGGGCAGGAATATCTGCCAGCAGCATGCAAAAAGTTAAGGTCCCAATTCAGACTTTGATCACTTTTTACTGCAACATAACAGATGCCAGACATGTACTCTTTCAGTACATTTGCAAGTTTGGTACTTGTTTCTGGACATGTCTTGTTGCCTTTCAAGCAACTAACACATGCTTAAAAATAAATGCAAAGCTGGGAGTGCAGTGACTCAGTGGTTATGGCATTGAACTTCAAACCAAAAGGTCCACAGTTCGAACCCGGCTAGAGGTAACTGTGTTATTTCCTTGGGCAAGGCACTTCATCCCAATTACCCATGTGGGGTATGGTGGCACTGTGTGCCAAGGCATACTGCAGGTCGATGGTGCACTTGTCATCAACCAATGCTATCACTGCTTGTGTGGAGTTAGTATGTTGGGCAGTCTGGCAGTTGCTCGCCGTTGCTTGGTTCTTTCTGGCTTTGTCCACCCATAAAACTGTCTGACAGGAGGCGATGTTGGCTGTTGAAAGTGTCATTAAACCCCAATAAATAAATAACTGAAGCCACAGGACTCTCAAAGTACAGCAAAAATGTACAAAAATTTCCCTTCCTGTTCTTTCAGGATTAAACCCTAGTTCATTGTAACTTTGTTAAGAACTGCTAATACAGGTTGTTTTCAGATGGAATCATAATGCAGCTCTAGGTTTCTGAAACTTGGAAATTTGTCTTCAGAAGCATACTCATCCTCCACATCAGATCACACAATGCCCTAATGAAAAATCAGAAGCACCCCTTAGAGGGACAATGAGCTGCTAATTTGCAAAAAAATATTGCGTCACAGATTGTTCTTGCGTGTTAAAGAGCATGTAAAATAAACACTGTATACATGGTGTAAGGCATCAGAAGCAACAAGAAATAATTTATTTATTGGTGTTTCAGGTTTCTGTACAATGGATAATCATGATCGCAACATGGTGATAAAATCAAGTGTAGTCAATCGTTTATACCCATGTTGCCCATTTTAGAGAACATCCACCTCAAGCATTAATGACTGGGTCCTATTTTACCAGTAAAACAGAGCTTGTTTACCACAGTAAATTTTCTGGAGTTTCCATGGGTGGGGGTCAGGGGGGCATGGGGGGACCATGGGGGGGGGGGGGAGAAATAAGAAATAATTAAAAAGCTTTAATGGAGATAAAATTCCAGAAAACATGACATTGTGGAGATATCTAAAAGTTGTCAAATAAACAAATCCCTATGACATCATTTCTGAAAACACATTGCTTCTAATTTTATCTTGGCTGCTGTTTGAATAAATGACTGTCACTGACAATTGTGCATTATTTTAGCAATAAATGGGAATAATTACTTAAAAAAAATCCATGGTATTATTTCAAATAAATGGCTGTTTTGTAAACAATAACACTCACTGCACGTTTATCGTCAACAGCAATCTGAAAAGATTGTGATGTGTATGCTATAAACAGACCTGACTGAACACAAAGTTCACATTTGTCCTTCTGAGAAAGCTAATTTTGATGTATATGGAAAATGTCATTATTCAGACATTTCCATGAGTACTAGTGCTAGGGTAACACAACTGGAATGAAAACTTTGGCATAGTTTTTCAATAAAGTCAGTAAATTTTTGACTTCAAGTTAATTTATTTAATCAACACAGAGGATATGTAGTTTTTTAGTGGATACCGAAAATTATCTCATGAATGACCGAGACAAATGTTTATTTTTAGTGAGCGCTTGTGCGAGCGAAAATAACCATTTGTCTTTGTCACGAGTGAGATAATTTTCAGTATCCACTCAAAAACACAAGATTTTAATTTATTATACATTTTTTAATAAGAATCTGATCATTCCTATAAATAATTCCACTTGTTTCAACCTTGAATTGATGCATGAAAGTAAACAGTGCATTGATATGTGGAAGTGATTTGATCGTTACTTGGAACAGGTAGCATCTTGTAATCTAATTCAGCTGACGAGTTTCATGCATCAATTCAAGGTGAATATGTGTTGAATTATTGCGGGAAATGATCAGTATCCACTCAAAAACACTAGATTTTCTTTTCATTATACGTTATTAGAACAAATTGATCACTTCCAGTGATAATGTGACTCATATTCACCTTGAAGTGATGCTTTGAAAGCTGCCATTTACACCGTGAAAGTGAACATTTCTTTATCTTCAGAGTGAGGGATACGATTTATATCTTTCTGCAATTTATTTGATAATCTATTGTTTAGCATATTATAAAAACATGTTCATATGAATGATATATGAAATCATAAGGGTACTTCTTGCATGGCCAATTTATTTTTTAAAATTTGTGGCTTACTTTCCCTTTCACCATAATTACTAAAACTTGTTGACTCTTTATATATGGCGACAAACCATCTATCTTTTATCACAATAAAATTTTTTGCTGGAGAAATATATCAAACGTTTTTGGTTATTCCTGGAATTCAAGTGCAGACATGAGCAAAGAGGAGGACAAAGAGGAGGACATCCACATCACATGACTAGTGTCATTTACAAACAGTTGAGTTGGAACTGAGACATTAAGGTATAAATTGGTGAAATGGGCATTTTCATAAAAACAAATGATGAATTATGAATTTGCTATAAACAGACCTGTATTTCAAGGAAGGCAAGAGAGGAGCAGTAAGCAGTAAATGCCCACCTAAAAATCTTTGAAAAACCATGAGTTTAAATTCATTTATTTTGAGGACACCATTTTCCCCTAATTTGGGGACATTTAAACCAGAAATAACAGTTTTATCATGTAAAATTTTATTGTCATGACTTTCTGTGTGTTTCTTTGGTCATATTATGATGGAAGTTATTCTAAAATGCAGAAAATGTACAGAGAATTTATTTATTTTTCTTGATGCCTTCACACCTCTAATTTGGGGACACCTGTAAAAGGTGTGAAATTGGGGTAATCTAGAGGCCTGGATAACGTTATTGCCATACCAGTCCAATTAATGAAAACACACCAAGTCTCTTTTAACCCTTAGAAGCCTAAATGCAATTTTAATCAGTTTGTACTGCCAAATACAGGTGTCAAATCATGTTCTGCAATGACAGTTGTTTCTTGACAGGTCTTGGCTGCCTGCATAGGCAACCAAGACTTGCCAAAAAACAATTATTTATTTATTTATTTATTTATTTATTTATTAGGGTTTAACGACACTTTAAGAGCCAAGGTCATACCATGTTGGTGATAGTTTTATGGGTGGAGGAAGTTGGAGTACTCGGAGAGAACCACTGAGAAATGACGAGCAGCTGCCAGCTCCTCAACATCGTAATTCCGCACTGCAGCTTAAGCAGGGTTAGATTGGTTGAAGACATGTGCACCATCAACCTTTAGTATGCCTTAGTTCACGGCGTCATCGTGCCCCCATGTGGATAATTGGGGCAAAGTGTCTTGTCCAAGGACACAATTTGGGAATCTGAATCGACCGCTTGGACAGTCACCCATCTAAGGACTAACTGGGCTTGATGTTGCTTACCTTCGGTGATCTGAGGAGAACCAGTTACCGCAATGCCACTGCGTCCCCGCCAAAAAAAAATTGCAAAGCCAACACAAAATCTCAACAAAACCATATCATGTAACCCCTTATTGGAAAGAGCTTATCCTTTCAATGAGGGGGTCACATGTTTTTTTTTAATTTTATTTTTTGTTCAACTGCAGAATTTGTAAATTAAGCAGGTGAATGCTGCCGATTCATCTGGTAAAGGGCTAATCCTCTGCACATGGATATTGAACTTCCAAACTACAAACTTTCCCATAATGCAACAGAGAATTTAACAAATTCAATCTTGTTTGACAGAACTCGAGCTTGCTTGAATTGAATTGGTTAAATTCTTTGTTGCATTATGGGACAAATTTTCTTCTAGAAATTTCAGTATTTTGAAATCAGTGTGAAGAGGGTTGAAGGAAGGCATATGGTACGTGGTTTTCCAAAATGGCCGGTGCACTGGCTCTCTTGAAACTCATTCCAGGAGGGCCTAAGAGGCCCTACTGTGATTTTAATTTTGAAACAACCAGCCTGGCTAGGAGGGTTTGACATATATGGGGAAAACAAAAACGAAAGATTATTCCAGAGGTGAGGTAAATTTTGCAGCAATTCTTGAACGTCGGGGCGACTTCTTTGGTGATGAGAAGGGTGTGCTACCTACGGAGCTTACAATACTCGACTTGCTTTCATTTGATTTCATTGAACTTGTCTCTAATGGACTTTCACGCTTTTCAAACTCTTCATAGGTAGTTTCAGCTGGTTCTTCCAGCTGGGGGTCTTCCAGGCCAGGGAGGTTACCAGTCACTGTTTGAATAAGGCTTTTTGATACTTGTGGTAGTGAAGATGCACTCATTGCAATACTGCTAACTGTAATGTTACTGTCATTTGTGGCAGATGATAATTCAACAGAAAGAGTTTGTCCACCAACATCTGACACTTGTTCTGGTGTTTCAGGTTTTTTAGGTTTAGCATTCTGACCTATTTTGTTTTCAATGATGTTTGATTTTGTATCTAAAAAATCTTTTTGATTATTTTCTTCATATCTGATACCTGTAAAAGGCCGGAGAGGACGCATTTCATTGTTGACATTAGATGACTGAATGTAATTTTTGCCCAAATCAGATACTGTGGTGCCACATGAAAACATCTCATTTTTCTGTTCAAATGAAAGTTCCTCTGAGCTTGTATCACTGTCCTGTAATAGTGATGGTTTCTTTCCTTGCAGAAAATCAATTTTCCGGAACTTCCAAAATGGGTTGATCAAAGCAATTGGATCTGGTTTCTCAGTAACTTCATCTTCTGTTTTTTTCTTGGACACATTAACTTCAGAATTTGGTGGTAAGTTACCATTTTTGTCAGATGTTTGTTGTGGAATACAGACTCTTGAACAGTGTGATGTTTCAACTTGCTCTTCATTTTCATTTTCTAAGACCTTTATTTCCGGACACGCAGACAATATTTCTTTTGATGTTTTTGTTTGTTTGCCACCATCTGTCACTTCAGCAATATTTTCTTCTGCAGCCATGTCTGATCTGCAGGAAGCCATGCCTTTTGCCAGTTCTTCAATCTGTGAATCACTTGGCTTCCACCACCCCACCTTTAGAATGTTTAGTAACTCTTCTGAGCTGCTGGGAGCATTTCTGTCTTTAGGGCTTGAAGAGTTAATCTCGCCTGATCCTGTTGGAGTCTTTGGAGGTGTAGAAGTAGGTATGTGTAAACACTGGGCTGCAAACTGAAGTAGATCTGATGTTGGTGTCAGACACAATGGAGTTTTCAGCTGTTTCTTTTCCTCATCAGCAATTGACCACACTTCTTCCGTGTTTCCTGTGAACATATAACAAAATATGTTAGGAGGTGGCAATTATTCTCTTTGAACATGCCTATTTTTATCAGAACCTATGATCAGAAATGATATCAGTGGATTGGGTATATGAAGTTCAACAGCAGGTTTGATTAAAAATTTAGGAGACAGCCAAAAGACAGAAAAAAAGCATCACATCAGGAAGTATATATCCCACAACTCAGATGAACTGTATAAACAAAATTGTAATGGATCAAATATAACTGAAATCTGATAACTGTTCAAGTTAGGCCTAAAAAGGTTAAAATCTGTTTCTTGTGCTATCCAACATGGTCCTTTTGGCTGCTGCATGCTCTCTTTTTATAACCAATGCAAACTTAAAAAAATAAAAATTAAATGGTTTATATCTGATATTTTAACCAAGTTAATAGAATTATTTGTCCCTTGAGTGCAACAAGTCTTTGCAATGCTTCAGCATTGCAAAGCCTTCTTACACTCAGGGGACGAAATACACCACCACCCATGCTATTCTGTAGATTATGAGGCATAAAACAAACCATGAACATGAACTTTTGATGGCAAAATAATTACAAAAGTAAAAAATAAAATAAAAAAAATGCCTGACATACAGGCAATTTTACAAAAACTGGCCTTGTTGCACTCAAGGGACAAATTTATCAATTTTATTAACTTGGGTAAAATATCAGACATAAATCATAATTTTTATTTTTTTTAGGTTTGCATTGGTTATAAAATGAGAGCATGCAGCAGCCAAAAAGACATTGTGGGAGGGCCTAAGAAACAGATTTTTAACTTTTTAGGCCTTATGCATGAATTATAAAGCAGCATATCTAATTTCCTTAAAATCTGATGTTTACTTTTGAAGTGATCACATAAACATTAAAGTAGAATGGAGCCAATAAAAAGAAATAACTAACTAAATTTTCAAATCCTTGTGATTTTTGAACTAGTCAAAGACATTATCAATACAATTGAGAGGAGGGGGTGGGGAGGGAGACACCCCTTTGTGATGTCCCCCTAATGCATTTCTAAAGTTCATATATAAATTTCAATTTAACCTGGGGGGGGGGAGCATCAATTTTTTTCCAGACAAAAGGCGGGGGTGGGTGGAGAGGTCCGCACTTCTGAAAACATGTTTTTTCCATGCCTTGAAATTTTATTCCTATGAGCTCTTATCTTTAAATTAATTAATGCATATTGATCAGGGAAGCTTGTGTTGGCTTTTTGTCACCACTCCATCTACTCGGAGTTAACAGGGCGTGATTAGTAGTACAGGATAGGGGCTAGCAGCATGGGAATGTGGTCAGACGTTCACCGTTCCCCATCACAACATCAGTGGTTCATGATTTTGAAACAAGAGCACCGCATAGCGGGACAATATACGCCTGTTTTGTATTTTTGAAGGGTTGGGGTAAGGATGGGGGTGAGGGTGAAAATTGTTTGGACCAACCCCATATTCGAACTTGACCTGTATTTTGTTGTGATTAAACAACATACCAAGTTTGGAACCAATCGGAAAACAAATAATAAAAGTTATCATCTGGAAACCCAATATTTGATGCATTGTATGTCCAACAGTTAGTCCATACTGAAGTTATAATCCGGAAAACACAAAATGTACAAATTCAAGAGGAATAACTCTGGAAAGGTACATGCGATTTTGGCCGAAAGTGAACCTGAGCTGTGCTTTGTGGTCATAAACAAAATGTGAGAATTTGAAACAAATTAGTCAAGGCAAACTAAAGTTATCATCTGGAAACCACATAATTCACAAATTTGCAATCATTCAAGGGGAATAACTATGGAACGGTACATGCGATTATGGCCAAAGGTGAACTTGAGCTGTGCTTTGTGGTCAAAAACAAAATCTTGAGAATCTGAAAAACATCGGTCAAGGCAAACTAAAGTTATCATCCGGAAACCACAAAATCCACAAATTTGCAATCATTCAAGGGGAGTAACTCTGGAAAGGTGTATGCGATTGTGGTCAAAAGTGAACTTGAGCTGTATTTTGTGGTCAAAAACAAAAAACTGAAAATTTGAAATAAATCGGTCAAGGCAAACTAAAGTTATTGTCCGGAAACGAAAAGTTGGGCTAAATTCCCATAAATAAAGGGCCATAACTCTACTGCAAATGGGCAGCTAGAAACAGAAATCGAACCCATGCTGTATTTTGTCATACTAAATTCACATGCCAAATTAACTCAGCTCAATCCATTACAACTAAAGTTATCGTCCAGAAACGAAATGTTTCCATGGATGGACAGACAGACAGACGGGTGGAGAGACCATTCACATAATACATCCCGTTTTTCAAACGGGTGTATAAAATCAACATCTGAAAAATTTGGTGTCAATCCGTCAAGGCGTTCGGCTTTAAATGAACGCAAACCAATTTTTTTTCAAAAATTGTGGTTTCAAAGGGCCATAACTCTGCAGCGGATGGACTGAGAAACACCATTATCGAACTTGACCTGTATTTCATTGCTAAAAACAACTTCTGAAAGTTTGATGTTGATCCGTCAAGGCGTTCGACTTTAAATGAACGGAAACCAAATTGTTTATGGACAGACAGACAGACTGATAACATAATACGACCGTTTTTTAAACGGGCGTATAAAAAGTTGAAGCACTTTAAACAAATTATCATTTATGTAATCTAACGTAAATGTAATCTAACCAGATCTGACAATAAAAGGAATCTTTTCACTATGAATAGTGGCCTCATGCAGTGGCATAATGCCATTTCCCAATGTAACTGACAACTTTCATGGATTCTCATTATGTAATTATGAATTTCAGTCATATACATGTATGAGCAAAATATAGTGTTGTTATTGATCATTCAAGCCTGGGGCTTAGTGGGTAGCCTTCAAACCAATTCCCTTCAATTTGTGATATGCTGTCAGAAAAGGCTGAACCATCAAATAGTCAGGACATCATATCTTACCGATAGAGAGTTTATTAACAGGGAAACCGATTCCCTGTTAACAGATTGTTTATACAATGGTGTAAACAGTTTATCAACAGGGAATCAGGTGAGTCAATATGAATTTCAGTCATTTACCCCTGCACCATAATGTATAACACATGTTGAGGCAGATACTGGATGTCTGGAGAGAAACCTGAAGCATGAGATCTGAAAACTTTGCAATCACATATAAGACACCTGGTTGAGTTATCTTATAATAGAAATAAAATTAACATCTTTTAAAATAAACTATAGCAATCTGCTGTAACAAAGAATAAAATTAAATCATGGAATAAAGTGTGTTGGGATCATCTGAGTCAGAAAGGATATGCATGTGTATTATGTTTCAGTGAGATCAAGCTGAATATTGTAACAACACTTGGAAAGTTACTGTCCTGTCACTGGTCCTGTACCATATTTTGAGCAAATAGGTTTCAAGCCTCTCAGCTGAATGAACAGCCTCCAATATATTGTAGGATAACACTGACATTCATTGCGTAAAAGGTAATATATAAATCACAGGGTCACTCGACACATCAGAGACCCAAAATTTCCATGATGCATCCTGTCCAAATTTGGAGAGATATGGTAGACCTTTTCAACTCAATGTGGTCACCATTTCTTTCACACTTTATCATCTGACTTGCTAAGATGAATCAACCAAAGCTCACTAAACCCTCCATCAAATGATGCACTACTCAATTCGCCCAAGGTGCAACAGTGCAGTTTATGATGGATGCATTTCCGATACCAAAGAATCACCCTTCACCATATTGACAGATTCAATACAACATTGAGCTTACTGCCTCTATGAATTGTGCACTTGATAATGCTTAATAAATTCATATTCGACTGATGAAACTAAATTTGAGTGCAGAAATTAGTAGAAACAGAAAGTAGTAGAAATAGCAGCAAATACAGTGGTGAAACCAGGTAAAACATCAAAATGTTCACCATATTTCACACCTGTTTCTGCTACACCTGTCTTAATACTGTTCAGGTAAAATGCCAGTATATGCTATATACCCTCCTGATTACCCATATATACACTAACTGACAGTGTCTGAGAAAGTTTGAATAAATTCATAAACTTGTCAAGAAATGGGACCAAATTTCGACCAATCTTCACTAGCTGGTTGTGGGTAGATTAAATGTCGGGAATGGTTACTGGAACAATACAAACCATATTCCAGCAAAAATACCTGTTGAAATTGGGTACCAAATTTCAAAATTGCCAAACAATTTTTCCCTTCAAAAAAGGGGTGGGTGGGTGTTTCCTGACACCCCCTCCCCCCTTTCTGCATGAAAATCTTTACCCATTTCTGATTTCTTAAGATATTTTACAAGTGAAAGTAGGTGTCTAATAATTCTCTTTCTAGAGAGTTTAATTCTGATGCTTTTGCGATTTTACATTGACTCAAATTTATTTACTGTTCACAAAAAATTCTGTTCCTCCAGTTCTAAATATCATTTGTTAGGCCCCACGAAGTAGATATTCTGTTTTTCAGGCAATTTTTTGTAAAATTGCATGTGGGTGGGCAGTTTTTTATTTTATTTTTTATTTTTGTAATTTTTTCTTTGCCATCAAAAGATCATGTTCTTAGTTTATTTATGTTTTAGGCTTCATAATATACAGAATGGCTTGGGTGGTGGTGTAATTTCGTCCTAAGCCATGTTGCACTCCAGGAACAAATTTATAAATTTTATTAACTTGAGTAAAATACCAGACATAAACCATTTAATTTTTATTGCTTTTATGTTTGCATTAAAAAAGAGAGTATGCGGCAGCTAAAAGGACCATGCAGGAGGGCCGGAGAAACAGATTTTTAATTTTTTTAAACAAAATGACATGACTGATTTTTTGGTTGAAATCACATACATGCCCACCTACATTAAGGGGGGTTCTAAAACTGATGTGAACTGGCCTAGAGGTTCAGAACTAATCCCACTTCCTTCATACATTTACTCCACACTTCAAAAGGAAGAGGAAAACCAAATATCAAGTGATTTAATCAATTTATTCTTGAAAATATTTTCTGAAAATTGGAAGTGTTTTTGCCTTCATCTATCAGCAACTTGATTTGAACAATATGTAATCCTCCACCCAAAGTCATAAAACTTTTTATTGAAATCGGTTCAGCAATTTTGGAGATGGACTCAAACATGGCCTTCGTGCAGGTCAAAGTGGTGGAAGGCAAGGTGTCGCCCACTGTGTTAGTAAATTTTGAGATCCTAACTTCAGGCATGTCCTCGTAACATATGACAGGCAACATATGATGGATGCAGACTGATGAACACGGCTCACCATAACTGTTAGTCAGTCGAGTTCCAAATTCTTAACTTCAGAACGAAAGCTTTTCCAGTAGCAAACAAATCCTACATGGATTTCATTTTCATAATACATGTACTACTGTATGAATATAATTAACTCACCTCCACTGAGTTCAAACTTAATCAAATCCCCAGGTTGAAGTTTATTGTTCTTGGGATGAAGCTCTGGTGATGGTATGTTTGACGGGACAGGTTTAGATAAAATGTCTGATGATAATCGCTTAATTTCTATGACCTCTTCTTCGACTGCAATTGAAAATTGTGTATGTTAATTTAGTATATGATGAAACTTTAACTATCATTGAAGGGGATTATTATCCTGACTTGGGGTTTTCAGAATACACCTCCAAATTTGAACTCCTAAATGCAAGGGGATATAATTAGGTTAAGATTCTTACAGATTGATAATTCTGCATTATGCACATGTTCACCAGTTAGTAGTTATGTTTGAGAAGTTTCATCAAATTTGATTAAAAAGAGTAGCACAGTGGAGCCCACTTAATTGGATATCTCTTAACTGAATAACCCTGTTAATTGAATATAATTTCCCAACACAAAACCATTTACCATACCTTCAGTACAAATTTGACCTGTTAATTAAATATGGGTTATAGAGTAAACTCCTGTTAATTGAATAAAAAATCTTGTGACCTGTTGAGAAATTACCCTGACACTCCCCAGTTTTCCTTTGTTTATAGACCTATTTGGCCTCAGTACATCCAATACAGGCATTTAATCTATTATATCTTGTTTGACAGAACTCATGGAGCTGTGTCAAACAAGATATAATAGAATAAATGCCGAGTTTATCTCCAGAATACAGGAAAGTGACAAAATCCCTGTTAATTGAATACTCCTGTTAACTGAATAATTTTCATTTGCAAGGTGGCTATTCAATTAACAAGGTTCCACTGTAGTAGTTGCATACAGAAGAATCTCAGACAGAAATGCATATTAAATCTTTCAGGGTGAAGGGGACGTAACCAGTTAAAATTGCTGCAGACTGAACATTTGGAAATGCATACATTTTCACTTGTTAGTGGTCATGTTAGTTGAATGAAAATTGGTTCATTAATACAGAAGGATGTCGTCTAGAAATGCACATTAAATCTTCTAAGATGGATGGGAGATAACCTGGTAAAAATTATTGCACATTAAAATTTTGGATATATGCACATGTTGCCTTGTTAGTTGGCATGTTTGATAAATATAAAAACCAGTTCATTATTGAAGGAGGAGATGCACACACAAGACTCCCATTTGGAGAGTCACAGTAAATTAGGGTTCAAAGGGATATAACTCCAGGTTAAAATCATCACAGATTGAAAATTCTGGAATATGTGCATCTCCACTTGTTTGCCATAATATTTGAGATGTTTCATCAAAATCAGTTCATAAATGTAGTTGTGCAAGAAAGAATCTTGAATAGAATTACATTTTTACATTTTTCAAAGCCAAAGGGGAGATAACCTAGTTAAAATTGTTGCAGATCAAAAATGTTAGAACATGCACATGCCCACTTGTTAGTTGGAATGTTGCATCTATTTATTTATTGGTATTTAAGCTCACATATTTCTGCATAATGGCTAATTTCTGCATAATGGCTAATCCTTTCTGCAACATGGATATAAAGTAAAATAACCCAATCATTTAGATCAATGTGTCCCATTTCAGAGGACTTCCACCCCATGCATTGGTTACCAGGTTCAACTTTACCAGTAAAACAGCTTATTTACACCAGTTAACAAGCACTGCTTCACTTCCCAGGTTCCCACAGGGAAGTGTTTCATCAAAAATAGTTCACAAATGCTTGAGTTACGCGCAAAAATATTATACAGAAATCAATAAATCTTTTATGCTCAAGGAGAGTTAGATTAGTTAACCCTTTACCAAACACAAAAGGAAGACGATGCTTGCAAAAAAATTTTTGACTGAAAATCAGGCTTCCATACAGCCTGGATATGAACAACCCCAACTCTGATCCACATGCAGATGCTGCATAACAAATATATTAAGATTCTGACAGGTCGACCTGAATAATTTTAAAGAATGTTCCTCATACTGCACTATGTTGAACTTTGGGCACCTATACAGAACCCAAATGTGAATTCATAGACTAAATTTGAACAAAATTAAATCTGAGTGCCCTAAGGATGCTGTATACCAAATATGAAAACATTCTGACAGGTGGATCCAAGAAGAATATTTTTAAAGAATATTCCACGTATCACAAAATTAAAATTTGGGCTCCCGTAGGAAACCCAAATATGGACCCACAGACCTGATGTGAACAAACAAATCTGATCCCCATAGAAATTCTGACTGGAGGATCTGAAGAAGATTCTTAAAAAGAATTTTCTACACATTGCAATTAGTTAAATTTTGGGTTCCCATTAGGAGCCCAGGGAATTTAATTTGCACAAACCTGAATTTAACTCCCGTAATGAAAGTGTCAATGACACTGTAGCTCAACTTATCAAGACAAAGACATGTACATGTATAGTATGTGACACAGCAATGACAAATATCTAGGTAATGACCTGATAACAAAGGTACATATAAAGTATTGTAACGGTCTGTACATAAATACTGACCGTTGCCTGTAACAAATGTATAGGTAAAGTATTTTAAAGGTGGGTGACAGTCAGATGCTAAACTAGAAAAGAAATCTATGAGTCCCAGAGTGGGTCTGACTGAACCCCAAAATATTTGTTCTCATAGCACAGTGATAACAAAGGCACCCCAAAACACACTCATTCCTGTCCCAAGGTGAAAACAAAGGTACCCAAGAAGTTTCGTGAAGATCAGTTCACAAATATGAGAAGTTGTGACAAAAAACTGATTGGACCTAATTTTGGTACAAAATGGCCACTAGCAGCCATCTTGAATTTTGGACCGCACCCAGAAATACTCGTTCTCGTCTCAAGGTGATAACAAAGGTACCCAAGAAGTTTTGTGAAGATCGGTTCATAAATACAGCCTCTAGCCCGAGCCGTATTGACATGTGCACTTACTGTGTATAAGTAGCACTGAATAAATCAAAGTTCATCTAATTTGCATAATTTCTGCAAGAGAAAAAAACCCGTACTATATGTGATGTATTCCATGTTACTAAACATTCATACAAAAATTTATTCAAATCAGAACTTTCATACAGAAGTTCTGCACAAAAGACTGATTGCACTAATTTTGGTACAAAATGGCTGCTGGTGGCCATCTTGAATTTTGGACCACACCCAAAAACACTCTTTCTCATCCCACGGTGATAACAAAGGTACCCAAGAAGTTTCGTAAAGATCGGTTCCTAAATACGGCCTCTAGCCTGAGCCGTATAGAAGTTGTGTACAAAAAACTGATTAGACCTAATTTCGGTACAAAATGGCCACTGGCAGCCATCTTGAATTTTGGACCGCACCAAGAAACACTCGTTCTCGTCCCAAGGTGATAACAAAGGTACCCAAGACGTTTCGTGAAGATCGGTTCATAAATACTGACTCTAGCCTAAGCCGTATTGACATGTGTACTTACTGTGTGTAAGTAGCACTGAAAAAATCAAAGTTCATCTAATTTGCATAATTTCTGCACGAGAAAAAAACCAGTATTATATGTGATGTATCCCAAGGTACTAAACATTCACACAAAAAATTAATCAAATCAGCGCTTTCATATGGAAGTTCTGTGCAAAAATATGATTGCACCAAATTTTGTACAAAATGGCTGCCATCGGGCATCTTGAATTTCGGATGGCCCCAAAAACACTCGTTCTCGTCCCACGGTGATAACAAAGGTACCCAAGGAGTTTCGTAAAGATTGGTTCATAAATACGGCCTCTAGCCCGAGCCGTATTGGCATTTGCACTTACAGTGCTGAAAGTAACACCAAAAAACATCAAAGTTAGTCAAATTTGCATAATTTACGCATGAGAAAAAAAACCATATTATATGTGATGTATCCCATGGTACTAAACATTCATACAAAAAATTATTCAAATCAGAGCTTTGATATGGAAGTTCTGTACAAAAAACAGATTTCTGCATCGTCGGTACAAAATGGCGGCTGGCAGCCATCTTGAATTTCGGACCGGCCCCAAGAACACTCGTTCTCGTCTCACGGTCATAACAAAGGTACCCAAGAAGTTTCGTAAAGATCGGTTCATAAATACGGCCTCTAGCCCGAGCCGTATCCAATTGTTGACGGACGACCGGCCATGGCATAAGCTCAAGTTTGGCTTCGCCAAAGTTGAGCTAAAAATGCTGTATATCAAATATCAAATGGTTCTGACTGATGGACCTGAAGAAGATTTTTAAAGAATTTTCCTCATATTGCACTGAATTAAAATTTGATGAAGTTAAAATTCAGATTGCAAAAAGGAGCTCAGAAAAGATCCCAGGGACATGATTTGCACAAACCTGAATGGGATCCTCCTAAGGATGTTGTACACCAAATGGTGAAAGAAATTTTTTTTTTTTGCATTTTGGAAAAGTGCTAGCATTTTTTCATTATTTTGAAGATGTAAGGAACTTGCATACCAGATTTCAAACATTGTGATTGGTGTTTATGAGAAGTTTTTGAAAAAATTCAGGCCTATCAGACAGTGCCCCCTGCCCATTGGGCTTAACTATTCCTATTGAACAAACTTGTGAGGTTATTCCCAAACATAATTTATACGAAGTTAGGTTGGGTTTGGTCCAATGGTTTCATCGGAGAAGACCGATATGTAAAGTTAACAGGAGCCAATTGATGGCAATAGCTCACCCTGATTTTCAGTCAGGGGAGCTAAAAACACTTGCACAGAAAACCTCAAGGAATATCTTTGTTTTAAACCTTTACCTAATGCAAAGACAAAACTTGCAAAAAATGTCTTGAACAATGCCAAAATACCACTTTTGACCCTTCACCGGAATAAGCTTAATGAGCTAGTTTCAATAAGGATCATAATCTATACAGGGATTTTTCTAGGTGACGACAGGGGCCGAATATAGGCCCCATTCCCAATGAGATTTAGGCACGATTTTTCCCAATTTCTAACATAAAATTCCCAATTGGTACCCAGTGTCAACTTCATCATAATAATTGCGATTATTTACTGTCAAAGTAGGCCTTATTATGATAAAAGAACTGTAAAACCATAATTTCAAATAATAAACCCAACTTCTTCATTTTTAATGTGCCTGTAGAGAAGAAATGTGCATTTTTCTCCACTCTGCAGTGTCACCGGAATTCCCAAATTGGTCCAATAAGATGGCATTTTTCCCAATTGTATGGGCCCCTGGCCCCATTCCCAATGCCCCTAGAAAAATCCCTGCTATATTTTAGGCAAAATTAAAAAAAAAACAGGTGCAATGCCAAAGGTGACTATGCCCCCACTGCCAAGCATGCGTTTCTAGTCATTTACCTTTGTTGATATTGAATTAATATCTTATCTCATCTACATTAAGCCACGGCACAATACAGCAGGCCACCAAGTGTGGCCATTGGACACTAATGCCCCCTCTTTATGAAAAACCTCGGAAATGGGCCATACCACTGCCACAAAAATATTGGATCAAGCCCGCTATCGATCCCAATCTGTATTATGTGGTTATAAACCAATGAATAAAATTTAGTTTCATTTCTTTCAGTCAAACTAAATTTATAGTCCAGAAACCATATTCGGTATGTGTGGACAAATGGATGGATGGACAGATATATTTATTTATTTATTGGTGTTTAAGGTCATATATTTTTGCACGATGGGTAATCATGATCACAACATGAGTATCAACTCAACACCAGGGGTGAACGTTAATAAGCCATGTTGCCCATTTTAGAGAGGGTTTGCACCTCCCAAGCATTGGTGACTGGGTCCTATTTTACCAGCAAAACAGAGCCTGTTTACCGCAGTGAACAGGCACTGCTTCACTTCCCGGGGTTCCTGCGGAGATGGACGGACAGATGGATGGACATACATATGTGTGAACAGATGGACAAGGGTAACACTTACTGCCCCTTCAGCAAATTGACAGGTGGCATAAAAAATGAAAAGGATAATGTTCAATGTTTATGAAAGGATTATGAAATAAGACAAGAATTGTGATAATTAGGAATATGTTCATTTCTGTTCCCTGTATGCTATGTTTCTGATAAAAAATAATATGAGGTGAACACTGTACTAAAGAGCTGAGGGGTGGGTTAATCTGACCTCACAGTTAATATATGTGGCCCTCACAGTTAACGTATATCAACAAAAGTTACCAAGTTACAGTGAAATTATTCCAAAACGAGTCATCCTATCAAGTTACATTAAAATCCCTTCATAAATATGGCCAGTAGAGTAGACTGTGCTAAAGGTTTTCAGGCTTCGGGCCCCTGTAGCCGTCAGTTTCCCAATTGCGTCCAAAGGGGACGTTCTCATCTAGACATTATATGAAGTCAACCTACCAAGTTACAATGAAATCCCTTAATAAATATGACCTGTAGACTGTGATAAAGGTTTTTAGGCTTGGGCAGCCATCACGGTTGAATGATAGCAACCAAAACGGGACATTCTCATCTGGGCATATCATCTGGAATGATCCTAAGAAGTTACAATGAAATCCCTTCTTAAATATGACCTGTAGACTGTGCTCAAGGTTTTCGGGCTTCGGGCCCCTGAAGCCGTCACAGTTGACCAATCAAGACCAAAAGGGGAGGTCATCATCTAGGCATTATATGGAGTCAAACGAACAGGTTACAATGAAATCCTTCCATAAATTTGACCTACAGACTATGCTAAAGGTTTTGGGGTTTTGGGCTCGGGCAGCCATCAAGGCTGAATGATCGTGACCAAAAGGGGACGTGCTCATCTAGACATTATTTGGAGTCATCCTATCAAGGTACAATGAAATCCCTTTATCAATATCACCTGTAGACTGTGCTAAAGGTTTTCGGGCTTCAGGCCCCTGTTGCCTTCACAGTTGCCTAATGGTGTCCAAAAGGGGCTGTTCTCATCTAGACATTATATGAAGTCAACCTACCAAGTTACAATGAAATCCCTTAATAAATATGAACTGAAGACTGTGCTAAAGGTTTTCGGGCTTTGGGCTTGGGCAGCCATCATGGTTGAATGATTGCAACCAAAAGGGGACATTCTCACCTGGGCATCATCTGGAGTGATCCTACGAAGTTACAATGAAATCCCTTCATAAATATGACCTGTAGACTATGCTCAAGATTTTCGGGCTACGGGCACCTGTAGCCATCACAGTTGACCAATCACGACCAAAAGGGGATGTCATCATCTAGGCATTATATGGAGTCAACCTAACAAGTTACAATGAAATCCTTCCATAAATACGACCTATAGACTATACTAAAGGTTTTTGGGCTCGGGCATCCATCAAGGCTGAATGATCATGACCAAAAGGGGACGTTCTCATCTAGACATTATTTGGAGTCATCCTACCAAGCTACAAAGAAATCCCTTCATAATTATGACCTGTAGACTGTTCTAAAGGTTTTTGGGCTTTGGGCCCCTGTTGCCGTCACAGTTGCTCAATCGTGTCCAAAAAGGGACGTTCTCATCAAGACATTATATGAAGTCAACCTACCAAGTTACAATGAAATCCTTCCATAAATATGACCTTTTGCCTATGCTAAAGGTTTTGGGGCTCGGGCACCCATCAAGGCTGAATGATCGCAATCAAAATGGGACGTTCTCATCTAGACATTATTTGGTGTCATCCTACCAAGTTACAATGAAATCCCTTCATAAATATGACCTGTAGACTGTGCTAAAGGTTTTCGGGACCCTGTAGCCGTCACAGTTGCCCAATCAGGACCAAAAGGTGACTTTCTCATCTAGACATTGTATGAAGTCAACCCACCAAGTTACAACGGAATTCCTCAATAAATATGACCTGTAGACTGTGCTAAAGGTTTTTGGGTTTTGGGCTCGGGCAGTCATCATGGTTGGCAGATCACGTCCAAATGGGGAAATTCTCATCTAGAGATCACAAGGAGTCATCCTACCAAGTTACAATGAAATCCCTCCATATTAAACATGACCTGCAGACTGTGCTAAAAGTTTCTGGGTTTCGGGCTTGGGCAGCCATCACGGTTGACAGATCATGACCAAAAGGGGACGTTCTCATCTAAGCATTATACAGAGGCATCCTACCAAGTTACAATGAAATCCCTTCATAAATACGACCTGTAGACTGTGCTTATGGTTTTGGGCTCGGGTAGCCATACCGGTTGCCTGATCGCGACTAAAAGGGGACGTTCTCATCTAGACATGATCCCAAACCTGCATATGAAATTTCGTGATGATCAGACAAGAACAGCAGGGTGTAGCCCGTGCTAAAGAAAAATGTGAACAGACTCACAGACTTCTGCACGCGTGATGGCAATAGCTTACCTTGACTATGTCAAGTTAAGCTAAAAATGAATAGCACAAAGCAGATACAGGGGCATCACAAAGTTGACTCATTTGTACTGACTGCAATAACTTGGGTCCCGACTGTCATAACTCAAGTCCCGACTGAAGAAATATTCCAGCATCATTTTAATTTTTTTTTTATTGGGGATTAATGACACTTTCGACAGCCAGGATCACCTCATGTCAGACTGTTTTCACAGATTTACAGTGACACAAAAAAAAAGTGTTTTTCATAGGACTTACAGAATCTCTATTTTCCAGGCTAGGCATTCAAACTCTGATTGTGTCAAAGTTTTTGGAGGACTAACAGAGTTAGGCCTCATGGTGGTTGTGGGCATGACAACTTTAATTGAGCAAATTTGAATCGACATGATATAAAATGCTTATCAAATTTGGTTCAGTAGTTTTTGAGAAAGTCAATAATGTTAAGTTCATGAAGGATGGATGGATAGATGGAAGGACAGATGGATGGACAGACAGATGGATGGATGGGGACACATGGGTGGATGAGAGACAGATGGAAGGATCAATGGATGGACAGAGAGAAGAGAGTGGTAAAGTTCATTGAGCTTTGCTCAGGTGAGCTAAAAATGATAAAAAAAAACCCTGGAGTCTAGAGAGTTCACTGGAGTGATGTCAATGCTGTTAATATGATCTTACATTTGGCAATGTAACAATGTCACCATTGAAATAAATTACTCCATCAAGGAACAAAACAACTGAATAATAAGAAACCAGAAAATGGTCATGTTCTAAAAAGAAGTTAAACAGTTATCTTGGAGCTTACCTTGTGAGTCAGCAAGCCCGGAATCAGGAGTTGTACTCTTCACTCTTGTCAGCTGTGGACTTTCTCTAACTGTAAGAGTTCCTGAAAGTAACCCAGAAACGCAGATATATGTGAAGGAGAACCTGGACATGTGTGTCTCCGACCGATTTTATGTCATCGCAAATGTGCGGAGTGCATGAAAGTTATGGCCTCAAAGATTGTAGGTAAACTGAATTCAAGTACTTTTAAAGGAAGGTGGTGTAAAATCATGTACAGTAGAATCCTCTTAATTGAATATCCATTTTGCCAGAGAAAATTATTCAATTATTTATTTATATTTATTTATTGATGTTTAAGGTCACATATTTATGCACGATGGCTAATCAGGACCGTGACAGTTTTACGGGTGGAGGAAGCCGGAGTACCCGGAGAGAACCACCGAGCAGCTGCCAGCTCCCCAACATCGTAACTCCGCACTGCGGCACAGGTAGGGTTAGATTGGTTGAAGACATGCGTACCATCGACGTGCAGTACGCCTTAGTACACGGCGTCATCGTGCCCCCACATGGGCAATGGGAGTGAAGTGTCTTGCCCAAGGACACAACGCGGTTGCCGCAGGTGGGATTCGAACCGAGGACCTCTCGGCTTGCAGCCTGCACCTCTACCTACTGAGTCACCATGCCCCCAATTATTCAATTAACAGGAGTATACAATTAACAGGGATTTGGTCAGTTTTCCTGTGTTCTGGAGGTAAACTAAGCATTTATTCTATTATATCTTGCTTGACAGAGCTCATACAGCTCTGTCAAACAAGATATAATAGAATAAATGCCTGTATTGGATGAAGTGAGGCCAAAAAGGTTGATAAATAAGGGGAATTTGATGCGTGTCACAGTAATTTTTTCGACCTATTATAAAAATTTATATGCAATTAACAGGAGTTTACTCTACAACCCATATGCAATTAACAGATCAAATTTGTACTGAAGGTATGGTAAATGGTTTTGTGTTTGAAAATTCTGTTCAATTAACAGGGATATACAATTAAGAGATATCCAATTAAGTGGGATCCACTGTACTTTTCAACGATATAAATGAATAAGCACACAGAATGGGACTAAATTAAACCCTGAAAGTATCCATACTATGATACAACACCATCTATTCCCAATACAGTGGAATAGTGTTAATTGAATAGCCACTCAGCTAGTAAAAATATTCAATTAACAGGAAGATAAAATTAACAGGAACATAATTTCCTGTATTTTCGCAAACAACTGAGCACTTATTTCATTATATCATGGGGCTCTATCAAACAAGATATAATAGAATAAATAATTCTATTGGATGGACTGAGGTCAAATAGGTGTGTAAACATGAGGAATTCAGTTGATGTTCCAGTAATTCTTTGATAAATCACAATATTTTTTATTCAATTAATAGGAGTTGACTCTATAATCTATATTCAATTAACAGAGAAAATTTATGCTTCAGGTATGGTAAATGGTTTGGTGTTTGAAAATTGCAACTGAGAGGGTTATTCTTTAACTGGTAGACTGTTAGAAGCCACTATCATGGCTCTACTGACAAGTGCTGAAAGCGACAAGCTTAGTGGCTTTACACTCTATTCGTGACTTCATTTGCAGAGAAGTTGAAACACAAAAACTGTACACAAAGTTGTTTTATTACAATTTACTGGAGTGCCAAGAGGCACTCTCCAATAAATTGTAACAAAACAGTTGCTTATGAAGAAAATCTTACTAGACTGCGGCTCCTTTTGTTTGTAGCATGGTACTTTTGAAAAAAAAAATACTCACGTTACAAACCAACTTTGAAAAATAATTTAGCACTCTACCAGTTAAAAGAGTATCCAATTATAAGGTGTGCCACTCTACATTTGTTTATAATGTCAATTCAAAAATATTCAAGAATTAAAAAATTGGACAGACAAAATGTTGACTATGGATGGATTTAGAGGATGGAGGGGAAGGTGCATTGTGTATGACACCATCTTCACATAATACAAAAATTTTAGAAGGTTTGTCCAAAATTGTGGTTTCACCCTACCATGACACAAAAAAACCCTCTCAATGCCACTGACCACCATACTGAAAAAATATAAGCTTTATTATAAGCCTAATTTTGAGGGCCACAATGGCACTGACCCTCGCAATTAGAAATTAGGCTGTAGTCTTGATAGAGATAAGTTTGGACACAGATATGTCCCCTCACCTGTTGGATCATCAGCCAATTGTATATATTCCACTTCGGGTAAACCTTTGATTGATACAATGTGTGGTACAGCCTGCAACAGTTCTAAAACTGTTGTGTATCCATAGAGAGCCGGCTTGACTTCTATACTATAATTTTCCAAATAAATAGCCTCAAACTGTTGAACTGGGATGCTTCCACGGCGCTTCAGAAGCTTACGAACATCTCGGGCAAAACTCTGCAATGGTGTCAGTGTTATGATAGCAGCTGCATCATCGCCAATCACCTAAAGAAGAGTATAAACAAAAAAATAAATTGTCATCACCAGTATTAAAGTCTCTCAGCCTGTGAAAATATGTAAGACCCGAAATGAATTAATAGAGTTGAAATAGAAATAGAATAGGCACTTCATTGGTGACCAATCGTCAATGAACCAACCGATATTCAATTAAGAAAACTTTTGTCATTTCTACTATTTAGTTATTGGTGTTTTAGGTCACTTATTTCTGCACAATGGCTAACTGTGACCGTCACAAGGATATAACATTTAAGTCAAACCAATCATTTATACTCATGTTGCCAATTTTAGATGACTTCCAACCCATGCATGGGTTACCTGGTCCTATTTTACCAGTAAAACAGAATCACAGTAAACAAGCACTGCTGCACTTCCCAGGCAAGCCTGAATGTAAGCAACCTGTCATTTGCAAAATGAGGTCCCCAAAGGGTGAATTTGCTGATGCTATCCCATACAGTGGGCCAATTTATCCCCTGGGTACATCTTTCTGTTTTGGCTTGAGACCTTGATTCAGACTGAGGTTCACAGAGGGTAAATTTTGTGATGCGACCCTGCTGTGCAGGGTAGCATCACCACATTCACCCTCTGGGGACCTCATTTTGCAGATGCCAGTCTGCTTATTTTCAGGATTGTTCCTGGGATTCCCATGAGGAGTATTCTAAAACAAAATAAAGCATTTATTCTTTTATATTTTGTTTGATAGAGCTTCTGGAGCTTTGTTAAACAAGATATAATAGATTAAATGCCTATATTAGATATACTGATGCCATATAGGTCAATAGAAACAAGGGGACTTCACAAGAAGAGAGTAATTCTTCAATAAATTCCTAGATTTTTAATTCAATTAACATGAGTTTATTCCATAACCTACTTCCAAATAACAGGTCAAATTTGTACTAATGGTATTGTAAGTGGTTTTGTGTTTGAAAGTTTTCTGCAACTTACAGATTTATTTGATTAAGAGAAATCCAATAGAGTTGGTTTCCGTCGTAATGTAAGAAAGAGCGATTATAATGTAAGTATCAATACTTTCATATTTCTTGTTCGCTGTAATGTAAATTATTGTGATGAATTGACGGTAACATGGTCTGAGGTTTGTGCCTCGGAGGTTATGTTCAACCAAGATGCAAAGCGTCGAGGTTGAACATACGCGCCAAGCCACAAACCTCAGACCATGTTACCATCAACTCATCAAAATAATGTATATGTTCCAATAAGACACTACCCAAAACCTACATAGTGAAACACTAGAGGCTCATTTACTAAACCTGTGATCGTTAAAAGTTGCCTTCTGCAAGAAGTTGTTGTACCAGTCTTTTTTTTTTTTTTTAAAAATGTTTTCTGAGTCATTCTTCTGCTCATTAACGCAGGGTATAATGGATGGATGGATGGATGGGGGGTGAGTGAAAGAAATTTGGTGTAAATCCTTGTAAATTCTTAATGGTTGCTATTAGAGAATAAAAACTGAAATTTACGAGGTATGGGGGGGGGGGGGGGGGAGTGTATGGTAAATTATAAAATTGAAATAACTTTTTAACGGTTACCTGGCAATGTTGAAATTGGTATTTTTCGTGGTTTTTATCTTTTTTTCTGTGGGGGTGGGGGGATACCATAGTTTGGAAATAAATCTGTCGACCTTGCTATAAAGGATCAAAAAATTGAAATTTATTAAGTGTTGGGGTGGGGGGAGGGTTGGATATAAAATTTAAATAACTTTTTCATGGCTACCTGTGGTGGCAATGTTGAAATTGGTGGTTTTGCTTTTTTTTTTTTTTTTTGGGGGGGGGGGGGGGGGTGTTGGATATAACAGTTTGGATATAAATCCTTGCTATAAGAGAGTAAAAACTGAAATTTATTAGTTATTGGGGAGAGGTAAATTATAAAACTGAAATAACTTTTTCATGGTTACCTGTGGTTGCAATGTTGAAATTGGTATTTAGGCTTTCCCAAACCCAGTTTGGGAAAGACTATTGTTATTCTTTTTCAAAATTTTCTTCTCTATTTTTTTTTTTTTTTTTTTTTTTTTTTTCCTCCCTGAATTTTGTCTGTTGAACTGCTCGAAAACAAGCTGTACGATTTTGACCAAATTTGGCACACTTATGTAATTTTTGTGTGTTTTTTTGATGGGTGGGGTGATAACAGTTTGGAAATCAATCTGTTATCCTTGTGCCTTCTGGGGGTTTAAGAGAATTTACACCGATCTGGGGTCTCATAATCCTTCGGCTGTGCCTCAGGGTGTATGAGTCTCTATACCATAAATTCCCATACATTCCGGAAGACACAAGGATAACTAATAAAATTCAGTTTCTCCAAATTCTGATGCATTCTATGTCACAGTATCCACACATTCAAGTAACAAAGTGTCATACAACAAAATATCACATGTCCATATATTGTGAACCAAGAAATATTAACTTGCAGTAGAGTGTTGAATTAATGTTGGTTGTAATGTCAATTTCTTCACATGTTACCATTACAATGAGTGGAGTGTGCTTATAGGCACTCCCCCATCAATTGTAACAAGGGCAATGCCCCCGGTCCCCCGACCAAGATGGCAAATTCAAGGGAGCTGTTAGGATGCAATTTGTTCCAAGAGCATGGTCTTTATGAGAGGTTAAGGGTGTTAATTTCAATCAAATGATCAAAAGTAAAGTTATCATCTGGACAACACAAAAAGTGTATTTTATAAGTCGAAAAAGGGGAATAACTCCTGTAAAAATAGACAGAGCATGGCCATTTTTTAACTTGACCTGTATTTCCAACCAATTAAATCATATACTTAGTTTCGTTTCAATCAAATGATCCAAAGTAAAGTTATCATCCGGACAACACAAAAACCGTATTTTCTAAGTCGAAAAAGGGGAATAAATCCAGTAAAAATCAGTGGAGCGTGCCCATTTTCGAACTTAACCTGCATTTCCACACAAATAAGCGGCATACTAAATTTCATTTCAATCAAATGATCCTAACTAAAGTTATCATCCGGACAACAGAAAAACTGTATTTTTTAAGTCGAAAAAGGGGAATAAATCCAGTAGAAATCAGTGGAGCGTGCCCATTTTCGAACTTGACCTGCATTTCCACCCAAGTAAGACACATACCAAATTTAGTTTCAGTAAAATCATCCAAACTAAAGTTATCATCCGGACAAGGGTGTGACGGACGGACGGACGGACGGACGGACGGATGGACGGACGGATGGACACTGCTGATTACAATAGTCCCCCGAAGGGTCGGGAAGGCAAGTCTATAAAGATGGAATATCTTCACTTCATAAATTATATGAATCACAAACAGAATATGAAGACTTTAACCCTTTACCTAATGGAGACGATATCAAAATTTATTATTTTAAATATAATTTTTAAAAAATTTTCCAAAAATTTCAACAAAACCATATCATGTGACCCCTCGTTGGAACGTGCCCGTTCCAACGAGGGGTCACATGATATGGTTTTGTTGAAATGTTTTGAGAAAGTTAAAAAATTTATAGTAATTTATATATTTTTTATACTTACCAATGACCCAGACTTAGCTGGTGCTAACTCCACAAAAACCAGGGCCAAACACAAATTTTGCGCCCCAATCCCCAAATTTGCATCCACAATAAAAAGAAATCATGTCCTAAAGGACCTCCATAGTACGACTCTACTGCGCATGCGCAGTGACGCAGTCGTCCCGAAATTGGCGCCAAATATCATTCTTACTGGCAGTGCCTGGTCAGCGCTATGTACTCAGCGGGGAGGCAAGAGTTCCCAACTCAGGGAGGGCCATCCCCGTCTGGGTCATTGGTAAGTATAAAAAATATAGAAATTACTATAAATTTTTTAACATTTTTATACTGTACCAATGACCCAGACTTAGCTGAATAGTAAACAGGCTGGAGGGCCTAGGACATAGAGGAAAATCCAATAAGCTCAATTATATAATAAAGAGGTAACCCCTTAAGGAGAAAAGGAGTATTAGGCTTTACATGTATCTTTCTTATTTAATATTAAATTAGAAAGATACACTACCCTTAATAATTGAGCACAATAACATTCATGTTCTCTATTAACATCCAGTATAACCCTTATACTAATTATTTTTAAAGCAAGCCAATAAATAAAGTAGTCCAGAGAATTGAGACTCTTTATAATCATTTAAAAGTGTCCGAGTATTGTATATTAAAGCCCGTTTGACACTTGACATATACAAATGCTTCACACCGAGCTACACTTTAAAAATAAGACATGAATGAAATTAAACATTAATATTACACTTTAAAACCATCCCGGAAGCGACTCAGAAATACTGTCTTGGAGGAGGCATTCCCTTGCTTTTCACTATAAAGCAGGTGACCTATGGGAACACCCGCCCCCCCCCCCCCCCCCCCCACTTCCCCTTGCCCTGGGTCAAATAGCCCAGAGCGAAGAGGGCAGCCGGACGGAGTCACTGCCGGAACAGAAAGCCTGCATAACTATAGTTGCAACTGTTTAGTGGACGACATTCTGAGCAACAGATAACGGACCTAAACAATGCAGGTCTCCAGAAATGGACTCAATATTTCTGAGATAAAAATTAGTAAATGTGGAAGGCTGAGACCAATAAGCAGCCTTCATTAAATCTGTAATAGCAACACTATTAGCATAAGCCCAGGAAGTAGAAAGAGCTCTTACTTCATGAGCGGAAATCTTAAGCACAGACTGCTGAGAAGAAGATAAATCTTCATACGCAGTACGGATAGTTAACTGAATCCATCTAGCAATAGAATGGACTGAAATGTCCTTTCTATTAGGCATCAAAGACAGAAAGAAACGTTTCCGTCCCTTTCTGATGAACTGAGATCTCTGTTTATAGATACGTAGTGCTCTAACAGGACAGAGTAAAGGCCTACGCCTGTCTGAAGACGGAAGAGCCTTAATAACAATAGGTTCCGGATATTTATTAGGAGCCTGATTCTTAGCTAAAAAACTGACATTAGTAGTGAAGGTGATAGTGTTCCCAACACTACGATAATGAGAATCATCCACCGATAGTGCATGAAGCTCACTGACTCTTCTGGCAGAAGAGAAAGCTAAGAGAAAAGCTGTCTTATAAGATAAGAATTTGAAATCTACTGTCCCAAGAGGTTCAAATGGCTTTTCCTTCAATTTAAGGAGAACCCAAGCTAAATTCCACTTAGGAATTAATCTAAGAGTTCTGGGTCTATTTATCGAAAAGTTTCTAACCAATTTCGATAAAGAGACATTAGATCCAATTTGTAAACTATCATGATGTGCATAGGTATCAGATAACATAGATCTATAACCCTTTATAGTAACAGGCTGCAGTTTGATTTCGTCAAACAAGTATACTAGAAAGTTAGCAATGTCCGGTATAGAGGGATCAAATATATCTACAGAATGATCCCTACACCAACGACGGAAAACCTTCCACTTAGCCGCATAGTTTAGCGAAGAGGAGGTCCTCCTACAGTTAGAAATCGCGTCCACTGCTCGTCCTGTAAAGTGCTTGCCATGCAAGAAGGACCGCACAACGGAAAAACGTGAAGGTTGAGACCTTGCGGGTTGTGATGGAGTTGGCGCGATTTCCCCTGCGAAAGAAGATCCTCTCGTGGAGGAAGCTTCCGCGGTAGGTCCCACAACAGACACCTGAGTAGATTTATCCACGGTCTCTGTGGCGACAGAGATGCTACCAACAGAATCTTGCATTGAGATTGTTTTATCTTTAGCAATACTTGTTGAATTAACGGCGCTGGAGGATACGCATATCCTATCATTCCGTCCCAAGGGATCGACAGAGCGTCTACTGCAAATGCTCTTGGATCCGGACACGGGGACACATACGTCTGCAACTGATTGTTGAGATGTGTCGCAAATAAGTCTATCATTGGCCGTTCCCATTGGTAGCAAATCTGATTGAATACTTGTTTGTTGAGAGTCCACTCCGACGGCAACAAGCGACCCTTTCGTGAAAGGGAGTCTGCTAGCACATTCAGACGACCCGGTATGTGACGGACCGAAAGAAGAACGTGATGTTCCAACGCAAACAGAAGGATTCTTTCCGTTAGATTGAACAACGGAACTGAATGAGTGCCTCCCTGATTCCGAATATACGCCACTACTGTCGTATTGTCGGATAGGATTTGGACATGAGCATCGTGAATAATGTCCATCCAGTGACGTAACGCAAGCCAAATTGACATCATTTCCTTGATGTTTATGTGCTTGCACAGGAATTGCGGATCCCAAAGACCCTGGCATCTCGAATCCATTGGGATTAATGATGCACCCCAACCTGTTTGACTGGCATCCGTCATAATGGTAAAACTCGGATCCGGCAACTGCAGCGGAACTCCTTGAGTTAACCACTGAATGTTTGCCCAAGTCTGAATCTCTTGTTTCACTTGATCTGACAAGAGAACGTCTACATCGAGCGAATGAATTTTCACACTCCAATTCTGAGTCAGGAAAATTTGAAGAGGCCGTGTGCGTAGCCGTCCCATCGGAATGAGATCCGCGGCGGCTCCGCACAGACCTATTAGTCTCATAAATTCTCTCGCCGTGACTTTGTCTGTATTCAGACAATAGCGAGCGTAACAACTGACTAATTTCGCTCTGGTTAACGGCAGACGAACGAGATTGTTGTGCGTCTCGAAGCTCATTCCCAGATGAGTGAATGACTTGGACGGCACCAGATCCGACTTCTCCTCGTTTACTATAAAACCGAGACGTCGGAGCAATAGAAGAAGATTCTGAACATCGTTCTGAAGCGTTAACTCGTTGCCGTACCTCTGAAGAATGTCGTCCAGGTAGGCCGACGTTACCGCAGACGAATGAGCTCGGAAGTAGATCATTACCGAGTTCATTACCCGAGTGAAAGCCCAGGGTGCTAGATTCAATCCGAAGCACATGGCCCGGAACTGATACACCACTCCTAGGACTGCGAAGCGTAGATACTTTCGGAATGTCGGATGTACCATGACGTGAAAGTACGCATCTTTGAGATCTATGCTCGTTGCATAATCGTTCACCCGAATACTCGCTCTGACCGATCGAATCGTCTCCATATAAAACTTCGGAGCGATGATCAGCTTGTTTATCCAGCTCAAATCTATGACTGGACGGAACGAGCCGTCTGGTTTCGGAACCAGAAACAGATGGCTGTAGAATCCCAGCGATTCCTGGTTTTCTACGACCTCTACCGCGTTCTTCATTAAAAGAGACTGCACCTCTGATAGCAGAGCATCTCTTTTCTGAGGATTTGACGGAAGATGAGTCCACTTTGGACTTCGAGTTAATGGAGGCTTTCGTTTGAAGGATATCTTTAGACCTTCCGAAGTCACTCCTCTCACCCACGGGTCGTCCGTAATCGACGCCCACTCTTGAGAAAAACTCGACAACCTTCCGCCAACCGGAACGCGATAGAGGTTTAAGCCATCACCTCCTGGATCTGCGAGGCCTGCGGTAGGAGAAACCACGTCTTCCACGACCCGCACCTCGCCTCGTCGACCTCGGGGCGTCCGACCGATTGTCCCGGCCTGAAGGACGTCCCGAACGAGAGTCGCTATCCTGACGGTCTCTCGAATAAGAGCTAGAGGACGCACCGGAACCTCTATAGGAACCTCTCTTGGGCGCATAAGACCCAGAAGTGCCCGCCTTATTCGTGTCTGCTGTATCCGACCTTTTAGGAGCGGATCTGAACAACAGAGAATCACTAGCTTTCTTTTTAATATTATCATAAATAGCGGAAAGCTTGCCGTCAAAGAGAAGATCTCCTGAGACCGAAGCGACTCTAAGAGAGTTCTTCACCTTAGAATCCACTAGTGTGGATGTAGCCAGGGCTGCGTCACGTCTAACCAACTCCAGATTTGCCACTGAAAGGGCGGAGTTACACGTGGAATAAGCTACTGCCCTTGAAAGAAGTCTTAAGGAGGATTGTATATCCTGAAACTCTTCCCCTTGAAGGCGCAGTGATAACGCCTTAGTAAGGTGATCTGCGTAAGATAAGGCATCTAAATTGGCTCTGTTAGACGCAATAGCTGTTTCCAACACTGCGGTTGGAATAGAAGCTGACGACGGTAATGATAGCTCTAAGTCTTCCGCCTCGTCGTCCATACGCAGAGGAACTCTCGGTATACCCTGACCTGCCGTGTCGAATTTATTCCTTGCATTAATGAAAGGCAGGTTGAGAGTATTTGCGGACAAGAAACCTGCTTTCCCCGTCCTGGAAGCAAGTTTAAAAATAGCGTCGTTCAATAATTCAAATGTTCTTGCAACATTATTGGACTGCGACGGAAACTCGGGAGTGATGTCCCTGAACCGCTCAAAAAATTCAGAGTCCAATGACGCTATAATTCTCCTGTCCGGAAGCGCAGCAGTCTGGCCCGACGGAACAACTTGAGGAAGAAAGTGCCGGATGAAGTCCACGGCAGCTTTATGTTGTTCCGAAAGGGATAGCTCCAATTCATCCGTATCCCTTTCACCATCCGGTCGGACCTCCCGATGTTCCCGGTCGTCCGCCCCCGATGCTTCGGCGGAGCGTACCGACCCAGCGCCGTCGGATAATTCTCGATCCGACACCGTTTCTGTCGGCTGCTGGGATGCTGCGATAAGCTGTGCTATCTGCACTAGAATGTCCGACGTCGAGACCTGCAGAGGAGCGGTCTTTCGCTGCTTCGCCGAGGGCAGCTCCGCATCAGATGGCTCCCGCATACTTTTCCTATGCGAACGTCCGGAGTCCATCGGTCTCGAATCCCTGGCTGCCGGATGGTGTGACCTGGTCGCCGAAGAATCCTTCATCGGTGAAGGTGGCAAAATATCGGAGGTCACGCAGCCAAGGTGCGGTCGTGTGCGCCGATGAGAAGAGGAAGCCTTAACAGTCTCTGCGGACTGCTTATACAACGGAGCGTCCCGAGCGACGGACGTATGCTCCGCTAAAGACACATTTTGTACCACAACATCTGGTCCCAGATGTTGTTGTACGAGAGAGGGGCCTCTCTCGCTCGCGGCCCGGCTGGACCTGGACGAGCTAGGAACCGGACTAAAAGGCTTCCTCCGTTCTCGTTCCCTATCCGCCGTCACTGGGTGTGCATCTATTATTTTTATAGTGCTCGCATCACCCAAAATTTCCTCTTGGACCGCATCGGACGAACCCGGCTGCCGAACCATTCGGTGAATGGACGCTACACCGGGCGAGCTAGCGGACGACATTTGTCTAATCTCCATGAGCACTTTTGCCGCTAGCTCTGAATTTATTTGTGACGACGGACGCACACTTGAAGAAGATAACATGGAAACATCACCCTGTTCTGGTTCCTCTGAAATAGAAACTGAGAGAGTAGAGTGACCTTGTGGAGAAAGAGCCGGCATCGCTCTTTCTCCAGAAACAACATATCGTGACACACGTTTCCAATGTTTCTCATCCCAATGTTCACATATAGGACAGGGATTAATGCGAGAACACTGACTACAATTAATACAATGATCATGAAAGTCAGAGGAAGATTTCTTCCTATTACAATTTGCACAAAGTCCCTTCATTGTGAAAGAACAACAATAAGTCCTAGTTACTCGCAAAAACCCCTGACACAAAGATACATAATAACATGATCCATTAATAAATGAAAAAACAATTGCAAAACAAAATAATTTTGAAAAAATATTTTTTCAGAGAAGCCCAAGTTGCTGAAAAGTAACGTTGAGCCCCGATGGATCCGATGGCAAAGTGTGGTCAAAAATTTTAAAATTATATAAAATAATTAATGAGACACTTTCGGATAATATAAATGTATCTTATAATGAGATAAACTACCACAAAGGCAAACAGCCCCCCTCAAAAAAGGCTGTTGCCAATGAAAACAAACAGTGTAAACACAGTAGAAAACATGACTCCAGGCACTGAAAAAACTGGCCCGGAATCAGTCATCAATTACACTCTATCTGATGCAAAACAGAGACTCCCAGGGGAGAATCTGCAGAACATCAGATGGAAGATGCAGAACACAAACGTTATACACCCATGGGTGAAAACGTAACTATGGGGAAAATAACAGAAAACATTCTGTAACCAAGCAACTCTCCCAGGGAATTTTAGAAATGAAACTTCTCAAAAATATGCCAAAAGCATGGGAGAATTGCAAGGGGGGACTTTAGAAGGCTAGGGGAGAGGAAACACTGAATAAGCAGTGCAACAATTAGCAAGAATGACAACAAGAGGCCCCTGCCTCGAAAATAGGCAACTTAACATAATTTCAACAAAAATTTTTAAGTACAGCCCTGATTATTTTTGCCACTTCTTTTTTCCTCTCCTCCTTCTATCCTCCTTAGAATCACATTTTCTCCAAAAATTACGTGTCTGGCATCCTTTAAACTGAGATTTACAAGCACAAAGATCAGTGAGATGTTGACTGATGAAGGGCCAAACAGAGAATGATATTTGGCGCCAATTTCGGGACGACTGCGTCACTGCGCATGCGCAGTAGAGTCGTACTATGGAGGTCCTTTAGGACATGATTTCTTTTTGTTTTGGATGCAAATTTTGGGGATTGGGGGGCAAAATTTGTGTTTGGCCCTGGTTTTTGTGGAGTTAGCACCAGCTAAGTCTGGGTCATTGGTACAGTATAAAAATTAATATTTTTTCAACTGCTGAATTTGCATATTACGTGGGCGGATGCGGGCGATTCGTTGGGTAAAGGGTTAAATAGATGGACCTGCACTTTAGAAAAAAGCCCAAATATGGACTTCCAGCACCATACAGTCAACAAAAATTACCTGAACATAATCTGCCAGATCTTCTCTTATCTTGTTTATATTACAATCTTTTCCAAATGCTGACTTGTATCTTATACAGAGCTCCATTAGTGGTAAACTACCACCACTTTGATCCATTAATAACTGTAGAACTTGTCTGGCTAATAAAGGTATCTCTTCCGCATCTCTTAATACTGCATATAAAAACCCATCAATAAAATCAACCTATTAAAAATAAGAATACCTTATGATATATGATACCTTATTAGAATAAGCTTGTTTGTGAAAAAAGAACATCACTTGAGTCCCTCTAAAAGCCTGTGTTTATTTATTAGAATTTAACCCTTTATCAAATGAATTGGGAGTCCATGTAATTTTCAAATTAAGCAGTTGAAAAATATATATTTTCAAAAAATTTCAACAAAACCATATCATGTGACCCCCCCCCCCCCCCCACACACACACACACTGGGGGGGGGGGGGGGAATTCCATTGAGGGGCGACATATGGTTTTTGTTGAAATGTTTTGAAAATTTAAAAAAAAAAAACAAAATAATAAATTTTGATATTGTCTGCACTGAGTGAAGGGTTAAGGTGACATTTCAGCACAATGGCTAATCGTGACAGCATGGATATAAAGTCAAGTCCAGCAAATCATTTATTACCAATCATGTTGCCCATTAAAGAGGACTTCAACCCAAGGCAATGGTTACCAGGTCCTGTTTTACAAGTAAAAAAAGATCACATTAAACAACCACTGCTTCACTTTTCTGGGTTCCCAGGGAGTCATAAAAGCTGACCAGTTGTATTAATTTTGTTATCATGGGTTAATAATTTGGTCTAGTTTTTAAATATCTTGTTACAGTTGGTTAAACTATTAAACTATATCAAGGTTCTGTTGGTTAAATTTGCAACTGCATTATGGGAAAATTTAATTGAATAAAAACATTGGTTTTTCCACATTATGGTGCAAGGAGTTAAATTTCTAATTCCAACTACCCAGTATATTTAGGAGAGGTTTGTGGATTAACAAAAAAACACCAGCCCTACTATTCCTCGTCATAAAATTTAGGACAAATTGCCTTCAAAACAAGAAATTTTAAAAAAATTTTATAGGCTTGAACAAAAATTTCCTTCAGTCTTTAATATTAAAATTAATAAATTACAATTAACAAGCTTGAAATATCATGCTCATATAAAATGTGGAATGCATAACTCTTAAACAAAGCCATAGACCTTTCATAGAACAGATGTAATTGATTCTGGACTGATGTATTCTATAGGTGTTCTGGGGTAGGTACATTTGTACAGTTAACCCTTTCATGACTCAGGCAAACCGACCTCCCAGACTTGGGATATTGGGGTTAATTTTGGGATCATCTCGTCCATTAAAGGTATAAAACGTTCCATTCATTTGGATTGTCAGGTAAGTGAAGATTTATCTTCCCAGCTTCAGAACATGGGATATCTAGTGGAACAAAATCTGTGCATTTTTCCCATTGAAAAATTGGACCAATTCCACGACCATGCCAGCTCCCTCATATTCTGCCATGTCCCTGACCAGCACTTCTTTTTCTGCCGCATCCCCTCCCACCGGCCAGTCCTATTCCATTCCGTCATCTGGATTATTACTGGCAACATCATCTGAACGTCCAGCACTCATAGTAGTTTCATATGTGTCAGCTTGATTTGAGCCAGACTGTACCACAGAATCCTTTTTCCATGTTGCTATCAATTGTCATCTTCGTCTGTGGAATTACTGTGATTCTGGTGCAATATGCGGAAACAACTCAATTCATTCGGGCATGAAATTACTTCTGTGGACTGATAGAGATAGGACTCGTGGACTGAGGTGAGAGTAGATGCATTACTATGCCATTGGCGTGCAGCGCGCCAACAAGTTTGTAGTGTCAGTTTACCATTGTATTGCGCGTGGTGCGCGCCAACGAGTGACAAAAGGGTTAAGAGGTTTCATGGAATAATTTAGCCAGTGATTTATTTAACCTGGCATTGACACCAATATATAAAATGACACTTTTGGTTGATATTGCACTTTTATTGTATTTAATGTTTTTGCTTGAGCAAATTCTGGCACTTGGAAAAACAACCCCGTTGAAAGAATGAATTACCAAATTTTGGGGGTCTCTTTAACCATATTTAAATAAACATACCATCAAAGATCTCAAGCCAAAGAAATTTCCTTTCTTATGGCCATTATCTATAATCAGTTGCTATGTTGTCAGATGTATGAGACTTATTTATTTATTGGAGTTTAATGACACTTTCAACAACCAGGGTCACATCATGTCAGACAGTTTTACAGGTGGAGGAAGCTGGTGTACTCAGAGAACCACTGAGCAACAATGGAAAGTAACTGTCTGACTCCCCAACGTACTAACCCAACATAAGCAGGGTTAGCATTGGTTGAAGACAAGTGCACCATCGACGTGCAGTTCACCTTAGTACACAATGTTACTGTGCACCCACATGGGCAATTGGGATTAAGTGTCTTGCCCAAGGACACAATGCGGTTTCTGCAGGTGGGATTTGAACCGAGGACCAATTGGCCTGCATCTCTGTCTACTGAGCCACCACGCTCTCCTTCATCGTACTAAGTCACCCCGTCAAGTCTCAAGGAAATTGACACATAAATGCGACCTGTGGTGAAAAAAATCCAACATGGCTTTCTGTGGTGGCCACTGTGAACATGTGACATGACAATAATAGGATGTTCTCATCTAGGTATCAACTTGAACAAGCATAAGAAATCTGAAGATGATCAGAAGAAAATTGAGGGCTATAACCCATGCTGAAAGAACTGCCAACAGGCAGTCAGAGAAATCCAAGTTTGCTACAATAGCAGCTATGTGCAGCTGACCATGACAAACATAGGACTTTCTGATCTACTCATCATACTAAGTCATTCCGCCCAGTTTTAAGAAAATTGCATAAATGCTACCTCCTCTAGGCAGTTCTGAAGAAATCCAAGACGGCTGCTGTGGTGGCCATTGTGGGCAAACCGACCATGACAATAATATGTTCTCATCTTGGCATGAACCTGATAACGCACGTGAAGTTTGGTTATAATCGAAAAAGAACTGCAGGCTGTAGCCTGTGTTGAACAAATTGCAGACAGACGTATAGACCGACTTTGAGACATCTGCATGTGCCATGACAACAGGTTGACATCAAGTTGAGCTAAAAACATTTTTGTGGGGCTGAAATCACTTTGGCCAAAATTCACTATATTGTGGGTTCAACATCACTGAACATCACTGAATTGGGGCAATATCACTTTTATATGAAGTCAACGAGATCTGAAGTCAACAACGAGATATTTATTATCTTTCTCCACATCAAATTCTTTCTGAGAATTACATCAAGGTTCCCATTTGCATTTGTCAATAAAAAATATTATGTCTCCCAGATATTACACATTTTCCGGATTTTTGTTAAGTATTTCCTCCACATGGCTCTCATAATTTGGGAACAGGCCAAATTTAGGGGACATTATTTATTTGAGTTTAACGACAGATTTGACAAATAGGGTCACCTTGTGTCGGACAGTTTTACAGGTGGAGGAAGGTGAAGTATCTGAAGAGAACCACTGAGCTGTGGCAAGCAATGGTCAGACTCCCCAACGTACTAACTCCACGCAAGCAGAGTAAGCAGTGGTTGAAGACAAGTGCACCATCAACATGCAGTACGCCTTGGAAAACAGCGCCGCAGTACTCTCACATGGCCAGTCAGGATGAAGTGTCTTGCCCAGGGACACAACACAGTTACCCCTGACAGGAATCGAACTGTGGACCTTTCGGTTTAAAGTCCAATACCACAATCACTGAGCTACTGCGCTCCCTTAGAGGAATTAAGCAACAAGAATTTCGACTAATCTAAAGGCATAGGTCAGTCCCTTGTACTACAATTTGTGCAAAAACCCTGCATTTACAGACAACACTGAAGAGAACTCTATTATATCAGTAAAACAAAACTTGGCTACCTCAGTAAATGAGCACTGCTTAACTTATCATGGTTCCATCAGGGACATGAGTTTGCCATGAAAGCCAAAACCCCCAAAAGTAGAGCATTATTTTAGAAACAAACATTGCTGCAAATGTTGCTGTGAATAAGTTCTTCAGCAACAGCAACTATTCTTTCACTCCTCAAAATTTATTGATTTATTGGAATTTAGGTAACTTGAAGCATCTATGGCTATCAGTAACTGACCTAAAAAAAATCTTAATTTAAAAGTCTTAAATCACAGCTTTTTTTTTTGGCCAGGGACTGGAGCAATCTGAAGCCTGACAATGAAAGCTATTGCATTCTAGAAGCTATTAGGCCAATCAGAACTAGATGCCAGCATCTAGCAAGCTACAGAGCATCCGCCGTGAACTAGTTGTAATCCAAGCTCATGCATTTACCAGGTAATAAAAATCACCATGAGCAAAATTTTAATTAATGAAGCACTGGCTAGAACAATTTTTGATAATTATTCCAATAATTATCATTTGGAGTCTAATATTATTGCATATGGAGAAATATTGCCCACTCAAGGAAAGTGACCAGTCCAAAGTACAAGTCAAATTATTCTTCCAAGAAAATTCATATCTCACCCAGGCCAAATTTGAAATCTGAAATTTGTCATCTGAAAATGTTCAAAGAAAGCATTTATTAAATTGCTGTTACTAAAAGAGTGCAGGAAAGGCTTTCCAGAAACTGTGCACTTAAAAAAATAACAATTGTATGTGATAGAAAATGAATGTGTGTCATCCTTGCATAGTTGATTGTTGATGAGGTTTACATTGCTTAATCGGCCGAGTTCTAGAAGCCACTATCATGGCTTTATTGAACAGTGATGGAAGCCACTTTAGTGGTTTTACACTATATTTGTTTAGCTAGTTTGCTCAGCAGTAGAAACACTAAAATGTATACATACAATTGTTTTGTTGCAATGAGGGGTACATGATATGTATGGTTTGTTGGAATTGTTTTAATTTTTTTTTCCACTGTTCAATCTGTAAATGCAGTCAATTTGTTAGGTAAAATGTTAATTCATCTTTGTTGTGGGATAGATTGAGTCATCAAACTTTGTGTCATCTTTGTGCCCCAATTCTCCTGAAGGCTTGACCTCTTGAAAGTAAACACACCCATATACTTTTGCCCTCTATTACTTCATGCACCCTCTGGGCTTGGTCCTGGTTCCACACAGCATAGCAAGTTTGTGTAAAAACATTGTTACATGTTGTGTCCATTACTTTGTGTCCGAATGGCTATGCTCCCCACAGCATGTCAGGCCAACTGGGGGTGGATTTTCATAAACATGAAATCATTCTTAAAAATCTGTTATATATCAAACATGGAAGCATTTAGAGTAGAGGTTTGGGACAAAAATGATTTTATAATGCTTTTTCATTAAAAGCAGTGTGAAAAGCACCCATCAGGACATGCCTAAATATGCCTCTCGAGGCTTGATTCATATATACTTGCGAAACACCCTTAAAAATATGTTATTTATCAAAATGTGGATGCAACTGAAGCAATGGTTTGGAAGGTTTTTATGCTGTTTTCCTTATTACAGTGTAAAAATCTGAGGCCCCATGGCACCCCAAAATTTGGCTACAGGAGCTTGACTTCAGCAAAGTTGTAAATAGGTATCACATGTTAAGCATGGAATAATTTGGATTGGTAGTTTGTGAGATTTCTTAACCATTCACCTAACATGAAAGGCAGACTACACTAGCAAATAGAATTTTTGAATAACTAATTTTTTCATTGTTTGCATCAAAAACACAGCTTATGACCCCTCATTGGAATGAGCCCAACTAGATCATTCCAATGAGGGGTCTTATGCTATGTTTTTGAGACAAAAAAATGAAAAATACTGAAAATTGAATGATGATTTTTGTGAATAGCGCTGGCTAGTTTTAACCATTATGCTGGGTAAAAGGTTGACTATTTTTCCCATTACATTCCTAACATGAGGAACACCCATGAGACTCCATCAAACAAATAATGAATATTTTTTTACCAGTTTGATATTACTCTTCCTAAGGACACTTTTCCTCCCAAATATCAATTTCCTGTACAATGGAGTTCATGAAAAAAAAGACTTTGAAATTCTGTTCTTTTTTTAACCCATATGGGGACAGCATGTGTATTGGGCAATCTTCTTTGCAAAAATAAAGAAAACATCACCAGATCATAGGGTATGTCAAATTTTGGTCAAATCAGCTTGGGGGGCACAAAAATTGAAAATTTTGGCATGACCCAAAGTGCTGCCCCTCCACGTATGATGGCAAATATTGTACCTCAAAATTAGAATTTTTAATCAGGTGAACTTTTGAACCTGACATGGTAGTCTAAATATGAAACCAGGCACTTGACTTAAGCTGCATATGCTCCTCCTAAGAAAAGCATATACCAACTGGATTAAGTGATTGTGCCCACATAATACACAGGATTTTCCTTCTATTTTCAGTTCCTGCACTTTTACGTCCCAAAATTGAGATAAACACATAAAAAACAGATTTTTTTTATTTTTGTTCGTAAATTTTCGAAGTCTCAAACAAAATATTTTCAGCCTAAAATTTTTTTTTTCTTCTTAAAATTGACCAAAACACATAAAAAACCAAAAAACTAATTTCTGGATTTTGGTCCCACCCGGCCCCCCCAAATTTTCAGTGTAAAAAAAAAAAATTTTTTTTGTCTTAAAATTGTCCAAAATGCATAAAAATGCATAAAAAAACAAAAAAAAACAAAAAAAAAAATTCTGCATTTTGGTCCAAAATTTCAAAGTCCGGAATGGGACCCCAAATTTTCAGCCTAAATATGAACCCAGGGACTTGGCTTGAATCTGAAGAAGAAGATTTTTAAAGAAAAGTCCTCATATTGCACCAAGTTAAAATTCGAGCTCCCATAGGGAGCCAAAATGTGAACTCAGGAACTCGATTTGTACAAACTTGAATCTGACCTCTTTGGAGATGTTGTATACCAAATATGAAATGATTCTGACTGGTGGATCTGAAGAAGATTTTGAAAGAAAAGCCCTCATATTGCACCAAGTTCAAATTCAGGCTCTCATAGGGAGCCCAAATGTGAACCCAGGAACTAGATTTGTACAAACTTGAATCTGACCTCCCTGGAGATGTTGTATACCAAATATGAAATGATTCTGACTGGTGGATCTGAAGAAGAATTTGAAAGAATAATCCTCATTTTGAACTAAGTTAAAATTTGAGCCTAAATTTGAACCCAGGGACTCAATATGAACAAACTTGAATCTGACCCCCCCCTAGAGATGATGTACACCAAACAGGAAAGAATTCTGCCTGGTGGATTTGAAGAAGAAGATTTTTTTGAATTTTGAAAAGAAATTCATGGGTGCTATCAGAGTTATGCCCTTTGTGGTGCCTCCTGTGGGTGCGGCAAGTTTATTTGTACAAGTTTGAATTGACATATGATAGGGAACATGCACACCAAATTTGGTTCAATTTTATCCAGTAGTTTGTGAGGAGACGTCAATAATGTAAGGTTCATGACGACGGACGGCAAGTGATAAGTTAAGCTCCCTTCAGTGAGCTAAAAACCCTAAAAAACTTGAAAATTATTTGCAGAATTGGGAGAATTTTGTTGATTTATCTGGTGACGTGCTTTAAGTCCAAGTTCAGTGTCTATGCTGCTTACAAAGGCAGACAAGACTTAAGAAATGACTACCATGCAGCAGAAAATCTGGAAGACTGTCGATATTTTAACTGTAAAGGGCATGCACATTCTCACAATGGCACCCCACCACCATCAGCAAGTTCAAACACTTCATCCAACATAATGTCCAAATTCAGCGAGCTCTATTTATCTATTCATGTATACTGCTGAGCAAAATTGACTATTCTTTCAATTTCTGCCTCCAAAACATAGCTCACCACTCCCTCTTAAGAGCGATTACATTCTTTTTCTAATGATCATAAGCTAAGTTTTGGAGGCAAAAAATATGAAGATCTTTAGTTATTTGAAAATATTTGCAAGCACCATCTGCTATTCATGTTAGGCAACATATAAAATCAAGTGTAGTCAACTGTTTGTACCCATGTTGCCTATTTTATGGTAAACAAGCACTGCTTCATTTTCTGGGATTACCATGGGCGAATTCATGTTAGGTATAGTATTAAGAGGCTTATCATTTATCTCTGGTCTAGTCTTTGTTTCCAATATAGACTGCCAAAATGCGACTAGAAAACCCCTGACAGGGATGTTTGATGATGACTGTAGTTTGGGGCACCTGTTCTTCAGTCAAAAATTTGTTGATACCAGAATTCAATTTTAAAAGGTTAAGGGTTGAGGCCCCCACAAAGTAGATGTTCTATTTCTCAGGCCATTTTTTGTATTTGGTTAAAATGCTAGTTGCATTATGGGAAACATTTTAAGTTTGAAATGTTGATATTTCAGCATCTGTATGCATAAAGTTAGAATGTGCCACAAATGATTAGACAGCAGAACAAAGGTGTGAGCTAAGTTTGTTAGATGAACTGCAACAGTAAACTATTGTTAGGAAGCTGGCAAGAAATATCTACCTTTACAACATGTTTTAGTTTTGTAGTCAACATCATATATGTTGAAGTTACTTTAAAATCATCTAAATTTAGTGGAAAACCATAAAAGCGGGTAAATGCTGGCATAACACTACACACAGCTAATCGACAATCAGGATAAAACCGAAGTAATGTTCGAATCTGATCAGACACAACCTTTCTCAGTTCTCCTTCAGTAAGATGAATGAATCTCTCTTCTCCCTCCTCTTCTATCTAAATAACAAAACAACATTTCCAACATTTCAGCAATAAATTAGCTATGCATTTATTTTCTCCCAAAACTTTCTGAAAAACTTTAACATGTCTCTCTTCTGGTGCATCTTGTAAGCTTCAGCAGTAAGCTCATCTTATCCAGTGGACACAATCAACACTTAAAACTTTTATTTTCTCCTGAAATTTTTTTTTTTTAAATTTTATTTATTTATTAAGGTTTAACAACACTTAACAGCCAAGGTCATATCATGTCGGTGACAGTTTTTTTGATTGAGGAAGCCTGAATATCCGGAGAGAATCACCGAGCAACAACGAGTAGCTACCAGCTCCCCACAATCGTAACTCCGCACTGCATCACAGGCAGGGTTAGATTGGTTGAAGACGTGCACCATCGACATGCAGTATGCCTTAGAACATGGCATAATCATGCCCCCATGTGGACAAAAATTGCCTTGCCCAAGAAAACAACGTGTCGTGGGAGTCTGAATCAATCGCTCAGATGGTCACCCATCCATAGACTAACTGGGATCGACGTTGCTCAACTTCGGTGATCTGACGAGAACCGGTTCCCGCAATGTAAAAATCTATTAAAATCAAGTCAAATCTATTTATATCATGTTGTCTTTTTAATCATTTATCTGTTCTGTTTTTCAGTGATGTATGTGTTTATTATGTGGGTTTTTGTCATATGCCCTTGTTGTGGGAACAAATGACAGTAGATAAATAAATAAATAATTAAAAGTCAAAGCTCCATGATAGGTTTAGGCATGACATGACAAGAACCCCGCCAGTCAGCATCTAACCATGGACCTTTCTGGTTTAAGTCCAATGCCCTACCACTGAGCTCCCAAAACTTACCAACTCTGCACAAGAGCAGTTAAGGTCAGCTGAAGGCAAGTACACCATCAAAATACAGTGTGCCTTAATATATGCTACCAACATGCCCCCAAGTGGGCAATGAAGATTAAGTGTCTTCCCCAAGGACACATCACAATTAGAATTGGTCAAGACTGAACCATCAACTTTTCATTTGAAAGTCCAATGCTCTAACTATTGAGTCACCACATTCCCACTTACATGTAATGGGTCAAGATTTCATATATTCCTTCAAAATATATAAAATGAAGACGACTTTACGAAAAAAAAATAAAAAATATCTGCGATTCAATGTTTTAGCATTCTTTTCAAGCACTCAAACCAGCAGTATAATTCTGTAAGAAATTAGACACTGTTAAGGTCTGGAACATGTTTAGCCCTCAAATAGTTCATCGCCTGTGTTCAGATTCACTTGCCTGGAATATTTCAGTTGGTTGAAAAAACAAACCGACATTTTTAATTTTGAACAACTGATATATTTTGGATGAATGAATCTGAAAAAGTTTGTAACAATTCATTTTCTGTGAATCAAAACTAGAAATGTTGCTCAATGGAGTCCTGATTTGATTGACATTTTGATGACATTAAAAGACACGTCACAGCCGTAGTTTTGTAATTATGACCTGTATGGTTCCCCAAATTATGTTAACAGGATGTTTTCAAGTTGAATTAAATATTTATGGACTGGAATATCTATAACTGAGGCAGGAAATAATACCTGTAAACCTTTTAAATAAAGGCAGATCACTTCACATCAATGGTCGTCTGGCTAAATTTCCACAAGAAACTGGGTAAACAAACAGCCCATAACATCAAATTCCAAACAAAATTAGACGAGGAGCACGAGAGCTTGTATTGTTTTTTGAAAGCGAGATTCTTCAGCATTTTCAAAATTTTCTGTCTGCTTTCATAATCAGAATAATGTACCTCACATATTCTCTAACATCTTTCTTAATTGGTACGTAAATTTTGAAGAATTTTAAACAATATTAAATGTAAGGTAGAGAGAAGATAATTTAGCTAAAATTGTTGCAACATGAATTTTATTTCTGAGTTTTTAAGGTCACCAATGAGCCAACAGCTCCAAACACAAGAATAATGTCAAGTTTAGCCACTCCCTGGCATTCCATTAGGGGTTCCAGCAGGGGAGCGATAGGAAAATTTGAAACGATATGCATGTCTACTTGAGTGTTTTGGGGTTTTTTTTTTTTTGGGGGGGGGGGGGGGGGGGGGGGGGGGCTTAATGTCACTTTTGATACCTAAGTCACCTTGAGTTGGACAGTTTTATGGGTGGAGGAAGCCAGAGTACCCAGAGAGACCCAACAGGCAGTGGTGAGCAACTGTCAAAACTCCCCAACGTACTAACTCTGCTTAGTACACAGTGCCACCGTGTCCACACGTGGACAATTGGGATTAAATGTCTTGACACAGCACAGTTACCACTGGTGGAGATCGCACCATGGGCCTTTTGGTTCGAAGTCCAATGCCGTAACCACTGAGCCAGGGATTTTTCTAGGGGCATTGGGAATGGGGCCAGGGGCCCATACAATTGGGAAAAATGCCATCTTATTGGACCAAATTGGGAATTCTGGTGACACTGCAGAGTGGAGAAAAATGCACATTTCTTCTCTACAGGCACATTAAAAATGAAGAAGTTGGGTTTATTATTTGAAATTATGGTTTTACAGTTCTTTTATCATCATAATAAAGCCTACTTTGACAGTAAATAATCGCAATTATTATGATGAAGTTGACACTGGGTACCAATTGGGAATTTTATGTTAGAAATTGGGAAAAATCGTGCCTAAATCTCATTGGGAATGGGGCCTATATTCGGCCCCTGTCGTCACCTAGAAAAATCCCTGTGAGCTGCTGTGCTCCAACTTGGTTGTATACATGCGTGTGAAGCTGCAAAACAAGATTCATAAACCAGGAAGTTGTGTGAACATGAACTTCATAATAGAAGTCTCTAATAATTCTAAAATCAAGAGAAGATAATCAGGGCTTAAAACTCACAAGAAAATCAGAACTGATTCTTGCAAATGATTCTCATAAGGCAAACTGTGAAAATTAACTATGATTCTCGCAAAATGTTCATTTGATTCTCATCATAGATTCTGAGTGTCCTTAACCCTCTGCACTCTGACGTCAAACTATCAAAATTTCATGCTGCAAATTTTTCCCATAATACAACTGTAAATGAACCAATTCAGTCTTGTTTGACAGAGCTCAATGAGCTCTGTCAAACAAGGTTGAATTTGTTAAATTCCTCATAACATTATGGACAAAATTTGTAGTTTGAAATTTCTGTATTTTGACATCAGAGTGCAGAGGGTTAAAGGCCTGGAGAAATTTACTTATTTTTTGCTCCCCATGATAAGGTACTGTGACTTAGCAGCAATGTCAAGTAAAGTCTTGGCTGCCTATACAGGCAACCAAGACTTCACTGTAAACCACTGCCAAAGTACTGTAACTTCCATCAACGAGAAAACCAAAAGCCCCTAAGTTGGAACATGTGTTCTGCATGTGCATTTAAGATAGAAACTCCTCAAAATTGGTAATTAACTGGAAGAGTGCTGGAAGCCCATATTTGGGATTCATTCTGAAGTGCAGGTGCTGCATTTAAAGGCTTCAAATTCTGGTGGTGTGCTTCGTAATATATTTGAACTGAAGCTGTTCAGTCGGCATGGATTTGCCTTGTTACAATGTATGGGAGATTGCCGACAGGCGCTCTCCCATAAATTTTAAAGCCAAGTCATATGAACAAATTTTGATGACTAAAAATAATTCAGTACTCTGCCAGTTAAGGGATAAACTCTTGTAAATATTATAAATAAGGCGTTTGTTATTTACTATGGAATAAGTACTGGTTGCATTTACTAAGGGAAATCAGTGCTTCCAAAATTATAAATTACTGACAACTGAAAAATAATTTAAAGTAATTTGAATATATTTTTATACTTACCGATGGCCCAGACTTAGCTGGTGCAACCTTAATAATATCAAGGGCCAAACACAAATTTTGAACCCCACAATCCTCAAAATTTGCATACAATACCAAATTTTGAAAGTCCTATCTGGCCCTCCATGCTTTTAGTACTGTGCATGCCTAGTACCCAGGAAGAGACTGGAATTGGCACCAAGCATCATTCTTCCTAGTTATGCCTACTAATGTTATAACTCAGCAGGGAGGTATGAGCGTTTTGAGTTGGAATATCCATCTCATTTCAGCAGTGCGTCTTCTATTCGTATTTGTCGGGTCATCTGGATCAGAGTAAGATTTGTATTATCCTATATTCTACATTGTGTATTTGGTGATTATATTGATTGAAGTGATAGACTGGTGTGTTTCTCTTATACCTGATGTCGGCTAGATGTTCTCTAATGCGAATGTGGAAATGGCATTTTGTTTCACTCATACATTGTTTACCACATTGAGAGCAATGAATTAAAAAAATACAATTTCTGGACATACAATTTGTTTTGAAAGGGCCTCTATGTCTTGATTTGGAGGCCATCCCAGAGAACCATTTAGATTTGGGAAGTTTGGGGCAGACAAGAAAATTATGATACGGGCATGATGTGAATGGGTTCAGTATACTTCTACCACTGATTTGTTTTAGTTGTGGTAATTTTGCGTTAGTCAGGATATCCTTGAGTGCTGGGTTCCGTCTCCTGGCTAGCAATGGGGGTTGGGGGAATACGGCGCGTCCCTGGGTCGTGCTTTGGAGTATAGGCCAGAGAAGTCCGATATGTTGATAAATGTCCCGACTCTCAGGGTTATATGTTACTACTAGTGGCATTTTATCTGTAGACTAATTATTGGATGTGTTTTTGGTTTTGAGTAGACGAAGTCGGACAAGATTTTTGACCTTGTTGTAGGTTTGGAGAAGAAGGTTTTGGGGGTAACCTCTATTTTGAAAATGTCCAATCATTGAGTGGGCGTGTTGTTCGAAGTCATCTGTTGTAGAGCAGATACGTTTAATGTGTAATAGTTGGCTGTAAAGGGATCCCATCTTTCTGTTTGGGGGGGTGGGGGGGGGGGGGGTGGTAAGAGTCAGCCCTTAAGTATGCATGGGTGTCTGTAGGTTTTGTGTATAAATCTGTAATAATTTTATTACCATTTCTGGTCAGAGTGACGTCAAGAAAGTTGACTGAAGTGGTGGAATACTCTGCTGTAAACTTTATAGTGTTGTGTGATTTATTGTTGGATTAACTCCTTGAGGGAGTCTTCTCCATGAGTCCACATAAGGAAAATATTGTCTATGTAACGTTTGTAAAGTTTAGGTTTGAGTCTGAATGCATTAAGCATTGTAGTTTCTAGTTCTCCCATGAAAATGTTGGCAAAGCTAGGTGCTACTTTGGTACCCATGGTGGTGCCCCCAATTGGAAGATAGTGGTCTTTGTTGAAATCAAAATTATTGCAGTGGAGTACAATTTTCAGGCGGTCCAACAGATTGGTGGGTGAAATATTCCATTTTGGTTTGTGTTTCCTGATACATTGAGCTAACGCGATAAGTCCTTCTTGATTTGGGATGTTGGTGTAGAGGGAAACCACATCCATGGTACAGAGGTATTCATTTATGGTGTCGAGTAGGTGTGTGGTATCCCGAAGATAGCTGGGGTAGGTCGGAACAAATTTTTTTATGTGATCGTCTACAGAACTACTGATGAGTTCAATTGGACTGTTATTACCGCCAATTATTGGTCAACCCGGGACTTGGCCCATGATTTTGAATTTGTGGCAGAAGATAAAGCTGTGGGGTCCTAGGGTGATTGTTGGTGAGAGCTTCTTTGATTTTCTTGGTGATTTCCCCTTGCCTGAATAATTTTTATAGAGTTTTTTGTATGATTAGATTGTGTCATTCCATGAGGTACATTTGAGTTTTGGTGTAAAATTGTTGATTGTCAAGTTGACGTTTAGCTTCTGCAATGTAATCTGACCGGTAGCAAGCTGTTCTGTTTAGTATTAAAAAACAACAACCGAACTACTGTGGTTCTAGACCACCCCCCACTCCCCCCCCCCCCCAAAAAAAAAAACAAAACAAAACAAAAAAACAAGAAAAAACAACAAAACAAAATGAAACAAAAAAAAAAACAGGTTAAACTAGAAAAACTGAGCACTGCTTACTAAATGATACCACCCACTCCCACCAAGAAACATTTTACAACAGTAAAAGGGGGCGCGGTGGCTCAGTAGGTAGAGGTGCAGGCTGCAAGCCGAGAGGTCCTCGGTTCGTATCCCTCCTGCGGCAACCGCGTTGTGTCCTTGGGCAAGACACTTCACCCCCATTGCCCATGTGGGGGCACTATGACGCTGTGTACTAAGGCGTACTGCACGTCGATGGTACGCATGTCTTCAACCAATCTAACCCTGCCTGTGCTGCAGTGCGGAGTTACGATGTTGGGGAGCTGGCAGCTGCTCGTCGTTGCTCGGTGGTTCTCTCCGGGTACTCCAGTTTCCTCCACCCGTAAAACTGTCACGGTCATGATTAGCCATTGTGCATAAATATGTGACCTTAAAACATCAATAAATAAATCAATAAATAAATAACAACAGTAAAAGTGTGTTTAATGTAGAGAGCACAAACACTGACAGCACCCCCCCCCCCCCCATCCCACACACCTCCCCCCCCCCCGAAGCTTGAATTGACAAAGGCCATTTTTCAATATCTGAAACTGTAAAAATGAAAATATCTGAAAACAAAATAGAAGGTACACATCTTCACTGTTTGTAAAAAAAGGTTTGAAGGTTTCAATGAAATCCATTCACTAGTTTAAAAGAGGTCGCGGATAGCAAATAAACCCCCCCCCCCCCCCCCCCCCCCCCCCCCCCCCATGCAAGCTTGAGTTGACAAAGCCCATTTTTAAATATTGGAAACCCCCAAAAATGAAAATATCTGAAAACAAAACAGGAGGTGCACATCTTCAATATATGTAAAAGAATGTCTGAAAGTTTCAATGAAATCTGTTCAATGGTTTAAGAGGAGTTGCGGATAGCAGATCTGTACAGAATGTCAATTGAATTTGACAAAGTTCATTTTTCAATTTGGGAAACTGTAAAAAAGAAAACATCTGAAAACTAAATAGGAGGTGCACATCTTCAATGTATGTAAAAGAACGTCTGAGAGTTTAAATGAAATCTGTTGACTGGTTTGAGAGAAGCTGCGGATAGCAGATGTGTGCCCCCCCCCCCCCCCCAAAGCGTAACACCCCTATAGCATAACGGACGGATGGACGGACGTATGGACGGACATATGTCGGAAATTGAAAATATCTGAAAGAACGAGAGATTCACTCAGAAGTGAGTATGCCCTCTACGTGGTAATGACCTTGATTTGTGACCTTGACCTCCATCTAACCAAAAAAATGGTAAAAAATTTAATATTTGTACTTTGGTTCGTTTCTGAGTTATGGCCGAGACACGAATATTGATGATTTTCAGTGTGACCTTGAAATGTGACCTTGACATTGACTGTACGGACCTGGCTGTGGTGGGCGACACATCCACCCATTGTCCTTTATAATTGAGCGAAGTTAGATGATTGTAGCCCTAATAGTTTTGGAGTTATGCTTGAGACACGATTTGCGACCCTGAAGATATGAAGGTCAATTGAGACCTTCACCTTGCATATGCGGCAAAAACTATTATACGCGACACACCTTCTGACTGTCCTTAACATTTGTAAAAAGTTTAACGATTATACTATGATTTGTTTCTGAGTTATGGCTGTGACACGAATATTGACTGATTTTTAGTGTGACCTTGAAATGTGACCTTGACCTTGACGGTACGAACCTGGCTATGGTGTGTGACACATCCTCCCATGGCCCTTTATAATTGTGTGAAGTTTGATGACTGTGGCCCTAACAGTTTTGGAGTTATTGGCTTGGACACACACACACATGGATGGACGGACACACGCACACTCCAATCACTATATGCCACCCGACTTAAGTCGGGGGGGGGGGGGGGAGGGGGGCATAAAAATAGGAGGTGCACATCTTCAGTGTATGTAAAAGAATGTCTGAGAGTTCCAATGGAGTTTGTTCAATGGTTTAAGAGGAGTAGAGGATAGCAGATCTATACCCCTCCCTACTAAAACCTGAATTGACAAAGACCATTTTTGAATATGGGGAACTATAAATATGAAAATATCAGAAAAGAAAATAGAAGGTGCACATCTTCAATGTTTACAAAAGAAGGTCTGAAAGTTTCAGTGAAATCTGTTCAATGGTTTAAGAGGAGTTGTGGATTGCAGATCTGTGCAGAATGTCAAATGAATTTGACAAAGTTCATTTTTCAATATGGGAAACTGTAGAAATGAAAATATCTGAAAACAAAATAGGAGGTGCACATCTTCAACGTATGTAAAGGAATGTCTGAGAGTTTCAATGGAATCCGTTCACTGGTTTAAGAGGAGTTGAGGATAGCAGATGTGTACATCCCTAAAGCATAATGGATGAAAAGACGGACGGACAGACGGATGAACATCGGAATATGAAAATATCTGAAAACAAAATAGGAGGTGCACATCTTCTATGTATGTAAAAGAATGTCTGAGAGTTTCAATGAAATCCGTTCACTGGTTTAGGAGGAGTTGCGGATAGCAGATGTGTACTCCCCTAAAGGGTAACGGATGGACGGATGGACGTATGGATGTACGGAAGTACGGACAGACCAAGTGAACACTATATACCTCCCACTTTTCAAGTGGGTGGTATAAAAACACCCCCAGAGATGTTACCAAATATGAAAGGATTCTCACTGGTGGATCTGAAGAAGAAGAATTTTCAAGAAATTCTAATATTGCTTTAAGTTAAACTTTGGGCTTCAATAAAAAGCCCAAATATCAACCCAGGGACCTGATTTGAACAAACTTCAATCTAACCTTCCCAGAGGGGTTGTACATCAAATATCAAAAGAATGTGACTGCTGGATCTGAAGCAGATGATTTTAAATGATAATTCCCCATATTGCACTAAGTAAATATTTGGGCTCCCTTGGGGAACCCAAATATTAACCCAGGAACTCGATTTGAACAAATCTGAACCTTACACCTCTGGCGATGTCACATACTATATATGAAAGGATTCTCACTAGTGAGTCTGAAAAAGATTTAAGAAATTTTCTCATATTGCACCAAGCTAAAATTTGGGCTCTAATAAAGAGCCCAAATATTCATCCAGGGATCCCATTTGAACAAACTTGAATCTACCCCCCCCCCCACCCCACTCCCCTCACCTCCCTAGAGATGCTGCATACCAAATATAAAAAGAATCCGACTCGTAGATCTGAAGAAGATGATTTTTAAAGATTATTCCCTATATTGCACAAAGTTAATATTCAGGCTCCCACCGGAAGCCCAAATATTAACCTAGGGATTCGATTTGAACAAATTTGAATCTTACACTTCTAGAGATGTCACATACCAAATATGAAAGGATTCTCACCAGTGGGTCTGAAAAAGAAGATTTTTAAGAAATTTTCTCATATTGCACTAAGTTAAAATTTGGGCTCCAATAAAGAGCCCAAATATTCATCCAAGGATCCCATTTGAACAAACTTGAATCTAACCCCCCTAGAGATGTTGCATACCAAATATCAAAAGAATCTGACTGGTGGATCTAAGAAGATTTTTAAAGATTATTCCCCATATTGCACCAAGTTAATATTCAGGCTTCCATAGGAAGCCCAAATATTAACCCAGGGACTCAATTTGAACAAACTTCAATCTGACCCCTGTAGAGATGCTGTATACCAAGTATCAAAATAATCTGACTGTTTGATCTGAGGATTTTTAAAGCTTATTCCCTATAGTGCCCTAAGTTAATTATTTGGGCTCCTCTGTTGAGCCCAAATATGAACCGAGGGGGTCAATTTGAACACACTTGTATTTGACCGTCCTATGGATGCTTTACACCAAATATCGAAAGATTCTTATCAGCGGTTCTGAAGAAAATTTAAAAAAAAAATTTTTGCAAATATGCTGACCAACCATTTTTTCAAACACCCCTACAGAACACCCTGACACAACCGATGGCCATTTTTTTTTAATCCATTCTACCGGTCAGAAGGATGCTTCATACCAAATAACAGGTCTCTGTTCCATGTAGTTTGGAAAATATGGGCATTTGAATTTTTTTCTGTTTTTAGCCCCTGGGGCAACTAAAAAAATAATTTTGGGCATCAATCAAGTACTCTGGACCCACTTTTGTTACATGCCAAATTTGGTTCAAATCAGCCCATCGGTTCTTGAAATAGAAATTTGGGACGGAGCCCAAAATGGGTATGTGCACACAGAGAGCCCAAATATTGATCTACCAACTTCTCTTGAACAAACTTCAATTTTCAACACCAAAGAGTGTTACATACCAAATATCAATGCAATCTCTCTGGTGGTTCATGAGAAGAAGATTTTTAAAGATTTTTAGGCTTCAGCATCATTGCCCAGAGCTCGAAGAAGGCAGCTGCTTCATTTTAACAAAATAGAAAGGGTATACCCCAGGGATGGTTTGTGCAATTTATGTTTGAATTTGGCTGAATGGCTGTGAAGAAGAAGACAGGTTTGCAAAAGTTAATGGACGATGGATGAAGGACGCCAAGTGATGGTAATACCTCACACTGACTTGCACTCAGGTGAGCTAAAAACACTGCTCATAATTCTAGCTAGGCTACTATGGTGTCAACAATAAGACTAATGTGTGACACCTAAGAATACAACACCGGGAAGGAAAAAATGTACTCTTTTTCCTTCTAGAGGTCCTATTCCCAAAAGACAGCAGTCTCAGTGGTCTGACAAAGCTTAGAAGTCTTCATCTCAGTGAAGACAGATATCTCGGTGTAACTTGCAACCTTTGAAAGCTCACTACACGGAGACTTACGATGTTAGTTGCTCAAGTTAAGGAAGAAAGGCCACTCTTAATACTAATATGGCGTCAACAAAAGGACTAAAAGCCTCAGGCACCTAAGAATACAACACCCAGAAGGAAACAACATACTCTTTCCTTCTAATGGCCCTAATTCCAAAGAGACAGCAGTCTCAGCTTAGCTACCGCAGCTTAGAAGTCTTCATCTCCCTGAAGACAGATATCTGTGTCACCTGCGGCCTTGGAAAGCTCACTAAATGGAGACTTACAATGTTGGCCGCTAATGTATAAGAAAAGACCGCTCAAAATTTACATAAGGCTACTATGGCGTTAATGTTATAGAAACAGACCACTCTTAATTCACATAAAACTACTAAGGTGACAACAATAGGACTAAATGCCTGTGACGCCTAAGTGTACAGCACTGAGAAGGAAAGAACTACTCTTTCCTTCTAACAGCCTTATTCCAAAAAGATAGTGGTCTCAGCGTAGCTAATGCAGCCTAAAAGTCTTAAATATGTGAAGACAGATAGCTGTGTGTTACCCTGCGGCCCTTGGAAACCTCACTAAACAGAGACTTACGACGTTAGCTGCTGATGTATAAGAAAAATTACATAAGGCCACTATGGCATCAAACATAGAACTAAATGCCTCTGACGCCTAGGAATACAAAACAGAGAAGGAAAAAACACTTTTTCTTTCTAATGGCCCTATTCCAAACGAGACAACTGTCTCAGCCTAACTATGAGCTTGCGATCTCCTATTCATGAGGAATAAATCTTTTGCCTTTCTTATACTATTGCTAGGCCAAGGGTGCCATTGTTAAGCAGACTGAAGGCCTTTGACACCTGAGCAGAATGACCCGGGAAGGAAAGAACCTCGTCTTTCCTTTGCACGGTGCACTTATCGAGGGACGAAAGCTGTTTTTCGCCAAGCAAATGCAGACTTTGTTCAGATGGTACAAGATCCGGAAGAACTGATGAATAAAATTCATAGTCTTCATGTGCTGTTCTGTGAGGGATGGAGAATCGACCTCCGTAGCCCTCTCATCATCTGAGTGTTCCATCTGATAAACATGGTCAACATCATCCGAATGAACTGATGACTGGACTGACCCAGCACCATCTGACAGCTCACTCCCGGAGACTGTTGACAGCTGAACCTGCGACTACTGGGATGATGCGATAAGCTGCGCAATCTGCGACAGCAGGTCCGTGAACGAGGCTTGCAGAGCAGCAGTTATCCGCTTCACCATATGCTGCTCACAGAACAGAGATCTGACCCCAGATCTTTCGATGCATGTCCTGTATGTATACGCCTTGAACCCCTAGCTGCAGGTTAATCTGACTTTGGTGGTGAAGACTGGGAACGCCTTCATGGAACAACTTGAACACCAGAAGTCGGACAGTTAGTCTGCAATCTAACGTGCTTAATTGATGAAGCAGAGGAAGAAGCCATAGCTGCAACAGGCCCCGGCTGCAGTGTAGAAGGAATATCCCGGACTGCAAGTGTGAAAGGACGCCCCAACTCACTAAAGTTTCTTGAAGCGGAAATAGTCGACCCCGACTGCTGACGGAACAGAGAGGGTTCTCAAACTCTGCGATCTGACTCCAGATCTCACCGAGCGATCAGTTGAGAAACTTGCAGGCTTCTACCCCTTAGCATGCTTTTCCATGAAAGGGGAGGAAGCCGTAACAGAAACCTGGCTGAAGTGTGGATGGAGCATCCCGAACCGCAAGTGAGGTCAACTCAATGAAATTTCTTACAATGGAAACAGTCGACCCCTACTACTGACAGGATGGAAAGAGTGTTCTCCAACTTGCGATCTGACCCCAGATCTCGCCGAGTTTCCTGTTGAGAAACTTGTAGGCTAATCTCTTTTTGCATGCTCTTCCATGTAAGAGGAAGCCATAACAGCAACCGACCCCGGCTGCAGTATGGAAGGAGCGTCCCGAACCACAAGCAAGGATGGGTGCACCGACTCACTTAAGTTTCTCGCAATGGAAACAGTCAACCCCGACTGCTGACGGGGCACAGAGGGTTCTTTAACTCGCGATCTGACCCCAGATCTCACAAGTGTCCTGTAGAGAAACTTTCAGGCTTCTTCCCCTTTTGCCATCGTCACTGGGTGAGCTTCTGTTTATGCGGTGCTCAGTGTACCCACGTCTACACTTCTCAACCGTAACGGACCTACCCAGCATCCCAGCTCTCACAATAGAGAAACATAACATAGACAATCAAGAATTTTCGAAAGAAATTAAATTTTTTCGAAAAAATTTTAAATGAAGCCTAAGTACGCCAAGGGAACCTCATGAGCCCAAGGCCATCCTGATAGAGCCTAAGTGTGGACAACCAAAACATAATTGAAGCTAAAGTACCAGAATAACATATAATATGTATCCTAACAGAATTAAACAGCTACGCCATGAGCGCATGATACGCCCATTATTAATTACAAGAGGGAACCACACAATGTGAGTATACATGTGTACTTGTCAGGTTACATATACTTGCCACCAAAAAATCATGAAAATTGCTCAAAGTCCAACATGTGGAAAATTGCCTATATTTTGATGAATAAAGTCCCATAACTCTGGAATGACAAATTGGACAACGACACAAATCGAAAGGGAGATTCCTTCTATCAACATATACTTGCAACCAAAAAATCATGAAAATTGCTCTAAGCATTTTCAAGTTATTGTTCAACATGTAAAAAATAAAGTCCCATAACTCTGGAATAACTAAATGAATGGCGACACCAACCGAAAGGGAGCTTCCTTCCATCAACATAAACCACCTACCAAAAAATCACGAAAATCTCTCAAAGCGTTCTCGAGTTATCGTACGACGTGTAAAAAATCAACAATTTTCTAAGTAATAAAGTCCCATAAGTCTGGAATGACTAATCGAACAGCGACACTAAACGAAAGAGAGCTTCCCTCTATCGATATACACCACCTACCCAAAAATCACGAAATCTCTCAAAGCGTTCTTGAGTTATCGTACGCCATGTGACCGGACGGACAGACAGACGGACATATAGACGGACAGATGGATGGACGGACGGACGGGCAGATGGATGGACGGACAGACGGACAGACGGACGGACAGCGGTATTCCATAATACGACCCGTTTTTTCAAAACGGGCGTATAAAAACAATAACTGTTTTAAACTAAACACTGAATTAATACATTTCAAAAACGGTGTTGAACAGACAACTTCAAGAGGAAAAAACAGAAACTAACCAAACAAACAGGCACAACAGAGGCCCGTAGTCAGTAACCGATCAACAACCACCTGATGCAAAGCTAGATCTTCATATGAAGAACAAGAAGAATATTACTAAGGTAACACATGCCCCCCCCCCCTTGTGACCTTCACCTTGCAGATGCGGCAGAAACTATTATACACGACAGACCTCCTAACTGTCTTTAACATTTGTAAAAAGTTTAACAATTGAACTGTGATTCGTTTCTGAGTTATGGCTGAGACACGAATATTGACCGATTTCTAGTGTGACCTTGAAATGTGACCTTGACCTTGAAGGTACAAACCTGGCTATGGTGTGTGACACATCCTCCCATGGTCCTTTATAATTGTGTAAAGTTTGATGACTGTGGCCCTAACCGTTTTCGAGTTATTGGCTCAGACACACACACATACACACATGGACGGACGGACAGACATATGCACACTTCAATCACTATATGCCACCAGACCTTGAAGGTACGAACCCGGCTATTTTGTGTGACACATCCTCCCATGGTCCTTGAAATGTGACCTTGACCTTACGGACCTGGCTGTGGTGCACGACACATCCACCTGTTGTCCTTTATAATTGAGTGAGGTTAGATGATTGTAGCCCTAATAGTTTTGGAGTTATGCTTGAGACACGATTTGTGACCCTGAACATATGAAGGTCAATTGTGACCTCCACCTTGCATATGCAGCGGAAACTTTTATACGCGACACACCTTCTGACTGTTCTTAACATTTGTAAAAAGTTTAACAATTGTACTATGATTCGTTTCTGAGTTCTGGCTGAGAAGCAAATATTGACCAATTTTTAGTGTGACCTTGAAATGTGACCTTGACCTTGAAGGTACAAACCTGGCTATGGTGTGTGACACATCCTCCCATGGTCCTTTATAATTGTGTAAAGTTTGATGACTGTGGCCCTAACCGTTTTCGAGTTATTGGCTCAGACACACACACATACACACATGGACGGACGGACAGACATATGCACACTTCAATCACTATATGCCACCAGACCTTGAAGGTACGAACCCGGCTATTTTGTGTGACACATCCTCCCATGGTCCTTGAAATGTGACCTTGACCTTACGGACCTGGCTGTGGTGCACGACACATCCACCTGTTGTCCTTTATAATTGAGTGAGGTTAGATGATTGTAGCCCTAATAGTTTTGGAGTTATGCTTGAGACACGATTTGTGACCCTGAACATATGAAGGTCAATTGTGACCTCCACCTTGCATATGCAGCGGAAACTTTTATACGCGACACACCTTCTGACTGTTCTTAACATTTGTAAAAAGTTTAACAATTGTACTATGATTCGTTTCTGAGTTCTGGCTGAGAAGCAAATATTGACCAATTTTTAGTGTGACCTTGAAATGTGACCTTGACCTTGAAGGTACAAACCCGGCTATGGTGTGTGACACATCCTCCCATGGTCCTTTATAATTGTGTAAAGTTTGACGACTGTGGCCCTAACCATTTTCGAGTTATTGGCTCGGACACACACACATACACACATGGACGGACAGACACATACACACATGGACGGACAGACACACGCACACTTCAATCACTACATGCCACCAGACCTAAGTCGGGGGGCATAAAAAACAATGCATCTGGTAGAAGATGCAAAAATACAAAACATCCTGAACAGGAAACGAACAGGTCGTAAACACGGGGGATAAACGGAATACCCATTCCATAAAACAAGTTAAACTCCCAAGAATTTTAATAAAAAATTCTCAATAAAAAAGTCGAAAGAGCTTGAGAGTATAACAGGAGGGTTCAGGAGAGGAAAGGGAAGTAACACTAACAAAACAACAGTGGAGTCATAGTAAAAATGATGAGATTTTAACACATATTCCGAAAATGGGAAACAATAATTTTATACAAAAATTATAAAGTTACAGCCCAGAACATCCAAAATCACTGTTATTCACTTCCAACATCCTGCTACACTGTTGAATCCATGAAAACCATCATTGATTTGTGTCTGGCATCTTAAAAAATGAGAATTTATTGCACAGGTGTCAGTTCAAATGTTCACTGACTTGGGCCAAACAAAAGAAATGATTTTTGGTGCCAATTCCAGTCTTTTCCTGAGTACTGTGCATGCACAGTACTAAAAGTATGGTGGGTCAGATAAGACTTTCAAATTTCGATTTTGTATGCAAATTTTGGGGATTGGGGGGGGGGGGGGCAAAATATGTGTTTGGGCCTTAATATTATTGAGGTTGCACCAGCTAAGTCTGGGCCATTGGTTCTAGTATAAAAATACAGAATTAAAAACAATTCTCGTGAATCAGGACAAATGTAATGGCCCGATAATTCAGTTATTTATTTAGTAATGTTCAAGGTCACATGTTTCCGCACAATAGCTAACCATGATCGCAACATGGATATAAAGTACAGCCAGTTGTTTATATCCATGTTGTCCATTTTAAAGGATTTCCACCCCAATCACTAATGACAGTCCTATTTTACCAGTAAAATTGTAAACAAGCACTTCACTTCCTGAGGTTCCAACAGGGGTATAATCCAGCAAAATTTTGTTGCAACACAAACCTTTTGTTAGCATTCACATGTTACCTGATGGTGATTGGGTATAGGAAATGTAATTAAAATTGATTGATTAACTTTGGAGGAGTTGAAACACAAGAATGTCAGACAGAAATAAAGAAAAAATATATGGTCAAGATGGTAATTTAGTTGAAAAAAGTTACAACTTAAAAACTGAGGAGCATGTGCAAATCTACTCAGTGATCATGTTTGATACTTTTCATCAAAATTGATTCAGAAACCTAAGAGGGGTTGCACACACAATAATTTTAGATATAAATGAAAGTGTCAATGACACTGTAGCTCAACTTGTCAAGACAAAGACATGTACATGTATAGTATGTGACACAGCAATGACAAACATCTAGGTAATGACCTGATAACAAAGGTACATATAAAGTATTGTAACGGTCTGTACATAAATACTGAGCGTTGCCTGTAACAAATGTATAGGTAAAGTATTGTAAAGGTGGGTGACAGTCAGATGCTAAACTAGAAAAGAAATCTGAGTCCCAGAGTGGGTCTGACCGAACCCAAAATATTTGTTCTCATAGCACAGTTATAACAAAGGCACCCCAAAACACACTCATTCCTGTCCCAAGGTGAAAACAAAGGTACCCAAGAAGTTTCGTGAAGATCAGTTCACAAATATGAGCTGTGTAGAAGTTGTGACAAAAAACTAATTGGACCTGATTTCGGTACAAATTGGCCACTGGCAGCCATCTTGAATTTTGGACCATGCCCAGAAACACTCGTTCTCGTCCCAAGGTGATAACAAAGGTACCCAAGAAGTTTTGTGAAGATCGGTTCATAAATACAGCCTCTAGCCCGAGCCGTATTGACATGTGCACTTACAGAGTATAAGTAGCACTGAATAAATCAAAGTTCATCTAATTTGCATAATTTCTGCACGATAAAAAAACCCATACTATATGTGATGTATTCCATGTTACTAAACATTCATACAAAAATTTATTCAAATCAGAACTTTCATACAGAAGTTCTGTACAAAAGACTGATTGCACTAATTTTGGTACAAAATGGCTGCTGGTGGCCATCTTGAAATTCGGACCACACCCAAAAACACTCGTTCTCATCCCACGGTAATAACAAAGGTACCCATGAAGTTTCGTAAAGATCGGTTCATAAATACGGCATCTAGCCTGAGCCATATAGAAGTTGTGTACAAAAAACTGATTAGAACTAATTTTGATACAAAATGGCCACTGGCAGCCATCTTGAATTTTGGACCGCACCCAGAAACACTCGTTCTCGTCCCAAGGTGATAACAAAGGTACCGAAGACGTTTCGTGAAGATCGGTTCATAAATACAGACTCTAGCCCGAGCCATATTGACATGTGTACTTACTGTGTGTAAGCAGCACTGAAAAAATCAAAGTTCATCTAATTTGCATAATTTCTGCACGAGAAAAAAACCCGTATTATATGTGATGTATCCCATGGTACTAAACATTCACACAAAAAATTATTCAAATCAGCGCTTTCATATGGAAGTTCTGTGCAAAAATCTGATTGCACCAAATTTCGTACAAAATGGCTGCCATCGGCCATCTTGAATTTCGGACCGGACCCCAAAACACTCGTTCTCGTCCCACAGTGATAACAAAGGTACCCAAGAAGTTTCGTAAAGATCGGTTCATAAATACGGCCTCTAGCCCGAGCCGTATTGGCATTTGCACTTACAGTGCTGAAAGTAACACCAAAAAACATCAAAGTTAGTCTAATTTGCATAATTTACGCACGAGAAAAAAACCTGTATTATATGTGATGTATCCCATGGTACTAAACATTCATACAAAAAATTATTCAAATCAGAGCTTTCATATGGAAGTTCTGTACAAAAAACAGATTTCTGCATCGTCGGTACAAAATGGCAGCTGGCAGCCATCTTGAATTTCGGACCACACCCAAAAACACTCGTTCTCGTCCCACAGTCATAACAAAGGTACCCAAGAAGTTTCGTAAAGATCGGTTCGTAAATACGGCCTCTAGCCCGAGCCATAGCAGCTTGGCACTTACAGCTCTGAAAGTAACACTAAATAAATCAAAGTCAGTCTAATTTGCACAATTTACGCACGAGAAAAAACCCTGTATTATATGTGATGTATCCCATGGTACTAAACATTTATACAAAACTTTATTCAAATCAGAACTTTCATACAGAAGTTCTGTACAAAAAACTTATTTTTGCATCATCGGTACAAAATGGCCGCTGGCAGCCATCTTGAATTTTGGACCACACCTAAAAACACTTGTTCCCGTCCCAGGGTCATAACAAAGGTACACAAGAAGTTTGAAAAAGATCGGTTCATAAATACGACCTCTAGCCCGAGCCATAGCCAATTGTTGACATACGGACAGACGGACGGACGACGGGCCATGACAATAGCTCAAATTTGACTTTGTCAAAGTTGAGCTAAAAAACAAAACAAAGCTCCGTTCAAAAGATAATTCACGTTGAATATTAGCAACTTGTAAATTTGAGAGTAAATGCCTGCTGTTGATCATGTAGAAGTTTTGAGAATACAGACCAGCTTAAAAAAATTTCAAGACATGCTGAAGTCCAAAAAGGCAATGCCCTCCCACCTAAACCCAACAAGAGTAATAACTCTCCATGATCTAGTTGTTCACAGCTGGTTTGTAATCCCATTCATTATAATATACCCAAATAGTTATATATTAAATTAAAAATAATAAAAAAAAAATCTCTGAATAGTTTTCTATGAAATGTGATGACAAGAAATGGTAATGTGATAACAAATTCCATGTCCACTACATGGCAGGAGATAATAAACTAAAAGATATTCACTTTAACATATACTTACCTCCACAACATGAGGAATTGCCTCAAATAAATCAACTAACTTAGTAAAGCCATACTCAGCTACTTTACACTGTTTACCGAAATGATGATGATAGGCAGGAATAAATTTATTGAAGGGCATTCTGCAGTATGGATTATGTTTCAACAAATCTACGACTTCCAACGAAAATTGCCTTGTTCTGTCCATTTCTTCAGCTGTTTGATCTAAAAAGAATTAAATTCAACGTTTGTCGTGAATAAAACTTCCAATATATTTTCCACAAATAACTCAATTGCTTCAATTTTCTAGCAAAGCTAATGGTCCTAAGCTATGGCCAGAAAGCAAAATATGAAAAAAAAATGCCGCTCAGGATCACAGATCCAATGTCGAGTTGTGACCTTGACCTTTGACCTGGCGAGTCCAAGGTCAATAGGGTTCTTCCTCGCACCAAGGCCAACACACCTATGAAGTTTCATGACTCTAGGTTGAACCACTATCAAGTTCTCATCCGGAAACCAATTGTTGCGATATGCTATGTTCAAGGTCACTGTGACCTTGACCTTTGACCTGGTGAGTCCAACATCAATAGGGTTCTTCCTCGCACCAAGGCCAACACGCCTGTAAAGTTTCATGGCTCTAGGTTGAACCACTATCAAGTTATCATCCGGAAACCAATTGTTGCGATATACTATGTTCAAGGTACTGTGACCTTGACCTTTGACCTGGTAGGTCCAAGATCAATAGGGTTCTTCCTCGCACCAAGGCCAACATACCTATGAAGTTTCATGACTCTAGGTTGAACCACTATCAAGTTATCATCTGGAAACCAATTGTTGCGATATACTATGTTCAAGGTCACTGTTACCTTGACCTTTGACCTGGTGAGTCCAAGATCAATAGGGTTCTTCCTCGCACCAAGGCCAACACACCTACAAAGTTTCATGACTCTAGGTTGAACCACTATCAAGTTATCATCCGGAAACCAATTGTTGTGATATACTATGTTCAAGGTCACTGTGACCTTGACCTTTGACCTGGTGAGTCCAAGATCAATAGGGTTCTTCCTTGCACCAAGGCCAACACACCTATGAAGTTTCATGACTCTAGGTTGAACCACTATCAAGTTATCATCCGGAAACCAATTGTTGCGATATACTATGTTAAAGGTCACTGTGACCTTGACCTTTGACGTAGCGAGTCCAAAATCAATAGGGTTCTTCCCCTCACCAAGGCCAATCTACCTATGAAGTTTCATGAATGTGAGTTGAACCATTATCAAGTTATCATCCGGAAACCATTTGTTTAAGATTTACTATGTTCAAGGTCACTGTGACCTTGTCCTTCGACGTAGCATGCCCAAAATCAATAGGGTTCTTCCTCCCACCAAGACCAACCTATGTATGAAGTTTAATGAATGTGAGTTGAACCACTATCAAGTTATCATCCGGAAACCAATTGTTTACGCCCGCCCGCCCCGCCCGCCCGCCCACCTGCCCGCCCTCCCGCCCGCCCGCCCGCCCGCCCGCCATTCACCAAACTATAAGTCGAGTTTGACTTCGTCACAACTCGACTAATAAAACTTGAATGAAAATTCTTTTACATACAGCTGGAAGAATGTCATTGGATGCTTTTGGTTAAGTACTAACCTCTGATCCATGAAGGTTTGATTTTTTTTATACATTTTAGTCACACTTTGACAGTCTACATCCTGTGGCTTTGGACGTGTTTCAAATAGGCAGCCAAGACTTGCCTAGAAATAATTGCCAAGGAACATAGATTGTAACTTTTAAGTGCAACAGAAGACTGCCTGCTGGGATGCCTGTTTTTCGACGAAATTCTGAAAAATTTGATAGCTCCCATCTGTACTTCACACTAAAACTACATTGGACATTTGGAAAAGATTGGATGAGAAATGCAGCCTCCAGGGAGCACTAATGAAAATGTTGACAATTCATATGTCAAATCCAAGATGGCTGCTGGCGGCCATATTTTTTAATGAAATTCCAAAAAATTGATAGCTCCCATCTAGACATCACACCAAAGCTATACACGAAATTCAAAAAAGATCAGGTGAGAGATGCAGCCTGTTGGGTGTGCTAATAGAATTGTTGACAATTTATATCCAAATCAAAGATGGCTGCTGGCGGCCAGGTTTTTCAACAAAATTCAAAACTATGTGATTTCTACCATCTAGACATCACACCAAAGCTACATATGAAATTTGAAAAAGATTGGGTGAGAGATGCAGCCTGTAGAGTGTGCTAATGGAATTGTTGAAAATTTATATGCCAAATCTAAGATGGCCACTGGTAGCCACGTTTTTTAACGACATTTAGAAAAATTCGATAGCTCCCATCTAGACATTGCCCAAAAGCTATATATGAAATTTGGGACTGATCGGGTTAGAGGTGCGGCCTGTAAGGTGTGCTAAAGGAATTGTTGGACAATTTATATCCAAATCCAAGATGGCCACTGGCGACCATGCTTCTCAACGAAATTCGAAAAAAAATCGACAGCTCCCATCTAGACATTGCCCCAAAGCCACATATGACATTTGGAACTGATCGGGTGAGAGCTGTGGCCTGTAAGGTGTGCTAAAGGAATTGTGGATGGACAGACGTATGGATGAATGGACAGACGATGGAAGGATGGATGGATAGATGGACAGACAGACAGATGGATGGATGACAGAGCACAATCCAACCCAATAGCTCATACTTGACATTGTCAAGTTGAGCTAAAAATGAATCAACATAGGTCATGTATCAGTTCTGTTGCTGGAACCTGTATGAACCTATACAGGTCACTGCATCTAATTGTGACTCAGGACCCAACAATTTCACAGCTTTGATATTAGCTTCATTTTCATGCTGTTGGTACATATGCAAAAAACTCAAATCAAACAAAGGAGTAACTGAAAAATTGCTTTTTTGACTAAACTTGTTTTGATGGAATATGTCCACAAGGCAGAGTTTGTCTATAAGCCATTTATGTCCACAAAATGCCAACTGTGGCAACAGGTAGATCTGCAGACACAATCAGGCTGTGTTTCACAGATGTAACCAAATTGTGGACATAATCCATTTGGGTTTTATAGATGTAACTGACTTGAGGTCTACTGGCAGATGTAACCAGCTCACATATTAGAGACATAATTGGCTTGCGACACCCAAAATCTAGAAGGCATGAGGGTATGTTAGAACTAGAATTTTCACTGAAAAGATGGAGTTAATATTGATTGGACTGCTGCATTATCTGCTATTGCAAGTCTAATGCTTTACAACATCTACCACGGCACTGCTGTTTGCCATGCCCAATTCTAAGAGTTGCTTCCACTTCAAGCCTGAAAATAAGAAGACTGTCATTTGCAGAATGAGGACACCAGAGGGTGAATTAGCTGATACTATCCCATACAGTGTGCCAATTTATCCTCCCTCCAGGTACCACTTTCTGCTTATGCTTGAGACCTTGATTCAGATTGAGGTTCACAGAGGGTAAATTTAGTGATGCTACCCTGCTGTGCAGGGTGGCATCACCAAAAGCACCGTCTGGGGACCTCAATCTGCAGATGACAGTCTGCTTATTTCCAGGCTTGTTCCACTTTCTCCAACACTGGTATGAATGTTTGATACTTTTATCCCCTGTGTAAATTCAAGAATTAACAAGAAACTTGCTTGTCATAGTTTCTCATCTCTTAGTCTCTCATGATGAACAATTTTAAATTTGACCCCTCAACTTACGAGCATAACAGAGTCACTTAATTGATTTACTTTTAATAGCAAAGGGTTATATCATGTCAGGACACTTATGGGTGAGAAAGATACAGTACCCAGAGAGAACCACTGGCCACTGTGCAGCAGATATAACTCTCCGACTCCCCAGCATATTATCCTGCTGCAAACAGGGTCTGAACGGTTGAAGGCAAGTGCACCATGAACATGTTGTATGCTTCACTACCCTGGTCCCACTAGGACAATTGGGATTTAGTTTCAACAGAGCCAAGTTAAACTTGTGGAGGTCTTCTCCACTTACCATGCATGGAAAGTATTATACTGAACACACACAGCAACATGGAAATACAAAAAAATGTAGTATAGTTAGAATTTTACCTCTCCTTGGAATGCAAATCCTTGTTTCATTCCCTTCTGTAACCGACTGAAAAATAGACAAAAAATATGCTAATTCACTGTAGAAAAATTTCAGCTTCTGTAGCAAAACACAGTGTCCTTTCAAATTCAACACTTGAAAAAGAGATATCCCTGTTAATTGCTTATTATGGTGATGGTCTTGTTGATGAATGTTACAGTACCTTGAAAGTGCTTTCTAGTGAAGTCTTGGTTGCCTGTACATGCAGCAAAGACTGCACTAGACATCATTGCTAAATCAAAGTGTTACCTTATTATGAGGGAGCAAAAAATAAGTAGATTTCTGCAGGCCTTTAATGACACTCAGAATCTATAATGTGAATCAAATGAACATTTTGCGAGAATCAAAGTTCGATTCTCATTGCACTACTTACGAGAATTTGCGAGAATGATTCTGATTCTCGCATGAATTTTAAGCTGGGGTTCTGTTTCTGTTTATGCAGAGACATGATGCAATACTGAAAACATGAGAAAGCTAAAGCTGCACAGAATTAATGACACATTTTTAGAGTTTTATACAAATGACAGAAAGTGAGATGGTGAGTTGTTGTTTCTCACCATACATTGTATTATAGATTGAGACTGGTGGGGTGTAACAGGTCTTTAGTCTAATTTGGATGAAGTGGCAAATATGGATCCACAGTATTTTGGCCTGGTGTGAGATAAAAGCACTGGCATTTTCACCTTCCCATCATATGTGTCATATACTTTCCTGTTTTTTTCCCCTTAGAACTATAGATTACAGACTTTAGTTACTGATCTTCAACCCTATTATTGGCTCTCCTCCTTGAGCGGAAATTTACATGAGGTTTCTTAGTTTTTGGAAGTGAACAAAATTCTACTTAAATGTAAATTATGCATGATGTTCTGTATGAAACATCACAACAGAGAATATATTGGATCTCAAGCTTTGAGTACCAACTCATAGTGTTGGTGAGTGAAAACCAATCTGTGATGAAAGTATTGTATAAGACACTGTCGATGCAGATTACTTTTCACTCCCAAAATCTATTTTTTAATCTTATTTGACGGTTGCATAATTTGAGTTGACAGGTAGGCCCCAAACTATAATGCGAGCATTGAGGAAATCACATATGGTCGAAACACTGCAAAAGTTTGGAAAAATATTTTTAACACCACATAATTTGGACACAATAACATTATCTAGAGGGAATTTGTGCCTTCTATTGGGGAAATATGTCCTCAAAGTGTTTCTTTGGGAGAAACAGTACCTTTGCAAATGCTGTTCTCAGCAACTCTGAGAGCACAGTGCCCTCTTGGAAGGTAAATAAGACTGTCCAGCATTTTGACATTTTAAAATGATTGTCTTTCAAAGCATATCTGATCCCCTTATGAAGCTGTTCCAGTTACGGTAATAGTTGAAAAATTTTCTAAAAACTACTATTGTGAGATTTTTGCCAAAAAACAATAAAATGTTTTGGCTTGGGATTTACATTTCAGCATCCAAACTTGGCAAGGGATATCACTGTTTAAATTCCTAATTGCTTCAGAGGAAAATTTTGCTGCTGAAATTTTTGTATTTTGACATTACAGTTCCAATGGTTTAACTCACCAATATAGTAGATGATGGAATATCCATTAACATATCCTCCAAACAGCACACCCCATATTCCATGATGTCAAATTTCTTTCTGTGTACTTTATCTATTAACAAAAAAAAGTCTGTTGAAGGTTACTTTCAACACAGATGTCAAAATTTAATTAAATGTGATGTTTCCTTTTCATGTTATCACATAAATATTAAATAATCAAGTAAAACAAAATAAACAAAGGGCAATAATTCCTTCAATCTTTGAGAAATTACTGTGGTTTTGGAAGCAGTCCAAGACCATATAAATACAAAGGAGAATATCAAAATTTATTGAAAAATTTATTGAAATCTGATGTTTACTATTCAAGTTAGTGCATAAACAAATATTTATTTATTTATTTATTGGTGTTTAAGGTCACATACTTATGCACAATGGCTAATCGTGACTGTGACAGTTTTACGGGTGGAGGAAGCCGGAGTACCCGGAGAGAACCACCGAGCAACGACGAGCAGCTGTCAGCTCTCCAACATCGTAACTCTGAACTCTGCACCACAGCACAGGCAGGGTTAGATTGGTTGAAGACATGCGCACCATCGACATGCAGTACGCCTCAGTACACAGTGTCATCGTGCCCCCATGTAGGCAATTGGGGTGAAGTGTCTTGCCCAAGGACACAATGCGGTTGCCGCAGGTGGGATTCGAACCGAGGACCTCTCGGCTTGCAGCCTGCACCTCTACCAACTGAGCCACCGCGCCCCCGCATAAACAAATAAATTTCAAGCAAAATGCATTGTACAAAGGGCAAAAACATCCTCAATTTTGGAGAAATCTTTGGCATTACAAGACCTTGTTAATATAAAGCAGTGCACCAAAATCAATTGAAATTAGATGATTGAATTATTGGGTGAACAAACTTTCAGATGGAAGGAGGGATGGACCAACAGATGGACAGACAGATAGGATAGAGTTTGTTACTCTATCCCTTCCCTTTGCTAGGATAATAATACCTGCACCTGACAATGATCCTTTCAAAGCTCGAATTGAGTGTGCTTGTATGCATTGTGTGTTGATATATTTTCTAAGATATTACTTTCTTGCAAGTTTAGTTTATTGATAGGTGTATATAAAAATACAAACAGTAATCCACTGCTATAGTAGTTATCTTGTCAGTATTATGTGACAGAATTCTCCAACAATCCAGAAATAAAGGATATAGACTGAAAGTGTCACCCCCTCAGATCTTCTAAATCATGCACACTTACTGACCATTCCCCTGGAAACAACAGCTGCCAGCATATCAAGATGATCCACCTTGAGCATCTATGGCTATATCCTGATCACAACACAAGTATGAAGAAGTCAAATTTAGACAATTGTTTATACCTATTCTGCCCCTTTAAAGGAACTTCACCCCAAACTTAGGTTTACTGGTAGAGTGCTGGAGGCCCATATTTGGGCTTTATTCTGAACACGTACCACAACTTTAACCCTTAAAGGCCTTATTCTGAACTTTGATAACTTTTTACTGCAACAAAACAGGTGCTCCAACATGCTGTCTTTAGGTACATTTACAACTTACATTCTAAATACACTGGCATTTGTTTCTCGGCACCTCTTGGCTGCCTTTATAGGCAGCCAAGTCTTGCCTAGAAACAATTTAAAAGCTGCAGGAGATAGAGTGTCAAAGCAATGCAAAAATGTAGAAAAATCTCCAGGCCCTAGAGGGTTTAAGGCCTCATACTTAGCAGATGTGTTTCACATTATGTTTGAAGTGAAATTATCAAAACTTTAAGACTAAGAATTTGCATTGTTACAATTTATGGGAGAGAGCTGTAAATTGCAACATGGCAAAGACATGAGAACAAACTCGGATATCAAAATAATTTAGCAATAAATACTGATCTCTATACAACTGGATTGCGCATTGCTCATATAGAAGTGCCTAAAACAGCCGACAACTCTTTGGTGTGTGTGAAAAACAAATATGTCGATGATGTGCACCTTTTTTCGCGGCAACACATATTGAATATTTACAACATATTTTAGTTATTATTGACAAAAACAAATACTGAAATCGACAAGTTTATACCGTTTAACTAGTTTTCATGCTAGTAAACACCACAAAGTTTGTTTTACTGGTAGAGTGCTAAATTATTTTTCAAAGTAGATTTGAAACATGGGTATTTTTTTCAAAGGAATCATGCAAGCAGCATGGGTACCCTTAGTTTAGAAAGATTTCGTTCATAATTGTTTTGTTTCAATTTATTGGAGAGTGCCAATAGGCACTCCCCAATAAATTGCAACCAAATAATTTTATATAAAATAAGAGGCCCCAAGTGGCCTTAATCGCTGACCTGCCAAAGTATTTGGGGTCACATTCAGTTAGACATGGTTCATCAACACTACAAAGGAATGAAGTCATGAAAGGAAAATTTTATGGAAAAACACTAAGGAATGGATTTGAACAAACCTGAACCTAACATGCACCCCCCCGCCACACCCTTACCCCACCCATAGAAAGCCCCAATATTGAGCCAGGGACTCAAACTGAACAAACTTGAATCTCACCCCTTATGGATGCTGCATACCAAATATCAAAAGCTTCTGACTGGTGGATTGGAAGAAGATTTTTAAAGAATATTCCTCATATTGCACTAATCTGAACATTTGGGCTCCCATAGAGAGCCCAAATATGGACCCAGGGATTTGATTTCAACAAACATGTGAATGAATCTTCCAAAGATGTTACATGTGAAATATAAAAGCCTTTGGAGCAGTGGTATGGGAGAAGATTCTTTAATGTTTTTCCCATTAATCACAGTGTTAAAAAATGATGACTCAGCATTTTTTCAAAGTCCTGGAAAAGTACCCGATGAAAAAAAATGAAGACAATTTTTTTTTGACCATTCCTTTCTCTTGTTCCTAAGGAAGCTTCACACAAAATAAAAATTGTCAGTGCCATGTAGTTTTGGAGATATGGGCGTGTTAAATTTTTTGTATTTTTACCTCCTGCAGTTCCAATGGGGCGACGGGAAAAATGTTTTTGGCATAAATTAGGTACTTATGACCCAATAAGCCCTCATATCAAATTTGGTTCAAATTGGCCTCTCAGTTTGAAAAATTGAAATTTTGGTACAATTTGGGCTCCCACAGTAAGCCCAAATATGAACCCAGGGACTTGGCTTTAACAAACTTACATCTGACCTCCCTAAGGATACTGTATACCAAATATCAAAAGATTCTGACAGGTGCATGTGAAGAAGATTTTTGAAGAATATCCCTCATATTGAACTAAGTTATAATTCAGGCTCCCACAGGAAGCCCAAATATGAACCCAGGGACTTGGATTGAACAATCTTGAATCTCACCGCCCTAAGGATGCTGCATACCAAATATAAAAAAAATTCTGACTGCTGAATCTGAAGATTTTTAAAGAAAATTCTTCATGTTGAACTAAGTTATAATTTGGGCTCCCACAGTGAGCCCAAATATGAACCCAGGGACTTGGCTTGAACAAACTTGAATCTCTCCCCCCCTAAGGATGCTGCATACCAAATATCAAAAAATACTGATTGGTGGATCTGAAGAAGATTTTTAAAGAATACTCCTTATATTGCACTAATTTAAACATTTGGGCTCCTTTTGAGTGCCCAAATATGGACCCAGGGAATTGATTTGAACAAATATGTGAATCAACCTTCCAATGATGTTATATGTGAAAATGAAAGCATTTGGACCAGTGGTTTGGGAGAAGATGATTCTTTAAAGTTTTCCCCATGACCCACAGTGTTAAAAAATGCTGACTCACCACTTTTTCAAAGTCAAGAAAAAGTACCCTATGATAAAACCGATAGCAATTTTTTTAAACCATTCCATTGTGTTGGTCCAAAGGAAGCTTCACACCAAATAAAAATTCTCAGTGCCATGCAGTTTTGGAGATATGGGCGTTTTAAATTTTTTCTATTTTTAGCTCCTGCGGTTCCCATGGGGCGATGGGAAAATTTTTTTTTGCATAAATTAACAACTTATGTCCCAATAAAACCTCATATCCAATTTGGTTCAAATCTGCCTCTCGGTTTGGAAAAACAAATTTTGGGCGGGGCAAAAATTCTTGCCCCTCCCATAACAATGGCAAATATAGCCCCTAGAACTTCTCTTGAACAAATCTGAGTCTACACCTCAAGAGGAAGCTGCACACCTAAAATCAAGTCTCTGCTAATGCTGGCTCATGAGAAGATTTTTTAAGATTTAGGCTCATTTTTGGGCATGGCCCTACCAAGGGGCGGGTCAACTTGATTTGAACAAACTTGAATTGACATATGATAGGGAGCATTGGTTCAATTTGGTTGAGTAGTCTGTGAGAAGAAGTCGATAATGTAAAGTTAATGACGGAGGACGGACAGACGACGGATGGAAAGTGATCAGTAAAGCTCCCCTTGAGTTTCGCTCAGGTGAGCAAAAAAGTTTCTTCTACTTATGAGCAAACAGCAAGCTAATGCATACATTGTAAAGCCACTATAGTGACTTCCAGCATGTTTCAATGGAGCCATGATAGCAGCTTCTAGCACTCAACCAGTTAAGTAAACGTTTTTACACTGACTATAGTCACAGTTTAAACAGTTTTCACGTCATCAAACGTGATGGGCTGGGAGGAGTTACTATGTTTACTTGACACCATGTTAGGGAGGGCAGATTGCAATGAGATGTTTTACGCTAATATTCCAGCAATCCAGTCGAAAAGAGATCAGTGCAATAAATCAGAACTTGTTTACCTGTGTAAATATGATGAAAATGTGACAATACCTACCAAACTGATCTTCAAAATCATCTAGGGTAATCTCCTTGCCAGACTGCAACTTAAGAACCTTTATAATATCTGCAGTGAACCTTTTAACTTGCATCCGATGACTCAGTGTTAATACTTTTCTTTCACCGGTACCAAGAACCTGTCAAACAAATAATTAAATGTCAATAATCTCTCCAAAACAAGGAAGTCCAAAAAGAAAAGCAAATAGAAAAAGCATTCTCCCATTTGCGATTTGAATATATGGATAAAATGGAGCAACATCACTTACCCTGATACATCATACTCTCTGACTTGGCCACAGAGAGGATGATGTCTCAGGGGAAGTTCTTTTAAAACAAATGTTCTCATTGGCATCTAGTTTCTGTGAAACATCGAGGCACTACTTTGATTTTTTTACAGCCTCGGCTATAAAAAATATCAAAACACCTAGGCGTTTCACATTAACTAGTTGCAAGCTCCTGATGTTACATGCCCTATTTCTTACTCTGAGCTTATCCAGATTATTGAGGTTTCATTTCTGCCAGAACCACATATTAACAGAATTACATATATAAGTTTGTTAAATAACAAGAAAATAAAATATGCCCATCAACTTTATTTGATCTACCTTGTATGCAACTTTTCACATAAGATAGTACAAAAGTGCTTATTTTTTTATCCTAAATTTCACATATTTTCCCAGATACTACCATAGAGCTTATTGGATACGTATTTTTCCAAAATTGTCTCTGCCAGACCATGGTCTCTTTGGCAAAGACAATGATTGTCGATTGCCACTTCATGCACCTCCAACAATATTCCTGTTTTGGAGGCAAAAATTGAAAATATTAAAATTTGAATGTAGGCTTTTGTTAAAGTGTTGGATATATAGCTGTTACACTAGGTGAAGGGATAATGGAAAAAGAAAACTTTTGGAATGTCAAGATATTCTGGGTCGATCTTGCCAAGCTACCAATCAGATGAGAATTGACATTGCATAACATACAAGACTATTTTGCACAAACACACTTTTTGAAAATTGTTAAATGGTTGACTGCTAGTATGAATTTGGATTCACACAACCAGAAAGAGCACAGTACAAGCATTATCGTAAAATTTTGTGCCATGTGAGAACATTCTGTATTCAAAAGTGAATATTAGCGAAAAACGTCGCAATACCCTCCCTAAGATAGTGTCAAGTAAACATGGTAACTAATCCCAGCCCGTGACATTTGATGACGTGAAAATTAACCTGTGAGTATAGTCACAGTGTAAAAATGTTTACGTAACTGGTTGAGTGCTAGAAGCTGCTATCACTGAAATGTGCTGGAAGCAACTATAGTGGTTTTACAATGTATGCATTAGCTTGCTGTTTGCTCATCAGTAGAAGAAATTATTTTATTAAATTGTTTGGTTGCAATTTAACATTTGGAATTATTTAAATATTAAATAATAAATTTTTGATAAGAGGCACATATGTGCCTCTTATCGAAAATTTAATATTTAATATTTAAATAATTAAAAATTTTAGCAAGAGTTGGACTTTCGTCCGGTGCATACCCCCACGTGGTGTACCGCCTAGTGTGGGCATACCTATGACCAACAAATATTATTTATGAATATTCTTGTACGGACTGACGGACGGATGCACAGATGGATGGACGCAATGCAGGATACCCCCCACCCTTCCATTTTCTTCAAAAGTTTTCAACAATTTCCAACAATTTCTAAGTCAAAAGTTATGGTAAATTGTTTGGTGTTTGGAAGTTTTATGCAACGAGGCAGAAGCCTTTGTCATAGGCAAACTGCATGCCATATTGCACTGAAATCTGATAACCCATACCTGAGATACAGGCTGAACAGACAAATAATGTCTATTTCCTACAATTTCTAAGTCAAAAAAGGGGCATAACTCTAAAAAGGAGAATGTGAGAAATATTGTTGAATCCTTTTTTTAAAGCCTATACCATAAGCAGTGTTCATGGCAAATTTCATTGCAATAGAATATTCGATACCCGAGGTACAGGCTGAACAGACAAAATTTGGCTTGGACGGACACAATTTCTAAGTGAACAAGTAATGAAAAAAAATAACTAGTCTGGGCATACCTATGACCAACAAATATTATAAAAAATAATAATTTACTTAAGTTATGAATATTCTCGGATGGACTCACACACGGACGCACAGACGGATGGATGGACATACGGACGGATGCATGTAATCCAGTATACTCCCATTTTCTTCGAAAGTGGGGGTATAATTAGAAAGACCACAGGGAGATAAGTGTGACTAATTCCAAATTTTAAAAAGTATGTAAGGAGATATTTTATGACTAAATGAAAATTAATTTCAGTAAATTTGATATAGTGATAAACATAAATTCAGTACAAACAAGATGGATGAATAAACAAATGTCAACTTTGAGATATCAGAGCAATAAGATGGAATATACTGATGCCAAAATGCACATAAAAGCAGACTCAGGGGTTAAGTCTGGAGGGAAAATGTCCTTTTAATCTACAGCAGATATAACAGGTCTCTACAAATTAAATATTTGTGTAAGTCTTTGAAAAATGAACCTTGGCATCTCAGGTTACACTAGTGCTTTTTGCTGAGTATGCAATAAATTCATTGGCTCTACTAATAAAAAAAATGGTTAATTGGTCCAAGTCATATATTATTTACTAGGTAAACCAACTAGCATTTCTCATTAGCAGGTGATGAACTCCGTATACATTTTTCTTCATTGTGTCAGTGGGAAGAATAAAAAATATAGTACTTTGAGCTTCATTATCTTGAAAATTGAAGGAATGCTGTGAATGCATGAGAGGAGAGGAGAGAAGAGAAGAGAGAGTAGAGTAAGATTTACTGGTGTTTTGGGTAACTTTCAGCATCTACTGCTTTATCATGGCATCACAAGGATATAGTCAAGTTTAGCTAATTGTTTTTTTATGCTGCTCACTTCAGAGGACTCACACACTAGGTATTGATTACAATGTCCTTCAAGTAAAACAGTACTTTTTACCATAGTAAGAAGTACTGCATCACCTCTTAGGTTTCCAAAAGGGGGCATTTCATAAACACCCAAATATTACACAAATAAAATAAAATATCATGGTCCCAGGCAAACACATTGTCAATCTATTTTTGGTCACTTTTGCACTCTGTGACTTTGACCTTTGACCATCAAATCAACAGAGTTTATCACTTTTTGAAAGGCTGTGCACCCATGGGGTATTGTGATCACAGGCCAAAAGGTGGTTAAGTTAGAGTCTGGGAACCAAATTGGACAGACATGTAAGGCTGGTGCACATTATGACCATCTTTTGACCAACCAAACTGACAGAGTTTATTCCTGTTCCATAAGCAGTGCACCTGTGAAGTTTAATGATCTTACGCCAACATATTTTCAAGTTAGATTCAAGAAACTGTTTTCGGGTTACAGCAAACTGACCTTAATCTTTGACCTTCAAAAGTTTGTTCACAAGCATAAAGGTTCATCCCTTTTGCCTGGGCAATGTACCTGTGATGTTTCATGATCCTAGTCCAAAGTATTGTCAAGTTAGAGTCGAGACACCAAATCAGATGGATGGATGTAACAACAAAGCTAAAACTATTGGGTTCCCGACAGTTGGTGTGGCTCTGACTACAAGTAAAAGGGACATCATTTATTACAAGCTGACAATGCACATACCTGAAGAACATGAGGAATAGCATCAAATAACTCCATCAATTTAGTATAACCATAATCAGCTACTCTACACTGCCTGCCAAAATGATGATGATAGGCAGGTATGAACTTAGTGAAAGGCATGCGACACTGAGGCTGATGTTTTAACAATTCAACCACTTCTCTGCTAATCTGATTCAACTGTTGTGTTAGCAATGGACTGCTGCTAGTCTTAGCTAATTCTGGAAGAGAATATTATTATAGTGAAAAAACAATGAAGTACCTGGGGATTGTTCTTTGATTGACTGGTAAAACACATTTTGTCACAAGTTTGAAAGTTATTAATGATTCTGTTATGTTCATTTGAGGAAGACCACAGATACTCCCCAATCAATTATAGCAAAACAAATTTCACAGAATTTAATATTCTTCATGAATAGCCCATATCATTGCATATGGTTGGTCAACATGTGTTTTTCATTATCTCATGCATGTTTGCAATCCCAACAGGAATTTAAACGTCAGCACTTGACCCCAAATTCTTGAATAATTAACATTTTTATTTCTTTTGGCCCGAAATATATGACTTATTACAGCTTAAAGTAGATGTTCTGTCAAATGACACAGAAAATGCTTGTAAGTTAATGCGCTTGTCTGAAAAACACAAAAGCGTTTGTTCTGTGCAATGCAAAATGCTATGGGCTATTAGTGAGGTCGGTAGTGAAATCACGAACTGAACTGATCAAACAGAAAGAAATATTGAGACTACAGTATTTACTGATTATTATTATTTATTGGTGTTTAAGGTCACATATTTCTGCACAATGGCTAATCATGACCGCGACAGTTTTATGGGTGGAGGAAGCCAGAGTACCCGGAGAGGACTACCGAGCAATGGTGAGCAACTGTCAGCTCCTAAACATACTGACTCCACACAAGCAGGGTTAGCATTGGTTGAAGACAGGTGCACCGTCGACGTGCAGTACACCTTAGTGCACAATGCCACTGTGCTCCCACGTGGGCAATGGGGGTGAAGTGTCTTGCCCAAGGACACAATGTGGTTCCCGCAGGTGGGATTTGAACCGAGGACCTCTCGGCTTGCAGCCTGCACCTCTTCCAACTGGGCCACCGCACCCCCGAGACTACAGTATGTGGAGGGTGGATTACTACTGAACTGCTGTGAGATAGATTTTTCACTTAGTAATTATTTTCAATTTCTGCAGACAAAACACAAGAAGGACTTGCAAACTTCAATCACATGGACCACCAGGTTGCACCTGGTGGTCCATGTGATGAAAGTTTACAAGCATTTCTTGTGCTGTTATGAACAATTATAAATACTTTTCAAGTAGTGAATATATGTTGCTGCATTAAGTGGTAAAATACTCTCTTCATTCTGCATATGGTGTCGAATTTTAATATCTTTTTATGTCATTACATATACATGTATCCATGTAGAGGTTAGGAATGATGTAAATTATCTCTAGTATATAATTATACAGAGTAGGGCACACCGTTTTTCTGTAGCAAATGATGCAGTTTGACAGGGACAAAAGTGCATTTACTCTGTGCTTTTACTTCAAAATAGTGTACAACACAGTCACAGGACTTCTACTTTAAACTGTATATGGCTACTCATTGGAACAAGCTCACCAGACTTGATACAGTGAATAGTTATAAGCTAGGTTTCGGAGGCAAAAAAGAAAAGAAAAAAGAGCATCGCAAAGCATTGAATATAGGTAAATAATGTCAAAAAAGTGTTTTCAATGAAAATAGACAGTATCTTAAAAAATACAAGATGGCATAAATGTCCACAATAATTTTGAACAATGAACACATGCAGACTAACTTGGCTGAATTCACCCTGCAATCGCATTCAACATGGGTGATACAATTTGGTGAATGTAAGGAATATAAAACAAAAGTTATAGCTAAAAATCCAATTTCCAATCAAGTTCTATTTATAATAAGAGGTGCATGATCTTTGACCTTTCTGCTTCCACATCCAAAATTAACAGGGTTTTTCACTGTTCATTACTTTCTGCAAGTTGACCCGTTATAAATAGAACTGAGGTTGTCACCTGGAAACCCAAAAGTGCTATTTTTAGAAACAGTAACCATGATCTTTGGTCACCAAACCTGAAAATCAATGGGGTCCTTCCACTCAATTGAGGGTACTAACTCTGTAAATCTGGGGGACCTGTCCTTAATAGAACAAGTTATCGGCTGGAAGCCAATTGTTTACACACATCCAGATGCCCACCACCTTCAAACAATTAGTTGAGTTCGAGTCAGAAGTAGACTAAAAATATTAGTTTACCGTTCAGAGTAAAAGCTTCCCTAATTGAAAATGTTTGCCTGTCACTGTAAAACCAACAGCTACATTGAAGCACACCTATCAAAAAACTGGTCAAAAGTTACCCCTGGCCACCCTCAAACTGCTGCTGCTTCTTTACCTAATTTCTTTCTTACATCCTCTTAATTATGCACATAAATGAAAGGTTTAATACAGGGAACGGGAATTTCACAGCTTTGTGGCTCCAGGTTCTGAAAGTCAATCACAGAACCTGGGAAAATCAAAGACCATGGGATCAATGATTGCATATTATAGTTTATGAGAATATGGTGAATATCAATCTCTCCCGAGACAGGCAAGGCCCTTGGAGTTATGGTTTAATCTTACAAACAGAAATTTCCTGGTTCTCGGTTCTGAAAATGAGTGCTAATGCCTGGGAAATTCATAGACTAGAATTGGGAATGAAAGGTTGCAGAATGCAACTTTTGATTCCTGGTTCTGTCCTATGAATTTCCCAGCAATAGGGACTGATATTCAGAAACATCAACAGGAAAATTCCCCGTATCATGACTGACTTTGACAAACGAGAACCTGAAAATTCCCTTTTCCTGAATTAAACACTACATAAAATGCAATCACGCAAAGGCAACTAAAAACATCTCTACCATCATTTGTATTAAACCAATAAACAAGATTCTAGAGACAGCCTTGTATAAGCTATTACCTTAATCCTGAATCCATATTAGTTTATGTATATTCATGTTTATATTCAACTTGTTCTTTTACATGATTATCTGAAATAAATATTGTTTAACCCTTTACCTAACATGAAAAGAAGACGACACTTGCAAAGAAATTCCTTGAATAATTTATTTTTTTCATTTTTTGTCTCAAAAACATAGGTTATGACCCCTCACTGGAACACTTGTTCCAATGAGGGGTCATAACCTATGTTTTTGAGACAAAAAATGATAAAAATAATGAAAATTAATTAGTGATTTTTTAGGATACCGCTGGCCTGTTTTGGCAGTTACGTTAGGTAAAGGGTTAAACTAAAAATATTACTATAATTCTATCTGGAAAACAACAGGCTTAGACCCAGTCGTGTCTAACTTGCATACCTGCAGCTGCAGGGGGCTTGTTTTCTATCCACTTCACTTTCTTCACACCGCACTTCGAAACTTGAATCTGTATTCCAGGTACACAACTGATTAAATGCTCCAATGGAACACCGCCACTTGTTACAGCTGTCAGAGGAGCAAATTCAGATTCATAGCATGACACAAAGCTGCAAAAATAAAACAAGAAAACCTCAGAATAAGGCCAAAGATGGCTATGCCTCCTCTATGTCCCTTCTTAATAGATGTCCATCCTCGCAATTCACCCATCAGTACACTAGCACACCATTTGTATCCAAAGGACACTAATGCCACTGATTTATTATAAAACTTCATGAAGGCAAACTAAAATTACCAGAGGCCCCAAGGGGACTTAATTGCTCACCTGACAAAGTGGTTCAAAGAACTATTTTGGATCACATTCAGTTAGTCATGGTTCATCAACACTCTAGAGGAATGAAGTCATGAAATTATTCATAACTCTAGTGTCCATGCCAGAGGATTATTATCCTGGGTCTTCCTGACTGCTTCCAATTCTATCAGCTGTAGACTAGCAGTGACAAATTTCCAAGGATTGTAATGTCACTGCTCCCCGATCAAATAGAGCACAAATATTAACCCAGATACCTAATTTGATCAAACTTAAAACTCACTCACACACCCTAACACACACCCTCCCTCCTCCCTCCGAGATGCTGTATACCAAAAAAGAAAGCATTTGGATGGTGGATCTGAAGGTTTTCAATGAAAGTTCATCATACTGCACCAAGTTAAAATTCAGGCTCCCATAGGGAGCCCAAATATTAACCCAGGGACGCAATTCGAACGAACTTGAATCTGACTCCCTCCCCCCCACCCCTAGAGATATTGTATATCAAATATCAAAAGATTCTAACTGATGGTTCTAGACAATATTTTGAAAGAAATTCTTTCATTTTTTTTCCTCCGCTTAATTGCCCCCCAGTGGTGGGGAGTGGGGTTGGTGGTCATAGGGGTATTTATTTGGGGAGGGGGGTGGGGGGGGGGGGTGGGGTGGGGGGGTGCATAAAGTCACGAAATCTTTCACAATATATTTTGCAGCCAAACATTTTGTTACATCTAACTGCCCTCCCTGCCCCTGCAAATCCCCCAAACACCCCCCCCCCCAAAAGGAAGGAAGGGAAGGACATAGGGTAAAAACATTTTCACATAAAACCACTCTAATTCATCTAGGAACTCAATTTTGAAAAGAATCAAAAAAAAAAAAATTTCGAATTTTAGTCCAAAATTTCAAAGTTGGAACTAGACCCAAAATTTTCAGGCTATAAAAAATGTTTTTTTTTTCATCTCAAAATTTAACAAAACGCATAAAAATTCCTCCCAAAAATTTCTGTATTTTGGCCTAAAATTTGCAGCTTGGAACCGGACCCAAAATTTTCAGGCTAAAAATTTTTTTTTTTCATCTCAAAATTGAACAAAATGCATAAAAAACCAATACAATTTTTTTTTAGAATTTTGGTCCAAAATTTCTAAGGCCGAACCAGACCCAAGATTTTCAACCCAGGGATCTGAATTGAACAAACTTGAATCTGACCCCCTAGAAATGATGTATACAGACATTCATTTAAAAAAAATCTAGGTGTGCTATACATCGCGTGCCCAAGATGACGCCAAGGCACGCAGTTTCTTTGGTGGCGCGCTGATTTGGGAAAATGCCTCTAAGGGCACAAAAAGGAAAAAGGAGACGCAATTACTGTGTGACAAGTAGGCAACTCAGGCTTTGTGCAGGTACATGATAGACATTATTCACACTACAATTTCTTACCACTAAATATCTAACTTTTAAGCATAATTTCCAGAGGAATATTTAGCGAGGTACAAGTAAATGCAGTTCAAAATCCAGACAACACAAGTGAAAATCAAAGCACCGTCTGAACTCTGAAGTATTCATTTGGGTCATTTTGGGGATCTAGAAACTGTCGCTTGGTGATAATTGCCAGGAATATAGCACACTGTTTATTCCAGCCAATCAGGTCATCAAAAAACTAGGATTTACAGGGAATTCCTCATTGATGTAATCAACTTTGTATCAGTCAGTCACATGATGCCAACACTTCAAAGTATGGACATTCTTTCAGAAATTTAGTGTCAATAAATTCCACATCGATATTAAATTTATTGGATTTAAAAATTAAAATGGCAAAAATTAACATGGATTATCAACAATTTGTTCACAATAGCTTGATCCAGAATGGAGTTTAGGTATGACGTCCATTTCATGAAATAATATGCGAGGGTAAAGTCAAAATTCCTGCCTATTTTCATGATATAAACATTGAATATGAAGGAAAACAGGAACCTAGAAATGTTACGTGTACCTCGCAGACCAATATTATCATTCAGTGGCATGATGTATACAGCTAAAAAAAAAATAGTCGAATATGAAAAATAATAGTAGACTATAGCATGTCACGACAGTTATTCGATTAATCAGATAGTTGTCACAGCCCAGGTGTTTACTGACTCAGTTTCTGAAACTTTGACATCGTTGACATCCATGTGCGCGACTGATCATTCGCTGCAAATTGTAACTGTGCAAGCGATGGCGTGTGAGAGCGATGACGCGTGAGAGCGATTGCGTGCCATTAAAACGAAGGTCTGTGTATACCAAATGTTAAAGGAATCTGACTGGTGGATCTGAAGCAGAAGATTTTTAAAGAAATTACCTCATATTGCACTAAGTTAAAATTAGGGGTCCCATAGAGAGCCCAAATGTTAACCGAGGAACTCGATGTGAACAAACTTGAATCTGGGCCCCCTAGATATGATGTATAGCAAATATGAGAGGATTCTGACTGTTGAATCTGAAGATTTTTAAAGAATATTCCATGTATTGCACAAAGTTAAGATTTGGGCTCCCATAGAGACCCCAAATATTAACCCAGTGACTCAATTTGAATAAATTTGAATCTGACCCCATAGAGATGTTGTATATCAAATATGAAAGGATTCTGACGGGTGGATCTGAAGATGATTTTTAAAGAAATTTCCTGAAACTGCACCCACGTTAAACTTTGGGCTCCAATAGAGAACCCAAATACTAACTCAGGGACCCGATTTGAACAAACTTGAATCTGACCCCCTTAGAGATGTTGTATACCAAACATCAAAAGTTTTAACTGGTGGATCTGAAGAAGATTTTTAAAGAATATTCCACATATTGCACTATGTTAAAATTTGGGCTCCAATAGAGAGCCCAAATCATACCTCAGGGACTCGATTTGAACAAACTTGAATCTGACCCCTTCTAGAGATGTCGTTCAACAAATAGGAAAAGATTCTGACTGGTGGATCTGAAGATTTTTTTGAATTTTTGAAAAAATTTATGGGTGCCATGAGTTATGCACCTTGTGGTGCACCCTGTGGGTGTGGCAAGTTTATTTGAACAAACCTGAATTGGCATGATAAGGAACATGCGCATCAAATTTGGTTCAATTTGGTCCAGTAGTTTGTGAGAAGTCGATTATGTAAAGTTCATGGTGGACATTGACGACGGATGTTCACGACATCGGACGACAGGACGGCAAGTGATAAGTTAAGCTCCCGTCAGTGAGCTAAAAGCAAGAGCAAAACCTGGCATGGTTAAATATGCCAGTGGAGCAATTTGAGTTGTAAGAATTTTTCTTCAAAGCAGTGAAAGACCCAGGTCCACCTGACAATAACTTTGAAGGGGTTAATTGGTTGTGTCTCCCAAGAGCAGAAGCACAGGTTCCTATTGTGGTTATGATTCATGCAATATTTGGAGATGATCAGTTAAAACATGACTGTGAAAACCACAAGACAAACAAAAGTTTACAGACTTCGGAGCAGTGAAAATTCTAGGTCCACAGGGTCATAATTGAAAAAGTTACTATGATCTCCAACAAAATCACAGGTTCCAATTGTGGTTATTATTCATGCCAAGTTTGGAAAAGTTCAGTTGAAAGATGACAGAAAACTTTTGGACAAAAATGATAAATTTATACCAATTTGTATATTTTTATACTTATCAATGGCCCAGACATAGCTGGTGCTAACTCTAAAATATCTAGGGCCAAACACAAATTTTGCCCCCCAATCCCCCAAATTTGCATGCATGCAAAACCGAAAATTAGAAGTCCTAACTGGTCCTCCATACATTTACCCTCCGTGCATGCGCAGACGTCAGGAAGTGACCAGAATTGGCACCAACACCATTCTTTGTAAAAGAGAGTATTACATAATAATTCAGCGGGGAAGGTATGAGTGCCCACTCATGGAGGGCCCTTCCCGCCTGGGCCATTGGTAAGTATAAAAATATACAAATTGGTATAAATTTATCATATTTTTACACAGTATACCAATGGCCCAGACATAGCTGAATCGCAAATAGGTATAGGGCTTAAGACTTCTGAAATAATTCCAATCCTGCAATCCATAATGAAGGAACTTACATGTAGAACAGTTAGGAATTACATGTGTGTCTCTCTATACAGTAATAGAGGAGACATATTCTAAACAAGGCACCCAATGAAGTAATTCCTTAATGTAAGTATGAAGACAAGTTCCTAATTTTCCAAGGCTAGCCCAGACTAAGTCCCAAAAATTAGGATGGCGTATCTAAGAATAAGAGAAAATCTCCCACAAACATACGCCTTACAATAACATTTCAGCTGTATGCAGGATATAAATATGGATAAAAACAGCATTCTTCAAAGATACATACATTTTAAACCAGATTATGGGTAACCCCCCCACCCCCCCCCCCCCTTTTTGAAGAAACCTTCAAAATAAAAAAGGGGGAGAGCTCTGGAAACAATAAGAGCGGTACCCAACAATATAATTAATCATCAAACATGCACTCGGGTATTAATTCATGATTAATAAATGGTGCTTAACATTACTTCAGAAGTTATGACTATAGCGACGATCCTGAAAATTAATATTGCACAGTAAATAGCATACACCGCAGACAACGTACACAGATACGTCGAAAACCAGCGATATAAAATATAACATACACATATCTAATCAAGCCACACTGAACGATTCCTGAAGAGAAAGCACACTTCCTACATGATCCATTGGCGGCCACTGTACAATAAATTCCAGTAACAACACTCTCCAATGTAAATAATCCGATATCTATGATCGTAAAAGCATGTGTAATATGAGTACCAAACAAAATAGAAACTTGGATCTAGAGATGTACAAAGGTATGATTAACAGGCTCCTACAGGGACCGCCCCCAAAATAAATTATTATTTCAAGGTTCACCTAATACAATAAAGCATTAGCCTAATAATAATAATGCGCAATCGCATATATATTAACATGTAATCATCTGAATACCAGTTAACTGGTTATGCAGCCTGCGAGGTACTCAAGAGTAGCAATTTAATTGTGATGATTTATAAACGTTTGTATATAACAAATCAACCAAAATAATAGAGCATTAATTCAGCTAAAATGCGGATGAGCCCATGAGGTCGCCACAGAACACTACATAAATGCATAAAATGCATGTATTACAATAATAAAGCTTGCGGGAAGAGAACTACGCCTTGCCTGGTAATTGCTTATAACACATAAGGAAGTGTCTCAGTGTGTGTGTGTGGGGGGGGGGGGGGGGGGGGGGAATTCGAAGAAATCCCCTCACCCGTATTATTTAATTGTACCTGTGTCAGTTAAGATAAAAAGTTAAAAAATTTATAGTAATTTATATATTTTTTATACTTACCAATGACCCAGACATAGCTGGTGCTAACTCTTAAAATATAGGGCCAAACACAAATTTTGCCCCCCAATCCCCAAAATTTGCATCTAAAACTAAAGAAAACATGTCCTGAAAGGCCCTCCACACTTCGCCCCTACTGCGCATGCGCAGTGTCAAGGACGTTCCGAAATTGCCGCCATTTATCATTCTAATAACCAGTGCCTGGTAAGTGCTATGTACTCAGCGGGGAGGCAAGAGTTCCCAACTCCTGGGAGGGCCATCCCCGTCTGGGTCATCGTTAAGTATAAAAAATATATAAATTACTATAAATTTTTTAACATTTTTATACTGTACCAATGACCCAGACATAGCTGAATAGTAAAAAGGCTGGAGGGCCAAGGACATAGAGCAAAATGGAATACGCTCAATAAAATAAAATAGAGTCATCCCCTGTAGGGAAAAGAAGTAATAGGCCTTACATGTATCTTTCTTATTTATGATAAATTAGAAAGATACAACACCTTCCAAAATTGAGCTTCATACATCCATGTACTCTATTAATATCCAATATAATCCTTATACTAATAATTTTTAAAGTAAGCCAATAATAAAGTAAGTCTAGAGAATAGAGACTCTTATACTCCTAAAAGTGTCTGAGAATTGCATAATCATGTCCGTTGACATATGCAGTATTCAAAAGCTATACTTTAAAAACTAAGACTTGAATGAATTTTATAAACTTAAACTTCTCACTAAACAACCATCCCAATAACAGCTCAGAATTACTAACTCCGGAGGAGGTATCCCCTTGTTTTCATAGTAAAACAGGTGACCCAAGGGAACACCCTCCCCCCCCCCCCCCTTTTTCTTGCCCTGGGTGAAATAGCCCAGAGCGAAGAGGGCAGCCGAACGGAGACACTGCCGAAACAGACAGCCTACCTAGCTATAGTAGCAACTGTTAAGTGAATGACATTCTGAGCAGTAGATAATAGACCTAACAAAAGAGGCCTCAAGAAATTGACTCGATATTTCTAAGATAAAATTCATGAATGTGGATGGCTGAGCGCAATGAGCGGCCTTCAAAAATCTATAATAGCGACACTATTAATGTAAGCCCAAGAAGTAGAAGAACTCTTACTTCATGAGCCGAAATCTTAAGCACAACTGCTAAGTCAATGATATACCATAAGCAGTACCGATAGTTAATAGAATCCATTAACAATAAAATGGAGCGTAACGTCCTTCTACTAGACATCAAAGACAGAAGAAGCTTACGCACTTGTAATAAACAGATATCTGTTTATAAATACATAAACTGTACCCGGAAAGAGTAAAGGCCTATGCCCATACGAAGACGGAAGGACCTTAAAATAATAGGTTCCGGATAATAGGAGCCTAACTCTTATGCAACAATCCAACCTAAATAGTAACGGAAGTATTGATTCCGAAACTATGAAAGTGAAAATCATCCATCGATAGTGCATGAAACTCACTGACTCTACAGTAAAAGAGAAACCAACAGAATTACTGTCTAAAAGGTCAGAATTTGAAAACTACTGTTTCCAGAGGCTCAAATGATTACTTAGCTAAATAAGAACCGAAGTTAAAATCCGTATAGGAATTTAATCTAAAGATTCTAAGTCTATTTATCAAAAAGTTACTAACTGACTTAGATAAAGAGACAAAAGACTCAATTGTAAACTATCGTAGAGTGCATAGGTATGAGGTAACATAAACCTATAACCTAAATAATAACAGGCTGCAGTAGATCTTGTGAAACAAGTATACTAAAAAATAGCAATGAGTAGTATGGAGGGATCAACAATATGAACATAATGATCCCTACACCACGACGGAAGAGCCTCCACTTTAGTCGCATAGAATAGCGAAGAAGAGGATCTCCTATAGTAAGAAATTGCGTCCAAAGCTCGTCCAGTACAGTGCTTACAATGTAATACGGACCACACAACGGAATACATGAAGGTTGCGACCTTGCTGGTTGTGATAAAGATGACACGATTTACCCAGTGAAAAAAGATCCTCACATAGAGGAAGATTTCACGTTAAGACCCACAGTAGACAAGAGAGTAAATTACTCATGATCTCTGTGAAGATAGAGATGCTATCAACAGAAATGTATTGTGGTTGTTTATCTTAGCAATACCTGCTAAAACAACAGCGCCGGAGGATACGCGTATCCTATCATTCCGTCCTATAGATCAATAGAGCGTTAACACTATTAGCTCAGAGATCTGGACAAGCCAACACATACGTCTGCAATTGATTAGCAAGCTGTGTCATAAATAAATCATCATTGGGCGCTCCCATAGATAGCAAATCTGATTGAATACTTGTTTGTTGAGAGTCCATTCTGACAGCAACAAGCGACCCGTAAGAGAACGGGAGTCCGATAAAACAATCAGACGACCCGGAATATGACGGACCAAAACTGAACTTGGTGTACTATAACCAACAGACGGATTCTTTCCATTAAATTGAATAACGGAAACGAAAGAGTGCCTCCCTGGTTCCGGAGATACGCCACTACTGTCGAATTAAAGGACAGGAATTTGGGCATGCGTTTCTGAATAATGTTCATGCAATGACATAAAGCAAGCCTAAAAAACATTATTCCGCGGAAGTTAAACTGATAGCTAAAAGACTGCGGAACCCAAAGACCCTGGCACTTCGAATCCGTAGGGATCAGTATATATCCCAATCTGTTTGACTGGCAACCATCATAACAGCCACACTCGGGTCCGGCAACTGCGGCGGCACTCTCTGAGTCAACCACCGAATGTTTGCCCCAGTCTGAATCTCTTGTAACACTAGATAGACAAGAGAACGTATAAATCGAGCAATTCATGGATTGCCGGAAAGTTGCCGTCGAAGAGAAGCTCCTCCGAGAACGAAGCGACTCTGAGAGAGTTCTTAACCTTACTATCCACGCGTGTGGATGTAGCTAGGGCTGCGTCACGTCTAACCAACTCCAATCAGCCACTGAAGGGCGGAGTTATACGTGAACAAACTACTGCCCTCAAAAGAAATTACATTGAGAATAATATCCCGTAAATCTTTTCTTGAAGACGTAATGATAACGCCTCAGTAAGGCGGATTACGTATAATAAAGCGTCTAAGTTAAGTCTACTATACATAATGTCGTTCCCAATATTGAAATTGGAAAAGACATAAACGGCGAAAAAGAATATATGCAGTCTTTAATCACACCGTCTAGACGCATATGAACTCTCGGTATGCCCTGCTCTGCCAAAATAAACTATTTGTAAAAATGATAAAATGGCAGAAATGAGCAACGCGGACAAGAAACTAAACTATCATGCTTAGTAGCAGGCTTGTATATATAAATATATATAGCGTCGAAAAATAAAACACATGTTGTAATGACAATATTGGACTGCGTCGGTAAGTCAGGGACAATGTCCCTGTACCGATCGAAAAATCCGAGTTCAATGACGCTATAAGTCTCTTATCCAAGATCGCAGCAATGAAGTCCGAAATAATAATCACTGGAAGAAATGCCAGAAGATATGAAAGGCATCTTCCGATACTACTAAAGGGAAAACTCGAAATCTTTCGAATCCCTTTCGCCATCCTGTCGGACCCTATAAAGCGTTCGGTCGTCCGTAGCTGATGCAACCGCGGACCGCACCGACCCAGCGCCGTCGGATAATTCCTGATTCGACCGAGAAACTGTCAATTGCTGGGATGCTGCGAAACAACTGTGCTAACTCGGATAGCACGTCCGTCACTGAGGCCTGAGGAGAAGCGGTCTTACGATGCATTGCCGCTGGAAGCTCCGTGATCGTTACCCCGTGCATACTTCCAATATGCGAGCGAACGGAGTGTATAGGCCTCGTGTCCCTTGGCTACCGGATGGCGCGACCTATTCGGCGTGGAATCACTGAATGCCGAAACTGATCGGATACTCGAGGTCACGTAGCCAATGTGCGGTCGTGTGCCCTGCTGTGAGGATGAGGAAGCATTAAAGACAGTCTCTCGGACTGTCAATATAACGGAGCGTCCCGAGCAACGGACATATGCTCCGAATGTAAAATATCTGAACCACAACATGCGGTCCCCTATGTTGTTGGGCGAGAGAGGAACCTCTCTCGCTCACAGCCCAGACGGACCTGGACAAGCCAGGAACCGGACTAACAGGCTTCCTCCGATCTGTCCTCAATCTGCCGTCACTGGGTGAGTACTAAAGTAATTATAGTGCTCGCATCACCCAAATCTCCTTCCTAGACCGCAACGGACGAACCCGGCAGCCGAACCATTCGATGAATGTACGCTACACCGGGTGAGCTAGCGAATGTCACTCCGTAAGCGATAGACATATTCCATGAGCACTTATTGCCGCTAACTCTTCATTAACTATGACGACAGAGGCACACTTTTGAAAGACATCTCCATAACTCTTCGAACAAGAAACCAGAAATGCTTGGATAGGAAGCATAAAATAATAATATATATAGCGTCGTTCAATAATTCGAAAGTTTGTGTGACATTATTGGACTATGTCGGAACTGAGGGACGATGTCCCTGAACCGAACCAAAAATTTCTAAGTCCACCGACGCTATCAGTTTCTTATCCGGCATCGCAGCATATGTTGTTCCGAAAGGGAAAGCTTGAAATCCTCCGAATCCCTTTCGGTATCCCGTCGGACCGGATGAAACGTTCGGACGTCCGTACCCGCTTCCGCGGAGCGTCCCGACCCAGCATCGTCGGATAAAATATATGCGACAGATTCAGTTGATGATGGGATGCTGCGATAAACTGTGCTATTAAAGAAAGCACGTCCGTTCCCGAGGCCTGTGCAGTAGCGGACTTACGATGCATTGCCGCCGGAAGCTCCGTGTACGTTGACTCCCGCACACTTCCTATGCGAACGTCCGGAGTCTGCAGGCCTCGAGTCCCCGGCTACCGACCCAGCGCTGTCGGATAATTCTCGATCCGACACCGTTTCTGTCGGCTGCTGGGATGCTGCGATAAGCTGTGCTATGTGCACAAGAATGTCCGGCGTCGAGACCTGCGGAGGCGCAGTCTATCGCTGCTTCGCCGAGGGCAGCTCCGCATCAGATGGCTCCCGCATACTTTTCCTATGTGAACGTCCGGAGTCCATCGGTCTCGAATCCCTGGCTGCCGGATGGTGTGACCTGGTCGCCGAAGAATCCTTGATCGGCGAAGCTGGTAATATATCGGCGGTCACGCAGCCAAGGTGCGGTCGTGTGCGCTGACGAGAAGAGGAAGCCTTAGCAGTCTCAGCGGACTGCCTATACAACGGAGCGTCCCGAGCGACGGACGTATGCTCCGCTAGCGACACATTTTGTACCACAACATCTGGGGCCAGATGTTGTTGAACGAGAGAGGGGCCTCTCTCGCTTGCCGTCCGGATGGACCGGAACGAGCTATGAACCGGACTAAAAGGCTTCCTCCGTTCTCCCTCCGATCCGCCGTCACTGGGTGTGCATTAAGTTAATTTTATAGTGCTCGCATCACCCCAAAATTCCTTCTAGACCGCAACGGACGAACCCGGCTGCCGAACCATTCGGTGAATGGACGCTACACCGGGCGAGCTAGCGGACGTCAAAGGCCGTCGAACCTACTAGGGTCCTCTTAGGCAATTGGCGTATTACATGAGCACTTTTCCGCTAGCCCTTCATTAATTGTGACGACGGAGGCACACTGTTGGAAGACATCACAGATACATCACCCTAATCTTGATCGTCTGAAATAGAAATTGATAAAGTAGAGTGACCCTGCGGGGAAAGGACCGAAGTGTCCAAATCCCCAACAACATACCGTGACATACGCTTCCCATATTGTCATCGAAATCATACGATACAGAACAGGAGTTAATGCGAGTACACTGACCACATATAGAATGATAATAAAGTCAGAGGAAGACTTCCTCTTAAAACAATTGATCAATATCCTTTCAATGTGAAAAGAAAACAAGTCCTGGTACTCGCACTAACCCCTGGCAATCAAAATACATAATAATAATATGATCCATTAATATAGAAAAAATAATTGAAATCAAAATATTTTGAAAAAATATTTTTTCAGAACAGCCCAAGTTTCTGAAAAGTAACGTTGAGCCCCAATGGATCCCAAGCCTAAGTGTGGACAAAAATTTTAAAAATATTTTAAACAATTTATTCAACACTTACGAACAATAATAATGTATCTAGTTATGATTAAAATAACATAAAGATATTATTTTTTAGAAATCCCCCCCTCACACAGAGGGCTGTTGTAAATGTAAACAATGAGTGTAAAAACACTAAAATAAGACTCCAGGCACCCAGGCCCGAAATCAGTTACCAAAAATACACTATCTGATGCAAAACAGAGACTTCCAGGGAAGAAACTGCAGAACATCAGATGGTAGATGCAGAACACAACGCCTAACCACCCGTAGGTGAAGACGTAAACATGGGGAAAGAACAGAATTCATTCTGTTATTCAGCTAAAACTCCCAAGAAATTTTAGTAATAATAATTACAGAAACTATGCCAAAAGCATGGGAGAATAGCAAGGGGGAACTTAAAGGACAGGGAGAGAGGAAAACACTTGAAAAAACAGTGTAACTAAATAATCAGAATGACAACAAAATGGCTGCTGCCTTGAAAATAGGTAACTTAACATAATTTCATTAAAAAATTTTAAGTTACAGCCCTGATAATATTCTGTCACACATTCTTTTCCTCTCCTCCTTCTCTATCCTCCTTAGAATCACCATTTCACTAATATTTATGTGTCTGGCATCATTTAAACTGAGATTTAAAAGCACAAAGATCAGTCAGATGTTAACTGATGAAGGGCCAAACTTAGAATGATAAATGGCGCCAATTTCGGAACGTCCTTGACACTGCGCATGCGCAGTAGGGGCGAAGTGTGGAGGGCCTTTCAGGACATGTTTTCTTTAGTTTTAGATGCAAATTTTGGGGATTGGGGGGCAAAATTTGTGTTTGGCCCTATATTTTAAGAGTTAGCACCAGCTATGTCTGGGTCATTGGTACAGTATAAAAATATACAGGAACCGAAATGGTTCCCTCACGTCTAACCGACTCCATGTGCCACTATGGATGGAGAGGAACATGAAGAATAAAACATCCCCTGAAAGAAGACCCTCTCTGGGAGAAAGCTTCTGGGGAGCGTCACATAACCGACACTTGAGAATATTGATCCAAGATTCTTGTGACAACAGAGGCGCTACCAGTACGATTCACTGTTGAAACTTAAACATAAGCTATTGAATCAAATGAATAGGATACGCATATCCTATTATTCCTCCCCATGAATTTGCAGAGCGTCTACCGTCTGCGCTCAGTAATCTGGGCATGGCGACACAAATGACGGTAACAATTGTTTTGGTGCGTTGCAAACTAAAGAATCATGGGGTGATCCCACTGGTAGGAAAATTTACAAATAAACGCATGTTGAGCGTCCATACATATGAAACAGGCGACCTTTCCAAAGAGCGAGTCTGCTAGTACATTCAGATGACCCGGTATATGATGGATAGAGAGACATGAAAATGATTCTCCGTTAGGTATTATAACAAAAGTGAATGGGTGCCGCACTGGTTCCTGATGTACGCTACCACTATTGAGTTGTTCAACAAACTCTGAACAAGCGGGAACACACTGATATAGCGCTAACAATATTGACATCATTCTTGATGATTATGTGTTTCTACAGGAACCGAGGGTCTCAGACCCCTGCAATTATAGTCTGTAGGACTCAGGGCCGTGCCCCAAACTATAGACTCATACCCGTCAATCGTGAAAGCCGGATCTGGCAGTTGCAGTGGAACTAATGAGTTAACCACTGAAAATCTGCCTCAATATGGACCTTTTTGTTTACTATATCCGTTAAAACAATACTGGTCCTGAGCAAATGCGTTGTCATACTCCAGTTCTGTGTAAGAATAACTGGAGGGGGCGTGTGCATAAGCGACCCATCTAAACAAGATGCGTAGCTGCTCAGTACATCTCCATCAGTCACATAAAACTAATTCATTCTGGATATTGGCAGACAGACTAGATTGTTATGAGACATTACCAAGTTAATATTCGAGTGGCAGCACAGGGCGCTATCTCCTGACCAAAGCTATCCTTAGATCTATGCTTGTGGCATAGTCAATCACTCGAACACTCATTTTAACCAACTAAATGATAACCATAAATAAACTTTTAGAGCTTTGATAAACTTGTTAACAAGCTCCAGTCTATTATCTACCGGAACGAGCTCTTAGGCTTCTGTACGAGTAACAGGTGGCTACAGAATTCCAGAGAATCCTGATTCTCGACGACCTCTATTAACATCATTGTCAAGAGAACCTTTACCTCTTATTGGAGAGACTCTTATGCAAAGATTAGATGGAAGCATTGTCCATCAGACATTAAATTAGTTGTGGTTCTCTCAAAAAGATAGCCGCAGGCCTTCCAAAACCACTTCTGAACTACTAGTCTCCGTAACAGTTATCCAGATTGATGCTCATCTTGATAACCATCCGTCAACCGCAAAACAACAGAGGTCCTAACTCACACCTGTAGCACCTGCAAGGCCTACGGAAGGAGGAACTGCGTCTCATTCGCAAAGAGCCTCGACCCAGCAGTTTAGGGGTGGCTGACCAGAAGTCTCGATCAGACGTAAGCCCCGTATTCGAGTCGCTATATGACAATCCCTAGAGTAATTATAGGAGAGTAAACTATACCCTCACGAGGAATCCTTATAGGAAACCTTCTGTCTAGGACGTCCTCTCTTACTCCTTTCTGCTAATGCATGTCGAATATACATCGACATGAGGAGCAGAGTATTGATGCTTTCTTTGTAGCTTATTCATAAACCAATGGAAGCTTATCGTTAAAAACTGAGTGTCCGGAAACCGGAGTGACTCTAAGAGAGTTTTTCACCTTGTCATCTATTAAGGATGACGATGCAAGGGCTGTCACGTCTATTTAACTTCGAATTAGCAACTTGTTAAGACAGAGTTATTCGTGATAAATATATAGCCCTGAAAAGGACTCTAAATGAGGTACAAATGTCCTCCAATTCCTTTCCATAGAGACGCAGCATCACAGCTCTTAAAGGTGATCTGCGTAATACAGTGAGTCTAAATTCGCTCTGAATGAATAAATGTTTCAATTGTGACCAAGCGAATAATGAATGACGAAGGTAAGGCCATAGCTAGGTCCTTAGCCTACTCATTCAAATGCAGAGGAACTCTCAATACATCTTCACTGTTTTCCGACCAGCGGAACTACAGAAGATGACAAGAAACCGCCTTACTTCTTTCCACTGGGAAGCTGAATGTGGAGTCGTCTAAAAGGCCAAAAGCCTGCGACACCTGTCTATACTTAACCAGAAAAGACATTCCTTCTCTTTTTCCGGATAATTTACCATGCAACAACGCTAGCGGTTTCTTGTAAATAGAAACAGCATTTTGATTCGCTGGAACACATTCAGGGTAGTGTTGATGGAGTAAATCCTCTCAACCCTGTACTGTTCTGAATGTGGAGAGTAAATTCCCTCCATATCCCTTCATCATTCATCTGAATCAGTTGAAATCACGGTCAACGGCATCTGAACGCGCTGATAACTGGACCGACCCAGCACTATGAGACAGCTCAGATTTTGAGACTGTCGTCGATTGCTACTGCACTTGCTGGGATGCTGCGAGGAGCTGCACATCTGCTTCAGCAAAACCGAAACAGAGGCCTAAGGAGCAGCGGTCTTCTGACCGCCGGCTGCTCCCGGGACAGCATGTCCGAGATGGCACTTTCTCCTGACATCCCGATATATGAGGTCTCGTCTAAGCTACTGAATAGTGCTACTTTCAAGCTGTCACACCATTCTGATTCTCAGGAACAAACTCAGGGAAGTATAGATGTAAGCGCCATCTCCACCCTGTTGTTCCGAAAGGGAAGGGCAATTCTACTCCAAATCCCTTTCATCCTCCAACTGAATCAGATTATACTCATGGTCATCGGCATCTGAACGCGCAGATGACTGGACCAAACCAGCACCTTCCGACAGCTCAAGTTCTGAGACTGCCGTCATCTGTTTCTGCATTTGCTGGGATGCTGCGATGAGCTGCGCAATCTGCGACAGCAAATCTGTTACTGAGGCATAAAGAGCAGTGGTCTTCTGTTGCATGGCCGCCGGCTGCTCCTGGGACAGTGTGTCAGAGATGGCTCTTTTCTGCGGATGTCCCTATAAATGAGGCCTCGTCTCCTTGGCTACTGTATGGTGTGACTTCACTGACGAAGAGTGACTTTCTAGGCGATGAAGGCTGGATATCAGAAGTCACGTGCGGTCATGTGTGCTTGGTAGACGTTGAAGATGCCATAATTATAGCCGACCCCAGCTGTAAACTGAACGGATCGTCCAGGACGGGAGGCCTGGAGGTATGCTCCGACTGATGCAAGTTCCGATCCATAACATCTGGCCTCAGATGTTATAATAAAACAGAGAGGGGGGGCCCTCTCTTGCGGTCCTTCAGACCTTGCCAAGCTTCTTGCTGAACTTGCTGGCTTCTTCCTTTCCGTCGTCGCAGGGTGAGCCTTGTATTGATATTATATTATAGTGCTCGCTCTACCCTTTCCATTCTCCATTCATACCCAGCATCAGGGTACCCTCAGGCGGTGTACTGCTTCACCGGTCAAACTAGCTGGCAACAGGGATTTGAAACCACACTGTGGTTTATTGCCCTGTCTAATATTCATGAACACTTTTGCCGCTAGCTCTGATTGACTGATTAATGCGATGACGGAAGCACACTATCTGATGGCGTCACATAAACATCACCATGTTCTTGTTCCTCTGTAAATATAAACTAATAAACTAGAGCGACCTAGGGTGAGAGGACTGGTGGCAGCCTCTCATTACAAGAGGACCGGCAGTGGTCCCTCGCTAACAACGTACCGTGACACCCGTCAGCAATGTTTGTCATCCCATGCGACACATATGAGCAAGAATTAGTAGAAGTACATCGACTACAAGCAAGGCACTACAAGAAAATAAGAGGAACAACTTCCTCGCCTTGTTTAAAGAGCAATATGCTTACATAATGAAGCAGATTAAGTCGATTGTACTCCCACCAATTCCACATTAATACAAATAAAAAGGTACATAACAAAAACATTCAAAATATAAATCGAAAAATAGTTTACACCAAAACATTTTTCGAAAAATTTTGACTAGAGCCCAAGTTCCCAAAGGGAATGAAGTGCCCAAATGTATCCCAAAAATTAACTGCCACACTATGGGACTGTATAATGTTTCTTACAACAGACCTACCATATCAGAAATAAGAACCTACACATAAATAACCAACGTTGCTAATGTAAACAACGTCAAACTGAAAAATGGAAACGAGACCCCAGTCTACATGGCCCAAAGTCAATAACAGATTTTTGAACTATCTGATGTAAGGGAAGATCTTCATCAGAAGAAAAAACGATACATTGGAAGTATGAAACATGACTAAAATCAACTAAATACCCAAAGGGTGAGGACGTAACCCTGGGGAAATACAGGAAAAACTTTCTGTATAACACGTTAAACTCCCAAGAAATTTTATATAAAAAATTTCCAAAAACAAGCCAAAAAGCTTGGGAGTTGTTTAACAGGGGGGATCAAGGGAGGTTAGGGAAGGAATACTTAACCAACAGTGGAAAAATCATTATCAACAATGATCACATCAGGCTCATGTCCCGAAATTAGGGAACATGAACTAATTTTTATAAATATTATAAAACTACAGCCCTGAACGTTTTCAAACCACCGTTTCTTCCTTCCTTCATCCAATTGTGTTCTTGGATCCACCAATTTAACCATGGATTTGTATCTGGCATCATTATTAATTGAGATTTAAAAAGCACAAAAGTCAGTTTGTTGTTATCTGACAAAGGCCAAACAAAGAATGGTGTTGGCGCCAATTCCGGTCACTTCCTGACGTCTGCACATGCGCAGAGGGTAAATGTATGGAGGACCAGTTAGGACTTCTAATTTTCGGTTTTGCATGCAAATTTTGGGGATTGGGGGGGCAAAATTTGTGTTTGGCCCTAGATATTTTAGAGTTAGCACCAGCTATGTCTGGGCCATTGGTATACTGTGTAAAAATATGCCTTTAGAGAGCAGTGAAAATTCAAAGTTTTTAGGACCATAACCTTGCAAGGGCTAATATGATAACCTCACAATCACAGGGGCACATGTTCCTATTGTGGTATTTATTTATTAGTGTTTAAGGTCACATACTTAGGCACAACGGCTAATCATGACTGACAGTTTCACGGGTGGAGAAAGCTGGAGTACCTGGGGAGAACCACCGAGCAACGACGAAGAGCTTCCAGCTCCCCAACATCGTAACTCTGCACTGCAGCACAGACAGGGTTAGATTGGTTTAAGACATGTGCACCATCTACGTACAGTACGCCTTAGTACACAGCGTCACCGTGCTCCCATGTGGACAATGGGGGTTAAGTGCCTTGTCCAAGGACACAGCGCAGGAGTCTGAATTGTTCGCTCAGATTCTTGCTCATCCGAGAACTAACTGGGCTCGACATTGCTTAACTTGGTGATCTGACGAGAACCTGTTACCACAATGCCACTCCCCCCCCCCCCCCCCCCCCCCCCCCCCCCCCCCCCCCCCCCGCCCACTCCTCTATTGTGGTTATTATTCATGCTAAGTTTGCAAAAGATCGGTTGAGAGATGACAGAAAACTTCTGGACAAAAAAAAGGTTAAGGACGGATGGACAGGTGGATGGATGGACAATGATACAGACCAAATACATAATGCATCCCATTTTTCAATGGGAGTATAAAAATCACCCAATGGGAAATTTATCAAACTTCAACCCGAGGGTCATTTGGATGAATTCTTTTTTGCTTCACACAAAATCACTCGAATTCCTCCAAAACTATTTTAAAGCAGGAAAGAAAAAATAGGAAAAAAAAAAAAAAAAATTATTTAAGTAATTGGTGAAGACAATTTGTGTTAGTTTTGGTAAGCAGTCATGTCCAATATGTTTATTTCAAAGAGACAAAGACTACAACAATCATTGTCAATTTCAAAGGTAAGTCACAATAGCACAAATTTATATGACAGATCATACGACTTGTTCCAATAAAAGTGTCAATGGCACTGTAGCTTACCTTGCCTTTATGTTGCATTTATAAGACTTCCTCACTAATGTTGCATTTAAGTAAACTGTGTTATAATTGTTGACCTTCTGTTGTCAACAGTATGCAAAATTTCAAAAATGACTAACCGACTGACCATTCACGTGGGTTGGAAATGGCTAACTGAGCGCTCGGCTATGTAAAAGTTCTTGGGAAACTGATTTTTTATCATTAAAAAGTATTCATATATTGCATGGAATTGAAATATATACAGCCTCTCACGGCAAAAAAAAAAATCTATCAAAACACAAGAAAGGCTGTTTAACTGGTAGAGTGCAAGAAGCCCATATTTGGGCTTTATTCTGAACAGCATGTACCTAAAGGTAAAGGCTTCAAATTCTGTGGATGTCCTTCATATTATCTTGTAAGTAAAATTTCTTCATCTCCATTGATTTGCATTGTTACAATTTATGAGAGACTGCCTATAGGCACTCTCCCTTGAATTGCAACAAGACAATGAAAATGTCAATGACACTGTAGCTCAAATTGTTAAGACATGCACATGAAGAGTATGTGACAGAGCAATGACAAACATCTGGGTAATGACCCGATAACAAAGGTACATATAAAGTATTGTAACGGTCTGTACATAAATACTGACCGTAGCCTGTAACAAATGTATAGGTAAAGTATTGTAAAGGTGGGTGACAGTCTGATGCTAAACTAGAAAAGAAATCTATGAGTCCCAGAGTGGGTCTGATTGAACCCCAAAATATTTGTTCTCATAGCACAGTGATAACAAAGGCATCCCAAAACACACTCGTTCCTGTCCCAAGGTGAAAACAAAGGGACCCAAGAAGTTTCGTGAAGATCAGTTCATAAATACGAGCTGTATAGAAGTTGTGACAAAAAAACTGATTGGACCTAATTTCGGTACAAAATGGCCCCTGGAAGCCATACTGAATTTTGGACCGCACCCAGAAACACTCGTTCTTGTCCCAAGGTGATAACAAAGGTACCCAAGAAGTTTTGTGAAGATCGGTTCATAAATATTAACTCTAGCCCGAGCCGTATTGACATGTGCACTTAATGTATAAGTAGCACTGAATAAATCAAAGTTCATCTAATTTGCATAATTTCAGCACGAAAAAAGAACCCGTATTATATGTGATGTATTCCATGTTACTAAACATTCATACAAAAATTTATTCAAATCAGAACTTTGATACAGAAGTTCTGTACAAAAGACTGATTGCACTAATTTTGGTACAAAATGGCTGCTGGTGACCATCTTGAATTTTGGACCACACCCAAAAACACTCGTTCTCATCCCACAGTGATAACAAAGGTACCCAAGAAGTTTCGTAAAGATCGGTTCATAAATACAGCCTCTAGCCTGAGCCAAATAGAAGTTGTGTACAAAAAACTGATTAGACCTAATTTTGGTACAAAATGGCCACTGGCAGCCATCTTGAATTTTGGACCTCACTCAGAAACACTCGTTCTCATCCCAAGGTGATAACAGAGGTACCCAAGAAGTTTCGTGAAGATCGGTTCATAAATACAGCCTCTAGCCCAAGCTGTATTGACATGTGTACTTACTGTGTGTAAGTAGCACTGAAAAAATCAAAGTTCATCTAATTTGCATAATTTGTGCACGAGGAAAAAACCCGTATTATATGTGATGTATCCCATGGTACTAAACATTCACACAAAAAATTATTCAAATCAGCGCTTTCATATGGAAGTTCTGTGCAAAAATCTGATTGCACCTAATTTTGTACAAAATGACTGCCAGCGGCCATCTTGAATTTCGGACCGGACCCAAAACACTCGTTCTCGTCCCACGGTGATACCAAAGGTACCCAAGAAGTTTCGTACATATCGGTTCATAAATGCAGCCTCTAGCCCGAGCGTATTGAAGACAGACGGACGACTGGCCATGGCATAAGCAAAAATTTGGCTTCGCCAAAGTTGAGCTAAAAATGTGTGAACAAATCTTGGGGCTGAGAAAAAATTTAGCACTCTAGTTAAGTGACTCCAACTTTACAATTCAAGATGCAACTTTTGGCTAACCGGCCATCCGTTCGCATAGATTTAAATTTGCATAACCACCACGCAAACGAAACAAGCGTTCTTGTCAAATTTTGCACACTGTGTCTATCAGTAAAAAACGACCGAACAGTTTTGCTGTATTTATGCACAGATTGATCAAACTATCTTACTAGACTAGTGACCCCTGTGGACTCTCATCACTAAGATTATGCGGCAAAGGGGCTAATACATCATGTTCTCTCCTCACCCACTGGATGAGTCAATAAGGGAGAAAATGTGACAATGAGAACACAACATATATTAGATGAACTTTATTAATTTGCTAACCTAATTTATTTTTTTTCCAACTGGATAGCCCTAGCAACTGATCCAGAACCCCTAAGAATGATCACATGGAAGTTAGGCTGAACCCAATGGAGATACTTTCAGACAGGGCTTTTTGTGGTGAGTGGTGTTATACAAACTATTTATTGCTGATTTTTTCCAAGTTAAGGAATCTGAAGTGTTATTTACTATAAGCTCTTGACACATAGAAAAACTGAACCAAAATCAAGGTTTTTTTCCTGAAACTGAATCTGAATAATCTAAATCTCCCATCTCTACCCAGAATTGAAACCAAGGTTTTTATAACAAAATAATGAGAATTTTTTCTTGTTCGAGATTTTTTTTGCCAGTGTCATCTATTTGTTAGGTAAAAAGGGTCAACACAGATTACTCTTAACATGCTGAGTATTTTTAAACTATTATTTAGCAGATCTAGTCATGGCTGCTTTAAAGCTTTAAAACAGCCATGACCAGATGTGAGGAAAAATTAACGAAAATTTGACCCAAGAAATCAATGGTCCAAAAGTTGATACAATTTGCAGGGGAATTATTTGTTAAATATGCTCTATATTTACTTATTTTACCAGCACAATATTTCCTCTCTTGGACAGGAATATCAGTCAGCAGCAGGCAAAGAGTTAATGAAAATGTAACAAACCTCATAAGTGGCATTTCTCCATTATGAGACTGTAGTAGTTTGTGAAGTGTTGCTGCAAATGCCTTCAGCTGCATTGAAACATAAGGAAGCATGGATCTATTCATAGCATCAGCATATTGTAAGCTCCCTTCTGGACAGTGAACTTCACATACTGGACATTCTATAATTTCCTCCAACTAGAAAACAAGAAAATATAAGCAAAGCAGATGGAATATAAGCTCAAAAGCGGAGACATAACAGTAATAGTTAGTATTACAAGGAAGAGAAACCCTATTCACTGGTTGAGCGCTAGAAGCCACTATCATGGCTCTATTCAAAAGTGCTGGAAGCAACTTTCATGGCTTTGCACTGTATGCATTAGCTTGGTGTTCACTCAGTAGTAGAAAAAATTGTGAAATAAAATTATTTGGTTACAATTTATTGGAGTGTGCTACTGCACTCTCCAATAAATTTTAACTAAGCAATTATTTATGAACAAAATCTTGCTAAACTTACTCTACTCTTGCTGGTAGCATGGTATCTTTCAAATTACCTTTAAAAATTAATACAGTACTCAACCTGTTAAACAAGAGGCCTGCATCACCAAGCAAAGCTAATCTCCTGCACCCCTCACTTAGGATGGGGCAGGGTAGGGAGCACAGGTTGGGTTTTAAAAAAAAATTAGCCTAACTGACTAGGGGTGGGGGGGGGGGGATGGGAGGGGGAGGAGGGGAGCATAGGAGTCAAATTATTTTTTTTTTGCATAAAATCACTTGACATCCTTCAAAATGCATTTTGGAGCAAAACATTTTGTGTACGCTCAGCTGACCTCAGGGGTGGGTAGGAGGGGCGGGTAGGTTAAGGGGTTAATTTTATTTTTTTTATTTTTTTTTCCATTCTGACAAATTGCATCTTGGATTGAAAAAAATTTAAACAAAGTTCAGATGGACAGACGCATGCACTGATGGATGGACAGATGCATGCACTGATGGATGGACAGACAACCAGACGAATGGTCAGATGGCATCTTCGCTATATTCCTCCATTTTGGGTGGATAAATATACACAAAAAAATTGAAATTTGGTTACTAATGTTAAAGTTATGCAATAAACAAGCATTACATGATATTTTTTAAACAAAGGGCAATAACTCCCATAATTTTCATCAGATATTGGTGGTCATCGAACCTGATGTAGCCACTCTTGGTGCAGAGACATATACCAAAAAGAATTGAAATCTTTTAACTATTGTTAAAGTTATGCCATAAACAAGTCTTACAGGAACAATATTTTTTAAACAAAGGGCAACAACTCAAATAATTTTCATCGGCTATTGGTGGTCATCGAACTTGATGTGGACACTGTTGCTATAGAGACATATACCAAAAAAGAATTGAAATCTGTTAACTATTGTTCAAGTTATGCCATAAACAAGTTTCACAGGATATTTTTATAACAAAGGACCATAACTCCCATAATTTTCAAGAGATATCAGTGGTCATTGAACTTGATGTAGACATTGTTACTAAAGAGACATATCAAAAAGAATTGAAATCCACTGACTGTTGTTCAAGTTATGCCATAAACAAAGTTTGGATGGATGGATGGATGGACTTTGCTATATACCTTCCTTGCGGGGGATAACAAGTGTAGCTGACAAAAATTAGGTAAAGATAGATTGTATAAAAGTCTGCAAATAATTCTTGTTTTGGGGTATACCGTGATGGCAAAAAGTTCATGGCTGTGTTTTATGACTTTTGGTCAAGGTCATGACACACACTAAAGTCATGGGCAAGCACTGTGTGAAGGATGAACAGAATCTGTCCACTGATTCAATTTTCAGAATCGGACAACGTTTGGAGAGAGGTATGGTCTGTGCTCTTGACCACACATCAAGGTCATGACAAACCCTTGAGTCATGAGCAAGCATTATGTAAAGTATGAACAAGATCTGGCAATGGAATCATTTTTTCATGGACTGAACAAAGGTAGAATGGTCTGTGACCATGACCCTGGAGTTATGATCTTGTGTGAAGCTCACGACACACCATTTGGTAAGGAGCAAGCATTGTGTAAAGCATGAACAAGATCTCTCCTCTGAATCAAGAACTTACGACCTGTCTGTGACCTTCACCTCAGAGTTATGACCTTGAGGTAAGGTCATCACACATCCTTGGTTCAATGTCAATTTATTTATTTATTGGTGTTCATAGGCACATATTTCTGCACAATGGCTAATTGTGACTGCAACATGGAGATAAATTTCAACTTTAGTGAATCGTTTATACCCATGTTGCCCATTTTCAAGGACTTTGACCAAGTATTGGTTACCAGATCCCATTTTACCAGTAAAACCACAGTAAACAAGCACTGCTTCACTTCCTGGTGTTCCCACAGAGGCATGTCCTGCAATACTGCAGTGTTGCACAGTGATTGTACCTCCCAGTACAATCTCAGGAGGGCCCTTTTTTTCTCAGCAGATGAAAACATGGAAGAGACAACAAGAGGGATGTTACATCCCAACGCTCACCTACATTCGTGCTTGATAATGTCATTCCAATGCAACATGCCTAATATTTAGTTAATATAAATCATTAACTAGGCATCAAATGATTAATGTGGTTTATGTGATGGCTTTGGAAAGTCTATATTTCTGCATTTATTATATATCAATTCAACATAGAATCATTGGATATAAAAGCATTTCTTTCTTTTAGAAATGTTTATGATTAAGAATATGAATCGTGAGGCCAGATATTAAATCATAAATAAGAATTAGGAAAGGCTTTCATAAATCACTGAAATTGTAATTGAAGTACATTCATTGGTTTAAGAGGAGTTGCGGAAAAACATTCGTTGAAGAAAGTGACTATAAGTCCCAACAAAAATACATCACATCAACAACTAAAATAAGCCTTAATGTTACTAGTAACAAGTATGAGAAAGTATTAAATAAAAAAAAAAAGTTAAAAAAAAATTTTTTTAATGAAAGTGAATATAAGTCCCAAAAATCCCCCTCAAATTCCTCAAATATGCATGTAATAAGGGTGCAACGTTACCGCAATGTAGTTTAGTAACCCATGCGTACAATACCAATTGCCTGGAAAGACACATAGAAACAGAACTCACCTTAACACCTCACCTTAACACAAACTTTTAGAACTTAAAATTGAGTAAGTCAGAGAAAATCGTGAACATTGTGACTGAAAAAAAGAAAAGAAATCAGTTAAATTTCTGCATACAGTAGGGTTAATACCTACAGTTGTTATTGAAATGAGAAAATAAACAGTAATGAGAGGTGAAGGCACCACAATCTGCGCAAAAGCTGATTTTAACGCATATTCTTACAACACCTAAACGCAAATTCTTACAACTTTTGGCAGAAAATTTTAGGTGAAATTTGGAAAAAAGTCGTAGTATCAGGGTTAAATACTGTTCTGATTGTCCTCTACAACCTACATATGCAATATCAAAGGCCTGAGCCCACTGATCCTTGAGAACTCACCTTAACACCTCACCTTAACACAAACTTTTAGAACTTAAAATTTACTAAGTCCGAGAAAAACATGAAAATTTTGACTGAAAAAAAAGAAAATTTCCATTAAATTTCTGCATACAGTCGGGTTAATACTTACAGTTGTTATTGAAATATGAAAATCAACAGTAATGAGAAGTTAAAGCACCACGATCTGCACAAAAGCTGACTTTAACACAAATTCTTACAACACCTAAATGCTAATTCTTACAACAAGTTTGGGCAGAAAATCAGCCTCAAATTCCTCAAATATGCATGTAATGAGGGTTAAATATTACTGCAATGGAGTTCAGTAACCCAAGTGTAGAATATTAATCGCCTGGAAAGACACACAGAAACACAACTCACCTAAACACAAAGTTTACAAAGTTTTACAACTTAAAATTTACCAAGTCCGAGAAAAACATGAAAATTTTGAGTGAAAAAAAAGAAAATTTTCGTTAAATTTCTGCATACAGTAGGGTTAATACCTACAGTTGTTATTGAAATATGAAAATCAACAGTAATGAGAAGTTAAAGCAGCACAATCTGCACAAAAGCTGACTTTATAAATCATTAACTAGGCATCAAATGATTAATGTGGTTTATGTGATGGCTTTGGAAAGTCTATATTTCTGCATTTATTATATATCAATTCAACATAGAATCATTGGATAACACAAATTCTTACAACACCTTAAAGCAAATTCTTACAACTTTTGGCAGAAAATTTTAGGTGAAATTTGGAAAAAAGTCGTAGTATCAGGGTTAAATACTGTTCTGATAGTCCTATACAACCTACATATGCAATATCAAAGGCCTGAGCCCCCTGATGTTTGAGAAATTAACCTTAACATTAAATCTTACAATATTGGACACGCCGGACGCCGACACAGACGCTGACATCCGAGGTTATGACAATAGCTCACCACATCTTACAGATGTAGGCGAGCTAAAAAGATAAAAAGTGTTTCTTGATTCACTAACAAGAATGTGGGATCTTTCACAACATTAGTGCTTGTGGTCAGGTAATTTAACAAAATACAATATTAAAATTCTCCTTCAGTTCTCAGGCCTTAAAATCTGTCTCGACTCGCAAGAGTCACTTTTGATTCTCACAAACCCATTCAGCGAGAATCAGCTATCAATCAATAATTTAGAATTTGAGAGTACTATTACATACTTTTAAGTTACAACCCATACATATTCCATTTTGAACAAGCACTACTGCACTTCTTGAGGTTCCCATGGTGGTGTTTAATGTCAAAATCAAGGAATTTTAGTGCCAAATCCAAATTTTAGTGCAGCTGGCTCGAGTGGCACCTGACAGCATGTCTAATATCGCACACTCGTTTTCACTGAAAACATGCCGCATGTTTGTAGGAAGCTGGAGAAAGTTGGAATTATGTGTTCTGCGAGGTTAGTACAGTCTTGCAATATCTACTAGGGTTAACAGGATCCAGGCACCAAGATGAATACTACCCTCCCCCACTCCCACACACACAATTCTGGTTGGGATAAAACACAATCCACAGAAATTCAACATACCTCTGGTTCTGGGGTACTCTCCTGAGTTGGTACTTTCAAAGACTCAAGTAAGTATACCATTCGTCCTGCTCCTCCATGTTCTCTAATATCAATAATATCTCTCATCTTGTATAACTCAGACACACTTATTGACCTGTGGTATCTATATCAAGATAAAAATCTGTTCTTAGAGTCTGAAGCATGCAATTGCACCTGCACACCTATCACCTGCCTCACTCATTCAAAGGGAGTGTGAAAATGAGCACACCTAAACCTTTCAAATCGCATCTCTGTAACTGGTGTGATGGTTGATCACTTTGCATGCCAACAAAATTCCACCTATCAAATGTCATTCTAGGCTACTGATTAATAAAACTTGAAAATTCTGACTCAAGTTCAACTGCTGAACACCCAGCATCTGCCCCACACCACCCAAACACATATACATGAAGACACTTTTGAAGGTCCCACACATTGAATCAAACATCCAGCCATTCTCACACTGGGGCAGATACCTACATCTTAAGTACACAATGGTATGAGGCAGGGTTTCTGCTAGACCGGCTGCGGGTCCGTCGACCGGACCCATTCACCCCACCGATCATACTATGATCAGTCAGAAAAGCTGGTGGTTAAAATGTCGAGTACAATGCTGTATCGTAAAGACACTCAGGATCCTTTGTTTCCACGTAATATATGCATAATTATGTTGTATACTATGCCTACTATTACTGGCGACAACCTGATACTTTATAACCCCCAGACGAGAGGGGGAAACAAAGTTCAAATCCTAAACGTCGCCTATAAAATTTCGGACTCAAATTGTTGTGTTTGGTCCGAAATCACTGGCTTTTATTTCGAGCGATAAATGATGTAATTGCACGTGCATGATGTTACACGTCCGTATCATGGTTCTTTTCGAGTATTTCATTCTCTCTGCATTTCCAATTATTTATGTTGGCACGTATCGGGTTGTATAAAAACAAGCCAAGACCAATACCGGGTCTGGACCTGCGACGCTGCATGCAACTGATCGGCAAACAGGAAGTGGCTGTACGGCAGTCTGAAAATTAGATACACGATACAACTCATCATTATGAAGCAGCAGACCAAATATAAAATCATTCCCTTTCATAGAAGCCAAGAAAACTTTGACGGAAGAAGTGTTTCGGACGGACTGACGGATGGACGGAGTCGAGCGGTTACTAGACCTGCTCTGCCGCTTGTGATGCAGGTAAAAATTGAGGTCAAGTGTCGCAGTCACAGTCAGGATTCGTGAATTTTGTGTTGTTCTGGGTTTGTATTTTTATGATACCTCCGACCAGATGTAGTATTGTGTGTCCCGTGGGAATTTAGAGAATTGTAGGAGGAGAAAATACATATTTTCCACTTCAATTATTCAGCATTCTAGTGACCAGAATGCCCCCAGAGAGCACCCCCTTTGGCATGTGTGGCAGACGCCTTCGGTGTCTGAGTTTCACTTTCTTTAAACTACCGGACCCACAAATTTAGTGTGACTTCAAGAACTTGGCACCAAGAATGAACTAAAAAATGCCGAGTGCACAGCCCCTCAACGCAACTCATGTTAGGTACAAGAAATAGTAGACCCAAATAGGACCTTCAGGTCATTGACTTCTCACACTTCCCTGAAGTGACGTGGGAGAAGAAGATAATGTCCATAGAGGCTTTGTTAGAAACAGCACCCTTAGACCTAGTGAGAGGTGCAATTTTTTGCATCTCTATAGATTTGAGAATCTGTGGACTGAAAATTGAGTTTCAAACTGTGTGATACCTTTGATTTTAACTTTTGAATATTTTAGTGTAGAATATTTTAGTGTAAAATGATAGTTGTGTAACTTTCTACTCAAGTCATATTTTGTTCACATAAAAATGATGCTGCAAGGCAAGCTATTAAAAATATACAAATATTTTTAAACAAATATCTTGTTACTTCAGGGGCCTACTGAGCATGACAGAACGTTTGGGGTTGAGGGAGGAGGGGGCTATAAAGTGGAAAGTCATGACACTTCTTATTTGATTAACAGGTGGTGTACCGGTACTCCAAATTGGTTCTACTGTACCCTCAAAAGCTCAAATTAGGTACATCAGAACTCCTTTGTATGCATGAGTGTGTGTGACTCATATACAACACAAATGTATCAAATCTGTTTTGTTTTTTTTAACTCTTTAACCCAATGCAGATGATATTAAAATGTATTATTTTTAAAATAATTTTTAAAAAAAATTTCAACCAAACCATATCATGTGACCCCTCCTTGCAACAAGCTCATGAGCTCGTTCCAAAGAGAGGTCACATGATTTTTGTTTAAATTTTTTAAGAAATATTTTTCCAGCTGGCAAATTTGCTTATTAGTTTAAACAATATTTATTTCAGAAAACATGTTGAAGAACAGATTACATATTAACACAATAGTACATAAACTGAAGTGGATTCAGCAGTAAGCTTGTTTAGCTTATACAATTTGCTTATTATGCAGGTAGATGTGGCCAATTCGTTGGGTAAAGGGTTAATTAAGAAAGTAAATGAATGCTGGCAAGACAGAATTGACATCTTAAGACTCAAATCCTGAAGAAAATGTTTTCCACTGGAAAAATGATTGGTGGGTGTCCACATCACTTAACTCCCCTTAGTGATGTCATGTAAGACTTGTGTCTAGACATGACTACACACCTTTTGATCTTATCACCTACCAGATATCTTCCTTTCCCAAGACAGTATGGCGATAATGATTTTATCACCAAGCATGTACACAGTGGAACACTGTTAATTGAATTGTCACTTTGCCAGTGATAATTATTCAATTGGCAGGAGTATACAATTAACAGGGAATTGACCACTTTCCTGTATTCCAGAGATAAACTGAGCATTTATTCTATTATATATCATTTGCCAGAGCTCCCAGTTTAAAATAACAAAAACAATAAAAATTCCCTAAAAAGACTAATTTCCTGATGAAATGATGCCAAATCTCTACATGTATATGCAAGTTTGTATTATAAAAGTTAAAAAATTTATAGTAATTTATATATTTTTTATACTTACCAATGACCCAGACATAGCTGGTGCTAACTCTTAAAATATAGGGCCAAACACAAATTTTGCCCCCCAATCCCCAAAATTTGCATCTAAAACTAAAGAAAACATGTCCTGAAAGGCCCTCCACACCTCGCCCCCACTGCGCATGCGCAGTGTCAAGGACGTTCCGAAATTGGCGCCATTTATCATTCTAATAACCAGTGCCTGGTAAGCGCTATGTACTCAGCGGGGAGGCAAGAGTTCCCAACTCCTGGGAGGGCCATCCCCGTCTGGGTCATTGGTAAGTATAAAAAATATATAAATTACTATAAATTTTTTAACATTTTTATACTGTACCAATGACCCAGACATAGCTGAATAGTAAAAAGGCTGGAGGGCCAAGGACATAGAGCAAAATGGAATACGCTCAATAAAATAAAATAGAGTCATCCCCTGTAGGGAAAAGAAGAAATAGGCCTTACATGTATCTTTCTTATTTATGATAAATTAGAAAGATACAACACCTTCCAAAAATTGAGCTTCATACATCCATGTACTCTATTAATATCCAATAATCCTTATACTAATAATTTTTAAAGTAAGCCAATAATAAAGTAAGTCTAGAGAATAGAGACTCTTATACTCCTAAAAGTGTGTGAGAATTGCATAATCATGTCCGTTGACATATGCAATATTCAAAAGCTATACTTTAAAAACTAAGACTTGAATGAATTTTATAAACTTAAACTTCTCACTAAACAACCATCCCAATAACAGCTCAGAATTACTAACTCCGGAGGAGGTATCCCCTTGTTTTCATAGTAAAAACAGGTGACCCAAGGGAACACCCTCCCCCCCCCCCCCCTTTTTCTTGCCCTGGGTCAAATAGCCCAGAGCGAAGAGGGCAGCCGAACGGAGACACTGCCGAAACAGACAGCCTACCTAGCTATAGTAGCAACTGTTAAGTGAATGACATTCTGAGCAGTAGATAATAGACCTAACAATAGAGGCCTCCAGAAATGGACTCGATATTTCTGAGATAAAATTCATGAATGGATGGCTGAGCGCAATGAGCAGCCTTCAAAAATCTATAATAGCAACACTATTAATGTAAGCCCAAGAAGTAGAAGAACTCTTACTTCATGAGCCGAAATCTTAAGCACAACTGCTAAGCCAATGATATACCATAAGCAGTACGCTAGTTAATAGAATCCATTAACAATAAAATGGAGCGTAACGTCCTTCTACTAGACATCAAAGACAGAAGAAGCTTACGCCCTTGTAATAAACAGATATCTGTTTATAAATACATAAACTGTACCCGGAAAGAGTAAAGGCCTATGCCCATACGAAGACGGAAGGACCTTAAAATAATAGGTTCCGGATAATAGGAGCCTAACTCTTATGCAACAATCCAACCTAAATAATAACGGAAGTATTGATTCCGAAACTATGAAAGTGAAAATCATCCATCGATAGTGCATGAAACTCACTGACTCTACAGTAAAAGAGAAACCAACAGAATTACTGTCTAAAAGGTCAGAATTTGAAAACTACTGTTTCCAGAGGCTCAAATGATTACTTAGCTAAATAAGAACCGAAGTTAAAATCCATATAGGAATTTAATCTAAGGATTCTAAGTCTATTTATCAAAAAGTTACTAACTGACTTAGATAAAGAGACAAAAGACTCAATTGTAAACTATCGTAGAGTGCATAGGTATGAGGTAACATAAACCTATAACCTAAATAACAACAGGCTGCAGTAGATCTTGTGAAACAAGTATACTAAAAACTAGCAATGCGTAGTATGGAGGGATCAACCATATGAACATAATGATCCCTACACCACGACGGAAGAGCCTCCACTTTAGTCGCATAGAATAGCGAAGAAGAGGATCTCCTATAGTAAGAAATCGCGTCCAAAGCTCGTCCAGTACAGTGCTTACAATGCAATACGGACCACACAACGGAATACATGAAGGTTGCGACCTTGCTGGTTGTGATAAAGATGACACGATTTACCCAGTGAAAAAAGATCCTCACATAGAGGAAGATTTCACGTTAAGATCCACAGTAGACAAGAGAGTAAATTACTCATGATCTCTGTGAAGATAGAGATGCTATCAACAGAAATGTATTGTGGTTGTTTATCTTAGCAATACCTGCTAAAACAACAGCGCCGGAGGATACGCGTATCCTATCATACCGTCCTATAGATCAATAGAGCGTTAACAGTATCAGCTCAGAGATCTGGACAAGCCAACACATACGTCTGCAATTGATTAGCAAGCTGTGTCATAAATAAAACAGCATTGGGCGCTCCCATAGATAGCAAATCTGATTAAATACTTGTTTGTTGAGAGTCCATTCTGACAGCAACAAGCGACCCGTAAGAGAACGGGAGTGCGATAAAACAATCAGACGACCCAGAATATGACGGACCAAAACTGAACTTGGTGTACTATAACCAACAGACGGATTCTTTCCATTAAATTGAATAACGGAAACGAAAGAGTGCCTCCCTGGTTCCGGAGATACGCCACTACTGTCGAATTAAAGGACAGGAATTTGGGCATGCGTTTCTGAATAATGTTCATGCAATGACATAAAGCAAGCCTAAAAAACATTATTCCGCGGAAGTTAAACTGATAGCTAAAAGACTGCGGAACCCAAAGACCCAGGCACTTCGAATCCGTAGGGATCAGTATATATCCCAATCTGTTTGACTGGCAACCGTCATAACAGCCACACTAGGGTCCGGCAACTGCGGCGGCACTCTCTGAGTCAACCACCGAATGTTTGCCCCAGTCTGAATCTCTTGTAACACTAGATAGACAAGAGAATGTATAAATCAAGCAATTCATGGATTGCCGGAAAGTTGCCGTCGAAGAGAAGCTCCTCCGAGAACGAAGCGACTCTGAGAGAGTTCTTAACCTACTATCCACGCGTGGATGTAGCTAGGGCTGCATCACGTCTAACCAACTCCAATCAGCCACTGAAGGGCGGAGTTATACGTGAACAAACTACTGCCCTCAAAAGAAATTACATTGAGAATAATATCCCGTAAATCTTTTCTTGAAGACGTAATGATAACGCCTCAGTAAGGCGGATTACGTATAATAAAGCGTCTAAGTTAAGTCTACTATACATAATGTCGTTCCCAACATTGAAATTGGAAAAGACATAAACGGCGAAAAAGAATATATGCAGTCTTTAATCACACCGTCTAGATGCATATGAACTCTCGGTATGCCCTGCTCTGCCAAAATAAACTATATGTAAAAAAAAGATAAAATGGCAGAAATGAGCCACGCGGACAAGAAACTAAACTATCATGCTTAGTAGCAGGCTTGTATATATATATATAATATATAGCGTCGAAAAATAAAACACATGTTGTAATGACAATATTGGACTGCGTCGGTAAGTCAGGGACAAAGTCCCTGTACCGATCGAAAAATCCGAGTCCAATGACGCTATAAGTCTCTTATCCAAGATCGCAGCAATGAAGTCCGAAAAATAATCACTGGAAGAAATGCCAGAAGATATGAAAGGCATCTTCCGATACTACTAAAGGGAAAACTCGAAATCTTTCGAATCCCTTTCGCCATCCTGTCGGACCCTATAAAGCGTTCGGTCGTCCGTAGCTTGATGCAACCGCGGACCGTACCGACCCAGCGCCGTCGGATAATTCCTGATTCGACCGAGAAACTGTCAATTGCTGGGATGCTGCGAAACAACTGTGCTAACTCAGATAGCACGTCCGTCACTGAGGCCTGAGGAGCTGCGGTCTTACGATGCATTGCCGCAGGAAGCTCCGAGATCGTTACCCCGTGCATACTTCCAATATGCGAGCGAACGGAGTGTATAGGCCTCGTGTCCCTTGGCTACCGGATGGCGCGACCTATTCGCTGTGGAATCACTGAATGCCGAAACTGATCGGATACTCGAGGTCACGTAGCCAATGTGCGGTCGTGTGCCCTGCTGTGAGGATGAGGAAGCATTAAAGACAGTCTCTCGGACTGTCAATATAACGGAGCGTCCCGAGCAACGGACATATGCTCCGAATGTAAAATATCTGAACCACAACATGCGGTCCCCTATGTTGTTGGCTTCCTCCGATCTGTCCTCAATCTGCCGTCACTGGGTGAGTACTAAAGTAATTAAAGTGCTCGCATCACCCAAATCTCCTTCCTAGACCGCAACGGACGAACCCGGCAGCCGAACCATTCGATGAATGTACGCTACACCGGGTGAGCTAGCGAATGTCACTCCGTAAGCAATAGACATATTCCATGAGCACTTATTGCCGCTAACTCTTCATTAACTATGACGACAGAGGCACACTTTTGAAAGACATCTCCATAACTCTTCGAACAAGAAACCAGAAATGCTTGGATAGCAAGCATAAAATAATAATATATATAGCGTCGTTCAATAATTCGAAAGTTTGTGTGACATTATTGGACTATGTCGGAACTGAGGGACGATGTCCCTGAACCGAACCAAAAATTTCTAAGTCCATCGACGCTATCAGTTTCTTATCCGGCATCGCAGCATATGTTGTTCCGAAAGGGAAAGCTTGAAATCCACCGAATCCCTTTCGGTATCCCGTCGGACCGGATGAAACTTTCGGACGTCCGTACCCGCTTCCGCGGAGCGTCCCGACCCAGCATCGTCGGATAAAATATATGCGACAGATTCAGTTGATGCTGGGATGCTGCGATAAACTGTGCTATTAAGGAAAGCACGTCCGTTCCCGAGGCCTGTGCAGTAGCGGACTTACGATGCATTGCCGCTGGAAGCTCCGTGTACGTTGACTCCCGCACACTTCCTATGCGAACGTCCGGAGTCTGCAGGCCTCGAGTCCCCGGCTACCTACCCAGCGCTGTCGGATAATTCTCGATCCGACACCGTTTCTGTCGGCTGCTGGGATGCTGCGATAAGCTGTGCTATGTGCACAAGAATGTCCGGCGTCGAGACCTGCGGAGGCGCAGACTATCGGTGCTTCGCCGAGGGCAGCTCCGCATCAGATGGCTCCCGCATACTTCCTATGCGAACGTCCGGAGTCCATCGGTCTCGAATCCCTGGCTGCCGGATGGTGTGACCTGGTCGCCGAAGAATCCTTGATCGGCGAAGCTGGTAATATATCGGCGGTCACGCAGCCAAGGTGCGGTCGTGTGCGCTGACGAGAAGAGGAAGCCTTAGCAGTCTCAGCGGACTGCCTATACAACGGAGCGTCCCGAGCGACGGACGAATGCTCCGCTAACAACACATTTGTACCACAACATCTGGGGCCAGATGTTGTTGAACGAGAGAGGGGCCTCTCTCGCTTGCCGTCCGGATGGACCGGAACGAGCTATGAACCGGACTAAAAGGCTTCCTCCGTTCTCCCTCCGATCCGCCGTCACTGGGTGTGCATTAAGTTAATTTTATAGTGCTCGCATCACCCCAAAATTCCTTCTAGACCGCAACGGACGAACCCGGCTGCCGAACCATTCGGTGAATGGACGCTACACCGGGCGAGCTAGCGGACGTCAAAGGCCGTCGAACCTACTAGGGTCCTCTTAGGCAATTGGCGTATTACATGAGCACTTTTCCGCTAGCCCTTCATTAATTGTGACGACGGAGGCACACTGTTGGAAGACATCACAGATACATCACCCTAATCTTGATCGTCTGAAATAGAAATTGATAAAGTAGAGTGACCCTGCGGGGAAAGGACCGGAGTGTCCAAATCCCCAACAACATACCGTGACATACGCTTCCCATATTGTCATCGAAATCATACGATACAGAACAGGAGTTAATGCGAGTACACTGACCACATATAGAATGATAATAAGGTCAGAGGAAGACTTCCTCTTAAAACAATTGATCAATTTCCTTTCAATGTGAAAAGAAAACAAGTCCTGGTACTCGCACTAACCCCTGGCAATCAAATACATAATAATAATATGATCCATTAATATAGAAAAAATAATTGAAATCAAAATATTTTGAAAAAATATTTTTTCAGAACAGCCCAAGTTTCTGAAAAGTAACGTTGAGCCCCAATGGATCCCAAGCCTAAGTGTGGACAAAAATTTTAAAAATATTTTAAACAATTTATTCAACACTTACGAACAATAATAATGTATCTAGTTATGATTAAAATAACATAAAGATATTATTATTTAGAAATCCCCCCCTCACACAGAGGGCTGTTGTAAATGTAAACAATGAGTGTAAAAACACTAAAATAAGACTCCAGGCACCCAGGCCCGAAATCAGTTACCAAAAATACACCATCTGATGCAAAACAGAGACTTCCAGGGAAGAAACTGCAGAACATCAGATGGTAGATGCAGAACACAACGCCTAACCACCCGTAGGTGAAGACGTAAACATGGGGAAAGAACAGAATTCATTCTGTTATTAAGCTAAAACTCCCAAGAAATTTTAGTAATAATAATTACAGAAACTATGCCAAAAGCATGGGAGAATAGCAAGGGGGAACTTAAAGGACAGGGAGAGAGGAAAAACACTTGAAAAAACAGTGTAACTAAATAATCAGAATGACAACAAAATGGCTGCTGCCTTGAAAATAGGTAACTTAACATAATTTCATTAAAAAATTTTAAGTTACAGCCCTGATAATATTCTGTCACACATTCTTTTCCTCTCCTCCTTTTCTATCCTCCTTAGAATCACCATTTCACTAATATTTATGTGTCTGGCATCATTTAAACTGAGATTTAAAAGCACAAAGGTCAGTCAGATGTTAACTGATGAAGGGCCAAACTTAGAATGATAAATGGCGCCAATTTCGGAACGTCCTTGACACTGCGCATGCGCAGTGGGGGCGAGGTGTGGAGGGCCTTTCAGGACATGTTTTCTTTAGTTTTAGATGCAAATTTTGGGGATTGGGGGGCAAAATTTGTGTTTGGCCCTATATTTTAAGAGTTAGCACCAGCTATGTCTGGGTCATTGGTACAGTATAAAAATATATATATCTTAGAGAGCTGCTGTAGGCCAGAGCGAGATTTCCAAAAGACGCTTAGTTTTTGAGTAACCCTGCACTGTCGAGGCCTTGAAAAATTTTGCTATTTCCGTATCCAGTACATTCTGAGGCACATTGTATGGGTGGGCAAATTTTTTTTTTTGAATGGTCTCATACAAAAAAAATTGGTTTGTGTGTTATTTTTCATGATTTTTTATCTTTTTTCCAATAATCCATCTACAGTGCACAAGAAATAACCGTGTGGAGCTTGCAGACATGCTGATACTTGGTTTTTGGTCAGAACATGTTTCCTTCCAAAAACAAAATGCATTTAAATGGATTTTTTGTGAAAAATTAGAAATATTTTTTAAAAATCTGCCGAAAATCATTCACCACTGAAAATCTACATGGAATACGAAAATGTTCATAGCATCAAAATTTGCAGTAGACATTCTGCTTTTCGATGATGCATAACTTTTGTCATGGGACCATTTGATAATCTCAAAATAGCCCATCATCACCCCTCCCCCAATATTAAAGGAAATATCACAGAAATGGGTCTACTGGTTTTATCCACGCCCATGGCCGATAACAATTTCCTTACACACATTCATAATACTCTGCTTCCAATAAGACAAGACCAAAGACTCACAAAAGGAACGTTCCATCATTTCCTACTGGATGTTCATGTGGATAAAGTGAAAAAAAATTCCACCAAAGCAGGGCTGAATCGGGCCAAAATTGATGTCTATTCTATTCCAAACGCACAGTCATCAAGTTCAAGCAACTAATATTCTTCCAAGTAAGCACATGTAGCATGTATAATAGAGTGATGCATGTACACAAACTTGCTCAGACTGCAACTAATGGAAGTCTTGCCGCAAATATTGTAGCTTTAAGTGCGGATTTGAATCCTCAGTTGAAGGCTCTCATGTTGTCCTTAACAGATACCTCTTTCAAATGTAATCTGAATCAAGCCTTAGTGGACTTAAACTCTGAACTGCAAAACTTCCAGCCATTGAATTAACTTCTTAACATCTCATCTGAGAGATGAAGCTTGTTCCAATGCCTTAGTGATGTGCAGAATAGAGTCTGGCAAGACCCTGACACACAAAGAGGGTTCAAAAGTGCAAGTAGTTGCAGACAAGAGTAAAGCTTGAAGTATCTTCGCGAAAGTTGATGGTGATATGGTTAACCCATTCATGGGGATAAGGATGCTAACAAACAATCACCAATGCATCTGATAAACATTGCAACTGGTGTTGTCCTACTGGACGACCCTAACACAAAAATATTGCTAGCTGCATTCGAAACAGGGAGTTCCAAGTTTGAAACTTTCTTGAAAGAGCGGATCAATGGTGGCTCTCCAAATATAATGGAAACAATTCCCAAAACTAACATATCAACATTTGCTTCCACGAAGAAGTCAAAGAAAGTTACCACACACCGAAAACAAATCACAGTTTTGAACATGGACAGATAGTTCTTTGCTTGGATAATCATTCGTGCAAAATATCGAGACATCACACTGGACAAGTGTTTCAGTTACGAGTTGTCATCAGTTCCAATATCACTATTCAACATTGATGGCAGCATGTATAAAGGTGTGAAAAGTGATCTTCTGCATATCATGGAGAGTAAAATCAGCGACAGCCTTCGTATAGAGCTGAAGGGTTTAGACAAGATGGGTGTTCGATTTCATGGCCATCATACAAATGGTATGTGGTGCAGAAGGATCACATGTGCAGACTGCTGGAGATGTTCTGGACCTGGTACAACCAATAGTACTTTCAAAACTGGGGTCTGGCTGCATGGTAATAGAGTTGGTATTGGACCGATATGACAAAGTAGAGTCAATTAAAACTGGTGAGCAATTGAGAACAGATCCAGGTTCTCTTGGAGAGAGAGTGTTCCAGACAAAAGAGACAGAGTTAGCCAGAGACCGAAAGAAAATGCTTGTCAATTCGAAAACCAAAGCCAACCTCATCGATTTTATTTACCAACAAGTTGAGGCAAATTTGAGTGAGCAACTTTCTGATGGAGATTGTGTATATGGGTAGCGGCAAGGATAGCAAGAGATGTGTTGTAAGTGACAGCAATGGGGCTAGGGAATGTCGTGTGTTATACTCAAGACCATGAAGAGGCCGACTCAAGGTGTTTTGCACACCTTCTTACTATATTGTCAAAAATGGCATAAAATGCATTATAATAATGTCTCCAGACACTCATGTGGCAGTAGTGGGCTGTATTGATAACTCAGAGTGACTGAGATGTATTTTTAGCGGTCGAGGTACAAGGACCATTTACCATCCAGTCTGGTTGGTCCAAATCTCTTAATCTTGTGGTAAATCGGTCACTTTGTGTGCTAGAGTTCGACAGTTCGAGCCTCAACTCCCGCACTTCTCTCTTGATCTGTTATTTTGGTGCTGTGACCAGTACTCGGCAGTTGGTGAAGCATGGTGGATATTTAGACCGCTCTGAAGTGGAATCTGATGTCAGATTTTTATTTTTATTGATTTGCTGATTTACGTTACGGTATACATAATACAGAAAAAAATACAGTAAACACATTGAAAATAGTGGTAAAAAGTAATAAGTAACAATCCGTTTAATGAAGTACAAAAATAGTGTATACCATAGGTAGATGGTATGGGCAGGTTGGCTGTCTACCTGTCATCTCCCTGTTAGCTGTACAGTTTCAACTTGTGTCAGACCAACAATAAGAAGTATAAGCTAACAGATAGTTATTTGCAAGCACTATGTATACATATATATAACTTGTTATCCTGTTGACTTTTCCACGGATGCTTCCAATGCGGGCATTGTCTTTTGCATTATTGATAACTGTGATCTGAGGAGTAAGTAGCCTTTATTGGAAGCTGATGACAAGACCCAGAATCAGAGAGCAAAAAACTATTAGAAAAAAAACACAAAGTATATTATTATTTGACAGTATGCTATATATAAGTTTGAGAAAACTTAATAATTAACATTATTTATTTATTTATTGGTGTTTAAGGTCACATATTTATGCACAATGGGTAATCGTGACCGTGTCAGTTTTACGGGTGGAGGAAGCCAGAGTACCCGGAGAGAACCACCGAGCAACGGCGAGCAGCTGTCAGCTCTCCAACATCGTAACTCTGCACCACAGCACAGGCAGGGTTAGATTGGTTGAAGACATGCGGACCATCGACGTGCAGTATGCCCCAGTACACAGCGTCATCGTGCCCCCATGTAGGCAATCGGGGTGAAGTGTCTTACCCAAGGACACAATGCGGTTGACGCAGGTTGGATTCGAACCGAGGACCTCTCGGCTTGCAGTCTGCACCTCTACCAACTGAGCCACCGCGCCCCTAATGATTAACAGGTACAGTGCTAAATTATTTCCTCTCCATAACCAGATCTCTAAATTATACATAGTATTGTTCATAAATCTTTAATTATTTATGTTTAATGGAGAATAGACATTCTCCAGAGAACTGAACGGCAGTAAATCGACAGTGAGAGTAGTATAGTGGTTGAGGTATAAGGGCCATTCACCAATGAGCCTGGATGGTCTGGATCTCTTAGGCTCATGGTAAGTTGGTAGCTTTGTGTGCTAAAGGTTGATGGTTCAAGCCTTGACTCCCGCACTTCTCTCTCAATCTATTACATATTTCAATATGTGTGTAAGGGAAAAGAGAAGGTTCATACAATTGCATGAGATAGCCAGAGAACTTGGTTCAGAGCAGTGTGAAGCTCTTCCTGTTATACACATGATATCTGGTTCTGATACAAGTTTCTCTGTTAACCACGGTAAGAAAGGGGTGATGGCAGTTGTTGACAAAATTCCTGACATCACCAACTCTGTTGTGCAGAGTATAGGCATTGTTCCAGGTGAAATTTATTTCTGAGGCAGCAATGAATGCATGTGAAAAATGTGTGTGCACACTTTATACTGGATCAGATTCATTCTGTTCTGTCAATTCCGCAACAACAAACCTCTTCAAGAAAAAGCAATTACCTAGTGACAAGCTGGCCCCCACACAAAACAGTCTCTATCAACATTGTCTTAGGGCAAATGACCAGGCCTATATTTGGTGTAATGCTTGTTGTCCCTATTTGCAGTTGCCTCGCCAACTAACCATGGCTGGAATATGGTGAGTTTCTTCCAATCATGTGTACAACTGACCCTCCACCAAGGGAACTTGTCGAATTCACAAGATGTAAATGCAGGAACCAGGAGGTGTGGGTGCAGGAAACACACACTGTCATGTACAGATACTTGATGATCAACAGCAATTACTGATCAACATGTTAATGCCATAACATAATACATCTGTCAAAAAATGATGGACATATAAAAAGCAACTACTATTTTAAGGAAATTTCTGTCAAAATTTGGGGGTGTGGGGTAATATTTCTGTTACCACCAGAGCAGAAGTGGTTAACTGACAAATATTATGCAGACTGTCTTGGGCAAATTTTTAAGCTAATACCAATCACATATTCCACATAGATTTTAATTGGTATGTGATTTTGTACAGATTTTCTTTTAAAAAGGGAGTCTTTTTCACTAAAAATTTCGTTTGAATGAATTTTTTTTAATGTAACAACTACTGGTTGGAACCTTGACACCAACTTGTTTGTCAGCCTCATTCAATTCAAATGGGCAGAGTCGTTTAATTCAAAAATGAATTTTGTCAGACAAAGATGCATTTTTTGAAAAATAGTGAAAAATCATGAAAAAAGAACACATAAATCAATTTTTTTCATATGGGACAATTCGCAAAAAACACTCGCCCACCCGTACGATGTGCCCCAGCATGTAGGGGATATGAAAATACAAAGATTTCTTGAGAGCTCGACAGTGCACAGCGGCTAATTGGAATTTGGAAATCTTGTACTGGCCTAATTACAATTTTGCAATCAGATATGATTAATAGCTGTACAGTATAAACGGATGTGTTCTGTCAATATATGCTGGCATGGCACATAGTCTAGTCATACAGTACCCTCCAACAAACAGGAATGTTCTTATATGAATATGATCCCCATGATATTGTAACAGAATTGCATGATCTTTCGTACAAAGGATACCAGACTAAAAACTCTTCCCTTCAGTGCAACAAGGTGCCATCTGCAATGCTGAAAGCATAAGGGAAAGACATTCAGTAATATTTGGTCAAAAGTGATGGAACTTGTTATTTATTGTCAGATCCCACTCTGCCTGCCACAAAGACTTAAAGTTTGATCGATATGTGACTTGAAATCATCGAAAGGAATCTTCAAATGAGCAATAGATTTGTTTCAAGCCTTCAGGCAAGAATACTTTACTGGTGGTAAAAGTACTAAAACACAGGAAAAATTGAGTTTTAGTCAATCTGTGCTGCTACAGGGGACAACCACCCCCCCCCCCCCCCCCCCCCAAAAAAAAAAAAAACAAAAAAACAAAACAAAACAAAAAAACCAAAAAAACCCAACAAAATCCACCAACCTTTTCGAACTCAGTAAGTATAAAACTGGAGCAATGTCGAGGGTGGCATACGCCCACACCTGCAATGCCATGCCTACAATACCATGGATAGCATTACAGAAATGAAACATTTTTTACTGGGTGATGAATAAAGGAAGACAGATGACGGACCTTTGACAGATTTCAGACCATTGGGACATTATCATAGGGTGATACAATAAGGTACACCCACCTCTTTACCAAATATAAGAGTGACTTGATTTGATTTGTAATTCTGTGAAAAACATTATTCCTCAAACTTTATATATGTTGCACATCTCCAACTCATGTGTAATCTTATCCTAAAGTTTCTGGTCTCCACATTATAAACTTGCGAGGAGTTGATTACGCCATGAAGGAGACCTCAATTAAAAAACACAGGACATTTTCTAAGTCGATAAAGGGCAATAACTTTGAGAAAAAATATTTTTTCTGCAAACTTTATAGATGTTGCACATCTTCAGGGCATGTGTAACCATATCCTAAAGTTTCAACTATCCACATTAGAACCTGCATAAGGTGTTTATTGCACCATGAAGGTACCCTCAATAAAATAACAGAGGAAATTTTCTGAGTTGATAAAGGGCAATAATTTTGTGAAAACATATTTTTTCTGCAAACTTTATAGATATCTTCATTGTGTGTTTAACCATATCGTAAGGTTTCAAATCTCTGCATTACAAACTGTGGAAGGAGTTAATTACACCATGAAGGTACCCTCAATTGGGTACCCTCAGGTCAGGCCAAAAATAAAATGTTTTGGTTCCAGACAATTGGTTTTCCAAATTCAGTGAGGGAGGGCGGTTTTTATTTTTATATTCTTTTTGTTTACCACACCAAGTATACCCTAACTATTCATTGTTTTTTTCAAGGATTTCACTACAGATCAACACAGCACTTCATAGCAGGCCAGAAGAAATGCACCAAACCAGTTAGAGATGTCATCTCTCATTCTGAGGTTGAAATGATACTATACTCAGTTTCACAACCATCGGAATTCATACAAAAAGTTTCAAGATTTTGTAGGACAAGTACCAGTACTACTGTATATCAGCAGAAGTATCAAATACTGAAATATATATATTCTTTATAGTAGCTATTGTTTTTAATTTGTTGGTTTTTTTGTGGTTAAATTTCTGATAAAAAACAAACAAATATTTTTTAACATATATTTAACTTGTTGTTGTGTGTTTGCCCCTCTCTGAATTGAAAAAGAACAAAGGGTCCTCATTTTAAAACCTTTGACCTCTGTGCATGGATTCAAGAGATTGGGAATTCGGTATTGTTCACAGATATAGCAAATAAATAGTTTCCACCTAAATTTGTGGTAGCTTATAAGAAATCTCCCTTGTTCACCCTTTTCCCCAAAAACTGCCATAAAACACCTGGAAAGATTATCTTAGAAAAGTCTCCCTCAGACTTCAATTTCTAATAGAGGTTTCTCAAAACCATACAAATATGGATATTATTGAAACCAGCTGATTACGCCAGCCTCACAATACCCACAATGGACCTTTGGAAATTTATTTTAAGACTAACAAGATACATTTCTGTTTGAAAAAGAATAAACTAAGTCACAGTTAAGTGACTGCGCAGGGGACGTTTTAAGGCAGGAACCACAAACCAGCAATCCACCAGAGAGACTGCAATACTGGTGTCTTAAACTTCGCTTGAGGTGAAAAGGTTTGTTCTGTTGTTGTGACTTGTCACATTAACGACACTAAAATGGTGGCCAGCATGATCTTTATAAAGGCTTTAAAAAAACGTTCACGATATCAAAGTCTGAGATCACTAAAAATTATTTAAAGTCAGCCAAGGAACGAAGCAGACTGGTGAGCCATATGGTTGGGGGGGGGGGGGGGGAGGGGGTGTCACATTAGGCATAAGCACTATCAGCAATTTCCACTGCATTAAAAAAAAAACGAGTTCTTCGATAGCTAATTTGATTATCTCCCTTACATTAGTTACCTTTCAACAGTACAAAAATACTCTTTAATATGCTTCTGGTGAGCTGTTTATACATTCCCAAGGCTGCTTCGAACAGTGTTGGTTCAGTGGTGGATGAAGGACTTTATTAAAAGCTGTGAGAGCCGGGGCAGAGGGGGGGAGAGGGGGTGCCACACCTTGGCCCATGTTTGCCGGAGTGTATTGTCAACCAAATTTTGAAATTTAATCCCAAAAGATGCGATTACCTTGCACCCAAAGCAGATATGCACAATGCAAAGCTCCAGGAGAAACCAGCGGTGGGAGGGTGGGTATGGGGGGGGGGGGGGGGTTGGGTACGAGGGAGGCGCATACCAAGTGCGCCGATGACTGGATTCGCCCTTGTGGTAAAATAATGTGATTGTAATTGATAGACCATTTAATAGATGTTTCAATGCATAAGGCAACTATTTAATGCATATCAACTGCAGTGACGGCTCACCCCGTTAGGAGTACTATGGACAAGTCCAGGGGACCCTGGTCTGAGGGGGTGGGGGGGGGGGGCAAATGTGGGAAGCTACATGAAGTCAACCGGGGCCCCCTTTCGTGTGGATGTGAATGAATCGCCAATTCTGTCTCTAGATGCAAGGAAATGGCTTCCTTTACACATAAAATTCAAAGTTTTCTCCCATTAGGAGTTGGCACGGTATGTCTGGGGCCCCGAACCCTAGCAAGTCCGGAGCTGGGGGGGGGGGGGGGGGGGGGGCTCATCACTGCTTGGCCACCACTGATCAATTGTGTTGTTTGTTTATGCCAAGTCTGAGTTGTTTGAACCTTTATATAAATACCGGTACAGATCAAGTTCAGTTGTGCATCAACATTTTAATGTACCTGGCATGTTATAGCAAGTCGGGAGGGTTTTTACTGTTCGTTTTACCTATTTTTGTTATACTGCAATGAACATCAGATCAGCGGTGCATTGTTTACTTTTGGGAAAATCTCGACCTCCATAAAAAAAATCAATGAGGGGGGTATTTTTCCAGTGCGGCAGTGCCTGAGAACCAAAACCTTTTTTTTTTTTGGCCAAAGAAGGTGTAAAAATAAAATTGCCTGTTAAGCTAGAAATTCATTTTTTTGGCTTGAAGCCAAAACATTTTTGTGAAGTTGGAAAATAAATGCAAGGAATTTAGGTATTTCAGGCTCTTGATGTGAAAAAGTAGATTTTTTTTTTCTCACCTTTTGTCAAACAGTTCTATGAACTTAAAAAGTGGAAGAACATTGTCTTGAGCTTTAGAGAGAAGTGTAACCGCTTCAGATCTGCAAAAAATGAAAACATTTATTATTTTACCAATCAGTTTCTTTGTAACGTTTACATTCAGGTTAGGCATTTATTCCATTTTATTGTGATTACAAATACAGTAGTGATACATTTTTATTGAATAGCTTGAGTGTGGGAAGCCGGTATCATGACACTACTGAAAAGAGCTGAAAGCCACTAATGTGGCTGCACATTATGCATTAGCTTGTTTTCTTAACAGCATATAAAAATGAAAGTGTCAATGACACTGTAGCTCAACTTGACAAACTTGAACTTGGTAAGTTATAAATGAAATGGCAAAATTGAAGATCATTGGTACCAATGTCATTTTTTTTGCCAGTGGCAACATTTTTTGACAGAAACCGAAGAAAATCGATAGCTCCCATCTAGAGGCCTCCCCAAACAACCATGCCAGGTTTCAAAGCAATCCGATCATAAATGTGCCCTGTAGGGTGTATAAAAGGGAAATATTGTGGTCTGACTAGACTAAATTCTAAGAACGTTGGCCGTGGCAACATTTTTTGACGGAAATGGAAGAAAATCGATAGCTCCAATCTAGAGGTCACTGTAAATAAGCATACCAGGTTTCAAAGCAATCTAATCATAAATGTGCCCTGCAGGGTGAGCCAAAGGAAAATATTGTGGTCTGACTAAACTAAGTTCTAAGAATGTTGGCTGCGGCAACATTTTTTGATGGAAATTAAAGAAAATCGATAGCTCCCATCTAGAGGTCACCCCAAACAAGCATGAATGGTTTCAAAGCAATCCGATCATAAATGTGCCCTGTAGGGTGTGCCAAAGGGAAATATTGAGTCTTCTGACTAAACTAAGTTCTACGAACGTTGGCCGTGGCAACATTTTTTGCCGGAAATTGAAGAAAATCGATAGCTCCCATCTAGAGGTCACCCCAAACAAGCATGCCAGGTTTCAAAGCAATCTGATCATAAATGTACCCTGTAGGGTGTGCCAAAGGGAAATATTGAGTCTTCTGACTAAACTAAGTTCTACGAACATTGGCCGTTACAACATTTTTTGCCAGAAATTGAAGAAAATCGATAGCTCCCATCTAGAGGTCACCCTAAATAAGCATACCAGGTTTCAAAGCAATCAAATCATAAATGTACCCTGTAGGGTGTGCCAAAGGGAAATATTGAGTCTTCTGACTAAACTAAGTTCTAAGAACGTTGGCCGCGGCAACATTTTTTGACGGAAATTGACGAAAATCGATAGCTCCCATCTAGAGGTCACCCCCAAACAAGCACGCCAAGTTTCAAAGTAACTTGATCATAAATGCGACCTGTGAGGTGTGCCAAAGGAAATTGTGGACGTACGTACTAACATACTAACGTACGTACGTACGTACGCCGACGGACGAGAAGTGATGGCAATAGCTCAGCTTGACTTTGGCAAGTTGAGCTAAAAATGAAAGTGTCAATGACACTGTAGCTCAACTTGTCAAGACATGTACATGTATAGTATGTGACACAGCAAAGGCAAACATCTAGGTAATGACCTGATAACAAAGGTACATATAAAGTATTGTAACGGTCTGTACATAAATACTGACCATAGCCTGTAACAAATGTATAGGTAAAGTATTGTAAAGGTGGGTGACAGTTAGATGCGCTAAACTAGAAAAGAAATCTGAGTTCCAGAGTGGGTCTGACTGAACCCCAAAATATTTGTTCTCAGAGCACAGTGATAACAAAGGCACCCCAAAACACACTCATTCCTGTCCCAAGGTGAAAATAAAGGTACCCAAGAAGTTTCGTGAAGATCAGTTCATAAATACGAGCTGTATAGAAGTTGTGACAAAAAACTGATTGGACCTAATTTTGGAAAAAATGGCCACTGGCAGCCATCTTGAATTTTGGACCGCACTCAGAAACACTCGTTCTCGTCCCAAGGTGATAACAAAGGTACCCAAGAAGTTTCGTGAAGATCGGTTGATAAATACAGCCTCTAGCCCGAGCCGTGTTGACATGTTCACTTACAGTGTATAAGTAGCACTAAATAAATCAAAAATCATCTAATTTGCATAATTTCTGCATGAGAAAAAAACCTGTACTGTATGTGATGTATTCCATTTTACTAAACATTCATACACAAATTTATTCAAATCAGAACTTTCATAGAGAAGTTCTATACAAAAGACTGATTGCACTAATTTTGGTACAAAATGGCTGCTGGTGGCCATCTTGAATTTTGGACCACACCCAAAAACACCCGTTCTCATCCCACGGTGATAACAAACGTACCCAAGAAGTTTCGTAAAGATCGGTTCATAAATAACGCTTCTAGCCTGAGCTGTATAGAAGTTGTGTACAAAAAACTGATTAGACCTAATTTTGGTACAAAATGGTCACTGGCAGCCATCTTGAATTTTGGACCTCACTCAGAAACCCTCGTTCTCGTCCCAAGGTGATAACAGAGGTACCCAAGAAGTTTCGTGAAGATCAGTTGATAAATACAGCCTCTAGCCCAAGCCGTATTGACATGTGTACTTACTGAGTGTAAGTAGCAATGAAAAAATCAAAGTTCATCTAATTTGCATAATTTCTGCACGAGAAAAAAACCCGTATTATATGTGATGTATCCCATGGTACTAAACATTCACACAAAAAATTTTCAAATCAGCGCTTTCATACGGAAGTTCTGTACAAAAATCTGATTGCACCAAATTTTGTACAAAATGGCTTCCATCGGCCATCTTGAATTTCGGACCAGACCCCAAAACACTCGTTCTCGTCCCACAGTGATAACAAAGGCACCCAAGGAGTTTCGTAAAGATTGGTTCATAAATACGGCCTCCAGCCCGAGCAGTATTGGCATTTGCACTTACAGTGCTGAAAGTAACACCAAAAAACATTAAAGTTAGTCTAATTTGCATAATTTACGCACGAGAAAAATACCCGTCGTCGGTATAAAATGGCGGCTGGCAGCCATCTTGAATTTTGGACCGCACCAAAAACACTTGTTCTCGTCCCACATTCATAACAAAGGTGCCCAAGAAGTTTCATAAAGAACAGTTCATAAATACGGCCTCTAGCCCGAGCCGTATCCAATTGTGGACGACGGACGACGGGCCATGGCAAAAAGCTCAAATTTGGCTTCGCCAAAGTTGAGCTAAAAAGGAGCATTTTTCAATTATTTGCATTAAGTGATGGGTTTATTAATTCCTTGAACAACAGGAACCTCTAATTTTGGGTCAATACAGATCATCATGATAATGTGCATGTCCTGTGATTTGTATCAGATTCGAGGTGGTGTCTAGAGTGGGATCTCAATGAGCAGTCACATAAACAGATTAAATCTTAAATTATTAATACAGTTTTGGTACATAATTCTGAGCTAGAATGTATTCATGAGGCTGTTATGATAGCCTGTCGCGTTACCGGAAACAAGTCGTCTATGATACGGAATCAGAACACATTATGCGATATGTACGGTTTCTCATGGTTTTCAGGCCAAAATCTTTATGATTGTTAGATAGAATGGAATATCAAATCAAATCAGGGACAGAATTTCAAATCAAATCGAATCTCAATTCAAATCTCACCTCTCTTCAAGTTGAGATTGCGCCTTCTTACAACCATATAAATATTGCATGTCACCACTTACATCATATATTCAGCTTCGATTTGTCTGTATGGGAAGTCAATTAAAAAAGCAGAAGAGTCCAGAGTGGAACCTCCTTTTATAATATGCTAACCGATAGATTATCGAAGAAATTGCGGAAAGATAGAAATCGTATTCCCCACTGTGAAGATATAGAAATGTTCACTTTCACGGTATCACTCAAAATGGAGGCTTTCAAAGCATCACTTCAAGGTGAATACGAGTCAAAAAGTAAATCTAGTGTTTTTGAGTGGATACCGATCATTTCCAGCAATAATACAACACGTATTCATCTTGATGCATGAAACCCCCTAGTCCAAACATGGCCTGAAAGTCCATCATATAAGTTTCTGGCTTGGTACGTCCATGTTCGGACTAGAAACCCTACAGCTAAATCAGACTGCAAGACGCTATGTGTTCCGAGTATAAATCAAATCACTTCCGTGCTTCAATGATTCAATGCGCTGTTTGCTTTCATTCATCAATTCATGGTTGAATGGAGTGGAATTAGGCCATACAAAGTTGATTGTCTGTTTCTCAGGCCATTTTTTCCAAAAAAGCATGTGGGCGGGCGTTTTTTTTTTTTTCTTTTTATTTTCTCCCCGAGAGGTTGTTTGTGGTCATTTGACCCCCACCCAAACGCCTGGTGGACCACGCAAAATTTCGCAAATATATTGGTTATTCACCATAGGGGGTGTTGGGTCGTAAATGAAGTGGTGTTTAAATGTTTGTTTTTTCAGTGAAACGTGAAAATTATAAGACAGGACGAAAGTCACGAAACGCCTCGTGGGTGAAATGTCTCGGGTTGAAACGTCTCTGGGACAAATCAAATGTCGAAGTGCCAACTTTCAGAGATTAATTTTACCCCCCCAAAAAAATCCTTTCACAACCTGCCTAATAAAATCGTGAATCACAATTTTTCCCCATTATATTCAAAATTATCACAACCCATTTGAACGGGCAGTTCATCCATAAATCATATTTTTCGGAAATCTGAAAATGAAATACAAAACGAATGTTTGCATGTTTTTATTAACCAATTCAACCGCACATACCTGCCTATAGCTATATGCGATTTATTTTCAACTATGACTGTTACTTTTATATCAAGCAACGGTTACTATTAGTTATCCAATTATCCTGCATCTCAAATGCATTTATTTAAATTAACTGGGAAAGATGTAACGGTTTCAAATAACAGAAGGCCTACACAAATTCCCAATGACGGCCATTTACAATACAAATGTTACTAAAAATAAATGCCAGGAGACTGTGTTCCATTCAATATAGCACCTGACTTTGCAGACTTTCTGAGGGTTGGTGCAAATCAAACGTGGTGCGAATCAACCATTCCCCTTTGTGACTGTTTGTTGTCAGACTGAAAGACACCTTCCTTCTTGCTGTCATTATGACTTACCTTTTACAGAATAAAACACTTTCTGCCGTGAATATTGCTAAAACCCACCCACTTTATTAAGGTATGATGTAGAAAAAGCTTGAAGTGTGTTAATTTAAAATTTGCGAACGCAGCGGTATTGATTTACCGAAATGAGCACAATATCTCAAATTTTTTTTGAAGATTTTTTGGTGTCATAAAAAGGTTGCATGCGCACCAAAAATGACCATGCGCGTGGGTCTGAGAAACAGAGGTTCTTTTTTTATGGCCTTATCAGATTCTTATAAAAAGCCTATAATAAAAAGAAAATCTAGTGTTTTTGAGTGGATACCGAAAATTATCTCACTTGTGACAGACGAATGGTTATTTTCGCTCACGCAAGCTCTCACGAAAAATAAACATTTGACTCATGAGATAATTTCCGGTATCCACTCAAAAACACTAGATATCCTCTATTAACTTTTCTCCCATCATCAGGTCTCCTGTGTAGGAGACCTGATAACTGAAGAATTCATTTGTGGACAAGGGTGTGATTTTAAGATCATGGGGATTCGAGAATTTCCAAATTGGCAAATCTTGCATCTAATAAAATAGAGACGATTTTTAATTGAATCAAATTTTGAAACTTCGTATCACCCTACTAATAGCCCTTCAATGGAATAAAAACTCAACACTCACAAAATTCAACACAGTCATACACATACATTTGTAAATTTCAAAATGTATCGCTAGCTACCTGATGTTTGACAGTGATGACAAGTCTTCATGTTTTAGTGTCACATGAATTCTCTTGTAACCAATTTTCTTCCTGTGGAACTGAGAAATGGCAAATCTTGCTTCTTCGATACTGGGTACTTTTATCATACCAATACTAGTATTATCTGGCTGAGCTTTAATGTGAACATTCAAAACCTACAAAAAAATGAAAGTGTCAATGACACTGTAGCTCAACTTGACAAACTTGAACTTGTTAAGTTATAAGTGAAATGGCAAAATTGAAGATCACTGGTTCCAATGTTATTTGGTAAAATTTCAACATAACAGCATTGTGTGTGCACAATGTCAGAGCAATCCATGGATTTTAAATGTAAACTGTAAGGCTGGCTAAAGAAGAATGTTGATACACAAATGCAGGCACCAGCCTAGGAGGAAATTTTAGGGAGACTCCATGTCTCCCTCCAGAAAAAATAGGGAGACTGCAGAGTCATGTAGGGAGACTTCACAGGCAAGTGGGGAAAATTAAGAATATTCATGTACCACCCCCGCCGCCCCTTCATATTTTCAATTTGTGGTCCTCCATTAATGTCCCAATAATCCAGGTCCAGTTGTCTATGAGGCATCTTTGCCAGGTTAAAAAATCACATAGTAATTATTGACTGAAAATCCACCACTGCTACCCTCTCCTTCATAACCCCTTCCCCTCTTCTTCATGCCAATCCCCCAGCACCCTCCTGTGGTTGCCTTTCACCAAAGTCTACTAAGCTAATAATTTCCTAAGTCTGAAAGTGTGAACAGGACCAGATGTAAGAAGGTTGCTTGGGAGGTACTTTGTTAGTAAAGAAACAAAATACATTCTGGGGTCGAGTATTTTGTAAAAGAAATGTCATTCCGCATCATTTTTATGGCATTCTGGTGTCATTCCGCGTCATTTCGTGTCATTCCGTTGTTTAAGAGGACCCTTTTTCAGGATCGTCCACATGCACTCTTGTGTCCTGTACAAAGCTTTTCTTGTCATCACTAAAGCTTTTTTCATGTGTTTTTCAATTCCATTCGTGTTTTTGTGGGAATAGATGGCCCAACAGTTAACAGTCGTCAGCAAAACGAAATAAAAATACTGTGTTATAAAATACATCCATTGTGTATACATTTTCGGCATCCTAAGCGACGTAACCTACTTTCAAACTGAGTTATTTTGTTGAGTCGTGTAATTACCTATTTTCATTTCGACATTTGAAGCTCCGACTGAAACGCAACAAAATAGAAATAAAAAAATCCGCCAAAAGAGACAATGGACAATTGATTGTCGTGTGATTTCATTAAATGGACGTTTATTTGACGAATTAAAATGCCCATTTATCACACTCGAGCACATTCGATTTTTGAAAATAATCGTTTTCATGCAAAGCTCGCATCACTCAGTTCAGCCTTTCCTCATTTTGGCCAATTTTTAGAGGGCGACTTGTAATCGCCCCGACTATTTTTCTAGGCGACTTCGAGCTTAGAAGGGCGACATAATCGCCCTAGTCGCCCTCATGGCTGGTCCCTGCACAAATGCAATAAGTTCAGAGGTTATTGTAAACAGCAACTTTTTTCACAGAAATGAATGCTAATCAATAGCTCTTATCTTGAGGTTTCGCCTAATGAGCACACCACGTTCAAAAACAATCCTATGATAAATGTGCCCTGTAGGCCATGTCAAAGAAGAATGTTGATGCACAAATACAATAAATTCAAAGATTGTTGCTAACAGCAACAGTTTTTGAATAAGCAAACAAAGTTTCAAAACAAGCTGATAATGAATGTGCCCTCCAAGGCATGCCAAAGGAAGATGTTAATGCACAAAAGTACCAAGTCTGAAGGTCATTGATGGTGGCAACAGGATTTTTTTTCTTTTTTTATGGAAATTCATAAATGTACCCTGCAGAGAGTGCAAAAGGGATAAGTTGATGCACAAATGCACTAAGTTCAAAGGCTGGTGCTAACAACAATAGTTTTTTTATGGAAATGAAAAAAAATCATTAGCTCACATCTAAAGGTGACCCCAAACACACATACCAAGTTTCAAAGTGATCCGATCATAAATGTGCCCTGTTGGGTATGCCAGAGGAATACTTTGATGCCTGACAAAATTAAGTATGAAGTTCGAAAGTTGTTAACGGCAACATTTTTTGATGGACAAGGAAGAAAATCAATAGCTCCCATCCAGAGGTCATCCCAAACAAGCACACAAAGTTTCAAAGTGGTCCGGTCATAAATGTGCGCTGTAGTCCATGCCAAAGGAATTTATTGATGCCTGACAAAACGAAGTTCAAAGGTAGTTGCCAGCGGCAAGATTTTTTGATGAAAATGGAAGAAAATCGATAAAACCCATCTGGAGGTCACCCCAAACAAGCACACCAAGTTTCAAAGCGATCATATTATAAATGTGCCCTGCAGGGTGTGCCAAAGGGAAATATTCATGCACAACTGCACTAAGTTCATCGAAGGTCATTGCCACTGGCAACATTCTGTGACAGACATGGAAGAAAATTGATAGCTCCCATCTAGGGGTAACCCCAAAGAAGCATACCAAGTTTCAAAGCGATCTGATCATAAATGTGCCCTGTTGGGTGTGCCAAAGGAATATATTGATACATGACTAAACTAAGTTCAAAGAATGTTACCAGTGGCAATAGTTTTTGATGGAAATGGACGAAAACTGATAGCTCCCATCCAGGGGTCACCCCAAACAACCATACAAAGTTTCAAAGTGATCTGATCATAAATGCAACCTGTATGGTGTGCCAAAGGAAACTTACGTATGTACACACACAAATGGATGAGAAGTGATGGCAATAGCTCAGCTTGACTTTGTCAAGTTGAGCTAAAAATTCCCAACACATCACTTTCAGTACTTCACAAAAAGTCTAAATTTGAACTGCTGGTTATTATTATTTATTTATTGATGTTTAAGGTCACATATTTATGCACAATGGCTAATCATGACCGTGACAGTTTTACGGGTGGAGGAAGCCAGAGTACCCGGAGAGAACCACCGAGCAACGACGAGCAGCTGCCAGCTCCCCAACATCGTAACTCTGCACTGCAGCACAGGCAGGGTTAGATTGGTTGAAGACAAGCGTACCATCGACGTGCAGTACGCCTTAGTACACGGCGTCATCGTGCCCCCACATGGGCAATGGGGGTGAAGTGTCTTGCCCAAGGACACAACTCGGTTGCCGCAGGTGGGATTCGAACCGAGGACCTCTCGGCTTGCAGCCTGCACCTCTACCTACTGAGCCACCGCGCCCCCTTGGAACTGCTGGTAAACAATGTTTATAAGGCCAGCAAAAGTTTGATTTAACTTCTACTTTGCTCATTAAATGCAGTTACATGTCTGAAAACTCTTGACGTGTTGGCATGGCATAAAATCCATTCAGATTGGGGAGAATCTGATAAGACTCCTGCTATACATTACTAGGGGATGTCCAGACAGTTTGCAAGAATCTTTTTGAAAATCAGATTCTGGATTCTCGATGAATTTTTAGCCCGTGCAAGCCATGGCAAGTTGCGTGAATACCGTTTTAATAAGGTCATAGACTTTTGGAATGACCCTTTTTGTACAAGCAAATTTTGCTGCACAAATGCTGCACTTTGCAGGTCAAGTTTTGTTTCTAACTTCGTATCAAATTTCTCTGATAGTTTTGAAATACACTGTATTTGTTAAGGTTGTATTTGAGGTACCAATATTTTTAAATTTTTTTATTTAATATTTACTGGTATTTAACATCACCTTCTGTATCAAAGGCTACATCATTACCATAATGCAAGTATAAAGTAAAATTCTACCAATAGTTTATAATTGGAGTATGGTGGTTCATTGGTTTGATAACTGAAAAGTCAAAGGAGTGATACTGACCCGTGTCGCCTGCAGTGTGTCATTGGGTAAGTGGTTTGGAAAAGACTCAAACACGACCTTTATGATGGAAGATGGATAACATTGCATCACAAATAATTTTGCCATCAAAACTTCCTTGGTAAGTATGTTGTGAGCATTGTTTGGGTGAGCTGTATGAACAATGTGAAACAATTTATGATGGATTAGGCCCCACAAAGTAGATCTTCTGTTTCTCAGGCCCATTTTTGTAAAATTGCATGTGGGCAGGCAGTTATTTATATTTTATTTCTTATTTTTGTACTTATTTCTTTGCCATCAAAAGTTCATGTTCTTGGTTTGTTTTATGCTTTAGGCCTCATATTCTACAGAATAGTATGGGAGGTGGTGCTATTTTGTCCCTTAAGGGCAAGAAGGATTTGGAATGCTAAAACATTGCAAAGCCTTTTTGCACTCAAGGGACAAATTTATAAATTTGATTAACTTGGGTAAAATATCAGACATACAGTACAAGTCAAAATAAGTTGTAGAACAACCCCAATAAACTAAGTATACTGCTGCTTCAGCACTGATAAAATCAGAATCTGACATCAATTCCTGGAAAGCTCTCAGTGGGAGCTTTCCAGAAAATGATGCCAGATTCTGGTCTGATCAGTGTATGCAGAGAAAGATACATTGTTTACAGTAGTTATCCTACAACTTATTTTGACTTTTACTGAAAACCATTTAATTTTTATTTTTTCAGTTTGCATTAGTTATAAAATGAGAGCATGTGGCAGCCAAAAGACCATGCAGGTGGGCCTGAGAAACAGATTTTTAACTTTTTTAGGTCTTATCTGGGGTATTTTCTATTCAAATGATCACATTCTGGTTAACATGCTATTCAAGAACAGAGAGTTAAAATTTGGATTGAATCAAGAAATCCCAATCTAAATACCACAAATAGCTTTTTCAGAGAAACATTAAAAAATGCCTACACCTTGGCCAAAAAGAGTCACAATTTCAAATCTTGACAGAATTTAAAACATTTTTCCTTTCAAAACATCAAAAACTCTGACTCAAAATAAAGTGTACCAAGGCCGTTTGTTTTAGTTATTCTTATTTATTGGTGTTTGAGGTCACTTTCTACACCTTTGGCTATCTAATGGCCACAACTGAAGTAGAAAATGAAGTATAACCAATCATTTCATCCCTTGAGTGCAACAGAGAAAGCATTTCAGATGACACCTTATAACACTCAAGGGATGATTTATACCTATGCTATCAATTGAGGACTTCCATCTCATGTGTTGGTTACCTGGTTGTATTCAACAACTAAAGCAGAATTTTTTTACCACAGAAACAGAGCACTGTTCCAATTTACCTTAGTTTGGGTTATTATTCTTTATTTATTGGTGTTTGAGTTCTCTTTCTGCATCTTTAGCTATTCATGACCACAACAGAAGTAGAAAATTAAGTTTAGCCAATCATTTGTACCTATGTTAGTGTGGACAGTTGAAATCTTCCAACCCAGGCATTGGTTGCTGGGTCCTATTTAACCAGTAAATCAGAATTTGTTTTCCACAGTAAAAAAAAAACACTGTTCCCATTTATCACAAGGGAAAAACAAAAAGCATACAATACATTTTGAAAACTGTGGTGTACAGATGAAATAAAAGAACAGAATGATGTTCATATTTACCTTAACCTGAGGATGGAATGTTGTGAACAGAATCTTCCTCCACTCACGAGCACTAATATTATAATCCAAGTTGGACACCACCAACTCTACTGGGCATGGACCATCTTCCATCATAAAATCCACATCATCCTCTGGTGTTGGAGAGTGAGCAGGTGAATTTATCCATGGAGAGGGATTGTTGATGGGTTGGAAGATGTTCCTGCCATACTGTGGCTGATCCATTTCATATTGCTGCCCATTTTGATAAAAATGTGGACTGGAACGGAATTTGGATGAATGAGGTGGTGGATTCATGGAATGAATCATATGGACAGATTCGTATGCTTCACAGTTGGAAAGCTGTGAATGCATGCCCATATTTTTAACACCAGCATGAGAGTCTTGATCATGAAGAGTGTTTTGATCCTCCTGATACAGTTGCTGCTGTAGCATTAGTACTTCTCGACTTGTTTTCTTATCTTGACTGAACTTGTTGACAACCTGTCGTAATTTAGTCTGGGGGATCTCATGGATGGTTGGATCATCATTTTCTTCAATATTTGGGTCAATATTGACTTGATCAGGTGGAAAGTGCTTGTGATAACCTTCTGAATGTGAAATGTTACTTGTAGGTCTGTAACCAACATGCATTTTCTCTGTTGTACAAAACTGATCAGTGGTGAATTTCTTTGTCCTCTGATCAATAGGAGAAACTGCAATTCAGAAAATTTAAAATATAAATAAAATTTTACAGTTACCTTTCTACAAAATACAATGTTTACAAAAATTATTCAGGGTGGTATGTAAACCCAACCCAACACATATCCTTCCTTGCTAGTCTAGGAAAAGTATAAATATTTGTAAGTGGCTCCTACAGTGGCTATCTGATTCTAAACAGTGGGTGCTTCACACCGCTAAGAGGAGAATAATTTTTCAAGTTCATTGGAGTGCCCGATATCCAGTTGCTCTTGCTTGAAATCAAGCACACTTTTATGATTTGATGCTTGGATGTATGCCATACACACACAGTCAGTAGTACAAAAGGAGGTCTGTATTAATCGATTTGGGCTGTTGTGTGCCCAGCATGACCAATTTTGAGTACTGGCACAGTACGTGTTAATTAAATAATGTGTTGCATCATCACTACTGCATGCATACTTTCGGCCTAAAAAGTTAAAAATCTGTTTCTCAGGCCCTCCCACATGGCCCTTTTGGCTGCTGCATGTTCTCTTTTTATAACTAACATAAACTTAAAAAAAAATAAATGGTTTGTCTGATATTTTACCCAAGTTAATAAAATTGAGATGCTCTTTTCCTATTGTTCAGTGGATAATTTGTTTGTTGTCTTATTGTTGGTGGATAATTTGTTCGTCTTTTGCACGTAATTTTTGCATCTTTCTGTTCTGAGGGTGGGTGAGTGGGTGTGTGTGTGTGTGGGGGGGGGGGGGGTCAGTTAATATAAGCATAAATCTGTGGTATATTTGCCATTTAACGTCAATGACTGATGTCTTTTTCAATTTCTTTTCAGGTTGTTGAGGTGTGTTGGGGCATCAGATGTGAACAAGACAGTTCTATGTGTGTGCGATGTATTTTTGAAACAAGAAAAATGTGTCCATGGGACACTATTACCCCCGTTTTATGTTCAAGTCAGAAAAGTGCCATAACTCTGCCAAAAAATATTGAAACAAGTCTACCATCAATCCTAACCTGTATTGTGTGGTTATAAACCTATGTATAAAATTCTGTTTCATTTCGTTCAGTCAAACTAAAGGTTATCGTTCGGAAACCATATTCTGGATAGACAGACGTACGTACGGACAGACAGACACGCTACTATTTCTACCCACACGCTGATGAATCTCATTTATTCCAAAATGCTACTTTTGTTTTGGTCCTTACTGATAACATTTTATTCATGAAATTTCGACTCACTTATGTTTTAGTGAATCATGATATAACTGTTATCTGACTGCGCTCAGAATGACAAAAATACTACTTTTGTGATCACAGTACTGTATATTACCTCTTTACCAAACATGAAAAGCAGATGACACTTGCAAACAAAATTACTGAATAAGTAATTTTTTTTATTTTTTATATCAAAGACATAGGTTATGATCCCTCATTGGAACAGGCTCAATGAGCTCATTCCAATGAGGGGTTATAAGCTATGTTTTTGACGCAAAAAATGAAAAATTAATAAAAATTGTATTGCAATTTATGTGAACAGCATTGGCCTTCTTTGGCCATTACGATGAGTAAAGGGTTAAAACAAGAGGGATGTTACATCCCGGTAGCTCACCTATGTCCATGCTTGATAATGTCAAGAAAGCTCATTGAAGCTGCAATTTCACTGTTTATATCACCCCAAATAAGGGATATATTTCATTTTTCATTAAAGTTTATATTACTGCAATGGTTTTCAGTAACACAAGTCTACAATATCAATGACTTAGATAGACCAACAGAAAGAAAAGTCATCTTAACACAAACTTTTACAACTGACTACCTCCGTAACAAAAAAATTGACGGAAAAGAAATGAAAATTCTGTAACATGTATATACAGAAGAGTTAATACCGAAAAATGTTAGTCAAATTGAAAAATACACAATAATGAGAAGTTAAGGCACCACAAACTGCATTTTAATTTATTGGGGTTTTAACGACACTTTCGACAGCCAAAGTCACCTTGTGTCGGACAGTTTTACGAGTGGAAGAAGCTGGAGTAAAAAAAGAACCACTGAGAATGGCAGGCAACTGTCAGGCTCCCCAACAAACTAACTCCAAATAAGCATTGGTTGAAAACAAGTGCATCATTGACATGCAGTACACCTTAGTACACAATGCCACCATGCCACCATGTGGGCAATGGAGGGTAAAGTGTCTTGCATAAGGACACAACGCGGTTGCCACAGGTGCTATTCGAACTGAGAACTTCTCGGCTTTCAGCCCGCACCTCCACCTACTGAGCCACAACACCTCCCAATCTGTATTAAAGCTTATCTAAACATTCATTCTTACAACCAGAAAAAAGTAAGTTTGGGCTGAAAATCTCCATCAAATTCCTCAAATATACTTAAAAAATAACGGTTAAATATTACTGCAGTGGGCTTCAGTAACCTATGTCAACAATATCGATCATCTTTAAAGACCCATAGAAACAAAACTTGCCTTAACCCTTTACCAAACATGAAAAGCAGACGACACTTGCAAACAAACTTCTTAAGTAATTTTTCTCATTTTTTGTCTCAAAAACATAGGTTATGACCCCTCTTTGGAACGAGCTTGTCGAGCTCGTACCAAAGAGGGGTCAAAACCTATATTTTCAAGAAAAACTGAAAAAATAATGAAAATTAATTGGCAATTTCTGCGAATAGCTCTATCTGGTTTTGGTCATTACGTTGGGTAAAGAGTTAACACAAACTTTTGCAACCTAAAATTGAGCATGTCTTGAAAAATTAAAATTTTATAGTAAATTTCCTTTCTTTTTATACCTACCACAATTTTTTACACAACAGGCTTGCACTAGATTGTAAGTCCCTAACTTGGAAGTATACTCTCTATTTTGTTCTTTCCCAAGTGATTTGGGAAAGAATGAAAGTGTCAATGACACTGTAGCTCAACTTGACAAACTTGAACTTGGTAAGTTAATGAAAGTGTCAGCGACACTGTAGCTCAACTTGACAAACTTGAACTTGGTAAGTTAATGAAAGTGTCAATGACACTGTAGCTCAACTTGACAAACTTGAACTTGTAAGTTATAAATGAAATGGCAAAATTGAAGATCATTGGTACCAATGTTATTTTTTGAAATTTCAACATAACAGCATTGTGTGTGCACAACGTCAAGAGTAATCCATGCATTTTTAAATGTAAGCTGTAAGACTGGCTAAAGGAAGAATGTTGATACACAAATGCAGAATGTTTAGAGGTTATTGTAAATGGCAACTTTTTTCACAGAAATGAATGCTTATCAATAGCTCTTATCTAAAGTTCTTGCCTAATGAGCACACCAAGTTCAAAAACAATCCTATGATAAATGTGGCCTGTAGGCCATGTCAAAGAATGTTGATGCACAAATGAAATAAATTCAAAGATTGTTGCTAACAGAAACAGTTTTTGATTGAAATGAAAAGAAAATCAACAGCTCCTATCTTTGTCACCCTGCATAAGCATATAAAGTTTCAAAACAACCTGATAATGAATGTGTCCTCTGAGGCATGCCAAAGGAAGATGTTAATGCACTAAGTAGAAGGTCATTGCTTGTGGCAATGGGTTTTTTTATGGAAATTTATAAATATACCCTGCAGAGAGAGCAAAAGGGATAAGTTGATGCACAAATGCAATAAGTTCAAAGGTTGGTGATAACGACAATAACTTTTTATGGAAATGAAAAAAAAGCAATAGCTCACATCTAGAGGTCACACGGAACACACATACCAAGTTTCAAAGTGATCCGATCATAAACGTTCCCTGAAGGCCATGTTAAAGGGAAATATTGAGGTCTGACTAAACTAAGTTCAAAGATCAACATTTTTTGACAGAAATGGAAAAAAATCGACAGCTCCCATATAGATGTCACCACATACAAGCTCATCAAGTTTGCAAGCGATCCAATCATAAATGTGCCCTGCAGGGTGTGTCAAAGGGAAATATTGATGCTTAACTGCACTAAGTTTTTACTAAGTTAATTGAAGGTCATTGCCAGTGACAACATTTTTTGACAGAAACCGTAGAAAATCGATAGCTCCCATCTAGAGGCCTCTCCAAACAAGCATGCCAGGTTTCAAAGCAATCCGATCATAAATGTGCCCTGTAGGGTGTACAAAAAGGAAATATTGTGGTGTGACTAAACTAAGTTTTTAGAACGTTGGCTGCAGCAACATTTTTTGATGGAAATTGAAGAAAATCGATAGCTTCCATCTACAGGTCACCATAAACAAGCATACAAGGTTTCAAAGCAATCCGATCATAAATGTATCCTGTAGGGTGTGCCAAAGGGAAATATGGAGTCTTCTGACTAAACTAAGTTCTAAGAACATTGGCCGCGGCAACATTTTTTGACGGAAATTGATGAAAATCGATAGCTCCCATCTACAGGTCTCCCCAAAAAAGCACACCAGGTTTCAAAGCAATCTGATCATAAATGTGCCCTGTAGGGTGTGCCAAAGGGAAATATTGAGGTCTGACTAAACTAAGTTCCACGAACGTTGGCCATGGCAACATTTTTTGCCGGAAATTGAAGAAAATCGATAGCTCCCATCTAGAGGTCACCCTAAACAAGCATACCAGGTTTCAAAGCAATCAAATCATAAATGTGTCCTGTAGGGTGTGCCAAAGGGAAATATTGTGGTTTGACTAAACTAAGTTCTGAGATCGTTGGCCACGGCAACATTTTTTGACGGAAATAGAAGAAAATCAATATCTCCCATCTGGAGGTCACCCCAAACAAGCATACCAAGTTTCAAAGTAATCTGATCATAAATGTGACCTGGGAGGTGTGCCAATGAAATTGTGGACATACATACGTACGCCGACGGACGAGAAGTGATGGCAATAGCTCAGCTTGACTTTGTCAAGTTCAGCTAAAAATGAAATGGCAAAATTGAAGATCATTGGTACCAATGTTATTTGATGAAATTTCAACATAACAGCATTGTGTGTGCACAACGTCAAGAGTAATCCATGAATTTATAAATGTAAACTGTAAGACTGGCTAAAGGAAGAATGTTGATACACAAATGCAGAATGTTCAGAGGTTATTGTAAATGGCAACTTTTTTCACAGAAATGAATGCTAATCAACAGCTCTTATCTAGAGTTCTTGACTAATGAGCACACCAAGTTCAAAAACAATCCTATGATAAATGTGGCCTGTAGGCCATGTCAAAGAACGTTGATGCACAAAAGCAATAAATTCAAAGATTGTTGCCGACACCAACAGTTTTTGATGGAAATGAAAAGAAAATCAATAGTTCCTATCTTTGTCACCCTGCATAAGCATACAAAGTTTCAAAACAACCTGATAATGAATGCGCCCCCTAAGGCATGCCAAAGGAAGATGTTAATGCACAAATGCACTAAGTTTGTGGCAATGTTTTTGTTTTTTTTGTTTTTTTTGGGGGGGGGGGGGGGTATGGAAATTCATAAATATACCCTACAGAGAGTGCAAAAGGGATAAGTTGATGCACAAATGCAGTAAGTTCAAAGGCTGGTGATAACAACAATAACTTTTTATGGAAATTAAAAAATAGCTCACATCAAGAGGTCACCCCAACACACATACCAAGTTTCAAAGTGATCTGATCATAAATGTGCCCTGAAGGGTGTGTTAAAGGAAAATATTGAGGTCTGACTAAACTAAGTTCAAAGGTCAGCGGCAACATTTTTTGACAGAAATGGAAGAAAATCGACAGCTCCCATATGGATGTCACCCCACACAAGCACACCAAGTTTGCAAGCGATCCAATCTTAAATGTGCCCTGCATGGTGTGTCAAAGGGAAATATTGATGATTAACTGCACTAAGTTTTTATTAAGTTCATCGAAGGTCAATGCCAGTGTCAACATTTTTTGACGGAAATCGAAGAAAATTAATAGCTCCCACCTAGAGGTAACCCCAAACAAGCATACAAAGTTTCAAACCGATCTGATCATAAATGTGTCCTGGGCATGCCAAAGGAATATATTGATGCCTGACTAAACTTAGTTCTAAGATCGTTGCCAGTGGCAACATTTTTTGATGGACAGAATTGGAAGAAAATCGATAGCTCCAATCTAGAGGTCACCCCAAACAAGCATGCCAGGTTTCAAAGCAATCCGAACATGAATGTGCCCTATAGGGTGTGCCAAATGGAAATATTGAGGTCTGACTTAATTAAGTTCCAAGAATGTTGGCTGCGGCAACATTTTTTGACGGAAATGGAAAAAAATCGATAGCTCCCATCAAGAGGTCACCCGAAACAAGCATACCAGGTTTCAAAGCAATCCAATCATAAATGTGCCCTGCAGGGTGTGCTAAAGAGAAATATTGTGGTCTGACTAAACTAAGTTCTAAGAACATTGACCGCAGCAATATTTTTTGATGGAAATTGAAGAAAATCGATAGCTCCCATCTAGAAGTCATCCCAAACAAGCATACCAAGTTTCAAAGTGATCTGATCATAAATACGACCTATGAGGTGTGCCAAAGGAAATTGTGGATGTACGTACGTGCATACGCCGATGGACAAGAAGTGATGGCAATAGCTCAGCTTGACTTTGTCAAGTTGAGCTAAAAATGGTGCAAAAGCACCAAGAAAAGATAAGCCAAAATGGGCTTGTGTGCAACTGGCACACACCCAGTGGGGGGGGGGGGGGACTCTCTTCTCTACCAAATTCATGGCTTTCCGGTACCAGTGTGCAAACGTATAACAAACTTGTCATTCTATTTGAATCCGCCAACATTGGAGTTATGTTACCAGCGGAGAGGAAGGATTCTTACCTGAATAAGATGTGAGGGCCTCCAGGTAAACAACTGTCGTAGGAAAAATAAGAAAGGAAATTTAGAGCCGATGGATCCACACCTGCAGAGGTGACAGGGGAGTGATCGGAATGATTTGACAGCTGCAGGTTCATATCTTGGCTAGAACCTGAAGCAGAATCGGAACTGGCAGGAAGGCGTAGCCGACTAGACCATTCCAATCGAGTGACAGAGCATCCACGGCGAAAACCGGAGGATCTGGGACATGAAAGTGTCCACCTGATGGTTCCAATGGGTCGCAAACAGATCGATGTGGGGACAACCCCATAGATCACAAAGCGACTGGAACACTGCTCTGTGAAGCATCCACTTCGTGGAAATGACCCTGCCCCATCGGGACAGGGAGTTGGCTAGGACGTTCAGACGACTGGAACCATGAGAAACCACTACACCAGAGTTGATGTCCTGAGCAAGCAGTAGAAGATCCCGAGCCAATTTGTACATGGGAACCAAGTGAGTGCTGCCCTGGTTTCAAATGCAAGCGACCACTGTCGAATTGTTGGACAACGGAAGGATCTGACGATTCGAAAGGTGGGGGATCCACTGCCAGAAACTCAGAAGAGCACGATGCTCCTTCTAGTTAATGTGAAGAGCTGCCTGATCCAGGTCCCAAACGTCAAAAAGGGAAAGACCTGGAGGATCCAACCTCGCGTCCCATCCGAGATCACTGGCATCTGCTGTCAGAACACAATCGGACGTGGGCAAGTCCAACGGAACTCCCTGCATAATCCACCGAACATCCGTCCAGGGAAGAAGGTGACGACTGAGAGATGCTGGTAACTGAAGCACCAGATCCAGAAGATCGACATTCCGTCTCCAGCGACTGAGCAGAAAGTGTTGGAGAGGTCTGACATGCAGCCGACCTAAAGGAATGAGATCGGTCACCAAACCATAGAGACCGAGCAACAGGAGAATACTTCGACCTGTCGCGGACATGGACTGGGTCAGAGTCAGGGCGCAAACCGAGAGAATCACTGCTCTTGTCGGGGGAAACACCAACGTATACAGCTGAGTACAGAAGTCCATCCCCAGATGACAAAACGACTGAGAAGGGACCAGGTCTGACTTCTCTTTGTTGACTCTGAACCCTAGCGACGAAAGCAGGTTCAACAGTGTGTCGACATTGGACTCCAGAAGAGTGGCATTGGAGTGGCTCTGGAGGATAACGTCCCGATACGCCAAAGACGTCACCCTGGACTGTGTGCGATGGAAGACTATCACATGACATCAGTCAGGTGATGGCCCAAGGAGCCAGATTGAGGCTGAAAGGCATGGTCTTGAACTGGTAAACTTGCCCCAGAAAAGCTAACCTGAGATACTTTCGCGATGTCAAATGAATCGGAACTCGGTAGTAAGCATCTCTTATGTCGATGCTGGAAGCAAAATCTCCTTGGTGAATGGAGTGGCGAAGCGACCTGAAAGTCTCCATGCTGAACTTGGGAGCAATGGTAGACTGGTTCAGGATACTCAGATCAATAACCAGTCAGAGTTGGCCATCCTTCTTCGGCACCAAGAACAGGTGGGAATAAAATCCCACTGAATGAATGTTCTTGACGACCTTGATCGCCCCCTTTGACAGGAGATTGTCTATCTCCATGATCAAAAGTTGCCGGCGTGAACTGTCTGAAGGAACTTGAGTTGGAAGCGGCACCTGTGACAGAATGCGGTGCCTCTGGAAGGATATCCGCAGACCAGACCGAACAACATCTGATACCGAAGGATTGGATGTGATCATGTCCCAGCAGTCTGCAAACTTGGATATCTTTCCTCCAACCTGGGATGAATCGAGGTGAGGACTTTCATTTCGAGCCCCCGGCAAAGATGCGAGAGGAGAAGCCACCTCCTCTACTAGTAGGTTTCTGGGACCTTCCCAGTTCTGCTGGCTCTTACCCTTACCACATGAGTAAGACAAAGACATGTGAACAAATTTTGCGGACCAAAAATAATTTAGCACTCTACCAGTTCAAGTCCTTCCAGTGAGCCAAGGGTGAACTGGTAGAATGCTTGATCCTATTTGGGAGTTACAGTTCAATCATCAATAATTGCTGAATATCACCAATAGTAACAAAACGAATCCATGTGGAACAAGCTATTAATTGAAAATAGAATGTGTTTTTATTTTTGGAATTCACTACAAAATAAAACTTTTCATTCCAATGAAGGTTCATGAGCTGAGGTTAAATGCTTTTGAGAAAATTACAGGCTGGTTTTGGTCATTACATTTGGTAAAGAGTTGCTATAGAGGAGATTTACGCCAAGACTAGTAGTTAATCAGTTAATGAAAAATGTTTTATAACCAGAAAGTGTGACTAACCCTGTGCAATAAAAGGTGAATTGGATTTTAATGAACAAAAAACTTCAAAAGTAGCTTACTGCAGGTGGAGCAAATCTTGATGATCTGAGATGACTTCTTTCCCCAAGTCACTGGTCTCAGACTGAGAAAGCTTTTACAACAACTGTAACTCACCTTGTTTAAATAGACTCCTCACAACTTCTGGTGATTTATCTTCTGGTGGTTCTTGCTTTACAATCTGTTTCAGGTTCGTTGCTGAATGCTGTATAGGTGAGGTAGAGTGATGTCTGTTTCTGATTTTTGTTCCGTCAGAATGACTAGCTGGGTCACAGGACACACTCTGGCGCTTCCTACAAGGTGTGGTACAGTCTTTTTTAGTTTTAGGTGATGACTTTGGAGATGTGTATTGGGGTTGGACTGTTTTCTCTTTCTCCTCAGCTTTCTGTTTTGGTGGCACATACAGTTGTTTGGATGGATGGACAAATCTTCTATTTCTAGACCTAGATTCTAAAGTAGAAAAAGATATTATACAGTACAGTCACAGTGGACTGGTCGTAATCTATGCGTGTTCAGTGGTGTCCACGCATGGGTTTACCAGGTCAGTGTACCTGCAGTCTGAGGAGGGGCAAAATCAAGACTTTTCAAGACACTTTTCAATGTAAGTAAAAAAGAGAATTCAAGACTTTTCGTTCTAAAAGACAAGCATTGCAAAACACCAATTTCGGAAAGTCAATGATCACAATATACAGCACCTCAGACATATTTCGTGGATTCTGTTAATTTAACCCTTTACCCAACGCAGACAATATCAAAATTTATTATTTTAAATATAACTTTTTCAAATTTTTCAAAAAATTTCAACAAAACCATATCATGTGACCCCTCATTGGAATGAGCTCGACGAGCTCGTTCCAACGAGGGGTCACATGATATGGTTTTGTTGAAATTTAAAAAAAAAAAAAAATTTTTCAACTGCTGAATTTGCATATTACGCGGACGGAAGGGGCGATTCGTTGGGTAAAGGGTTAAGACTTTTCAAGACTGGAACTTTGAATTCAAGACTTTTCAGGGGTCTTAATTTTTTTTTCTAATTCAAGACTTTTCATGCTTTTTTAAGACCCCGCAGGAACCCTGTAGGTACTAAAAATCGTCAGCAGCAAAATTTTAATTAATGAAGCGCCAGTTAATACCTGGTGCTTCATCAATTAAATTTTTGGATTATTCCTATAATAGGAATAATTCCATGGCAGCCGAAGAAGCTATACGTATAGGTGACTTGTCTGTGATATTTATTTATTTATTGGTGTTTAAGGTCACCGTGACAGTTTTACAGATGGAGGAAGCCGAAGTACCCAGAGAGAACTAAGTAACGACGAGCAGCTGCCAGCTCCCCAACATCATAACTCCGCAATGCAGCACAGGCAGGGTTAGATTGGTTGAAGACATGCGCACCATCGACGAGCATGTGATATATACCTCTAATGTCTCAAAGCCTTTTTCATTGAATACCCACTTTGCTGGTGAAAAGTCTTCAATTGACAGTAGTGTTCAAGTAACAGGGATTTGGTCACATTCATGTATTCTTGAGATAAACTGAGCATTTATTCTTTTATATCTTCTTCGACAGAGTTCATGGAACTCTGTAATATTTATTTATTTATTGTTGTTTATGGTCACATACTTCTGCACAATGGCTAATCATGACTATCACAGTTTTATGGGTGAAGGAAGCCGGAGTACCTGGAAACAACCACCGAGCATCGATGAGCAACTGTCAGCTCTTCAACATTCTAACTCGGTTCGAGCTCCGTTCAAGCAGGGTTACAGTGGTTGAAGACATGTGCACCATCGACATGCAGTATACTTTAGTACACTCCTCATGCCCCCCATGTAGGCAACCAGGATAAAGTGCCTTGACCAAGGACACGTGGGTCGTACCGGACGGGGATCAAACTCGGGACCTCTACCATAGAAGTCCAACAGTCTACCACTGAGCCACCATGCTCCTGGAACTCTGTAAGACAACATATAACAGATTAAATAATTATTGGATTACTGAGACCAAATTGGTCTTTAAACAAAGGGAATTTGGTGATTGTCAAGGTAATTTCTCAACAAATTACAAAATGTTTTATTCAACTGAGAGTTTAATCTGCAGTTGAAATGCAATTTACTGATCAAATATGTTCTGTGTTTGAAATTACATTCAATTAACCATTTACCTAACATGAAAGGTTGGCGACACTTGCAAATAAACTTCTTGAATAACTAATCATTTTCATTTTTTATGTAAAATACATATATTTATTTATTTATTGGTGTTTAAGGTCACATATTTCTGCACAATGGCTAACCGTGACCGTGACAGTTTTGGAGGAAGCCGCAGTACCCGGACAGAACCACCGAGCAACGGCGAGCAACTGTCAGCTCCCCAACATACCAACTCCACACAAGCAGGGTTAGCATTGGTTGAAGACAGGTGCACCATCGATGTGCAGCCTTAGTACACAACGTCACCGTGCCCCCACATGGGCAATGGAGGTGAAGTGTCTTGCCCATGGACAAAACGCGGTTGCCGCAGGTGGGATTCGAACCAAGGACCTCTCGGCTTGCAGCCTGCACCTCTACCAACTGAGCCACCGTGCCCCATGTAAAATACATAGCTTATGATCCATCATTGGAATGAGGTCAACAAGCTTGTTCCAAATAGGGGTTATAAGCAATGTTTTTGAGACAAAATGAAAAATTTAATGGTGATTTTTGTGAATAGTGCTGGCCAGTTTTGGTTGTTACATTGGGTAAAGGGTTGATATGCTTATTCAATTAACAGATATCCCTAAATGTTCCATTCCGACACATTATGACTTCAACCATTTGAAGTGTCTTTAAAATCTCCAAAAGTAAATCAGTTTCACCCCAAGATCCTGTGTCTCAAACATTTGATACATCATTCTTCTGCTGGTCTTTACATAACTCTTTCAATGCGAGAGACCTTTTTTGGTCCAGCAGCACGATATGTCATAATTTCATTAAATAAGATGGCTACTAAGTGAACGTGCGTGGCAGAACAATTAATATTTTCAACGTGCAGCTTGAAGGCCAACGTTGAAAATATTAATTGCTCTACCCCCAAATAATGGATATGGACTCTTCCAATTTCTGCCATTTGACTGGCATGAAAGATACCACCAGTGTTCAAAGGGTTACCAGAAGAATTGAAATGTGTATCTTATATATATTCCACCTGCACGCAAGTGTACAAATTTTACAGATTTGTTCATTGGTATTTTATATACTGTCCACTTTTGTTGTTCTCATTGAGATTCCTGGCTCTCACTTCATGTCTGTTGGTTTCTCAAAAGCAATGATTGTCCAATGACAAATGGCATGGTTTACTGAAGAAGGAGAAAAAATGAAGGTGCCAATGACACTGTAGCTTAACTTGACTGTGTGTTGTGTTTGATGAAAAGGATAATGTTCAATGTTTATGAAATTTATTTATTGGTGTTTAAGGTCACATATTTTTGCACAATGGCTAATCATGACCACAATGTGAGTATCAACTCAAGACCAAGGGTTAGCATTAATAAGCCATGTTGCCCATTTTAGAGAGAGTTTCCCCCCCCCCAAGCATTGGGGACTAGGTCCTATATTAGCAGTAAAACAGAGCCTGTTTACCACAGTGAACAGGCACTATTTCACTTCCCGGGGTTCCCGCAGGGAATGTTTATGAAAAGATTATGAAATAGGACAAGAATTGTGATACTTAGAAAATGTTAATTCCTGTTCCATGTATGCTATGTTTTCAATAAAAATAATTTGAGGTGTAGACTGTACTAAAGAATTGAAGGGTGGGTTAATTGAAATGTATGTATACCAAAGTTACCACATTACAGTGAAATTATTCCAAAATGAGTCATCCTATCAAGTTACAATGAAATCCCTTCATAAATACAGCCTGTAGACTGTGTTAAAGATTTTTGGGCCTGTGTAGCCATCACAGCTGACCAATCACAACCAAAAAGGGATGTCCTCATCTAGACATTATACTGAGTCATCCTACCAGGTTATAATGAAGTCCCTTCATAAACATGACCTGTAGTCGGTGCTAAACATTTTTGGGTTTGGGGCTCGGGCAGCCATCACGGTTGAAAGATCATGACCAAAAGGGGACATTCTCATCTAGACTTTATCTGGAGTCATCCTACCAAGTTACAATGAAATCCCTTCATAAATACGACCTGCAGACTGTGCTAAAGGTTTTTGGGCTTCAGGCCCCTGCAGCCATCACAGTTGACCAATCACAACCGAAAGGGGACGTTCTCATCTGGACATTATATGGAGTAATCTACTAAGTTACAATGAAATCCCTCCATTAATATGAACTGTGCTAAAGATTTTTGGGTTTTGGGCTTGGGCAGCCATCACGGTTGACAGATTGCAACCAAATTGGGAAGTTTCCATCTAGACATACATAATATAGAGTCATCCTACCAAGTTACAATGAAATCCCTCCATATTAAATATGACCTGGAGACTGTGGTAAAAGTTTTTGGGTTTTGGGGTTGGGCAGCCGTCACAGCTGACAGATCATGACCAAAAGGGGACTTTCTCATCTAGACATTATACAGAATCATCCTACCAAGCTACAATGATATCCCTTCATAAAAACGACCTGCAGACTGTACTAAAGTTTTTCCGGTCGGGCAGCCATCTCGGTTGACCAATCATGACCAAAATGGGACATTCTCATCCAGACATGACCTCAAACCTGCATATAAAATTTTGTGACAATCAGACAAGAGCTACGAGGTGTAGCCTGTGCTAAAGAAAAATGTGAACAGACTCACAGACTTACAGACTTCTGCACGCATGATGGCAATAGCTTATCCTGATTTTGTCAAGTTAAGCTAAAAAGAGAACTTGACTTTCATGTTTCCAACTCTGTAATATTTAGACAAAAATGAGAGGACGGTAGGTATACAAGAGGCCCCATGGTGCCTGAAGAGTTCACCTTGAAAAGAACACAATATAAACAGAGTCCAAGATGAGTCTACATTAAGCAATCCATCTCCATAGGATACAAATGTCAATCCTTGAGCCCCTCAGGAGTGACAAAAATAGTCCAAGCATCATGCCTTTTCTTCAGTTGATCATAATGTAAAATGTGGAGATCCCCATATGAAGCCCCTTGATACAAACTGTGGATTAACCTCTAGAGGGAACCGAATACAAAATTTCTATTTCTTCAGCTACCAATTCCGGCTCCCATGTGGAGCCCAATTATTAACCCAGGCTCTCGATTTGAACAAAGTTGAATCTGACCTCCCTAGAGATGTTGTATACCAAATATGAAAGCATTCTGACTGTTAGATCTGAAGAAGAAAAATTTTAAAGAAATTTATTCATACTGTACTTAGTTAAGATTTGGGCTACCATAGCGAGCCCAATTATTAACCCAAGGACCCGATTTGAACAAACTTGAATCTGACCCCCCTAAAGATGTTGAATACTAAATATGGAAGCATTCTCACTAGTGGATCTGAAGAAGATTTTTAAAGACATTTCCTCATATTTCACTAATTTGAAATTCAAGCTACCATATAGAGCCCAAATATTAACCCAGGGAACCAATTTGAACAAACTTGAACCTGACTCACCTATAGATGTTGTAAACTAAATATGAAAGGATTCTGACTGGTGGATCTAAAGACGAAGCTTTTTAAAGACATTTCCTCATAATGCACAAAGTTAAAATTTGGGCTACCATAGCGAGCCCAAATATATACCTAGGAACCCAATTTGGACAAACATGAATCTGACCCCCGTAGAGATGTTGTATACCAAATATGAAAGGATTCTGACTCATGGATCTGCAAAATATGGTTTGAAATTCCCACCAGTGACATCCAGTGTTTACAGGCCGTCTGAACTTTTTTGTTGGCAAAAATTCTGAATTATTGTGAACTAAAAAGACAACATGAACCACTTGTAGAAAAATAACAGTGTATAAAATCGGGACGATACACATAAAATAAGATAATATTTATAAAAAGTAAGCTGAATGCTTCAGAAATCAATTTTTTCTCGAAGTATATTCCAAGTGACCTGGAACTATATTGAGCATGTTGATTTCCCCTGATGTTGTGAAGTTATTTACTTCCTAGTAACCATGGATCTTTGCCGTGACTGTGTTGATGTCCACAAAGGACCGATTGAAGATGGGTTGAAAATGATGCATTCAGGCTTTTAAATAAGGTGCGACTGGACGATGCAGTGAATTTAGTTTTTTCTTGCAATCAACCATACCAACACAAGCGTCGATCAGTGTCTTTTGTCATCATTGACTGACAAATGTGACAAATCTCCTTTACCAGAAACTATCTATCTCCCAATTAGCAAATTAGCAAATCATAATAAACATAACAGTGGCCAGCGTGACCGTGATGGTCAAAACTCAAAAGAATTAACAAAAATCTGAGCCGCAATTGGTATTTAAACAAATGAAATATACGAAATATTCGCAATTTCTTCATTTTCCGTGCCAAGTTACTTTTTAACCTGACACTCCAGACCACATGCGTTCAGTTTCGTTTGTCATCATCATACTGCCTGCAGATGTTTGTGGTAATAGTACGAGAAGGCGAAAGAAGCCACATATTTTCCCATCATCTATAAACAAGCAAATTTAGTGAATTTATGTCTCCTGCTGGGCAGCAGATTCAAGGGGAATTAATGCATCCAGTGGAATATAGTTGAGTTGCAAGTGGAAGTTATTTAGAAGAGACAGAACCCGCTGGGCAGCCGTTTCAAGGGGAATTAATGCATCCAGTGGAATATAGTTGAGGTGCAAGTGGAAGTTATTTAGAAGAGACAGAACAGACAGTGCTTCAGACAGTGATTATCAGGTTTATTTTCACGGAGGTCACTGTTAAAGCAAGTAAAGTGATGTGGAGTATAACTGTGAGAATCACTAAAAATTAAGACTGTACGATAAGACATATTACATTAAAATGATATGAAAAGTAATCCATATATGAAATTTCTTTGAAATCGGTTGACTCTAAGGAAAGTAAGAGCCTGGAAACCATCAGCCAATCAAATTTAAGCAACCTAATTAAATATGCACAAAAAATGCCCATGTTCGAATTTGGACCCACAATTGATAAAAGTGATCTACTACCCAAATTCCATTAAAATCAACTGACTGTAAGGAAAGTTAGAGTCTGGAAACGAAAAACACGGAAGGTGTGCACTTACTGTGTATTAGTAGTAGCACTGAATAAATCAAAGTTTCCCTAATTTGCATAATTTTTGCGTGAGAACAAAACCCGTATTATGTGTGATGTACTGCATGTTACTAAACATTCATACAAAAATTTATTCAAATCCGAACTTTCATATAGAAGTTCTGTACAAAAAAATGATTACACCCAATTTCGGAACAAAATGGCCACTGGCGGCCATCTTGAATTTTTGAAAAACAAATATTCTGATCTCACAATGATAACAAAGATACCCAAGAAGTTTCGTGAAGATCGGTTCATAAATACGACTTTTAGTCTGAGGTGCGTTGATGTACAGGGCAGACGGACAGGCAGGCAGACGGGCAGATTTTTGGTACAAAATTTCCCACATTCGAACTTTACCTAGGTATTGATAAAAGTAATCCATATATGAAATTTCATCGAAATTGGTTGATTTTAAGGGAAGTTAGAGTCTGGAAAGCATCAGCCAATCAAATTGCAGCAACCTAATTAAATATGTGCAGAAAATGCCCATATTCGAACTTGGACCCACAATTGTTGAAAGTGATCTACTACCCAAATTTCATCAAAATCCGGTCACTGTAAGATAAGTTAGAGTCTGGATACGAAAAACATGGAAGGACGGAATGATGGAAGGACGGAAGGATACCCCAAATTTAATATCTCCCGCTTTTTTCAAAAAGTGGGAGACAATTAAAATTGATAATTCTGTTTATTTTACTGAAATTATGAATTGATAAGGTGGGTGTGTTGTGATTATTATGCCCCGGACTTGGAAGTTGGAAAGTCAAAGGTGTATCTAGTGCCATGGAGACCTCTGTCCTGTAACCCATACCAACATTTTCCCTTGTATCTCAACCACTGCTACTCCAATTTGAATGATATTTGGTGTTCTGATCGAGCATCATGGGGAAACGATGCCTGTGTAGCTGCTGTAGCATGTGTTTCTTCCACACATTTTTTCCAGAGTTATGGTCCTTCTTCACTCTTTCGAGTTAGAAATTTTTTTTTAATAACTGGTTGATTTGTTACAATTTGTTGGGAAGTGCCTGCTGACACCCTCGAATTAATTGCAACAAAATAATTTTGTGTGAATATTTTGTTCCTATTAATTAACAAGCAACAAGCTAATGAATATTCTGTAAAGCCACCAATCTGATATTTGACACTTTTATCGGAGCTGTTATGGAGGCTTCTGGAACTCAACATGTTGATTATGGCAGGGTTTTTCTATTCACCCATTAATCGGTAAATTAAGTGTTATAGATGGAAGTAAGAAGCATGAAAGGTCCAGAACTTGAAGTCTAAAAAGAATGTTTTGCAATATAATATGATTTTTGCAGATACACTTAATTGGAGGGTTACCTGTCTGATAGTGTCTGATAGTGTTTGGAGCACGTGTGTCGCCAGGATCTTCAAAAAGAAAAAGAGTTAAACTTTGATGAAAAAGGCATATGCCATGAGTGCCGGATGTAGAGACAGAGGGAGGGAGCAGCCCCCACCGTGAAATTTTTTATCAAATGGAGCTCGCTTGTCACCTTTTGGGAATTTCATTGCATACTGCGTTCTTGAAAAAATATGTGAACACCTATGAATGGGAGACCTACTGGATGAGCCGTCCTGATCTCAATATGCCAATAAGTCTGTTTAGGAAAAGCAATAATGGTTATGTAGGGTTGATTTGATGTGTTTTGAATAACAATGTACTTTTATGTACATTTGATGGTTTATTGCAGTGACAGGTTACTGTTACTCTTTTTTTCTTCTCCAACAGATAGCATGAGTGTATTGGTGTCCAAGAGTAAACAAAGCTATGTTACTTATTGATAAACCAGACAAATTTAACAATTTAATCACTATCAAATTGATGCATGGGATAAAAGGGATTACAGTGCAAGGGGTTTGTAAATATATTTGTTCAACTACAATGTATGACTTTGCAGTGCATTCTATATAAGAGAATATCATAGTTTCTTTCCAAACCACCACAGTGACACATACATCTTTATATTGGGAGACACTCTTTTGTCCTTCCATACTTCTTCTGGTGGACTCTTTCAAGTTGACCTTTGTTGAACTCCCCCAAATCAAAACATAAACGAAAGAAAATGTCTGCCTTCAATCAGTGAGCACTCCCCTTATAACATTTGGTCTCAATCTTTATTACTTTCAAGAATTAGGAAAAAAAGATTTCTTCAAGTATGTACTTCAATGTTTATAGAATACAGCTGTTATTTTATTTTGAGGTATTTTATTGTAAAAAATTTGTTCTCTTACTTATGCCATAGCAGACTTTCAGGCAGTGCTATCTACACATGACAGCAGTTCCATGGCAAAGTTCAGTTTCCACATGTTCTATGTTTCATTCCAAGCATTTTGGTATATAATTTATTGGGGTTATTCATTTTGGGTCTTTTTTAGACTTGGAAGAAAATTACCTGAAATTTGACCAAAGTTAGGTTGGACGTCCCCTTAAGGGGGTCGTCCAACGTAACTTTGGACATTTTTTGGAAAATTTTCACAATGCCCTAAATATGAAGTAAAGTGGTGAATAACGACATATTATATACCAAAAAAAATAATGACAAAATTAATGTACACAAAACCCGAATTTATCGACTTTTTGAAATTTAAAATATTTTTTTTGAGGACAAGGAAATTGACAGCTGCATAAGTAACCGCCAGGATTAACAAGGAATAGATCAGTAATTAGAATATCTGAGTTGCAAATAAAAGACTCCGCACTCAATACTTGGAGAAAGCATATTTATCATTTCATCACAAACATGGTGAGAATGCTCATGGGAAAATGGATGACCACAAACGCTTGATTCTGTTTGGGCGACACATTTGTTGTGATCACGTGGGTTTTGGGGCAAAGTTGTGAAATGATTTGATTTCCCGCGATCTGAAATCTTCAAACATTTCATTGCTGTTTTGGAAACTGTCAGGCGATGTAATGTACAATTCACGACACATTCATAGGAAAATATTCAACTGACAATGTGATAATTTCGAGATACAGTCCATAGCGGTGCTGTGGAGATCAAAATCTGTACAATGTGATGCAAGTGTCAGCAAGGGATTAATATGCCAATGATTTGAACTACTATTATTTGGTTGGTGACGATGATCAAAACATAAAAGAGGAAAATTATATTTGTAAACAAAAATATATTCACATCAACATACTTTACAGTCCCACAATTGTATATTTACGGAAAAAAATTTTACTGTTGAACTATATTAGTGACGTAAAGAAGGCTTGATGCAGTCTGCTACGAAAAAAGACCCAACGTCAAGGAGAATTATCAGAAAGGTTTCTTCCTGTTCGCCAAATAGAGTGAAATGTCGTACCATCATAAATTTATATATCTCCCTCTCACAACTGCATTGTGTATAAGACGAATCAACGTCGATTTAGAATGCTGTTAGCAACAGAAGGTTGCGAAAATCTATGTGCTGACACTGTGTGGACAGAAAAAGAAAAAAAATCTGCTAAGCGGACTAAAATTCACACGAATTACCGAAATGAGACCACAATGTGTCATTAGTGTTTAGTTAAATGAATATAACCACCAAAACAATTCCGATATTGTTCAGACCGGTAACCCTTCGTCTATAAAATTAGTATTGGTGAGCAGATCAGTTATTAATGTTCTTAAATCTCATGACAAAACAACAGTCAAGCCTCCCCAAACAGCAACTATGGAAGGCCGATAGTTCCAAAACAAATGAAGCATACCAAATCATGTACATAAATGAATTGGAAGCCAGGATTTGTAACTAAGTGTAGCCGAGTGGTATTCTGCACGCAGGACAGGTCATTGTTTGTTGTTTTGGCCACACTTGAACATTCAAACAAGAGCTGGACTTTCGTCCGGTGCATACCCCCATGTGGTGTAGCGCCTAGTGTGGGCATACCTATGACCAACAAATATCATTTATGAATATTCTCGTATGGACTGATGGGTGGATGCACAGATGGACAGATGCAATCCAGTATACCTCCCCCCCCCCACTTCCATTTTCTTCGAAAGTTTTCAACAATTTCCAACAATTTCTAAGTCAAAAGGTTTGGTAAATTGTTTGGTGTTTGGAAGTTTTATGCAATGAGGCAGAAGCCTTTGTCACAGGCAAACTGCATGCCATATTTCACTGAAATCCGATAACCCCAATCCAGTATGCCCCCCCCCCCCCCTCCCATTTTCTTTGAAAGTTTTCAACAATTTCTAAGTCAAAAGGTATGGTAAATTGTTTGGTGTTTGGAAGTTTTATGCAATGAGGCAGACGCCTTTGTCATAGGCAAACTGCATGCCATATTTCATCAAAATCCGATAACCCATACCTGAGATACAGGCTGAACAGACAAATAATGTCTACTTCCTACAAATTCTAAGTCAAAAAAGGGGGAAAACTCTAAAAAGGAGAATGTGAGAAATATCGTTGAATCCTTTTTTTAAAGCCTATACCGTAAGCAGTGTCGGCAAATTTCATTGCAATAGAACATTCGATCCCCGAGATACAGGCTGAACAGACAAAATTTGGCTTGGACGGACACAATTTCTAAGTGAAAAAGTAATAATAAAAAAAAAATAATAAAAAATAAAATAACTAGTGTGGGCATACCTATGACCAACAAATATTATAAAAAAAAATAATAATTTACTTAAGTTATGAATATTTTTGGACGGACTCACACACGGACTCACAGACGGACGGACGCATGTAATCCAGTACACCATTTTCTTCGAAATTGGGGGTATAATGACACTCTTGGCAGCTGTCATTGCTTATGCAACCCCAGAAATGGACACATATAATACTAAATGAGGAAGTTTGGCAGTTTACCCTTTTTTGGTGTATCAATCTCATCATATTTTACCAATTTGATACAGATTTCATGCAAAATGGAGCAGGATTGAGAGGGGGGGGGGGTGCAGTATGGTCACAGCAGATTCACGAAAGCCACCTTCGACATTCTTCATTTTTCATTGATGAACTCTCTCATGACTCCATACTTATCTTATCTTCTGAACTGTTAGGATTTGACCCTTGGTGAACTTCATAAAAGGTAAACAAACACAAGGAAAATGGCAGTCTTTTTGAAATGTACGCATCCAAAATCACAATTGGTCTCATGGTCCATTCCTTGTGAAAATGATAAAAAGATTTCTCCGAGTCTGTACTAGAAGGATTACAGAATTTAACTATTCAATAAATTTAAGGTATTTTATTGTATAAAATCTGATCTCTTACTTATGCCAAAGCAGACTTTCAGGCAGTGCTTTCTGCCACATGGTAACAGTTCCATGGCAAATATTAGTTTCCACAAAATCTATGTTTCATTCCAAACAAATTGATATATAATTTATTGGGGTCATTCTTTTCTGACCTTCTCTAGACTTTGTAGAAAATTAGCTGAAATTTGACCAAATTTACGTTGGACGTCCCCTTGAAATGCTTATATTCTGCTGTAAAAACAAAGCTTATGACACCCACCCACAACCCCCACCATGGGAACATGCTTGTTGAACTCATTCCAGTGAGGGGTCAAAGGCAAAGTTTTTGAGGTAAAAAATAATTGAATTTGAAGATTTTTGTGAATAATGCTGCCAAGTTTTGGTCATTATGGTATGCATGAAGCAAAGGTCCTTTTTCTCCCCCTCATCTTACTTTTCTTCTCCTTATTTTCTGCAGGACCATTTACTTGCACTTTTATCTTCTTACCACATACATCTTCTCCAGCAATCCTCTTCTCTGCCCTGTAAGAGGAATATTGTTGTTGATTCTGAAAGTATCCGTACTGGCTATATGAACTGTGATAACCACATGCTGTCCAGAAACAATACTCTTCCTTCATCTTACATTGTTTCTAAAATACTTAAGTATTCACAATTAAAAACACTTAATTATACTCATAAATCTAAGACTTCATTTTCAATGTGACTGTCTGGCATCTCACAAACTTCAGCCTGGAGAACATCACATGTGTCATTCAACACAATCTGAATGGCCAGTGGTGAGCTGCACTGATTTTTTGTGCTACTGATCACATGACCACAACATTAACAAGGTGCATATTTGAATTCCTTTGTTGTGATGATTATGGCTATCACAATTGTGTTAACCTAAACACTGACAAAGTGACTCTAATTTTATTGTAAGGATTAGGCCAATAAAATAATTGTTGTTTCTCAGGTAATTTTCCTTCAATTTTATGATGAGGGAGGGATCATTTATTTTCTTTCTTATCCAAAAACAATCCTAAATAAAGCTGGAATTAGAAATATACCGCCTTACACAATTATGTGGAAAAATCAATGGTTTCAGCAAGGAAAATTTACCATAAAGCATTTGTAAAATTAAACAACTATATCTTGTTTGACAGAGCTCTGTGAGCTCTGTCAAACAAGATATAGGTGGTTAAATTTTAGTCCTGCAAGTGCAAAATAGTATCAATGAAGAGATTTACAGGTAACAAAAAGAGTGATGAGGCAGATTTTTAATGAAGATGGAATGCCAAAGAAAGATTTTGTTTATTGGAGTGAGTTATCAAATTTAATAAAGTGGCATTTACTCTTTTATTTGAACAGTTACTATGAATAGTGAAGATTTATTCAATTACCATAAACAATCAGTTAACCAATTTTGGTTATAATTTCCTACAATATTGGAACATGACTAAACTGGTTAACTGATTATTCCTGTAGATTTCTGACAATAAATTGGGGGGGGGGGGGGAACTTATTCTATTCCATTCCATCTTGTTTGACAATGTGCTTGTCAAAGAAGCATACATTGGAAAACAGATCAGATTATTTTTTTATTCATGTAATAGAGAATTACATTATTATCTTTATACAGTTAATAGGTTGAATCTCTACTGCAGGTATGGTAGATGTATTTATTTATTGGTGTTTAAGGGCACATATTTCTGCACAATGGCTAATCATGACCCCAAGATGGATATAAGGTCTAGTGCAACCAATCATTTATACCCATGTGGAAAGCCTGTAACAAATGTGTAGGTAAAGTATTGTAAAGGTGGGCGACAGTTAGATGCTAAACTAGAAAAGAAATCTTTGAGACCCAGAGTGGGTCTGACTGAACCCAAAAATATTTGTTCTCATAGCACAGTGATAACAAAGGCACCCAAAAACACTCGTTCCTGTCACAAGGTGATAACAAAGGTACCCCAAGAAGTTTCGTGAAGATCAGTTCATAAATACAGACTCTAGCCCGAGCCATATTGACATGTGCACTTACTGTGTATAAGTACCACTGAACAAATCAAAGTTCATCAAATTTGCATAATTTCTGCACGAGAAAAAAATCTGTATTATATGTGATGTATTCCATCTTACTAAACATTCCTACAAAATTTATTCAAATCAGAACTTTCATACAGAAGTTCTGTACAAAAAACTGATTGCACTAATTTTGGTACAAAAAGGTTGCTGCTGGCCATCTTGAATTTTGGACCGCACCCAAAATCACTCGTTCTCGTCCCACGGTGATAACAAAGGTACCAAAGAAGTTTCGTAACGATTGGTTCATAAATATGGCCTCTAGCCTGAGCCGTATAGAAGTTGTGTACAAAAAACTGATTGGATCTAATTTCGATACAAAATGGCCACTGGCAGCCATCTTGAATTTTGGACCGCACCCAAAAACACTCGTTTTCGTCCCATGGTGATAACAAAGGTACCCACGAAGTTTCAAAAAGATTGGTTCATAAATACGGCCTCTAGCCTGAGCCGTATAGAAGTTGTGTACAAAAAACTGATTGGACCTAATTTCGGTACAAAATGGCCACCGGCAGCCATCTTGAATTTTGGACTGCACCCAAAAACACTCGTTCTCGTCCCAAGGTGATAACAAAGGTGCCCAAGAAGTTTCGTGAAGATCGGTTCATAAATACGGCCTCTAGATCGTGCCATATTGGCATTTGCAGTTACAGAGCTGAAAGTAACATTAAATAGATCAAAGTTAGTCTAATCGGCATAATTCATGCACAAGAAAAAAACCTGTATTATATGTGATGTATCCCATGGTACTAAACATTCACACAGAAAATTATTCAAATCAGCGCTTTCATATGGAAGTTCTGCGCAAAAATCTGATTGCACCTAATTTTTTTACAAAATGGCCACCAGCGGCCATCTTGAATTTCAGACCGGTCCCCAAAACACTCGTTCTAGTCCCACGGTCATAACAAAGGTACTCAAGAAGTTTCGTAAAGATTGGTTCATAAATACGGCCTCTAGCCCCGAGCCGTATTGGCAATTGCACTTACAGTGCTGAAAGTAACAATAAATAAATCAAAGTTAGTCTAATTTGCATAATTTACGCATGAGAAAAAAAAAACGTATTATATGTGATGTATCCCATGGTATTAAACATTCATGCCAGCGGCCATCTTAAATTTTGGACCGGACCCAAAAACACTCGTTCTCGTCTTAGGGTGATAACAAAGGTACCCAAGAAGTTTCGTAAAGATAGGTTAATAAATACGGCCTCTAGCCCGAGCCGTGTGTACGGCACGATGGACGGGCAGATGGATGATGGGCCATGGCAATACCTCAAATTTGGCTTTGCCAAAGTTGAGCTAAAAAAAAATTACAGCGACCACAATTTTTCAGTTTCAAGTACAACACATGTAGATGTCAAACTTCAAAAATAAAATTTGTTCCCTTGCGCTTCTCCTACAATCAATTGATGACTGTAGCAGTAATCTGAAGAAAAATAATTGATAAAAAAATGAGGCATAATCAACTCCTGCAAATGTTAATAAATTTCAATTGTTCAACTTCAAAACATTTCTTGCAGTTCTCCTACAATAATGGCATGGCTGCTGAAGAGCAGACATGAGCTGAAAGAAGTACAAGTTAAAGAAAATTCTCAGGAGTATAAAAAAGATTACTCAACGGAAGACCTTTTGAAAAATGTAAAGGAGACACAAAATGAATTTCTCTGTAGATCCTATCCATTTTAATTTATTTATTTAATTAAGGTATAATGACACTTTAACAGCCAAGGTCATATCGTGTCGGTGACAGTTTTACAGGTGGTGGAAGCCGGAGTACCCAGAGAGAACCACCAAGAAACTACGAGCAGCTGCCAGCTCTCCAACATCGTAACTCCGCACTGCAGCACAGGCAGGGTTAGATTGGTTGAAGACATGCGCACCATTGATGTGCAGTATACCTTAGTACATGACGCCATCGTGCCCCCATGTGGACAATCGAGGTTAAGTGCCTTGCCCAAGGACACAACATGGGAGTCTGAACCAATTGCTCAGACAGTCACACATCCAAGGACTAACCAGGCTCAACATTGCTTAACTTCAGTGATCTGAAAAGAACCGGTTACTGCAATGCCACTGCACCCCCATCCAGTTTAATATCATTTTGCAAGAAATAATAATAAATAAAATAATAAAATAAAAACACTTCCAAAAGAGGCCTTTAACTAGAATTAAACCAGAGTTGTCATCAATTCAATTACCCAAACACTGGCCTGTTTGATTCAAAGATTTAAATGAAAGAAAGAGGCGATTCCCAGACAGATATTTTAATCTCAGAAATAGATCAAAGGAACTTCCCCAGTATCAGTATCTCCTAGAATTCAAAGTTAAAAATGGCGGCGCCCATCAACTGATTTGTCATTTATGCTCTCTTTTCAATGTTCAAACACAGTGTTGCTGTTTATATAGCAAAACTTGGGCACCCTTACTCAATTGCAGGAAAAATATAAATGGGACACTATTAAAGGGGAATTCTCTGTTGAAAAAATCTTTTTTTTAACAAACCAAACATCTGAAGTTGTTGGTGATCATATGTTTCAAACTGGGTCATCACAAATTGGCACAATGAAAATAGCAGATCGAAACAAATTTTGTACACTTTAAAAAGGTACAAACATCTTTTTTTACTTCTATTAATGAATTTTACGATCATTTTAATGATTTTTGAACAGGGTAATTCCAAGACTATAAAATCTTTTGAAACTGATCGCAAACTGACCCTCAAATCATTTCAAAACTGCTAAATGTTTTGACTGATATTTTCTGGGATTTTTGGCCCAAGGAGATCTTTTTCTGGGACGCCAGGAACAATGTTGAATTCCCGGTAATTTCGTGGGCATTCTGGGAGGGTTAACATTTCTGATTGTTTTCCAAGATACATGTACCAGGCAAGTGGCAAGAGGAGGCAAAGTTTAGGAAGATTTTGTTTATAATTGTTTGTTATAATTTAGTAGAGGGTTCCTGCTGGCACTCTCCAAAAAATTGTAACAACACAATACTGCATAAATATTTTATATATGTTGGAGCAAACAAGCTAATGCATGTAGTGGAAATAGTTTTGTCTTAAAGTTTTAGGTAATTATCAGGGTTATATTCTATTAAACAAAATCCAATTTAGTGTCTGGATTCTACTGCACTACAAGTATACCACATAGGCCTACTGAAACATTTTAGAATTTGAAGTTTTGGTCACAGAGTTGGAGTCTGATGCATTATGGTAAATTACTATTATTATTATTACACTTGCTTTGAAAGATTGACTATTTTTTAAAATGACACTTTTACACGGAGTTGTTACTATACAGGCACAAAACTAAACAAGAGGCTCTCAAGGGCCTGTAATCGCTCATCTGGCAAAACTACATATCCCTCAGTTATTCTAATCAAAATCAAGGAATGCAGCTGGCTGCCATGATACTTCATCTCTGCAAAACAGAATGATGATTGTTTTCAGACGACTTTCCATTCATTATTTGTGCCAATTTTGGTTCACACTGGCAAAGTAGTTTCAGACAAGAAGATAAAAATGTGATTTCCCATAGGGTTTCTATGGTAACTATGAGTCACAATTGTGGCCATGTTTGCAATACAATCATCAATCATTGAGGATCACTGGCAGAAGGTGTCCCATTCACCAATCATGTGAATGTGAAGTTTAAAAACATTTGGCCTTACAGTTTCAGCAGAGAAGATTTTTCAAAATCCACCAATCAGAATCAAAGAATGTCTCTGGCAGCCATGTTTTCCATCCGACAGGAACAAAATGATTGATGTTCGTTTGTAGGGGACCACCCATAGACCATCCCTGCCAAGTTTGGTTTATGTTGGCTCTGTAGCTCCAGAGAAAATGATGAAAATGTGATTTCCCAAAGGGTTTCTACAGTAACTATGAGCTGCAATTGCGGCCATGTTTGTAACTCGATCAACATTAAATGAGGATCGATGGTAGAGTGGGTCCCAGTCATCAATCAAATGAAGTTTAAAAACATTTGGCTTTGTAGTTTCAGAGGAGCAGATTTTTGAAAATCCACCAGACAGAATCAAAGAATGCCTCTGGTGGCCATATTTTTCATCCGGCAGGAACGAAATTAGGATCGTTTGCAGAGGACCTCCCATAGACCATTCCTGCCAAGTTTGATTCACTCTGGCTTAGCAGTTCCAGAGAAGAAGATGAAAATGTGAAAAGTTTATGGACGGTCGACAGATGGCTACCGACGAGTGGTTGCAATAGCTCACATGACCCTTTCGGCCAAGTAAGCTAAAAATGAGATGGAAAGATAAAAATTTTTCTTCACATTTTAGAAACAGGGGATGATATGCTCCACGGGTAGGTAAGTGGCAGATAGTGTTGTATGTTTTTAGTAGATTTGGGAAATTTAATATATGTTATGGGTTAGATAACTAAGTTAAAGAATATTCACATTTGAAGAGAGTGTAAGGCATGTCTTTTTGAAAAATGCCTGGAAACTATGGAACGTAACTTTAGTGCTTTCTCACTATAGGGAGAAAGCTCATTTACAAAGTTGTAAACTACTAATTTGTCAGGGGATTAAAAGGCAATGATCAAAGCATGTGATTTATTGTTATCTATTTAGTCCCTTGGTTAGCTTTACATGTGTTGTATTTTGCATTTTCGCTGTATGCATGATTAAAATGGACTACTTTTAAGCAAAAAAAAAATGGGCAGTTTATTCAGCAGTAGTATGGGCTTACGGACATTTATAATTGATAAAACCATGAAAGTATGGATATCAAATGAGTTGAAATTGTATTCAATATTCACTTGGTTTTCAAAAAAATACTAAGTTTAGGTACTATACTGAATTACTGTGACAGACTAACTCAAATCTGACTCCCTGAGGGTAAAGAATACCAAATATCCAAAGATTTTGATTTGTGGAGTAAAATTTTGAAAGATTATTCCCTATACTGCACCTACATGTAGTTAAAATTTGGGCACCTATGGGTGAGGGCAGGGGGGGGGAGGGGAGGTCAAATACAATCCCAGTGACTTGATTGAACAAACATGAACCTCATGGCTCCTATAAGGATATTGTATAAAAAATATCACAAGACGGACTGGTTATTCTGGATAAGATGATTTTAAACTGGTCAAGAGCTGAATTATTTTTCAGTGATCTTTTGTAATGCAAGTATTTTTTCCAAAGATACCACTCTACTAGCAATAGGAGGCTTAGTTTAGCAAAATACTGTTCACAACTAACCATTTGTTACAATTTATTGGAGAGTCCCAACTGGCACTCTCCAATAAAGTGTAAGAAAACTACATGATATTAATATTTTTATTCTACTGCTCAATCAATAACAAACTAGTGCACACAGTGTAGAGGCACTACAATGACTTTCAGTAATTTTCAAAAGAGCCATGATAGTGGCTTCTGGTGCTCAACCATTTGAAGAATATTCCTCATATTGCATTAAGTTATAATTCGGGCTCCCATAGGGAGTCCAAATACAAACCCAAGGACTTGATTTGACAAATTGAAGAACTGATACCCCATCCGGAAAAATGTTGTATACCAAATACCAAATGATTCTGATTAGTGGTTCTGCATGGAGAAGAAGACTTTTAAAGATTATTCCTAAAAAAACATGAAGTTAAAATCAATTCCGCCACCTCCCTTATAGGGAGTGCAAATTTGAACTCACAGAGATGATTTGAACAAACCTGAATCTAACTTCCCAAAGAGTGCTGTGTACCAAAAATTCTCATTGGTATTGTACCAAGGGAGCCCAAATGTTAATCCAGGAACTTTATTTGAACAAACTCATGAATTTGACCCCCCATACCCCCCCCCCCCCCCCCCCCCCCCCACCACCCACCCACCCAGGATGTTGTACATTAAATATCAAAAGATTGTGATTGGTGGTTCCTGAGAAGAAGATTTTTTTCTGGGTGCTAACAGAATTAGCTCTCTTGTGGGCCTGGTAAATTTTTTGTTGAACACATTTAAATTGACATATAACAGTAATAAGAAACATACATATCAAATCTGATTCAATTTGATCCAATAATTTTTGATGAGAAGTCGATAATGTAAAGTTTATGCCAGACGGAAGGTGAACGGACTGATGGATGGATGACAGATGGAAGTTGTTAGTAAGTCTCCTATTGAGCTTTGCTCAAGTGAGCAGAAAATTAATATTTTACAGAACCACAGGCTCAAGTGAGCCAAAAACACTCACCTGGAACAAATGGTCGGGAGGAAAATTAATGTTGGTTAGTAAGGGAGGAAACAAAAGAGAGATAAGAGTGTTAGTGTGAAGAGATCAGAAAGATGAAGGTAACATGTGTCACCTTGTACATGTGTGCATATTGCAACGACTACCATCAACAGCACTCTGCACAAGGATACCTGTTTCTCAATACCCACTCCCTCTCCCAGCACACATTCTACATCAGCCTTAAAATTATGTTGAAACCACAACTAAAGATCTTCCAGGGTTTCTATTTCGACGAGAATCTGAGATTTGATTCGGGCAAAGATTCATGGAACATAACCAGCGAGAATCCATGTAGATTCTTGCTGCACCTCTGTTGGGATTTGCGTGAAATGAACTGAGTCAATTTAACCATTTACCTAACACAGCAGCAGCAAATTAACCAATACAAGTCTAACATGACCTGAAATATTCTGACACTTTGTCAATAAAATTGTTTATATACGGCTGTCATTGGAGCCAGCTCAAAGAGCCAGTTCCCATGACATATCCATATTTGTAAGGTTTTATTGGTAAATACTGTATATTTTTTGAACAATTCAGTTGGTGTTTTAAAAATTAAAAAGCTGTGTTGGGGAAAGGGTTAACATGTGTTATCAGTATACAACAGGGATTCAACCATGGTGGCCTCATGGAATCCTGGTGGCCTCATGGAATCCTGGGACACTCATAGCAGTTACGGATTCTCGCAACCATTTTTGTGAGAATCCAAATGGATTCTCTCAAACTTAAATGAAAAATAAACTATGTCTTTCCTGTTAAATGACATCCTAGACTGATTCGAGTTTTGGTTTGAAATTGGGCGAAATATTCAGTGCTCCTGGAAGCCATCTCTTCAATGAACAAATGGTATGAAATGGCAGTGAACATGGACGTGAATGATATGGCATTTTTTTTTTGACAAAACTGGCCTTTCTGGCTGTGTGTTTTTACACACTCAGAAACAGATTGAATCATTGATGACAACAGAACATTTCTTTGAAAGAAAATATGCTTTACATGTATTTCCAAATATCAAAAGATTCTGCCTGGTGGATCTGAAGAAAAGTCCTCATATTGCACTTAGTCAAAAATTCCATACACAGCCCAAATGAGAAAGTGACTTCTTTGTCCATAAAATGATCTGTAATCCTTCAAAAACTCATTTTAAAGCTAAAAAAGGAGAAATTCACCCAGTGCATCCCATCACATCCACCCACTCCATATGGTTATCAGGGTGAATTTTTTTTTTTGGCACAGAATCAATCAAAATCATTTAGAAACTCTTTAAGGCAAAAAACCCACCAAGAGAACCACCTAGGGTAGCATCTTACACCCGTTATATATAACTTGGTGGGAGGCCCTGTATATGTTGATGAGTATGCAACTATCACTCACACCAGTACTGCTGTTTGTGGATACAGGGTGCATCACTGAATCCAATATTGGTTAATAAAGTTTGTTATACTTCCCAAATGAAAGTGTCAATGACACTAGCTTAACTTGACTGTGCATAGTGTTGTGTGAAAAGGATAATGTTCAATGTTTATATTTGAAATAAGACAAAAATTGTGATAATTGAGAATATGTTAATTTCTGTTCCCAACATGCTATGTTTTCAAAAAGAATAATTTGAGGTGCAGACTGTACTAAAGAATTGAGGCTTGGGTTAATGTAGCCTTCATAGTTAATGTATGTCAACCAAAGTTACCAAGTTACAGTGAAATCATTCCAAAAAAAGTCATCCTACCAAGTTACAATGAAATCCCTTCATAAATATGACTTGTACACTTTGCTAAAGGAATCTAGGTCATGTGACTGCCCAGCGGTCATGGTTGACCGATTGTGACCAAATACGGCAGTCTCATCTAGATATCGTACCAAGTTATCCTATCAAGTTACAATGAAATCCCTTCATAAAAACAACCTGTAGACAGTGCTAAAAGAATCTAGGTCACATGACCAGGCAATGGTAACAGCTGACCAATCGCGACCAAAACAGGAGACAGTCTCATCTAGACATTATACCAAGTTATGCCTCCGAGTTACAATAAAATTGCTTCATAAATATGAACTGCAGATGTGCTAAACAAATCTAGGTCACCTGCCTGTGTGGCCATCACTGTTGACCAATCACAGCCAAAACAGGATGTTCTCATCTGGACATTATTCGGAGTCATCCTACCAAGTTACAATGAAATGCCTTCACAAATACAACCTGTCGACTGAGTGAAAGGTTTTTGTGTTTCAGGCCAGTGCAACCATCACAGTTGACCGATTGCAACCAAAGGAGACGTTCTCATCTAGACTCGACCTCTAACCTGCATATGAAATTTGTTATGATCAGGTAAGAACTACGCGGTGTTGCGTGTGCTAAAGAAAATGTGAACAAACTCACAGACTGCCGCACACGTGATGGCAATAGCTTATCTTGACTTTGTCATGTGTTTGGTCTTTGTTTGGGTATATAAAAGCATGCGGTGTTCTACTTGATAAGGGACTTTGTTCTGAAACTAACCGTAAAGTCTGTTAGTTGTCATGGGTATGGCAGTAGATTTATTATAAGATAGTCAATATTATGGTGCTTATGGTACCATGGTCTTTAAGAGAGCAGGTGAAGATTGTTTCTCATTTTCAAATTATAAAAGGCACAATTTAAATTCATAGTTTCCAGTGACATGTATAATGTGACCTTCATCGTGCAATACACATATTCCCAGATAATCAGGCACACAAAATCTCTACTTTCTCTCTTTGGCACAATTGACAACACCTTGTTAGACAGATTATTGATGACAGTAAATATCTTTGAAATGGTCCCTAAATTAGTTGTTTAGTGCATGTGCACGCGTATTACTTTGGTTGATTCTTGACATAATATTTCAATTCTCGGAAGATTCAACTGACTTCGAAAAAAAAAAAAGGAATCATATTTACACTGGATCCACTAATATGTGGAATTCGTTATTACTTCTTGTTTTCATTTTTCCTATTATATTTTTAAGATAAACTGTCTCTATATTGTGCAAGCATGATAAGTTGGCATAAATATTTCTGAATTTATTGAATATTTCAGTATTTTGCAACCATGTCTGCAAAACACTCCGTCCTGAAATCCCTCTAAAATTTTTAGAAGACAACACAGAGTCACTAGGGTTGGTTCCTTTTATCAAGTCATGGCACTCTCATAAAAATATAGGATTCAGAAGAAGTAGAGATAAAAACAATTTATTTGATGCAAAAACACGGCCCATTCACCAAAAATTAACATTGGCATGTTCTGCAACGTAACCTCCATTGTCCTAGATAGCGGTGTATATTTTACAGTTTTTTCAGTGCTGAACATATGATTTCAATTTCCAACCCATATTCACTTTTATATCTCTAAATAATGTTTATGAAGAATCATCCAATTTCAGGAATGGGACTCGGAACTTGACTGATTAATCAAAATGCAAATATAACATTTTTCCCCATTATCCAGTGTTAAAATCTGGTGTCCCATATATAGCATCCCTTTATATGCTGCCAATAAGCTGGTTTGAACAGATTTGAAAGCTTTCTTACATTATTATATGACAGAAAAAGTCTGGTAATTTAACTGGCTATTTAAAATACTCGTCAGAAGTGTTGTTACCAGGGGATGTCAAAACGTTTTGAGCCTAACATAAATAAAGCTGGAATATCGGTACAGAACATATTTATTTTTCAATGTAGTCCCCTTGTAATTCAATACACTTGTTCCACCTGGTCTGCCAGTCATTGATGTCGCGTCTGTAGAAGTCCATATCTTGGTCCTAGCCAAGCTTCCACAGCAGCAGTAAGTTCCTCATCATCTTGAAATCCTTGACTACATAAGGGTTTCTTCAAATTTGGAAAGAGACAGCTACAGGACCAAGATATGGACTTCTACAGACGTGGCATCAACAACTGGCAGATCAGGTGGAACAAGTGTATTGAATTACAAGGGGACTATGTTGAAAAATAAATATGTTCTGTACCGACATTCCAGCTTTATTCATGTTAGGCTCAAACTTTTTGACATTCCCCTCGTATACTGCAGTATTGCTGATCTATTCCATTTTTATTGAAATGAAGTTGATATTCATTCCACCGCTCTTGTCATTGTTGTTTTTCGATAGCACAGGAAGGTTGATATAATGATTCCAAATACCTATTTGTGATAAAAAGAGAAATGATATTTCCAACTTTCTCCTTCCTTTAATTTCCCTGTTCCAATCTTCAGGAACTGTTCAAATATAACAATTAACTACAACATGAACAAATTAGTTAATGCACATTGCTTCTTATATATGTTGAAATTATATTTTTGTGTGTTGCATATGAATATGCTGTGTTTCTTTGAAAAAAAGGTAACAAGAGGTGTGCATTGAAGGTGCAGGTATCGAGTTTTGGTGGCAATCAGAGAGTGTTACATGTCCATAACCCAGTTATCAATCATATGCAGGTTGTCAAATCTGGAACCTTTGTTCAAGTTACAATGTTAATAAGTTCACAGTTCGTAAAACTTAATTAAGTCCCATAACTCTGTAATGAAAATCATGCTTGGTCAGTTTTCGAACCTGCTTGAAATATTATTGCAAAAGACCTGTATGGCAAACATTAGTTGAATCAGAGAGCGTTTGTTCAAGTTATTGTGCTAACGAGCTCCAAATTTGTAAAAATCAACTAATTAAAGCCCATAACTCTGTAACAAAAAATTGGGCCTTGCTTGAGATATTCTTACAAGAGACCAGTATGGCAAATATTAGTCCAATATGAAAATGTTTGTTGAAGTTATTGCACTAACGAGCTCAAAGTTCATAAAAATCAACTAATTAAGACCCATAACTCTGCAATGAAAACTCAAGCCGGGTCAGTTTTTGAACTTGCTTGAGATATTCTTGAACAAGAGGGGGGGGGGGGGGGGGGGGGGGGGGGGGGGGGGGGGGTTTGGGGGTGTCCATCCCTGTTAGCTCACCAATGCATGGCATGCAATAAACCTAGTCTGATTACAAATTTCTAAGTCCACACTTACAAAAAAGTCTAACTTTGCATTAAAAAAGTCCTCAAGCCGGGTCAGTTTTTGAACTTGCTTGAGATATTCTTGAACAAGAGGGGGGGGGGGGGGGGGGGGTGTCCATCCCTGTTAGCTCACCAATGCATGGCATGCAATAAACCTAGCCTTATTACAAATTTCTAAGTCCACACTTACAAAAAAAGTCTAACTTTGCATTAAAAAAGTCCAAAATCTCTGAAAAATGTCCCGCCAAGGGTTAATGTCGTCTTAGATTGATGCATTTAATTCAAATTTGAAATATAAAAGCCACAGCATACCGATGGTAGCCTCCACTCATGTATAGCAAAACAGGTGAGAAAGTCCACACTTACAAAAAAGTTAATTAAACATTGCATTAAAAAAGTCCAAAATCTCCGGAAAATGTCCGGCCAAGGATTAATGTCATATTGATGCATTTAACATATGTATGATATATAAAAGCCACAGCATACCGGTGGTAGCCTCCACTCATGTATAGCAAAACAGGTCAGTAATTTTCTAAGTCCACACTTACAAAAAAGTCTAACATTGCATTAAAAAAGTCCAAAATCTCTGGTCTCTGGTCAAGCCACAGCATACCAATGGTTGTCTCCACTCATGTACATGTATAGCAAAACAGGTCAGAAATTTTCTAAGTCCATGCCTTCAAAAAAGTCTAAGTATGCCACCGACGTGCCTCAGGTCTTGACATAAGCTCACACAACTTTGTTGGTGAGCTAAAAAGACCTGGATGGCAAATATTAGTCAAATCATAGAACGTTTGTTCAAGTTATTGAGCTAATAAGCTGAAAATTTGTAAAAATTTATTAATTAAGGCCCATAACTAACTCTGTAACGAAAAGATGAGCAAGGACAGTTTTCGATATTGCTTGAGATATTCTTGCAAAAGAACTGTATGACAAATATCAGTCAAATCAGAGAATGTTTGTTCAAGTTATTGTGCTAACAAGCTTAAAATTCGTAAAATAAATGACTAATTAAGGCCATACCTCTGTAATGAAAAATCGGGCAGGGCCAGTTTTCGAACTTGCTAGAGATTTTATTGCAAAAAACCTGTATGGCAAGTATTAGTCAAATTGAGAATGTTTGTTCAAGTTACTGCACTAACAGTGCAAGGACGCCTAGACCCCCACCAACCATTGCCAAACCAAAGGACATGGTTGTTAATGCAACTTGACCAATAAAGCAAAGAATTTGTAAATGATTTTTTCAGTCAAAATAATAAAATAATAATTGACTTCCTTTGAGGTTGATACAAGGAATTATCAACCAGAGAAAGGTTATATTCACTGAGGATTATGGCTGAAGTGAATATTACTTTTCAATTATAAGGATTGATAATTCCTTGTATCAACCTCAAGGAAAGTCAATAATTGTATATAATGTTGTCATGTATCAAATATGGAGGAACTTGGAGCAGTGATTTGGTTGCAGATCTTTGACGTTTTTTTCCCATTGCCTCTTGTGTTAAAATCTGGGGTCCCAAAACACCCGGCCAGCCATATATATTCTCACGAGAATTTGTTTGAGCAAATTTGAAAGCGTTCTTGCAATGGCATCATATATCAGACTAGCAAAGGTACATGTGCTTTACACAGTTATTTAACTGGTTGAGTGCTCAAAGCCTAAATTTGGGCTTTACTCTGAAATGTGGGTACCACATATTAAAGGCTTCCAATTCTGTGGATGTGCTTCATATTATTTTTGAAGTGAAATCAATTAGACTGTAAGGATTTACCTTGTTGCAATTTATGCGAGAGTGCTCTCTCCCATAAATTGTAACAAGGCAACGACATGTGAACCAACTTTTCTGAGACAAAATAATTTAGCACTCGACCAGTTAGTTAAGAGTTAATGCCACGTAGCATGTAAAATAAAACCTGCACATATTACTTCTGATAAAAAATTGCCTTTATGTACCAATTTGTAACTCTATATCTCTAAAAATGTAGGAGTGCATCTGGAGTTGCTTTGGTTGGAACGTTAATGTGAGGTCAAAATGTAATCGGGACTCTTTCCTGGTCAAATTACCCAAGGTGCAATTTCAGCATGATGTCTCTGAAACAGTGGGATATCCCATCGTTAATCTAGTTGAAGGGTTAATGGTTGAATGGTTTACATGAAACACACATCACATTCCTCCTGTCCATTTTACTCTTGAAAAACATTGTCCTTGGTGCTGATAAATAAACCCACTGTAGCATGGTTCGAATGGTTCATATCAAGATGTGATATCCAATATGATCGGAAACCATCTCATGTCCTATTCCGGTCAAATTAAAACTATGTACCAGATTTTGTCTAGATCGAGTGAAGCATGTCAGAGACAAACTATACCAGGTATTGCACTGATTGAGGAGTTAATTAAAGAGATGGCAGAAGTGGTCAAGGCCAATCCCATGTCCATTTTCTGGACAAATTACCTCTTGGCACAAAATTTTGTCTCAATCGGCCATGGTACGTCAGAGTTGAACTTTATGTGGCATTTTGCTAGTTGAAGGGTTAATGCGACATCAGACAGGTTCAAAACCAAACCCATGTCCCATTTCTGGTCTAATTACCCCAACTCAAATTACCACCACTAACATTCATCTGCATCTCTTGCATCTTTGTACTCATTACATGTTGTTAGAAATAAAAACTGTTTAAACTAATTACCCCTAGGTGGCTAGGTTCAACTCTTTTGACTGAGGCAAGGTGTCGTTTTATAGCCTACAAATAAATGTTGAGATGTAGTTGCATGGGTTACAGTCTCACAAAGTTTAATGTAAAGTCAAAAACAATGGAGGCTCATCCCATGTCCCTTTCCTGCTAAAATTACTACTAGTCACCAAGTTTTGTCTCAAATCATTCAATGCAGTTAAGAGTTGAACTTTACATGGCGTTGCACTGGTTGAGAGATTATTACACCATCGGATATCATCAGGACCCATCCCATGGCCCTTGTGATCAAATTACCTCAAGGTGCCAAGTTTTATCTCATTTGATAAACACAGTGCAGTTATATAGCCTACAATTTTATTTATTGGTGTTTATGGTCAGGTACTTCTTCACAATGGCTAATCGTGAATGCAACATGGAGATAAAGTCAAGTGTAGTCATTCTTTTATACCCTTGCTGCCCATTTTGGAGAACTTCCATCTCAAGCATTGGTGACTGGGTCCTATTTTAGCAGTAAAACAGAGCCAGTTTACCAAAGTACACAAGCACTGCTTCACTTCCCAGCAATCACATGGAGAAGCCTAGAAATAAATGTACAGTACAGTCACCATGGACTAGTCACTTTCCACGGGTGGGCAATATTTCCATGGACGCAATAATATTCGATTCCAAACACTAATTATAAGAATAATCATCAAAAATTTGATTAATGAAGCACCGGGCACAACCGTTGCTGATGATAATTTTTATTACCTGGTAAACGCATGCGTGGATATCACTGCCCACGTGTGGATTACGACCAATCCATGATGACTGTACGGTACAGAAAAAGTTTAATGGGTTAAAGGATTGAAAGGCTGACATGACGTAAAAAGCCATTGAGGCCTATCCCTTGCCCCTTTCCTGGTCAAATTATCCCTAGGCACCAAATTTCATCCCAATAATAAGAGTTGAACTTTACATGGTGTTGCAATGGTTGAAAGGTTAATGTGACATCAGACACAGCTGAGACCTATCCCATTGCCCTTACCTGGTCAAATTACCCCTAGGTGCCAAGTTTCATCTTGATCGCCCAAGGCACAGTGGAGTCTTATAGTCTACAAATCCAAAGATTGAATTTGTAGCTGGACTGAAAGGACTGAATGGACACACTCTCCCCATTTATTTAACATATATGGAGGCATCTGAGGCATTGGTTTGGGAGAAGAAGATATTTTAAATGTTTTTCTATTATATGAATCAACAAACAAATGAATGAACAAACAAATAAACAAATGGATCAATAAACAAACAAATGAATGAATCAGTGAACAAAGAAATGCACATATGAAATGAATGAATAAATGAATGAAGAAATGAACGAATTTATTTGCAGAAAACAATATACTACAGGTATGACAAAATAAATTAACAGTATAACAAAATTAACTAGAAACTGTTTTAGCACACTAAAACTTATGTCTCCCCTTCCTTTCTATTTAATGCACTGCAAATTATACATACATGAATAATATTGACAATCATGCCAAATATCTAAGGCCTAGGTCAAAAGACAAAAAAGTTCTTGTCCGGATGAGGTTTCCCTTAAAAAAGCAGATAAATCTGACCTTCAGGTCAAAGGTCAAGGTCACATGAAGGTCACTATGGTACACGACACACCGGCTCATGGTGATACGTCCACATGCCAAATACCTAAGGTCTAGGTCAAAAGACAAATTAAAGTACATAAATTTGACCTTGAGGTCAAGGTCACATGAAGGTCATGCTGACATGTAGTATCATTGTGATACATGGAGGGATCAACAATATGAACATAGTGATCCCTACACCAACGACGGAAGAGCCTCCACTTTAGCCGCATAGAATAGCGAAGAAGAGGATCTCCTATAGTAAGAAATCGTGTCCAAAGCTCGTCCAGTACAATGCTTACAATGCAATACGGACCACACAACGGAATACGTGAAGGTTGCGACCTTGCGGGTTGTGATAAAGATGACACGATTTAACCCAGCGAAAAAAGATCCTCTCATTAAGGAAGATTTTGCGTTAAGTCCCACAGTAGACATCAGAGTAAATTTACCCACGGTCTCTGTGAAGACAGAGATGCTATCAACAGAAATGTATTGTAGTTGTTTATCTTAGCAATACCTGCTGAAACAACAGCGCCGGAGGATACGCATATCCTATCATTCCGTCCTATTAGATCAATAGAGCGTTAACAACATTAGCTCAGAGATCCGGACAAGCAAACACATACGTCTGCAATTGATTAGCAAGCTGAGTCGTAAATAAATTATCATTGGGCGCTCCCATTGATAGCAAATCTGATTGAATACTTGTTTGTTGAGAGTCCATTCTGACGGCAACAAGCGACCCATAAGAGAACGGGAGTCCGGTAAAACAATCAGACAACCCGGAATATGACGGACCGAAACAGAACTTGGTGTACTATAACAAACAGAAGGATTCTTTCCATTAAATTGAATAACGGAAACGAATGAGTGCCTCCCTAGTTCCGGAGATACGCCACTACTGTCGAATTAACGGACAGGATTTGGACATGCGTTTCTGAATAATGTTCATCCAATGACATAAAGCAAGCCTAAAAAACATTATTCCGCGGAAGATAAGTGCTTGCTGAGAGACTGCAGAACCCAAAGACCCTGGCACTTCGAATCCTTTGGGATCAATATTATATCCCAACCTGTTTGACTGGCAACCATCATAATTATAACACTTGGATCCGGCAACTGCAGTGGCACTCTCTGAGTCAACCACCGAATGTTTGCCCCAGTCTGAATCTCTTGCAACACTAGATAGACAAGAGAACGTGTAAATCGAGCAATTCATGGATTGCTGAAAAGTTGCCGTCGAAGAGAAGCTTCTCCGAGAACGAAGCGACTCTGAGAGAGTTCTTCACCTTACTATCCACATGCGTGGATGAAGCTAGGGCTGCGACACGTCTAACCAACTCCAATCAGCCACTGAAGGGCGGAGTTATACGTGAACAAACTACTGCCCTCAAAAGAAATCACATTGAGGATAATATCCCGTAATTCTTTTCTTGAAGACGTAATGATAACGCCTCAGTAAGGTGGATTACGTATGATAAAGCGTCTAAGTTAAGTCTACTAGACATCATTGTCGTTTCCAACATTGTGGTTGGAAAAGACATAGACGGCGAAAAAGAATATTTCCAGTCTTTAACCACGCCGTCTAGATGCATATGAACTCTCGGTATGCCCTGCTCTGCCAAAATAAATTATTCGTATAAATGATAAAAAGGCAGAAATGAGCACTGCGGACAAGAAACTAAACTATCATGCTTGGTAGCAGGCTTATATGCATATATAGCGTCGATAAATAATACACATGTTCTAATGACATTATTGGACTGTGTCGGTAAGTCAGGGACAATGTCCCTGAACCGATCCAAAATTCTGTGTCCAATGACGCTATAAGTCTCTTATCCAACATCGCAGCAATGTAGTCCGAAATAACAATCACTGGAAGATAATGCCAGAAGATATGAATGGCAGCTTCCGATGCTACGAAAGGGAAAACTCGAAATCTTTCGAATCCCTTTCGCCATCCTGTCGGACCCTATAAAGCGTTCGGTCGTCCGTACCTGATGCAACCGCGGACCGCACCGACCCAGCGCCGTCAGATAATTCCTGATTCGACTAAGAAACTGTCGATTGCTGGGATGCTGCGAAAAAACTGTGCTAACTCGGATAGCACGTCCGTCACTGAGGCCAGTGGAGAAGCGGTCCTACAATGCATTGCCGCTGGAAGCTCCGTGATCGTTACCCCGTGCATACTACTAATATGCGAGCGAACGGAGTGTATAGGCCTTGTGTCACTTGGCTACCGGATGGCGTGACCTATTCGCCGTGGAATCACTGAATGACGAAACTGATCAGATACTCGAGGTCACGTAGCCAATGTGCGGTCATGTGCCCTGCTGTGAGGATGAGGAAGCATTATCGACAGTCTCTCGGACTGTCAATATAACGGAGCGTCCCGACCAACAGACATATGCTCCGAATGTAAAATATCTGAACCACAACATGCGGTCCCCTATGTTGTTGGATGAGAGAGGGACCTCTCTCGCTCACAGCCCGGACGGACCTGGACAAGCCAGGAACCGGACTAACAGGCTTCCTACGATCTGTCCTCAATCCGCCGTCACTGGGTGAGTACTAAAGTAATTATAGTGCTCGCATCACCCAAATCTCCTTCCTAGACCGCAACGGACGAACCCGGCAGCCGAACCATTCGATGAATGTACGCTACACCGGGTGAGCTAGCGAATGTCACTCCGTCGATCCTACAAGGGACCTCTTAGGCGATAGACATATTCCATGAGCACTTATTGCCGCTAGCTCTTCATTAACTATGACGACAGAGGCACACTTTTGAAAGACATCTCCGTAACTTTGCGAACAAGAAACCAGAATCGCTTGGTAATAGCAAGCATATAATAATAATATATATAGCGTCGTTCAATAATTCGAAAGTTTGTGTGACATTATTGGACTATGTCGGAACTGAGGGACGATGTCCCTGAACCGAACCAAAAATTTCTAAGTCCACCGACGCTATCAGTTTCTTATCCGGCATCGCAGCATTCTGGTCCGACGAAAGAAGCTGTAGAAGACCAAGTCAGATGACATACACAACAGCATATGTTGTTCCGAAAGGGAAAGCTCGAAATCCTCCGAATCCCTTTCGGTATCCCGTCGGACCGGATGAAATTTTCGGACGTCCGTACCCGCTTCCGCGGAGCGTCCCGACCCAGCATCGTCGGATAAAAAAATATGCGACAGATTCAGTTGATGCTGGGATGCTGCGATAAGCTGTGCTATTTAGGAAAGCACGACCATTCCCGAGGCCTGTGCAGTAGCGGTCTTACGATGCATTGCCGCCGGAAACTCTGTGTTCGTTGACTCCCGCACACTTTCCTATGCGAACGTCCGGAGTCTGCAGGCCTCGTGTCCCTGGCTACCGGATGGTGTGACCTGGTCGCCGATGATTCTCTGACTGGCGAAGCTGACTGGATATCCAAGGTCACGTAGCCAAGAGCGGTCGTGTGCGCTACCATGAGAATGAGGAAGCCTTATTGACAGTCTACTCCGGACTGCCTATGTCGGAGCGTCCCGAGCGACGGACGTATGCTCTGAATGCGAACATTTTGTACCCCAACATCTGGGGCCAGATGTTGTTGTACGAGAGAGGGGCCTCTCTCGCTCACCGTCCGGATGGACCAGAACGAGCTATGAACCGGACTAAAAGGCTTCCTCCGTTCTCCCTCTAATCCGCCGTCACTGGGTGTGCATTTGGTTGATTTATAGTGCTCGCATCACCCCAAAACTCCTTCTAGACCGCAACGGACGAACCCGGCTGCCGAACCATTCGATGAATGGACGCTAAACCGGGCGAGCTAGCGGACGTCAAAGGCCGACGAACCTACTCTTAGGCAATTGGCGTATATACATGAGCACTCTTCCGCTAGCCCTTCATTAATTGTGACGACGGAGGCACACTGCTGGAAGACATCACAGATACATCACCCTAATCTTGATCGTCTGAAATAGAAATTGATAAAGTAGAGTGATCCTGCGGGGAAAGGACCGGAGTGTCTAATTCCCCACTAACATACCGTGACATACGCTTCCCATGTTGTCATCGAAATCATACGATACAGAACAGGAGTTAATGCGAGTACACTGACCACATATAGAATGATTATAAAAGTCAGAGGAAGACTTCCTCTTATTACAATTGATCAAAATCCTTTCAATGTGAAAAGAAAACAAAGTCCTGGTACTCGCACCAACCCCTGACAATCAAAATACATAATAATAATATGATCCATTAATATAGAAAAAATAATTGAAATCAAAATATTTTGAAAAAATATTTTTTCAGAACAGCCCAAGTTTCTGAAAAGTAACGTTGAGCCCCAATGGATCCCAAGCCTAAGTGTGGACAAAAATTTTAAAAATATTTTAAACAATTTATTCAACACTTACGAACAATAATAATGTATCTAGATATGATTAAAATAACATCAAGATATTATTTTCAAGAAATCCCCCCCTCACACAGAGGGCTGTTGTAAATGTAAACAATGAGTGTAAAAAAACACTAAAATAAGACTCCAGGCACCCAGGCCCGGAATCCGTTACCAAAAATACACTATCTGATGCAAAACAGAGACTTCCAGGGAAGAAACTGCAGAACATCAGATGGTAGATGCAGAACACAACGCCTAACCACCCGTAGGTGAAGACGTAAACATGGGGAAAGAACAGAATTCATTCTGTTATTCAGCTAAAACTCCCAAGAAATTTTAGTAATAATAATTACAGAAACTATGCCAAAAGCATGGGAGAATAGCAAGAGGGGACTTAAAGGAAAGGGAGAGAGGAAAACACTGAAAAGTTAAAAAATTTATAGTAATTTATATATATTTTATACTTACCAATGACCCAGACATAGCTGGTGCTAACTCTTAAAATATAGGGCCAAACACAAATTTTGCCCCCCAATCCCCAAAATTTGCATCTAAAATCAAAGAAAACATGTCCTGAAAGGCCCTCCACACTTCGCCCCCACTGCGCATGCGCAGTGTCAAGGACGTTCCGAAATTGGCGCCATTAATCATTCTAATAACCAGTGCCTGGTAAGCGCTATGTACTCAGCGGGGAGGCAAGAGTTCCCAACTCCTGGGAGGGCCATCCCCGTCTGGGTCATTGGTAAGTATAAAAAATATATAAATTACTATAAATTTTTTAACATTTTTATACTGTACCAATGACCCAGACATAGCTGAATAGTAAAAAGGCTGGAGGGCCAAGGACATAGAGCAAAATGGAATACGCTCAATAAAATAAAATAGAGTCATCCCCTGTAGGGAAAAAGAAGTAATAGGCCTTACATGTATCTTTCTTATTTATGATAAATTAGAAAGATACAACACCTTCCAAAATTGAGCTTCATACATCCATGTACTCTATTAATATCCAATATAATCCTTATACTAATAATTTTTAAAGTAAGCCAATAAATAAAGTAAGTCTAGAGAATAGAGACTCTTATACTCCTAAAAGTGTCTGAGGATTGCATAATCATGTCCGTTGACATATGCAATATTCAAAAGCTATACTTTAAAAACTAAGACTTGAATGAATTTTAAAAACCTAAACTTCTCACTAAACAACCATCCCAATAACAGCTCAGAATTACTAACTCCGGAGGAGGTATCCCCTTGTTTTCAGAGTAAAACAGGTGACCCAAGGGAACACCCTCCCCCCCCCCCCCCCTTTTTCTTGCCCTGGGTCAAATAGCCCAGAGCGAATAGGGCAGCCGAATGGAGACACTGCCGAAACAGACAGCCTACCTAGCTATAGTAGCAACTGTTAAGTGAATGACATTCTGAGCAGTAGATAATAGACCTAACAATAGAGGCCTCCAGAAATAGACTCGATATTTCTGAGATAAAATTCATGAATGTGGATGGCTGAGCGCAATGAGCAGCCTTCAAAAATCTATAATAGCGACACTATTAATGTAAGCCCAAGAAGTAGAAGAACTCTTACTTCATGAGCCGAAATCTTAAGCACAACTGCTAAGTCAATGATATACCATAAGCAGTACCGATAGTTAATAGAATCTATTAACAGTAAAATGGAGTGTAACGTCCTTCTACTAGACATCAAAGACAGAAGAAGTTTACGCCCATAGTAATAAACAGATATCTGTTTATAAATACATAAACTGTACCCGGAAAGAGTAAAGGCCTATGCCCATACGAAGACGGAAGGACCTTAAAATAATAGGTTCCGGATAATAGGAGCCTAACTCTTATGCAACAATCCAACCTAAATAGTAACGGAAGTAGTGATTCCGAAACTACGAAAGTGAAAATCATCCATCGATAGTGCATGAAACTCACTGACTCTACAGTAAAAGAGAAACCAACAGAATTACTGTCTAAAAGGTCAGAATTTGAAAACTACTGTTTCCAGAGGCTCAAATGATTGCTTAGCTAAATAAGAACCGAAGTTAAAATCCATATAGGAATTTAATCTAAAGATTCTAAGTCTATTTATCAAAAAGTTACTAACTGACTTAGATAAAGAGACAAAAGACTCAATTGTAAACTATCGTAGAGTGCATAGGTATGAGGTAACATAAACCTATAACCTAAATAATAACAGGCTGCAGTAGATCTTGTGAAACAAGTATACTAAAAAATAGCAATGAGTAGTATGGAGGGATCCACAATATGAACATAATGATCCCTACACCACGACGGAAGAGCCTCTACTTTAGCCGCATAAAATAGCGAAGAAGAGGATCTCCTATAGTAAGAAATCGCGTCCAAAGCTCGTCCAGTACAGTGCTTACAATGCAATACGGACCACACAACGGAATACATGAAGGTTGCGACCTTGCGGGTTGTGATAAAGATGACACGATTTACCCAGTGAAAAAAGATCCTCACATAGAGGAAGATTTCACAGCAAGACCCACAGTAGACAAGAGAGTAAATTACCCATGATCTCTGTGAAGATAGAAATGCTATCAACAGAAATGTATTGTGGTTGTTTATCTTAGCAATACTTGCTGAAACAACAGCGCCGGAGGATACGCGTATCCTATCATTCCGTCCTATAGATCAATAGAGCGTTAACAACATTAGCTCAGAGATCTGGACAAGCCAACACATACGTCTGCAATTGATTAGCAAGCTGTGTCATAAATAAATCATCATTGGGCGCTCCCATAGATAACAAATCTGATTGAATACTTGTTTGTTGAGAGTCCATTCTGACAGCAACAAGCGACCCGTAAGAGAACGGGAGTCCGATAAAACAATCAGACGACCCGGAATATGATGGACCAAAACTGAACTTGGTGTACTATAACCAACAGACGGATTCTTCCATTAAATTGAATAACGGAAACAAAAGAGTGCCTCCCTGGTTCCGGAGATACGCCACTACTGTCGAATTAAAGGACAGGAATTTGGGCATGCGTTTCTGAATAATGTTCATGCAATGACATAAAGCAAGCCTAAAAAACATTATTCCGCGGAAGAAAACTGATTGCTAAAAGACTGCGGAACCCAAAGACCCTGGCACTTCGAATCCGTAGGGATCAGTATTATATCCCAATCTGTTTGACTGGCAACCGTCATAACAGCCACACTCGGGTCCGGCAACTGCGGTGGCACTCTCTGAGTCAACCACCGAATGTTTGCCCCAGTCTGAATCTCTTGTAACACTAGATAGACAAGAGAACGTGTAAATCGAGCAATTCATGGATTGCCGAAAAGTTGCCGTCGAAGAGAAGCTCCTCCGAGAACGAAGCGACTCTGAGAGAGTTCTTCACCTTACTATCCACGCGCGTGGATGTAGCTAGGGCTGTGTCACGTCTAACCAACTCCAATCAGCCACTGAAGGGCGGAGTTATACGTGAACAAACCACTGCCCTCAAAAGAAATTACATTGAGAATAATATCCCGTAAATCTTTTCTTGAAGACGTAATGATAACGCCTCAGTAAGGCGGATTATGTATGATAAAGCGTCTAAGTTAAGTCTACTATATATCATGTCATTCCCAACATTGAAATTGGAAAAGACATAAACGGCGAAAAAGAATATATGCAGTCTTTAATCACACCGCCTAGATGCATATGAACTCTCGGTATGCCCTGCTCTGCCAAAATAAACTATTCGTATAAATGATAAAATGGCAGAAATGAGCAACGCGGACAAGAAACTAAACTATCATGCTTGGTAGCAGGCTTGTATATATATATATATATATAGCGTCGAAAAATAAAACACATGTTGTAATGACAATATTGGACTGCGTCGGTAAGTCAGGGACAATGTCCCTGAACCAATCGAAAAATCCGAGTCCAATGACGCTATAAGTCTCTTATCCAAGATCGCAGCAATGAAGTCCGAAATAACAATCACTGGAAGATAATGCCAGAAGATATGAAAGGCATCTTCTGATACTACTAAAGGGAAAACTCGAAATCTTTCGAATCCCTTTCGCCATCCTGTCGGACCCTATAAAGCGTTCGGTCATCCGTACCTGATGCAACCGCGGACCGCACCGACCCAGCGCCGTCGGATAATTCCTGATTCGACCGAGAAACAGTCAATTGCTGGGATGCTGCGAAACAACTGTGATAACTCGGATAGCACGTCCGTCACTGAGGCCTGAGGAGAAGCGGTCTTATGATGCATTGCCGCTGGAAGCTCCGTGATCGTTACCCCGTGCATACTACCAATATGCGAGCGAACGGAGTGTATAGGCCTCGTGTCTCTTGGCTACCGGATGGCGCGACCTATTCGCCGTGGAATCACTGAATGCCGAAACTGATCGGATACTCGAGGTCACGTAGTCAATGTGCGGTCGTGTGCCCTGCTGTGAGGATGAGGAAGCATCAAGGACAGTCTCTCGGACTGTCAATATAACGGAGCGTCCCGACCGACGGACATATGCTCCGAATGTAAAATATCTGAACCACAACATGCGGTCCTCTATGTTGTTGGACGAGAGAGGGACCTCTCTCGCTCACAGCCCGGACGGACCTGGACAAGCCAGGAACCGGACTAACAGGCTTCCTCCGATCTGTCCTCAATCTGCCGTCACTGGGTGAGTACTAAAGTAATTAAAGTGCTCGCATCACCCAAATCTCCTTCCTAGACCGCAACGGACGAACCCGGCAGCCGAACAATTCGATGAATGTACGCTACACCGGGTGAGCTAGCGAATGTCACTCCGTAGGCAATAGACATATTCCATGAGCACTTATTGCCGCTAGCTCTTCATTAACTATGACGACAGAGGCACACTTTTGAAAGACATCTCCATAACTCTTCGAACAAGAAACCAGAAATGCTTGGTTAGCAAGCATAAAATAATAATATATATAGTGTCGTTCAATAATTCGAAAGTTTGTGTGACATTATTGGACTATGTCGGAACTGAGGGACGATGTCCCTGAACCGAACCAAAAATTTCTAAGTCCACCGACGCTATCAGTTTCTTATCCGGCATCGCAGCATTCTGGTCCGACGAAAGAAGCTGTAGAAGACCAAGTCAGATGACATACACAACAGCATATGTTGTTCCGAAAGGGAAAGCTCGAAATCCTCCGAATCCCTTTCGGTATCCCGTCGGACCGGATGAAACTTTCGGACGTCCGTACCCGCTTCCGCGGAGCGTCCCGACCCAGCATCGTCGGATAAAATATATGCGACAGATTCAGTTGATGCTGGGATGCTGCGATAAACTGTGCTATTAAGGAAAGCACGTCCGTTCCCGAGGCCTGTGCAGTAGCGGTCTTACGATGCATTGCCGCCGGAAGCTCCGTGTACGTTGACTCCCGCACACTTCCTATGCGAACATCCGGAGTCTGCAGGCCTCGTGTCCCTGGCTACCGGATGGTGTAACCTGGTCGCCGAAGAATCCTTGATCGGCGAAGCTGGTAATATATCGGCGGTCACTCGGCCAAGGTGCGGTCGTGTGCGCTGATGAGAAGAGGAAGCCTTAGCAGTCTCCGCGGACTGCCTATACAACGGAGCGTCCCGAGCGACGGACGTATGCTCCGCTTGCGACACATTTTGTACCACAACATCTGGGGCCAGATGTTGTTGAACGAGAGAGGGGCCTCTCTTGCTTGCCGTCCGGATGGACCGGAACGAGCTATGAACCGGACTAAAAGGCTTCCTCCGTTCTCCCTCCGATCCGCCGTCACTGGGTGTGCATTAAGTTAATTTATAGTGCTCGCATCACCCCAAAATTCCTTTTAGACCGCAACGGACGAACCCGGCTGCCGAACCATTCGGTGAATGGACGCTACACCGGGCGAGCTAGCGGACGTCAAAGGCCGTCGAACCTACTAGGGTCCTCTTAGGCAATTGGCGTATTTACATGAGCACTTTTCCGCTAGCCCTTCATTAATTGTGACGACGGAGGCACACTGTTGGAAGACATCACGGATACATCACCCTAATCTTGATCGTCTGAAATAGAAATTGATAAAGTAGAGTGACCCTGCGGGGAAAGGACCGGAGTGTCCAAATCCCCAATAACATACCGTGACATACGCTTCCCATATTGTCATCGAAATCATACGATACAGAACAGGAGTTAATGCGAGTACACTGACCACATATAGAATGATAATAAAGTCAGAGGAAGACTTCCTCTTAACACAATTGATCAATATCCTTTCAATGTGAAAAGAAAACAAGTCCTGGTACTCGCACTAACCCAATCAAAATACATAATAATAATATGATCCATTAATATAGAAAAAATAATTGAAATCAAAATAATCCACAATATGAACATAATGATCCCTACACCACGACGGAAGAGCCTCTACTTTAGCCGCATAAAATAGCGAAGAAGAGGATCTCCTATAGTAAGAAATCGCGTCCAAAGCTCGTCCAGTACAGTGCTTACAATGCAATATGGACCACACAACGGAATACATGAAGGTTGCGACCTTGCGGGTTGTGATAAAGATGACACGATTTACCCAGTGAAAAAAGATCCTCACATAGAGGAAGATTTCACGTTAAGACCCACAGTAGACAAGAGAGTAAATTACCCATGATCTCTGTGAAGATAGAAATTCTATCAACAGAAATGTATTGTGGTTGTTTATCTTAGCAATACTTGCTGAAACAACAGCGCCGGAGGATACGCGTATCCTATCATTCCGTCCTATAGATCAATAGAGCGTTAACAACATTAGCTCAGAGATGTGGACAAGCCAACACATACGTCTGCAATTGATTAGCAAGCTGTGTCATAAATAAATCATCATTGGGCGCTCCCATAGATAACAAATCTGATTGAATACTTGTTTGTTGAGAGTCCATTCTGACAGCAACAAGCGACCCGTAAGAGAACGGGAGTCCGATAAAACAATCAGACGACCCGGAATATGACGGACCAAAACTGAACTTGGTGTACTATAACCAACAGACGGATTCTTTCCATTAAATTGAATAACGGAAACGAAAGAGTGCCTCTCTGGTTCCGGAGATACGCCACTGCTGTCGAATTAAAGGACAGGAATTTGGGCATGCGTTTCTGAATAATGTTCATGCAATGACATAAAGCAAGCCTAAAAAACATTATTCCGCGGAAGGAAACTGATTGCTAAGAGACTGCGGAACCCAAAGACCCTGGCACTTCGAATCCGTAGGGATCAGTATTATATCCCAATCTGTTTGACTGGCAACCGTCATAACAGCCACACTCGGGTCCGGCAACTGCGGTGACACTCTCTAAGTCAACCACCGAATGTTTGCCCCAGTCTGAATCTCTTGTAACACTAGATAGACAAGAGAACGTGTAAATCGAGCAATTCATGGATTGCCGAAAAGTTGCCGTCGAAGAGAAGCTCCTCCGAGAACGAAGCGACTCTGAGAGAGTTCTTCACCTTACTATCCACGCGCGTGGATGTAGCTAGGGCTGCGTCACGTCTAACCAACTCCAATCAGCCACTGAAGGGCGGAGTTATACGTGAACAAACCACTGCCCTCAAAAGAAATTACATTGAGAATAATATCCCGTAAATCTTTTCTTGAAGACGTAATGATAACGCCTCAGTAAGGCGGATTACGTATGATAAAGCGTCTAAGTTAAGTCTACTATACATCATGTCGTTCCCAACATTGAAATTGGAAAAGACATAAACGGCGAAAAAGAATATATGCAGTCTTTAATCACACCGTCTAGACGCATATGAACTCTCGGTATGCCCTGCTCTGCCAAAATAAACTATTCGTATAAATGATAAAATGGCAGAAATGAGCAACGCGGACAAGAAACTAAACTATCATGCTTGGTAGCAGGCTTGTATATATATATATATAGCGTCGAAAAATAAAACACATGTTGTAATGACAATATTGGACTGCGTCGGTAAGTCAGGGACAATGTCCCTGAACCGATCGAAAAATCCAAGTCCAATGACGCTATAAGTCTCTTATCCAAGATCGCAGCAATGAAGTCCGAAATAATAATCACTGGAAGATAATGCCAGAAGATATGAAAGGCATCTTCCGATACTACTAAAGGGAAAACTCGAAATCTTTCGAATCCCTTTCGCCATCCTGTCGGACCCTATAAAGCGTTCGGTCGTCCATACCTGATGCAACCGCGGACCGCACCGACCCAGCGCCCGTCGGATAATTCCTGATTCGACCGAGAAACAGTCAATTGCTGGGATGCTGCGAAACAACTGTGCTAACTTGGATAGCACGTCCGTCACTGAGGCCTGAGGAGAAGCGGTCTTATGATGCATTGCCGCTGGAAGCTCCGTGATCGTTACCCCGTGCATACTACCAATATGCGAGCGAACGGAGTGTATAGGCCTCGTGTCTCTTGGCTACCGGATGGCGCGACCTATTCGCCGTGGAATCACTGAATGCCGAAACTGATCGGATACTCGAGGTCACATAGCCAATGTGCGGTCGTGTGCCCTGCTGTGAGGATGAGGAAGCATCAAGGACAGTCTCTCAGACTGTCAATATAACGGAGCGTCCCGACCGACGGACATATGCTCCGAATGTAAAATATCTGAACCACAACATGCGGTCCTCTATGTTGTTGGACGAGAGAGGGACCTCTCTTGCTCACAGCCCGGACGGACCTGGACAAGCCAGGAACCGGACTAACAGGCTTCCTCCGATCTGTCCTCAATCTGCCGTCACTGGGTGAGTACTAAAGTAATTAAAGTGCTCGCATCACCCAAATCTCCTTCCTAGACCGCAACGGACGAACCCGGCAGCCGAACCATTCGATGAATGTACGCTACACCGGGTGAGCTAGCGAATGTCACTCCGTAGGCAATAGACATATTCCATGAGCACTTATTGCCGCTAGCTCTTCATTAACTATGACGACAGAGGCACACTTTTGAAAGACATCTCCATAACTCTTCGAACAAGAAACCAGAAATGCTTGGTTAGCAAGCATAAAATAATAATATATATAGCGTCGTTCAATAATTCGAAAGTTTGTGTGACATTATTGGACTATGTCGGAACTGAGGGACGATGTCCCTGAACCGAACCAAAAATTTCTAAGTCCACCGACGCTATCAGTTTCTTATCCGGCATCGCAGCATTCTGGTCCGACGAAAGAAGCTGTAGAAGACCAAGTCAGATGACATACACAACAGCATATGTTGTTCCGAAAGGGAAAGCTCGAAATCCTCCGAATCCCTTTCGGTATCCCGTCGGACCGGATGAAACTTTCGGACGTCCGTACCCGCTTCCGCGGAGCGTCCCGACCCAGCATCGTCGGATAAAATATATGCGACAGATTCAGTTGATGCTGGGATGCTGCGATAAACTGTGCTATTAAGGAAAGCACGTCCGTTCCCGAGGCCTGTGCAGTAGCGGTCTTACGATGCATTGCCGCCGGAAGCTCCGTGTACGTTGACTCCCGCACACTTCCTATGCGAACGTCCGGAGTCTGCAGGCCTCGTGTCCCTGGCTACCGGATGGTGTGACCTGGTCGCCGAAGAATCCTTGATCGGCGAAGCTGGTAATATATCAGCGGTCACTCAGCCAAGGTGCGGTCGTGTGCGCTGACGAAAAGAGGAAGCCTTAGCAGTCTCTGCGGACTGCCTATATAACGGTGCGTCCCGAGCGACGGACGTATGCTCCGCTTGCGACACATTTTGTACCACAACATCTGGGGCCAGATGTTGTTGAACGAGAGAGGGGCCTCTCTCGCTTGCCGTCCGGATGGACCGGAACGAGCTATGAACCGGACTAAAAGGCTTCCTCCGTTCTCCCTCCGATCCGCCATCACTGGGTGTGCATTAAGTTAATTTATAGTGCTCGCATCACCCCAAAATTCCTTTTAGACCGCAACGGACGAACCCGGCTGCCGAACCATTCGGTGAATGGACGCTACACCGGGCGAGCTAGCGGACGTCAAAGGCCGTCGAACCTACTAGGGTCCTCTTAGGCAATTGGCGTATTTACATGAGCACTTTTCCGCTAGCCCTTCATTAATTGTGACGACGGAGGCACACTGTTGGAAGACATCACGGATACATCACCCTAATCTTGATCGTCTGAAATAGAAATTGATAAAGTAGAGTGACCCTGCGGGGAAAGGACCGGAGTGTCCAAATCCCCAATAACATACCGTGACATACGCTTCCCATATTGTCATCGAAATCATACGATACAGAACAGGAGTTAATGCGAGTACACTGACCACATATAGAATGATAATAAAGTCAGAGGAAGACTTCCTCTTAAAACAATTGATCAATATCCTTTCAATGTGAAAAGAAAACAAGTCCTGGTACTCGCACTAACCCAATCAAAATACATAATAATAATATGATCCATTAATATAGAAAAAATAATTGAAATCAAAATATTTTGAAAAAATATTTTTTCAGAACAGCCCAAGTTTCTGAAAAGTAACGTTGAGCCCCAATGGATCCCAAGCCTAAGTGTGGACAAAAATTTTAAAAATATTTTAAACAATTTATTCAACACTTACGAACAATAATAATGTATCTAGTTATGATTAAAATAACATCAAGATATTATTTTTTAGAAATCCCCCCCTCACACAGAGGGCTGTTGAAAATGTAAACAATGAGTGTAAAAACACTAAAATAAGACTCCAGGCACCCAGGCCCGAAATCAGTTACCAAAAATACATTATCTGATGCAAAACAGAGACTTCCAGGGAAGAAACTGCAGAACATCAGATGGTAGATGCAGAACACAACGCCTAACCACCCGTAGGTGAAGACGTAAACATGGGGAAAGAACAGAATTCATTCTGTTATTCAGCTAAAACTCCCAAGAAAATTTAGTAATAATAATTACAAAAACTATGCCAAAAGCATGGGAGAATAGCAAGGGGGTACTTAAAGGACAGGGAGAGAGGAAAACACTTAAAAAACAGTGTAACTAAATAATCAGAATGACAACAAAATGGCTGCTGCCTCGAAAATAGGTAACTTAACATAATTTCATTAAAAAATTTTAAGTTACAGCCCTGATAATATTCTGTCACACATTTTTTTCCTCTCCTCCTTCTCTATCCTCCTTAGAATCACCATTTCACTAATATTTATGTGTCTGGCATCATTTAAACTGAGATTTATAAGCACAAAGATCAGTCAGATGTTAACTGATGAAGGGCCAAACTTAGAATGATTAATGGCGCCAATTTCGGAACGTCCTTGACACTGCGCATGCGCAGTGGGGGCGAAGTGTGGAGGGCCTTTCAGGACATGTTTTCTTTGATTTTAGATGCAAATTTTGGGGATTGGGGGGCAAAATTTGTGTTTGGCCCTATATTTTAAGAGTCAGCACCAGCTATGTCTGGGTCATTGGTACAGTATAAAAATATCAGTGTAACTAAATAACCAGAATGACAACAAAATGGCTGCTGCCTCGAAAATAGGTAACTTAACATAATTTCATTAAAAAAATTTTAAGTTACAGCCCTGATAACATTCTGTCACACATTTTTCCTCTCCTCCTTCTCTATCCTCCTTAGAATCACCATTTCACTAATATTTATGTGTCTGGCATCATTTAAACTGAGATTTACAAGCACAAAGATCAGTCAGATGTTAACTGATGAAGGGCCAAACTTAGAATGATTAATGGCGCCAATTTCGGAACGTCCTTGACACTGCACATGTGCAGTAGAGGTGAAGTGTGGAGGGCCATTCAGGACATGTTTTCTTTGGTTTTAGATGCAAATTTTGGGGATTGGGGGGCAAAATTTGTGTTTGGCCCTATATTTTAAGAGTTAGCACCAGCTATGTCTGGGTCATTGGTACAGTATAAAAATATAAAATTCCACTTCAAAATACCCTTCTCAAAAACATTTTTGCCTCAAACCTAAAAATAAATGGGTTAGGCCACACAAAGTAGATCTTCTGTTTCTCGGGCCATTATTTGTGAAATTGCATGCGGGCGAGCGTTTTTTTATTTTATTTTTTATTTCAGTAATTACTTCTTTGCCATCAAAAGTTCATGTTCTTGGTTCAAGTTTTAGACCCCATAATCTACAGAATAGCATGGATGGTGGGGTATTTCATCCCGTGAATGCAAGAAGGCTTTGCAATGCTAAAGCATTGCAAAGCCTTTTTGCACTCAAGGGACAAGTTCATCAATTTTTTTAACTTTGGTAAAATATCAGACACAAACCATTTAATTTTTATTTTTTCTAAGTTTAAATTGGTAATAAAAAGAGAGCATGCGGCAGCCAAAAGGACCATGCGGGAGGGCCTGAGAAACAGATTTTTTATTTTTTTAGGCCTTATGTGGTCATTTTAATTAAATTTGTTTTGTTGGGATTCCTGTTGTTGGGATGACAATTTTTGACATTCATCTTGTTGTTATTCATCTTGTTGGGAATAAACCTCCAGTTTATCTTCCCAACGGAGAGAACTAGCAAAAAATAAATGATTGAAAAAAAAAAGTTTGCTTTGAGCACAGTGCAAATAATCTGGGGATTTTTTCTATAAAATACTCCATTTCAGGTATACAGTAAAACCTGTTTTGAGAGACCACTGCATTGAGACCACCTGTCTTTAGAGACCACTGTGACCTTGTACCATTTGTTTATTTTACTCTGAAATGGACCTGTCATGAGAGACCACCTGTTTTGAGAGACCACTTTTGCCTGGCAAAAAAGGTGGTCTCTCAAGTACAGTAGACAGGTTCTACTGTACTATAAAATGGATCATTGGGATACTAAATAATGGTCCAAACAAAACTGATTTGGGTGAGAACAGAAATAAAATAAGAGGCCCCAGGGGGCCTGAGGGCACTCACCTGACATGGTAGCCTAAATATCAACCCAGGGAATTGATTTCAACAAGTTGCATCTGCCCCTCCTAAAAAAACTTATACCAAACATCCAAAGATTCTAACCAGTGGATCAAAAAAAAAGATTTTTAAAGAATATTCCTCATATTGAACTAAGTAATAATTTGTGCCCCCACAGGGAGCCCAAATATGAACCTTGGGACTTGGCTTGAACAAACTTGAATCTCACCTCCAGTGGGATGCTGTATACCAAATATCAAACGATTCTGACTGCAGGATGTGAAGAAGAAGATTTTTGAAGAATATTCCTCATATTGAACTAAGTTATAATTCAAGCTCCCACAGGGAGGCCACATATGAACCCACGGACTTGGCTTGAACAAACTTGAATCTTACCCCCCTATGGATGCTGCATACCAAATATCAAAGCATTCCAACTGCTGGATCTGAAGAAGATTTTTAAAGAAGATTCCTCATTTTGAACCAAGTTATAATTCAGCCTCCCACAGTAAGTCCAAATATGAACCCAGGGACTTGGGTTAAACAAACTTGAATCTCTCTCCCCCCCCCCCCCCCCAAGGATGCTGAATGCCAAATATCAAAACATTCCAACTGCTGAATCTGACGAAGATGATTAAAGAAAAATTCCTCATATTAAACTAAGTTATAATCCGAGCTCCCACAGTAAGCCCAAATATGAACCTAGGGACATGGCTTCAACAAACTTGAATCTCATCCCCCTAAGGATGCTGCATACCAAATATCAAAACATTCTGACTGCTGGATCTGTAAAAGATTTTTAAAGAAAATTCCTTATTTTGAACTAAGTTATAATTCGGGCTCCCACAGTGAGCCCAAATATAAACCCAGGGTACCTGGCTTGAACAAACTTGAATCTCACCCCCCCTAAGGATGCTGCATACCAAATATCAAAAGATTCTCATTGGTAGATCTGAAGAAGAAGATTTTTAAAGAATATTCCTCATACTGCACTAATTTAAACATTTGGGCTCCCATAGAGAGCCCAAATATAGACCCAGGGATTTGATTTCAATAAACATGTGAAACAATCTTCCAAAAATGTTATATGCGAAATTTGAAAGCTTTTGGAGCAGTGGTTTGGGAGAAAAGTAGTCTTAAATGTTTTTCCCATCACCCACAGTGTTAAAAAACGTTGACTCCACACTTTTTCAAAGTCCCAAAAAGTACCCCATGATAAAACCGATAGCAATTGTTTGGACCATTCCATTCTGTTGGTCCTAAGGAAGCTTCACACCAAATAAGAATTCTCAGTGCCATGTAGTTTTGGAGATATGGGCATTTTAATTTTTTTCTATTTTTAGCTCCTGCTCCATGGAGCGATGGGAAAATTTTTTTTGGCCTAAATTAAGTACTTCTGACCCAATAAGCCCTCATATCAAATTTGGTTCAAATCTGCCTCTTGGTTTGGAAAATAGAAATTTTGAGCGGGGCGAAAGTTAAAAAATTTATAGTAATTTATATATTTTTTATACTTACCAATGACCCAGACATAGCTGGTGCTAACTCTTAAAATATAGGGCCAAACACAAATTTTGCCCCCCAATCCCCAAAATTTGCATCTAAAACTAAAGAAAACATGTCCTGAAAGGCCCTCCACACTTCGCCCCTACTGCGCATGCGCAGTGTCAAGGACGTTCCGAAATTGGCGCCATTAATCATTCTAATAACCAGTGCCTGGTAAGCACTATGTACTCAGCGGGGAGGCAAGAGTTCCCAACTCCTGGGAGGGCCATCCCCGTCTGGGTCATTGGTAAGTATAAAAAATATATAAATTACTATAAATTTTTTAACATTTTTATACTGTACCAATGACCCAGACATAGCTGAATAGTAAAAAGGCTGGAGGGCCAAGGACATAGAGCAAAATGGAATACGCTCAATAAAATAAAATAGAGTCATCCCCTGTAGGGAAAAAGAAGTAATAGGCCTTACATGTATCTTTCTTATTTATGATAAATTAGAAAGATACAACACCTTCCAAAATTGAGCTTCATACATCCATGTACTCTATTAATATCCAATATAATCCTTATACTAATAATTTTTAAAGTAAGCCAATAAATAAAGTAAGTCTAGAGAATAGAGACTCTTATACTCCTAAAAGTGTCTGAGGATTGCATAATCATGTCCGTTGACATATGCAATGTTCAAAAGCTATACTTTAAAAACTAAGACTTGAATGAATTTTAAAAACCTAAACTTCTCACTAAACAACCATCCCAATAACAGCTCAGAATTACTAACTCCGGAGGAGGTATCCCCTTGTTTTCATAGTAAAACAGGTGACCCAAGGGAACACCCTCTCCCCCCCCCCCTTTTTCTTGCCCTGGGTCAAATAGCCCAGAGCGAAGAGGGCAGCCGAACGGAGACACTGCCGAAACAGACAGCCTACCTAGCTATAGTAGCAACTGTTAAGTGAATGACATTCTGAGCAGTAGATAATAGACCTAACAATAGAGGCCTCCAGAAATGGACTCGATATTTCTGAGATAAAATTCATGAATGTGGATGGCTGAGCACAATGAGCGGCCTTCAAAAATCTATAATAGCGACACTATTAATGTAAGCCCAAGAAGTAGAAGAACTCTTACTTCATGAGCCGAAATCTTAAGCACAACTGCTAAGTCAATGATATACCATAAGCAGTACCGATAGTTAATAGACTCCATTAACAATAAAATGGAGCGTAACGTCCTTCTACTAGACATCAAAGACAGAAGAAGCTTACACCCTTTGTAATAAACAGATATCTGTTTATAAATACATAAACTGTACCCGGAAAGAGTAAAGGCCTATGCCCATACGAAGACGGAAGGACCTTAAAATAATAGGTTCCGGATAATAGGAGCCTAACTCTTATGCAACAATCCAACCTAAATAGTAACGGAAGTATTGATTCCGAAACTATGAAAGTGAAAAACATCCATCGATAGTGCATGAAACTCACTGACTCTACAGTAAAAGAGAAACCAACAGAATTACTGTCTAAAAGGTCAGAATTTGAAAACTACTGTTTCCAGAGGCTCAAATGCTTACTTAGCTAAATAAGAACCGAAGTTAAAATCCGTATAGGAATTTAATCTAAAGATTCTAAGTCTATTTATCAAAAAGTTACTAACTGACTTAGATAAAGAGACAAAAGACCCAATTGTAAACTATCGTAGAGTGCATAGGTATGAGGTAACATAAACCTATAACCTAAATAATAACAGGCTGCAGTAGATCTTGTGAAACAAGTATACTAAAAAATAGCAATGAGTAGTATGGAGGGATCAACAATATGAACATAATGATCCCTACACCATGACGGAAGAGCCTCCACTTTAGCCGCATAGAATAGCGAAGAAGAGGATCTCCTATAGTAAGAAATCGCGTCCAAAGCTCGTCCAGTACATTAAAGAAAAATTCCTCATATTAAACTAAGTTATAATCCGAGCTCCCACAGTAAGCCCAAATATGAACCTAGGGACATGGCTTCAACAAACTTGAATCTCATCCCCCTAAGGATGCTGCATACCAAATATCAAAACATTCTGACTGCTGGATCTGTAAAAGATTTTTAAAGAAAATTCCTTATTTTGAACTAAGTTATAATTCGGGCTCCCACAGTGAGCCCAAATATAAACCCAGGGTACCTGGCTTGAACAAACTTGAATCTCACCCCCCCTAAGGATGCTGCATACCAAATATCAAAAGATTCTCATTGGTAGATCTGAAGAAGAAGATTTTTAAAGAATATTCCTCATACTGCACTAATTTAAACATTTGGGCTCCCATAGAGAGCCCAAATATAGACCCAGGGATTTGATTTCAATAAACATGTGAAACAATCTTCCAAAAATGTTATATGCGAAATTTGAAAGCTTTTGGAGCAGTGGTTTGGGAGAAAAGTAGTCTTAAATGTTTTTCCCATCACCCACAGTGTTAAAAAACGTTGACTCCACACTTTTTCAAAGTCCCAAAAAGTACCCCATGATAAAACCGATAGCAATTGTTTGGACCATTCCATTCTGTTGGTCCTAAGGAAGCTTCACACCAAATAAGAATTCTCAGTGCCATGTAGTTTTGGAGATATGGGCATTTTAATTTTTTTCTATTTTTAGCTCCTGCTCCATGGAGCGATGGGAAAATTTTTTTTGGCCTAAATTAAGTACTTCTGACCCAATAAGCCCTCATATCAAATTTGGTTCAAATCTGCCTCTTGGTTTGGAAAATAGAAATTTTAAGCGGGGCGAAAGTTAAAAAATTTATAGTAATTTATATATTTTTTATACTTACCAATGACCCAGACATAGCTGGTGCTAACTCTTAAAATATAGGGCCAAACACAAATTTTGCCCCCCAATCCCCAAAATTTGCATCTAAAACTAAAGAAAACATGTCCTGAAAGGCCCTCCACACTTCGCCCCTACTGCGCATGCGCAGTGTCAAGGACGTTCCGAAATTGGCGCCATTAATCATTCTAATAACCAGTGCCTGGTAAGCACTATGTACTCAGCGGGGAGGCAAGAGTTCCCAACTCCTGGGAGGGCCATCCCCGTCTGGGTCATTGGTAAGTATAAAAAATATATAAATTACTATAAATTTTTTAACATTTTTATACTGTACCAATGACCCAGACATAGCTGAATAGTAAAAAGGCTGGAGGGCCAAGGACATAGAGCAAAATGGAATACGCTCAATAAAATAAAATAGAGTCATCCCCTGTAGGGAAAAAGAAGTAATAGGCCTTACATGTATCTTTCTTATTTATGATAAATTAGAAAGATACAACACCTTCCAAAATTGAGCTTCATACATCCATGTACTCTATTAATATCCAATATAATCCTTATACTAATAATTTTTAAAGTAAGCCAATAAATAAAGTAAGTCTAGAGAATAGAGACTCTTATACTCCTAAAAGTGTCTGAGGATTGCATAATCATGTCCGTTGACATATGCAATGTTCAAAAGCTATACTTTAAAAACTAAGACTTGAATGAATTTTAAAAACCTAAACTTCTCACTAAACAACCATCCCAATAACAGCTCAGAATTACTAACTCCGGAGGAGGTATCCCCTTGTTTTCATAGTAAAACAGGTGACCCAAGGGAACACCCTCTCCCCCCCCCCCCCCCCCTTTTTCTTGCCCTGGGTCAAATAGCCCAGAGCGAAGAGGGCAGCCGAACGGAGACACTGCCGAAACAGACAGCCTACCTAGCTATAGTAGCAACTGTTAAGTGAATGACATTCTGAGCAGTAGATAATAGACCTACCAATAGAGGCCTCCAGAAATGGACTCGATATTTCTGAGATAAAATTCATGAATGTGGATGGCTGAGCGCAATGAGCGGCCTTCAAAAATCTATAATAGCGACACTATTAATGTAAGCCCAAGAAGTAGAAGAACTCTTACTTCATGAGCCGAAATCTTAAGCACAACTGCTAAGTCAATGATATACCATAAGCAGTACCGATAGTTAATAGACTCCATTAACAATAAAATGGAGCGTAACGTCCTTCTACTAGACATCAAAGACAGAAGAAGCTTACACCCTTTGTAATAAACAGATATCTGTTTATAAATACATAAACTGTACCCGGAAAGAGTAAAGGCCTATGCCCATACGAAGACGGAAGGACCTTAAAATAATAGGTTCCGGATAATAGGAGCCTAACTCTTATGCAACAATCCAACCTAAATAGTAACGGAAGTATTGATTCCGAAACTATGAAAGTGAAAAACATCCATCGATAGTGCATGAAACTCACTGACTCTACAGTAAAAGAGAAACCAACAGAATTACTGTCTAAAAGGTCAGAATTTGAAAACTACTGTTTCCAGAGGCTCAAATGCTTACTTAGCTAAATAAGAACCGAAGTTAAAATCCGTATAGGAATTTAATCTAAAGATTCTAAGTCTATTTATCAAAAAGTTACTAACTGACTTAGATAAAGAGACAAAAGACCCAATTGTAAACTATCGTAGAGTGCATAGGTATGAGGTAACATAAACCTATAACCTAAATAATAACAGGCTGCAGTAGATCTTGTGAAACAAGTATACTAAAAAATAGCAATGAGTAGTATGGAGGGATCAACAATATGAACATAATGATCCCTACACCATGACGGAAGAGCCTCCACTTTAGCCGCATAGAATAGCGAAGAAGAGGATCTCCTATAGTAAGAAATCGCGTCCAAAGCTCGTCCAGTACAGTGGTTACAATGCAATACGGACCACACAACGGAATACATGAAGGTTGCGACCTTGCTGGTTGTGATAAAGATGACACGATTTACCCAGTGAAAAAGATCCTCACATAGAGGAAGATTTCACGTTAAGACCCACAGTAGACAAGAGAGTAAATTACTCATGATCTCTGTGAAGATAGAGATGCTATCAACAGAAATGTATTGTGGTTGTTTATCTTAGCAATACCTGCTAAAACAACAGCGCCGGAGGATACGCGTATCCTATCATTCCGTCCTATAGATCAATAGAGCGTTAACAATATTAGCTCAGAGATCTGGACAAGCCAACACATACGTCTGCAATTGATTAGCAAGCTGTGTCATAAATAAATCATCATTGGGCGCTCCCATAGATAGCAAATCTGATTGAATACTTGTTTGTTGAGAGTCCATTCTGACAGCAACAAGCGACCCGTAAGAGAACGGGAGTCCGATAAAACAATCAGACGACCCGGAATATGACGGACCAAAACTGAACTTGGTGTACTATAACCAACAGACGGATTCTTCCATTAAATTGAATAACGGAAACAAAAGAGTGCCTCCCTGGTTCCGGAGATACGCCACTACTGTCGAATTAAAGGACAGGAATTTGGGCATGCGTTTCTGAATAATGTTCATGCAATGACATAAAGCAAGCCTAAAAAACATTATTCCGCGGAAGAAAACTGATTGCTAAAAGACTGCGGAACCCAAAGACCCTGGCACTTCGAATCCGTAGGGATCAGTATTATATCCCAATCTGTTTGACTGGCAACTGTCATAACAGCCACACTCGGGTCCGGCAACTGCGGCGGCACTCTCTGAGTCAACCACCGAATGTTTGCCCCAGTCTGAATCTCTTGTAACACTAGATAGACAAGAGAACGTGTAAATCGAGCAATTCATGGATTGCCGAAAAGTTGCCGTCGAAGAGAAGCTCCTTCGAGAACGAAGCGACTCTGAGAGAGTTCTTAACCTTACCATCCACGCGTGTGGATGTAGCTAGGGCTGCGTCACGTTTAACTAACTCCAATCAGCCACTGAAGGGCGGAGTTATACGTGAACAAACTACTGCCCTCAAAAGAAATTACATTGAGAATAATATCCCGTAAATCTTTTCTTGAAGACGTAATGATAACGCCTCAGTAAGGCGGATTACGTATAATAAAGCGTCTAAGTAAAGTCTACTATACATAATGTCGTTCCCAACATTGAAATTGGAAAAGACATAAACGGCGAAAAAGAATATATGCAGTCTTTAATCACACCGTCTAGACGCATATGAACTCTCGGTATGCCCTGCTCTGCCAAAATAAACTATTTGTATAAATGATAAAATGGCAGAAATGAGCAACGCGGACAAGAAACTAAACTATCATGCTTAGTAGCAGGCTTGTATATATATATATATAGCGTCGAAAAATAAAACACATGTTGTAATGACAATATTGGACTGCGTAGGTAAGTCAGGGACAATGTCCCTGAACCGATCGAAAAATCCGAGTCCAATGACGCTATAAGTCTCTTATCCAAGATCGCAGCAATGAAGTCCGAAATAATAATCACTGGAAGATAATGCCAGAAGATATGAAAGGCATCTTCCGATACTACTAAAGGGAAAACTCGAAATCTTTCGAATCCCTTTTGCCATCCTGTCGGACCCTATAAAGCGTTCGGTCGTCCGTACCTGATGCAACCGCGGACCGCACTGACCCAGCGCCGTCGGATAATTCCTGATTCGACCGAGAAACAGTCAATTGCTGGGATGCTGCGAAACAACTGTGCTAACTCGGATAGCACGTCCGTCACTGAGGCCTGAGGAGAAGCGGTCTTACGATGCATTGCCGCTGGAAGCTCCGTGATCGTTACCCCGTGCATACTACCAATATGCGAGCGAACGGAGTGTATAGGCCTCGTGTCCCTTGGCTACCGGATGGCGCGACCTATTCGCCGTGGAATCACTGAATGCCGAAACTGATCGGATACTCGAGGTCACGTAGCCAATGTGCGGTCGTGTGCCCTGCTGTGAGGATGAGGAAGCATTAAAGACAGTCTCTCGGACTGTCAATATAACGGAGCGTCCCGACCAACGGACATATGCTCCGAATGTAAAATATCTGAACCACAACATGCGGTCCCCTATGTTGTTGGGCGAGAGAGGGACCTCTCTCGCTCACAGCCCGGACGAACCTGGACAAGCCAGGAACCGGACTAACAGGCTTCCTCCGATCTGTCCTCAATCTGCCGTCACTGGGTGAGTACTAAAGTAATTAAAGTGCTCGCATCACCCAAATCTCCTTCCTAGACCGCAACGGACGAACCCGGCAGCCGAACCATTCGATGAATGTACGCTACACCGGGTGAGCTAGCGAATGTCACTCCGTAGGCGATAGACATATTCCATGAGCACTTATTGCCGCTAACTCTTCATTAACTATGACGACAGAGGCACACTTTTGAAAGACATCTCCATAACTCTTCGAACAAGAAACCAGAAATGCTTGGTTAGCAAGCATAAAATAATAATATATATAGCGTCGTTCAATAATTCGAAAGTTTGTGTGACATTATTGGACTATGTCAGAACTGAGGGACGATGTCCCTGAACCGAACCAAAAATTTCTAAGTCCACCGACGCTATCAGTTTCTTATCCGGCATTGCAGCATTCTGGTCCGACGAAAGAAGCTGTAGAAGACCAAGTCAGATGACATACACAACAGCATATGTTGTTCCGAAAGGGAAAGCTCGAAATCCTCCGAATCCCTTTCGGTATCCCGTCGGACCGGATGAAACTTTCGGACGTCCGTACCCGCTTCCGCGGAGCGGCCCGACCCAGCATCGTCGGATAAAATATATGTGACAGATTCAGTTGATGCTGGGATGCTGCGATAAACTGTGCTATTAAGGAAAGCACGTCCGTTCCCGAGGCCTGTGCAGTAGCGGTCTTACGATGCATTGCCGCCGGAAGCTCCGTGTACGTTGACTCCCGCACACTTCCTATGCGAACGTCCGGAGTCTGCAGGCCTCGTGTCCCTGGCTACCGGATGGTGTGACCTGGTCGCCGAAGAATCCTTGATCGGCGAAGCTGGTAATATATCGGCAGTCACGCAGCCAAGGTGCGGTCGTGTGCGCTGACGAGAAGAGGAAGCCTTAGCAGTCTCAGCGGACTGCCTATACAACGGAGCGTCCCGAGCGATGGACGTATGCTCCGCTTGCGACACATTTTGTACCACAACATCTGGGGCCAGATGTTGTTGAACGAGAGAGGGGCCTCTCTCGCTTGCCGTCCGGATGGACCGGAACGAGCTATGAACCGGACTAAAAGGCTTCCTGCGTTCTCCCTCCGATCCGCCGTCACTGGGTGTGCATTAGGTTAATTTATAGTGCTCGCATCACCCCAAAATTCCTTCTAGACCGCAACGGACGAACCCGGCTGCCGAACCATTCGGTGAATGGACGCTACACCGGGCGAGCTAGCGGACGTCAAAGGCCGTCGAACCTACTGGGGTCCTCTTAGGCAATTGGCGTATTTACATGAGCACTTTTCCGCTAGCCCTTCATTAATTGTGACGACGGAGGCACACTGTAGGAAGACATCACAGATACATCACCCTAATCTTGATCGTCTGAAATAGAAATTGATAAAGTAGAGTGACCCTGCGGGGAAAGGACCGGAGTGTCCAAATCCCCAACAACATACCGTGACATACGCTTCCCATATTGTCATCGAAATCATACGATACAGAACAGGAGTTAATGCGAGTACACTGACCACATATAGAATGATAATAAAGTCAGAGGAAGGCTTCCTCTTAAAACAATTGATCAATATCCTTTCAATGTGAAAAGAAAACAAGTCCTGGTACTCGCACTAACCCCTGGCAATCAAAATACATAATAATAATATGATCCATTAATATAGAAAAAATAATTGAAATCAAAATATTTTGAAAAAATATTTTTTCAGAACAGCCCAAGTTTCTGAAAAGTAACGTTGAGCCCCAATGGATCCCAAGCCTAAGTGTGGACAAAAATTTTAAAAATATTTTAAACAATTTATTCAACACTTACGAACAATAATAATGTATCTAGTTATGATTAAAATAACATCAAGATATTATTTTTTAGAAATCCCCCCCTCACACAGAGGGTTGTTGTAAATGTAAACAATGAGTGTAAAAACACTAAAATAAGACTCCAGGCACCCAGGCCCGAAATCAGTTACCAAAAAAAACACTATCTGATGCAAAACAGAGACTTCCAGGGAAGAAACTGCAGAACATCAGATGGTAGATGCAGAACACAACGCCTAACCATCCGTAGGTGAAGACGTAAACATGGGGAAAGAACAGAATTCATTCTGTTATTCAGCTAAAACTCCCAAGAAAATTTAGTAATAATAATTACAAAAACTATGCCAAAAGCATGGGAGAATAGCAAGGGGGAACTTAAAGGACAGGGAGAGAGGAAAACACTTAAAAAACAGTGTAACTAAATAATCAGAATGACAACAAAATGGCTGCTGCCTTGAAAATAGGTAACTTAACATAATTTCATTAAAAAATTTTAAGTTACAGCCCTGATAATATTCTGACACACATTCTTTTCCTCTCCTCCTTCTCTATCCTCCTTAGAATCACCATTTCACTAATATTTATGTGTCTGGCATCATTTAAACTGAGATTTATAAGCACAAAGATCAGTCAGATGTTAACTGATGAAGGGCCAAACTTAGAATGATTAATGGCGCCAATTTCGGAACGTCCTTGACACTGCGCATGCGCAGTAGGGGCGAAGTGTGGAGGGCCTTTCAGGACATGTTTTCTTTAGTTTTAGATGCAAATTTTGGGGATTGGGGGGCAAAATTTGTGTTTGGCCCTATATTTTAAGAGTTAGCACCAGCTATGTCTGGGTCATTGGTACAGTATAAAAATATTCTTGCCCCCTCCCATAACAAAAGCAAATATAGCTCCTCGAACTTCTCTTGAACAAATCCGAGTCTGCACTCTCAAAGGGAAGCTGCACACCAAATATCACAGTCTCTGCTACTGCTGGTTCATGAGAATAAGATTTGTTTAAAATTCATGCAAACTTTTGAGGCATGGCCCTATGGAGGGGCGAGGCAACTTGATTTGAACAAAATCAAAATGTGATGTCATAACAAACTATTATCTCAAATTTCAATTAATTTGGTTCAGCAGTTTTGGAGGAGAAGACGCAAACACCATGTTCACGGACGACGGACAGTGAGTGATCACTGTAGCTCCCCTGACTGAAAGTCAGGTGAGCTAAAAAGACAAAGAAAATTTTTGATCAAAATATATTTTTGATTTTTAAACGCTGCATACAGCATGTATGCAAATTACCTCCCTTGATAAACATCAACAATAGACATATTTGTTATTCAGTTTCATTTGAGAAGTTCACTACAGCAGAGATCAGTGGTTCAAAATTGGTGAAACTCCATGTGTTTGAAAAATGAAGAATTATGGGTGGGTGGAGGAACATTTTGAAAATGAGGATTTCCCCAAGTCTATACATTATTGATACACCATTATGAATAACACTTAGAGCAATGGGATTTTCACAGCTCATGTATTACTTGCTGGTTCGTTAGAGTGCATTTTTTATTTATAAGCATATATCACAAAAATTAGGAAGCTTAATAATAATTCTGTACATGAATTATTTACACTGAATGCAGTTGCAAACAAAAAGTATACCCATTGTTTCCCTGCTAAGTCATTTTATTACATATGTCACGTAAGTGGATGTAAGAATAATAATTTTTCCATTTTTTAATTTGCCCTTATTTTGAAGATACACTGGTACTTACATCCATATTAAGGAGCTTTAGCTGCAGTTGTCCAGTATTCACACTGTGAGGATCGGCAGTGACTAACCCTTAATGGCCTATTTCTGACTTTTACAGAACAGGTGCACTTAACATGCCATCATGTGGCGATTCTGCTGATAAGAGGCAAATTATCTATAGGCAGTGGGTTCTAGTTACAGTCTTGGCTGCCTGTTAAGGCAGCCAAGACATTACTAGAAATCACTGCTAGACCTCTAGGCATATAAAGGTTGTGGGCAGGGGGGAATTCAGTACATTGTCCAGGTCCTTAAGGGTTAACAGAGAATTGTGGGGTGTGTGTGACTTTCCCTGTTTGTTGACAGACATGCTTTTCAACTCTGGCTATATGTTTGTTTCTTACTGATACACTTTCACCTGAAAAGAAATATCATCAATCTTCTTGACTACATGGATTTTAAATATGACAATGTGGGTAAATGTGAATAAAAACAACACAAATCAGTTATGTATTACATATATTTTATTCTTCACGAAGGCAGAATGCTCACCATCAATATTCATCAGTTCAGTCATCCTGTGCCATTTTCTTTTTGAAAACTTGTCCCACTGGTAGCAGGTTGTGGGAGTGTCCCAAAGTTAGAAGGTAAAAAAAATTGTGCCCATATTATGGTGTCTCAATATCTCAAGTGTTTCAAATCATGGAGCAAATGCAATATTTAAACCAGAGGCTCAAGTAAGCCAAAACACTCACCTAGTTCAAGCTGTCAAAAGAGATGATTGTGTGTAAGTAAGTGATGGGCCGCAAGAGCAATTGTTTGATTTGCCATGACACAACAAAAGTCAATTTTTTGGCCATTAATTTTTGCTGGTCCTTGGAAAGCTTCGATCTGTGAAGTTTAAAAAAAGTGTCTGAACGAAATTCTTTTTTTTTGAACTCCTGTGGTTCTCTCTACCTGACCCCCCTCCCCCACCCCTACCCCCTCCCCCCCCCCCAAAAAAAAAAATCTTGGGCATAAATCAAGTGCTTATGACCAGGGGTCAACCAAGTGGGCAACTAGGGCAAAGAAATTGCCTTGCCATTTCTAAAGTCGCCTTGGCTTACGTTGAGAGCGAAATTCAAGTCGCCCTCCCCAAATTCCTTGGGAGACATGGCAATTTGGGGCATTTCTAATGTTTTATTTCCAAATTGAAACAACTTCGCATTCTGACGGTCATGATAAAATAAACACGTTTGGGGTTGCTGTTAAAATCTGTCATATGGCTCTGAAAATAGCCCAAACTAGCCCAATTTAATATTTCTTAAAAGTATTGTAGTGGCCTATTGTGCTGTTTAAACAATTCGCCCATACTGGTAGCAACCAGCACAAAAATGGCTTTTTAAAAATAGGATGTCCATTCTGACTCATCAGGCTATGATTATAAATCATAAATATTAGAGTGGATGCAAATGGCAGGTCTCCATTGCACCAACGACACGTATTAATGTAGGATGGCCACAAAAAATTTCATTTTTCTGCACAGTGTTTTGGAAAAATTACCCAATGCAGAAGAAAAAGGAGACAACTGAAATATTTTGTCAATTTCTTCTGATTACATCAGAAATAAATTAACTCAAATTGTTAATAAATTGCAACAAAGCAATAATTTATGAACAAAAATCTTGCTACACTGAGGCCATTATTGCTGATAGTGTGGTATCTTGGAAAAAAAAAATCTTTCGTTAATTAAGCGTTATTAACACTATATTAATGGTGAATACAATGGGGGCTAATCATAGGACTGAAAAATAATTTAGCACTCAACCAGTTAATAAAATTTTTAAGTGGTCAGCTTATATTCACCACTACCACCGTGCCATAATATATGATATATCTGGTTGAACACAATATGAATGACTCTTTCCCTACCAGTGATTACAATAGTTACCATGCTTTGAAATCTCTGGAGGGAGAAGTCACTTCTCCCTAAAATCAGCTGCCAGGCTAACCCCTGCTTATGACCCAGTTATACTAAATGACTAATCTGGTTCAAATCAGACCATTTATTCTGGAAATAGAAATTTTTAGTGGGGCCCAAATTGGGGAGCCCAAATTTTCACCTACTGAGTTCCTTTGAAAAAAAGTAAATCTGCATCACTGAAGTAAGTTCCATACCAGAATTCTAAGCATTATAGAGAGTGGCTTATGAGAAGATGATTTTTAAAGCATTTTAGGCTTATGGCGCAAAACCCCACCCCACAGGACATAGTAACTTTTGGGGAAAACAATCAGACGAGTAGAGTCCACCAAGATGCTTTGTACCAAATTACTTTAGACTTGACCCATAGGTTCTAAAAAAGAATAATTAGTTGATGGAGCACAACAAAGATAATGATTCGTAATTTTCCCATTGCCAACAGTGTTAAAATGGGCATCCCCATATGCTACCCCATGACAAATTCAATAGCATTTTTTGTGGTCCATTTGATTCCACTGGTCCTAAGGAAGCTTCATACTGAAAAGTTAAAAAATTTATAGTAATTTATATATTTTTTATACTTACCAATGACCCAGACATAGCTGGTGCTAACTCTTAAAATATAGGGCCAAACACAAATTTTGCCCCCCAATCCCCAAAATTTGCATCTAAAACTAAAGAAAACATGTCCTGAAAGGCCCTCCACACCTCGCCCCCACTGCGCATGCGCAGTGTCCAGGACGTTCCGAAATTGGCGCCATTTATCATTCTAATAACCAGTGCCTGGTAAGCGCTATGTACTCAGCGGGGAGGCAAGAGTTCCCAACTCCTGGGAGGGCCATCCCCGTCTGGGTCATTGGTAAGTATAAAAAATATATAAATTACTATAAATTTTTTAACATTTTTATACTGTACCAATGACCCAGACATAGCTGAATAGTAAAAAGGCTGGAGGGCCAAGGACATAGAGCAAAATGGAATACGCTCAATAAAATAAAATAGAGTCATCCCCTGTAGGGAAAAGAAGTAATAGGCCTTACATGTATCTTTCTTATTTATGATAAATTAGAAAGATACAACACCTTCCAAAAATTGAGCTTCATACATCCATGTACTCTATTAATATCCAATAATCCTTATACTAATAATTTTTAAAGTAAGCCAATAATAAAGTAAGTCTAGAGAATAGAGACTCTTATACTCCTAAAAGTGTGTGAGAATTGCATAATCATGTCCGTAGACATATGCAATATTCAAAAGCTATACTTTAAAAACTAAGACTTGAATGAATTTTATAAACTTAAACTTCTCACTAAACAACCATCCCAATAACAGCTCAGAATTACTAACTCCGGAGGAGGTATCCCCTTGTTTTCATAGTAAAAACAGGTGACCCAAGGGAACACCCTCCCCCCCCCTTTTTCTTGCCCTGGGTCAAATAGCCCAGAGCGAAGAGGGCAGCCGAACGGAGACACTGCCGAAACAGACAGCCTACCTAGCTATAGTAGCAACTGTTAAGTGAATGACATTCTGAGCAGTAGATAATAGACCTAACAATAGAGGCCTCCAGAAATGGACTCGATATTTCTGAGATAAAATTCATGAATGGATGGCTGAGCGCAATGAGCAGCCTTCAAAAATCTATAATAGCAACACTATTAATGTAAGCCCAAGAAGTAGAAGAACTCTTACTTCAAGAGCCGAAATCTTAAGCACAACTGCTAAGCCAATGATATACCATAAGCAGTACGCTAGTTAATAGAATCGATTAACAATAAAATGGAGCGTAACGTCCTTCTACTAGACATCAAAGACAGAAGAAGCTTACGCCCTTGTAATAAACAGATATCTGTTTATAAATACATAAACTGTACCCGGAAAGAGTAAAGGCCTATGCCCATACGAAGACGGAAGGACCTTAAAATAATAGGTTCCGGATAATAGGAGCCTAACTCTTATGCAACAATCCAACCTAAATAGTAACGGAAGTATTGATTCCGAAACTATGAAAGTGAAAATCATCCATCGATAGTGCATGAAACTCACTGACTCTACAGTAAAAGAGAAACCAACAGAATTACTGTCTAAAAGGTCAGAATTTGAAAACTACTGTTTCCAGAGGCTCAAATGATTACTTAGCTAAATAAGAACCGAAGTTAAAATCCGTATAGGAATTTAATCTAAAGATTCTAAGTCTATTTATCAAAAAGTTACTAACTGACTTAGATAAAGAGACAAAAGACTCAATTGTAAACTATCGTAGAGTGCATAGGTATGAGGTAACATAAACCTATAACCTAAATAACAACAGGCTGCAGTAGATCTTGTGAAACAAGTATACTAAAAACTAGCAATGCGTAGTATGGAGGGATCAACCATATGAACATAATGATCCCTACACCACGACGGAAGAGCCTCCACTTTAGTCGCATAGAATAGCGAAGAAGAGGATCTCCTATAGTAAGAAATCGCGTCCAAAGCTCGTCCAGTACAGTGCTTACAATGCAATACGGACCACACAACGGAATACATGAAGGTTGCGACCTTGCTGGTTGTGATAAAGATGACACGATTTACCCAGTGAAAAAAGATCCTCACATAGAGGAAGATTTCACGTTAAGATCCACAGTAGACAAGAGAGTAAATTACTCATGATCTCTGTGAAGATAGAGATGCTATCAACAGAAATGTATTGTGGTTGTTTATCTTAGCAATACCTGCTAAAACAACAGCGCCGGAGGATACGCGTATCCTATCATTGCGTCCTATAGATCAATAGAGCGTTAACAGTATTAGCTCAGAGATCTGGACAAGCCAACACATACGTCTGCAATTGATTAGCAAGCTGTGTCATAATAAAACATCATTGGGCGCTCCCATAGATAGCAAATCTGATTAAATACTTGTTTGTTGAGAGTCCATTCTGACAGCAACAAGCGACCCGTAAGAGAACGGGAGTGCGATAAAACAATCAGACGACCCCGAATATGACGGACCAAAACTGAACTTGGTGTACTATAACCAACAGACGGATTCTTTCCATTAAATTGAATAACGGAAACGAAAGAGTGCCTCCCTGGTTCCGGAGATACGCCACTACTGTCGAATTAAAGGACAGGAATTTGGGCATGCATTTCTGAATAATGTTCATGCAATGACATAAAGCAAGCCTAAAAAACATTATTCCGCGGAAGTTAAACTGATAGCTAAAAGACTGCGGAACCCAAAGACCCTGGCACTTCGAATCCGTAGGGATCAGTATATATCCCAATCTGTTTGACTGGCAACCGTCATAACAGCCACACTAGGGTCCGGCAACTGCGGCGGCACTCTCTGAGTCAACCACCGAATGTTTGCCCCAGTCTGAATCTCTTGTAACAGTAGATAGACAAGAGAATGTATAAACCAAGCAATTCATGGATTGCCGGAAAGTTGCCGTCGAAGAGAAGCTCCTCCGAGAACGAAGCGACTCTGAGAGAGTTCTTAACCTACTATCCACGCGTGGATGTAGCTAGGGCTGCATCACGTCTAAACACTCCAATCAGCCACTGAAGGGCGGAGTTATACGTGAACAAAATACTGCCCTCAAAAGAAATTACATTGAGAATAATATCCCGTAAATCTTTTCTTGAAGACGTAATGATAACGCCTCAGTAAGGCGGATTACGTATAATAAAGCGTCTAAGTTAAGTCTACTATACATAATGTCGTTCCCAATATTGAAATTGGAAAAGACATAAACGGCGAAAAAGAATATATGCAGTCTTTAATCACACCGTCTAGACGCATATGAACTCTCGGTTTGCCCTGCTCTGCCAAAATAAACTATATGTAAAAAAGATAAAATGGCAGAAATGAGCCACGCGGACAAGAAACTAAACTATCATGCTTAGTAGCAGGCTTGTATATATATATATAATATATAGCGTCGAAAAATAAAACACATGTTGTAATGACAATATTGGACTGCGTCGGTAAGTCAGGGACAAAGTCCCTGTACCGATCGAAAAATCCGAGTCCAATGACGCTATAAGTCTCTTATCCAAGATCGCAGCAATGAAGTCCGAAAAATAATCACTGGAAGAAATGCCAGAAGATATGAAAGGCATCTTCCGATACTACTAAAGGGAAAACTCGAAATCTTTCGAATCCCTTTCGCCATCCTGTCGGACCCTATAAAGCGTTCGGTCGTCCGTAGCTTGATGCAACCGCGGACCGCACCGACCCAGCGCCGTCGGATAATTCCTGATTCGACCGAGAAACCGTCAATTGCTGGGATGCTGCGAAACAACTGTGCTAACTCGGATAGCACGTCCGTCACCGAGGCCTGAGGAGCAGCGGTCTTACGATGCATTGCCGCAGGAAGCTCCGAGATCGTTACCCCGTGCATACTTCCAATATGCGAGCGAACGGAGTGTATAGGCCTCGTGTCCCTTGGCTACCGGATGGCGCGACCTATTCGCTGTGGAATCACTGAATGCCGAAACTGATCGGATACTCGAGGTCACGTAGCCAATGTGCGGTCGTGTGCCCTGCTGTGAGGATGAGGAAGCATTAAAGACAGTCTCTCGGACTGTCAATATAACGGAGCGTCCCGAGCAACGGACATATGCTCCGAATGTAAAATATCTGAACCACAACATGCGGTCCCCTATGTTGTTGGCTTCCTCCGATCTGTCCTCAATCTGCCGTCACTGGGTGAGTACTAAAGTAATTAAAGTGCTCGCATCACCCAAATCTCCTTCCTAGACCGCAACGGACGAACCCGGCAGCCGAACCATTCGATGAATGTATGCTACACCGGGTGAGCTAGCGAATGTCATTCCGTAAGCGATAGACATATTCCATGAGCACTTATTGCCGCTAACTCTTCATTAACTATGACGACAGAGGCACACTTTTGAAAGACATCTCCATAACTCTTCGAACAAGAAACCAGAAATGCTTGGATAGCAAGCATAAAATAATAATATATATAGCGTCGTTCAATAATTCGAAAGTTTGTGTGACATTATTGGATTATGTCGGAACTGAGGGACGATGTCCCTGAACCGAACCAAAAATTTCTAAGTCCACCGACGCTATCAGTTTCTTATCCGGCATCGCAGCATATGTTGTTCCGAAAGGGAAAGCTTGAAATCCACCGAATCCCTTTCGGTATCCCGTCGGACCGGATGAAACTTTCGGACGTCCGTACCCGCTTCCGCGGAGCGTCCCGACCCAGCATCGTCGGATAAAATATATGCGACAGATTCAGTTGATGCTGGGATGCTGCGATAAACTGTGCTATTAAGGAAAGCACGTCCGTTCCCGAGGCCTGTGCCGTAGCGGACTTACGATGCATTGCCGCTAGAAGCTCCGTGTACGTTGACTCCCGCACACTTCCTATGCGAACGTCCGGAGTCTGCAGGCCTCGAGTCCCCGGCTACCGACCCAGCGCTGTCGGATAATTCTCGATCCGACACCGTTTCTGTCGGCTGCTGGGATGCTGCGATAAGCTGTGCTATGTGCACAAGAATGTCCGGCGTCGAGACCTGCGGAGGCGCAGTCTATCGGTGCTTCGCCGAGGGCAGCTCCGCATCAGATGGCTCCCGCATACTTCCTATGCGAACGTCCGGAGTCCATCGGTCTCGAATCCCTGGCTGCCGGATGGTGTGACCTGGTCGCCGAAGAATCCTTGATCGGCGAAGCTGGTAATATATCGGCGGTCACGCAGCCAAGGTGCGGTCGTGTGCGCTGATGAGAAGAGGAAGCCTTAGCAGTCTCAGCGGACTGCCTATACAACGGAGCGTCCCGAGCGACGGACGTATGCTCCGCTAACAACACATTTGTACCACAACATCTGGGGCCAGATGTTGTTGAACGAGAGAGGGGCCTCTCTCGCTTGCCGTCCGGATGGACCGGAACGAGCTATGAACCGGACTAAAAGGCTTCCTCCGTTCTCCCTCCGATCCGCCGTCACTGGGTGTGCATTAAGTTAATTTTATAGTGCTCGCATCACCCCAAAATTCCTTCTAGACCGCAACGGACGAACCCGGCTGCCGAACCATTCGGTGAATGGACGCTACACCGGGCGAGCTAGCGGACGTCAAAGGCCGTCGAACCTACTAGGGTCCTCTTAGGCAATTGGCGTATTACATGAGCACTTTTCCGCTAGCCCTTCATTAATTGTGACGACGGAGGCACACTGTTGGAAGACATCACAGATACATCACCCTAATCTTGATCGTCTGAAATAGAAATTGATAAAGTAGAGTGACCCTGCGGGGAAAGGACCGGAGTGTCCAAATCCCCAACAACATACCGTGACATACGCTTCCCATATTGTCATCGAAATCATACGATACAGAACAGGAGTTAATGCGAGTACACTGACCACATATAGAATGATAATAAGGTCAGAGGAAGACTTCCTCCTAAAACAATTGATCAATATCCTTTCAATGAGAAAAGAAAACAAGTCCTGGTACTCGCACTAACCCCTGGCAATCAAATACATAATAATAATATGATCCATTAATATAGAAAAAATAATTGAAATCAAAATATTTTGAAAAAATATTTTTTCAGAACAGCCCAAGTTTCTGAAAAGTAACGTTGAGCCCCAATGGATCCCAAGCCTAAGTGTGGACAAAAATTTTAAAAATATTTTAAACAATTTATTCAACACTTACGAACAATAATAATGTATCTAGTTATGATTAAAATAACATAAAGATATTATTATTTAGAAATCCCCCCCTCACACAGAGGGCTGTTGTAAATGTAAACAATGAGTGTAAAAACACTAAAATAAGACTCCAGGCACCCAGGCCCGAAATCAGTTACCAAAAAAACACCATCTGATGCAAAACAGAGACTTCCAGGGAAGAAACTGCAGAACATCAGATGGTAGATGCAGAACACAACGCCTAACCACCCGTAGGTGAAGACGTAAACATGGGGAAAGAACAGAATTCATTCTGTTATTAAGCTAAAACTCCCAAGAAATTTTAGTAATAATAATTACAGAAACTATGCCAAAAGCATGGGAGAATAGCAAGGGGGAACTTAAAGGACAGGGAGAGAGGAAAAACACTTGAAAAAACAGTGTAACTAAATAATCAGAATGACAACAAAATGGCTGCTGCCTTGAAAATAGGTAACTTAACATAATTTCATTAAAAAATTTTAAGTTACAGCCCTGATAATATTCTGTCACACATTCTTTTCCTCTCCTCCTTTTCTATCCTCCTTAGAATCACCATTTCACTAATATTTATGTGTCTGGCATCATTTAAACTGAGATTTAAAAGCACAAAGATCAGTCAGATGTTAACTGATGAAGGGCCAAACTTAGAATGATAAATGGCGCCAATTTCGGAACGTCCTGGACACTGCGCATGCGCAGTGGGGGCGAGGTGTGGAGGGCCTTTCAGGACATGTTTTCTTTAGTTTTAGATGCAAATTTTGGGGATTGGGGGGCAAAATTTGTGTTTGGCCCTATATTTTAAGAGTTAGCACCAGCTATGTCTGGGTCATTGGTACAGTATAAAAATACAATATTCTGGTCCGTGCAGTTTTTTTTAAATATGAGCATTAGTATTTTTTTTAATTTTTAGCTCTTGTGGTTCCCATGGGGAAGCACAATTAGATTTGGGGGCATAAATCAAGTAGTTATGACCCACTTATACTACATGCCAAATTTGATTCAAATCAGCCCATCAGTTCATGAAAAAAAAAAAAATTGGGGGTGGAGCCCAAGATGGGCATGCTACCTCAGAGAGCTCAAATATTGACCTGTCAACTTGCCTTGAACAAGTTTCACTCCATGACAAATCTGATAGCAATTTTTTGGACCATCTAATTCCAATTGTTCTTAGGAAGCTGCATACCAAAAAACAATATTCTGGTCTGAGCAGTTTTTGAAATATTCACGTTGGAATTTTTTTCTATTTTTAGCTCCTGAGGTTCTCACTATGAAAATTTTTTGTTCAGCATGAATCAACTACTTATGACCCAATTATATCATATGCCAAATTTGGTTCAAATCAGCTCATTGGTTCTTGAAATACAAATTTGGGGTGAAGCCTAAAATGGACATGCTCCCACAGAGAGCCCAAACATTGACCGACTAACTTACGGTGAACAAACTTTAATCTTCCCCACCTAAGAAAGTTCCAAACCAAATATGAAAGCATTTTCTGTGGTGGTTCATGAGAAGATTTTTCAATATTTTAGGCTTTTGGGGCATTAACCCAAGCCCGAAGATGGCAGCAGCTTCATTTGAACAAAGTAGAAAGGGTATACTCCAAAGATGGTCTGTGCCATATATGAATGAAATTTGCCCAATGGTTTTAAAGAAGAAGACAAGTTTCAAATTAGTTGATGGAGCACAAGAAAGATGATGACCTGGCATTTTACCATTGTCAACAGTGTTGAAATGGGTATCCTCATATGGCACCCCATGAGAAAACCTGATAGCAATTTTTTTGGTCTATTTGATTCCACCAGACCTATGGAAGCTGCATACCAAAAATAATATTCTGGTCCATGAAGTTTTTTGAAATAATAATAATGCACTAAGTTAAACTTTGGGCTCCCTTACAGAGCCCACATTTTAAGCCAGGGACTCGATTTGAACAAACTTGAATCTGACTCCCAGAGCTGACGTTGGGCTATATCAGTGCCGACAATCATTAGTTGACTAATTGTTTCAACACTAACTTCAATGAATTCCCCAAATCGCTGTTAACTTTGAAAGAGACTACATTGGTCATCCACAGGTGAAAGACTGTGGAATTCCCAGTTGCAATTTGGTAAAAATTCTCCATCTGCTTCTGTGTTAACTGTACTGTAACAAGGGAAGCCAAAATAAATACTTTTTACATCTCACTTTTTAAAATACCAATCAATCAATCCCTTCTTAGTTTATTGATTAACGTGTTCATAAACAACTGGACCATTAATCCTTTGGGCACCACAAAGTAGAACTTCTGTTTCTCAGGCCATTTTTGTAAAATTCTATGTGGGTGGATGCTTTTTTATTTCATATTTTATTTTTGTAATTATTTCTTTGCCATAAAAAGTTCATGTTCTTGGTTTGTTTTATGTTTTAGACCTCGTAGTCTACAGAATAGCATGACTGGTAGTGTATTTCATCCCTTGAGTGCAAGAAGGCTCTGTAATGCTAAAGCATTGCAAAGCCTTCTTGCACTCAATGGACTAATTTATCAATTTTATTAACTTGGGTAAAATATCAGACAAAAACCATTTAATTTTTATTTTTTTTAAGTTTGCATTGGTTATAAAAAGAGAGAATGCGTCAGCCAAAAGGACCATGCAGGATAGCATGAGAAACAGATTTTGAACTTTTTTATGCCTTACTTAACATGATTAACAGATGATAAACGAAAATTTCTTCAAGAACTAAAAATTATAATTTTTTGCCTCAAAACATAGCCATGTCCCATCACTGGAATGAGCTCAATGAGCCCATTTCAATGATGGATCATAAAGTTTGTTTCTGGAGCAAAAGTTGAAAAAATAATGAAATTTTAATGGTGATTTTTGTGTAAAGCACTGGCAATTTTTGGTCATTTTATTAGGTAAATGATTAACTAAAAAGAATGACAAATTACTTTTTGCAGTCTTTGTTCATCATTAATTGGCACTCTCCAGTAAACTGTAACAAAGACAAGAGGCCCCAAGGGGCCTTAATCGCTCACCGGCAAAAGTGGTTCAAAGAAGTATTTGGGGTCACATTCAGATAGACAGGGTTCATCAACACTACAAAGAATTGAAGTCATGAGAGGCAAATTTTATGGAAAAACACTAAGGAATGGATTTGAACAAACCTGAACCTAATATGCCTCCCCCCACCCCACCCCTGCCCATAGACCCCAAATATTAAGCCAAGGACTCAAATTGAACAAACTTGAATCTGATCCCCCTTGAGATGTCATATACCAAATAGGAAAGAATTCAACTGGTGGATATGAAGAAGGTTTTTAAAGAAATCACCTCACATTGCACTAAGATAAACTTTGGGCTCAAATAGGGGGCCAAAATATTAACCCAGGTCCCGATTTGAACAAACTTGAATCTGACCCACCTAGAGATGTTGTATACCAAATATGAAAGGATGCTGATTGGTGGATCTGAAGAAGATTATAAAAGAAATTCCCTCATATTGCACTTAGTTAAAATTCAGGCTTCCATAGGTAGTCCAAATTCATAACCCTGGGACCAGGGTTGAACAAACTTGAGTCTTACCCTCCAAGAGATGTTGTATACCAAATATGAAAGGATTCTGACTACTGAATCTGAAGAAGGAGATTTTAAAGAAATTTTCTCATATTGCAGTAAGTTAAAATTCATGCTCCCATAGGGAACCCAAATATTAACCGAGAAACTCGATTTGAACAAACTTGAATCTGACCCCCTATAGATGCTGTATACCAAACATGAAAGGATTCTGACTAGTGGATCTGAAGAAGAAGATTTTTAAAGAAATTTCCTCAAATTGCACCAAATTAAACTTTGGGCTCCAATAGAGAGCCGAAATACTAACTCCGGGACCCGATTTGAACAAACTTGAATCTGACCCCACCCCTGGAGATGTTGTATACCAAATAGGAAAACATTCTGACTGGTGGATCTGAAGAAGAAGATTTTTAAAGAAATTTCCTCATATTTCAGTAAATTAAAATTTCGGCTCCTACAGGGAGCCCAATTATTAACCCAGGGACTGGATTTGAACAAACTTGAGTCTGACCCCCCCTACAGATGTTGTATACCAAACATGAAAGGATTCTGACTGGTGGATCTGAAGAAGAAGATTTTTAAAGAAATTTCCTCAAATTGCACCAAGTTAAACTTTGGGCTCCAATAGAGAGCCCAAATCTTAACCCAGGGACTCGATTTGTACAAAATTGAATCTGACCCCCCTAGAGATGTTGTATAACAAATATGAAAAGATTCTGACTGGTGGATCTGAAGAAGAAGATTTTTTTGAATTTTTGAAAAAATTTATGGGTGCTATCAGATTTATGCCCCTTCTGATGTCCCCTGTAGGCACGGCAAGTTTATTTGTACAAACTTGAATTGACATATAAGGAACATGCACACAAAATTTGGTTCAATTTAGTTAAGTAGTTTGTGAGAAGAAGTTGATAATGAAAAGTTCACGACGGACGGCAAGTGATAAGTTAAGCTCCCTTCGGTGAGCTAAAAATCCCAGACTGATAAAATAACATTTTTTTTCTAGCTGAATATAAAACAAATACTAAGATGGTGGGAACTTTATTCTGGCATCTAAGCTTGTAACAATGCCCAAACATGGCCTTCAAACACTGAACTAATGAAAAGTTTTCAGCAACTTGAGATTGAACTTACACTTGCAAACTTATTTTGTGCCAGATGGCATTAACAATTAACTTTTACAGAAAACCATCATGGAAAATAAAGAATAGAAGACACACAAACAAGATGTTTGGAACTTGGCAATCCAAGCGGATGTTGAACTATATCATTAGTGGCATATCTTGAAAACACATCAGAAATAAACACGCAAATTTGCAAACCATGGGTCGCTGTGATGGAATGCCATCAAATTCATGAATTTCAAATTTCGTTTCTGAGGCTTCAAATGTCTATTGGCGATTACCCTTTACCTACATAGCTCACAAACCCTCACTGGAATGAGCTCTCTGTAATCTTTCAAATAGAGCTGAGTGGTTTGGGGGTTTACCGGTTGAGATCTGGTTTTTGCAGCAAACCGGAAAATTATAAATTTTAAGTAATTTGTATATTTTTTATACTTACCAATGGCCCAGACTAGCTGGTGCTACCTCAAAAAATAATCCAGGGCCAAACACAAATTTTGCCCCGCCAATCCCCAAAATTTGCATGCAAAACCGAAAAATTGATGTCGTTTTGATGTCCTATCTTGTCCTCCATACTTTTTGGATCTGAGCATGTGCAGTATCCAGGAAGACACTGAAATTGGTGCCAACCATCATTCTTTCTACAGATTGCCTGTTAAATGTTATAAACAGCGGGGAGGTATTAGTGCACACTCATGGGAGGGCCATACCCATCTGGGCCATTGGTAAGTATAAAAAATATACAAATTACTTAAAATTTATAATATTTTTATACAACAACCAATGGCCTAGATTAGCTGAATCGTAAAAAGGCTGGAGAGCCTAGGACATAAAGGAAAATCCAATCTCTCAATTACTTCAATAAAGGATATCTCCTACAGGAGAATAGGAGAAGATAGGAATTATATATGTCTTTCTCCTTTTCGAGAAAGGAGAAAGGCAAAACACCAACAATGTAATTGAGTATTACATAATATATAATTCTCCATTTAATGACAGCATAACCCGTTATGCTAATTCGGTGAAGGAAAACCAATATATAAAGATAGTCCAGAGAATGAGACTCTTTATACTCATTCAAAAGTGTTCGAGGATTGTATATTAACGCCTGTTTGACACGCGACATATACAAATGCTTCACTGTGAGCTACACTTTAAAAACAGTACATAAATGAGACATAGTTATTGCTTCACACCAAGCTACACATTAAAACCATCCCAGCACCGACTCAGGACTACTGACACCAGGGGAAGTCTTCCCTTGGTTTTCACTATAAAGCCAGATGATCATAAGGGAAAAAAACGTCCCCCCCCCCCTTCCCTTGTTCTGAGGTACACGTCCTCAGAACGAAGAGGGCAGCGGAACAGCGTCAATGCTGGAATGGACTGCCTGAATAACTATAGATGTAATCATTAATGGACGACATTCTGAGCAACAGAAAGAGGATCTAAAGATCTCAGGTCAACGGAGATGGACTCTAAATTTCTCATCTCAGGTAAAACTTGGTAAATGAAGAGTGCTGTGTCCAGTACGCAGCCTTCATGAGATCAGTAATGGCTATACTGTTAGTATAAACCCAAGAAGTGGACAGTGCTCTAACCTCATGCGCTGATATCTTACTAACCGAACGATGATAATAGGCTCCGGCCACTTGTCTGGAATCTGATTCTAAGCAAAAAAACCCACTTCTGTAGTAAGGGTAATGGTATTACCCACACTTCGGTAGTGAGATTCATCAACAGATAAAGCATGAAGTTCACTGATTCTTCTAGCAGATGCAAAGGCTAAGAGAAATGCCGTTTTATAGGACAAGAATTTGAACTCTACAATGTCCAATGGCTCAAACGGAGCATCTTTGAGCTTCAACAGAACCCAAGCCAAATTCCACTTAGGAATTAATCTGAAGGTTCTAGGTCTATTAATAGAGGAATTTCTAACAAGCTTGGACAATGAAGTATTTGATCCAATAGCCAAGTTATCATGATGAGCGTAAGTGTCTGATAACATAGACCTATAGCCCTTAATAGTGACGGGCTGCAGTTTGAGAACATCAACAAGTAGATCAAGAAATTGGCAATATTTGGTATGGACGGATCATAAACGTCTATCGACTGATCCTGACACCAACGGACGGAAGAAAACCCTCCACTTCGCTGCGTAGTTCAACGAAAAGGAGGACCTCCTGCAGTTACAAATTGCATCCACTGCGTGTCCTGTAAACTGTTTTCCGTGGAAGAAGGACTGCACAATGGAAATACGTGAAGGTTGAGACCTTCCGGGTTGTAATGCAGTGCGCGTGACTTCCCCTGATAAAGAAGGTCATCTCGTGGAGGAAGCTTACGGGGAACGTCCCATAACAGACACCTGAGAAGATTGAGCCAAGGTTTCTGTGACGACAGAGGTGCTACTAGCAGAATATTGCAACGAGACTGTTTGATCTTTAACAGAATCTGCTGAATCAACGGAGTTGAAGGATACACATATCCTATCATTCTGTCCCATAAGATCGACAGAACATCTACTGCGTACGCTCGATGATCTGGGCATGGTGACACAAACGTCGGTAACTAATTGTTCAGGTGTGTCGCAAACAGATCTATCATGGGACGATCCAACTGGTAGCAAATCTGCCTGAATATTCACTTGTTGAGAGTACACTCCGATGGCAACAGGCGACCTTTCCGAGAGAGCATGCCTGCTAGTACATTCAGACGACCCAGTATATGACGGACAGAAAGATGAACATGATGATTCATGATGTACAGGAGAAACCTCTCCATTAATTCGCATAATGGAATTGAATGAGTGCTGCTTTGGTTCCTGATGTACGCTACTTCTGTCGAATTGTCTGACAAAATTTGAACATGGATGTTCGCTATTATGTGAATCCAATGTTGAAGAGCTAGCCATATTGACATCATCTCTTTGGTTTATGTGCATCTGCAGGAACTGAGGGTCCCAAAGACCCTGACACTTCAAGTCTGCGGGACTTAGGGTCGCGCCCCAACCCATCTGACTCGCATCCATCATAATCGTGAAAGCCGGATCCGACAGTTGCTGCGGAACTCCCTGAGTTAACCACTGAATATCTACCCAAATCTGAACCTTTTGTTTTACTTGGTCCATTAATACAATACTGGTTTCGAGCGAATGCGTCTTCACACTCCAGTTCTGAGTAAAGAATATCTGGAGGGGACGCGTGCGCAGGCGGCCCATCAGAATAAGATCCACAGCTGCTACCACAGCCCCATCAGTCGCATGAATTCCCTCGCTGTTAATGCATCTGAGTGTAGACAAAAGTGAGCATAACAACTGACTAATTTCGCTCTGTGTAACGGCAGACGAACCAGATTGTTGTGAGTCTCGAAGCTCATCCCCAAGTGAGTGAACGATTTGGGTGGAGCTAGATCCAACTTTTTCTCATTTACGATGAAACAGAGACGTCGGAGTAATAGAAGCAGACTCTGATCTGAACATCATTCTGAAGAATAATTCTGTTGCCCAATCTCTGCAGAATGTCGTCCAAGTAAGCCGACGTTACCGCAGATGAATGAGCTTGGAAATATGACATTACCGAGTTCATTATTTGAGTGAATGCCCAGGGAGCCAGATTCAGACCAAAGCACATTGCTCTGAACTGATAAACCTTCCCTTGTACAGCGAACCGCAGGTACTTTCTGAATGCCGGATGTACCAGGACATGAAAGTACGCATCCTTTTGATCTATGCTTGCCGTGTAGTCGTTCACTCGAATGCTCGCTCTTACCGACCAAATGGTCTCCAAATGGAAGTTTGGAGCCACGGTAAGCTTGTTTTGTCCATCTCAAGTCTATTACCGGTCGGAACGAGCCGTCTGGCTTCGGTGCGAGGAACAGGTGACTGTAAAAATCCCGAGAATCTTGATTCTCGACAACCTCTTTTGCTTCCTTTAATAAGAGAGCCTGTACCTCCGCTAGGAGAGACTCTCTTTTGAAAGGATCCGACTGAAGATTTGTCCAACGCGGACCCACTGATTTTCCGTGACTGCTATCCAGTTTCTCGCGAAGTTTGATAACTTTCCGCCTGATAACTTTCTGCCAAATGGCCAGCAATAGAGGTCTTGAACATCACTTGTATGACCTGCGAGGCTTACGGGAGGAGAAACTATGTCCTCCCCACGAAGAACCTCGTCCCATCAGCCTATGGGTGTCTGACCGATGGTCCCGATCAGACCTGCGCCCCTTTCCCGAGTCGCTATATTGTCGACCTCCAGAGTAATTATAAGAGGGTTTCTTGTACCCTTGTGAGGAGTTCCCTTTTGACATTTTAGACTTGGAACGTCCTCCTTTACTCTTGTCTGCTGAAGCGGGTTGCTGAAACGCCGACTTCAATAGCAGAGCACTTGACGCTTTCTTAGTATCCTGTTTATAGTCTAACAAAAGCTTGTCATCATCAAAAATAGAATGTCCGGAGACCGGAGCGATCCGGAGAGAGCATTTCACCTTGTTATCTATAAGTGATGACGATGCAAAGGCAGAATCACGTCTGATCAACTCCAGATTAGCCACTATTAGGGCAGAGTTTACGTGGTATACATAATTGCCCTGGAAAGAACTCAAGAGAGGTACGAACATCCTCAAATTCCTTCCCATTGAGACGTTGCGCCATAGCTCTGGTAAGGTGATCTATGTAGGACATTGCGTCCAAATTTGCTCTATTTGATGAAATTGCCATTTCTATGTCTGAGCAAATAGGGAATGACGCAGGTAAGAATACCTCTAGATCCCGGCCTGCTCATCCAAACACAGAGGAGCTCTCTGAACATCTTCTCCAACCGTTTTAAATGAATGTTGTCCAAGAAACGGTATGTTTATGGAAGATGAAGATAAAAAAACACCTTTTTCCTCGAACTCGAGAGGTTGAATACGGCGGTGTCTACATGGCCCATGGCCTGCGACACTTGCCTAGACTGAACTGGAAAAGAAAGAACTTCTTCCTTTTTCCGTATAAAGTCTGCGTCCGACGACGCCAGCAGTTCCTCTCTTGTTGTCGCAGCATTATGATTTGGCAGAACAAATTCAGGATAGTATTGATGGATGAAATCCATCGCAACCATGTGCTGTTCTGAAAGGGAAGGGTAATCCTCTTCCTTATCCCTTTCACCATCAGAGAGAATCAGTTGCAAATCTCGGCCCATTACATCTGCATGAACAGACGACTGGACCGACCCACCTCCACCCGACAGCTCAGGTTCTGAGTCTGAGGGAGGCTGCTCTTGCACTTGCTGGGATGTTTTGATCAGCTGTGCAATCTGCGACAGCAAGTGCGTCATCAAGGCCTGAGGAGCAGTGGTCTTCTGTTTCTTAGCCACTTGCTGCTCCTGGGACGGCATGTCGGAGATGGATCTCTTCTCGGAAACGTCCCGATGATCGAGGCCTCGTCTCCCTAGCTACCGGATGGTCCGACTTCATGGGCGAAAAGTGGTCTCTTCTTCGCGCAGCAGGCTGGATATCCGAAGTCGGGTAGCTAGGATGCGGTTGGGTGTGCTTTATATTCGAAGCAGAAGAAGCCGTGACTGTAGCCGAGGCTGGCTGCAATCTAGACGGAGCGCCACGAACAGCAGCTGCAAACGTATGCTCCAGCCCGCGCAAGTTCCTCACCACAACATCTGGTCCCAGATGCTGTTGGGATAGAGAGGGACCTCTCCCGCTCGTGGACCTTTCAGGCCTCGCCGAGCTTCCCAAAACACTTGCTGGCTTCTTCCCTAGTACAGTCGTCGCTGGGTGTGCATGTTTAGATTTTAAGGTGCTCGCTCTACCCACTGCACTTCTTTCAACCGCAATGGACATACCCGGTGTCATGGCTCCCACGGACAGAGTAACCGCTTCACCGGTCGAGCTAGCTGCTGGCAAAGGATTAAAACCACTGGCCAGTGGCTTTATCCCTTGCCTAATATTCAGGAGCACCCTAGTAGCTAGCTCTGTTTGCTCATCTGGGCGCGACGACGGTAGCACACTTTTGGTAGGTATCACATAACCATCACCATGTTCTTGTTCCTCTGAAAAAGAAACTGAGAAACTTGAATGACTTTGCAGCGAGAGAACCAGCATTGGCCTCTCACCACTAACAACATATCGTGACACTCACATCCATTTGTCATCCCAATCAACACATGTAGGACAAGAATTCGTGGGAGTACATCAACTACAAGCAAGGCAACAAGCATGTAAATCTGAGGAAGACTTCCTCACCTTGCATTTTGAGCAATAAGCTTTCATAATTAATCAAACAAAGTCGATTGAACTCACTCCCATCAACTCCACAATAAATATATGATAAAGATACATAATTAATCAACAATCAAAATACAAATCGAAAAATTAATTTAAAAAAATCTTTCGAAAAAAATTTGACAAAAGCCCAAGTTCCCAAAGGGAACATGAAGAGCCCAAGGGTATCCCGATAGAGCCTAAGTGAGGACAAAAATCCAAAAATTATTGCTACACTACCGGAATATCAAAACATGTATTTTACAACAATCCTACAGTAATAATAAGAAGATACTACATATATTTTAAGGACGTTGCCAATGTAAACAATGTCAAGGAAAAATCGGAAACAAGACCTCATGATCAGGCACCGAATAAAAAAGGCCCAATGTCAGTAACAGATTTTAAAGCTACCCGATGTAAAGTAAGATCTTCAGATGAAGAAAAAACGATACATCGGATAGAAGATGCATGATCTAAACGACCCAACATCCCTAGGGTGAGGACGTAACCATGGGGATAAACAGAATAAACATTCTGTAATACACTTTAAACTCCCAAGAAATTTAATAAAAAATTTCAATAAAAATAAGCCAAAAAGCTTGGGAGTTTAACAGGAGGGCTTCAAGGAAGGATAGGGAAGGAACACTTAACAAACAGTGGATAAATTATTAGCAAGAATGATGACGTCAGGCACATGTCCCGAAATTGGGAAACATGAAATAATTTGGATAAAAAATTATAAAATTACAGCCCTAAATGTTCCTAACCACTGTTGTTCACTTCCATCATCCAATTATGTCCTTGGATCCACCAATTTTACCATTGATTTGTGTCTGCCATCCTCAAAAATGAGATTTATAAGCACAGATGTCAGTTCATTGTTGCTGACTTTAGGGACAAACAAAGAATAATGGTTGTCGCCAATTTCGGTGTCTTCCTGGATACTGCGCATGTGCAGATCCAAAAAGTATGGAGGACCAGATAGGACATCAATTTTTCGGTTTTGCATGCAAATTTAGGGGATTGGGGGGCAAAATTTGTGTTTGGCCCTGGATTAATTTTTGAGTTAGCACCAGCTAGTCTGGGCCATTGGTTGTTGTATAAAAATACTGAGCCTCAAGACCCAGCAAAAACCGGTCTAAACAGTTTTTCTGTGTTTGTGCAAACTCATCAAACTATCTTACTGGGAGGGAACTGAAATAGTGTCCCCTGTGGAGTCTTGTCACTTAATCTATCTGGTAAAGGGGCAACTATGTCACACTCTCATTGTCACATTTTCTCCTTTATTGACTTGTCCTTTGGACAAGTCAATAAGAGAGAAAATGTGACAATGAGAACTCAATAGATTAGATGACCTTGATTCATTTGTTGCTCTAATTTCCGTTTTTTTTTTATTCAACAGTCTTAGCAACTGATCCGATAGAACACTTAAGAATGATCAAAGGGAAGTAGGTTGACTGGAGATACTTACAGACAGGGCTTTTTGTGGCGAGTGTTGTTGTAAAAGCTATTCAAGATTTTTTCAAAGTTAAGGAGCAATAAAAAGCTCCCAGTTCTACTTTCCAACGAGAGGTTATACACACTGTTTTGCCACCCTAAGTTTTCAGCTGTTCAAGAATAATTTGTTGTTTTGCAAGTATGGTCTACTATTCAATTGGTATAGGGTATGACAGGGTTTCCGCTAGGTATAAATTAGTGGGTCTGATAAGAGGGGAAAATCACAGATCACCTGGTGTGATCATGGTTCGTGCTGGGAGAAGAAAATTTTAGAATTGAACACTGCAGGAAGGCCATTTCCTTGCATCCGAGATGGTGATTCAGGTTTTAGTGTGAACGATTTTGTGGAAATGATTATGTCGAATCATCAGGGAACCACCCACAGCTTTCGCCATTTCTTTGCTACAATCGGCATGTGACATCTTACCTAATCGGCAAACACAGAAAAAAGTTGCAGAATGCCAATTCCGGAAACGGTGCTCCTAAAATGTGTCAACGTTATTGGGAGAATGACTGCATCTTGACTAGAATTTGACGGCATTGTGTTGTTTGTTTTTTCGACAGGATTTTATGCTTTATCAGTAAATGATTAATGGAGGGAATGTGTCTGGTTGACAGACACTAAGTCATAGTAGTGGAAACCCTGGGTATGATGGTCGTCCTCCTACTGATTGGCCAAATACCAATTCATCCTGTGTATGAAGAACTTACTTTAGAGCAGCAGTGAGATTTCCAAATTGAATAATAGCCTGTCCCTTGGACACATCAACATTTGTCACTCTTCCACCACAGTTAGATGTCAAAAGTTGCAGTCGTTTCTTGATTTTCATACAGTCTTTATTGGCAGGGAAGTTAGTAACAACAATGTCAACTTCAGTTTCTGCAGAGGCATTCTGTAAATAGAGATGTTGCCAGTAAAAGAACACTGTCTCTTATCACTAACAGCAAAGCAACTTTACAATTGTGTGTTTGTGAATTTGAGTGGGTATTTTGTTTTATACACATACATACTGTAAAGTAAACTGTTTAAGATGAGGGATGGAGGAAGGGAGCATGTGATCAATAAAGGGTGAATGGACAGACCAACAAAATAACATATGAATGGACAGATGAATGGACTGAAAGATGAATATGTAGATAAGCTCATAACATAATTTTTTAGGCCCCCACAAAGTACATCTTCTGTTTCTCAGGCCATTTTTTTTGTAAAACTGCATGTGGGGGACATATTTATATTTTTGTAATTATTTCTTTGCCATCAAAAGTTCATGTTCTTGGCAAGTCTGTGCTGCCTGTGCACTGTCCAGAAACAACTGCATTGGCACGGTCTGTAGACTATAAAAGAGTACCAAAACAAATAAACATCTTCAGGCCTTTCACCCTTTACCCAACGAATCGGCCACATCTGCCTGTGTAATATGCAAATTCAGCAGCTGACAAAATATTATTTTTCAAAAAATTTTAACAAAACCATATCATGTGACCCTTCTTTGGAACGAGCTCCTCGAGCTCATTCCAATGAGGGGTCACATGATAGGGTTTTGTTGATTTTTTTTAAAAAAAATTAAAAAATGATATTTTAGATAATAAATTTTGATATCGTTTGCATTGGGTAAAGGGTTAAAGGTTAAGACATTCCACATGAACAATATTAGCATTACTTTTTTCTATGTCTCAGAGTTGTATGTACAGACTGAGGGCCAAAAATAGGCAAAATTTAAGATACTTCAGTCATAATGACATGTGCATGTAAAACACAATACATACTAAGTGGAACCCTATTAATTGAACAGCATCTTTTCCAGTAAAATATATTCAATTAAGAGGAGTACTCAATAAACAGGAATACAGTCATTTATCTCAACCCTTTACACAAATGGTATGGTGCCTTACACACTTTTCCAAATTATTCAAAAAATGTCGATAAAACCATACAATGTGACCCCTCATTGGACCAAGCTCATTCCAATGAAGGATTCAAATGAATTGCAAAGCCCTGGGCTTTATTATTTTAAATATTTTTTTTCAAAATTTTAAAACATTTCAATAAAACCATGTCATGTGATCCCTTAGTGGAATGAGCTCAATCAGCTCGTTCCAATGAGGGGTCACACATGATATGGTTTTGTTGATATTTTATGAAAAATTAAAAAATTTATAGTAATTTATATATTTTTTATACTTACCAATGACCCAGACTTAGCTGGTGCTAACTCTTAAAATTCTAGGGCCAAACACAAATTTTGCCCCCCCAATCCCCAAAATTTGCATCAAAATCCAAAAAATCAATGTCCTATGTGGTCCTCCATATTTTTATCCACTGCGCATGCACAGTGTCAAGGAAGTACCGAAATTGGCTCCAAATCCTCATTCTTACAACCAGTGCCTGGTAAGCGTTATGTAATCAGCGGGGAGGTATGAGTTCCTAACTCATGGGAGGGCCATCCCCGTCTGGGTCATTGGTAAGTATAAAAAATATATAAATTACTATAAATTTTTTAACATTTTTTATACTGTACCAATGACCCAGACTTAGCTGAATAGAAAAAAGGCTGGAGGGCCTAGGACATAAAGGAAAATCCAATAGACTCAATTACAAGTAAACAGAATTATCCCCTCAAGGAGAAAAGGAGAACAGGTTTTACATGTATCTTTCTTGTTTATACCAAAAAAGAAAGACACAATACCATTCCGTAATTGAGCACAATAACATCAATGATCTCTATTAACATCCAGTATAACCCATTATACTAATTTTTTAAGGAAAGCCAATAAATAAAGATAGTCCAGAGAATGAGACTCTTTATACTCATTTAAAAGTGTCCAAGGATTGTACATTAACGCTCGTATGACACGTGACATATACAAATGCTTCACAACGAGCTACACTTTAAAAATATTACATAAATGAGATAGACATTATCTTTACAGTTTAAAACCATCCAAGCACCGACTCAGAAGTACTGACTCCAGAGGAGTATTCCCTTGCTTTTCACTATAAGCAGGTGATATAAGGGAACACCCTTTACCAATTGAATAGTAGACCATACATTTCCCAAATCCACAAAAAACATATAACACTATCTGACCAAGTAGAAATAAACAATCTGAATGTGGGTGGAATTATTTATTGCCAAAGGCAAGACTTCAACCTGAAAAATTGCCTGAAAAAATACCGAAACCAGTCATTTTCAGCCACCTAGCAGCCTCAAAAGCAGAATTTTCCCACCAACTCCACCTACCCACCCCTGGAGCAGAGCATCCCTTGTTTCTAAAATGCAAAAAAAAAATTATATGTTTCCATCTCATTTTTTAGTTACCTGTCTGGTAACAAATCCGTGTAAAAATTACATTTTAAAAAATTGCCAATTTTTCGAAGCCACTGTTTCCCATAATTCATCTGGTAATTTACCCCTATGTATCAGACTCCAACTTTGGGACCAAAACTTCAAATTCTCTTGTCCAACAAAAAGCCTAATGTAATCCTTTATCTGATACTAAAAATATATCTCTACTTTACATGGCCTTAGTTTCAACATATGCCCTTTGTTTAGAATTTCGCCCCTGTGCAATAGTGCGAAACTGTGGAGCAGAAACCTTAATAACAAAAGGTTCAGGGTACTTATGAGGAGCCTGATTCTTAGCCAAAAATCCAACATTAGTAGTCAATGTAATAGTATTACCAACACTACGATAGTGAGAATCATCAACAGACAGTGCATGAAGCTCACTAACTCTTCTAGCAGAAGAGAAGGCTAAGAGAAAAGGTGTCTTATAAGATAAGTATTTGAAGTCCACTGTATCAAGAGGCTCAAATGGCGCTTCTTTCAGCTTCAGAAGAACCCAAGCTAAATTCCACTTAGGAATTAACCTAAGGGTTCTAGGTCTATTTATCGAAAAGTTTTTTATTAACTTAGATAAAGAGACATTAGATCCAATTTGTAAGCTATCATGATGTGCACAGGTATCCGATAGCATAGACCTATAACCCTTAATAGTTATTGGCTGCAGTTTGATCTCGTCAAACAAGTAGACCAGAAAATTAGCAATGTCTAAAATGGAGGGATCATAAATATCAACAGAATGATCCCTACACCATCGAGAGAAAACCTTCCACTTAGCAGCATAATTTAGTGAAGAGGAGGTCCTCCTACAGTTAGAAATTGCATCCACTGCTCATCCTGTAAATGCTTGCCGTGCAAGAAGGACTGCACAACGGCAATACGTGAAGGTTGAGACCTTGTGGGTTGTGATGCAGTATGCGCGATTTCCCCTGCGAAAGAAGGTCCTCCCGTGGAGGAAGCTTCCGCGGAATGTCCCAGAACATACACCTGAGTAAATTTATCCATGGTCTCTGGGGTGACAGAGATGCTACCAACAGAATCCTGCAGTGAGATTGCTTGATTTTTAGCAATATCTGTAGAATCAACGGAGCTGGAGGATAAGCGTATCCTATCATTCCATCCCAAGAGCTCGAGAGGGCACCTACTGCAAGCGCTTGAGGATCTGGGCATGGCAACACATACGTCTGCAACTGATTGTTGAGATGCGTCGCAAATAAGTCTATCATAGGACGATCCCATCGGTAGCAAATCTGATTGAATATTCGTTTGTTGAGAGTCCATTCTGACAGCAACATACAACCTTTCCGAGAAAGGGAGTCCGCTAGAATGTTCTGACGACCCGGAATATGACGGACCGACAGAAGAACTTGATGATCTAGGACAAACAGAAGGATTCTTTCCGAAATGGAATGAGTGCCTCCCTGGTTCCAAATATACGCTACTACTGTCGAATTGTCGGACAGAATTTGAACATGCGACTTCTGAATAATGTTCATCCAATGACGTAGCGCAAGCCAAACTGACATCATCTCTTTGATGTTTATGTGCTTGTTTAGGAACTGCAGATCTCAAAGACCCTGGCACCTCGAATCTGTTGGGCTCAAAGTTGTGCCCCAACCTGTTTGACTCACATCTGTCATTATTGTAAAAATCGGATCCAGCAGTTGCAGTGGTACTCCCTGAGTTAACCAATGAATATCTGCCCAAGTCTGAATCTCTTGTTTCACTTGGTTCGACAAGACGATGTTCAATTCGAGCGAATGAATCTTCACACTCCAATTCTGAGTAAAAAATATTTGGAGTGGACGAGTGCGTAGACGCCCCATCGGAATAAGATCTGCAGCGGCTCCGCACAAACCTATCAGTCGCATGAATTTTCTCGCTGTTACTACATCTGAGTGAAGACAAAAGCAAGCGTAGCAACTGACTAATTTCACTCTGGTTAACGAGATTGTTGTGCTGATCGAAGCTCATTCCCAGGTGGGTGAATGACTTGGACGGCACTAGATCCGACTTCTTTACGTTTACTATGAAACAGAGACGTCGGAGCAGTTGAAGCAGACTCTGAACATCATTCTGAAGCGTTAACTTGTTCCCGTACCTCTGAAGAATGTCATCCAAGTAGGCTGACGTTACTGCAGACCAATGAGCTCGGAAATGAGTCATTACTGAGTTCATTAATCGAGTGAAAGCCCAGGGCACTAGATTCAGACCGAAGCACATTGCTCAGAACTGATAAACAACTCCTAGGACAGTGAAGCGAAGATACTTTCTGAACGCCGGATGTACCATGACGTGAAAGTACGCATCCTTGAGATCTATGCTCGCATCATAATCGTTCACTCGAATGCTTGCTCTGACTGATCGAATGGTCTACATATAAAATTTCGGGGCCACGATCAGCATGTTTATCCAGCTCAGATCTATAACTGGACGAAACAAGCCGTCTGGTTTTGGAACCAGGAACAGGTGACTGTAGAAACCTGGAGATTCCTGGTTTTCTACGGCCTCTATCACGTCCTTCTCCAGAAGAGATTGGACTTCTGATAGAAGCGAATCTCTCTTCGGAACGTGGACTTCAAGTTAACAGAGGTTTTTCCTTGAAGGACAGTTTTAGACCTTCGGAAATAACCCCTTGCACCCATGGGTCGTCCGTAATTGACAACCAATTGGTTAAGAATCTTGACAGCCTTCCGCCCACTGGAACACAATAGAGGTTTAGACCATCACCTCCTGGACCTGTGAGGCTTGCGGGAGGAGAAATTACGTCCTCCACGACTCGCATCTCGCCCAGTCGACCTAGGGGCATCTGAGAAGTTGTCTCGGCCAGCATTACGACCCCTACCTGAGTCGCTACTCTGAAGGTCTCTGGAGTAAGATGTAGAGGCCTTCTTAGATCCTCTATAGGAACTTCCCTTGGACGTGCTCGCCCCGGAAGTGCCTGCCTTACTCCTCTCTGCTGAGTCCGTCTTTTTCAAAGCGGATTTAAAAAGCAGAGAATCCAAAGCTTTCTTAGTAATCTGATCATAGATTATAGAAAGCTTACCGTCGAAGAGAAGCTCTCCTGAGACCGGAGTGACTCGAAGAGAGTTTTTCACCTTACAATCCACTCTTGTGGATGCAGCCAGGGCAGCATCACATCTGACTAACTCCAGATTGCCACTGGAAGGGCAGAGTTATACGTAGAATATGCTATGGTCCTCGAAAGAACTCTCAAGGAAGTTTTGAACATCCTAGAATTCTTTTCCTTCGAGACGTAAAGATAATGCTCTGGTAAGGTGATCTGTGTAAGATGATGCGTCTAAACTGATTCTGTTAGATGAGATTGTCGTCTCCAGCATACTGGAGTGAATTGACATAAGACGCCGGCAATGACAACTCCAAGTCTTCTGCCTGGTCATCTAAATGCAGAGGAACTCTCGGTACGCCCTGTCCTGCCATTTCAAATCTATTCTATTATTGTTGAAAGGCAGCTGTAGAGCATGAGACGATAAGAAATCGGATTTGCCAGTCTTAGAGGCTAGCTTGAATATAGCGTCATAAAGAAGTTCAAATGTCCGCGCGACATTTCTGGACTGGGTCGGAAACTCAGGTGCAATGTCCCTATTCCGGCCGAATAAGTCTGTGTCCAGTGACGCTATCAGTCTCTTATCAGGTAACGCAGCATTTTGGTCCTGAGAAATAACTTCTGAAAGGTGTAGCTCGATGAAATCTACGGCCACCTTATGTTGTTCGGAAAGGGAAAATTCCAGCTCCGCTGATTCCCTTTCACCATCCGACTTGACCACATGAGAATCTCGGTCGTCCCTTTCTGACTCTGCAAGGGAGCGAACCGACCCAGCTTCCTCAGACAGTTCCTGTTCTGAAAAAGTTTCTGATGGCTGCTGGGATGCTGCGATGAATTGAGCTATCTGTGATAGCAAGTCCGTCATGGAGGCCTGTGGAGCCGTGGTCTTATGTAATTTAGCCGCTGGAAGCTCCTGGGACGTTAATTCCTGCATACTTCTTATATGCGAACGTCCCGACTGTAAAGGCCTCGTGTTCTTGGCTAGCGGATGGTGTGACCTGGTCGACGTGGAATCCCTGGTCGGCGAAGCAGGCTGGATATCTGTGGTCACATAGCCAAGGTGCGGTCGTGTGTGCTGACATGAGGATGAGGAAGCCAATAGACTAGCCACGCTGGACTGTCTGTGCGACAGAGCGACCCGGGCAGGAGTCAACGTATGCTCCGACTGACGAACGTTACGTACAACAACATCTGGGCCCAGATGTTGTTGTAAGAGAGAGGAGGCCTCTCTCGCTTGCGGTCTGGGTAGACCTGGACGAGCTAGCTACCGGACTGACTGGCTTCCTCCGTTCCATCCTCCGATCCGTCGTCGCCGGGTGTGCGTGATCCGAGATTATAGTGCTCGCAACACCCCTTCTCCTCTCCTGGACCGCAACGGACAAACCTGGCGTCACAACCATTTCGTGAATGATTGCCAGCGGGCGACAAGTGACTGTCGATCCTACTAGTGACCTCTAAGGCACTTGCCGCATTTCGTTGAGCACTTTGCCGCTAGCTCTTTATTGCGACAACGGAAGCACACTTTTGAAGACATCACGGAAACATCACCCTGTTCTTGTTCCTCTGAAAAAGAGACTGAAAAGACTAGAGTGACCCTGTGGAGAGAGGACTGGCATGGATCTCTCACCACTAACAATATACCGTGACACACGTCTCCAACATTTGTCATCCGAATTGGCACACACTGAGCAAGAATTAGTGTGAGTACACAGACTACAGCAAATACAATGAACATGAGAATCAGAGGAAGACTTATTCGATTTACAATATGAACAATATTCTTTCATTTTGAAAAAATATTAAACAGTCATCGTACTCGCACCAACCCTTGAAAACAAAGATACATAATAATAATAATCCATTAAAAACATTTCGAAAAATAATTCAAAAGAAAAAATTTTTTTTAAAAAAATTTCAAGATGAGCCCAAGTTCCCAATGGGAACAATGAGCCCAAATGGATCCCCAAAAAGCCTAAGTGTGGACAAAAATTTTAAAACATATCTAAAAATTAATGCTACACTTACAGACAATATTAATGCATCTGGCTATAAACAGAACCCAAAAGAAGACAAGGAACCACTGTCAGAAAAAACCGCTGTCAACGTAAACAAAAGTGAATAAAAACCAGAAACAAGACTCCAGGCACTGAAAATATGGCCCAAAATCAGTAACCAATTTTACACACTATCCGATGTAAAACAGGAGCTTCCAGAGAAGAAACTGCAATACATCAGATGGTAGATTCATGACCAAAACGCCTAACCACCCCTAGGGTGAGGACGTAACCATGGGGAAAAACAGAATAAACATTCTGTTACCAAGCCAAAAACTCCCAAGAAATTTGAGTAAAAAACAAGACCAATACCGGGTCTGGACCTGCGTTGCTGCATGCAACTGAATCGGCAAACAGGAAGTGGCTGCACGGCAGATCTGAAAATTGCATACACAATACAACTGATCATTATCAGGCTCCAGATGAAATATAAAATCAATCCCTTCGATAGAAGCCGAGAAAAGTTTGACGAAAAATTTAAATGTTCAGTGGGTACAGTAAAATTTCAAAGTACCGGCAAACAGGAAGTGGCTGCACAGCAGATCTGAAAATTGCTTACACGATACAATTCATCATTATGAAGCAGCAGACCAAATATAAAATCAATCCCTTGCATAGAAGCCGAGAAAAGTTTGACGAATAATTTCAATGTTCAGTGGGTACAGTAAAATTTCAAAGCATCGGCAAACAAGAAGTGGCTGCACAGCAGATCTGATAATTGCTTACACGATACAACTCATCATTATGAAGCAGCAGACCAAACATAAAATCATTCCCTTTCATAGAAGCCAAGAAAACTTTATCGGAAAAAGTGTTTCGGACGGATGGACGGACGGACGGACGGACGGACGGATGGACGGACGGACTGATGGACGGAGTCGAGCGGTTACTAGACCTGCTCTGCCGATGGCGACGCAGGTAAAAATTACAACAATTATGCCAAAAGCATGGGAGAATAGCAAGGGGGGTATAAAGGAAAGGAAGAGAGGAAACACTGAACAAACTGTGGAAATTTCATAACAAGAATGTAACCATCAGGCCCATGGAAATTAGGGAACATGAAATAATTTTGCATAAAAATTAAAAGTTACAGCCCTGAACACATCCTTCCACTGTTTCTTCCTCTCATCCTCTTATTTCATCCTTAGATCCACCATTTCTTTCATGATTTTGTGTCTGGCATCATTTTAACTGAGATTATAAGCACAGATATCAGTGAGATGTTACTAATTGAAGGGCCAAACAAAGAATGAGGATTTTGCGCGCAATTTTGGTACTTCCTTGACACTGCGCATGCACAGTGGATAAAAGTATGGAGGACCACATAGGACATTGATTTTTTGGATTTTGATGCAAATTTTGGGGATTGGGGGGTGCAAAATATTTGTGTTTGGCCCTAGAATTTTAAGAGTTAGCACCAGCTAAGTCTGGGTCATTGGTACAGTACAAAAATATATTTTTTCAACTGTTGAATATGCATATTAGTTAGGTAAAAGGTTAATTTCGGTGACAAACTGAGTGTTTATTCTATTTTATATTGTTTGACAGAGCTCACTTTGTACTGTCAAACAAGATGTAACAGAATAAATGCTTATATTGGAAGTAGTGAGAGCAAAAAGGTCTATAATGCTCGTGAAAAGGAGGGCTCTTGGGAGAATTTTTGGAAACATCACAGTATTTTTATTCAGTTAACTGAGATTTACTCGGTCATCCATATGCAATTAACCAGGCAAATTTATACTCAGGAATGGTAAAGGGTTTGATGTTCAAAAATTATATGCAATTAAAAGTGTTATTCCAATATACTGAAGGTTATTCAGTGATTTTCAACCAGTCATAATTTACACCATCAGAACCTGATTCCTCACAAGCTCTGCATTTTGAATGGATATTGTTTGTTTGTATACCTTTGGTGGCAAAAATCACTGATGCATGGATAAAATTTTACATATTACATATTTAACTGAATTTTAAGTGTTATGTTTTTCAATGAGCAGAGCTGTGATCACAAAAACGGTCTCTTTCTTGATCTGGTCATGACACATTCATGTGGACTGAGATTTCAAAATTAAAAATATGGTCCTGAGAAGATTAGAAATTCAATTCGATTAAAAAATGTCTCGATGATTCCATTCGTGTTGTGCTGATTCGGAAAATTTGAAACATGGAGAAGTTCTCAAAATAATACCAAGCGTCTCCTCTTGAACTCTTCTACCATTGGGTTTCCTGTACAGGAGACCCAATGATAGAAGAAGAGTCCAAAGAGGCTCTGCATCCGAAGCTACTTCCTGGGCTATTCCGCAATTTTGAATGATTTACTAAAAACACAGACAAGTTGCAGTCAAATACAATACATCTTGGGCTATTCCACATTTTTAAATGATTTGCCAAAACCATAGATGAGTTGCAGTTAAATACAATACTTGAGTGGAGACTGGCAATAATTATGGTTGTAAGAAGGTGTAGTATCTTCAACTTTTTGAACGGTGAGATTCGATTCAGTATTTGATTTGATTTGAAATTTGGTCTGATCTGATTTGGATTTGATTTGGATTCGATTCGATTCAAAATTTGAGATTCACAGGACCCCAATTAAAATATTGCAAAATCAAGACTTCATTCAAAAAAACAAAAAAACAAAACATTACATCTAAGATGCAATGTTTTTGAGGTTTTCTTTTTTGGATGGGCGAGGTCCTAAGGTGTTGAGGTCAGAAAAGTGATAGAGACTGTCTACCTGATTGCAACCCAATAGCAATCTGGTTGAAATTCTCTACCTACTTATGTGATTTTGTTGAAAGAAACCAAACCCAAGAGAGACTAAATTTATACAAAATCGTGAAAAAAATTCCTAATTCAATGAACAATGAATGACTTACTAAAAACATGGAAAAGAATCAGGATTTCAGCAAGGATAAATTCCATATTGCATCAGCTCATCATTGCATTCATGATTTTGTATAAATTTTTATGCATTTTTATGGAAACTGGTTTCCTTAGTGTCTTCAATCACATTGTGATTTTGTTTCAGGCCAATCAAAATTCACTTTTGTGACCACAGAAGTGTATGTCTCAGAAAGTGTAAACTGAAAATCACAACGGTTATTCAGTAAATGCTTCTAATTTCAGACATAATGCACAATGACGGGCTTTACACATACATTAGTCTTTTGGATTCTGAAAATGGAAGGCATGCTATTGTTGGGTCCTGGGATCGGGGAAAATGTTTTCAAGAAAAACATCAACAAATATCTGCACACCACTCACTCCACTAGTGCACAATAAGTAGGGATTCCAAATATAATACCCGATTTTTTTAAAAGCCTTTTCATGCAATAATCAAATTTATTTGAGTTTGGTATAATACATGAAACGCAACTGCAATGGTGCCAGTGTACATTAATCAGATGATTTTCCACAGACTGCATGAATGAACTCTGTGTAACATTACTGGCCTTTGAAGTTTCTCAAATTATGTTGTTTATGTTCCAATTCTTGGAAAGTGAAGTTTGATTAGTTTGAAGTCTTGGAATTCTATAGCTTACAATTCACGGTGTATTGTTCACATTTTCGTTCCTGCATTGTATTATTTGACCTCTTTCCCATGAAGAGATTTTAACCCTTTACAGAAAAGACAATTCTTAAAAGGTCAACAAAACCATATCATGTAACCCCTCTTTGGAATGGGCACGACAAGCTTGTTCCAACGAGGAGGTCACTTAATATGGTTTTGATGAATTTTTTTCTACTGCACAAATTGTATATTTACATGGCAAATGCAGGCAATTCATTAAACAAGGGGTAACTGTTCGCTAGGTGGAACCAAGGTGCACTGCTGCCTACTCGCAAAAAGTAAAAAGTGCAGGTCCGATGGCACACAAAAGGGATAGCTTGGCTCACATTCGAAGGACTGCATACATACTGTTACACATGTTGGTATATTTGTTCCCAACATTTTGAGAAAGTATTGTGTCATTTGCATACATGAGTGAATAAATATTTGAAAATTAAAAACAGATTACTTACTTGAACTTTAGATGGAGACTTATAGGGTACCTCTGCCATCAAATCATCAAATAGGTAATGCTCATTAGCACAGGTGAGCAACGCTTCATGAGTATGTAAACCATGAATTAACACAATGTGAAAGCCTCTTCTATGACGTAAATCTGATAAGTCTGGAGCAAAATTTATATCACCTGTAAAATACACAAGTACATAAAAGAAAAAGGTTTCGAGACAGTAAAAACATGGTGTTAACCTTTTATCCAACTTGACTAAAAGATCATAGGGGTCTGGAAATGTATAATGTACATACAAGGATTCGTCTGTCCTGTTGAAAGGGTCTGGGGCCCACGCCATTGCAAAACATTGCGTCACAGGGGCTCCAACTGGAAATCTGTTTTGGAGAGGGAAAAACATACACATTCTAGGAAATCTAACATTCAAATTGAGCAGCCATGTATACTACAAGTAAGCTTTATAACAAACAGTCACATGGAATCATGTTCATGCAGTCTTTGTAGTCTCTATTAAACTACTTTTTTGTCATTTGCCTTGAATTAACAGACTTATTAGACAAGCAATTTTAATGTAATGTACAATTGTTGTCCTGAGCTGGGTGGTCATAAGGCCTCAGAAAAAACAATGGTTTTCTGAGACCTTATGATTACCAGCTTAGGGCACCAGTTGTGCATTAAATTTTTGATTTAGTCTGAAATAAGATTGGAAAGTTAAAAAAATTTATAGTAATTTATATATTTTTTATACTTACCAATGACCCAGACTTAGCTGGTGCTAACTCTAAAAAATCCAGGGCCAAACACAAATTTTGCCCCCCAATCCCCAAAATTTGCATCTAAAACCAAAAGAAATCATGTCTTATAGGACCTCCATACTTTGCCCTTACTGCGCATGCGCAGTGTCAAGGACGTTCCGAAATTGGCGCCAATTATCATTCTTACTGGCAGTGCCTGGTCAGCGCTATGTTCTCAGCGGGGAGGAAAGAGTTCCCAACTCCTGGGAGGGCCATCCCCGTCTGGGTCATTGGTAAGTATAAAAAATATATAAATTACTATAAATTTTTTCAACATTTTTATACTGTACCAATGACCCAGACTTAGCTGAATAGTAAAAAGGCTGGAGGGCCTAGGACATAGAGGAAAATCCAATAAGCTCAACTATATAATATAGAGGTAACCCCTCAAGGAGAAAAGGAGTATTAGGCTTTACATGTATCTTTCTTATTTAATGTTAAATTAGAAAGATACAATACCCTTCATAATTGAGCACAATAACATTCATGTTCTCTATTAACATCCAGTATAACCCTTTATACTAATTATTTTTAAAGTAAGCCAATAAATAAAGTTAGTCCAGAGAATTGAGACTCTTTATATTCTTTAAAAGTGTCCGAGGATTGTATATTAACGCCCGTTTGACACTTGACATATACAAATGCTTCACACCGAGCTACACTTTAAAAATAAGACATGAATGAATTTAAACATTAATATTACACTTTAAAACCATCCCGGAAGCGACTCAGAAATACTGACTTCGGAGGAGGCATTCCCTTGCTTTTCACTATAAAGCAGGTGACCTAAGGGAACACCCTCCCCCCCCCCTTCCCCTTGCCCTGGGTCAAATAGCCCAGAGCGAAGAGGGCAGCCGGACGGAGTCACTACCGGAACAGAAAGCCTGCATAACTATAGTTGCAACTGTTTAGTGGACGACATTCCGAGCAACAGATAACGGACCTAAACAATGCAGGTCTCCAGAAATGGACTCAATATTTCTGAGATAAAAATTCGTGAATGTGGATGGCTGAGACCAATAAGCAGCCTTCATTAAATCTGTAATAGCAATACTATTAGCGTAAGCCCAAGAAGTAGCAAGAGCTCTTACTTCAAGAGCCGAAATCTTAAGCACAGACTGCTGAGAAGATAAACTCTCATAAGCAGTACGGATAGTTAATTGAATCCATCTAGCAATAGAATGGACCGAAATGTCCCTTCTATTAGGCATCAGAGACAGAAAGAAACGTTACGTCCCTTTCTGATAAACTGAGATCTCTGTTTATAGATACGTAACGCTCTAACAGGACAGAGTAAAGGCCTACGCCCTTCTGAAGACGGAAGAGCCTTAATAACAATAGGTTCCGGATATTTATTAGGAGCCTGATTCTTAGCTAAAAAACCCACATTAGTAGTGAAGGTGATAGTGTTCCCGACACTACGATAGTAAGAATCATCCACCGACAGTGCATGAAGCTCACTGACTCTTCTAGCAGAAGAGAAAGCTAAGAGAAAAGCTGTCTTATAAGATAAGAATTTGAAATCTACTGTCCCAAGAGGTTCAAATGGCTTTTCCTTCAGTTTAAGAAGAACCCAAGCTAAATTCCATTTAGGAATTAACCTAAGAGTTCTGGGTCTATTTATCGAGAAGTTTCTAACCAACTTAGATAAAGAGACATTAGATCCAATTTGTAAACTATCATGATGTGCATAGGTATCAGATAACATAGACCTATAACCCTTAATAGTAACAGGCTGCAGTTTGATTTCGTCAAACAAGTATACTAGAAAGTTTGCAATGTCTGGTATAGAGGGATCAAAAATATCCACAGAATGATCCCTACACCAACGACGAAAAACCTTCCACTTAGCCGCATAGATTAGCGAAGAGGAGGTCCTCCTACAGTTAGAAATCGCGTCCACTGCTCGTCCTGTAAAGTGCTTGCCATGCAAGAAGGACCGCACAACGGAAAAAGGTGAAGGTTGAGACCTTGCGGGTTGTGATGGAGTTGACGCGATTTCCCCTGCGAAAGAAGATCCTCCTGTGGAGGAAGCTTTCGCGGTAGGTCCCACAACAGACACCTGAGTAGATTTATCCACGGTCTCTGTGGAGACAGAGATGCTACCAACAGAATCTTGCATTGAGATTGTTTTATCTTTAGCAATACTTGCTGAATTAACGGCGCTGGAGGATACGCATATCCTATCATTCCGTCCCAAGGGATCGACAGAGCGTCTACTGCAAATGCTCTTGGATCCGGACACGGAGACACATACGTCTGCAACTGATTGTTGAGATGTGTCGCAAATAAGTCTATCATTGGCCGTTCCCATTGCTAGCAAATCTGATTGAATACTTGTTTGTTGAGAGTCCACACCGACGGCAACAAGCGACCCTTTCGTGAAAGGGAGTCTGCTAGTACATTCAGACGACCCGGTATATGACGGACCGAAAGAAGAACGTGATGTTCTAGAGCAAACAGAAGGATTCTTTCCGTTAGATTGAACAACGGAACTGAATGAGTGCCTCCCTGATTCCGTATATACGCCACTACTGTCGTATTGTCGGATAGGATTTGGACATGAGCATTGTGAATTATGTCCATCCAATGACGTAACGCAAGCCAAATTGACATCATTTCCTTGATGTTTATGTGCTTGCCCAGGAATTGTGGATCCCAAAGACCCTGGCATCTCGAATCCGTTGGGATCAATGATGCACCCCAACCTGTTTGACTGGCATCCGTCATAATGGTAAAACTCGGATCCGGCAACTGCAGCGGAACTCCCTGAGTTAACCACTGAATGTTTGCCCAAGTCTGAATCTCTCGTTTCACTTGATCTGACAAGAGAACGTCTATGTCGAGCGAATGAATTTTCACACTCCAATTCTGAGTCAAGAAAATTTGGAGAGGACGCGTGCATAACCGCCCCATCGGAATGAGATCCGCAGCGGCTCCGCACAGACCTATCAGTCTCATAAAGTCTCTCGCTGTGACTTTGTCTGCGTGCAGACAATAGCGAGCGTAACAACTGACTAATTTCGTTCTGGTTAACGGCAGACGAACGAGATTGTTGTGCGTCTCGAAGCTCATTCCCAGATGAGTGAATGACTTGGACGGCACCAGATCCGACTTCTCCTCGTTTACTATAAAACCGAGATGTCGGAGCAATAGAAGAAGATTCTGAACATCGTTCTGAAGCGTTAACTCGTTGCCGTACCTCTGAAGAATGTCGTCCAGGTAGGCCGACGTTACCGCAGACGAATGAGCTCGGAAGTAGATCATTACCGAGTTCATTACTCGAGTGAAAGCCCAGGGTGCTAGATTCAATCCGAAGCACATCGCCCGGAATTGATACACCACTCCTAGGACTGCGAAGCGTAGATACTTTCGGAATGTCGGATGTACCATGACGTGAAAGTACGCATCTTTGAGATCTATGCTCGTTGCATAATCGTTCACCCGAATACTCGCTCTGACCGATCGAATCGTCTCCATATAAAACTTCGGAGCGACGATCAGCTTGTTTATCCAGCTCAAATCTATGACTGGATGGAACGAGCCGTCTGGTTTCGGAACCAGAAACAGATGGCTGTAGAATCCCGGAGATTCCTGGTTTTCTACGACCTCTACCGCGTTCTTCATTAAAAGAGACTGCACCTCTGATAACAGGGCGTCTCTTTTCTGCGGATTTGACGGAAGATGAGTCCACTTTGGACTTCGAGTTAATGGAGGCTTTCATTTGAAGGATATCTTTAGACCTTCCGAAGTCACTCCTCTCACCCAAGGGTCGTCCGTAATCGACGCCCATTCTTGTGAAAAGCTCGACAACCTTCCGCCAACCGGAGTGCGATAGAGGTTTAAGCCATCACCTCCTGGACCTGCGAGGCCTACGGTAGGAGAAACCACGTCTTCCACGACCCGCACCTCGCCCCATCGACCTCGGGGCGTCCGACCGATAGTCCCGGCCTGAAGGACGTCCCGAACGAGAGTCGCTGTCTCTCGAATAAGACCAAGAGGACGCACCGGAACCTCTATAGGAACCTCTCTTGGGCGCATTAGACCCAGAAGTGCCTGTCTTATTCGTGTCTGCTGTATCCGACTTCTTAGGAGCAGATTTGAACAACAGAGAATCCTTAGCTTTCTTTGTAATTTTATCATAAATAGCGGAAAGCTTGCCGTCAAAGAGAAGTTCTCCTGAGACCGAAGCGACTCTAAGAGAGTTCTTCACCTTAGAATCCACTAGTGTGGATGTAGCTAGGGCTGCGTCACATCTAACCAACTCCAGATTTGCCACTGAAAGGGCGGAGTTACACGTGGAATAAGCTACTGCCCTTGAAAGAAGTCTTAAAGAGGATTGTATATCCTGAAACTCTTTCCCCTGAAGGCGCAGTGATAACGCCTTAGTAAGGTGATCTGCGTTAGATAAGGCATCTGAATTGGCTCTGTTAGACGCAATAGCTGTTTCCAACACCGCGGTTGGAATAGAAGCTGACGACGGTAATGATAGCTCTAAGTCTTCCGCCTCGTCATCCATACGCAGAGGAACTCTCGGTATACCTTGTCCTGCCGTATCGAATTTATTCCTTGCATTAATGAAAGGCAGGTTGAGAGTATTAGCGGACAAGAAACCTGCTTTCCCCGTCCTGGAAGCAAGTTTAAATATAGCGTCATTCAATAATTCAAATGTTCTTGCAACATTATTGGACTGCGACGGAAACTCGGGAGCGATGTCCCTGAACCGCTCAAAAAATTCAGAGTCCAATGACGCTATAATTCTCTTGTCCGGAAGCGCAGCAGTCTGGCCCGACGGAACAACTTGAGGGAGAAAGTGCCGGATGAAGTCCACGGCAGCTTTATGTTGTTCCGACAGGGATAGCTCCAAGTCATCCGTATCCCTTTCACCATCCAGTCGGACCTCATGATATTCCCGGTCGTCCGCCCCCGATGCTTCGGCGGAGCGTACCGACCCAGCGCCGTCGGATAATTCTCGATCCGACACCGTTTCTGTCGGCTGCTGGGATGCTGCGATAAGCTGTGCTATCTGCACAAGAATGTCCGGCGTCGAGATCTGCGGAGGCGCAGTCTTTCGCTGCTTCGCCGAGGGCAGCTCCGCATCAGATGGCTCCCGCATACTTTTCCTATGCGAACGTCCGGAGTCCATCGGTCTCGAATCCCTGGCTGCCGGATGGTGTGACCTGGTCGCCGAAGAATCCTTGATCGGCAAAGCTGGTAATATATCGGCGGTCACGCAGCCAAGGTGCGGTCGTGTGCGCTGACGAGAAGAGGAAGCCTTAACAGTCTCTGCGGACTGCTTATACAACGGAGCGTCCCGAGCGACGGACGTATGCTCCGCTAAAGACACATTTTGTACCACAACATCTGGTCCCAGATGTTGTTGTACGAGAGAGGGGCCTCTCTCGCTCGCGGCCCGGCTGGACCTGGACGAGCTCGGAACTGGACTCAAAGGCTTCCTCCGTTCTCGCTTACTATCCGTCGTCACTGGGTGTGCATCTATTATTTTTATAGTGCTCGCATCACCCAAAATTTCCTCTTGGACCGCATCTGACGAACCCGGCTGCCGAACCATTCGGTGAATGGACACTACACCGGGCGAGCTAGCGGACGACATTTGTCTAATCTCCATGAGCACTTTTGCCGCTAGCTCTGAATTCATTTGTGATGACGGACGCACACTTGAAGAAGATAACATGGAAACATCACCCTGTTCTGGTTCCTCTGAAATAGAAACTGAGAGAGTAGAGTGACCTTGCGGAGAAAGAGCCGGCATCGCTCTTTCTCCAGAAACAACATATCGTGACACACGTTTCCAATGTTTCTCATCCCAATGTTCACATATAGGACAGGGATTAATGCGAGAACACTGACTACAATTAATACAATGATCATGAAAGTCAGAGGAAGATTTCTTCCTATTACAATTTGAACAACGTCCCTTCATTGTGAAAGAACAAGAATAAGTCCTAGTTACTCGCAAAAACCCCTGACACAAAGATACATAACAACATGATCCATTAATAAATGAAAAAACAATTGCAAAACAAAATAATTTTGAAAAAATATTTTTTCAGCGAAGCCCAAGTTGCTGAAAAGTAATGTTGAGCCCCGATGGATCCGATGGCAAAGTGTGGTCAAAAATTTTAAATTTATATAAAATAATTAATGAGACACTTACGGATAATATAAATGTATCTTATAGTGAGATAAACTACAGCAAAGGCAAACAGCCCCCCTCAAAAAAGGCTGTTGCCAATGAAAACAAACAGTGTAAAAACACCAGAAAACATGACTCCAGGCACTGAAAAAACTGGCCCGGAATCAGTCATCAATTACACTCTATCTGATGCAAAACAGAGACTCCCAGGGGAGAATCTGCAGAACATCAGATGGAAGATGCAGAACACAAACGTTATACACCCATGGGTGAAAACGTAACTATGGGGAAAATAACAGAAAACATTCTGTAACCAAGCAACTCTCTCAGGAAATTTTAGAAATGAACTTTCTCAAAAATATTCCAAAAGCATGGGAGAATTGCAAGGGGGGACTTTAGAAGGCTAGGGGAGAGGAAACACTGAATAAGCAGTGCAACAATTAGCAAGAATGACAACAAGAGGCCCATGCCTCGAAAATAGGCAACTTAACATAATTTCATCAAAAAATTTTAAGTACAGCCCTGATTATTTTTTGTCACTTCTTTTTCCTCTCCTCCTTCTATCCTCCTTAGAATCACATTTTCTCCAAAAATTACGTGTCTGGCATCCTTTAAACTGAGATTTACAAGCACAAAGATCAGTGAGATGTTGACTGATGAAGGGCCAAACAGAGAATGATAATTGGCGCCAATTTCGGAACGTCCTTGACACTGCGCATGCGCAGTAAGGGCAAAGTATGGAGGTCCTATAAGACATGATTTCTTTTGGTTTTAGATGCAAATTTTGGGGATTGGGGGGCAAAATTTGTGTTTGGCCCTGGATTTTTTAGAGTTAGCACCAGCTAAGTCTGGGTCATTGGTACAGTATAAAAATATTTGGGGTTGAGAATTGGGAAAAATCATGCCCAAATGTCATTGGGAAAGGGACTCATAAACAGACCCTGTAGATAACCGAAAGAAACCGTGATATATCAAACGTGTCACAACTCTCAAAATTAGGAAACACACCTCTGCTGGAATCAAATGTATGTCATTTGTTTCATAATATACTCGCCCAAAAAAGAAAGTGTACATTGCAGAAATTGATCAAACTCCAAACAAGAGGCCCCAGGGGGCCTGAGAGCGCTCACCTGACATGGTAGCCTAAATAGCAACCCAGAGAATTGATTTCCACAAGTTGCATCTGCTCCTCCTAAGAAAAGCTGAAACCAAATATCCAAATATTCTGACCAGTGGATCTAAAAAAAGACTTTTAAAGAATATTCCTCATACTGAACTAAGTCATAATTCGGGCTCCCACAGGAAGCCCATATACGAACCCAGGGACTTGGCTTTAACAAACCTGAATCTCACACCCCTAAGGATTCTGCACACCAAATATCAAAACATTCCGACTGCTGGATCTGAAGAAGATTTTTAAAGAAAATTCCTCATTTTGAACCAAGTTACAATTCGAGCTCCCACAATCAGCCCAAATATGGACCTAGGGACATGGCTTGAACAAACTTGAATCTTACCCCCTAAGGATGCTGCATAAAAAATATCAAAAGCATTCATCTGCTGGATCTGAAGATTTTTAAATAAAATTCCTCATTTTGAACTAAGTTGTCATTCAGGCTCCCATAGTGAGCCTAAATATGAACCAAGGGACTTGGCTTGAACAAACTTGAATCTCAGCCCCCTAAGGTTGCTCCATGCCAAATATCAAAACATTCCAACTGCTGAATCTGAAGAAGAAGATTTTTAAAGAAAAATTCCTCATATTGACTAAGTTATAATTTGGGCTCCCACAGGGAGCCCAAATATGGACCCATGGACTTGGCTTTAACACACTTGAATCCCCCCTCCCCCCCAAGGATGCTACTCACCACATATCAAACCATTCCGACTGCTGGATCTGCATGAAGAAGAAGATTTTTTAAGAAAATTCCTCATTTCGAACAAAGTTACAATTCAAGCTCCCACATTGAGCCCAAATATGGACCTAGGGACATGGCTTGAACAAACTTGAATCTCACCCCCCTAAGGATGCTGCATACCAAATATCACAAGATTCTGCCTGCTGGATCTTGAGAAGAAGATTTTCAAAGAAATTTGCCTGAAATGCACTAAGTTCGAATTTGGGCTTCTATAGTGAGCCCAAACATGAATCCAGGTGGCCGATTTGAACAAACTTGAATCAGATCCACCCCACAATGTTGCATACCAAATATCAAAAGATTCTGCCTGCAGGATCTGGAGAAGATTTCTGAAGAAATTTGCCTGAAATGCACTAAGTTCAAATTCGAGCTTCTATAGTGAGCCCAAATATGAATCTAGGGAGCCGATTTGAACAAAATAGAATCAGATCCACCCCACAATGTTGCATACCAAATATCAAAAGATTCTGTCTGCTGGATCTGGAGAAGAAGATTTTTTAAGAAATTTGTCTGAAATGCACTAAGTTCAAATTTTGGCTCCTATACTGAGCCCAAATATAAACCCAAGGGGCCGATTTGAACAAACTTGAATCAGATCCACCCCACAATGTTGCATACCCAATATCAAAAGATTCTGCCTGCTGGATCTTGAGAAGAAGATTTTCAAAGAAATTTGCCTGAAATGCACTAAGTTCAAATTTGGGCTCCTATACAGAGCCCAAATATAAACCCAAGGGGCCGATTTGAACAAACTTGAATCAGATCCACCCCACAATGTTGCATACCAAATATCAAAAGATTCTGCCTGCTGGATCTGGAGAAGAAGATTTTCAAAGAAATTTGCCTGAAATGCAGTAAGTTCAAATTTGGGCTCCTATACTGAGCCCACATATAAACCCAGGGGGCCGATTTGAACAAACCTGAATCAGACCCACCCTCCAATGTTGCATACCAAATATCAAAAGATTCTGCCTGCTGGATCTGGAGAAGAAGATTTTTTAATGTTTTTCCCATTGCCTACAGTGTTAAAAAGTGCTGACTCAGCACTTTTTCAATGTCCCGAAACTGTACCCTATGATAAAACCGATGGCAATTTTTTTTTACCAATTCTTTCTGTTGGTCCTAAGGAAGCTTCACACCAAATAAAAATTCTCGGTGCCGTGCAGTTTTGGAGATATGGGCGTTTTAATTTTTTTCTATTTTTAGCTCCTGCAGTTCCCATGGGGCTACGGGAAAAAAAAAATCAGCATAAATTAGTTACTTATGACCTAATAATCCCTCACATAAAATTTGGTTCAAATCAGCCTCTCGGTTTGGAAAATAGAAATTTTGGGCGGGGCCAAAAATTTTGCCCCTCCCATAACGACGCCAAGTATAGCCCCACAAACTTCTCTTGAACAAATCTGAGTCTACACCTCAAAAGGAAGCTGCACACCAAATATCAAGTCTCTGCTACTGCTGGTTCATGAGAAGAAGATTTTTTAAGATTTCAGCACACTTTTTGGGTGTGGCCCTACCCACGGGCGGGGCAACTTGATTTGAACAAAATCAAATTGCGATGTCATAACAAACTATTATCTCAAATATCAATTAAATTGGTTCAGCGGTTTGGGAGGAGAAGACGCAAACACCATGTTCACGGACGACGGACGACGGACGCAGGACGACGGACGACGGACGGTGAGTGATCACTATAGCTCTCCTGACTGAAAGTCAGGTGAGCTAAAAAGTTAAAAAATTTATAGTAATTTATATATTTTTTATACTTACCAATGACCCAGACATAGCTGGTGTTAACTCTTAAAATATAGGGCCAAACACAAATTTTGCCCCCCAATCCCCAAAATTTGCATCTAAAATCAAAGAAAACATGTCCTGAATGGCCCTCCAAACTTCACCTCTACTGCGTATGCGCAGTGTCAAGGACGTTCTGAAATTGGCGCCATTAATCATTCTAATAACCAGTGCCTGGTAAGCGCTATGTACTCAGCGGGGAGGTAAGAGTTCCCAACTCCTGGGAGGGCCATCCCTGTCTGGGTCATTGGTAAGTATAAAAAATATATAAATTACTATAAATTTTTTAACATTTTTATACTGTACCAATGACCCAGACATAGCTGAATAGTAAAAAGGCTGGAGGGCCAAGGACATAGAGCAAGATGGAATACGCTCAATAATATAAAATAGAGTCATCCCCTCGAGGGAAAAAGAAGTAATAGGCCTTACATGTATCTTTCTTATTTATGATAAATTAGAAAGATACAACACCTTCCAAAATTGAGCATCATACATCCATGTACTCTATTAATATCTAGTATAATCCTTATACTAATAATTTTTAAAGTAAGCCAATAAATAAAGTAAGTCTAGAGAATAGAGACTCTTTATACTCCTTAAAAGTGTCTGAGGATTGCATAATCATGTCCGTTGACACGTGCTATATTCAAAAGCTATACTTCAAAAACTAAGACTTGAATGAATTTTAAAACATAAACTTCTCACTAAACAACCATCCCAATAACAGCTCAGAATTACTAACTCCGGAGGAGGTATCCCCTTGTTCTCATAGTAAAACAGGTGACCCAAGGGAACACCCTCCCCCCCCCCCTTTTTCTTGCCCTGGGTCAAATAGCCCAGAGCGAAGAGGGCTGCAGAACGGAGTCACTGCCGAAACAGACAGCCTACCTAGCTATAGTAGCAACTGTTAAGTGAATGACATTCTGAGCAGTAGATAATAGACCTAACAATAGAGGCCTCCAGAAATGGACTCAATATTTCTGAGATAAAAAATTCATGAATGTGGATGGCTGAGCGCAATGAGCAGCCTTCAAAAATCTATAATAGCGACACTATTAATGTAAGCCCAAGATGTAGAAGAACTCTTACTTCATGAGCCGAAATCTCAAACACAACTGCTGAGTCAAAGATATACCATAAGCAGTATCGATAGTTAATTGAATCCATTAGCAATAGAATGGAGCGTAACGTCCTTCTAATAGGCATCAAAGACAGAAGAAGTTTACGCCCGTAGTAATAAACAGATATCTGTTTATAAATACATAAACTCTAACCGGACAGAGTAAAGGCCTATGCCCGTACGAAGACGGAAGGACCTTAATAACAATAGGTTCCGGATATTAGGAGCCTAACTCTTATGCAAAAATCCAACCTAAATAGTAAAGGAAGTAGTGATTCCGAAACTACAAAAGTGAAAATCATCCACCGATAGTACATGAAACTCACTGACTCTTCAGAAAAAGAGAAGCCAACAGAATTACTGTCTAAAAGGTCAGAATTTGAAAACTACTGTTTCCAGAGGCTCAAATGATTACTTAGCTAAATAAGAACCGAAGTTAAATTCCATATAGGAATTTAATCTAATGATTCTAAGTCTATTTATCAAAAAGTTACTAACTGACTTAGATAAAGAGACATAAGACTCAATTGTAAACTATCATAGAGTGTATAGGTATGAGGTAACATAAACCTATAACCTTAATAATAACAGGCTGCAGTAGATCTTGTCAAACAAGTATACTAAAAAGTTGCAATGAGTAGTATGGAGGGATCAACAATATGAACATAGTGATCCCTACACCAATGACGGAAGAGCCTCCACTTTAGCCGCATAGAATAGCGAAGAAGAGGATCTCCTATAGTAAGAAATCGCGTCCAAAGCTCGTCCAGTACAATGCTTACAATGCAATACGGACCACACAACGGAATACGTGAAGGTTGCGACCTTGCGGGTTGTGATAAAGATGACACGATTTTACCCAGCGAAAAAAGATCCTCTCATTAAGGAAGATTTCGCGTTAAGTCCCACAGTAGACATCAGAGTAAATTTACCCACGGTCTCTGTGAAGACAGAGATGCTATCAACAGAAATGTATTGTGGTTGTTTATCTTAGCAATACCTGCTGAAACAACAGCGCCGGAGGATACGCATATCCTATCATTCCGTCCTATTAGATCAATAGAGCGTTAACAACATTAGCTCAGAGATCCGGACAAGCAAACACATACGTCCGCAATTGATTAGCAAGCTGTGTCGTAAATAAATTATCATTGGGCGCTCCCATTGATAGCAAATCTGATTGAATACTTGTTTGTTGAGAGTCCATTCTGACGGCAACAAGCGACTCATAAGTGAACGGGAGTCCGGTAAAACAATCAGACGACCCGGAATATGACGGACCGAAACAGAACTTGGTGTACTATAACAAACAGAAGGATTCTTTCCATTAAATTGAATAACGGAAACGAATGAGTGCCTCCCTGGTTCCGGAGATACGCCACTACTGTCGAATTAACGGACAGGATTTGGACATGCGTTTCTGAATAATGTTCAACCAATGACATAAAGCAAGCCTAAAAAACATTATTCCGCAGAAGATAAGCGCTTGCTTAGAGACTGCGGAACCCAAAGACCCTGGCACTTCGAATCCGTTAGGATCAATATTATATCCCAACCTGTTTGACTGGCAACCGTCATAATTATAACACTCGGATCCGGCAACTGCAGTGGCACTCTCTGAGTCAACCACCGAATGTTTGCCCCAGTCTGAATCTCTTGCAACACTAGATAGACAAGAGAACGTGTAAATCGAGCAATTCATGGATTGCTGAAAAGTTGCCGTCGAAGAGAAGCTTCTCCGAGAACGAAGCGACTCTGAGAGAGTTCTTCACCTTACTATCCACGCGCGTGGATGTAGCTAGGGCTGCGTCACGTCTAACCAACTCCAATCAGCCACTGAAGGGCGGAGTTATACTTGAACAAACTACTGCCCTCAAAAGAAGTCACATTGAAGATAATATCCCGTAATTCTTTTCTTGAAGACGTAATGATAACGCCTCAGTAAGGTGGATTACGTATGATAAAGCGTCTAAGTTAAGTCTATTAGACATCATTGTCGTTTCCAACATTGTGGTTGGAAAAGACATAGACGGCGAAAAAGAATATTTCCAGTCTTTAACCACGCCGCCTAGATGCATATGAACTCTCGGTATGCCCTGCTCTGCCAAAATAAATTATTCGTATAAATGATAAAAAGGCAGAAATGAGCATTGCGGACAAGAAACTAAACTATCATGCTTGGTAGCAGGCTTATATGCATATATAGCGTCGATAAATAATACACATGTTCTAATGACAATATTGGACTGTATCGGTAAGTCAGGGACAATGTCCCTGAACCAATCCAAAATTCTGTGTCCAATGACGCTATAAGTCTCTTATCCAACATCGCAGCAATGTAGTCCGAAATAACAATCACTGGAAGATAATGCCAGAAGATATGAATGGCAGCTTCCGATGCTACGAAAGGGAAAACTCGAAATCTTTTGAATCCCTTTCGCCATCCTGACGGACCCTATAAAGCGTTTGGTCGTCCGTACCTGATGCAACCTCGGACCGCACCGACCCAGCGCCGTCAGATAATTCCTGATTTGACTAAGAAACTGTCGATTGCTGGGATGCTGCGAAAAAACTGTGCTAACTCGGATAGCACGTCCGTCACTGAGGCCTGTGGAGAAGCGGTCCTACAATGCATTGCCGCTAGAAGCTCTGTGATCGTTACCCCGTGCATACTACTAAAATGCGAGCGAACGGAGTGTATAGGCCTCGTGTCCCTTGGCTACCGGATGGCGTGACCTATTCGCCGTGGAATCACTGAATGACGAAACTGATCGGATACTCGAGGTCACGTAGCCAATGTGCGGTCGTGTGCCCTGCTGTGAGGATGAGGAAGCATTATCGACAGTCTCTCGGACTGTCAATATTATGGAGCGTCCCGACCGACAGACATATGCTCCGAATGTAAAATATCTGAACCACAACATGCGGTCCCCTATGTTGTTGGACGAGAGAGGGACCTCTCTCGCTCACAGCCCGGACGGACCTGGACAAGCCAGGAACCAGACAAACAGGCTTCCTCCGATCTGTCCTCAATCCGCCGTCACTGGGTGAGTACTAAAGTAATTATAGTGCTCGCATCACCCAAATCTCCTTCCTAGACTGCAACGGACGAACCCGGCAGCCGAACCATTCGATGAATGTACGCTACACCGGGTGAACTAGCGAATGTCACTCCGTCGATCCTACAAGGGACCTCTTAGGCGATAGACATATTCCCTGAGCACTTATTGCCGCTAGCTCTTCATTAACTATGACGACAGAGGCACACTTTTGAAAGACATCTCCGTAACTTTGAGAACAAGAAACCAGAAATGCTTGGTAATAGCAAGCATATAATAATAATATATATAGCGTCGTTCAATAATTCGAAAGTTTGTGTGATATTATTGGACTATGTCGGAACTAAGGGACGATGTCCCTGAACCGAACCAAAAATTTCTAAGTCCACCGACGCTATCAGTTTCTTATCCGGCATCACAGCATTCTGGTCCGACAAAAGAAGCTGTAGAAGATCAAGTCAGATGACATACACAACAGCATATGTTGTTCCGAAAGGGAAAGCTCGAAATCCTCCGAATCCCTTTCAGTATCCCGTCGGACCGGATGAAATTTTCGGACGTCCGTACCCGCTTCCGCGGAGCGTCCCGACCCAGCATCGTCGGATAAAAAATATGCGACAGATTCAGTTGATGCTGGGATGCTGTGATAAGCTGTGCTATTTAGGAAAGCAGTCAGTTCCCGAGGCCTGTGCAGTAGCGGTCTTACGATGCATTGCCGCCGGAAGCTCCGTGTACGTTGACTCCCGCACACTTTCCTATGCGAACGTCCGGAGTCTGCAGGCCTCGTGTCCCTGGCTACCGGATGGTGTGACCTGGTCGACGATGATTCTCTGACTGGCGAAGCTGACTGGATATCCGAGGTCACATAGCCAAGAGCGGTCGTGTGCGCTACCATGAGAATGAGGAAGCCTTATTGACAGTCTACTCCGGACTGCCTATATGTCAGAGCGTCCCGAGCAACGGACATATGCTCCGAATGCGAAACATTTTGTACCACAACATCTGGGGCCAGATGTTGTTGTACGAGAGAGGGGACTCTCTCGCTCGCCGTCCGGATGGACCAGAACGAGCTATGAACCGGACTAAAAGGCTTCCACCATTCTCCCTCTAATCCGCCGTCACTGGGTGTGCATTTGGTTGATTTATAGTGCTCGCATCACCCCAAAACTCCTTCTAGACCGCAACGGACGAACCCGGCTGCCGAACCATTCGATGAATGGACGCTACACCGGGCGAGCTAGCGGACGTCAAAGGCCGTCGAACCTACTAGGGTCCTCTTAGGCAATTGGCGTATTTACATGAGCACTTTTCCGCTAGCCCTTCATTAATTGTGACGACGGAGGCACACTGTTGGAAGACATCACAGATACATCACCCTAATCTTGATCGTCTGAAATAGAAATTGATAAAGTAGAGTGACCCTGCGGGGAAAGGACCGGAGTGTCCAATTCCCCACTAACATACCGTGACATACGCTTCCCATGTTGTCATCGAAATCATACGATACAGAACAGGAGTTAATGCGAGTACACTGACCACATATAGAATGATTATAAAAGTCAGAGGAAGACTTCCTCTTATTACAATTGATCAAAATCCTTTCAATGTGAAAAGAAAACAAAGTCCTAGTACTCGCACCAACCCCTGGCAATCAAAATACATAATAATAATATGATCCATTAATATAGAAAAAATAATTGAAATCAAAATATTTTGAAAAAATATTTTTTCAGAACAGCCCAAGTTTCTGAAAAGTAACGTTGAGCCCCAATGGATCCCAAGCCTAAGTGTGGACAAAAATTTTAAAAATATTTTAAACAATTTATTCAACACTTATGAACAATAATAATGTATCTAGTTATGATTAAAATAACATCAAGATATTATTTTCAAGAAATCCCCCCCTCACACAGAGGGCTGTTGTAAATGTAAACAATGAGTGTAAAAACACTAAAATAAGACTCCAGGCACCCAGGCCCGGAATCAGTTACCAAAAATACACTATCTGATGCAAAACAGAGACTTCCAGGGAAGAAACTGCAGAACATCAGATGGTAGATGCAGAACACAACACCTAACCACCCGTAGGTGAAGACGTAAACATGGGGAAAGAACAGAATTCATTCTGTTATTCAGCTAAAACTCCCAAGAAATTTTAGTAATAAAAATTACAGAAACTATGCCAAACGCATGGGAGAATAGCAAGAGGGGACTTAAAGGAAAGGGAGAGAGGAAAACACTGAAAAATCAGTGTAACTAAATAACCAGAATGACAACAAAATGGCTGCTGCCTCGAAAATAGGTAATTTAACATAATTTCATTAAAAAATTTTAAGTTACAGCCCTGATAACATTCTGTCACACATTTTTCCTCTCCTCCTTCTCTATCCTCCTTAGAATCACCATTTCACTAATATTTATGTGTCTGGCATCATTTAAACTGAGATTTACAAGCACAAAGATCAGTCAGATGTTAACTGATGAAGGGCCAAACTTAGAATGATTAATGGCGCCAATTTCGGAACGTCCTTGACACTGCGCATGCGCAGTAGAGGTGAAGTGTGGAGGGCCATTCAGGACATGTTTTCTGTGGTTTTAGATGCAAATTTTGGGGATTGGGGGGCAAAATTTGTGTTTGGCCCTATATTTTAAGAGTTAGCACCAGCTATGTCTGGGTCATTGGTACAGTATAAAAATATAATTTTGTAGGTGTAAAGAGTGTTAACCTGTTCATGAATAAGTTATATTGAACACAAAAACAGCTTTCCCTGTTAAAATTGCATTAACGTTAAATGACGTGCTGCACGTTTGTGAAAAGGCATATTTTGCACGTGGAGAGTCTGAAAATTCATGCAGCAGTGTGAATCCTTGGGTATTTAAACACTAAAGTAAGGCCTTCCTATCGTTCACATTCAAACTTGCGCTGCTGTTAAAACGACTCCACATTAACATGCCAAGATTGACAATGAATCAACGTCTCCTTGCCCTGGGTATGATTAGAGCTGGCAGAACACACAGAGAGGTTGCCCAGCATTTGAACTGCCACCGTAACACTGTAGACAGGCTAGTCCATCGACATGCACAACATGATAACGTTCGAGACCGACCCCACTCCGGGAGACCCCGAGTTACCACCCCTGCACAAGATTGGTATATCCGTGTCGTCCATCTCCAGAACCAGCAACAAACGGCAACAATGACAGCCAGGAACATCCCTAACCTGAGACGGATACATCTTCAAACAGTAATCAACCAGCTGAGAGAATACGGCTTACGCCCTCGAAGACCTGCAATTTGTCCAATTTTGACGTTACGTCATCGTCGTGCTCGACTGCAGTGGTGTAGACATCATCTCAAGCATCCCTTACACTGGTGGCGACGTGTTTTATTCACAGATGAATGTCGTTTCCATCTTTCATCATCAGATGGCTGCCAGAGAGTGTACAGATGTCGAAACGAACGCTACACAGATCCATGTGTCGTGGAGCGAAACCGTTATGGGGGAGGGTCTCTCATGGTGTGAGGTGGCATCACTGCCCGTAACAGAACTGAGCTGGTCATTACTGATGGCAATCTCAATGCAGCCAGATATCGTGATGAAGTGCTTACACCTGTTGCTGTCCCATTTCTGCAACGTCACGGCCCCGGCGTCATTCTACAGCAGGACAATGCCCAACCCCACACAGCTCGTGTTGTTCAACAGTATCTGCAGCAACAACAAGTGGATGTTCTTCCCAGGCCCGCAATTTCGCCCGATATCTCACCCATTGAGCATGTATGGGACAAAATGAAACGTCAGCTACGCCGGCTTCCCCATGCACTGTCAACGCTTGTGGAACTCCAAAGACAGCTTATCAGAATATGGAACAACATCCCACAACACTTCCATGCTAACTTGTTCGTTTCCATGAGGCATAGATGCACAGCAGTAGTCGATGCAGACGGAGGTCATACCAGATAATGAGTATGTGACTTTTGTGTTTGACCCTTAGTGTCTTTGACTCTCCATGGCACCAAGAGTATTTGTCATGGCATAATGAAATTTGTCGTGTTGATCACAAATTGATTCATCTGTGATTGAATAAAATTTCCATGAATGAAAATGATACATACCTTTTTTTAGTGTTATTTTTTAGCATGCACACTTTCTTTTTTGGGAGAGTATAGTTATGATTTTAGATGGATTCAAAATTTCCTCAATCTACATTTGCATCTTTGGCTATCATAACATACCATTTCTGGTAAAATAGCTTCAACTATCATTGAGATATTAAATAAAATGTTTGCAAAAGTACCAAGATGTCTGGAAATGATGTCTAAGTTGTCCTGCAAATCAGTCATTCAACTGCAAAAATGTATTCATAAAACCATTGGACCTGCACTGTTAATTTGTATTTAATTGTTTTAATGTTATTTCAAACCAAGGTGGAACGTACAGAACTTTGATTCAGCTTCCTTTTTAAGACATTTTATAATTATAATTTTGAAGATCATGTGACCCTTTTTTCTCATCTGTAAATCTCTCAATTCATTGGTCAGAACCTGCTGGCGAAGGCTGTGTTTTAACTGACATGATGAGAGTGACGAAAGGTAAGATTACAAAAGGCATATTATTTACTTTAAATGAATGTCAAGCAGAATTCAGCGCAGATGTGATTTGAAAAGATGCTATCATAATTCTAACGAGGACTATGCATCACCAATGTGGGGGGGGGGGGGGGGGGGGGGGGGGCGAGTTTTTTCTGCAGTTGTAAGGATTGCCATTGTACGTAAATCCAATCCATTGATATTTGTTCAAGTTATCGCACTAACAAGCTGAAAACAGGCAAAAGTTAACTAATTAAGAGCCATAACTCCACAAGGTGTGGCCAAACCACACTGCTTTTCAAACTCGTTCAGGACATTGTTAAGAAAGTCTCACATACTAAATATTGACAGAATCCATTGATATGTGTTCACGTTATCGCACTGACAAGATAAGGTGATGATTAACAAATTATGGGCCATAACTCCACTCAGTGTGGCTGAACTGTACCAGTTTTTGAACTCAGTGTGACAGATGCTCACTAGAGATTGGTGGTTCTCTCTGGATACTCTGGCTTCCTCCACCCATAAAACTGTTCGACACAAGATGATCCTGGCTGTTGAAGGTGTCATTAAACCCCAATAAAAAATAAACTTGATTTTCTCATAAAATCAAAACATAGTGGCTATCACGAAGCCATGACTTAATTTAGAGTGGACAGAGACTTTGTACTGGATCACAAACAGGTTGACATTCATTGGTCCTCTTGCCAACAACACTGTAGAATCTAACCTGTTGAAAAAGACATACAAAACTAATAAAAAAGGGATACTTTTCTCAATTGTTTTTCTTAATGCAGTCTTAATTACACGGTAATCTAATAGGAAATTCTGAGAGGCTTGTGTTATTGTGCCAGGCCTGGCATTCTTAAAAATGCCAACAGCATCACCGATCTAATGTCGAGTTTTGACAGCACAAAAGTGGGTTTTATCATTATCAACTTCATCGTCTGGAAACCAGTTGTTTACAATTTACTATATGAAGGGCCACTGTGACCTACACCTCTGACCTAGTAATTCCAAAATAGATAGGGCTGTTTCTTGCACCAATGCCAACCTACCTATGAAGTTTCATGAACGTGGGTGGGACCACTGTCAAATTATCATCTGGAAACCAACTGTTTATGATTTATGTTCAAGGTCACTGTGACCTTGACCTTTGACCCAGCGAGTCCAAAATAAAAGTGGTCTTTCACTTACCTAGGACAACCTACCTATGAAGTTTCATGAATGAGGGTCAAACCATTATCAAGTTATCATCAGGAAACCAATTCTTTACGATTTACTATGTTGAAGGTCACTGTGACCTTGAACTTTCCCCTAGCGAGTACAAAATATATAGGGTTCTTCCTCTCACTGATGCCAAACTACCTATGAAGTTTCATGAACGTGGGTTCAACCATTGTCAAGTTATCATCCGGAAACCAATTGTTTATGATTTATTATGTTCAAGGTCACTATGACATTCACTGTTGACTTAGTGAGTCCAAAATAAATAGGGTTCTTCCTCTCACTGAGGCTAACCTACCTATGAAGTTTCATGAACGTTAGTTGAACCATTATCAAGTTATCATCCGGAAACCCATTGTTTACACCCGCCCACCATTCACCAAACCTTAAGGGCTAAAAATTATTCCCCCCCCCCTCCCACATGACTTGGGGGAGCAATTAGCTCTCCTCATGCTTACAAAAGCTAAAAGTGGCAAAATGAAGTTTTTTAGATTTCTGCCTAGAGGGGGTTTGTCCATTCATTTGGTGCTGCTAACAAGGTAGTCACTTTGAAATGGCTACACTGCTCCTCCCACACCTCTGGACAGGCCTTGGCAAGGCCCAGAGGTGTGGAAGGGACAGTGTGGCCGGCTTACAGAGACAACTAACATTGCAGAGATCTGAAAAGATGTGGGTTTTAGGAATAGGCTGTTATGGTAATCATTATTTTCTAAGACCAGGAGGGCAAGTTTTCGCCCTTCTTAATTTTTTTAAGTCGAGCAGTAGGCTAGCGAATAAATCGCTCTCCTAAAAATGATAAATTTAAAGTAATTTGTATATTTTTTATACTTACCAATGGCCCAGACTTAGCTGGTGCAACCTCAATATTATTAAGGGCCAAACACAAATTTTGAACCCCCAATCCCCAAAATTTGCATACAATGCCAAAAATTAAAAGTCCTATCTGGCCCTCCATACTTTTAGTACCCAGGAAGATACAATTAAAAAACCCGTCACAGACCATCCCCAAATCATTCATTGTTCCCTAGGTCCGTTAAAACCAATGACTGTTCTCAGAAAGAATATTCTCCCCCCACTGCATGTGTAACATACGTCTGTCCCGGGTGAGATAGCAGGGAGAGACATAAGTATCCCACCCCACCCACGTGACATTATACATTTAAAATGTTATTATGACGTTATGCATATTGTATCAGTTTCTTGCTACCAACTAATTTATATTGACGTCATCAGAATGCCGTGTGATCAAAGTTTGATGCTCTAAAACTCTTTAAACCCCAAGATGCCACTGTTCCTAAATGATTTCGTGGTATATACCTTTGGTATATACATAACTTTTGCATGCTCTTTCCGATGGTGTCATTAGTTTTTCAAAACAACGAATACCAAATGAGTTGATTACATCAGCACGTGACCGCCGATTACCTCTGGCTAACGTAACCGATGTGTGGTGGAAGGAAAATAATCCCTGATGGGTACGGGTGTGGGATGGGAAAATCTCACCCTCGGGACAAGATATTTGGTCCCGACACTCGGCAAGCCTCGTGTCTGGCCCATATATCTTGTCCTTGGGTGAGATTTTCCCATCGCACACCCGTACCCATCAGGGATTATAATATACCACTCCGGAGAATTAAGCCAAAAATTGAGAACGCATGCAAAGACGGCCTGTAGGAAACTCCATAACTGATTCAACTAGCCCAAAAATTCTCATAAGCTCTATACTAACTCAGAGCAAGAATTTAAGAGAATCTATGCAATAATACGTCTGTCTAATAATAAATACATATCGCTCATTCTCAATAAAACAGTGCAAACAGTGTCGCCAGTGTGGGTGTGCCAAATGGTGGGCCCTATGGGTTTTCCACTATGGAGGTTTTGTAGACCGGCCATTGTGCAAATAAAGAACTGTGCTCAGAATATGAAAACATTTAAAGCAAACAGAAAACTGAAATATTTCACCACAAATTATCTTAATTAACCCTTTTACGTGGGCGATTGTTTGGGCCTACGTATACATACATGTGTAATTGGGGAATGAATGCATTACCATTTTATTATATTTTATAAATTCCATCAGGCAGTGACGGCGGGGGTGCTAGACTGGCCCACCCCACCTCACTTTTCCATAGGGTCCCCAAAAATCAAACTTCAAATTGCTATCTGACTGTGGTTTTCCCACCCAATATCATACCCACGAATACACGGAGACAACAATATAGTAGGACATCATGTCAGATGTTGGAGAAATGCTCCGATATCGCTCCCAGGGCATCAACATATGAAACTTTTTCCTGGGGAAGCTTTCCGAGACCCACACCATCGGAAGGAGGACAAGGAAGCTTGGACCTGTGGCCTTCTGGAGATGCCTTAGACATCTCGACCCTGCCCCTACCCACATATCTCAGGCACCCCTAAATCGAAATCCAGTATATGAAGGGGAGTGATTTGTAGGGTAAATCATTGATATAGATGATGGGGAGTTCTAAATCAGCTTCATGGAGCGAAGAAAAAAATTCTTCAAGTGGCCGCAACCACAAAACCACGATATCCTCATATATTTGAAACCTTCGTTACCATCAGGCAAATCGGCAAGAATGTGCAAAGTTCTCGAGGAATACGATATAGTATATTTATTTTCTGTTCTTGCCATATGTTTTTGGCCATTTGAAAGTTAAAAAATTTATAGTAATTTATATATTTTTTATACTTACCAATGAACCAGACTTAGCTGGTGCTAACTCTTAAATTCTAGGGCCAAACACAAATTTCCCCCCCCCCCCAATCCCCAAAATTTGCATCAAAATCCAAAAAATATATGTCCTATGTGGTCCTCCATACTTTTATCCACTGAGCATGCTCAGTGTCAAGGAAGTGTGAAATTGGAGCCAAATCCTCATTCTTACCACCAGTGCCTGGTAAACGTTATGTAATCAGCGGGGAGGTATGAGTTCCAAACTCATGGGAGGGCCATCCCCATCTGGGTCATTGGTAAGTATAAAAAATATATAAATTACTATAAATTTTTTAACATTTTTATACTGTACCAATGACCCAGACTTAGCTGAATAGAAACAAGAGCGCTCATATCGCTGAAGCAATACAATGTCCCCTACCGGACTAATGAGCATTAATAATTATACAAATATTATAACCTAGATGTGATCAGCATGAATTCCGTTGAAGCATTTCCAAAAAAAGTCCAGAAAACTGACATTTTGGCACTTTTCCATATTTCCAAGGGCCATAACTCACACAAGAATAATGCAATCAGCATGAAACTCAAACTTGATCTGCAAGTCATTGTTCTATAGTAGGTTACCAAGAATGAAATCATTCGGTTGAAGCATTTCCAAAAAAAGTTCGGAAAACTAAAGTATGACTGACAGACTGACTGACAGACTGACGGATGGATGGACAGAGTGTAAATGAAACGTGATCTGTAAGTCATCATTCTATAGTAGGTTACCAAAAATGAAATCATTCCGTTGAAGCGTTTCCAGAAAAAGTCCGGAAAACTGATATTTTGGCGCTTTTCCATATTTCCAAGGGCAATAACTCGCACAAGAATAAGGCAATCAGCATGAAACTCAAACTTGATCTGTAAGTCATCCTTCTATAGTAGGTTATCAAAAATGAAATCATTCCATTGAAGCGTTTCCAAAAAAAGTCCGGAAAACTGAAATTTTGGCGCTTTTCCATATTTCCAAGGGCCATAACTCACACAAGAATAATGCAATCAGCATGAAACTCAAACTTGATCTGTAAGTCATCGTGCTATAGTAGTTTACCAAAAATGAAATCATTCCGTTGAAGCGTTTCCAAAAAAACTCCAGAAAACTGATATTTTGGTGCTTTTCCATATTTCCAAGGACCGTAACTCACACAAGAATAATGCAATCAGCATGAAACTCAAACTTGATCTGTAAGTCATCGTTCTATAGTAGTTTACCAAAAATGAAATCATTCCGTTGAAGCGTTTCCAAAAAAACTCCGGAAAACTAAAGTGTGACTGACAGACGGACAGACTGACAGACTGACGGATGGATGGAGTGCAAACCTATAGTCCTCTCCGGCGATGCCGGTAGGGGACTAAAAAGGCTGGAGGGCCTAGGACATAAAGGAAAATCCAATAGGCTCAATTACATGTAAACAGAATTATCCCCTCACGGAGAAGAGGAGAAGAGGTTTTACATGTATTTTTCTTGTTTGTATCAAAAAAGAAAGACACAATACCATACCGTAATTGAGCACAATAACATCAATGATCTCTGTTAACATCCAGTATAACCCATTATACTAATCTTTTTAAAGGAAAGCCAATAAATAAAGATAGTCCAGAAAATGAGACTCTTTATACTCATTTAAAAGTGTCCGAGGATTGTATATTAGCGCTCGTATGACACGTGACATATACAAATGCTTCACTCCGAGCTACACTTTAAAAATATTACATAAATGAGATAGAGATTAGCTTTACACTTTAAAACCATCCCGGCACCGACTCAGAAGTACTGACTCCAGAGGAGGGAATCTTGTTTTTCACTATAAAGCAGGTGATATAACGGAACACCATCCCCCCCCCCCCTGCTCTGGGTCAAATATCCCAGAACGAAGAGGGCAGCAGGACAGAGACACTACTGGAACAGAAAGCCTGCATAACTACAGTTGCAACTGTTTAGTGGACGACATTCTGAGCAACAGATAATGGACCTAAACAACGTAGGTCGCCAGAAATGGACTCAATATTTCTAAGATAAAAATTCGTGAACGTGGAAGGCTGAGACCAATATGCAGCATTCATCAGATCGGTAATACCAATACTATTAGCATAAGCCCAAGATTTAGACAGTGCTCTTACTTCATGCACCGAAATCTTAAGCACAGACTGCTGAGTTGAAGATAATTTTTCATAAGCAGTACAGACAGTTGATTGAATCCACCTTGCAATAGAATGGACTGCAATGTCCTTTCTATTAAAGGCCTATGACCGTCTGAAGACGGAAGAGCCTTAATAACAACAGGTTCAGGATACTTATTAGGAGCCTGATTCTTAGCCAAAAATCCAACATTAGTAGTTAAAGTAATAGTATTACCAACACTACGATAGTGAGAATCATCTACCGATAGTGCATGAAGCTCACTAACTCTTCTGGCAGAAGAGAAGGCTAAGAGAAAAGCTGTCTTATAAGATAAGAATTTGAAGTCCACTGTATCAAGTGGCTCAAATGGTGCTTCTTTTAACTTCAGAAGAACCCAGGCTAAATTCCACTTAGGAATTAACCTAAGGGCTCTAGGTCTATTTATCGAAAAGCTGTCACTAACTTAGATAAAGAGACATTAGATCCAATCTGTAACCTATCATGATGAGCATAGGTATCCGATAGCATAGACCTATAACCCTTAATGGTTATTGGCTGCAGTTTGATCTCGTCAAACAAGTAGACCAGAAAATTAGCAATATCTGGAATGGAAGGATCATAAATATCAATGGAATGATCCCTACACCACCTATAGAAAACCTTCCACTTAGCAGCATAATTTAGCGAAGAGGAGGTCCTCCTACAGTTAGAAATTGCGTCCACTGCTCGTCCTGTAAAATGCTTGCCATGCAAGAAGGACTGCACAACGGAAATACGTGAGGGTTGAGACCTTTCGGGTTGTGATGTAGTGTGTGCGATTTCCCCTGCGAAAGAAGGTCCTCCCGTGGAGGAAGCTTCCGCGGAATGTCCCAGAACAGACACCTGAGTAGATGTATCCATGGTCTCTGGAGTGACAGAGATGCTACCAACAGAATCTTGCAGTGAGATTGCTTGATTTTTAGCAATATCTGCTGAATAAACGGAGCTGGAGGATAAGCGTATCCTATCATTCCATCCCAAGAGATCGAGAGAGCGTCTACTGCAAACGCTTGAGGATCTGGGCATGGCGACACAAACGTCTGCAACTGATTGTTGAGATGTGTCGCAGATAAGTCTATCATTGGACAATCCCATTGGTAGCAAATCTGATTGAATACTCGTTTGTTGAGAGTCCATTCTGACGCCAACATGTGACCTTTCCGAGAAAGGAAGTCTGCTAGAACATTCAGACGACCTGGTATATGACGGACCGATAGAAGAACTTGATGCTCTAGGACAAACAGAGGGATCCTTTCCGTTAAATTGAATAACGGAATGGAATGAGTGCCTCCCTAGTTCCGAATGTACGCTACTACTGTCGAATTGTCAGACAGAATTTGGACATGCGAATTCTGAAGAATGTTCAATCATTGACGTAGCGCAAGCCATATTGACATCATCTCTTGATATTTATGTGCTTGTTTAGGAATTGCGGATCCCAAAGACCCTGGCACCTCGAATCCGTTGGGCTCAGACTTGCATCCCAATCTGTTTGACTCGCATCCGTCATTATAGTAAAACTCGGATCCGGCAGTGGTACTCCTTGAGTTAACCACTGAAAATCTGCCCCAATCTGAATCTCTTGTTCACTTGATTCAACAAGACGATGTTCGATTCGAGCGAATGAGTCTTCACACTCCAATTCTGAGATAAAATATATGTGGAGTGGACGAGTGCGTAGCCACTACATCGGAATAAGATCCGCAGCGGGTCCGCACAAACCTGTCAGTCTCATGAATTCTCTCACTGTTACTACATCTGAGTGAAGACAAAAGCGAGCATAACAACTGATTAATATCGCTCTGGTTAACGGCAGACAAACGAGATTGTTGTGCGTCTCTAAGCTCATTCCCACGTGGGTGAATGATTTGGACGGCACTAGATCCGACTTCTTTTCGTTTACTATGAAACCGATACGTCGGAGCAATTGAAGCAGACTCTGAACATCGTTCTGAAGCGTTAACTTGCTGCCGTAACCCTGAAGAATGTCGACCAAGTAGGCAGACGTTAGCACAGACGAATGAGCTCGGAAATAAGTCATTACCGAGATCATTATTTGAGTGAAGGCCCAGAGTGCTAGGTTCAGACCAGAGCATCATTGCTCGGAACTGAAAACAACTCCTGGGACAGCGAAGCGAAGGTACTTTCTAAATGCCGGATGTACCATGACATAAAATTACGCATCCTTGAGATCTATGCTCACAGCATAATCGTTCACTCGAGTGCTCGCTCTGACCGATCGGATGGTCTCCACATAAAATTTTGGAGCCATGATCAGCTTGTTTATCCAGCTCAGATCTATAACTGGATGAAACGAGCCGTCTGATCTTGGGACCAGGAACAGGAGACTGCAGAAAACTGGAGATTCCTGGTTTTGTACGAAGTCTATAGCGTTCCTGTCCAGAAGAGATAGACTTCTGATAGAAGCAAATATCTCTTCTGAACGTTTAACGGAAGCTGAGACCAGCATGTACTTCGAGTTAACGGAGGTTTTTCCTTGAAGGACAGTTTAGACCTTCGGAAATAACCCACATCACCTCCTGGCCCTGCGAGGATTGCAGAAGGAGAAACCACGTCCTCCATGACCCGCACCTCACCCAGTCGACCTAGGGGCGTCTGACCGGATATCTCGGCCCATATTACGACCCCTATGTGAGTCGCTACTCTGACGGTCTCCGGAGTAAGACATAGAGGCTTTCTTAGATCCTCTACAGGAACTTCCTTTGGACGTATTCGCCCCCAAAGTACCTGCCTTACTCCTCCCTGCTGAGTCCGACTTTTTCAAAGCGGAATTAAAAGCAGAGAATCTGAAGCTTTCTTAGTAATCTGATTATAGATTAACGTCAAAGAGAAGCTCTCCTGAGACCAGAGCGACTGGAAGAGATCTTGTGGATGCAGCCAGGGCCACATCACGTCTGACTAACTCCATATTGCCACTGAAAGGGCGGAGTTATATGCAGAATATGCTATAGCCCTCAAAAGAACTCTTAAGGAAGTTTGAACATCCTGGAATTCTTTCCCTTCGAGACGTAGTGATAATGCTCTGGTAAGGTGATCTGCGTGAGATAATACGTCTAAATTAATTCTATTAGACGAGATTGTCGTCTACAGCATACTGGAGTTAATAGACATAGATGCCGGCAATGACAATTCCAGGTCTTCAGCCTAGTCGTCCAAACGCAGAGGAACTCTTGGCACGCCTTGTCCTGCCATTTCAAATCTATGTCTAGCATTGATGAAAGGCAGCTGTATAGTCTAGGCGATAAGAAACCGGATTTGCCAGTCTTAGAGGCTAGCTTGAATATAGCGTCATTCAAAAGTTCAAATGTCCGTGACATTTCTGGACTGGGTCGGAAACTCAAGGACAGTGTCCCTAATCCGGCCAAAAAAGTCTGTGTCCAGTGACGCTTTCAGTTTCTCATCAGGTAACGCAGCATTTTGGTCCGAGGAAACAACTTCTAAAAGGTGATGCCGGATGAAATCTACGGCCACCTTAAGTTGTTCAGAAAGGGAAAATTTCAGCTTTGCTGATTCCCTTTTACCATCCACCTGAACCACATAAGAATCTCGGTCGACCCTTACTGACTCTGCAGGGGAGCGAACCGACCCAGCTTGCTCAGACAGTTTCTTTACTGGAAAAGTTTCTGATAGTTGCTGGGATGCTGCGATGAATTGAACTATCTGTGATAGCAAATCCATCACGGAGGCCTGTGGAGCCGCGGTCTTACGTAATTTAGCCGCTGGAAGCTCCTGGGACGTTAATTCCTGCATACCTGTGATATGCGAACGTCCCAACTGGAAAGGCCTTGGCTAGCGGATGGCGTGACCTGGTCGACGAGGACTCCCTGGTCGGTGCAGCAGGCTGGATATCTGCGGTCACATAGCCAAGGCGCAGTCGTGTGTGCTGACGTGAGGATGAGCAAGCCAATAGACAAGCCGTGTTGGACTGTCTATGCGACGGAGCGTCCTGAGCAGGAGGAGTGGGCGTTTGCTCCGACTAATGAACGTTACATACAACAACATCTTGGCCCAGATGTTGCTGTAAGAGAGAGGGAGCCTCTCACGCTCACAGTCCGGATAGACCTGGATGAGCTACCGGACTGACTGGCTTCCTCTGTTCCATCCTCCGATCCGTCGTCGCCGGGTGTGTGTGATTAAAGATTATAGTGCTCGCAGCACCCCTTCTCCTTCCTGGACCGCAACGGACGAACCCGGTGTCACAAACATTTCGTGAATGATTGCTTCACCGGGGAAGCTAGCAGACGACAAGTGACCATCGATCCTACGTGGGACCTCTTAGACACTTGCCGCATACCTTGAGCACTTTGCCGCTAGCTCATTATTGCGACGATGGAAGCACACTTTTGAAGACATCACAGAAACATCACCCTGTTCTCGTTCCTCTGAAAAAGAGACTGAAAAAAAGTAGAGTGACCCTGTGAGAGAGGACCGGCATGGACCTCTCACCACTAACAATATACTGTGACACACGTCTCCAACATTTGTCATCCGCATTGGCACACACTGAGCAAGAATTAGTGCGAGTACACAGACTACAACAAATACAATGAGCATGAGAATCAGAGGAAGACTTCCTTGATTTACAATTGAACAATATTCTTTCATTTTGAAAAAATATTAAACAGTCATCATACTCGCACCAACCCTTGAAAACAAAGGTACATAATAATAATAATAATCCATTACAAACTTTTCGAAAATTAATTCAAAAGAAAAAATTTTTTTTTTTAAAATTTTCAAAATGAGCCCAAGTTCCCAATGGGAACGATGAGCCCAAATGGATCCCAAAAAAGCCTAAGTGTGGACAAAAATTTTAAATCATGTCTAAAAATTAATGTTACACATACAGACAATATTATGTATCTGGCTATGAGCAGAACTAATTAAATGACAAGGAATCACTGTGTGAAGTAACCGTTGTCAATGCAAACAAAAGTGAATAAAACTGGAAACAAGACTCCAGGCACTATAAAATATGGCCCAAAATCAGTAACCAATTTTAACACTATCCGATGTAAAACAGAGGCTTCCTGAGAAGAAACTGCAGTACATCGGATGGTAGATGCATGACTGAAATGCCTAACCACCCTAGGGTGAGGATGTAACCATGGGGAAAAACAGAATTAGCATTCTATTACCAAGCCAAACTCCCAAGAAATTTCATTGTAAAATAATTACAAAAATAATGCCAAAAACATGGGAGAATAGCAAGGGGGTACTAAGGAAAGGGAGAGAGGAAACACTGAACAAACAATGGAATTTTCATAGCAAGAATGAAAATATCAGGCCCATGCCCCAAAATTAGGGAACATGAAATAATTTTTCATAAAAGTTAAAAAATTTATAGTAATTTATATATTTTTTATACTTACCAATGACCCAGACTTAGCTGGTGCTAACTCTAACAAAACCAGGGCCAAACACAAATTTTGCCCCCCAATCCCCAAAATTTGCATCCAAAACAAAAAGAAATCATGTCCTAAAGGACCTCCATACTACGCCTCTACTGCGCATGCGCAGTGACGCAGACGTCCCGAAATTGGCGCCAATTATCATTCTTACTGGCAGTGCCTGGTCAGCGCTATGTACTCAGCGGGGAGGCAAGAGTTCCCAACTCCAGGGAGGGCCATCCCCGTCTGGGTCATTGGTAAGTATAAAAAATATATAAATTACTATAAATTTTTTAACATTTTTATACTGTACCAATGACCAAGACTTAGCTGAATAGTAAACAGGCTGGAGGGCCTAGGACATAGAGGAAAATCCAATAAGCTCAACTATATAGTAAAGAGGTAACCCCTTAAGGAGAAAAGGAGTATTAGGCTTTACATGTATCTTTCTTATTTAATATTAAATTAGAAAGATACACTACCCTTAATAATTGAGCACAATAACATTCATGTTCTCTATTAACATCCAGTATAACCCTTATACTAATTATTTTTAAAGCAAGCCAATAAATAAAGTAGTCCAGAGAATTGAGACTCTTTATAGTCATTTAAAAGTGTCCGAGTATTGTATATTAAAGCCCGTTTGACACTTGACATATACAAATGCTTCACACCGAGCTACACTTTAAAAATAAGACATGAATGAATTTTAACATTAATATTACACTTTAAAACCATCCCGGAAGCGACTCGGAAATACTGACTTGGAGGAGGCATTCGCTTGCTTTTCACTATAAAGCAGGTGACCTAAGGGAACACCCGCCCCCCCCCCCCCCTTCCCCTTGCCCTGGGTCAAATAGCCCAGAGCGAAGAGGGCAGCTGGACGGAGTCACTGCCAGAACAGAAAGCCTGCATAACTATAGTTGCAACTGTTTAGTGGACGACATTCTGAGCAACAGATAACGGACCTAAACAATGCAGGTCTCCAGAAATGGACTCAATATTTCTGAGATAAAAATTCGTAAATGTGGATGGCTGAGACCAATAAGCAGCCTTCATTAAATCTGTAATAGCAACACTATTAGCATAAGCCCAGGAAGTAGAAAGAGCTCTTACTTCATGAGCAGAAATCTTAAGCACAGACTGCTGAGAAGAAGATAAATCTTCATAAGCAGTACGGATAGTTAACTGAATCCATCTAGCAATAGAATGGACTGAAATGTCCTTTCTATTAGGCATCAAAGACAGAAAGAAACGTTTCCGTCCCTTTCTGATAAACTGAGATCTCTGTTTATAGATACGTAATGCTCTAACAGGACAGAGTAAAGGCCTACGCCCGTCTGAAGACGGAAGAGCCTTAATAACAATAGGTTCCGGATATTTATTAGGAGCCTGATTCTTAGCTAAAAAACCCACATTAGTAGTGAAGGTGATAGTGTTCCCAACACTACGATAAAGAGAATCATCCACCGATAGTGCATGAAGCTCACTGACTCTTCTAGCAGAAGAGAAAGCTAAGAGAAAAGCTGTCATACAAGATAAGAATTTGAAATCTACTGTCCCAAGAGGTTCAAATGGCTTTTCCTTCAATTTAAGAAGAACCCAAACTAAATTCCACTTAGGAATTAATCTAAGAGTTCTGGGTCTATTTATCGAAAAGTTTCTAACCAGCTTCGATAAAGAGACATTAGATCCAATTTGTAAACTATCATGATGTGCGTAGGTATCAGATAACATAGATCTATAACCCTTTATAGTAACAGGCTGCAGTTTGATTTCGTCAAACAAGTATACTAGAAAGTTTGCAATGTCTGGTATAGAGGGATCGAATATATCTACAGAATGATCCCTACACCAACGACGAAAAACCTTCCACTTAGCCGCATAGTTTAGCGAAGAGGAGGTCCTCCTACAGTTAGAAATCGCGTCCACTGCTCGTCCTGTAAAGTGCTTGCCATGCAAGAAGGACCGCACAACGGAAAAACGTGAAGGTTGAGACCTTGCGGGTTGTGATGGAGTTGGCGCGATTTCCCCTGCGAAAGAAGATCCTCCCGTGGAGGAAGCTTCCGCGGTAGGTCCCACAACAGACACCTGAGTAGATTTATCCACAGTCTCTGTGGCGACAGAGATGCTACCAACAGAATCTTGCATTGAGATTGTTTTATCTTTAGCAATACTTGTTGAATTAACGGCGCTGGAGGATACGCATATCCTATCATTCCGTCCCAAGGGATCGACAGAGCGTCTACTGCAAATGCTCTTGGATCCGGACACGGAGACACATACGTCTGCAACTGATTGTTGAGATGTGTCGCAAATAAGTCTATCATTGGCCGTTCCCATTGGTAGCAAATCTGATTGAATACTTGTTTGTTGAGAGTCCACTCCGACGGCAACAAGCGACCCTTTCGTGAAAGGGAGTCTGCTAGCACATTCAGACGACCCGGTATGTGACGGACCGAAAGAAGAACGTGATGTTCTAGCGCAAACAGAAGGATTCTTTCCGTTAGATTGAACAACGGAACTGAATGAGTGCCTCCCTGATTCCGTATATACGCCACTACTGTCGTATTGTCGGATAGGATTTGGACATGAGCATCGTGAATAATGTCCATCCAGTGACGTAACGCAAGCCAAATTGACATCATTTCCTTGATGTTTATGTGCTTGCACAGGAATTGCGGATCCCAAAGACCCTGGCATCTCGAATCCATTGGGATTAATGATGCACCCCAACCTGTTTGACTGGCATCCGTCATAACGGTAAAACTCGGATCCGGCAACTGCAGCGGAACTTCTTGAGTTAACCACTGAATGTTTGCCCAAGTCTGAATCTCTTGTTTCACTTGATCTGACAAGAGAACGTCTACATCGAGCGAATGAATTTTCACACTCCAATTCTGAGTCAGGAAAATTTGAAGAGGACGTGTGCGTAACTGCCCCATCGGCATGAGATCCGCGGCGGCTCCGCACAGACCTATCAGTCCCATAAATTCTCTCGCCGTGACTTTGTCTGCGTGCAGACAATAGCGAGCGTAACAACTGACTAATTTCGCTCTGGTTAACAGCAGACGAACGAGATTGTTGTGCGTCTCGAAGCTCATTCCCAGATGAGTGAATGACTTGGACGGCACCAGATCCGACTTCTCCTCGTTTACTATAAAACCGAGACGTCGGAGCAATAGAAGAAGATTCTGAACATCGTTCTGAAGCGTTAACTCGTTGCCGTACCTCTGAAGAATGTCGTCCAGGTAGGCCGACGTTACCGCAGACGAATGAGCTCGGAAGTAGATCATTACCGAGTTCATTACCCGAGTGAAAGCCCAGGGTGCTAGATTCAATCCGAAGCACATCGCCCGGAATTGATATACCACTCCTAGGACAGCGAAGCGTAGATACTTTCGGAATGTCGGATGTACCATGACGTGAAAGTACGCATCTTTGAGATCTATGCTCGTTGCATAATCGTTCACCCAAATACTCGCTCTGACCGATCGAATCGTCTCCATATAAAACTTCAGAGCGATGATCAGCTTGTTTATCCAGCTCAAATCTATGACTGGACGGAACGAGCCCTCTGGTTTCGGAACCAGAAACAGATGGCTGTAGAATCCCGGAGATTCCTGGTTTTCTACGACCTCTACCGCATTCTTCATTAAAAGAGACTTCACCTCTGATAACATAGCGTCTCTTTTCTGCGGATTTGACGGAAGATGAGTCCACTTTGGACTTCGAGTTAATGGAGGCTTTCGTTTGAAGGATATCTTTAGACCTTCCGAAGTCACTCCTCTCACCCAAGGGTCGTCCGTAATCAACGCCCATTCTTGTGAAAAGCTCGACAACCTTCCGCCAACCGGAACGCAATAGAGGTTTAAGCCATCACCTCCTGGACCTGCGAGGCCTGCGGTAGGAGAAACCACGTCTTCCACGACCCGCACCTCGCCCCGTCGACCTCGGGGCGTCCGACCGATTGTCCCGGCCTGAAGGACGTCCCGAATGAGAGTCGCTATCCTGACGGTCTCTCGAATAAGACCAAGAGGACGCACCAGAACCTCTATAGGAACCTCTCTTGGGCGCATTAGACCCAGAAGTGCCTGTCTTATTCGTGTCTGCTGTATGCGACTTCTTAGGAGCAGATTTGAACAACAGAGAATCCTTAGCTTTCTTTGTAATTTTATCATAAATAGCGGAAAGCTTGCCGTCAAAGAGAAGTTCTCCTGAGACCGAAGCGACTCTAAGAGAGTTCTTCACCTTAGAATCCACTAGTGTGGATGTAGCTAGGGCTGCGTCACGTCTAACCAACTCCAGATTTGCCACTGAAAGGGCGGAGTTACTCGTGGAATAAGCTACTGCCCTTGAAAGAAGTCTTAAAGAGGATTGTATATCCTGAAACTCTTTCCCCTGAAGGCGCAGTGATAACGCCTTAGTAAGGTGATCTGCGTAAGATAAGGCATCTAAATTGGCTCTGTTAGACGCAATAGCTGTTTCCAACACCGCGGTTGGAATAGAAGCTGACGACGGTAATGATAGCTCTAAGTCTTCCGCCTCGTCGTCCATACGCAGAGGAACTCTCGGTATACCCTGTCCTGCCGTATCGAATTTATTCCTTGCATTAATGAAAGGCAGGTTGAGAGTATTAGCGGACAAGAAACCAGCTTTCCCCGTCCTGGAAGCAAGTTTAAATATAGCATCGTTCAATAATTCAAATGTTCTTCCAACATTATTGGACTGCGACGGAAACTCGGGAGCGATGTCCCTGAACCGCTCAAAAAATTCAGAGTCCAATGACGCTATAATTCTCTTGTCCGGAAGCGCAGCAGTCTGGCCCGACGGAACAACTTGAGGGAGAAAGTGCCGGATGAAGTCTACGGCAGCTTTATGTTGTTCCGAAAGGGATAGCTCCAAGTCATCCGTATCCCTTTCACCATCCGGTCGGACCTCATGATGTTCCCGGTCGTCCGCCCCCGATGCTTCGGCGGAGCGTACCGACCCAGCGCCGTCGGATAATTCTCGATCCGACACCGTTTCTGTCGGCTGCTGGGATGCTGCGATGAGCTGTGCTATCTGCACAAGAATGTCCGGCGTCGAGACCTGCGGAGGCGCAGTCTTTTGCTGCTTCGCCGAGGGCAACTCCGCATCAGATGGCTCCCGCATACTTTTCCTATGCGAACGTCTGGAGTCCATCGGTCTCGAATCCCTGGCTGCCGGATGGTGTGACCTGGTCGCCGAAGAATCCTTGATCGGCGAAGCTGGTAATATATCGGCGGTCACGCAGCCAAGGTGCGGTCGTGTGCGCTTACGAGAAGAGGAAGCCTTAACAGTCTCTGCGGACTGCTTATACAACGGAGCGTCCCGAGCGACGGACGTATGCTCCGCTAAAGACACATTTTGTACCACAACATCTGGTCCCAGATGTTGTTGTACGAGAGAGGGGCCTCTCTCGCTCGCGGCCCGGCTGGACCTGGACGAGCTAGGAACCGGACTCAAAGGCTTCCTCCGTTCTCGCTTACTATCCGCCGTCACTGGGTGTGCATCTATTATGTTTATAGTGCTCGCATCACCCAAAATTTCCTCTTGGACCGCATCGGACGAACCCGGCTGCCGAACCATTCGGTGAATGGACGCTACACCGGGCGAGCTAGCGGACGACATTTGTCTAATCTCCATGAGCACTTTTGCCGCTAGCTCTGAATTCATTTGTGACGACGGACGCACACTTGAAGAAGATAACATGGAAACATCACCCTGTTCTGGTTCCTCTGAAATAGAAACTGAGAGAGTAGAGTGACCTTGCGGAGAAAGAGCCGGCATTGCTCTTTCTCCAGAAACAACATATCGTGACACACGTTTCCAATGTTTCTCATCCCAATGTTCACATATAGGACAGGGATTAATGCGAGAACACTGACTACAATTAATACAATGATCATGAAAGTCAGAGGAAGATTTCTTCCTATTACAATTTGAACAACGTCCCTTCATTGTGAAAGAACAACAATAAGTCCTAGTTACTCGCAAAAACCCCTGACACAAAGATACATAATAACATGATCCATTAATAAATGAAAAAACAATTGCAAAACAAAATAATTTTGAAAAAATATTTTTTCAGCGAAGCCCAAGTTGCTGAAAAGTAACGTTGAGCCCCGATGGATCCGATGGCAAAGTGAGGTCAAAAATTTTAAATTTATATTAAATAATTAATGAGACACTTACGGATAATATAAATGTATCTTATAGTGAGATAAACTACAGCAAAGGCAAACAGCCCCCCTCAAAAAAGGCTGTTGCCAATGAAAACAAACAGTGTAAAAACACCAGAAAACATGACTCCAGGCACTGAAAAAACTGGCCCGGAATCAGTCATCAATTACACTCTATCTGATGCAAAACAGAGACTCCCAGGGGAGAATCTGCAGAACATCAGATGGAAGATGCAGAACACAAACGTTATACACCCATGGGTGAAAACGTAACTATGGGGAAAATAACAGAAAACATTCTGTAACCAAGCAACTCTCCCAGGAAATTTTAGAAATGAAATTTCTCAAAAATATGCCAAAAGCATGGGAGAATTGCAAGGGGGGACTTTAGAAGGCTAGGGGAGAGGAAACACTGAATAAGCAGTGCAACAATTAGCAAGAATGACAAGAGGCCCATGCCTCGAAAATAGGCAACTTAACATAATTTCATCAAAAAATTTTAAGTACAGCCCTGATTATTTTTTGTCACTTCCTTTTCCTCTCCTCCTTCTATCCTCCTTAGAATCACATTTTCTCCAAAAATTACGTGTCTGGCATCCTTTAAACTGAGATTTACAAGCACAATGATCAGTGAGATGTTGACTGATGAAGGGCCAAACAGAGAATGATAATTGGCGCCAATTTCGGGACGTCTGCGTCACTGCGCATGCGCAGTAGAGGCGTAGTATGGAGGTCCTTTAGGACATGATTTCTTTTTGTTTTGGATGCAAATTTTGGGGATTGGGAGGCAAAATTTGTGTTTGGCCCTGGTTTTGTTAGAGTTAGCACCAGCTAAGTCTGGGTCATTGGTACAGTATAAAAATATTATAAGTTACAGCCCTGAACACACATCCTTCCACTGTTTCTTCCTCTCATCCTTTTATTTCATCCTTAGCTCCACCATTTCACTCATGATTATGTGTCTGGCATCATTTAAACTGAGATTTTAAGCACAGATATCAGTGTGATGTTTCTGATTGAAGGGCCAAACAAAGAATGAGGATTTGGCTCCAATTTCACACTTCCTTGACACTGAGCATGCTCAGTGGATAAAAGTATGGAGGACCAAATAGGACATATATTTTTTTGGATTTTGACGCAAATTTGGGGGATTGGGGGGGGGGGCAAAATTTGTGTTTGGCCCTAGAATTTAAGAGTTAGCACCAGCTAAGTCTGGGTCATTGGTACAGTATAAAAATATTAATTCATACTCAGTATAAATGTGTCTCTTCATATATGATGACGGATACACATTTATACAGAGTGAAAATCGGCGACAATGTTTGAAGTCTCCAAAGGAGAATGATATAACACGTTTATTTCCAAACAAGAAATGCATATTCTTTGTTCCTGTCACATGGCTTTGGCAAACTGCAAACCAGTCTTCAGTCTGTATAAATGTGTCTCTTCAAATATGGCGAGGGAGCATATATGAAGATGACATATTTATGCAGACTGATAATTGGCGAGAATATTTAAACTTCCTGAGGAGGGTGGAATATTACATTAATTTTTAGAAAGAGAAATTATTTTTCCATTGTTCTTGCCATATGTTGTTGTCCAATTTAAAATTACTCTTCACTCAGTATACATGTGTCTGTTGATATATGATAACAAATTGACAACCCCCACCCCCACCACCCCGATTACCCTTGATACAAGACATAATGTCTTGCAGGCAGCTATATGTGGCCAACACAATGTACATGATATGTTTATTAACTAAATAAGTCAGGAAAAATCACGAAATATACAACGCTCCTGCAATGCTATTACTTGTGCGTCTTTGAGTATCTTGTAACATCTGTTACATTTCCCCTATGTTTACTTATGAAACCGAGATCCAGTTTTCCCAGAGAAAAGGAGTTGGGGGATCAATATATATCTATTCATATCATTGGTTTTGTAAATTATTGGACAGATTACTGTTCTCAAGACCTAGTTCAGAACTGAAAGAATTGAAAGTATTGTCATGTAGAAGAATATCAACTGAATTCCCTGTACAAATTTATCATCAACTTTCGTGATGATGTATGGTTCATATATATTTATCAAATGGTTCAATGGTGTCGGTTAATCGCAACCAATGAGCTTTGAGTTTCATTTAAACGGTTTCCAGGGGTATGTAAATAAACAGTAGTGCAGTTATTTCCCATTGTACCAAGAATTCTTTTGATAACGGAAGTTTCAATTTGCAAATTAGTATTTTTATCGCCCCATAAAGCAACGTGTGTAACATGAACATCAAATGCGCAATGATTGCACCCATTTATTTTCTGTAAGTTTGGATACAGATCTTCCAACTGAGCAGCACAGGGATAAATGGGATCAACTTTATTTTTTCCATATCCTGGTGGCCTATTTGCATTGTTTTATTGAGAATGAGCCATATTATGCACATAATCAACAGAATCCTGCATGTATCCTTGTCTGAATACAGCCTTATCAACAGCGTGACCGAGCGATACAATATCTAACCAAGAAATTGAAAGAATAAAATGACGTTAATGCGATTAACCCGAGGAATAGACTCATACGTCATAACAAAAGAAGACAACTCTGAGCAAAACGTCTCATCCAGATAACCGACATGCCTGCCACACAGGTACACAAAGGCTAGCAATATCAACTGAATGAATTCATGCAAGAATTCGGAATCCAAAAACAGTTACTGTTCAGGAATCATATGGTCGAATATAACTTATGAACGACCAACCACAGAGAGAGTGCTTGCGCGAGGATCAAGTCACAAATATTTTTCACTGAGACAAAAAATCTTCAAAATTGAAATATGTCACCTTAATTTCAAAGTTAAATAAATACAACTATACAATTATACTGCATAGTTGAATCATATAGCACTTTTCATTAAAAAGTATTGAATTCAACGGAATCAGGTAGTATGGTCAACTAACTCTCCTATTCTCGCCACCTTGTACTAATCACCGATAGCTGCCACCTTGCTTGTCTATACCTCTGCACCAGAAATAAAACACCAAATGGAAAGAAAGAAAGCACTGACAGATACAAATGACGAAAACTCCAGTAGTTTTATCAGATAGTAAAGGCAACCATCTCAGAAGAAACTGCTCAGATACAGTTGAAAACAAAATCATATGGTGGGCCAAAAGTGGAAGCACATCAGCAAAGAGTCTAGAGTGGATCAACCACAAAATACATCAGATCGGCAACATATCACTGTACATTTGGCTTGGTACATGTGACCTGACATCACGCAACAAGAATTACATAACTTTAATGTCAACTAACAATGAAGAAATAACAGATTCCATCATCAATAACATACAAAAAATTATAAGCACAGTAAAACAACACCCTGGGCAAAAAATCACAGTTCTTGAATCCCTGGTCTACTCAATCGAAAGATATAACAAATATTGTAAACACAAGACAGCAGAAAAATTCTCAGAAGAAGACAAACAGCTATTAGATCAAATACATCTTCTCAACAACAAGATACAGGAAATAAACAAAATGTTGGAGACAAACTCACCAAACTTTAACGTCGACTTGAGTCACACATCAAAATATAAATCCGGACAAAAAAACAACAGAAAAAAATCCCGCCACAGCTACCAGTTTGATCACCTAAAAGATGGATTACACCCAGACATCACACTGGCAAAAGTATGGGTAAAGAGAATTGCAACAAAAGCTGCAGCAGACTGCTGGTAACTGCAGTCCGTTGGGACTATCCACGCGATACTGTAGTGACAGCAGGCACATAAATGCAAAAATGGGCCATCAAGGAAAAACAAAGGATCAATACTATTGCAAAACGACAAACAAAAAGAACAGAAGGAAAGAAGCACAACTCCCAGTCAGTGTGGGATTATCCACGCTATACTGGCCTTGTTACTGATCATATTCGGGGGAGATGTGGTAACAAATCCTGGTCCACGCCAAAATCAAGCCAGCATATACCCATGTGGATTATGTGATCTACCAGTAATTTGAAACTGCAGGAGGATATGATGTGATACCTGTAATATCTGACACCACAAAACTTGCAGGGAGCTCTGTACACAGGATTATGAACACTTGCAACAACATAGTGACCAGTGGTTATGCTGTAAATGTGAAAGTGCCAACATCTCATCATTTACATTCCACAGCTACGAAATCGACTCTGTGGCAAATGAAGCTAAATCCAGGCTAAACTCAACATTAGAATCTGTCACATCCAAAACATCAATCCACTGCATACTAGCAGTTCAAAAACCAACACACAACAAACAAGTATAGAAAACCAAACAACGTCAAACAAATCAAGTGTATTCAACCCACCACCCAAACAAAACCTTAGAATACTAACAGTCAATAGCAGGAGTATAAAGGAGAAAGATCAGAATTCCAAGCAGCAATAAACTACATAAATCCGGATATTATCTGCAGAAAATAATCTTGGCTACAGCAAGTGAAACCAGGCAAAAATCCAACCAGAGACGCCATTAAAATATAAGGTATGAAACCACATGTCAACAAAAACAAACCGAGAAAGAGCCTTATCTACTCAAAAGCCAACTGGACTAAAAATAAAATCATGTCTCAAAAAAACTGTCAAACACAATCAAGGACTCATCTAAAGAAAGCATGAACATCGAAGAAGCATGGTTGAAATTTAAAAATACTCTTCTTACCAGCACAGAAGAAAACATACCAAGTAAGACACTGGGTAGAAAAATAAACACACCATGAATAAATAAAAACACAAGAAGGATGATAAAAAAAGAAACAAAAGCTATATAACTCGGCAAAAGAAACTGGAATATGGGACCAATTTAAGAAACACCAAAAAGAATGCAAACAGCAGCTGAGAAAACAAGAATGGACATTCATGAATAAATCATATCGAACCCTCCTCACCCACATTACTTGAATCGGTATATAAGTAAGGCCAGTGCAGTAATACTAAAGCTTGAAACAGTAACAAATTTCTTTTTCACTACAGGAAAAGGAAACTTCACACTACATTTCCAAAGCTATACTGCTGCTGCTATTCTCAATAAAGAGTAATACAGCTAAAACATTTATAGTTAGTCAAAGCAAGCATAATCACACTAACCCGGTGAAACTCGTAAAGCTTTAGTGTTAGTTATCTAGAATAGAATAGAAACCATAGGGCTCCCTAACATAGGAGTGACTCCATAATGCCCCTAAGGATGGAGGGGGACGTGATGAACATGGCATTATTGCAAGGAATATACCTGCTGAAACAGCGGCGACATATCCTTTGAAATCAAGACAGTATGCCATGGCACTAAATAATACACCAGATAGACATAATATCCAATTCACTGAGTGGAAATATAATCCACAACAATAGATTGGATAAAACTGAAGCGGGCGACAAAAAACTATGTTCTGGCATCCGATCATAAAAACCTAGATGAACTCCTTGTGCCTCATTCCGATTATAGCAGGAAATATATTCCTGAAAAGGAGTTACTACAGGCATTCGAAAGAACACTCATTAATCACACTAGGTTAATGGCGTCATCAATGGGACTAAAAGCCTCGGAGAAGTAACATTTGGCATAATCAATGGGGATAAAAGCCTCAGACAACTAACACAAAAACCATACCGTTAAGGAGAGAACAATGGTACCTTGTCCGATAGGACAGTGGTCTCAGCCTGGCTGAAGCAGCTAAAGGTCTTCCTACTCATGAAAACAATTAAATGGCTGTTAACTGCGGCCCTAAAAGCTCACTAAAGGAGACTTACAATGCAAGCCGCTAATGATAGGGAAAAAACACTGCTCATAATTCAAGCTAGGCTACTATAGTGTCAACAATAAGACTAAAGTCTGTGTCACTAAAGAAAGCAATACCAAGAAGGAAAAATTGAATTCTTTCCTTAGCAGTTCTATTCTCAAAAGACAGCGACCTCAGCCTAGCTAACGAAGCTTAGAGGACTTCATTTCTGTGAAGACAGATATCACGGTGTAATTTTTGCAACTTAAGAAAGCTCACTAGACGGTGACATACAATGTTAGTCGCTCAAGTTAAGGGAAAAAGGGCCACACTTGATACTTATAAGGTGTCAACAAAAGAACTAAAAGCCTCAGACACCTAAGAATACAACACAAAGAAGGAAACAATGTACTCTTTCCTTTTAACGGCCCTAATTTCAAAGAGACAGCAGTCTCAGAGTAGCTAACGCAGCTAATAAGTCTTCATCCCATGAAGACAGATATCTCAGTGAAACTTGCAACTTTGAAACCTCACTGAACAGAGACTTACAACATTAGTCACGCAAGGTAAGGAATAAAGGGCCACTCTTCTAACGTCCGTAATTCCAAAGAGACATTAGTTTCAGCTTAGCTAATGCAGCTTATTAGTTTTCATTTCCATGAAGACAAATATCTGTGTCACCAACGGCCTTGGAAAGCTCACTAAATGGAGACTAACGACGTTAGCCGCAATGTGTAAGAAAAAAACGATGTAAAATATATAAGGCCACTATGACGTTAGCTGCTAATGATGTATAAAAACAGACCGCTCTTACTTCACATAAGCCAAACTAAGGCGACAACAACAGGATTAATTGCCTGTGAAGCCTAGGAATACCACACCGAGAAGGAAAACGTAAAATTTCCTTCTAACGGCCTTATTCCAAAAGCTAGCGGGCTCAGCGTAGCTAACACAGCCTAGAAGTCATATATCGGTGAAGACAGATATCTGTGTGTTACTCTGCGCCTTTAGACAGCTCACTAAACGGAGACTTACGACGTTAGCCGCTAATGTATAAGAAGAGACCTCTCTAACAGTACATAAGGCTACTATGGTGTCAACAATAGGATTAAATGCCTCTGATGCCTAGGAATACAACACCGAGAAGGAAAAGACGTACTTATTCCTTCTAACTAGTGTTGGGAGGTTAACCGAAATTACAACTCGGTGTCGGTTATTTAAAAACGCCGAACGACCTGAATGTGAGATAACCGTCAGTCGGGACAGGGACAGCTATTTAACTGCACAATCTTGAATGCTGTCACTTCATGTAATGTGTTAAATAAAAAAGGTGGAAATCACAGAAAAAAATCACAGCCAGATATTCCTAATAAATAACTTTTTTGGTCCCTTAATATAATCGTATTTATGTATTAAATAAACTTTTTATCGAATGACAAATGAATGAAATGATAAATATCCCCCCCCATTCAGTGTGAGATTGACCTGGTTTTGGACAAAAAAAACCCAAATATTGAATTACCAAAATGACCACACACTTCACTTGATTGTAATATCCATGCATCTGCTGGCCACTGTCAGTAATTTCTATGCATCTGTTTGAATGGAATTAAAAAAAACAGTTGGACACTATACTTGCTGCAATAACATTTTCAAGACTGCAGGCCAGGATTGGGGGCAGTATCAATGCACAAAACTCAACACGATATACATTAATTTTTATGACCTTCAACAACAACAGTAAAACAACGTATCTGTAAAATTTTCATTTTCTCAAATGCAGTTTCATTTGCTGAACTGAAACTTACCACTTGCTCCGCATCTATACTGTCCGATATATTTATTTTTACATATATTTTTGAAAGTTTGAACCAAAAAATAGGTTTCAAATTCACAGTTGAGATAAAAAGACCGATAAAAATTAGGGTTACAATGACCTAAATAAGCGAATTTTACTTTGTAAAATTTTTAGGGTCGGCATAATTGTTTAGGGTCGGTCTGGTTACCCTAAACAAAGGGATTTTTTTCTTTGGCCTGACATTTCACAACATTACACCTTAAGCTTTTTTTTACCCAAGTTGTGCATTGCTACCACAACATTTTCCTCTTGTCTTGTGTGTAGTGGGGGTGGGGGGGCTTCCCAATGCTATTCAACTGTATTCTTCTGGATTAATGGTTCACTGTACATGTGCTGCACTATATATAATCTCATAATTTAGAGAGAGGGGAAGGTACACTTGCACTTTGAACTTTTATTAAACCTAATATTTGAGAAAAACCCAAATGTTTATATTGTTTAATACTTGAATGTTTTTCTTTAAAAACTGAAACAGGAGTCAACTCATTTTTAAAACAAGAGGAATGTTACATCCCAATGCTCACCTACATTCACGCTTGATAATGTCGTTCCAATGTAACATGCCTAATATTTAGTTAATATAAATCATTAACTAGGCATCAAATGATTAATGTGGTTTATGTGATGGCTTTGGAAAGTCTATATTTCTGCATTTATTATATATCAATTCAACACAGAATCATTGGATATAAAAAAAAAAAATCAGTTATATTTCTGCTTACAGTAGGGTTAATACCTAAAGTAGTTTTTGAAAAGACAAAAATAAAGAGTAATGATAAGTGAAGGCACCACAATGTGCACAAAAGATGCCTTTAACGCAAAATCTTAAACCTAAACACAAATTCTTACAAGTTTTGGCAGAAAATCAGGCTTAAATTCCTCAAATGTGCATGTAATGAGGGTTAAATATTACTGCAATGGAGTTCAGTAACCCAAGTGTAGAATATCAATCGGCTGGAAAGACACATAGAAACACAAGTCACCTAAACAGAAACTTTAAGAACTTAAAATTGACTAAGTTCGAGAAAAGCATGGAAATTTTTACTGAAAGAAGAAATTGCAGTTAAATTTCTGCATACAGTCGGGTTAATACGTACAGTTGTTATTGAAATATGAAAATCAACAGTAATGAGAAGTTAAAGCAGCACAATCTGCACAAATGCTGACTTTAACGCAAATTCTTACAACACCTAAACGCAAATTCTTACAAGTTTTGGCTGAAAATTGTAGGTGAAATTTGAAAGAAAGTCATAGTATCAGGGTTAAATAATGTGCTGATAGTCGCCTACAATGTACATATGCAATATGAAAGGCCTGAGGCCAGTGATCTTTGAAAAAATAACCTTACCATTAAATCTTACAATATTGGACACGCCGGACGCCGACGCTGACGCCCGAGGTCATCATATAAGCTCACCACTTGTAATAGAAGTAGGTGAGCTAATAAAAATACATCAGATCAAAAAATAAAATAGGAGGTGCAAAATGGCATCATGTAATGAAGAATCACTGAAACTGTAATTGAAGTACATTCATTGGTTAAACAGGAGTTGCGGAAAAACATTTTTCAAGAAAGTGACTATAAGTCCCAACAAAAATACATCACATCAACAACTAAAATAAGCCTTACAGTTACTAGTAACAAGTATGAGAAAGTATTAAATAAAAAAAAAAAAGTTAAAAAAAATTTTTTTTAAAGAAAGTGAATATAAGTCACAAAAATCCCCCTCAAATTCCTCAAATATGCATGTAATGAGGGCGCAACGTTACCGCAATGTAGTTCAGTAACCCATGTGTACAATATCAATTGCCTGGAAAGACACATAGAAACAGAACTCATCTTAACACAAACTTTTAGAACTTAAAATTGAGTAAGTCAGAGAAAAACGTGAACATTGTGACTGAAAAAAGAAAAGAAATCAGTTAAATTTCTGCATACAGTAGGGTTAATACCTAAAGTAGTTATTGAAATGAGAAAATAAACAGTAATGAGAGGAGAAGGCACCACAATCTGCACAAAAGCTGAGTTTAACGCAAATTCTTACAACACCTAAACGCTAATTCTTACAAGTTTTGGCAGAAAATCAGCCTCAAATTCCTCAAATATGCATGTAATGAGGGTTAAATATTACTGCAATGGAGTTCAGTAACCCAAGTGTAGAATATTAATCGCCTGGAAAGACACATAGAAACACAACTCACCTAAACACAAAGTTTACAGAGTTTTACAACTTAAAATTTACTAAGTCAGAGAAAAACATGAAAATTTTGACTGAAAAAAAAGAAAATTTCCATTAAATTTCTGCATACAGTAGGGTTAATACCTACAGTTGCTATTGAAATATGAAAATCAACAGTAATGAGAAGTTAAAGCAGCACAATCTGCACAAAAGCTGACTTTAACGCAAATTCTTACAACACCTAAATGCAAATTCTTACAAGTTTGGGCAGAAAATTTTAGGTGAAATTTGGAAAAAAGTCGTAGTATCAGGGTTAGATACTGTTCTGATAGTCCCCTACAACCTACATATGCAATATCAAAGGCCTGAGCCCACTGATCTTTGCGAAATTAACCTGAACATTAAATTTTACAATATTGGAAACGCTGGACGCCGGACATCGACGCCGACGCTGACGCCCGAGGTCATGACAATAGCTCACCACTTCTAATAGAAGTAGGTGAGCTAAAAACCGAGTAGAAACCGAAACCATGGAAAAATTTCATAACTTCCCAACACTACTTCTAACGGCTGTATTCCAAACAAGACAGAGTCGAATTATGAACTATCGATCTACTTGTAAGGAATAGATCATTGCCTTTCTTATACTATTGCCAAGCCAAGGGAGACGTCATTAATCAGACCAAAAGCCTTCAACACCTGAGCAGAAAGATCCAGGAAGGAAAGATCTTTGTCTTTCCTTAGCCCAGTACCTTAAGCTGTTTTTTTTTAAGCCTAGCAAATGCAGACTTTTGTTCAGATGGAACAAAATTCGAAGAACTTATGAATAAAAATTCAGTCTTAATGTGCCGTTCCATTTGGGATGGAGAATCAACCACCACAGCTCTCTCACCATCTGAATGTTCTATCTGAAAAACATGGTCAACACCATCCGAATGTACAGATGACTGGACCAACCCAGCACTCACAAGTGGAGACTGTTGATGGCAGAACCTGCGACTACTGGAATGCTGTGATATGCTGCGCAATCTGTGGCAGAAGGTCCGTGAACGAGGCTTGTAGAGCAGCGATTATCTGCTTCTTCACCATATGCTGCTCACGGGACCCCAGATCTTTCAACACATCTCCCATATAAAAATGCCTCAAACCACTAAAGACAGGTTAATCCGACTTCGGTGGTGAAGACTGGAAACATCTATGTGGAACAGCATGAACATGCGAAGTCGGACAGCTAGTCTGCAGTCTAACATGCTTCATCGATGAAGCAGAGGAAAAAGCCATAGCTGCAACTGGCCCCGGCTGCAGTGTGGAAGGAGCGTCCCGAACCACAAGCGCGAACGGGCATCCCAACTCACTAAAGTTTCTCCAGCTTGCGGTCTGGCTCCAGACCTCACCAAGCATTCCGTTTAGAAACTTGTAGGCTTCTACCCCTTAGCATGCTTTTCCATGGAAGAAGAGGAAGCCGTAAAAACAGCCGACCCCAGCTGAGGTCTTGAGGGAGCATCCGACTCATTGAAGTTTCTCATGACAGAAAACAGTCGACGACCACTGCTAACGGGACGGAGAACTCACGATCTGACCCCAGATCTCGCCAAGCATCCCATTGAGAAACTTGCAGGCTAATCCCCTTTGCGTGAGCTTCTATGTAAGAAGAAGCCATAACCGCAGCCAACCCCGGTGGAAGGAACATCCCGGCATGTGCCCTTACTCATTATAGTTTCTTGCAAAGGACACAGTCGACCCCGACTGATAACGGGATGGAGAGGGTTCTCCAACTTGCGATCTGACCCCAGATCTCGCGTGCGTCCCGTAGAGAAACTTTCAGGATTCTTCTCCTTTTGCCATCATCGCTGGGTGAGCTTTATATTATGAGGTGCTCGCTCTACCAATGTTATACTACTCGACCGCAACAGACTTACCCGGCACTCCGGCTCCCATATAGGGACGACCGCTTCACCGGTCGAGCTAGCTACATGCAGAGGATTAAGCAAACTAACTAGAGACCTCAATCCTGTGTAACATATCATGTGCACCTTGGCAGCTAGCTCTATTTACTCATCAGAGCGGGGCTCATCAGAGTGCGGCGATGGCAGCATGTAACACACAGGTGTCAAAGTACCATCACCATGTTCTTGTTCCTCTGAAAAAGAGACTGAAAGACTAGTATTAGTCAGCAGTGAAAGCTCCTACATCGGAACTTCACCACCCACCACACAGGTCGACACCCATTTCCAATGTTCACATCCCATAGTACAAATATTGAAGGAGTGTCACGACTACCTGCAAACAACAAGCATTAAATCCAAGGTTTGTCGGACTTACACTAAGTACCAATTATTATAATAAATACAATAACAATGAAGTGAAAATCATAAGTTTGTTGCACTCCCAATAATACAGAATAAAAATTGCAAGGATACATAACATAGACAATCACAAAAATGTTACAAATAAATTAAAAAATTTCGAAAAATTTTAAATGACGCCTAAGTGCCCCAAGGGAACCTCATGAGCCCAAGGGCATCCCGATAGAGCCTAAATGTGGACAAGCACTACCTAATTAAAGCTAAACTACCGGAAAAAACAATAATAGTTTTAACGAAACACTGAATTAATATGAATCCAAAATGTTATTGAACAGACAACAACGTCAATAGGAATGAAAGTGTCAATGACACTGTAGCTCAACTTGTTTAAGACATGTACATGTATAGTACATGACACAGCAATAACAAACATCTAGGTAATGACCTGATAACAAAGGTACATGTAAAGTATTGTAACGCTCTGTACATAAATGCTGACCGTAGCCTGTAACAAATATATAGGTAAAGTATTGTAAAGGTGGGGTGACAGTTAGATGCTAAACTAGAAAAGAAATCTATGAGTCCTTGAGTGGGTCTGACTGAACCCCAAAATATTGGTTTTCATAGCACAGTGATTTATTTATTTATTGGTGTTTAATGTCACATACTAATGCACAATGGCTAATCATGACCGTGACAGTTTTACGGGTGGAGGAAGCTGGAGTACCCGGAGAGAACCACCGAGCAACGACGAGCAGTTGCCAGCTCCCCAACATCGTAACTCCGCACTGCAGCACAGGCAGGGTTAGATTGGTTGAAGACATGTGCACCATCGACGTGCAGTACGCCTTAGTACATGACGTCATCATGCCCCCATGTGGACAATCGGGGTTAAGTGCCTTGCCCAAGGACACAATGCGAGAGTCCGAATCGATCGCTCAGGACTAACCGGGCTCGACATTGCTCAACTTTGGTGATCTAACGAAAACTGGTTACAGGAACGCCACCATGCCCCCTCATAGCACAGTGATAACAAAGGCACCCAAAAACACTCGTTCCTGTCCCAAGGAGATAACAAAGGTACCAAAGACATTTCATGAAGATAGGTTCATAAATACAGACTCTAGCCCGAGCCGTATTGACATGTGCACTTACTGTGTATAAGTAGCACTGAACAAATCAAAGTTCATCTAATTTGCATAATATCTGCATGAGAAAAAACCTGTATTATTTGTGATGTATTCCATGTTACTAAACATTCCTACAAAAATTTATTCAAATCAGAACTTTCATACAGAAGTTCTGTGCAAAAATCTGATTGCACCTAATTTTGTTACAAAATGGCTGCTGGTGGCCATCTTGAATTTTGGACCACACCCAAAAACACTCGTTCTCGTCCCACAGTGATAACAAAGGTACCCAAGAAGTTTCGTAAAGATCGGTTCATAAATACGTCCTCTAGCCTGAGCCATATAGAAGTTGTGTACATAAAACTGATTGGACCTAATTTCGGTACAAAATGGCCACTGGCAGCCATCTTGAATTTTGGACCGCACCCAGAAACACTCGTTCTTGCCCCAAGGTGATACCGAAGGTACCCAAAACCTAAAAGTTCTGTGAAGATCAGTTCATAAATACAGCCTCTAGCCCAAGCCGTATTGACACGTGCACTTACAGTGTATAAGTAGCACTGAATAAATCAAAGTTCATCTAATTTGCATAATTTCTGCACGAGAAAAAACCCCGTATTATATGTGATGTATTCCATGTTACTAAACATTCATACAAACATTTATTCAAATCAGAATTTTCATACAGAAGTTCTGTACAAAAAACTGATTGCACTAATTTTGGTACAAAATGGCTGCTGGCGGCCAACTTGAATTTTGGACTGCACCCAAAAACACTCATTCTTGTCCCACGGTGATAACAAAGGTACTCAAGAAGTTTCGTGAAGATCGGTTCATAAATACGGCCTCTAGCCTGAGCCGTATTGGCATTTGCACTTACAGTGCTGAAAGTAACACTAAATAAATCAAAGTTAGTCTAATTTGCAAAATTTACGCACGAGAAAAAAACCTGTATTATATGTGATGTATCCCATGGTACTAAACATTCACACACAAAATTATTCAAATAAAAGCTTTCATATGGAAGTTCTGTGCAAAAATCTGATTGCACCTAATTTTGTACGAAATGACTGCCAGCAGTCGTCTTGAATTTCGGACCGGACCCAAAAACACTTGTTCTCATCCCACAGTGATAACAAAGGTACCCAAGAAGTTTCGTAAAGATCGGTTCATAAATACGGCCTCTAGCCCAAGCCGTATTGAAATGTTGATGGACAGACGACCAGACGGACGACTGGCCATGGCATAAATTCAAATTTGATTTACGTCAAAGTTGAGCTAAAAATTAGAAACTAACCAACAACAGGCATAACAAAGGCCCAGGATCAGTAACCAATCAACAACCACCTGATGCAAAGATAGATCTTCATATGAAGAAAAAATGATGCATCTGGTAGAAGATGCAAGAATACAAAACGTCCTGAACAGTAATGAACAGGACGTAAACATACGGGATAAATGGAATACCTATTCCGTTTTACAAGTTAAACTCCCAAGAATTTAATAAAAAAGTCTTCAATAAAAATGCTGAAAGAGCTTGGGAGTATAACAGGGGGGTTCAGGAGAGGGAAGGGAAGTAATACCAACAAGCATATCCTGAAATTACGGAACATGAATAATTTTACATAAAAATTATAAAGTTACAGCCCTGAACATCCAAAACCACTGTAATTCACTTCCAGCATCCTGCTACACTGTTGATTCCATTAAAACCATCATTGGTTTGTGTCTGGCATCTTCAAAAATGAGAATTTATTGCACAGATGTCAGTTCAAATGGTTACTGACTTGGGCCAAACAAAAGAATTTTGTTTGCACCAATTCTGGTCACTTCCTGGGTACTGCGCATGTGCAAGTACTAAAAGTATGGAGGGCCAGATAGGACTTTTGATTTTCGGTATTGTATGCAAATTTTGGGTACTAGGGGTTCAAAATTTGTGTTTGGCCCTTAATAATATTGAGGTTGCACCAGCGAAGTCTGAGCCATTGGTTTTAGTATAAAAATATAGCAGGCCTGTTGTGCCATAACTGATTCGTGATCTGATCTCAAAAGCAACAGCTTTTGGGATCACAGTACTGCACTGAAAAAATTCAACCAAGTCTGGTAATGGGAAATCTTTGTTGAACCTTTACTCAATGCACAGCATATTAAAATTTATTATTTTAATTATTGCTTTTTTTTCGAAAAATAACAACAAAACCATATCATGAGAACCCTCACTGGACTGAACTGTACAAGCTCGTTCTAATGAGGTCACGATATGGTTTTGCTGAAATTATTTTTTTCAACTGCTTAATTTGTAATTACGAAGGGGGATGTGGCCGATTTGTCAGGTAAAAGGTTGAGGCAACTTGTCCTATTAATAGTGATATATTTCATAAACAAGAGCCACTAATATATCTCTACTACCACTGGGTGGCAAGGAATTTTTGCACTAGGCAAAATGTTAAACCTATTTGTTTATTGTGTTTTAATGACACATTCGACAGCCATGGCCACCTCATGTCGGACAGTTTTATGGGTGGAGGAAGTCAGTTTAGTCAGAGAGAACCATTGAACAGCACTGAATAACTGTCAGACTACCGACTCCACACAAGCAAGGTTAGCATTGCTTGAAGACAAGTGCACCATCAACATGCAGTATGTCCTAGTACACAGTGCCACCATGCCCTCACACGGGTAATCAGGATTACCGTATTTACTCTATGTATTGGGACAGCTAAAAAGAATTATTTTCACAGGTGTCCCAATTCTTAGAAAATGGGAAAAGAACAGAGCCTGGTCTTGATTTGATGCTGAATAAAGTTGTGTGTGATTCATTTTCCATCATTATATACGAAAATCGCCGTCCAATTTTTTTTTATATTTTCATTTTTTGCTTCCAAAACATAGCTTATGATCCCTCATTGGAACGAGCGCATGGAAGAATGTGATCGTTCCAATGAGGGATCATAAGCTATGTTTTGGAAGCAAAAAATGAAAATTTTTAGTTACTCAAGAATTTTTTTTTTATGAGTGTCGTCTGCTACTAGCGACGGGCCAACTGGAAACAAATCTCCTGAATGTCCCAAACTTTGGAGCATAAAAAAAATATAGTTTTCTGGAAAAAATGTGTGTCCCAAATCATAGAGTGTTCCAATACATAGAGTAAATATGGTAAGTGTCTTGCCAAAGGACACAATGCAGTTACCCCTGGCGAGGATTAAACCGTGGACATTTTGGTTTGAAGTCCTATTCTGGAACCACTGAACCACCACGCTACCAAAAAGTTCACCTGCAGTATGCAGAGTTAATTAATTTTGACAAACTCCCTCAAGAGGACTATAAACTCATAATCTTGTGAGATCAAGTTCAAACCAAAGTTTGTTGTATTCATTGAAAATCTGAATTCTAACTGTAAACATTTGTAAAATGTATCTGCAGGTAGTTCAGCTGAACACTATTAACTGAATAGCCACTTTGCCAGAGAAAATTTTTAATAAACAAGAGTTTACAAGTAACAGGAATTAAGTTATTTTCCTATCTTCCAGTTATAAACTGAACATTTGTTCTATTATATATTGTTTGACAGAGCTCACTAATCTCTGTCAAACAAGGTACACTAGATTAACTGCCTATACTGAATGTACTGAGGTAAAAAATATGTATAAATGTGGGGAATTCAGTGCAGGTTGGAGTAATTCTTCAACAGCTTACAGGAATTTTATTCAATTAACTGGTAGAGTGCTGGAAGCCCATATTTGGGCTTTACTCTGAAGTACAGTTACCACAACTTAAAGGCCTCAAATTCAGTGGATGTGCTTCGCTTTACCTTTGAACTGAAATAATTTAGTCTATTAAGATTTGCCTTGTTACAATTTATGGGAGAGTGCCTATTGGCGCTCTCCCATAAATTGTAACAAAACAAAGACATGAACAATTTCTGATGACCAAAAATAACTTAGCACTCTACCAGTTAACAGGAGTTTACAATATAACCTACATGCAATTAAAAAATAGGCCGATGAAATCGTCAGATGTGTACCCATACGCGCAACTAGAAGAAAGCTGAATGACGGAGGCCGACATTATGTACACCATACATGGTATGGGTACTTATAGAAATGGACTGGAGGAGTGCCTAATTTGATGGATAAAGGGTTAATATCTCCGGATCAAATTATTAGATTTACATAAACAAGAGGGATGTTACATCCCAACGCTCACCTACATTCGTGCTTGATAATGTCGTTTCAATGTAACATGCCTAATATTTAGTTAATATAAATCATTAACTAGGCATCAAATGATTAATGTGGTTTATGTGATGGCTTTGGAAAGTCTATATTTCTGCATTTATTATATATCAATTCAACATAGAATCATTGGATATAAAAGCATTTTTTTCTTTTAGAAATGTTTATGATTAAGAATATGAATCGTGAGGCCAGATATTAAATCATAAATAAGAATTAGGAAAGGCTTTCATAAATCACTGAAATTGTAATTGAAGTACATTCATTGGTTAAAGAGGAGTTGCGGAAAAACATTCGTTCAAGAAAGTGACTATAAGTCCCAACAAAAATACATCACATCAACAACTAAAATAAGCCTTAATGTTACTAGTAACAAGTATGAGAAAGTATTAAATAAAAAAAAAAAGGTAAAAAAAATTTTTTTTAAAGAAAGTGAATATAAGTCCCAAAAATCCCCCTCAAATTCCTCAAATATGCATGTAATAAGGGAGCAACGTTACCACAATGTAGTTTAGTAACCCATGCGTACAATATCAATTGCCTGGAAAGACACATAGAATCAGAACTCACCTTAACACCTCACCTTAACACAAACTTTTAGAACTTAAAATTGAGTAAGTCAGAGAAAAACGTGAACATTGTGACTGAAAAAAAGAAAAGAAATCAGTTAAATTTCTGCATACAGTAGGGTTAATACCTACAGTTGTTATTGAAATGAGAAAATAAACAGTAATGAGAGGTGAAGGCACCACAATCTGCACAAAAGCTGACTTTAACGCAAATTCTTACAACACCTAAACGCTAATTCTTACAACAAGTTTTGGCAGAAAATCAGCCTCAAATTCCTCAAATATGCATGTAATGAGGGTTAAATATTACTGCAATGGAGTTCAGTAACCCAAGTGTAGAATATTAATCGCCTGGAAAGACACACAGAAACACAACTCACCTAAACACAAAGTTTACAAAGTTTTACAACCTAAAATTTACTAAGTCCGAGAAAAACATGAAAATTTTGACTGAAAAAAAAGAAAATTTCCATTAAATTTCTGCATACAGTAGGGTTAATACCTACGGTTGTTATTGAAATATGAAAATCAACAGTAATGAGAAGTTAAAGCAGCACAATCTGCACAAAAGCTGACTTTAACGCAAATTCTTACAACAACTTTTGGCAGAAAATTTTAGGTGAAATTTGGAAAAAAGTCGTAGTATCAGGGTTAAATACTGTTCTGATAGTCCCCTACAACCTACATATGCAATATCAAAGGCCTGAGCCCACTGATCTTTGAGAACTCATCTTAACACCTCACCTAAACACAAACTTTTAGAACTTAAAATTTACTAAGTTCGAGAAAAACATGAAAATTTTGACTGAAAAAAAAGAATATTTCCGTTAAATTTCTGCATACAGTAGGGTTAATACTTACAGTTGTTATTGAAATATGAAAATCAACAGTAATGAGAAGTTAAAGCACCACAATCTGCACAAAAGCTGACTTTAATGCAAATTCTTACAACACCTAAATGCAAATTCTTACAACAACTTTTGGCAGAAAATTTTAGGTGAAATTTGGAAAAATGTCGTAGTATCAGGGTTAAATACTGTTCTGATAGTCCCCTACAACCTACATATGCAATATCAAAGGCCTGAGCCCACTGATCTTTGAGAACTCATCTTAACACCTCACCTAAACACAAACTTTTAGAACTTAAAATTTACTAAGTCCGAGAAAAACATGAAAATTTTGACTGAAAAAAAAGAAAATTTCCGTTAAATTTCTGCATACAGTAGGGTTAATACCTACAGTTGTTATTGAAATATGAAAATCAACAGTAATGAGAAGTTAAAGCACCACGATCTGCACAAAAACTGACTTTAACGCAAATTCTTACAACACCTAAACGCTAATTCTTACAAAAAGTTTTGGCAGAAAATCAGCCTCAAATTCCTCAAATATGCATGTAATGAGGGTTAAATATTACTGCAATGGAGTTCTGTAACCCAAGTGTAGAATATTAATTGCTTGGAAAGACACATAGGAACACAACTCACCTAAACACAAAGTTTACAAAGTTTTACAACTTAAAATTTACTAAGTTCGAGAAAAACATGAAAATTTTGAGTGAAAAAAAAGAAAATTTTCGTTAAATTTCTGCATACAGTAGGGTTAATACCTACAGTTGTTATTGAAATATGAAAATCAACAGTAATGAGAAGTTAAAGCAGCACAATCTGCACAAAAGCTGACTTTAACACAAATTCTTACAACACCTAAAGGCAAATTCTTACAACTTTTGGCAGAAAATTTTAGGTGAAATTTGGAAAAAAGTCATAGTATTAGGGTTAAATACTGTTCTGATAGTCCCGTACAACCTACATATGCAATATCAAAGGCCTAAGCCCACTGATGTTTGAGAAATTAACCTTAACATTAAATCTTACAATATTGGACACGCCGGACGCCGACGCTGACGCCCGAGGTTATGACAATAGCTCACCACATCTTACAGATGTAGGTGAGCTAAAAACTATACAGCACAGCACATCAGTAACCTGAATACATATATAAAGTAACCAGATAATCGGATTAATATTTTTTGAGTTATCGCATGCCGAAGAAATGGATTGGAGGAGTTCTCAATTTGAAGGATAAAGTGTTAATATCACAGGATCAAATTATCAGATTTAGACCCAAAACTATACAGGTCGGCACATCAGTAACCTGAACACAAATATAAAGTAACTTGACAATCCAAGCAATATTTTTCAAGTTATCGAATATCAAAGGGATTGGAGGAATTTTCAATTTGAAGGATAAAGGGTTAATATCACAGGATCAAAATAACAGATTTACACCAAAAACTATACAGCTCGGCACATCAGTAACCTGAACACAAATATAAAGTAACTTGACAATCCAAGCAATATTTTTCAAGTTATCGAATGCCAAAGGGATTGGAGGAATTTTCAGTTTGAAGGATAAAGGGTTAATACCTCAGGATCAAATTATCAGATTTACACCAAAAACTATACAGCTCGGCACATCAGTAACCTGAACACAAATATAAAGTAGCCTGACAATCCAAGCAATATTTTTCAAGTTATCGAATGCCAAAGGGATTGGAGGAATTTTCAATTTGAAGGATAAAGGGTTAATATCTCAGGATCAAATTATCAGATTTACACCAAAAACTATACAGCTCGGCACATCAGTAACCTGAACACAAATATAAAATAACTTGACAATCCAAGCAATATTTTTCAAGTTATCAAATGCCAAAGGGATTGGAGGAATTTTCAATTTGAAGGATAAAGGGTTAATATCTCAGGATCAAAATAACAGATTTACACCAAAAACTATACAGCTCGGAACATCAGTAACCTGAAGATATATATAAAGTAACATGATAATTGGATTGATATTTTTTGAGTTATCTCATGCCAAAGGCATTGGAAGAATTCTCAATTTGAAGGATAAAGAGTTAATATCTCAGGATCAAATTATCAGATTTACACCAAAAACTATACAGCTCGGCAAATCAGTAACCTGAACACAAATATAAAGTAACTTGACAATCCAAGCAATATTTTTCAAGTTATCGAATGCCAAAGAAATGGATACGGACACTGGATGGATGGACAGATACAGGATGGACGAACGATGGAGGTCCACCCCGGATGATGGCATCATGTGTACCATACATAGTAAGGGTACACATAAAAATTAGTACCGACAGTATGGTAAATAGTTTGGTGCCCATCAATTATACAACTAACAGGATTATTCAATCAAAAGATATACAAGTAAGTATGTACTTTGTATTATGAACTTACTTGTTATAAGTATAATAGTTGTTGGAGGAGTATGTGAATCAGCAAATCTTCTTAAACTCTGTCTAAGTTTATAGTCAGCAGCATTCTTACTTACAGCGTTTATATGGATAACATTAATCTAAAAGTAAAAAAAGTTAAAAAATTTATAGTAATTTATATATTTTTTATACTTACCAATGACCCAGACACAGCTGGTGCTAACTCTTAAAAATCTAGGGCCAAACACAAATTTTGCCCCCCAATCCCCAAAATTTGCATCTAAAACCAAAGAAATCATGTCCTGAATGACCCTCCATACTTCGCCTCTACTGCGCATACGCAGTGTCAAGGAGGTCCCGAAATTGGCGCCATTTATCATTCTTACAATCAGTGCCTGGTCAGCGCTATGTACTCAGTGGGGAGGTATGAGTTCCCAACTCCTGGGAGGGCCATCCCCGTCGGGGTCATTGGTAAGTATAAAAAATATATAAATTACTATAAATTTTTTTAACATTTTTATACTGTACCAATGACCCAGACATAGCTGAATAGTAAAAAGGCTGGAGGGCCTAGGACATAGAGGAAAATCCAATACGCTCAACTATATAAAATAGATTCATCCCCTCGAGGAGAAAAGGAGTATTAGGCTTTACATGTATCTTTCTTATTTATGATAAATTAGAAAGAAACAACACCCTCCATAATTGAGCATCATAACATTCATGTTCTCTATTAACATCCAGTATAATCCTTATACTAATTATTTTTAAAGTAAGCCAATAAATAAAGTTAGTCCAGAGAATTGAGACTCTTTATACTCTTTTAAAAGTGTTCGAGGATTGTATATTAACGCCCGTTAGACACGTGACATATTCAATGCTACACTTTAAAAATATGACATGAATGAATTTTTTAAACATTAACTTTTCACTTTAAAACCATCCTGGTAACAACTCAGAATTACTGACTCCGGAGGAGGTATCCCCTTGTTTTCACTATAAAACAGGTGACCCAAGGGAACACCCTCACCCCCCCCCCCCCCCCTTCCCCTTGCCCTGGGTCAAATAGCCCAGAGCGAAGAGGGCAACAGGACGGAGTCACTGCCTGAACAGAAAGCCTACATAACTATAGTAACAACTGTTTAGTGAACGACATTCTGAGCAGCAGAAAATGGACCTAAACAATGCAGGTCTCCAGAAATGGACTCAATATTTCTGAGATAAAAATTCGTGAATGTGGATGGCTGAGACCAATATGCAGCCTTCATTAAATCTGTAATAGCAACACTATTTGCATAAGCCCAAGATTTAGAAAGAGCTGTTACTTCATAAGCCAAAATCTTAAGCACAGACTGCTGAGTTGAAGATAGATTATCATAAGCAGTACAGATAGTTAATTGAATCCATCTAGCAATAGAAGGGACCGTAATGTCCTTTCTATTAGGCATCAGAGACAGAAGAAGCGTTTACGTCCCTTTCTGATAAACTGAGATCTTATTTATAAATACATAAAGCTCTAACCGGACAGAGTAAAGGCCTATGCCCATCTGATGATGGAAGGGCCTTAATAACAATAGGTTCCGGATATTTATTAGGAGCCTGATTCTTAGCCAAAAATCCAACATTAGTAGTAAAGGTAATAGTGTTCCCGACACTACGATAGTGAGAATCGTCCACCGATAGTGCATGAAGCTCACTGACTCTTCAGCAGAAGAGAAAGCTAAGAGAAATGCTGTCTTATAAGACCAGAATTTGAAATCTACTGTCTCAAGAGGCTCAAATGGTTTTCTTTTAGTTTAAGAAGAAACCAAGCTAAATTCCATTTAGGAATTAATCTAAGGGTTCTAGGTCTATTTATCGAAAAGTTTCTAACTAATTTAGATAAAGAGACATTAGATCCAATTGTAAACTATCATGGTGTGCATAGGTATCAGATAACATAGACCTATAACCTTTAATAGTAACAGGCTGCAGTTGATCTCGTCAAACAAGTATACTAGAAAGTTTGCAATGTCTGGTATGGAGGGATCAAAAATATCAACATAATGATCCCTACACCAACGACGAAAGACCTTCCACTTTAGCCGCATAGTATAGCGAAGAGGAGGTCCTCCTACAGTTAGAAATCGCGTCCACTGCTCGTCCTGTACAATGCTTGCCGTGCAAGAAGGACCGCACAACGGAATACGTGAAGGTTGAGACCTTGTGGGTTGTCATGAAGTTGACACGATTTCCCCAGCGAAAGAAGATCCTCTCGTGGAGGAAGTTTTCGCGGTAAGTCCCACAGGAGACACCTGAGTAGATTTATCCACGGTCTCTGTGGAGACAGAGATGCTACCAACAGAATTGTATTGTGATTGCTTTATCTTTAGCAATATTTGCTGAATCAACGGCGCTGGAGGATACGTATATCCTATCATTCCGTCCCACGAGATAGATAGAGCGTCTACTGCATATGCTCGGGGATCCGGACATGGTGACACATACGTCTGCAATTGATTGTAGAGTTGTGTCGCAAATAAGTCTATCATTGGCCGCTCCCATTGGTAGCAAATCTGATTGAATACCTGTTTGTTGAGAGTCCATTCTGACGGCAACAAGCGACCCTTCCGTGAAAGGGAGTCTGTTAATACATTCAGACGACCCGGAATATGACGGACCGAAGCAGAACTTGGTGTTCTAGAACAAACAGAAGGATTCTTTCCGTTAAATTGAATAACGGAACGGAATGAGTGCCTCCCTGGTTCCGGATATACGCAACTACTGTCGTATTGTCGGACAGGATTTGGACATGCGCTTTCTGAATAATGTTCATCCAATGACGTAGTGCAAGCCAAATTGACATCATTTCTTGGATGTTTATGTGCTTGCCTAGAAACTGCGGAACCCAAAGACCCTGGCACTTCGAATCCGTTGGGATCAATGTTGTACCCCAACCTGTTTGACTGGCATCCGTCACAATCGTAAAACTCGGATCCGGCAACTGCAGTGGAACTCCTTGAGTCAACCACTGAATGTTTGCCCAAGTCTGAATCTCTTGTTACACTTGATTGACAAGAGAACGTCTATATCGAGCAATTCATAGATTGCTGAAAGGTTGCCATCGAAGAGAAGCTTCTCCGAGACCGAAGCGACTCTGAGAGAGTTCTTCACCTTACTATCCACGCGCGTGGATGTAGCTAGGGCTGCGTCACGTCTAACCAACTCCAGGTTTGCCACTGAAGGGTGGAGTTATACATGGAAAAGCTACTGCCCTTGAAAGAAATCTCATTGAGGATCATATCCTGAAATTCTTTCCCTTGAAGACGTAATGATAACGCCTTAGTAAGGTGGTCTGCGTATGATAAAGCGTCTAAGTTAAGTCTGTTAGACATTATTGTCGTTTCCAACGTCGTGGTTGGAATTGACATAGACGGCGATATAGACAATTCCAAGTCTTCAGCCTCGTCGTCTAGATGCAGAGGAACTCTCGGTATGCCCTGTCCTGCCGTTTCAAATTATTCCTTGAATTGATGAAAGGCAGATTTAGAGCATTTGCGGACAAGAAACTAGACTTGCCTGTTTTGGTAGCAAGCTTATATATATAGCGTCGTTCAATAATTCGAAAGTTCTTGTGACATTATTGGATGGTGTCGGCAACTCAGGGACGATGTACCTGAACCGATCAAAAATTCTGTGTCCAATGACGCTATTAGTCTCTTATCCAGCATCGCAGCATTCTAGTCCGACGGAACAACCTCTGGAAGATAATGCCGGAAGAAATCTATGGCAGCTTCTGTTGTTCCGAAAGGGAAAGCTCGAAATCCTCCAAATCCCTTTCGCCATCCTGTCGGACCCTATGAAGTGCTCGGTCGTCCGTACCTGATGCTTCAGCGGAGCGAACCGACCCAGCGTCGTCCGATTATTCCTGATCCGACAGAGATTCTGTCGTTTGCTGGGATGCTGCGATAAGTTGTGCTATTTGGGATAGCACGTCCGTCACTGAGGCCTGTGGAGAAGCGGTCTTACTTTGCTTTGCCGCTGGAAGCTCTGTGTACGTTGACCTGTGCATACTTCTATTATGCGAGCGTCCGGAGTCTACAGGCCTCGTGTCCCTTGGCTATCGGATGGCGTGACCTGTTCGCCGTGGAATCCCTGATTGGCAAAGTTGACTGGATATCCGAGGTCACGTAGCCAAGAGCGGTCCTGTGCGCTACCATGAGGATGAGGAAGCCTTATTGACAGTCTCTCCGGGCTGTCTATCTAACGGAGCGTCCCGAGCGACGGACGTATGCTCCGAATGCGGAACGTTTTGTACCACAACATCTTGTCCCAGATGTTGTTGTACGAGAGAGGGGCCTCTCTCGCTCGCAGCCCGGATGGATCTGGACGAGCTAGGAACCGGACTAATAGGCTTCCTCTGTTCTCTCCTCTGATCCGCCGTCACTGGGTGTGCACTTAGTTGATTTATAGTGCTCGCATCACCCAAAACTCCTTCTGGACCGCAACGGATGAACCCAGGGACCAGCCTAGGGGGGAATTTTAGGGAGACTTCAAGTCTCCCTCCAGAAAAAATAGGGAGACTGAAGAGTCATGTAGGGAGACTTCATAGGCAAGTGGGGAAAATTAAGAATATTCATGTACCACCCCCGCCGCCCCTTCATATTTTCAGTTTACGGTCCTCCATTAACGTACAATAATCCAGGTCCAGTTGTCTATGATGCATCTGTGCCAGGTTAAGAAATCACAATGTAATCATTGACTGAAAATCGCCCACTGCTACCTTCTCCTTCATGACCCCTCACCTCTTCTTCGTGCCAATCCCCCATCACCCTCCTGTGATTGCCTTTCAACAAAGTCTACTAAGCTAATAATTTCCTAAGTCTCAAAGTGTGAACAGGACCGGATGTAAGAAGGTTGCTTGGGAGGTACTTTGTTAGTGAATAAACAAAATACATTCTGGGGTCGAGTATTTTGTAAAAGAAATGTCATTCCGCATAATTTTTATGGCATTCCGGTGTCATTCCGCGTCATTTCATGTCATTCCGATGTTTAGGAGGACCCTTTTTCAAGATCGTCCACATGCACACTTGTGTCCTGTACAAAGCTTTTCTTGACATCACTAAAGCTTTTTTTCATGTGTTTCAATTCCATTCGTGTTTTTCTGGGAATAGACAGCCCAACAGTTAACAGTCGTCAGCAAATCGAAATGAAAATAATGTGTTATAAAATACGTCCGTTGTGTATACATTTTCGGCATCCTAAGCGACGTAACCTACTTTCAAACCGGGTTGTTTTGTTGAGTTGCGTAAGTCACCTATTTTCGTTTCGACACTTGAAGCTCCGACTGGAACGCAACAAAATAGAAATAAAAAAATCTGCCAAAAGCGACAATGGACAATTGCTTGTCGTGTGATTTCAAATAAATGGACGTTTATTTGACGAATTAAAATGCCCATTTATCACACTCGAGGACATTCGATTTTTGAAAATACTCGTTTTCATGTAAACCTCGCATCACTCAGTTCAGCCTTTTCTCATTTTGGCCGATTTTTAGAGGGCGACTTGTAATCGCCCCGACTATTTTTCTAGGCGACTTTGGGCTTAGAAGGGCGACTTAATCGCCCTAGTCGCCCTCACGGCTGGTCCCTGGATGAACCCGGCTGCCGAACCATTCGATGAATGGACGCTACACCGGGCGAGCTAGCGGACGTCAACGCCGTCGATCCTACTAGGGACCTCTTAGGCAATTGACGTATTTCCATGAGCACTTTGCCGCTAGCTCTTCATTTAATTGTGACGACGGAGGCACACTTTTGGAAGACATCACGGATACATCACCCTGTTCTTGTTCGTCTGAAATAGAGATTGATAAACTAGAGTGACTCTGCGGAGAAAGGACCGGCATGGCCATTTCCCCGCTATCATACCGTGACGCACGCTTCCCATGTTTGTCATCCCAATTGACACACACTGAACAGGAGTTAGTGCGAGTACACTGACTACAATTAATACAATGATTATGAAAGTCAGAGGAAGATTTCCTCTTATTACAATTGAACAATATCCTTTCATTGTGAAAAGAATACAAAACTGAAAAAATTTATAGTAATTTATATATTTTTTATACTTACCAATGACCCAGACATAGCTGGTGCTAACTCTTAAAAATATAGGGCCAAACACAAATTTTGCCCCCCAATCCCCAAAATTTGCATCTAAAACCAAAGAAAACATGTCCTGAATGGCCCTCCATACTTCACCTCTACTGCGCAGGCGCAGTATCAAGGACGTCCCGAAATTGGCGCCATTAATCATTCTTACCATCAGTGCCTGGTAAGCGCTATGTCCTCAGCGCGGAGGTATGAGTTCCCAACTCCTGGGAGGGCCATCCCCGTCTGGGTCATTGGTAAGTATAAAAAATATATAAATTACTATAAATTTTTTCAGATTTTTATACTGTACCAATGACCCAGACATAGCTGAATAGTAAAAAGGCTGGAGGGCCCAGGACATAGAGGAAAATCCAATACGCTCAACTATATAAAATAGAGTCATCTCCTGCAGGAGAAAAGGAGAAATAGGCTTCACGTGTATCTTTCTTATTTATGACAAATTAGAAAGACACAATACCTTCTATAATTGAGCATCATAACATCCATGTTCTCTATTAATATCCAGTATAATTCGTATACTAATTATATTTAAAGTAAGCCAATAAATAAAGTTAGTCCAAAGAATTGAGACTCTTTATACTCTTTTAAAAGTGTCCGAGGATAGTATAATAACATCCGTTTGACACTTGACATATTCAAATGCTATACTTTAAAACTATGACATGAATGAATTAAAAACATAACTTTCTCTTAAGAAACCATCCCAGTAACAGCTCAGAATTACTAACTCTGGAGGAGGTATCCCCTTGTTTTCATAATAAAAACAGGTGACCCAAGGGAACACCCTCCCCCCCCCCCTTTTTTCTTGCCCTGGGTCAAATAGCCCAGAGCGAAGAGGGCAGCAGGACAGAGTCACTGCCGGAACATAAAGCCTACATAGCTATAGTTGCAATTGTTAAGTGATCGACTTTCTGAGCAGCTGATAATGGACCTAAACAATGCAGGTCTCCAGAAATGGATACAATATTTCTGAGATAAAAATTTGTGAATGTGGATGGTTGAGACCAATATGCAGCCTACTTAATCTATAATAGCAAAACTATATGTCAGCCCAAGATGTAGAAGAGCTCTTACTTCATGAGCCGAAATCTTAAGCACAGACTGCTGAGTTAAGGACAGATTACCCTAAGCAGTACCGATAGTTAACTGAATGCATTAAGTAATAGAATGGACCGTAATGACCTTTCTATTAGGCATCAGAGCCAGAAGAAGCTTTACGTCCTACTGATAAACTGAGATCTGTTAATAAATACATAAAGGTCTATCCGGACAGAGTAAAGGCCTATGCCCGCTCGAAGACGGAAGGACCTTAAAAACAATAGGTTCCGGATATCATTAGGAGCCTGATTCTTAACCAAAAATACAACATTAGTAGTAAAGGTAATAGAGTTCCCGATACTACGAAAGTGAGAATCGTCCACCGATAGTGCATGAAGCTCACTGACTCTTCAGCAGAAGAGAAGGCTAAGAGAATCGCTGCCTTAAAAGACCAGAATTTGAAACTGCTGTCCCAAGGATTCAAATGGTTGCTTTAGTTAATAAGAACCCTAGCTAAATTCCGAATAGGAATTAATCTAACGATTCTAGGTCTCTTATCGAAAAGTTTCAAACTAACTTAGATAAAGAGACATTAGGCTCCATTGTAAACTATCATGGTGTGCACAGGTATCAGATAACATAGACCTATAACCTATAAAAGTAACTGGCTGCAGATGATTTCGTTAAACAAGTATACTAGAAAGTTTGCAATGTCTGGTATGGAGGAATCAAAAATATCAACATAAAGATCCCTACACCAACGACGGAAGACCCTCCACTTTAGCCGCATAGTATAGCGAAGAGGAGGTCCTTCTACAGTTAGGAATCGCGTCCACTGCTGGTCCTATACAGTGCTTGCTATGCAAGAAGGACCGCACAACGGAATACGTGAAGGTTGAGACCTTGCGGGTTGTGATAGAGTTGACACGATTTCCCCAGCAAAAAAAGATCCTCTCGTGGAGGAAGTTTCCGCGGTAAGTCCCACAGTAGACATCTAAGTAAATTTATCCACCGTCTCTGTGGGACAGAGATGCTACCAACAGAATTGTATTGTGAATGAATAATCCTAGCAATACTTGCTGAACCAACAGCGCTGGAGGATACGTATATCCTATCATCGCATCCTACTAGATCGATAGAGCGTTAACTACATATGCTCAGGGATCCGGACACGGTGACACATACCTCTACAATTGATTGGAGAGTTGTGTCGCAAATAAATTTATCACTGGGTGCTCCCATTGATAGCAAATCTGGTTGAATACTTGTTAGTTGATGGTCCATTCCGTCGGCAACAAACGACCCTTACGTGAAAGGGAGTCTGCTAATACGATCCGATGACCGAGAATATGATGAACCGAAACAGAACTTGGTGTTCTATAACAAACAGAACGATTCTTTCCGTTAAAATCAATAACGGAAGCGAATGGGTGCCTCCCTGTTTCCGGATATATGCAACTACTGTCGTATTATCGGACAGGATTCAACATGCGTTTCTGAATAAAATTCATCCAATGACGTAGTGCAAGCCAACATAATATTCTTCCTTGGAAGTAAAGAGCTTGCCTAAAAACTACGGAACCCAAAGATCCCGGCACTTCGAATCCGTTGGGATCAAAATGTGTCCCAACCTGTTTGACTGGCATCCGTCATAATCGAAAAACTCGGATCCGGCAACTACAGTGCAACTCTCTGAGTCAACCACCGAATGTTTGCCCACGTCTGAATCTCTTGTTACACTTGATAGACAAGAGAACGTGTATATCGAGCAATTCAAGATTGCTGAAAGGTTACCGTTGAAGAGAAGCTTCTCGGGGACCGAAGTGACTCTGAGAGAGTTCTTCACCTTACTATCCACGCGCGTGGATGTAGCTAAGGCTGCGTCACGTCTAATCAACTCCAGGTTGCCACTGAAGGGCGGAGTTATACGTGGAAAACTACTGCCCCTGAAAGAAATCCCATTGAGGATCATATCCTGGAATTCTTTCTCTTGAAGACGTAATGATAACGTCTCAGTAAGGTGGTGTACGTATGCTAAAGCGTCTAAGTTAAGTCTATTATACATCATTGTCATTTCCAACATCGTGGTTGGAATTGACATAGACGGCGAAAAAGACAATTGCAGTCTTGAGTCTCGCCATCTTAGACGCAAAGGAACTCTCGGTAAGCCCAGTTCTGCCAATAAACAATTATTTCCTAGAATTCACGAAAGGCAGAATAGAGCATTGCGGACAAGAAACTATACTAGCATGTTGATAGCAAGCTTATATATAGCGTCGTTCAATAATTCGAATGTTCTAAAGACATTATTGGACTGCGTCGGCAACTCAGGGACAAAGTCCCTGAACCGATCCAAAACTCTGTGTCCAATGACGCTATTAGTCTCTTATCCAGCATCGCAGCAATGTAGTCCGACGGAACAACCTCTGGAAGATAATGCCGGAAGAAATGTATGGCAGCTTCTGTTGTTCCGAAAGGGAAAGCTCGAAATCATCCGAATCCCTTTCGCCATCCTGTCGGACCCTATGAAATATTCGGTCGTCCGTACCTGATGCAACAGCGGAGCGTACCGACCCAGCGCTGTCGGATTATTCCTGATCCAACCGAGAATCTGTCGTTTGCTGGGATGCTACGATAAGCTGTGCTATTTTGGATAGCATGTCCGTCACTGAGGCCTGTGGAGAAGCGGTCTTACGATGCATTGCCGCTGGAAGCTCTGTGTACGTTACCCCGTGCATACTTCTATTATGCGAGCGACTGGAGTGTGCAGGCCTCGTGTCCCTTGGCTACCGGATGGCGTGACCTGTTCGCCATGGAATCACTGAATGCCGAAGCTGGCCAGATATTCAAAGTCACGTAGCCAATGTGCGGTCGGGTGCGCTGCTGTGAGGATGAGGAAGCATTATCGACAGTCACTCGGACTATATAACTATATAACGTCTATATATTATATTTTATATGTCTATATAACGGAGCATCCGGAGTGGCGGACATACGCTCCGAAGGTGAAATGTCTGTACCACAACATCCGGTACCATATGTTGTTGCACGAGAGAGGGACCTGTCTCGCTTGCCGCCCGGACGGACCGGACGTGCTAGGAACCGGACTAACAGGCTTCCTCCAATCTCTCCTCTAATCCGCCGTCACTGGGTGTGTACTAAAGTCTATTATAGTGCTCGCATCACCCAAATCTCCGTCCTAGACCGCAACGGACGAACCCGACTGCCGAACCATTCGATGAATGGACGCTACACCGGGTGAGCTAGCGAATGTCAACTCCGTCGATCCTACTAGGGACCTCTTAGGAGATTGACGTAATCCATGAGCACTAACTGCCGCTAGCTCTTCATTAACTATGACGACAGAGGCACACTTTTGAAAGACATCTCAGTAATTTTGCGAACAAGAAACCAGATATGCTTGTACATAGCAAGCATATAAAAAATATATATAGCGTCGTTCAATAAATCGAACGTATCTGAGACATTATTGGACTGTGTCGGAACTGAGGGGCGATGTCCCTGAACTGAACCAAAAATTTCTAAGTCCACCGACGCTATCAGTTTCTTATCCGGTATCGCAGCATTCTGGTCCGACAAAGAACCTCTAGAAGATGAAGTCGGATGACATATACAGCAGCTTATGTTGTTCCGAAAGGGAAAGCTCGAAAACCTCCGAATCCCTTTCGGCATCCCGTCGGACCGTATGAAATTTTCGGACGTCCGCACCTGATGCTTCCGCGGAGCGTCCCGACCCAGCGTCGTCGGATATTATATTATGCGACAGAGATTCTGTCGTTGCTGGGATGCTGCGATAAGTTGTGCTATTTGGGATAGCACGTCCATCACCAAGGCCTGTGCAGAAGCGGTCTTACGATGCTTTGCCGCTGGAAGCTCCGTGTACGTTGACTCCCGCATACTTTCTTATGCGAACGTCCGGAGTCTGCAGGCCTCGTGTCCCTGGCTATCGGATGGCGTGACCTGGTCGCCGAGGATTCTCTGATTGGCGAAGTTGACTGGATATTGGAGGTCATGTAGCCAAGGTGCGGTCGTGTGCGCTGCCATGAGAATGAGGAAGTCTTATTGACAGTCTCTCCGGACTGTCTATATAACGGAGCGTCCCGATGGATCCCAAGTCTAAGTGTGGACAAAAATTCTAAATATATTTTAAACAATTTATGCAACACTTACGAACAATAATAATGTGTCTAGTTATGATTAAATTAACATCAAGATATTATTTTCAAGAAATACCCCCTCACACAGAGGGCTGTTGGAAATGTAAACAATAAGTGTAAAAACACTAGATCAAGACTCCAGGCACCCTGGCCCGAAATCAGTTACCAATAATACACTATCTGATGCAAAACAGAGACTTCAAGGGAAGAAACTGCAGAACATCAGATGGTAGATGCAGAACACTACGCCTAACCACCCATAGGTGAAGACGTAAACATGGGGAAAAGAACAGAATACATTCTGTTATCCAGCTAAAACTCCCAAGAAATTTTAGTAATAATATTACAGAAAATATGCCAAAAGCATGGGAGAATAGCAAGAGGGGACTTAAAGGAAAGGGAGAGAGGAAAACACTGAATAAGCAGTGTAATCATGATAACAAGAATGACCACAACAGGCAGTTGCCTCGAAAATAGGTAACTTAACATAATTTCATCAAAAAATTTTAAGTTACAGCCCTGATTATTTTCTGTCACTCATTTTTCCTCTCCTCCTTCTATATCCTCCTTAGAATCACCATTTCACTAATATTTATGTGTCTGGCATCATTTAAACTGAGATTTACAAGCACAAAGATCAGTCAGATGTTAACTGATGAAGGGCCAAACAAAGAATGATTAATGGCGCCAATTTCGGGACGTCCTTGATACTGCGCATGCGCAGTAGAGGTGAAGTATGGAGGGCCATTCAGGACATGTTTTCTTTGGTTTTAGATGCAAATTTTGGGGATTGGGGGGCAAAATTTGTGTTTGGCCCTATATTTTTAAGAGTTAGCACCAGCTATGTCTGGGTCATTGGTACAGTATAAAAATAGTCCTAGTACTCGCACCAACCCCTGAAAACAAAGATACATAATAACATGATCCATTAACATAGAAAAAATAATTGAAATCAAAAAAATTTTTTGAAAAAATATTTTTTTTTTTTCAGAAAAGCCCAAGTTTCTGAAAAGTAACGTTGAGCCCCAATGGATCCCAAGCCTAAGTGTGGACAAAAATTTTAAAAATATTTTAAAAAATTAATGCAACACTTACGAATAATAATAATGTATCTTGTTATGATTAAACTAACACAAAGACAAGAAATCCCCCCTCCACAGAGATTGTTGTCAATGTAAACAAGAAGTGTAAAAACACCAGAAACATGACTCCAGGCACTGATAACTATGGCCCGAAATCAGTTACCAATAATACACCATCTGATGCAAAACAGAGACTTCCAGGGAAGAAACTGCAGAACATCAGATGGTAGATGCAGAACACTATGCCTAAACACCCATGGGTGAGGACGTAAACATGGGGAAAAGAACAGAATTCATTCTGTTATCCAGCTACAACTCCCAAGAAATTTTAGTAAAAATATTACAGAAAAATGCCAAAAGCATGGGAGAATAACAAGGGGGGACTTAAAGGAAAGGGAGAGAGGAAACACTGAACAAGCAGTGTAACTTTATAACAAGAATGACAACAACAGGCCCATGCCTCGAAAATAGGTAACTTAACATAATTTCATAAAAAAAATTTAAGTTACAGCCCTGATTATTTTCTGTCACTCATTTTTCCTCTCCTCCTTCTATTTCCTCTTTAGATCCACCATTTCTCTAATATTTATGTGTCTGGCATCATTTAAACTGAGATTTACAAGCACAAAGATCAGTCAGATGTGAACTGATGAAGGGCCAAACAAAGAATGATAAATGGCGCCAATTTCGGGACCTCCTTGCTACTGCGCATGCGCAGTAGAGTCGAAGTATGGAGGGTCATTCTGGACATGATTTCTTTGGTTTTAGATGCAAATTTTGGGGATTGGGGGGCAAAATTTGTGTTTGGCCCTAGATTTTTGAGAGTTAGCACCAGCTATGTCTGGGTCATTGGTACAGTATAAAAATATAGGTTTGCATACATGTACTAGATATCTACACAGGGCCCTGAGAATCATTGATTTCCAGTCAAACCGAATCTCGAGTAAAATCCAGTGCTGGAAATGAACAAAATTGATGGGTGTAGTTTTAAGCTCCCGCGAAATCAGAGACAAGAGTAAACTGCACCTGCAAAATGTTAGAATATGAATTTTTGAGGGAATACTGTCACCAAACACCAGAAACCTTAACCCTTTGAAAGCGAGCGACCACTTTTCCAGCCAGGAACATGATACATCATAACGCCATTAAATAGGATGGCTGTTCAGAAAATGTGTGGGGTCAGACCAATCAGTATTTTCAATGTGCATCCCAAGGCTGCACGTTGAAAATAATGATTGATCTACACCAAATAATGAATATGGATTCTTCTAATTGCTGCCACTGAACTGGCATGGAAGATACCACTAGTGTTCAAAGGGTTAAATGTATAAGGAACTGCTGAATTATGACAGTAAATTGTCACTGGCAACATAGTGTTGCTTTCTCAAAACAGCGCACATTTATATGCCCTCACAGTGCATTAGTGCTCCACAATATTTTTCAACGAGTGGATTTTTTTGCTCCCGCAAAATAGAAAACACGGGTGCTGACGGGAGCAAATGCACTCGCACCTGTCTCATTTCCAGGACTGGTCAAATCAGGACGAGGATTTTGAACTGAATCAAATCTCAAATCTAATGTCACTATTTTTCAAGTTGTAGATACTGCACCTTCTTACAAGCGTGGTAATATTATAAGTTATCTCTGCCAACAAGTAAGGCATATGGAGATTTAATACCTGGATGTCGGTTTTTAAACACCGAGCTGCAGGAGAGGTGTTTAAATGAGACATCCAGGTATTAAATCGCGATATACCATGCATGAAGACGGAGATAACATTTTGTCCCATTTGAATCACAATAGAAACAAATCGGAAACAAATTTGTGGACACGTTTCTCATGCTCCGCAATCAGTTGGACCAAACTCATTAATAACTGTTTTGTTTTTAAAAACGCAGAAGACTACAGATAGAGTTACACAAGCCAGAAAATAAGCAGACTGTTATCTTCAAAATGAGGTCCCCAGAGGGTAAATTTAGTGATGCTACCCTGCAGAGCAGGGTAGCATCACTAACTTTACCCTCTGTGAACCTCAGTCTGAATCAGGGTCTCAAAACTAAACAGAAAGAGGTACCCAGAGGATAAATTGGCCCACTGTATGGGATAGCATCATCAAATTCACCATCTGGGGACCTCATTCTGCAAATGTCAGACTGCTTATTTTTGGGCCTGGAGTTACATCCCTTGGGTTGTTATTGGAAACTTGTAAACATATCGGAAGCTATTTCAATTTCAATCCTTTATTTAACGGTATGTAAAATATAATAATAAATATATTTACAGAATAATATTGAAATACAAAAACATACTGTTGGGGGACAGCATAGCCAGATTGGCTGTCTTCCTGCTATCCCCCGAGGTAAATAATATAATTAGAGCAACATCATATCAGATGAAATATACAGCCGGTAAGAGAGAAATACAGATCATTTTGGAGTAAATTTTGTATTGTTGCATTGTTGCGTTATTGCATGGGAAACAACACACTTAGAATGGCAATGATATTTTAGAATACATTGGAAATAATATTGAAAATAATTTGGGAATAAGATAAGTGGCAAACTGACGAGCTAGCCAGTAAAAGCAGAACTCTATTACAGATTAGCAGAGTAAACTATCTAGTACAGTCTGGGCAATACAGGTTGTTACATATAATTTGTGTTTGATAATTTGAGAGAAGTTTTTGCATTAACATTTTCTTAAATGCAGTACAATTAGTAGCATTTCTTATACTCGGTTCCAGGTCATTCCAAAGCCTAGGATAGTTGAAACAAGGGAAGTAATCTAAGGACATTGTTCTTGTTCTGCAGACGCGAATCGATACCAAGAACCTGGTGATGTGACCAGTAGCATTATTATTAAAGAGTGAAAAAATTGAATTTAATGACTGGGGAAGAGATCCATTTTTCCAATCGAATAAAAATAACATGGCATGGAATTTGAAAAGGTCTGCAACTTTCATTATTTTATCTTGAGCAAATGGAGGGTCAGTATGGGCATTGAAATGTGCATTATTAATTATGCGAACTGAGCATTTTTGTAGTAGGAAAAGTTAGTTAATTGATTTTGAGTTCCCCCATATCTGTATACCATATACTAGACGGCTGTGTATCAATGCAAAATATAAAGTTTTCATGACATCGTGGGGAAGTATAGATTTGACCCTGTTAAGTGCATAATTTGCACATGCTATCTAAGAACACAGATGGGAGATATGCGATTTAAAGGACAGGTGTTCCTCAATATTAATACCAAGGAACTTAATAAATGTTTCATCCCCGTTTACACCCACTCGTTTTAATATAGTATCATTGAATTTTATGGATTCGTTAGAAGGGGTTGCTCTTTTCGAACTGGGATTGATTGAAATATACTTTGTTTTCTTGCAGTTCAGAAGAACTTGATTGGCGGAACACCAGGTAAATATATGTTGAAGTTCATTATTAACAAATTGTGTTAGTCGTTGTACGTCAGACGAATACGCGTTGTATCGTCTGCAAAAGAAAGAAGATCAATAGAGGTGGCGTGGTGGATATCATTGATATAGAGAAGGAACAGAATGGGACCCCAAGTTGAGCCCTGAGGCACACCACATGTTATGGGCATCAGAGAGGATTTTGTGTTGGCATGCTGAATGTATTGTTTTCTATTTGTCAAGTAGCTTTTGAACCTAAAGCTGAATATTTGTTGACAGATTTGCTCTTATTTTTTTCTCAAGTTGTTTGATTTAATTATACGACAATTTAATTTATAACAGCAAAATATGATCGAATTGTTGGAAATCTGATGATATTTGTGACTATTTTCAGGTTTTGGGGTTTGATTTTTATATTGAGGCAAGCAAAAGCAAAAAGCTTTCATTCAAACCATATTCTCCCCTATGTTTCACGAGCCCTCATACCCTGGATGTAGCACACTCTCATATACCTTGTATGTTGGGTGTGTCCTTTGCCATGACTATTTGTCCTGGGCATTCTGACCAACCAGAATACAGAATTTATTGGGATATAGAGACAATGTTACATGTAGTCTCCATGCAATTATTGTATTCGACAGTGACTCATCTTTTCAACTCAAAGTTTGCTAAGCACCAAGTATATCCAACTACCTGTTTTACGTTTTAGTTGAAATATTGTAATGAAAAGTGTATATATTTTTTATTTAATTATATCTTTAATAATTTAAGTACAGAAATTAAGATTTTGTTTGTGTTTGACACTATTTTTTAGCTTATGAATATGATAACCATGGAAAATGAATATTATTGGTAAAAGAGGAAATTTTTCAAATTTGCCAAAAAGTTGATGGAGCGAACTGGTATGGGTTCAATATCGAGTATGATACCCATTAATTACAGTTTGATAACACCTTATCATGCTCCCAATCAGGTTCCTGGTGGTCCTTTGTGGGATGTTGTTCCATTCTTGGACCAGCATGGCACCAAGCTCCTGGACACTTCTTGGCTGGACTGGACGGGATGGAATTGCAAGCTGCAACTCATTCCAGACATGTTCGATTGGATTGAGGTCAGGGGATCTTGCTGGCCAGTCCATATGCTCAATCCCCTCCGTCTGTCGGTACTCTCTGACAGCATGGGCAATCCAGGATCTCATCAATATACCACTGTGCAATCAACGTACCACGTTCAAGGACACAGAGCTCTGTACGTCCATCCCTGCTGATGCCACCCCAGACAATGATTGACCCTCCACCGTAGCAGTCATGCACAGCAATGTTGGCTGCATGGAATCACTCTCCTGGTCTTCTCCATACCTTAGAACGCCTATCTGTGTGGTCTAGGCAGTACCTTGACTCATCTGTAAAAAGGACAGGTCGCCAATCTTCTCTGGTCCATCCAACGTGGTCCATGGCCCATTCATATCGTGCCTGGCGGTGGTTTTGGGACAGCGGCATGTGAATACATGGTCTTCTCGATCGGAGACCACCTTTGTGCAACCTTGCCCAGATAGTCTGCATTGAAACATTTATGCATTCTGAAGGTCACTGCGAAGCTGGGTTGCTGTAGCAAAGCGGTTCCTACGGGCCCGAATGATCAAAAACCGGTCTTCAGCAGCAGATGTTGCTCTGTTTCTGCCACCACCATGCCGTCTTACTGGTATGCCATACTGTTGATATCTTGCCCAGGCTCTGGTGATCACCGTATGGTGCACACCAAGGGCTTCACCAACCTGACGATGGGTAGCCCCTTGCTTCACCATCCCAACATCCCGCCACATTTCTGCTTCAGATAAATGTCTTCTTACATTTGCATTTGCCATATTCAATCATTAAATCACAAGGGTTTGTGTTGAAATGAAGATTGAATACCCTACACATGTCATGTACATGGAGACAGTACACGAAAACATCATGAAAATCAAGGGGTACATGCTTTCCATTACTGTCACGAAAAGTCTGCCTGTCAAGAGAGCTAACGTAAACACTGGGTACCATCTCAATACATTCCTCAATCATATCCAACAAAAATATCACAAATATGTCACAAGCAAATTTTCTAATGATGTGTCAAATATCTGGTGCTTCGCAAACTTTGAGAAGTATATTTTGGCAAGTCAGTCCTAAAAGAGGAATATTCCAGAAGTGGAATCAAAGCAGTTTCAGAAGCAGAACCTACTTGAACTCTTTTTCTATCATCAGGTCTCCTGTATAGGAGACGTGATGATAGAAGAAGAGTTCAAAAGGAGACTCTTGGAAAGATTTTGAGAACATCTCAAATATTCGAAAGGTTCCAAAAAAGCCAGGTCTGAATCGAAATGAATCAAGACGATTCCAAATCAAATCAAATTTTGAAGCTTCGTAGCTATAGGCCTCTTATATCTACATTATTGGAGACATACACAAATGTCAAATGACTCATTCCCTCAATTCACTAAAACCGAATGTGACTACAAAATTTTATCGAACTAGCTCATTTTTAAAAAAAAACATACAGCTGAAACCAGAAGTTCTGTCACTGTATTGTGCACTATTTTGAAGTAATAGCATGCTAAATAAGAGCACTTTTTGTCCCTATAAACTCAAACTGCCCCATTAGCGTAACTCAATTCCTGTGGAAAAGAGGAATGCCCAACAATTCTATATTAGTAAATAGAGATCATTAACACCATTCGTAACCTCTGCTGGGATACATGCATATGTCATGATGTAAATAGATAATAAAATTTGACTGCATATGCAGAATGAACCAAGCCGATTACTACTTAATCGTAGCGCCATATATTCTCCACTCGAAAAGTATTTATAATTGTTCATAACAGCATAAGAAACACATGCAAACTTTCATCAAATGGATCATGTGATGAAAGTTTGCAAGTGCTTCTTGTGTTTTGTCCTCAGAAATTGTAAAAACATGTAATTATTAAGTGAAAAATCTAACCCACAGTGATTTACTGGTAAGCCTCCCTCCACATAGTGTAGTCTCAACATTTTCTTTGTTTGCTTATTTATTGTGGTTTAATGACACATTCGACAGCCAGGGTCACTTGTGTCAGACAATTTTATGGGTGGAGGAAGCCTGAGTACCCAGAGAGAACCACCAAGCAATGGCGAGCAACTATCAGGCTTCCCAACATACTAACTCCACACAAGCAGGGTTAGCATTGGTTGAAGTGCACCATTGTCGTGCAGTATGCCTTAGTACACAATGCCTCCTTGCCCCCACGTGGGCAATGGGGGTGAAGAGTCTTGCCCAAGGACATAACGCAGTGGCCGCAACCGGGATTCGAACCAAGGATATCTCGGCTTGCAGCCTGCACCTCTAACTTATGAGCCACCTGGTCCCCCTTTCTGTTTAATGGGTTCAGTTTGGGATTTCACTACCAACCTTGCTAATAGCACATTATATTTTGCATTACAGAGCGTAAAAGCTCTTGTGTATTTCAGACTACTTCATTATTCTGCAGTAAGGAGTGCATTAACAAACGAGCATTTTTTGTGCTAATTGTGATAGGACTTCTAGTTTCAACTGTACATCATCAGGGCATGACTTCAACGAAAGAAAGCCATGATTATGATTTAATACTGGGAGTGGACATTTCACAGCTTTGCGACTCCAGATTCTGAAAGTCAATCATGATACCTGGGAAATTTATAGACCATGGTATCAATGATTGCAAATGATAGTTTAGGAGATTACAGCAAATATCGATTTCTTTTGAGACCAGCATCACCGTTCTCGTAAACAGGAATTTCCCAGTTACCGATTCTGAAAATGAGTGCTAATGCCTGGGAAATTCATAGACTAGAATTGGGAATCAAATGTTGCAAAATGTAACCTTTGATTCCCGGTTCTGTCCTATGAATTTCCTGGGTATAGGGACTGATGTTCAGAGATGACAACCGGAACATTCCTGGTGTTGTGAGTGACTTTCAAAAATGAGAACCAGAATATTCCCATTCCCGGAATTAAACCCTAGCGATAATGATGTAGTTCAATATTAGTCAGTAGGGACTTGAGCCATCAGAGTTGTGACAAATCAGGTTTATGCCAGCCTCCCCTACCTTTGGGATGCCCCTGATTGTGATTATAGACAGTAACACACTAACACCTTTTAGTTTAGCTTTTCTACATAAAATAATGTGAAATTCAGAAAAAAACAAACAAAAACAGTATCGTTGATTCAATATTCTTGCATTTCTCCTTCAACAGGTGATATTCTATAGTATGACATGGAGAAAAGTGAACAGAGAAATTTGACAATCTGATCATAATTGTGTCACGATACGGCCGAAATTCATTACCAGGGCTCGCCTTGAGTAAAATGGTCGGGGCCTAAAAAAAGTCCCCCACATATTGAGGTCGGGCCTTTTCGGGGCTGATTTTCCATTTTGTCCATTATTGTTAGTGCTTTTTTGTGGAAAATGTCGGGGCTTGAAAAAAAGCCCCCCAGCAAGTGCTCCTCGGGGCTGATCTCGGGGCCTGGGCTGATCAGCCCCGACTCAAGGCATGCCCTGATTACCAACTTTTGTGATCACTGTTCTGTAGCTAATCTTGATCTAAAAAAAAGAATCCTTCTCACCTGAGCAGAGTTGAGTTCTTGAATGACATCTTGGTTTTCTTTATTAATGTCACATACACAAACAAATTCCGCTTCATAATAACCGCTATAAAATTTTTCTCTTATTCTCTGTACAACTAGTAATGCTGATTTGTATCTAGGTACTCGACAATTCTCAATGTCCCAGAATACTCCTATAGGGGTGAGGCCACAACTCATAGTATGAACTGATAACTGAAATTCAAAACACAATAATGTATCACAAAATAAGATTTATTTCTGATTTTACAGAAGCCTGAAAACAGAATGCAAATTTATTAAACATGTGAAATTATGAAGATTCTTGGTATGCAAGCTGTTATAGGTTATGTTGACTACCTATTAAGGTATATGCGACTTGCAATTGGTTGAACAGGTCTGCACATAATTTTTTGGGGTGGCACCTGTCAGAGAGACAAGTACTAACAGTTTTGTGACCGTCATCCTGTACTCACCAGACAAAAGGATTAAAATTCAGTATAGTGTGATGTAGCATTACTCAGATAAACCATGTATATTTTTGTCTATAGACGTCTATGCTCATGGCAACACTGGGGCATGTTTATTGTACATAATCCATATGTTAATCGCATATGTAGATCTTATCCAGGGTTTCCATTAGACCAGTTTTAGGTCTGTGAACTTGACCTATAGCTAGGTGGTCATGGTCAGAAAAATATTCAATTAAGCTGGTTTACAGACACAGAATTAGTTATTTTTTGTAGTGGTATCACAGCCCCAAAAGTAAAATTTGTCCACGGGTAAATGTATTGTTATGACATTTATTTATAACATGTATCACAACCCCCATGATTATATCTTGTTGAAATCTTCATATGTTCATAAGACTGTGGTAGAAAGAGCCAAGAGACGAGGTCTCAACTGCAATATACCATCTCAGAAACCCACAAGGTGGTAATAACCTATATATACTGCAAAACAAATGCTAAATCAAGACTGATAAATGAAAACAACATTCAAGAGGTAATTTTTTGGCATTTATTTTTATTCCGGGAAAGCAGAAGAGAACTTCAACCCGATCGCCCCCATTCATGACCTTCTTGATCAGGGATATGCTTCTGAACGTCGTCATTATAATATGACTCCACTGTTGTTTTGTTAGTACTTCCCTTCCCTCTCCTGAACCCTCCTGTTATACTCCCAAGCTCTTTCGGCTTTTTTATTGAAGACTTTTTTATTAAATTCTTGGGAGTTTAACTTGTAAAACTGAATAGGTATTCCGTTTATCCCCTATGTTTCCATCCTGTTCATTACTGTTCAGGACGTTTTGTATTCTTGCATCTTCTACCAGATGTATCGTTTTTTCTTCATATGAAGATCTAGCATTGCATCAGGTGGTTGTTGATCGGTTACTGATTCTGGGCCTTTGTTGTGCCTGTTATCGGTTAGTTTCCGGTTTTTATTGTTTTTTCCATTAGGATACATATTATATCTTAATCCGGTAGTTTAGCTTTAATTAGGTAGTGCTTGTCCACACTTAGGCTTTATCAGGATGCCCTTGTGCTCACGTAGGCTTCATTCAAAATTTTTCCAATTTTTTTTTTAAATTTATTTCGAAAATTTTTGTGATTGTCTATGTTATGTATCCTTGCGATGTTTATTCTGTATTATTGGGAGTGCAGCAAACTTATGATTTTCGCTTCATTATTATTGTATTTATTATAATAATTGGTACTTAGTGTAAGTTCGACAAGCCTCAGATTTAATGCTTGTTGTTTGCTGGTAGTCGTGACACTCCTTCAAGACTTGTACTATGGGATGCGAACATTGGAACATTGGTCGAAATTCTCTGTCTGCTTTTTTAATAACATACTGTACATATAAGATCACAAACATGGTAATAGTACAGCGGCCGTGGACTGGTCACTTTCCACAGGTGGGCAATATTTCCAAGGACGCAATAATATTAGATTCCAAACACTAATGATAGGAATAATCATCAAAAATTTAATAAATGAAGCACCGGGTACAACCTGGTGCTTCATTAATTAAAATTTTGCTGATGATGATTTTTATTAGTTGATAAATGTATGCGTGGCCATCACTGCCTATGCATGGATTATGACCTGTCCACGGCGACTGTATTGTACATCAGTGGGTTGAGATTTTGTAACTAAAATTCTGCTAAATGAAGAATGTACCAAGAAAAACAAATAAAAATAGCATCCGAGACTGAATATTCACACATTTCTTTTACAACAGGTGGAATTCTACATGTACAGTATTAGAATCATGATTACAAAAGTGGTCGTTTAGCTGATTTGATCGAAACAGAATTTTGACAAATCACAACTGAGGAGAGCAATTTTCATTTGTGTAAATTTATTTATTTATTTGAGTTTAAGGACACTTTTGACAGCCCAGGTCACCTTGTTTTGGACAGTTTTACAGGTGGAGGAAGCCGGAGTACCTGTAGAGAACTACCGAGCAATGGCAAGCAACTGTCAGACTCCCCCAACGTACTAACTCCACACAAGTAGGGTTAGTATTGGTTGAAGACAAGTGCACCACCAACGTGCAGTTCGCCTTAGTACACAGTGCTACTATGCCCCATATGGGCAATCAGGAATCAGTGTCTCGCCCAAGGACACAATGCAGATAACCCTGGCAAGGATCGAACCATGGACATTTTGGTTTGATGTCCAATGCCATAACCACTGAGCCACCACACTCCTCATTTGTGTAAAGAAGTTGAACAAAAGTGACTTAATCAAGAGAAAATTGAAGTTCAAATTTAATGACCAATAAATGATTTATTCATATTTTGGAAAAGAATCACATTTTCATCAAGGATACATTGTGTGATGTTTAAGATCAATGCCAATGTAATGATTCACAACTGTATACCTGTTAAAAAATTCTAAGGATGATCACTGACGTTCAGCTCATCATGGAAATCATAATTTTTACTGGCAGTTTTCCTCAGTGTCAACAATCGCATCACAATTTTATTTTGACTTCATCAGAATTTTAGTGTTGCTGGAAGAAAAGTACAGGGCTTAACTAGTTGAGTGCTAGAAGTCACTATCATGGCTCTCTTGAAAAGTGCTGAAAGCCACATTGGTGGCTTCACACTGTATACATTAGGCCACACAAAGTAGATCTTCTGTTTCTCAGGCCATTATTTGTGAAATTGCATGCGGGCGAGCGTTTTTTTATTTTATTTTTTATTTCAGTAATTACTTCTTTGCCATCAAAAGTTCATGTTCTTGGTTCAAGTTTTGGGCCTCATAATCTACAGAATAGCATGGGTGGTGGTGTATTTCATCCATTGAGTGCAAGAAGGCTTTGCAATGCTAAAGCATTGCAAAGCCTTCTTGCACTCAAGGGACAAATTCATAAATTTTTTTAACTTGGGTAAAATATCAGACATAAACCATTTAATTTTAATTTTTTTAAAGTTTAAATTGGTTATAAAAAGAGGGCATGCAACAGCCAAAAGGACCATGCGGGAGGGCCTGAGAAAGAGATTTTTTATTTTTTTAGGCCATAGGTTATTCTTTGTTCAGAAGTAGGAAAAAAAACAATATTCATTAACACTGTTTTGTTACAATTTATTGTCACTCTTCAATAAATTGCAACAAAACATTTATGAACACAATCCTACTCAACCAAGACTCCCTTTGATAGTAGCACATCTTTGAAAAATTATAAATTCATAATAATTTGTATATTTTTTATACTTACCAATGGCCCAGACTTAGCTGGTGTTAACTCAAAAATATCTTGGGCCAAACACAAATTTCCCCCTCCACCCCCCCCCCCCCCCCCCCCTCCAATCACAAAAATTTGCATGCAAAACCGAAAAAAGTCCTATCTGGTCCTCCATACATTTACTCTCCGCGCATGCGCAGACGCCAGGGAGTGACCGGAATTGGCACCAACATCATTCTTTGTTAAAGAGACTATAACATAATAATTCAGCGGGGAGGTATGAGTGCCCACTCATGGGAGGGCCATCTCCGCCTGGGCCATTGGTAAGTATAAAAAATATACAAATTATTATGAATTTATAATATTTTTATACTATAACCCAATGGCCCAGACTTAGCTGAATCATAAAAAGGTGGAGGGCCTAGGACTTCCGAAATAGTAGATCAACATACTTCCAATCCTGCAATCCAAGATGAAAGGAAATTAGAATAATTAGGAATTACATGAATGTCTCTCTATACAGTAATAGAGGAGGCATATCCTAAATAAGGAGCCCAATTTTGTAATTCCTTATTCTAAGCATGAAGACTATGCTAATTAGGATGTAACGAGTTCCCAATTTTTAAGGCTAGTCTGGACTAAGCCCCAAAAATAAGGATGGCGTATCTGAGAAAAAGAGAAAATCCCCCACAAACATACGCCAAACACTAACACTTCAGCTGTATGTAGGATATAATTATGGACAAAACAGCTTCCTTCATAGTTACTACGTATCAAGCCAGAGACGAAGTAAAAATCCCCCCCCCCCCCTTTCTTTTGACGGAATCTTCAAAAGAAAGAGGGGAGAGCTCTGGAATCAGTAAGAGCGGTACCAAAAAACAATATAAATATTCGTCGAACAGGCACTCAGGTATTAATCCATGATTAATAAATGGTGCTTAATGCCACTTCAGAAGTTAAGGCTATAGCAACGATCCTGGTAATTAATATTGCCTGTTATATAACGTACACCGCAGACGGCGTACACAGATACATCGAAAACCGGTGATATAAAATATAACATACACATGTCCAATCGAGCCACACTGAACGAGCTCTGGAGAGAAAACACACTTCCGAGGTAACCCACAGGTGACCTCTGTACAATAAATTCCAGTAACAGCACCCTCCAACGTGTACTATCCGATATACCGTAAACACATGTGAATATGCGATTTGAGTACAGACAAAATAGAAACCTGGATCTAGAAATGGAAGTAGGTATGATTAACAGGCTCCGACATGGACCGCCCCTGAAATAGTTCATAATTTCAAGGTCCACAAAATACAATAACGCGTTAGCCTAATAATTATAATGCGCAAGAGCATTAAAATCCAGTCTGTAATCATCTGAATGCCAGTTAACTGGTTATGCAGCCTCCAAGGTACCCAAAGAGTAGCAATTTAATTATGATGAAATAAGCGCTCATATATAACAAATCAACAAATAATCACAGGAAACTAATCCAACTAAAGAGCAGATGTGCCCATGAGGTCGCCATAGAACACAACCCAAATGCATAGTATGTATGTATTAAACTATACGAGGCTTGTGGGAAGAAAAATATGTCTTGCCCGGTAATTGCCACTGAACACATTGGCAGTGTGTGTGTGTGTGTGGGGGGGGGGGGGGGGGGGAGAGGGGGGGAGGGGGGGGGAGTTATGGGGGAGGGGGGATTCGAAGTGGAACTCCCTGAGTTAACCACTGAAAATCTGCCCAAATCTGGGCATTTTGTTTACTAGATCAGTTAAAACAACACTGGTTTCGAGTGAATGCGCCTTCACACTCCAGTTCTGGGTAAAGAATAACTGGAGGGGATGTATGCGTAAGCGACCCTTCGGAATAAGATCCGCAGCCGCTCTGCACAACCCCATCAGTCGCATAAATTCCCTCGCTGTTAATGCGTCTGAATGTAGACAGAAGCGAGCATAACAACTGACTAATTTTGCTCTGGGTAACGGCAGAAGAACCAGATTGTTGTGAGACATTACCGAGTTTATTATTCGAGTGAACGCCCAGGGAGCTAGATTCGGACCGAAGCACATCACTAGGAACTGAAATACTATCCCTTGAACGACGAACCGTAGGTACTTTCTGAATGCCGGATATACCAGGACATGAAAGAACGGATCCTTACAACTATGCTTGCTGCAGAGTCGATCACTCAAATGCTCGCTTTTACTGACTGAATGATTATCATAAATAAACTTTTAGAGCCATGATAAAACTTGTTATCCAGCTGCAGTCTATTACTGGTCGAAACGAGCTGTCTGGCTTCAGTACGAGGAACAGGTGACTGCAGAATCCTAGAGAATCTTGGTTCTCGACGACCTCTATTGTTTCCACTGCCAAGAGAGCCTTTACCTCCGATTGGAGAGACTCTTATGCAAGGATTTGACAGACGTTTTGTCCATCACGGACATCATGTTAGTGGTGGTTTCTCTCAGAAAGATAGCCGTCGGCCGTCTGAGACCACACTTCTCGCCTACTGGTCTTCCGTAATAGTTATCCAGTTTGATGGGAATCTTGATAACCATCCGCCAACAGCCAAGCAATAGAGGTCCTAACCCTCACCTGTAGTACCTGCGAGACTTACGGGAGGAGAAGCCATGCCCCCCTCGCAAAGAGCCTCGACCCGCTGGCTTAGGGGCATCTGACCGGTGGTCTCAATCAGACCTACTCCCCCTTTGGGTGTCACTGTATTGACGATCCCTAGAGTAATTATAGGAGGGTTTCCTATACCCTCTGTCTAGGACGTCCTCCCTAACTCTTTTCTGCAGTTGTGGGTCGATTAGACGCCGACTTAAGGAGCAGAGTATTGATGCTTTCTTTGTAGCTTGGTCATAAACCAATGAAAGCTTATTGTCAAAAACTTAGTGTCCGGATACCGGAGAGACCTGAAGAGAGTTTTTCCCCTTGTCATCTATTAAAGATGACAACACAAGGGCTCTGTCACATCTGATTAACTCCAAATTAGCCACTGTTAAGGCAGAGTTATATGTGGTAAACATAACAGCCCTGGAAAGGACTCTTAAAGAGGTACAAACGTCCTCAAATTCCTTTCCGTTGCGACGTTGCACCATAGTTCTTGAAGGTGATCTGCGTAAGACACTGCATCTAAATTCGCTCTGAATGAAGAAATTGCCATCTCAATTGTGTCCGAGTGAATAGTGAACGACGAAGGTAAGGCCATGACTAGGTCCTCAGCCTGCTCATCCAAACGCAGAGGAACTCTCTATACATCATCCCGGACCATTTTAAATTAACGTAGTCCAACAAACGGTAAAATTATGGAAGATGATGACAAGAAACCGCCTTTCTTCTTCCCACTGGAAAGCTGAATATGGCGTCGTCTAAATGGCTGAAGGCCTGCAACACCTGTCTAGAATGAACCGGAAAAGACATAACCTCCTTCTTTGTCCTAATAGAGTCAGCGTCCAATGACGCCAGCGGTTTCTTCTTAGTAGTCGCAGCATTCTGAGTCGCTGGAACAAATTCAGGGTAGTGTTGATAGATTAAATCCATCGCAACCATGTGTTGCTCCGAAAGGGAAGGGTAATCCTCCTCCGTATCCCTTTCACCATCCGTCTGAATCAGCTGAAATTCACGGTCAGCAGCATCTGAACTTGCAGATGACTGGACCGACCCAGCACCATCCGACAGCTCAGATTCTGAGACTGCCGTCGGCTGCTTCTGCACTTGCAGGGATGCTGTGATGAGCTGCACAATCAGCGACAGCAAGTCCATTACGGAGGGCTGAGGAGCAGCGGTCTTCTGTTTCCTGGCCGCAGGCTGCTCCCGGGATGGTGTGTCCGAGACAGCTCTTTTCTCAGGTCGGCCCGATAAATGAGGCCTCATCTCCTTAGCTACAGGATGGACCGACTTCCTGACAATGAGTAGTCCCTTCTTGGTGTGTAGGCTGGATATCTAAAGTCGTGTAGCTAAGGTGCGGTCGTGTGTGCTTGGAAGATGCCGATGCAGAAGCCAAAACTGTAACCGACGCTGGCTGTGAGCTGAACGGAGCGTCCCAGATGGGAGGCGCGGATGTATGCTCCAACTGACGCAAGTTCCGATCACCACATCTGGCCCCAGATGTTATTGGGAAAGAGAGGGGGCTCTCTCACCCGCAGTCCTTTCAGACCTCGCCGAGCTTCCCAATGACCTTGCTGTAACTGTAGCCGACGCCGGCTGTGAACTGAATGGACCGCCCCGGATGGGAAGCGCGGACGTAGGCTCCGACTGACACAAGTTCCGATCACCACATCTGGCCCCAGATGTTATTGGGAAAGAGAGGGGGCTCTCTCGCTCGCGGTCCTTTCAGGCCTCACCAAGCTTCCCAATGAACTTGCCAGCTTCTTATTCTCTTCCGTCGTCACTGGGTGAGCCTGTTATTATATATATTATAAGGTGCTCGCTCTACCTAATCCACCTCTTAGACTGCAACGGACACACCTGGTGTCATGGTACCCACAGACGGAGTAACGCTTCACCGGTCGAGCTAGCTGGAGACAGGGAACTGAAACCATTGGTTTATGGTTTATAGCCCTGCCCAATGTTCATGAGCACCTTTGCCACTAGCTCTGTTAATTATCTAAATGCAATGACGGCAGCACACTGTGTCTAGGCATCAAGTAAACATCACCATGTCCTTGTTCCTCTGAAATAGAAACTAAGAAACGAGAATGATTCTATGGCGAGAGGACTGGCAGTGGCCTCTTGCCATTAACGACGTACTGTGACACCCGTCTCCAACGTTGGTCATCTCACCCGACACATGTTGAGCAAGAATTAGTGGGAGTACATTGACTACAAGCAAGGCAACCAACATGTAAATCAGAGGAAAGGCTTCCTCGCCTTGCATTTGAGCAATATGCTTTCATAATGAAGCAAAATAAAGTCGATCATACTCCCACCAACTCCAATATTAGAAAAAGATACAAATAACATTCAAAATATAAATCAAAAAATAATTTACACAAAAAATATTTTCGAAAAATTTTGACAAGAGCCCAAGTCCCCAAAGGGAACGATGAGGCCAAAAGTATCCGGATAAAGCCTAAGTGTGGACAAAAATTATTTTACTATCCAAACAAATTAATGGCTACGCTACCGGAATATTTAATGTATCCTACAGCAGTCCTACCATAATAATAAATAGGAAACTACATATAGAATTAGAGCGTTGTCAATGTAAACAACGTCAGAATGAAAACCGGAAACAAGACCTCAGGCAACACGGACCGAAGTCAGTAACAGAATTTGAACTATCCGATGTAAAGCAAGATCTTCATCAGAAGAAACAAGCTAAGACCAATACCGGGTCTGGACCTGAGTCGCTGCATGCAATTGATTAACAGAGATGAACAGACTTCAAACTATCGGCAAACAGGAAGTGGCTGCACGGCAGATCTGAAAATCAGATACACGATACAACTCATCATTATGAAGCAGCAGACCAAATATAAAATCATTCCCTTTCAGAGAAGCCAAGAAAACTTTGACGGAAGAAGTGTTTCGGATGGACTGATGGGCAGACTGACGGACAGACGGACGGACGGACGGAGTCGAGCGGTTACTAGCAGGTAAAAATGATACATCGGATGTATGATGCATGACCAAAATGCCTAAACACCCTTAGGGTGAGGACATAACCATGAGGATATACAGAATAAACATTCTGTGTAATTGAATTGCCATCAATAATGACCAGCTCAGTTCTGTTACGGGCAGTGATGCCACCCCACACCATGAGGGACCCTCCCCCATAACGGTTTCGCTCCACGACACATGGATCTGCGTAGCATTCGTTTCAACGTCTGTACACTCTCTGGCGGCCATCTGATGATGAAAGATGGAAACGACATTCATCTGTGAATAAAACACGTCACCACCAGTGTAAGGGATACCTGAGATGTTGTCTACACCACTGCAGTCGAGCACGACATAACGTCAAAATCGGACAAATTGCAGGTCTTCGAGGACGTAAGCCGTATTCTCTCAGCCGGTTGATTACTGTTTGAGGATGTATCCGTCTCAGGTTAGGGATGTTCCTGGCTGTCGTCGTTGCCGTTTGTTGCTGGTTCCGGAGATGAATGACACGGATATACCGATCTTGTGCAGGGGTGGTAACTCAGAGTCTCCCGGAGTGGGGTCGGTCTCGAACGTTATCATGTTGTGCATGTCGATGGACAAGCCTGTCTACAGTGTTACGGTGGCAGTTCAAATGCTGGGCAACCTCTCTGTGTGTTCTGCCAGCTCTAATCATACCCAGGGCAAGGAGACGTTGATTCATTGTCAATCTTGGCATGCTAATGTGGAGTCGTTTTAACAGCAGCGCAAGTTTGAGTGTGAATGATAGGAAGGCCTTACTTGAGTGTTTAAATATCCAAGGATTCACACTGCTGCATGAATTTTCAGACTCTCCACGTGCAAAACATGCCTTTTCACAAACATGCAGCACATCATTTAACGTTAATGCAATTTTAACGGGGAAAGCTGTTTTTCTATTCAATATAACTTATTCATGAACGGGTTAACACTCTTTACACCTACGAAATTATTTTTTTGGAGTTTGATCAATTTCTGCAATGCACACTTTCTTTTTTGGGCGAGTATAGTATAAAAATATTACTCATGTTACAAAGCACCTTTCAAAAATAATTTACATAACAGCTGCCGTGGAGTGGTCATAATGGTTGCACCCATTGATCCATTAATTAAATTTTTGATGATTATTCTATAATTGGTGTTTGAAATCTAATATTAGTACATCCATGGAAATATTGCACACCCGTGGAAAGTGACCAGTCCTGTACTGTAGCACTCTGCCAGTCAAAATCCATATGAGAAACAGAATTGATTCTCGCAGATAATTCTTGCAGGAGAAACAATGAGAATCAACTTATTTATTTATTGATCCCTCATAAGATAAAAATGACTTAGCAATGGTTTCGAGTGAAGTCTTGGCTGCCTACACAGGCAGCCAGGTCGTCATTAGAAGCCACAGCCAATGTACTTTAACTTCCATCAGCTAACCTATCAATAGCCTTCTGATGGAACATGTGTTCTCTATGAACATGTAAGACAAGAAACTCACCAAATTTGGAATGAGGCCCTCAAGAATTCAACTCTAGTAAGTATATAAACATGACATTTGTCTTGTTGTACCTTAAACTATGTACTAGTTGCACGCACAAGGGTATAACAGTACTCTAAATTATTTGGGAATTGAAAACTGATTTGCACAGCAGGAGTTCACGAGAATCAAAACCAACTCTCGCAAAGTGGAATAAAATTTAAGGTTTGAAGCAGACAGACAACACCGACTGTATTGTGACCCATTGCAATCCGGTTGAAATTCTGTTAGCTTTTGTGATCACAATACTGTACTTCATGGGTTAGGTTATACGTTCTAACAAAAAGCAGGTTTTGTGATATTATTTACAGCTGGGATTCCTGCAGGAAAGGACTGATAAAATTCAAGGCTATTCAAGGCTATTCAAGGCCATCTCTCAACATATTTCAGCATTCATTAACCCTTTACCCAACGAATCGGCCACATCCGCCTGCAACAAAAAACAAGAAACTCAACATAATATTAATTTATATTCATGACCTGTCAACACCAACCGTGAAGCATTGAATTTGTGTAAAATGTTCATGAGTTTATCAATTGCTTGCCAAGAGAAAGATGTATTTGTATCTTAGCTTACTTGCTACTACGTTTAAGTGGTGTTGGGCTTCATGAAAGCTTCACTATGGCTGTTTTGTTCCATTTGCTGACCAATGAGTCAATTACCTTTACATTAATAAATTCTCTCAAAGCATTTCCATATCGTAACAGGGACGTGGATGAACCAAAGCCAAAATTCACATCTGAGGTAGAAATCTCGTCCTCCCTGGCCATGTCGCTCTTTCTTTACTTGGCCCTAAGCCTATTGTTGTCCGGGGACATCGAAACCAACCCAGGTCCAAATTCTCTCCACTCAGATCACCATCAGAATACGCTAAAAATTGTCCATCTTAACGTTCAGAGCCTAAAACCGAAACTGGATATTGTTGAATGTGAATTCGCACCATATGACATTTTGGCCTTGACGGAGACATGGCTGCTTACCAATGACCCCACATCCGATGTTTTAATCCATGGATTCCATGAACCATTGCGATTCGACCGCTCGACAAGGGGAGGCGGGGTTGCGATTTACATCAAGGATGGTATCCCATTTCGACCAAGACCGGACCTTGAAACGTTGAATACGGAGTGCGTATGGGCCGAAGTTTTTACAAAGCGGGGTAGATCCTTATTATTAGGGGTATTTTATCGGCCACCAAATAGTCCTTCAGATTCATGGGACGTGATATCGGTATCAATTGAAAAAGCCAGAGACACATCAATTGCTGACTTGATTATCACCGGGGACTTCAACAACAACCAAATGGTTACATCAAGAAGCGGCTTCTCTGAAATAATTAATTATTTTAATTTAAGACAGACCGTGAGTGAGCCAACCTGTTTTACTGAATCATCGGCATCTTTGCTTGATCTCTTCGCTATTAGTGATACAATCAATGTGAAAGCATGCGAGGTGCAAGAACCTCTTATTCCAGATATGATCCGCTACCATTGTCCAATTTCAATTGAAGTTGAATTTATAAAACCGCAACTTCTTTCTTTCAAGAGGAGGGTGTGGCTTTACGCCCAAGGTAACTATGAAGCTTTAAACGATGCTTTTGTTGATGTTGACTGGAACTCTCTTTTTGATATTATAGATCTTGATACTATAGTTTCTAAATTTACCGACACTTTACTCGACACCGCATCCAAATACATACCCAACAAAGTTATTACCACGAGAAGGGACCAGCCGAAATGGATGCACAACGACATAAGGCTATTAATTAGACAGAAAAAGCGCTTATATCGTATTGCTAAACGCACCAATCTCCCCCAAGCCTGGGCTAAATATAAACTTAAACGAAATGACGTGGTATCGTCTATTAGAAAGGCTAAAACGTTATACTTGTCTAAAATTCAGTCCACATTGAAAAACAATAAAACACCCCCATCACGATGGTGGAAGACCCTAAAAACACTTACGGTAGTGGTAACTCAGTAGGAATTCCCACTCTTATCCACTCAAACAACATTTACTCTTCAAGTGCTGAGAAAGCCGAGGTGTTCAATGAATACTTCAGTTCTATCTCAACAGTTGACGATTCGAATGCTTCCTTACCAGACGCACCACCTCGTGTTTCCGATGGTATTGATTCTATCACTTTACATTGTGACGAAGTATATTCTGCTATGAAGTCGATAAAAGTGTCCAAGGCGTCTGGTCCCGATCTAATAAGCCCACGTCTCCTTAAAGAATGTAAATCCTCCTTGTGCGAGCCACTTACAATCTTATTTAATATACTACTGAATAACTCATACTTCCCCTCACTGTGGAAAAAAGCAAATGTCTCTCCGATCCTAAAAAAACAACCCTCAAGTTCGGTTACCAATTATCGCCCAATATCATTGATCAGCTGTGTTGGTAAACTGTTCGAAAAATGTGTATTCAAACGCTTGTGGCAATTTCTGATTGACAACAATGTTCTCAGCCAATTTCAGTCAGGCTTTACACCCGGTGATTCAACTGTCCTTCAACTGACTGACATATACGACGAATTTTGTCGCGCACTTGATGAAGGTAAGGAAGTCAGAGTAGTCTTCTGTGATGTCAGTAAGGCTTTTGATAAAGTATGGCACGCTGGTCTTATCTACAAGTTGGAGAGCATTGGCGTCTCTGGCGAAATGTTATTGTTTTTAAAATCGTATCTTGCGGATAGGTCACAGCGTGTCGTAATAGCATCGGAGGCATCCTCGTGGAGACCCATCAATGCCGGTGTGCCTCAAGGGTCGATACTCGGGCCGTTACTGTTCGTAATATACATTAATGACATAACTAGAAACTTACTTAGTAGCATACGCCTCTTTGCTGATGACACCTCCTTATACCTAATTATAGAGAACCCTGAACAAGCCTCTACCATAATCAATAATGACCTTGCGACAATTGAACATTGGGCTGAAACATGGCTGGTTGAATTCAATCCGAACAAAACTGAAAGTATGCTTATATCACGTAAAAGCAACCCCATCTCCCATCCACCTTTATTTTTAGGCGATTCACGGATATCGGAAGTGTCCAACCATAAACATTTAGGAGTAATACTGAACAGCACCTGCACATGGAATGACCATATTGATCATATCTGCACAAAGGCCTGGTCTCGTTTGGACCTGTTGAGGAGGCACAAATTTTCTCTTGACCGTATTGTCTTGGAAAAAATATACTTTGCTTTTATTAGGCCTCTTCTAGAATACACTGATACTGTTTGGGATAATTGTTCCCAGTCCAAAATGGCAGAACTCGAAAAAATACAGATTGCTGCAGCAAGAATAATTACGGGAGCAACCGTGAGTGCTAGTAAAACATTGCTGTATGCGGAAACACAATGGGATTCTCTCCACGAAAGACGCCGTAAACATAAGCTAATTCAGTTTTTCAAGATGTATCATTGTATATCACCTCCATATATCTCAAATAAAGTCCCACCACTCGTCTCCTCTACGAATGCAATGTTCAGTCTACGATCAAGTCAGAACCATCGAGTTCCCTTTTGTCGAACACAATTGTATAAGTCTTCTTTCATCCCTAGCACTTCTGACGAATGGAACAATTTACCCCTGCCTGTCCACGAGAACTCGTCACTGATACATTTCAAGACCTTCCTGAACGGCGGTAATCACCGACCACCAAGGTTCTACAGTAATGCGACTTCTCGTGCAGCCCAAATATATCATTGCAGGTTACGACTGCAGTGTAGTAATCTTAATTCCCATCTATATGATAATCATTTATCACCAAATCCACTTTGTCAGTGTGGTAACCAAGAGACTCCTGATCACTTCTTCTTTCATTGTTCAATTTTCTCAGATATCCGTAATTATACAATTAACCTGCTACCCTTTGAAGTTGATACATCAACACTCCTCTTTGGTTCAGAATTTTTGAATAACGAAGATAACCGTCTTATCTTTGAAGTGGTATATGACTTCATTTTAGCAAGTAAACGTTTCCATTGATTGATTTACAACATAACGTTAATTCAATCAATCTTATCAAACAGGAATAATGCCAAAACTGGATGACTATACCCCCCTCCACATGCAGCCATTAAATTGTCTTGCAGCTCGAGGCCACTACTCACTATACTTTTATGTCTTACTAGATGAACCGAATGAAACAAGCTACCTTCTTACGACTTTCTCGAGTGTATTTAATGCATTAAGTATTCAAGCTGGCAGATATTTGTCTTTTTTCAAATCTTTGTATTTTATTCATGTTGTAGTTTAAACATTCTCACATATCGTTGCCCCGTGGTCCGCATCTCTCAATGGCACCTTCATCTCGCTTTATGTCAATACTGGTCAGAACTACAAAAAATCTATCACTCAAATTTATTATATTTCCAGTTTTGGTTTTAGAGAGAATGCCTGTGTCCCATCGTAGGCGCGAGCTCGCCGTGCTCGTTCCGATGGTGGGTCACGAGCTGTGTCTGTTGGGTCGATAATGAAAAATCGAGTGGTTCAATAATTTAGTTTGTACCCGTCATCTTATATCCTCGTTGGGTGAAGAGTTAATCTGCCGTACCAGGAGCAGGGCCAGGGGGAAACGATATGTGAGCTCACCTATTAACCCACACTACCTGCTTGCGAAAATTGATAATCAACCTAAGGAGACGACTAACATAAGCTATAAGCTTTCTGTCGAATCCCTACCTTACATAGCAACCCATATCTATGTGTATATCTTTGTTATTTTGTGTTCTGTTGTATTTTGTGTTGTATACATCGTTTAGCTTAATGTACACAAATAACAAATTCTTGAATAAATATTGTTTAAACTAATTGCGGTTTCCTTCACTGAAGTAGAGCTTGCCACTTGCTCTTCATTTATACTGTCTGACATATTTGTTTCTACTCGTAATTTTGAAAGCTTAAAATCCCAAATCGGTTTCAAATTCACAGTTGAAATTAAATGGAAATTTGGTGTTACAATAATCAAAATGAGCGACTTTTACTCAATAAAAGTTTTAGGGTAGGTCGGGTTTCTCTAAACACAGTTGTTTTTTTGCCTCACATTTTACAACATTACAGGCATAGATATGTTATAATTATTTATTCAACTGATACAATCAACAGAAGATGCCTTGTTAGTTGTTAGTAGATGTTTCAATATAGGGCTTATCTGATAGGTATATACGAATAGTTTCAAAATTCTCAAGGACAACCAACAACCACAACCAAGGTTTTTTGCTTTAAATAACCGCAGACGTGAACACAATATCCATTTATTCAGTGTAAATCCTGCAACCTTTCAGCTCTAAACTTAACCCTATTCTATGCACTCTTGAACATACTACTCATTTTGGTTGTGATTATCTGACATCGGCACTCACAATTGGCTGAATGTGCACTCAACTAATCAGCAAGGGGATGACAGTCGCAACATCGGTTAATCAGTTAATCACTTAAGAGGGAGATAGTGTTCAATTGATGATCGAACCGACCACCACAAACGACCGATTGTGGGCAACTGGATGACAACGGCAATGGCTCCTGGATCATCGGTTCAACAGATTGTTGCCAAGCATCTGGTGATGAATCAAAAACCACATTTTATTATCTTTTAAAATTGTTCAATTGTTAACGTAAAATAATGTCAATGATACCTTTCAATAAAGTTGAAAAACCACCACAATGTCTATTCTTAATCTCTCTAGACACCTCTTTACGGGATATACAATTTAAACAACATGTAACGCTTACAATTGAGTGTACATGCGGCAATCGACAGTTCATACCGGAAAAGTGAAGGCTGCATTCCATTGACTCAGGTCACAGTAAAATTACCAGTTCCACGCATTTGGGTGGTAAACATGGCTCGAATAGCCACGTTTACCGCCAAAGTGTGCGTGACTGGTAATTTTACTGGACTGAGTCACCAGAGTTTAACACTGTGAAAAATGTTCAATTTAATGTAGTTCTTTCGAGTCTCGACTTATCTAGTAGTGAATGAATTGTAAACCCGTAAAATAAGTTCAATTTAATGTAGTTCTTTCAAGCCTCAACTTGTCTAGTAGTGTACAGTATTACAATCAGAATCGGCTGATTGTGAGCTCAAATAACCTGTAAGCGATCAGCGTCCATTTTTGGTAATCGGTTGAACACTAGAGGGGGTAGGGGATAATGACTTGAAGATTAGGCCTATGCCTTCACAAACTCTGGCATATAAAACTATAGTTATGATTACGTGCTTCGTCAGCATTTTTATTTCGGGAATATTCAGGGCTTTTCAGGACCTCTTGACACATTTACCAGGGCTTGAAGACCTTGAATAACCCTTAATCAAATTCAAGGCCATTCCTTGAATCCAAGGCCTGCAGGAACCGTTACTGCACCAAATCATAATTAACTCACCAGATAGTAGATATATATATTCCTGCAAAACAGCAACAAAGCGTGTATGAAAAAAGTAGCAAGACTTCAATCTTCTCATCATTCAGCAACACAACTAATAATGGTAGAGATGGTAGTTATCTGTTTACATCTGACCACACCATGCCGGCCATCCTCTACAAATTAACTAAAAAACAAAAAAAGAATAAAACATAAAGACTCATATTTATTTTTTTGGCTTTGAGCTTTCATTTCTTTCCTTTTGTTTTTGGAGTAGGTGGGGGATGGGTGCAGATCAACACACCCTGGGACAAAGGAAGCAAGAGCCATTCTTGGTGCTAAAGGTTCTAATGAACAAAGATAGGTTGTTGCATCCTTGGGCAAGACATTTAATCCAGATTACCCATGTGGAGGCATGGTGGGACATGCACTAATGCATACAGCACATCAATGGTGCACCTATCTTCAACCAATGCTAACCCTTCTTGTACAGAGTTAGTACAATGGGAAGTGTGACAGTTGCTCGGTAGTTCTCACTGGGTATTCTGGCTTCCTCCATCTTTAAAACTGTCTGACATAAAGTGACCTTCACTGTAAAAATGCTATTAAATAAATAAATCAAACTGGTGAGTCTGGCATTTGGATACATGTAAATGTATGGTTGCTATTCTCGTGATAATAGAGGTTTTTCCCTAATCTGTAGAAAAAAAGGAAAATAAATAAACATTAAAGATTGTCACCCATTTAGGACCCAGCAGACTGTAACAAGAGAGGAGATTCACAATAACCCAGAGGAATCCTCTGGCTAGAACATCATTACCGGTACAGTACAGCACCCTTGAACTGGTCACTTTCCACAGGTGGGCATTATTTCCACAGATGTAATTATGTAATATTAGATTACAAACACCAATTACTGGAAAAATCATCAAAAATTTAATTAATGAAGCACCGGGTGCAATCCAGTGCTTCATTAATTAAAATTTTGTTGCTGATGATTTTTATTAGCTGGTGAATGCATGTGTGGATTACAACCAGTCCACAGCGACTGTGCTGTAGTGCTCCATAGCCTTTTTTCCCCAAAATTTGATACCAGTTATTCCCGGGATAAAAAATCTACTCTTTCATTGCTTTGTAAATAACCCACTTTCTCTTTGGATATCTTTTTGGCATTGGTTACTCTGTAATGATTTTATTTAGCCACAATGTATATCTACATTTGTATTACAAGACTTCAGTTTCATTTTGAGCAACAGCATGATCATGAATCATTGGGGATGGAGTTGGAGAGATGTGCTTTGATTATGAATACTGTCCCTTTTTCAAAGATTCTGTAACTAAATAATTTCAAGTAAATATGACATGATAATAACCTGTAATCATTTACAGATCACATTTGCTACTGCCTTTTATTTTATTTTGTGGTTAATGTGAATCATAGAATTGTTAAACTATAAGCCTTTTTCGAAACTGCCATCTTGGCTTTTAACTCTTAACCTGCTGAGTATTTTCAAGATATTTTTCATCAAATCTAAGAATGGCTGCTTTAGAGCAACCGTGACTAGATTTGATGAAAAATTAATCTAAATTTAACACTTAGATGTGAGTTTTCCATGGAAGACGTGTGTCGCCTGCACTATATTTTAATATTTCAGACAGAATTCTAAGTGGAAAAGGGGCATAACTCTGGAAAAAATACAGCGGATCAAAAAATAAAATAGGAGGTGCACAATGCCATTATGTGATAAAGAACCACTGAAAGTTTCATCAAAATCCATTCATAGGTTAAAGAGTGGCGGATAAGAGAAAGTGTGACGCGGACGATGCGGACGATGATGCAGACGACGCGGACGACGCAAGATGACAAAAGTAACCCCTATATGTCGCTCCCCACTTCGTGGGGTGGCGACACAACAGGAAATCATTGGTCAAAAATTCCAGTTAATTTACAGGAGGAAAATATGGTTAAATGTGCCCAAATTATACTTATTTCAGTGACAAGAGAAATCCTGTGCTGGTTGAGTTCTGTGTCAGCCAAGTCAACTAGGTTTGTGAAATATCAAGTTTAAATTCGTAGAACAGATGTCATCATTCGCATTAACTGACGGGGCAACTCTAGATGACTTTAAACGATGGGATATCACAGGATTTTTTAACAGAGGCGATGACTTGTTTTGAGAGGCAACAAGGAAATACTCACTGCACGGAGTTTCCCGGCTTGGGAAATCCCCAAAAGTTTATAAACAGTACTCACAGCCACAGTCAGGACACAGTGTGCATTCAAACACCATTTAAGTTGATAGGAACTCAATGTGAAATAGGGCCTAATGAAAGTTCTCATACAATACTGCCATTGGCTTAAACAAATGGTAACCTTGGCTAAGTGTTTTTGAATTCGCGCTAATGAATGTCTCGTCCAGAGCACTTCACCCGCTCTCTTCTCCCATTGCTAACAGCATGTCTTCTTGAAATGTTGACACCTTGCGACCTGTGACCTTGCATAATTTAAAAGCCAAGATGGCAGTTTCGAAAAAAGGTTTATTGTTGAGTTGTCAATCAATTTAAAGTTAGAGGACCTAATTTAACAGATTTCCAAGTTAGTTTGTCATTATGGCCAATATCCGTAAATAATACAATACTAATAATAGAATTATTAACTGGTTGAGGGCAAGATTATTTTTGATGGTCTGAATTTGTTATTCAAAATTTGTTTTATTACACAGGCACTCTCCAATAATCTGTAATTGAACAAAATCATATAAACAAAATATTATTTGTATTCAACCGAATATGAAACATGAGCAAAGAAAACATTGGGTTTTGCATGGTTACCCTCATTTTTTGAAAGCCCTGATAGTGGCTTCTAGCACTCAGCCAGTTAATACATTTAGTCTTCATGCCGATTGCCCACATGGGGTATGGTGGCACAGTGTACTAAAACTTTCTGCACATCAATGGAGCATTTGTCTTCAACCAATGCTAACACTGCTTGTGTTAAGTTACAGTTAAAACTAGAAGCCCTGTCACGTCTAGTGCAGAAAATGCTTGTTAGTTAATGCGCTATCTAGTGCAGAACAGTCAAGTAAACCTTGTTAAACATGCGATAACTTCTGCACTATGTAATGCAGAATGTAGTGCACTATTCACGAGGTCGTTAACTTTGATCTCCGACACATATCATTAGGAGAAGAAATGCGTTCTAACTGGACTCGAACATCCATCGATATCATTTCGAACAGGTTCGCCTGATATATTAGTCCCGGCAAAGAAAGAAAAAACGACGCAAAAATCGTCAAAATGACCAGTTTTAATTTTCACAAGAAGCCCAGACAGTGAAATCAAAGTCGCTGCCAAATCGGATAATCGTCGTAATAAAAAATGTTTTTACACTAGCATTTTATCAATTAAAATCTGTGACTTCGGTCGACTTGGAAAACATGGCTAAATCTGTTCGAAATATCATCATAAACAATCGAAATACCGATAATATCGCTCAGTCTCCCAAATGAATTTTTAACAAGCAATTCGCAGCAAATTTTCAGTATCATTTAAAACCTTCTCATTCCATTTTGAGACCTTGTTCATATCACTAACTACACCCAATAATAACAAACACAGTGATCCGCGACGCACAATTCAGTACGATGGGAATCGCCCAGAGCGTCCCCTGGCCAAATCGCCCCCATTGTTTTGATCCGAACCATCCCTGCTACTTGATGCAAACCGACCTTTAGCGGCCAGGCCGTAATGCTAGCAAATGATTTCACCCCCCCACCCGTCAAATCATCTCCTGAATATTTTTATCCACCCCCCCTCTCCCCCAACAAGGTTTTGAAATCACGACTGCGTGGTCACGAGTTGGGTTTTTTAGGGTTCATATTATCCTAAGGGTTAAATAAACAATAATTTTTTTAATGTTGATTGAAAAATGCCCCCCCCCCTCTTTCCAGTGCAGAGTGGTTAAAAATAGGCCATAGACCTACGTGACTTTAAAGACTCCTCCCCCCCACCTCCTCCCCAAATTCTATCCCCAGATACAGCTTTTATTTCCAGGTGGTCTGTTCATAAGGTATCCGGACAAAATACCCTCGGACAAAATACCCTTAGGACATAATACCCTAAAAAAAAATACCCTTAGGACATAATACCCTCAATGGGTAGGACAAAATACCCTCGGACAAAATACCCTCAGACCAAATGTATATAAAGTTGGATTTTTTTTTTTTTTTTTTTTGGGGGGGGGGGGGGGGGGGGGCCGGGGGTACTTGCATCTAAGGCACTAGCCGGTGTTTTGTTTGAAATAACAAGTATCAATATTTTTAATTTTTTTTATTAAACTAAATAGATATGAAGCACAATACCTGGGTAAATAAACGGGGGAAAAGTAGTGTGCAGAGTATCAAAGTGGATGGGGAAAGTACAGAAGATAAAGGCTGTATCGCTTCAGAGTTAGTCAAGCACTGGGAAAAGATAAACGATAGGCGATGTGGCAGTGGGTCCCCACCAAAAAGAAATACACTGGTGGAGGAGAACCTATCCAATCGTGTATGTAGCGAAATAACGGCAGAAGAAGTGCGGAACGTGGTCTCGAAATTAAAAAATGGTAAAGCGGGAGGGACTGATGAAATTCCGAACGAATTCCTCAAAAATGGAGGGGAGGCACTTATTGAAGTCCTGACAAACCTTTTCAACCTGGCTCTGCGAAAGCAAAAGGTCCCCAGAGAGTGGAGGGAAAGTAAGGTGTCGTTCATACACAAAAAGGGGGATAAGGAAGTTCTAGATAACTATAGGGGGATATCAGTTAGTAGTAACATCAGGAAAGGTCGAAGAGTCACTGATCACCTATTTACACTCACCCAACTGATAGAATCAACAAAGGCTGAAAAGAAAAAGATGTTCCTGGCATTTCTAGATGTGAAAAAAGCGTACGACCGAGTGTGGAGGGAAGGTATGTGGCAAAAGCTTGAGGGCATCGGACTGGGGGGTGACTTTGTGGGAATCATGAAAGCACTGTATACAGATGTGCAAAGCCAACTCAGTCTAGGGAGTATCACTACAAAACGAGTCCCTATGGATATAGGCCTCAAGCAGGGGTGTATCTTTTCACCGATTTTGTTTGCATTGTATGTTAAAGATTTAGGGGACGAACTAATTCAGAGTGCGGAGGGGGTAAATGTTGGAGACATAAAGGTACCAGGCTTATTCTTTGCGGACGACATGGTGTTAATGTCTAGAACTGAACAGGGGCTAGAGAAATTGCTGGAAATTGTTGGTAGATATGGGAACTCTTGGCGGCTCGAACTAAATGAAAATAAAAGCAAGGTAATACCCGTTGGACGCAAGGTAGATATGACGAAGAGATGGAGAGTGGGGGAGTTCTCAATCCCCGAAGGGGAAAGCAAACAAATCACTGTAGGAGAAACGGGAGGGTATGAGTATCTAGGGGTAAGCATAAATATAACGGGAAGAGGGGTGTACAGAAATTACTCAGCCAAACTGATTCTGAAGGGGAAAAGAATTCTGAACCAACTAAAACTTTTAGGGAAAAATAGTTTCAACAAGGTCTTTGTGGGGAAAACACTGTGGGAGAGGGTGGGTTTACCAAGTATAACGTATGGCACGGACGTGATTCCATTAAACCAAACCGTTATTAAGAAGTTGGAAAGTACTCAGAATGATGCCGGCAGATGGATAACAGGGTCGAGTAATGCTGCAGCTTTGGAAGCAGTAAGGGGGGAGCTTGGGTGGATGAAAATCAAGGACAGGGTAGATTTGGGAAAACTGTGTTACTTTAACTACTTGAGAAACCTGCCTGACAACCGGTGGTGCAAACTGATGCTCGATACCATTTGGAATTCTAATATAGATACGGGGTGGTCAAAACATGTGAGGGAACTAATGGCCAATTACTCTATAGAGGTCACAAACATAGAAGTAGGAATGAAAGAAGGCAAAAGGTTTGTCAAAGAGAGAGTCATGGAAGATTGCAATCGAAACTGGCGAGCAGAGGTTAGCGTGAAAAGATCACTGCAGGGGTTACAATATAAAGAAAAGCCAGCTTTTGAGAAGTACCTAGATGGCACCTTTGGAGGGTTACTGCTGTTCAAACTGAGATCAAGATCACTGGAGCTTCGGGGGAAAATTGGGAGAGATGGAGAAGAGGGATGCCAAATGTGCCACTCTGGAGTAGTGGAGACCCCGGAACATTTTCTCTTGGAATGCCCACAGTATATACCTCATAGAATAAAATTTACTGGAAGAATAATGCAGAAGTGGGGTGAAGAAACAAAGGATAGATGGCTGAAGGGGGACACGAGGGAGAGGGTAGGAATGCTCATTGAAGAAATTGAAAAAGAGGAAGTGAGGGACACTATTAAGCAGTTTATATCTGAATGCTGGGAGGAGAGGAGGGGAAGAGGGGGTGGGGTGCAGGGGGAATGATGGCCTTCTCTTATGAGGACCGCGACAAATCAGCGGCTGGCCAAAGAGTTATTATTATTACCAATGGCAGAAAGCAATTGAATATGAAGCACAATATAAATGGTAGATAGCACAGAACATGAAACAAATCAGAAATGAAGTACAAAACAAAGAATTTTAACAAATCTTATTTCTTATGAAATATCTAATAATAATTTGGTGAGGAATAAATAAGTGGGTTTTTAACAAATCTTATTTCTTATGAAATATCTAATAATAATTTGTTGAGGAATAAATAAGTGAATTTTGATATTTTTAATGAATGAATTCTTAATTTCTAACTTAATGATTTGCGCTCTCTCAGACAAGATATATATATTATTATTTGATATTTTATAAGAAATTTAAAATATTTAAGTCATTTTATCTTGTTTGACAGAGCTCAGAATGCTTTGCCAAACAAGATAAGATGACTTAAATTCTAATTCCTTATGAAATATCTAATAATAATAATTTATTTCCTACTTCATTATTTTTCAGCCAATTTATATTTGATATTTAACAACTAAGATAGCCTTATGACATGACCAATGCCTTGCATAAACTCCTCAAGTGATTTTGTATTGTCACGGAAACTGGTACACAGATTTCTTAAGCACTCTGACGTGGTCTTCCTCTATTCACAGATAATGTTTCTTTAATAACATTTTTTAACTTTGACCCGAATGAATGAAAGCTTTTAGCACGCCGAAGGCGCGCAGGGACGATGTGGGATTTACAAATCCCTTGCGACCTGGTTAGCCTTATTTTATTTCACTTGGATCTTGGATCACACAGGCCTAGCTTTCCTATTGCCTCAAATGGGGTCTGAAGGGGTATGCATGCGGTTAGAATTCCCGGCAGTTTGCATTGGAGTGATAGATTGTCAAAGACCAAACCCTCAACGCCATTAAGACTATTAGAGAGTGGGCTCTATTCGGTTCCAGCTTGGAGATGGTAGAGGTTTGAGTCCCACCATGGTGGCGAGCCAGAATATAATGTTGTGCGATGGCAATTTTTAAGGGAAAAAGAAAAAAGAAAACCAAACAGCAACGCCGGTTTGGTAGCGGCCCCGGTATATGACCATAGCGGTTACAAAAAAGGAATGGAGAAAGCTCCAACAGTTTAGTTTGAAAAAAACGGGAGTCATCCATCAAGCCTTCTGGGAGATAGGATGCCGTATGTGATTTTGAGGTATCTGGTTATCCTTCGGGAATTCCAAATGACCTCCAAGCCCCCCCCACCCACAAAAAAAAAAAAAAAAAAAAAAAAAAAAAATTGACCCTTCTATGAGTTCTTCATTTTACCCATGACAATGTTCAGTAACTCTTAAAATGTAACAACAGACTACTTCAAAGGTAGACACATCTTTAATTTGTCAAGGCAGCTTGCCAATTAAGAAGATGATATTATATCAAAACAGATTAGTTGATCCCATACACTGTTTTTAAAGCAATAATGTCATCAAAAGTAGACATATCTTTAATATCTCTATCTAGACAGCTTGCCAATTAAGAAGATATTATTCCATCCGAACAGATTAGTTGATCCCATACACTGTTTTTAAAGCAATAATGTCTTCAAAAGTAGACATATCTTTAATGTCTTTATCTAGACAGCTTGCTAATTAAGAAGATGTTTATTCTATTAAAACAGATCAGTCGATCTCATACACAGTTTTCAAAGCAATAATGACTTCAAAAGTAGATAAAATTGCTACAAAAATTCAACTTTATATACATTTGGTCTGAGGGTATTTTGTCCGAGGGTATTTTGTCCTACCCATTGAGGGTATTATGTCCTAAGGGTATTTTTTTTGAGGGTATTATGTCCTAAGGGTATTTTGTCCGAGGGTATTTTATCCTACAATCGTTCATAAGAGTACTGTCAGACACTTTAGTATAAATTCTTCTGAAGTAAAGTGAGTTTTCGTCTCTGATTTTTTTAACTTGTCTCAGTTTGCTCTTCAACTTTAAAGAACTGTCTTGTCATCACCATGAGCAAAGGGTATCTTATAAAGAGCATTATCAGGGATGAGAAAGGCAAGCAACAAAATTCGCTGAAATCTGTGAAAATTCCCTTAAATCAGTTTTTTTTTAAAATCTAAGAACACAGAGTGAACCTGTTGGTTTAGAAATACTTAATTAAAGTTTCAGCTTTTGGGGCACGAATTCGCCGAAATCAGTGAATTTGCTGAAAAATTCCCATCCCTGTAAACAAATAAAGCAGCCGGAAAAATGAGTCGTTTTTTTTATTTAAATTTTTTATCCCAAACTGATTTTTCTCCGATCAGGTCTTTTCAATCACTCTTCATCATTAATCCCTAATCACTGACGATAAAAGAACATAAGACCCATGGAAATATAAATTTTACACCCTATTGTTGTTAAGTAATCCATTTCCTAATTGAGGTCATAAAACGGGAGCTTTGTATATTGACAGGACTGTTTTCAAAGCTTATTCACACCTACTGTCATCAGTGATTGCCAACATTACTGATATTGCTCCCTGAAAAACTACCGTAAATAGAGAAAAATCTTCTCTGTTCAGACAGGACGAGTCTACATATACTGCTCCCTGTATGTTTACATCGAGAAAGATAGTGATCATCAACCATATTTACTGGTACTTTATAGCCCAAGCTGCTGATGTAGACTTCAGCATCAATAAATAATAATCATATTTGTTCCATAAATGAGGAGCAAGAAAGAAGAATATTCAAAGGAACAACGGTCTGGTGACAATTTATGAAAATTAAAATCTGACATGCCCTCTCTCCCAGAAGATAAAGTACAATAAGTTGAGCTTACGTGTAGGCCTACATCCACAGTTCGTTGAAGAAAAAAGTATGCACGTCAAGGACAAATGAACAAGGAAAAACACACAGCAGTCTGTTTGAGGATGGCTTGAGGACTAAACTTCACTGTGCAGGTGATTTTTTAAGACAGTCCACTCTAAACGAAATGTATGCCTATATTAGAAATACGAAAGGATCTTAGTTTATACATTTATTCAACATTTCCAAGAGATACAAAGTACAACATAGTTGACGGTGGATCAGATAGAAAGCTTATACAGGATCATGTGTGGAATGAGTCTATAAAATTCCCATCACCACCCACCGTTTGGGACATCTGACTGAAGTCTTGCAAATTTCAGCTCGAGGAAACTCCACTTGTACTCATCTACTTGCCCGATGAACAGAGTTATTCTTCAGAGAATTCCCTATCATATAATTGGGGTGTCTGCAAATCACTCCAGGGGTGGAATATACTCCCAAATGATATACTCAGTTTCAGTGACAAAGCATGCACAAGGAACACACAGTATGGTTCAGTGGATTGAACTTTTTTATATTGGTTCGAAGCTCACTTGAAGTTGAGAATGTTTCTTTCACATAACACAATCCAGTATGCATGGAAATTCCACTTTGTGGGTGTTTCGGTACAAAAGCACCCACCATGTCCCGTGGATGGATTTTAGACAGGTCACAGGATATCCACAATCAAAAGTACAGTTGTTCATGGTGTCTGATAATGTTAAATTCCCATTAACGATGGGTTGAGTCACCTGTGGTACGAAACTGAGAGAGGATGTAGCAACTTCTCAAATCATGTGTCATATTGTGGACAAAAAAGTTGTCCACAATGTTCATGCTTGCTAAGTTTTCTAAAACGTTCTTTCGGTTATTTTTCATGAATAAATAGTTGTTACAAGCTTTTGATTGTTCTCAGTCATTTGGAAAGGCTTCCCCATGACATACATGTATCAACCCATCAAGTGTACCACGTCTGAATATCAATTTACCCCAAAAAGCCGCACATGGACAGAAAATGAAAAAAGTTATTTTTAACTGATTTTTAGCATGAACATGTAGACAATTTTCAGTTGTCTCTGCTTTTTTAACACTCCATTAAACATTGACGATTGTTTGAAAGGTTTTATGGATATCTTTTTAAAAGAAAATAGAATAAAATACATGTATGTCAAGGGTTGTTTAATATTCTCTTGTTATTGCCAGTGTTTGAGAGAAATTTAAAAATGTCATACTGTGAATTATAAGCCAAATTTAACTTACCACATGTGGAAGAGTTGGAATGAAGGTCCCAGGAAAAGTGTTGTGAAGGGAAGGCCCACCCTTATTAATCATAAATTGTTAACACACCATGCCCACCAAACCACACAGTGACAGAAAATGCATTGACGTGTTTAATACAACGTTCCATTATAACTAATAATATTAAGCCTCTTTAGCTCTCAATGAACGAAGGTGACATTGGCCACCAACAGAACTTGTCAATACTTTTTTTTTTACCTTTTACTTAAAAAAACGAAGCTACTGTGGGGAGGAAGAGTTGTGGTGTCTGAGGAATGGGCAGTTTGTTACCCATGCGTTCCTCTATGTAGGGATACGGATGCATGAGAACTTGATGGTTCTGCTGATGAAAGGGTATGTGTGTGGGGGTGGGGGGTCTTTTTGTTGATCTGACTTTCAAAATTCCCGGTGAATAATTAATTTCTTTTTCAGCTTTCAACGAAATGAATATTTTTTTACAGAACACCAACTATCTCTTGAAATTGAAATTTTCTTTATAAATAGCTGAGCATTCCGAATTCGTAATTCGCTCGCATCACTTTGGATACACTGTCAGTTCCGTATTCTGTGGAGAGCTTTCTTTGTTTCCAACCACGCTTGCCTTTCCCACAGTTCCTCCAAAAGAACAGCTGCGATTGATAGTAGGCTAACAATTCTCAAAATGAAAACGTCATTACTTCTGCCCACTCAAGGTTTAGCAGTCTTGAATCAACCTGCATCAATCTTTGAAAACGAAAATCACGCAATACGCGTTTTTTAAATACTTCTTGTATTGTTGCAAAATGAATTGATAAAAGGGGAAAAACAGATGAATGGACATCATCTCGTCCTTTGAGTATTTGCATTCTAATATTTAATTGCCACCTTACAGTAAGTTCAAGGTGGGTGGTAACAAAAACACCCATCACTGTGGAGGTGACAAGCATGGAGGATTAAAACCCACGGTGGATCCACTCGACTTAATTACTGACCACTGCGAATACAAGTGTCGGGGATTAACGAGAATTAATTAGCAGTGCAAACGGTATGCAATCACAAGTACTGTGCCGAGTGACTCCACCGCAATGACCAGTGATTGAGATTACAGAACACAGAAAATATCAATACATTAATCCCTAGAGACCAGTACTTGCGACAATTTCAGGGTGAAACGTAAAAGTAAAAACCATTCATTTTTAGTGTTGATCTGACTGCAAACAAAAAGTAATTCTATCCCGGAGAATGGAATTTTTTTGTCTTTTTGTGGTGCATAGACTAAAAATATTATCCCTTCAAACTTCGCAACTGGGTCAAATGAAACAAAAATTAATAAATACAAAATAAAAAGAGAAATTCCAGAAATATTTGTTATTTTTTAATGCAAGTGAAACATGTTTTCCTTTAAAACAAATACAGTTTGTTGATCGAATAATAGTTGGCACGTTGTGACGAACCAAAACTCTGACAACTCGTCAAGGGGTTCCCGCTCAAAGATGACCATGTGCGACCGGCCCAGACACACTACACAATTCTCCGTTTTATCACTGGCGACTTTTACTAAATATTATCCCATTGTGTGAATGCATATGGAACAAAACCAACAGCTACAACGCTGAAAATGTATACTGTTGTGGGGTTGTTTGGTGAGGAAGTACAATTTTTGAAAATTCCATATTTGTGTGTTCGACGACGACATAATCCGTCCCATGTAGCTAAAGTCAGGTGAAGTTTTCATCAAAACTGCACCCCCCCCCTTTCCCTCGATTGTTTTGTCCATCATTATAGTAGTGTTACTCTATTAAATGAATGTCCAAGACCATAACTGTCCACACCCAATGAATGAATGAATGGATGAATGAATGAATGAATGAATGAATGAATGAATGAATGAATGAATGAATGAATGAATGAATCCGAGTTTTTTTCTATGCCGGCTTATGGGGTGAAACATTCACTTTTTTGGCCATCGAAACACCGATCGAAATGTCAAAAAATTGGTTACAAAAGTTATTAAAGTTGGAAACGGGCTCATGAGTTGCAGCTGGTATTCAAATACGACAGGGGGTGGGGCTTACCCAAGAAACCTGGACTGTTGGGGCATGCACGTGGCCCCAAAATTTTGAGTCCCTCTGCTTCTGTTGTATTCAGAAAATACCTACATGTACTCATTTGACAGGAGAGAAGACTATAAAATATACAAATGGAAGCAAAGGTGAATTTTTGATGCAATACATAAAGTTTTCTTGTTAGTTTTTTCCCTAATTTTACTCCAACTATAATCGTTTTAAGCAATGCACAGCCAAGTTGGTGAGGTTTTGCTTTCGTAGCCAAGTTGGTGAGGTTTTGCTTTCGTAGTATTCCAGGATTCCAGTATCAGGGAAAAACATGGCCCGAAAGACCTATTTAAATTTTGGGGGTTTCAAGGCATGTGTGGGTGGACAAAACCAAAAAATTAAAATACGAAATTTTGGGGCATGTTTGAACTAGGGTTATGATGTGTGGTGGTCTGGCTTGTCGGTCGGCATGTCATTATTGAAAAATAAAAAAAAATATTATTTTCTGTTGATTTTATTTACATATGGTTATAATTATGATTGCTGAATTAATAAAAAGTAATTGAAAATGCTGATTTGTCTCTTATTTTTTCTCAAGCTTGTCATGTGCAGAGGTGTTAAAACAGATGTTGGTTTGAATAACAGCTTCTGTGCTTTGTCGCACCACTCAAATGTTATTTCACACCTTGTACAGGTGGTAGTTTAATCTACTATATTTAATTAATCACTTCAATCCCGACTACTTTAATAGTAGTAGAATATTTTATTTAAGTGTCCCATTTCAATACACATACATAATATACATAAAGTATTTACAAAATATTTATATGAAATCCAGCCTATGAAGGCTTATGAGACACATTTTCATCAGAGGTTGGTAATTTTTACAGTAGTTCATAAAAAACCAACAAAACACAAAAACAAACCAAACCTGAAAAACCAAAACACATGCAAACACACCAACACACACACTCACTCTTGCGCACACCCTTGCACACACACTCCCCACCACCCCCCACACACCCTCACAGCGTATACTTTCATGTACTAATTTTCTTTTACTTTTTCTTACTTTCTCCCCACCCCACCCCACCCCCCCCCCCCCCCATCACGTATATCTGTCTCTCTATATCTCTTTCCCACTGAAGTGTACTCTCTCTTAGAATGGCGCATTCGCAGATATTTTAATTCGGCATCTCCCTTACATTCACCCACATATATTTGCATACACACAAGCTTAGCTATTTCAATTGATAATACAAATAACAACAAAGTGGAGGAACGTTGAAAAATCTGCAAATGCAAGAATATAAAAGTATGTACAAACTCCTACAGAATTGGATGAAGGATATTTGTTTTGGTATGCAAATATCTCCCATACCGCCCCCCGCCCCCACCTGTGAAATAATAATTAGTTTCAGTGACGAGTGAGATACTTTTTGGTATCCATTCAAAAACACTATATTTTCTTTTTACCATATCCTTTTTATAATAATCTTTAATTGCATAGCCCGACACGAGTACTTTTCTATGACTAGAATTACCACCAACTTGCTCATTGGTTTTGTCCCTGGCCGGGGTGTCATATCCGTGCACTCGCCATCACCTACTTGTGTCGACTACGATGCTGACAAATCAACTCTGAATATCTTGGGTATTTGCTCTAAGGTCTACACTCTTAGGGCCTATAGGCAGCCCTCACTGTGTGCATTGAATCGAGGCCCCAGCTTGGCGCGCGGCTGGTGAACGACCACAAGCCATGGGTTCCAGGCGGCATTATACGAGACCATCTACTATTCTATACCACCTTTTTGTGTAAATTAATGAATGACCCCGGGAGATGACCAACAGAAGCTCCTAGCTTTCTGTCAGATCCCCCATTACATCGAAAATGGTCTTTTGTAAATATATGTTATATTCTTGATGTTCACTATATATACTGTTGCTTTTATTGGTGTTCAGTCTTGTAACATATAGCTTACTTATTGAATAAATATTGTTTAAACTAAGAGTAAGACGGGAAAGGGGATGGGCTGGTCGAGTTGACTCAATGTCGTAAACTGGTACAAGTTCGATCATTAGCTGCATGTCGTGGGCGCTTTCATGACGCAGGAGGCTTTTTCACCCCCACTTCCGGCCCAAGAAAAACATGGTTCATCACGTGTTGGCCTACAGTTGTAAACAAAATGTGAAATTGGGAACCTTGCAAATATTAGTTGTTTTTCTTAAGTGTGGTTTATTTATTTCCTCGATCAAATCGATCGCGCAAACACAACAGTTTAGTTTAGAAAGTGACGAGGACTTTGTAAATAGCCAAATGGAACTGACTGTTCTATTCCCATTTTACAATTTTAAACCACAGCAATAGTCGCCGTCTGTCTCCTCCAAATTCCAATTTAAATTTAAAATAAATTATCTACCAGCAACAAACGCAGTTGTCTTGCCAGTTGACGCCACAAGACAGTATTTAATAATCAGCAGAGAAACTGACATGCAAAAGCAATTAAGCTAATCCTTAATGCTCGTGACCACCGTGGATCACTGTGTTTTGAAAACTGTCTTCCAATGATCAAACACTATGGTCCACTGGAACTCCACGGTGGAGAACACACCGCGGCGGCGTTTTTGTTACAATCCACGTTGAACGTACTGTATGTCAGTAGGAGGTGCAACTTAGTTACTGTTGATTGCCTGTTATAAGTACTGAATATCAATCGGCCATAGCGCGTTACAATACTGCAGAAATTGCGATACACTATCGTACATCAGATGTGATTCTCTGGCGATTTGCTGCACTAACCTAACACGCTATTATTTCAAATTAGTGCAGAACACGGGACAGGACTTCTAGTTTTAACTGCAGTATGTATGGGAGTCTGACAGTTGCTTGCTGTTGTTGCTCAGTGGTTCTCTCCAAGTACTCTGGTTTCCTCCACCTGTAAAACTGTCTGACATGAGGTGACCTTGGATGTCAAAAGTGTTGTTAAACCCAAATAAATAAATAAATTAATAATTTTAGTCAATTCTAGCAGAATCAATGAAAGGAGCAAACTTATTAAACAATGGAAATCTAAATTTTATAGTAAATTTCCTTTCTTATTATATCTACCACAATTGTTTACTTCAGGCTTGCACTACAGTGGAAGTCCCTAACTCGGGTAAAATACTCTCTATTTTTGTCTTTCCCAAGCAATTTAGGAAAGAAAAGTGGTGCAAAAGCACCAATAAAAAATAAGCCAAAACTGGGTCGAGTGCAACCGGCGCAGACCCAGTACGGGACGCTCTCTCCCAAGTACAACTCCACGACTTCCGTTGCCAGTGCGCATATACCATCTCTAAAGACTCATTAAAGACTCATTCTTTTTGAATCCGTCAACGTTAGAGTTATGTGATCAGCGGGGAGGAAAGATTCTTCACCCGTAAAGAAGACGGGAAGGCCTCCATGTAAACAACTGTGGTAAGTATAATAAGAAAGGAAATTTACTATAAAATTTAGATTTCTTATCAACCTACTCACAATTGTTTACTTCAGGCTGAATAGACAAAAGGCTGGAGGGAATCGCATAACCAACCCACACATAACCCCAGTGCACGGGAACTGTGAAGCAGAAGGAAGAGGTCCCGAGGCTTAACAACCATAATGTCACAATCATTGATAAAGGACAATGAAAGGAGACATATGGGCCTGTGTGACACACAGACAGAAAAAGGGCAGTAACAGCACAAGGCTAAAAACTGACCTTCAAGAAGCCTAATGGCTATGGCAGACAACAGCCTGAGCAGAAGAAAGAGGACCCAGGGCAAAAAGGTCCTCTGACTGCTCCTGCAACTGGCGCAGATAAAAGGTGGAGAAAGTAGAAGCATTTCTCCAGTAGGCTGCCTGCATAACATCCAACGACTTGACGGAGTTAGAATAAGCCCAAGAGGTGGATAGTGCCCGCACCTCGTGGGCAGAAATACGATTGGTAAAACAATCGCCAGCTGCTAAACGACCATAAGCCATACGAATAGCAAGACAAATCCATCGAGAAATGGATTGAGGAGAGATCTTCTGTCGACCCGGAATAAGAGACAGAAAAAAACGTTTCCTGCCTTTCCGTATGAAGCGTGTCTGATCGAGATAAATGCGAATAGCACGGACCGGACAGAGCAAAGGGCGATTACCCTCAACAGAAGGAAGAGCCCTGATACAGATAGGAGGAGTATTATCTGGTAACTGATTCTTGGCCAAAAAGGAGCAATCAGTGGTAAAAGTAACACTGTTGGGAGAGCTCCTAAAAAAGGCTGGGTCAACCGAGAGGGCGTGAAGCTCACTAACCCGTCTGGCCGAAGCAAATGCCATCAGAAAAGCCGTCTTATATGTGAGAAAATGCATATCCACCTGGGATAAAGGTTCGAACGGCGCCCCCCCTCCCCCCCCCCTCCCCCAAGCAAAGCAGCACCCATGAAAGATTCCATCGTGGAGTAAGCTGCAAAGTCTGAGGCCTTTTCAAAGAAAAGTGCCGAACAAGCTTGGAGAGGTAAGGATTAGTGCCGATACGAAGCTTCCCCACATAAGAAAAAGTCTCTGAAAGCATGGACCTGTAACCCTTGATGGTAACAGGTTGGAGACCCCGAGAATCAAACAGATATACCAGAAACTCAGCAATCTGTGAAATCGAAGGATTGGCATAATCAACAGTGATCAGCACACCATCGACAGAAGACCTTCCATTTAGCTGCATAAGCTAAACCAGTGGAGTGCCTCCTTGAAGAAGAAATGCACTCCACTGCTCGTCTCGAAACACCTCTACGGATGAGACAGGACCTGACAAAAGATATGCGTGAAGGCACAACGAAGTCGGGTCGACGTGAAACCTCCTCGGGCGACCTTGACAAAGAAGGTCGCGACGTAGCGGGAGACGTGCCGGAACCGCCGCCATCAGCGAGCGGAGCTGATTGATCCACACCCGCTGAGGCGACAGGGGAGCGATCAGAATGATTCGACAACTGCAGGTTAAAATTTTGGCGAGAACCTGAGGAAGAATCGGAACCGGCGGGAAGGTGTAGCTGACTAAACCATTCCAATCGAATGACAGAGCGTCCACGGCAAAAGCCAGAGGATCTGGACACGGGGACACGAAAGTGTCCACCTGATGGTTCCAACGAGTCACAAAGAGGTCGATGTGGGGACGTCCCCAAAGATCACAAAGCGACTGGAACACTGCCCTGTGAAGCATTCACTCGGTGGAAATAACCCTGCCCTGTCGGGACAGGGAGTGGGCTAGGACGTTCAGACGACCGGGAATGTGACGAACAAACACTCTGGCGTGAACATCCTGAGCGAGCAGTAGAAGATCCCGAGCTAATTCGTACGTCGGAACGGAGTGTGTGCCGCCCTGGTTCCAAATGTAAGCAACCACTGTCGAATTGTTGGATAGCAGAAGGACCTGGCGATTCGACAGGTGAGGGATCCACTGCCTGAAACTCAGAAGAAGAGCAAGAAGCTCCTTCTGGTTGATGTGTAGAGCTGCTTGATCCTGGTCCCACATCCCGTGTAGGGAAAGACCGAGAGGATCCAACATCGCACCCCATCCGAGATCGCTGGCATCTGCCGTCAGAACGCGATCGGACGTGGGTAAGTCCAACGGAACACCCTGCGTAATCCACTGAACATCTGTCCAGGGAAGAAGGTGAGGATACAGAGATTCCGGAAACGGAAGCACCTGATCCAGAGAATCTACATTCGGCCTCCAATGACTGAGCAGAAAGTCATGGAGAGGTCTGACACGCAGCCGACCTACAGGAATGAGATCCGTCACCGAACCGCAGAGGCCGATCAGCTGGAGAAAACTCCGAGCGGTCGCGGACGTGGACTGGGACAGAGTCAGAGCAAAAGCTGAGAGAATCACAGCCTTGGCCTGGGGAACCGCTACCAAATTGAAATGGGTTTGGAAAGACATCCCCAGATGACAAAATGACTGAGAAGGGACCAGGTCCGACTTCTCCTCGTTGACTCTGAATCCTAGCGATGTGAGCAAGCTCAACAGAGTGGCGACATCCGACTCCAGTAAGGCAGCATTGGAATGCCTCTGGAGGATATCGTCCAGATATGCCGAAGTAGTCACCCTGGACTGTGTGCGATGGAACGCTATCACATGCGACATCAGTCTGGTGAACGCCCAAGGAGCCAGGTTGAGGCCGAAAGGCATGGCCTTGAACTGGTAAACTCGCTCCAGAAAAACGAACCTGAGATACTTCCGTGATGCCCGATGCATCGGAACGTGGAAGTAAGCGTCTCGCAGGTCGATGCTGGCTGCGAAATCTCCCTGGTGAATTGATTGGCGGACCGACCTAAAAGTCTCCATGCTGAACTTGGGAGCAATGATAGACTGGTTCAGGATACTCAGATCGATAACCGGTCGGAGTCGGCCGTCCTCCTTCAGCACCAAGAACAGGCGGGAATAGAAACCCAGTGACTGAATGTTCTTGACGACCTCGATCGCCCCCTTTGCCAGGAGATTGCCAATCTCCGTGGACAAAAGTTCCCGACATAAAACGTCTGAAGGAACTGTGGTTGGAAGTGGCACCCTTGACAGAGTGGGATGCCGTCGGAAGGATATTCGCAGCCCGGACCGGACAACATCTAACACACACGGATCGGATGTGATGGTGTCCCAATGGTCTGCGGAACTCTGCTATCCTTCCTCCAACCTGGGGCGAGTCGAGGTGAGGACCTTCATTTCGAGCCCCAACGAGGCCCGCGAGAGGAGAAACCACCTCCTCTACTAAATGAAGAATCCTGAGACTTCCCTCGATTCTGCCGACCCTTACCCTTACCCCTTGAGTAAGAAGTAGAGGCGGCGGCAGAAGGACCAGCCTTTTGCTTCACAGAGGAAGCAGAAGGGTACTTGTTAGGCTTGGAACGGCCCTTGCCTCCCCTAGAAGGCTGATCAAGCTGACGAAACAGCAGCTGATCTTTGGAATGACGTAGGACGTCATCCCGGACCGTCGACACGGAACCATGGAAAAGTTGCAGACCTGCCAAAGAAGCAGATCGAAGAGCAGCACGCTGCTCCTCGGGAAGGGATTGTCCTGTGTCCAGCACAGCGTCCCTTCGAACTAATTCCAGATTAGCCGTGTTACAGGCATGCGTGTGAGTAAGATGCATAAGCGCCTTGGACAGCACACGCAAAGGAGCCTGTACCTCGTCAAACTTATCTGGAGGCAGATAAGCAGCCAAAGCTGAGACGACGTGATCTGAGAGAGAAAGCATGCCAAGCATCTCTCTAGATAAGCCCAACATGGACTCCAGAGTCGGCATTGGAATGACGGCAGACTTGGGCTTGGAAAGCCCGATGGAAGTGGAGTCCTGATCCAGAACCGTCAAAGTCTGGCAGACCGACGGATTGGCGGAATCGTAGGAACGATAACGCACAGGAGGCAAAAAGGTGTCTTCAGAGCCTTGGAATTCAGCTTGGAGTCCAATGCTGAAAAAGCTTTAACCACCTGTATCGACTGGCACGGTCGAAGGCGCCCAGAAGCAGGTTGCTCCATAGGCTGTTGGCGCGCGACCGATGATCGCGGCCAGGCTGACACTGTCGGCTGGTTAGCAGGTTTGAGATCAGGCAGAAACCCAAACACAAAGTCAAGAGCTGCCCCCAAGTCCGAAGACTGCTGGCCCTTGACATCAAGCATGTCAGACTCCTCCCCAGAGTCGGAAGACACATAGCCCATCGTGGACAAACCAGCCGACGCCTCCCATGGTGTCAGGACACCAGGGGAATCAGAAACTGGCCTGTTTCCAATCCCGGGAGGCGGCGCCATAGGAGGCGCCTGGAAACCACTCATTGCCTCGCTGGAAGCAACAGGAAGGCTCTTAGAAAGAACCTGAGTGAGTAAGGAGAGGGCCTCCCTAAGCTCACTGCCCATACCGACCGGTTCGACAGGGGAGCGAACCGGCAAAGTGGCTTCACCTCTGACCCTCTTAACCAGCGAAGGGTCACGATCCTCCAAAACACCCGATGCGGGACGACGGGTGGCAGCCGAAACATCTGAAGGCAGACGTGTATAGAGGTACGAGGCACCCCGAGGAGCAATATGGCGAGAACTCATGAGAGTCACCGCAGACCTCTGCGGGGCAGAAGGTCCAGGCTGCACAAAAGGTGTTGGTCCCCCAAAACTGGTCGTGAGGCCAGAATGAGTAGACGGAAACGCCACAGAGTTCATAGTGTCTCCACTAAGAACATCCGAATCCAAAGACACAACTGTGGTGCTCGACGGCGAAGAGACCACAGAGATGGGTTCGGCCGGCAGCCCCTTCCGACTTCGCCGAGTTGAAGTCAGGGAAGGCTGAGGCCGATATCCCACGTCTACAGTACCGGACATTCCTGCAGTCCCCTGCAGCGAAAAGCCGAGGCCGGCTGAAACTGACGACGAAGCAGACGGACCAGCAGTAGTAGTAGATACGTCGGGAGTCGTTGAGGCTGGTGAAATAGTGGAGAGAGCACACCTGCTCGGCTCCGAAGGAGAAGTCACAACCCTAGTGACAGCTAGACAGGTGACTGGAGGGGGACTGTAGTCCCGGAACCAGGCACCTCTTCACCAGAACACTCAACGGATCCCGCAGTATCCACTACAGGAAAAGACTGCACATCCCCCACGGAGGAGGAATAACTCTCACCAGACAAGGTCGGCTCGGGAGCCTCCGAACGACCATGTTCTCCTTTCCTGCGGGAGCGGGAGGCATGGCCACGAGAACAAACGACACGGTTAACTGACGCCCAGAAAGTGGATGACCATGATCCACAGACACCACATAGCCGCTCGGCCGAACACCCATTACAGGAGGAACAAGACGAATGTAAATCGTCCACATGCTTTGGCAGCAGACATTGCCCACAAGGAATTGTCCTGGGCATGATAGAGGTGAGAGGAGCAGAGAAGGTGAAATCAGAAAACAGAAGAACACCCCCAAAGAAGAGAGAAAGGTGACAGAAACAAAGACCCCAGACGGCCGACCGGGAACCACACAACAGGATGACTACTCTCAAAAGAAAGAAGAAAAACTGTAGTAGTGGTACCCCGCTGACACCTAACTCTAACACAATTAGAAAATTTAGCAAATAAAGCATTAACAATAATTGTGAAATATTATAAGTCCAAACCGCATGGCACACAAAATTCGCACGCGACTCGAGAGAACAATTAAATATACATTATGGATATATAATATAAAAGAGAATATAAAAAAACACTGCTCCTAAGAATACAAAGGATACACTGATGCACAATGAATCAGGAATCATCAAACATCGAGCTGGAGAAACACTGATAAGCGTGCAAAAACATCTCGACACGAAGCGGATTATAAAAAGAATGAGTCTTTAGAGACGGTATATGCGCACTGGCAACGGAAGTCGTGGAGTTGTACTTGGGAGAGAGCATCCCGTACTGGGTCTGCGCCGGTTGCACTCGACCCAGTTTTGGCTTATTTTTTATTGGTGCTTTTGCACCACTTTTCTCTCCCAAATTGCTTGGGAAAGACAAAAATAGAGAGTATTTTATCCGAGTTAGGGACTTCCACTGTAGTGCAAGCCTGAAGTAAACAATTGTGAGTAGGTTGATAAGAAATTGGTGTGTGTATTTGCACTTTGAGATTGTGGATGATTGAGATTGGTAATATTCCTGCTTAGCTATTGGGTAATTTCTCCATCATGTGGTATGGGTGAGGACAATTAACTAGTCACAACTATTTCAAGAACAATAAGTAATAATTCATCTCCTACCTAAATTAATGAGTTTTTTCAGAATGTGCATTATATCAAAAATAATAAAGACTTTGACAGGCCAATGATTTGTTACAGGTCTCAGGTGAGAAGGCCTTAATCAACTCTGTGCTCCAAAATGCCTCCCAATCCCCACGCCTCTCCTCTCACTCCATTCACCCAAAAATGAACTGTTTGATGACAACCCATACCCAAATCTTCCCAATCTCTCCAATAGGCATACTGACCCTCTCCCCTTTGGGTCACCCCAATACACACATATCCTTCATTCTCCCATCCCACTTCCCAGCACCGTTTATACTTATTCCTTTCCTTACGCATCAAAAAGTTTCCAAATTTTGTTATACAATTATTGATCGCCTGTCACGTAGTGTGAAAATGAAAACGTCCAAAGCAAAACAAAGTCGGTTCACAAAAAAATTAGTTAACCAAAAATGAGATAATATTAAAAAGCAATCATTTCCAACCACAACATTAACCCAGTCCCATGGCCATCTCATCTGCGGATCCCCTTATATCTAAATTGGTCATCTTCATTTTGGTAAATCTTCGGACATCCTGACATGCTTCAAACTTCTTTTAAAAGGTTTCTCCCAGCTGTTTAGCAAATCTGCCCAAACTAGTACTTCTATTTACTCTCAGTAATAGCCACCAAATGGTTAGGCATGAATGGACACCGGCCGAAAGAGAAATAGCAATACGAATTTCAACAAACACAAACAGTAGAAAAGATAACAAATGTAATTTAGACTGGTTCCCAAAAGGTTGTTTTGATTTTTTATCGATCAATTTAATCAGTACAGCTACAAGCAAAACAAACAGACTCTTCACCTTTGGGTTTAAACATCGGAATTAAAATTTGGTTATTTAACTGAATTTTAATGCATGGGATGTGTAATAAACACAGAACACAATGAGTGTTTGAATCGGTGGGTGTTTTACATAACTCGTTGGAATGGCATGGTCATATTTTGATCGAGCCTATTTACCCCCATGCAGCTCTGTTGCTGTGTTTTGAAGGATTTTGATGCCCTATCTTTGTTCTTGGATATGTGAAGCACATTTTGTCACAAGCTGTTCTCAGGAAATATTATTGTATTATCAATTCTGGTACGAATACGGTAGCAGACTTCCAGGAACCAGTGGTGCCTGCTGTCAACTCTATGAGTTGATTTCATATATGTTTTGTGTTCTTTCCATCCAAACCTTCATTTTGGTGTATAATTTGTGTATATTTAATTTGAATTTAAGGAATATCAGAGGTGGAAATTTCAAAAATAAACAAAATCCCATTACTTATATAGCACCTTAAGGGGCTAAATAAGTAATGAAATTTTGTTTATTTTGAAAATTCTCACCTCTGATATTCCTTCAATTCAAATTAAATATACACAAAATGTACATCAAAATGAAGATTGAGATGTATAGAACACGAAACACGTGTAATCAACTCATAGAGTCGATCGTAGGCACCACTGGTTCCTGGAAGTCTGCTACCGTATTCATACCTGAACTGATAATTTAATAATATTTCACGAGAACAACTTGTGGCCAAATGTGCTTTACATATCCAAGAACAAAGCTAGGGTACCGTAAACCGGGGTAACTTTGAACGGCGGGGTAACATTGAACGTTTTTTCAGAAAAATATTCATATATGATATCCGTGTGAAAATGACAGTAAAACCCAATAGTTGATGATGTTTTAATTTTTAATCACTCTTTCCAGATCCCGGATATTTTTTTAGGTGTGTTTTTATATATTGAAAAAATAAACACAGTTCAGCAGTAACAACGGCGGCCATTTTGATGTCCTTGTGAATTTTTTCTAAAAGCTGTGTGGGGGGACTTTTAAACCTACACCTGTCTTTTACAAGGTTAGTATTATATAACAGCCTTCATAACTTCGGCGATAATCTCAATAATCCTTACTTATTTGTATTTTCAGTGATTGCTTGCTATTTTTGTTGTATTATTGAAGATTTAAAAAAAATCCAGTTCATGTGACTTTGTGGGGTAACATTGAACGGTGTTCAAAGTTACCCCAACCTTGGCTTCACATAATATTTTGATAAAATCCACCAAATAGCATTATTAAAGGGGCGTAAATAAGGAATGGTGTATTTCTTCTATTAATTCCATTAGTTATAAACCCCGAAAACTGCCGTGTTCCCTGTGGGGACCCCCTGGGATGGGGGAGGGGATCAGTGCTTGTTTACTGTGAGACGCAAGTCCTGTTTTGCTTGTACAATAGGACCCAGTAACTAATGCGTGCGGTAGACGTCCTCTAAAATGGGAAACGTGGGTACAAATGATTGGCTAAGTTGAGTGCATACTAGTATCTATGTTGTGGTCATGATTAGTCATTGTAGAGAAGAAATATATGACCTTAGACACTGATAAATAAAATAACAGTTCAACCGAATTCACTAACCGACAAAAAATTAATAATTTTATTTCCATGACAAACTGATGACAAAAGTACTTCTTTACAAAATGGGTCTTGTATTGGTTTGGGTACAGTTAATACTAGAAGTCATGTCATTACTAGTGCAGAATATCTCTGTTAGTTAACATGTTGATTGTTACAGCATATTGTTACAATCTACTCAAGTAAAAAAATTATTACTCCTTAAAGCAGCACAAACTATGACTCTCTTGAAAATCTCAATCACATAGATCACCAGGTGAAAACCGATTCCCTACGTGAATTAATTCTACAGGTATTCGATGCATGTTAGTAAAAGCCAAAGTGCACACATTTAGCGCACTGTTTTTCGGAGTACCGGCAGTAAAAATACACTGTCATGATTTCTTGTCCCAACTGTACGTATCTCAGATTATCAATTATTGGCAGATACTCAAAAGTCCATTCTCTTATTTTTCAGGGGTGGACTTAATGCCTCGAGAATACAAAAAGGCCCAGCCTGGGCGACGAAGTTATCAGCGTTATGATTCCAAATCACTCGCCGATGCTGTGCAAGCCATACAGACAGGTATGTCTATTCGTGGTGCCAGTCGTGTGTATCAGATACCAGTGGGGACATTATTCAATAAAAAGAAAGATACAAATCTGTATCAGGATCAGTTTCAGAATCTCTGCTGAGTTTGTGGAAGACGATGAGAGCAATAGATGATGGCGATAAGCCGCGGCGGAAGAGAAAGAGAATCGATGTTTCCCTAGGGCGTAGTATAAGCTATGAGGACTTTTTGAAAGCTTCAGATAAAGGAGATCACGACATTTGTGACAATGATGCACAAGATGAATCTGACGAATCAACCTCGGAAGGGGTTTCTGATGAAACGTCCGTGTGTTCGGAAATCACTAGTGGTGCCACTTTTGACATGGGTATCTTGCATGTTGGCGATTATGCACCTTTCATATATGAAGGCTCGTATTTCCCCGGTAAAGTAGAGAAAGTGACGGCAGATGGAGCTGAAATCAGCAGTATGACCAAGTGTAAAAAGGTCGGATGGAAGTGGCCAAAGACCCCAGATATTGAATTCTACTCGCCAGATGAAATAGTTGAAAAAATTCAAGTACCCAAAGCTATTAATAATCGTGGGATGTTCAGAGTTCAAGAAATGGAAGAACACTGGGGGATTTAAACATTCTAGAATCAATTTGAATAGGGTCACATCGACTGAGTTGTTATTTTCATTCCTATTAAATTTGTTCTCCAGTTTGATACGCTTTTTTCAATTACATGCAGAGATTCTCCACCTTTTGGCTGTGGTATAAGGGAGGACTGTCGGAAATGCGAAAATTACCTCACAGTGTTTGTCATCTCAGAACCATTCAGTTCTAAATGCACTCTAAACTAGGTACATTTGGTACAGAATGGTTCTCAGGTGACACCTTGTCGGCCTGAAAGTCAGTGAGTCCCTACAGATCGTCCAATAAAAAATTGACAGAGGATCCCGTTTGATTGAAGAGACGATTCGTGATTAATTTCGCGTTTTCGGCATTTCAAAACAAGATAAATCACTCATTGAAAGTCATTTTACCTGTTCTCATTCATTAACTACAACCCGGCCGAAGTATAATTTTAGCTCCCTTTTATTTCGCTTCTAGAGGTTAATCTACGTTAGTGTTGCCGTGTTAATGAAATTTCCATTGCCAAATACCCTTGTACTTTCAGCCCCACACTAGCAAGCGTTATGCTCCATTGACATGGTTTTCTATGAACACCACCCTTGCAGAATGTAGAGTACTGTAAACACATAGAACGGCATGGTTTCGCAAATTGTTCGTTGAACATGGCACGAATGATGTGGTGGAAGGATAGAACGAGAGGTACCTCCCCGAGTTATATCCTTCCGCGGCAATAGAGTGCCGCATCAATGTACCATTTGCTAAACCGTGCCATTCTGTGTTTATTACACACAGTGCGTTTTTGAATCCAATTTATGAATTGAATGCTGTGTGTTATTTGTACGCCATATCTAAAAGTAGTCTGTCAATAGAAAATCCATGGATATTCCTCGCCTTATAAGATGACACGAATTTTAATTTAAAGTAACAGGCGATACATTCATTTTGTTTTTTGTTTGGGTGGGGGGAGGGGGTGGAGTGTGTAATAAATTATATAACACCACAACGGACATAAGGTAGGACTACGTCCCCGTTCTTAAATCTTAACTAGTCAACTGTGGCATGCTGCGTTTGAGTATAATATCCAAGCCGTTCAATGTTACCCCAAATGGTGGGGTAACTTTGAACACCACAAATTCGTTCATATCTATGTCTTATTGATGCCACAGTATACTTGCCACAAGCTTTCTCAGAAAAACGTTGGCTTCCCATGATTTTGGACCAAATGTATTTTTGTCACATCATCACAATTACAACCCCGAAACAAAATATCTAAAAATTGTTCAAAGTTACCCCGGTTTATCAAAATTCTTCAAAACACAGCGGCAGAGCTGCATGGGGGTAAATTCCAAAACCTTAGCTTTTGTTTACATATGAATTCACTTTCAACTTCCAGTCGACGTAATCAGACGGAAAAAGCATTTATATACAACGCCATCTAAAATCAAATAATGAGAAAGATCGCCTTAATACAGTATACTGTTATTAGCTAGAGACTACACAGCTGCCATATTCAAGCAAGGTATCATGATATACTTGTTGAAATTTCTTAGAATTACGATTTTGTTTGTCGATGGAAATTTGTGGTAATACTGGTATCGAGTGATTTGCTCATGTCTGTCGAGCATGGAAACCATCAATAAAAAATGCAGGCCGTGTTGTCCTTTTCCAAAATGCAGTCCTATCGCTGCACTCGAAAGTGTTTTGAATGCCTACCTTTGTTACTGAATATCTGAAGCACATTCGGCCACGAGTTGTTCTTGCAAAATATTATTTTATTATCAGTTCTGGTACGAATACGATAGCAGACTTCCAGGAACCAGTGGTGCCTGTTGTCAACTCTATGAGTTGATTACATATGTGTTTCATGTTCTATACATCCCAACCTTCTTTTGATGTATACTTTGTGTATATTTAATCTGAATTTAAGGAATATCAGATGTGAGAATTTCAAAATAAACAAAATTTCATTACTTATACAGCCCCTTAAAAATTCTTATTGGACACAGAAAATTTATTATTTGCTCGGAATATATGAATGGAAACAAACAGAAAAGATCGGAGGGAGAAGTGTTTTTTGTTGAATGTTTTTTACGTCATAATTTGACATAAATTAAATTGTAATTCTGCAATAGTGCATGTACTATTCTTTTGCTTTTGTACCCCCAGTCCAAGGCCAAACTGCACAGCTGAACAGACATTCCGGGAACTTTTTATGATACAGCTTTCGGAACTTAAAATAATGCCGTCTAACATGTACAAGACTACGTGCAAATGCACCTTGTAGAGAAAGGGCTACATGTTTTCTGTTTCTGGCAACAGCTGAAAACTTATAACTGTATAACTGCGAAATATCGAAAAACTTGCTCCCCAAACAATAAGGGAAATAACTCGTCTTCAGAATAACCGGAATTGTGAAATAGACATCACATCGCCAGTAATTTTAGACAGTTGGTTCGCTTCTGATCACACCGTTTGATACAAAATACAGTTTATTAAAACCCTCCAGATATCCATCGTATCCATTTTTTAAAACCACCGTATTTACTATTCTTATAAGTCACGTGGCTTTTAATATTTTGAATAACCTTTGAATATTTTAAAACTCCAAATAAAACAAAGATGGTTTTGAAATAGCAAAGTGTATTTCCAAAATTCATCAAACGAAGTACGGCCAACGACGAACGCCACCGTGACGGTTGTGAGGAGAAGGTGTCTCTCGCCTTTTCGCGTACTAAGTCGCTCAATAAAGCCTACCCCGCCGCTCGTTTTTAACGAAATGTGCCAGAAATAGGCTGAACTTTGAAATGACGTAAAAATGTCACAAAATCGAAAAACAAAACAAACAAAAACAAACAAACAAAACAAACCCAACTATCTCTTATTTTTTTAATTTGAGCTCTACCACACACTTAAATTTCAGAATTTTGTTTTGACCATATGGCCCTCTATGACGTCACTGTAGCATTTGGGTATAACGGTTGAGAATTTCTAAGGTGGAGGGTCAATCGTGGTCTGGGGCGGCATCAGCAGGGATGGACGTACAGAGCTCTGTGCCCTTGAACGTAATACATTGACTGTACAATGGTATATTAATGAGATCCTGGATGTCCACATCAGATTGTATGCAGGTGCAGTGGGGGATAGATTCATTCTGATGGACGATAATGCCCGTCCTCATATTGCCCATGCTGTCGGGAGTACCGACGGAGGGAGGGGATTGAGCGTATGTACTGGGCAGTAAGATCCCCTGACCTCAATCCAATCGAAGATGTCTGGAATGAGTTGCAGCTTGCAATTTCAGCCCGTCCAGTCCAGTCGAAGTGTCCAGGAGCTTGGTACCATGCTGGTCCAAGAATGGAACAACATCCCACAAAGGACCACCAGGAACTTGACTGGGAGCATGAGAAGGCGTTGTCAAGCTATAATTAACAGTAATGGGTCTCATACTCTATATTGAGCCCATACCAGTTCCCTCCGTCAACTTTTTGGCAAATTGAAAAATTTCCTCTTTTACCAATAATATCCATTTTCCATGGTTATCGTATTCAAAAGCTAAACAATAATGCCAAGCACAAATAAAATCTTAATTTCTGTACTTAAATCATTAAAGATATAATTAAATAAAAATATATACACTCTTCATTACAATATTTCAACTAAAACGTAAAACGGGTAGTTGGATATACTTGGTGCTTAGCAAACTCTGAGTAGCTGAAACAAGAAAATTCAAGAAACTACCAAGCATCTTCGTGAAGAAGAGGACGTTGACTTTAAAGAATCCCAGAAATATGCATTGGAAAAGTGAAGATTACTGTTCGACAACCTTAAGAGAAGAAATCTAGACCAACACATAGCTGCTGGTGGACACTGGACAGAAACGGCCTTGAGGCCGATTATTAACCAACGAAGAGTCAAACAAGAGAACGAAGACAGACGAACTGACTGATATTTCAACTCAAACTAAGGATGAAGGTTACGAAAAAGCCTGAAGATAAGAGAACAACACAAGCTCCCATTAAGAACGAAATAACCACTATGAAACAGTCTGATGACAAGAGAACGATGACTGTTTCCACCAAGAACGAAGTTTTTACTCAACTACGAAGAAGAATGAAGATTCAAGGGTGGACCAAAACAAGAATGAGTGGAAGAGTGAGTGTGTGAGTGAATGGATGAGTGAATGAATGTATCAGTCTAACAAATCAAATTAAGTAGAAATTACCACTAACAAATCAAATTATGGTGAAGTTGGAAATTCATTCATTCATTCATTCATTCATTCATTCATTCATTCATTCATTCATTCATTCATTCATTCATTCATTCATTCATTCATTCATTCATTCATTCAATCATTCGTTCATTCTTTATTCATTATTTCATTCATTCATTCATGCATTGTTTGGTTGGTTCAGTCAGGCATTCACTTTTTCAGCTATTCCATTCTACACATACCCGTTCAGTCATACATCATATGCTCAGTCGACTGACCAACCAGTCAATGGTCAGGTGAATACGATTTCATTAATTCATTTTCTCGCCCCTTATCATAAACTCATTCATCCATCTGTTCCTTCACTCTTTCAATCGTCCACTCACTCGAGTGGACGAGTGAGTGTGTGAGTGAATGGATGAGTAAATGAATGTATCAGTTTAACAAATCAAATTTAGTAGAAGTTACCACTAACAAATCAAATTATGTTGAAGTTGATTTTATTGTACTGATAATTCCTGACAATTGGTGAATACGATTTTATTAATTCATTTTTCTAGTCCCTTATCATAAACTCATTCATGCATCTGTTCCCTCAGTCGCTCATTCGTCAACTCATTCGAGTGGATGAGTGAACGTGTGAGGAAATGGGTGAGTGAATGTATCAGTCTAACAAACCAAATTAAACTGAAGTTGATATTACCGTACTGATCATTCCTGACAAATAGTTAACACATCTATTAGTTATCAACATTAATTACTAGTACTTAACTGTAATCTGGAGCCCAATTTGGTGCTTGACCTGTCCACATAAGATTTGTCCTATGATGTTTATATCATTTACCCAATATTCGCGATAATCTCATTATACTCTGGGTAGGAACTGTCAATTATATAAATTGTAACTATTTGTTGACACAGTCGTACGATTGTATTCCTCAGACAGTCAGTGTAATTGTGGTTCTCCCTCTCTGTTCATTCATTCACAATTAACAAAAATTACACCAGCCCATCGGTTTGTTTTTTTTTCTTCTTTTATTATCTTTTACCACTCATTTGATTCGTCCACTTATTCATTTATTCATACTTTGAAGATCTGATTAATCACTTCCAGCTATAAAAGACCCATAAGGTGGTTCGTACCACACTGTATAATTAATTTATTTGTTTGCTAATCCATTCATTCAGTCATTCTTATATATATTATATATTTTTTGCTGTAAAAGACTCAAATGCTCATTCATTCATCCCGTACTGTATCTTTCACATATTCGTCCACTCACACACTCGTTGAATCACGCATTCATCCATTCGTTCGAGTGGATGGGTGCATGCCTGAACGATTGCTTGCGGTAGTGATCTACTAGGCGCCCCAGTCTGAGAAGTAACGTTCCATTAAGCTGCTATTATTAAACCGACCTTTATAATCAAGCCATTGTAACCCTTGGTAGTTACTCTCCTCTGATGCAACCAAATAACAGTACTCCTTTGATGTTTACCTAATATAAGTTCATCATAGCGAGAGTTCTTAACCACTCAGCTGCCAACACCCACTCATTTCTATCCAATGACCAAATTGTATAACCCTTGACATTTATAAAGGCTTCCTTCATTTCTCACTCTTAATCATTCAGTCATCCATTCGTTCACTCATTCATTTCGTTCGTTCACAATCTTTAGTGGATGAGTAGGAGTGTAAACGAATGAGCGTGTGAGTGTTCGACCCCTTGATTGTTCCAGTCTGAGAAATTAAATTAATTGTTAATTTACTCTTAATCATTCAGTCATCCATTCGTTCGCTCATTCACTTCGTTCACTATCGTTAGTGGATGAGTGAGAGTGTAAATGGGCGTGTGAGTGTTCAACCCCTTGATTGTTCCAGTCTGAGAAATTAATTAATTGTTATTCTCTCAATCTCATCCATTCGTTCACTCATTCATTTCATTAACTCTTGCGGGTGGACGTGCAAACGAACAGTGAGTCGACCCACTGACTGTCCGAGAACTATTTAACTGACCACTTACGATAAATCCCGCAACCCCTATCAGATACTGTCAGTTGGAAAAAAGAATGTGTTTACTTGCCTGCCTGACACAGCTATGTAGTTACTCCCTTGATGATCATATTCCTTTCATAAAGACGAGCTTGCTCATTAAATGCAGTGATTGTTTATACAATCAAATAAGAAATGCAACATTTACCTTATTCATTCGTCACTACGCATTCATCCATCCGTCAATTCGCCCCGTCGTCCATTCTTTCGTTCACACGACTGAGGGTTTCACTAGCTTATTCATTCGTTCGCTATTATTCTGTTATCCATGTACTCATAGAATGTCCCACTGTCCACTCGTTCTTTCATCCATTCAAGCTGATAGGTGGATGCTCAATTTTAACTTGGTGCAATATGAGAAGATTTCTTAAAAAATCTTTTTCAGACCCACTAGTGAGATTCCTTTCATATTTGGTATGTGACATCTCTAGAGGAGTAAGATTTGAATTTGTTCAAATCGGCTCCCTGAGTTAATATTTGGGCTTCCTGTAGGAGCCTGATTATTAACTTGGTGAATACATATTGATAGCATAGCATGTAAGGTAAGTCCAATGATTAACTGCTTTCGAAGCTTAAAATATAGACTATCGCGTGCTTCACTAATTACATTATAAAGCCACTTCAAACTTCCTTTATTTGACTATGCTGATGTTATATGGGATAACTGTACGGAGGAGAAAGAATACATTTTAGAAAATCTTCATTTAGATGCTCTACGTACAATTTGTGGAGCACCTCGCGGTACAAGTCATCAACTTCTTTATAGAGAAACCGGTTTTGTCTCCCTGAAAACACGCCGAATCCGACATAAGTTAACGCTCTTTTTCAAAATGGAAAATGGACTAGCACCAAATTATCTATCGCGGCAGTTTCCCCGAACATTTGGACAACGGTATGCATATTCTCTTAGAAATGATGAACAACTTCGTACTGTTTTTTGTAGAACAAAAAATTATTCAGACTAATTTTTGCCATCGGTAATTAGGTTATGGAATGAGCTGGATTCTGAAACTCGCAACTGTATTACAGTGCAAGCTTTCAAGCGTATGATAAAACGCGATGACTGGAATGTCCCTAAGTACTACCTTTCGGGCTCTCGAGCAGGTCAAGTTCTACACGCGAAATTGCGCATGGGATGTAGTAATCTAAATGCACATAAATTTGACAGATTTCTTGTGGATGATCCAATTTGTGATTGTGGTTTCGGGTATGAAAGCATTGAACACTGTGTCCTAAATTGTCAGCTATGTATGACACAGAGAAATACCTTTGTAAACAAATTGGATAATACTGATGTATCACTAAATACTGTTATGTTTGGAGATCCCCAACTTTCAGATGAGGCTAATATTGAGCTTTTTTGGCGTTCCAGCAATATATAATTGACACTGGGTGATTCAACAGTCGTTGGTGGGGATGTCCCGCTTGCGACTGTTGAGACTCTCTGGTCACTTATAATTTTGAATTCGTTGACTTCGCCTGCGTAGCAGGCTATCGAAAATAGGCATAAAAGGTATGCTTACACTTTCGAAAATCTTGCCAGACGTTAAAATGCCCACCATTCACTCTACAAAGAAGTTGCAGCTAGTTTCTCTCCAAACGTACAATTTATTTCAAGGAGTTGACTTTCAAATACTTACATTTTATTGTACGATCATGTTAATGTACTACGATGTGAAATATCGTTTCAATTTATGCATATGCCACTCCTTGTCAGCACCTGCACCCATATCAGTATTAAAATTGAATACTGTTGTAGGGGGGGGGGGGGGGTTAAATAGGCTCAGCCTGTTCGCCAAACCCTATTTCATATTTTGAATGAAATAAAATTATTGTTTAAAAAAAAAACTTGGTGGAATAGGGGGGGGGGGGGGTATTCTTTAAAAATCTTTTTCTTCAGATCCACCAGTCAGATTCTTTTGATATTTGGTATGCAGCATCTTTAGGGTGGGGGGGGGGGGGGGAGGGTTAGATTCAAGTTTGTTCAAATGGGATCCCTGGATGAATATGTAGGCTCTTTATTGGAGCCCAAATTTTAACTTAGTGCAAAAAAAAAAATTCTTAAAATCTTCTTTTTCAGACCTGCTATTGAGAATCCTTTCATATTTGGTATGTGACATCTCTCGAGGTGTAAGATTCGAAATTGTTCAAATCGAGTCCCTGGGTTAATATTTGGGCTTCCGGTGGGAGCCTGAATATCAACTTTGTGCAATATGGGTAATAATCTTTAAAAATCTTCTTCTTCAGATCCACGAGCCAGATTCTTTTGATATTTGGTATGCAGCATCTCTAGGGGGGTTAGATTCAAGTTTGTTCAAATGGGATACCTGGATGAATATTTGGGCTCTTATTTGGAGGACAAATTTTAACTTCGTGCAATATGAGAAAATGTCTTAAAAATCTTCTTTTTCAGACCCACAAGTGAGAATCCTTTCATATTTAGTATGTGACATCTCTAGAGGTGTAAGGTTCAAATTTGTTCAAATCCAGTTCCTGGGTTAATATTTGGGTTCCCCAAGTGCAATATGGGGAATTATCATTTAAAATTATCTCCTTCAGATCCAGCAGTCTTTTGATATTTGGTGTACAACACCTCTGGGAGGGTTAGATTGAAGGTTGTTCAAATCAGGTCCCTGGCTTAATATTTGGGCTTTTTATCGAAGCCCAAAGTTTAACTTAGCTCAATATGAGAAAATTTCTTGAAAATTTTTCTTCTTCAGACCCACCAGTGAGAATCCTTTCATATTTGGTATGTAACATCTCTTGGGGTGTCGAAGTCAAGTTTGTTCACATCGATTCGCTTGTTTTTTTGTTTTTTCTTGTTTTTTTTCTTTTTTTTTTGGGGGGGGGGGGCGCTAGAGAGAACCACAGTAGTTTAAAACAAAACCAAAATTTCTTTCAGTTGTTGTTTTTTAAAACTTCATAGAACAGAGTTTGCTAGGAAGCTTTTCTAGAACCAGCGGAAATGAAAGGCCAAAAAAGTTGCCTGTGGTTGTGTCATAGCAAAAAAAACAACAAAATGCTCTCGCTCTGATCACATGCTGATACACTCATCTGTTTTGGAAATTTGAGCCAGGCGAGCGTTTTAGGCTCACTTGAGCCTCTGGTTTATTTATTGGGTTTTAACAACACTTTCGACAGCCAACAGCTACAAGTTTCTTCTCTCCTTGAACCATGTCTATCGCCCAACTGCAGCACTCATGGTCCACTGAGTTTTTAGCTCACCTGACTTTCAGTCAGGGTGAGCAAAAGTGATCACTTGCCGTCCGTCGTCCGTGAACACGGTGTTTGTGTCTTCTCCAAAACTGCTGAACCGATTTAAGTGAAATTTGAGATGATTGTTTGTTATGACATCGTATTTTGATTTGTTCAAATCAAGTAGCCCTGCCCCTCAATAGGGCCACGCCCAAAAATTATGCCTAAATCTTAAAAAAACTTCTTCTCATGAACCAGGAGTAGCGGAGACTTGATATTTGGTGTGCAGCTTCCTTTTGAGGTGTAGACTCAGATTTGTTCAACAGAAGTTTGTGGGGCTATATTTGATTCACTGTGGGAGGGGCAAGAATTTTCACCCCGCCCAAGATTTCTATTTTCTAAACCAAGAGGCTGATTTACACCAAATTTAATATGAGGGCTTATTGGTTCATAGGTACTTAATTTATGCCAAAAAATATTTTCCCGTCGCCCCATGGGAACCGCAGGAGCTAAAAATAGAACAAAATTTAGAACGCACATATCTCCAAAACTACACGGCACTGAGAATTCTTATTTGGTGTGAAGCTTCCTTGGGACCAACAGAATGGAATGGTCCAAAAACAAAAAATTGCTGTCGCGTCTATCATGGGGTACTTTTTCGGGACTTTGAAAAAATGCTGAGGCAGCATTTTTTAACACTGAGGGTAATGGGGAAAGTGTTTAAGACTCTTCTTCACCAAATCCACTGCTCCAAAAGCTTTCAAATTTCACATATACCATCTTTGAAAGATTTTTTCATATTGAAATCAAATCCCTGGGTCCATATTTGGGCTCTCTATGGGAGTCCAAATGTCGAAACTAGTGCAGTATGAGGAATATTCTTTAAAAATCTTCTTCTTCAGACCCACCAATCAGAATCTTTTGATATTTGGTATGCAGCATCCTTAGGTGGGTGAGATTTAAGTTTGTTCAAGCCAAGTCCATATTTGGGCTCACAGAGTTTCGCAAATCCCGAGAACGGTCGTTTCGTTCCTGTGATGTTCTCGCAAATGCTTGTTAAGAAGATCCATTTTCCATTCCCGAAAAAATATAAACATTTTTTCATCAGATAAAATTTAATAAAATTAGATTAATTTTAGAGCTGAAACGATTAAAGGGTCTTGATTGATTAATCCCATGGATTAACCTTGGTTAACTGATTAATCACTTGTCCTAATACATGTAGGTAGCTGAATAATTGCCGCACCGTTGATGATTTATATAATTAAAACTTTACTCAACGTAATGGACAAATTCGCCCAGCGCCATATACAAATTTTATTATATTTTCAATTTTTGTCTCAAAACTTTGCTTATGACCCCTTATTGGAATGAGCTCATTGAGCTTGTTCCAATGGGGGGTCTTAAGCTATGTTTTTGAGAGGTATCCTCCCAAAACTTAGACACCCCATAACTTAGACAGCTTAAAACAACAACATTCACACTTTAGTGTACAGCTAATCCCCTGCTTGTTACCCATTATTCTAATGGACTAATCTGTGAAATATGCACACAAAGTCTGATTTATGGAAAAATGTTTATTGCAATTTCAAATTCAATCATTATTCATTTCAATCACATAAAAATACAGAATATAAAGCATTTCAAAATTAGGTAACCAACTAAGACAAGAACAAAAACACACAATGCTCAAACACATTACAGAAACATAAAAACACAAATCTATAGGCGATTTGTTGCCATCAGACAACAAGAAATTTACTTCCCTGTAGACTCTTTTCCTGCTTGGTGGAGCTGCGCCAAAATTTATTTGTGCGAATTTTGCTCTATCAGCATTTTCAATTTTCTTTATAACTTCCACAAACCTGTAGATATTTGGGTGTCTGTGGGGCAATGTTCCATTCAGGCGACTGTGGAAGCCTTCTAGGTGGTTGTTTGTCCTGGGACCTGTTGTCTGATGATGATTCCAAAGAGGGATTTGGAATCTTGCATCATCATCAACCCATGTTGTGACCATATAGTCATTAAAATCTGTTGCTGTAGGTACTTCTGGGGTTGACTCCATGGCGTCTATCCAAGTTTCTTGGACAATCGTTGGTGGAAGAAGAGCAAGTCCTGCTGCTCTTCTAATCCAGGACTGGACAGCTGTGTCTTCCCTATATTGTACAGACAACCCAAGCTCTTGGGTTTTGCGCCAAATGGCCTGGCAGAAATGGAAAAAACAACCTTTCACCTCTGCATCTGGAAATTCACTTGTAACCGCATGAATAGCAGCAATCTCAAAATCAGTTTGTATACGACTAGGGACAAATGGTCTATTCAGTCTCTGTTGAATTTCAGCTTTCAGCTGCCTGAACAGTCTTGTATATGTTGATGTCTGCCTGTTTGGTAGAAGAGCAAACACAAGTGGATATGAACTGGTCCCGTTCATTGCATGAATGGTGTAAACCTGGCTCCATAAGTCGGGGCATGATGAAAATGTACCATCCATGTACACGGTTTCAGCAGACTGCAAAGCTTGTAGTTGGTCATCAGTAGAAAAGACAATCATCTTTTCTTCCTCTCCATAAGTTAAAAGTAAATAACGACGTCCATCTGAAGTCTCAGACCATGTGCCGTCAAGGTTAACCTCAGCCCTTGTCTTGGGAAGTGATGGTATGTTTTTTTGCCTGTGCCTATACAAGGCACTACATATTGATGGAAAGATGGCAGTAACTCTACTTGGTCTCTACCAATTATTTCTTCATTATATAAGGACTTCATTTGGGTAGTCTCTTCTCTTGCTCTCTTTCTCATTGTGCTGATAAACCTCACAGTGTTACTATCTTCTGGGGGATGTGAATGATCAGAGAAATCTCTGACAAAGTCTCCAACGGTGGTGCACCTTCCCTTGCAAGTAGAATGTATACATCTCCAGTGAGTGCAGCTCTGTCTTATTTTATTTCTGTTATATCTGTAGCCGCCCAAAAGTACCTGTGGCGTGCCCTTCTGTGACACTACAAACTCAACTTTCTTAACAGTAGCCATTTTCAGGATATGATTCCCAAGTAAAGTCTGGCATCTTATATAGAGCACTTTTTTGACTGCGCGTTTATAACATAACTGAGTTCACTGTAAACATGTTCTGTTTGATCTTGATTAGAAGATAAGTAATAATAATGATAATAATTAACAACTTATTTGATGTTTTGTTTGTGTGAACAAGTTTTACTAACAAATAATAATCAATTCTTTGGTAATTCTCTTGATTGGATAAACCTGTTTTCATTAATATAATATCAGTCTATTCCATTGTAATAGTGGGTGAACCTAATTAACTACTTTTACGGAGTGTCTGAGTTATGGGATGTCTAAGTTATGGGATGTCTAAGTTTTGGGAGATAACCTTTTGAGACAAACATTGAAAATCTTTAGTAATTCAAGAATTTCTTGTGCAAGTATCGTCTGCCACCCGCATTTGGTGAAGAGTTGAAAATGACCATTTCCAGCTACTGATACAGTATAATAATCATGCAAGTGAACAAGTATGTCAGCATGTAACTGGCATGCGTTACTCTGCCTCATATAATTGATAGGAGCCAGTGTGACAATGTTTGCCTGTTTTGGAGCAAGTTTGTTCCTTAGTTAACCCATATAATACCGTACTTCAAAAGGAACGGTTAACGGATCAATTACTTTTTTTATCGATCAAGACGTTGATCATTGGTTAGTCGATTAATCGGTTAACCGTATCAGCTCTAATTAATTTCCATAAACATGATTACTGCAACAGCCTTTGATGTGGTGATTGAACAATCTAACAATCTATGTATTTGAAGATAAATAATCATAATTCATGTGATTAAGACACATGTTGGAAATGGGTCCCGCAAAAAATATATTTGTGAAACCCTGGCTCACTGTGGGAGCCCAAATTATAACTTAGTTCAAAATGAGGAATTTTCTTTAAAAATCTTCTTCAGATCCAGCAGTCGGAATGTTTTGATATTTGGTATTCAGCATCCTTAGGGGGGCGAGATTCAAGTTTGTTTACGCCAAGTCCCTGGGTTCATATTTAGGCTCACTGTGGGAGCCTGAATTATAACTTAGTTCAAAATGAGGAATTTTCTTTAAAAATCTTCTTCAGATCCAGCAGTCGGAATGTTTTGATATTTGGTACCATACGCAGCATCCTTAGGGGGCGAGATTCAAGTTTGTTCAAGCCAAGTCCCTGGGTTCATATTTGGGCTCCCTGTGGGAGCCAGAATTATAACTTAGTTCAATATGAGGAATATTCTTCAGAAATATTCTTCTTCACATCCACCAGTCAGAATTATTTGATATTTGATATACAGTATCCTCAGGGAGGTAAGATATAAGTTTGTTAAAGCCAAGTCCCTGTGCTCTTATTTGGGCTTCCTGTGGGAGCCCGAATTGTACGAACATTTCTATTTTCTGAATTGAGAGGCCGATTTGGGATTATTGGGTCATAAGTACCTAATTTATGCAAAAAAAAAAAAAAAATTCCCGTCGCCCTATGGGAACCGCAAGATCTAAATATAGAAAAAAATTAAAACGCCCATATCTTCAAAACTACATGGCACTGATAATTTTTATTTTGTGTGAAGCTTCTTTAGGGACAGCAGAAAGAAATGGTCTAAATAAAATTGCCATCAGTTTTATCATAGGGTAGTTTTCCAGGACTTTGAACAAATGCTAAGTCATCATTTTTTAACACTGCGAGTGATGGGAAAAACATTAAAAAATCTTCCTTCTCCCATACCACTGCTCCAAAGGCTTTCATATTTCGCATATAACATCTTTGGAAGATTCCTTCGCAGGTTTGTTGAAATAAAATCTCTGGGTCCATATTTGGGCTCCCTATGATTAGGTTAGTGCAATATGAGTAATATTTTTAAAAAATCTTCTTCCGATCCACCTTTCAGAATCTTTTGATATTTGGGATGCAGCATCCTTAGAGGGGTGAGATTCAAGTTTGTTCAAGCCAAGTCCCTGGGTTCATATTTGGGCTCCCTGTGGGAGCCCGAATTAAAACTTAGTTCAGTATGAGGAATATTCTTTAAAAATCAAGTAGTCAGAATCATTTGATATTGGTGTACAGCATCCTTAGGGAGGTTAGATTCAAGTTTGTTAAAGCCAAGTCCCTGTTGGAGCCTGAATTAAAACTTAGTTCAATATGAGGAATATTCTTTAAAAATTTTCTTTTTTTTTTAGATCCACCAGTCAGAATCTTTGGATATTTTGTGTAAGCTTTTCTTATGAGGGGCAGATGCAACTTGTTCAAATAAATTCCCTGGGTTGATATTTAGGCTACCATGTCAGGTGAACGCCCTCAGCCCCCCTGGGCCCTCTTGTTTTCTGTTTGACAACATTGCCCTAGCACTTCTCTCTATATTTGTCATTGTAAGTTAGTCACTACTTTTATGTAGGCTTCCAAAATGTGTTACTGCATGTTTGTCTGTCCATCAGATGAAATGTTTCTTTGCTTTTTATTTGCCTGGCTCTACATTTTAAATAATTTGCAACTATCTTTCACCCTCCAACACCCCCACACACATACACAAATCAGGGCTGGGGTGAGTATTGAGTACTTTGTCAAAAAAGTGGTACTTGAGTTCTACGAGTACTGAGTACTTTGGACCCAGCCCGTCACAAATATATTAAACATCAAACAGTATTATATACTTGAAACAAAAACAGTTCAGCTGCTGTGTACTGCTCACTTTCCACGGATGGCAATATATCCACGGATACAATCATTTTTGATGTCAAACACTAACTATAGGAATAATCATCAAAAATTTAAATAATGAAGCACCAGGTACACCCGGTGCTTCATTAATTAAACTTTTGTGGATGGTGATTTTTATTGCCTGGTAAACGCATGAGTGGACATCACTGCTCACGCGTGTATTACAACCAGTCCACTGTGACTGTACTGTAACTGATTTGTCCTCTTTGGGAACATATTTTCTACCATTTCACTCCTTTTAACAGAATGTGTGCATGTGGGGATTAAAGTGCACTTGTGGATATTTGCAGCACAAGCACAGCACTGCAGAATCAATATTTGATGATTTTAGGAATTTTAATAGTGTCATGAGACACCATAGTAGCAGGTACTGATCATTCTGTTGGAAAAAAATCACTGTTTTATGACTCGAGGTGCCTTAACTGAGAAAAGTGAGGCTTTTTCTTACAAAGATTGCAAAATATTCATAAAACACAATGTGCAATGTCCTCAGAAGCCAGAATGTGATTCAATAACAATGGGAAATTCAATATGTGTCAACATCAATTTATTTACAAATTAATATAGTTTTTTAATGGAAAAATGCATGCTGTGGGGTGTGGGGGGGGGCACATCCTGGGCTCTATTTCACCCCATCACTAGGTAAAAAAATATTTGATATCATTTGTTGAGATAAAATGACACTTTCTATTGATATTGGTGAATTATATAGCCTCAGCCAGGGCTTATATTTCGACGAGAATATGAGAATCGATTCACATAGAGATCCGTGCAACAAAACCAGTGAGAAACCATGCAGATTCTCGTAGCACCGCTGCTAGGATTCATGTGAAAAGATCTGAGTCAGTTTAACCCTTTACCTAACACAAAGGCAGAAAATGAACCAATACAACACTAACATGACCAGAAATATTGTGACACTGGCAATAGAATTTGTACAAATATGGCTGCCATTGGAACCGGCTCTCATCAGCCGGTTCCAGTAACATCCATAATTATTAAGCTTGATGAATATTGTTTAATTTTAGCTCACCTGACTGTAAGTCAGGGGGCGCTTAAATGATGACTTTCTGTCTGTCGATCATCCGACCATCTGGCCGGCGTGAACTTTACATATCAACCTCTCCTCATAAACAACTGGGCCGAATTGAACCAAATTTGATATTCATGTTCCTTATCATATATGAATTCCAGTTCATTCAAATAAAGTTACCACGCCCACAGGGGGCTCCAAAAGGGTCATTTCTCTTATAGCACCCATAAATTGTTTTCCGAAATTAAATACAATCTTCTCCATAACCATATATAAGAATCTTTTGATACTTGGTATACAGCATCTCTAGAGTGGTGGGGGGGGGTGGGGGGGGGGGGGGGGGGGGGGGCAGATCCACGTTTGTTCAAATCGAGTCCCTGAGTTAATATTTGCGCTCCCTATGGGCACCCAAATATCAACAGTGCAATATGAGGAAATTTCTTTGAAAACCTCTGTCAGATCCACCAGTCAAAATGCTTTCATATTTGGAATACATCTCTAGTGGGGTGGGGGTGGGGGTGGGATTAAAGTTGTTTTGAATCGGGTCTCTGGGTTAATATTTGGTCTATCTCTTGAAGCCCAAAGTTGAACTTAGTGCAGTATGAGGAAATGTCTTTAAAAATATATTTCTACAGATCCACCAGTCAGAATCCTTTCATATTTAACATACTAGTACAGCATCTCTAAGGGGGTCGGATTCATGTTTGTTCAAGCCAAGAATATGAGTTAATATTTGGGTTCATTATGGAAGCTCAAATTAACTCAGTGCAACATGAGAAAATTTCTTTAAAAATCTTTTTCTTCAGACCCACCAGTTAGAATGCTTTAATATTTGGTGTACAACATCTTTGGGGAGATCAGATCTAAATTTGTTCCAATTTGATTCCTGCCAGTCAGAATCCTTTCATATGGGGGGGGGGGGGGGGGTTAGTTTCAAGGTTGTTCTTTAATGTTCAAATCCATTCCTTGGAGTTTTTCCATAAAATTTGCTTTTCAAGCTGCAGTGACACAACAACACTTGGAAGTTTGGCAGTGCTTGTCTACAGCTGACAGAATTGGAAGCAATCAGGAAGAGCTATGCTAATAATAATTTGACATGGACACTAGAGTTATGAATAATTTCATAACATTATTCCCATGTAGTGTTCATGAACCATGACTAACTGAATGTGACCCCAAATACTTCTCTGAACCACGTTGTCAGGTGAGCGATTAAGGCCTCTGGGGGTGGGGGCTTTTTTTTTAAAATCAGTAGTTAGTGTTTTAAAAATTAAAAAGCTGTATTGGGTAAAGGGTTAACATGTATTATCAGTATGCAACAGGGGTTCAACCATACTGGCCTCATGGGATCCTGGCCCATAGCAAGTCTGAATTCTCGCAACAATTTTCGCAAGAATCCAAATAGATTCTCTTAAATTTAGAGGAATTATAAGCCCTGCACAACCCCAATTTTGAAACAAAATTGACATATTGTTTTATGGGGGTGGGGCACTATTTATCTTGCTGTTGTTTAAAACGGATTTTGTCTAAAGGTTTTGTGTGCTGATGCAGATTTTAGTTTTATTTTGGGATTAGGGTAGTTTTCAAAGAAAGCTGTGAATTATTATCCCTCCCAGCTTACTCATTAGGTAACAGAGCAGGAATTCTGTCGGAGGCAATACCAGTTTTTAAGCCCATTTGACACAGATTGGACACTTCTTTTCAAAAGAACAAATTTCCCATGCTTTTGACTAGGCAGAAGCCAAAAGTTGAATTCTGTTGCAGACATGAGTCTTTCATCACATGAAAGAGGTAAATGTATCTTTGGTAGGGTTGGGTTTGCTCATAGGTATAACTGTTGTAAATATTTTAATTAGATTTACCTGCCTCGAAAAGTTGCACTCAGAAAGTATGTAATCCCCAAAACTAAGCAGTCTTGGGAAAATATATTGTTTCAATAAACATTTGAAGAATTCTACTGACATCTTGCATTACTGTTGAATGTTCCAGATGAATAAAGAGGGTGATTTGAGGACTTTTTGGACCTAAAAATGCATTTGACTGTTGGTGTGTTTTGGTTGGGAATTCCCTGGGAAATATGTACATGTGACCAGCACTTCCCTTTCTGTTAGTTTTTCTCTATTATTTGTTGCATGACCCCCTGTTCAAGAATCAGAAAAAGGTTGTCTGAAGGGCTATATTTGACAAAAGATATTTGAATGCTAAATTTAAAATGATGCAACCATATTTTTTTTCGCCTGAACGTTATAATGGTCGCCTATGGGAAAATATTTAGTACTGTGTTACGTATTCATGTTTGGCTGAAATTAAACAATTGCAGGAATTCGATTGCATAAAATGTTTTTGGAGTAATGGTTGCGGAATGAAATATTTCAATATGTTGGGGTTCCTTCTTTCGCCTTGCGTATTGTCATATTACTTTAACCCTTTGAGCTCGTAAAATCGATTTTTCGGTCCACGACACATTTCGTCCCATTTTGGTCTTATTATAAGAGTCTACACTCTAAATCGGTTGGGTTAAAAATCAACCCAAATCGACTGTGTTGAGTGAATATGAACCCAATTTGGGTTCATATTCACTCAACCCAGTCGATTTGGGTTGATTTTTAACCCAACCGATTTTAGAGTGTATAGATGGGACATTGGTATAAAATAATAACTGCAGTCTGCAGACCGGCGACTGCAGTTATTATTTCATCCTCCCTGTATATTGATATTGGACTGACAAATCTCACTGTAAGTGTACACAAGACGATACCATTACAGGAAACTAATGTTCAAAAGGTTAAGTATGAAAATAAACTAACATGATAAATGCTCATTGTGTTATGAGAACTTCTTTTCTGAATGCGAATCGCGAAAATAAAAAAAAAACATGTTTTCTTCTCCGAAGGTTTCAATGTAAATTAGGTGAAATAACTTTCAAAATTCATATTTTCCCAAACTAATTCATATACCCCAGGTGTCGGCAACAAAGGCAAAAAGCACAGGATACGTCTATGTCATTTCCGAGTCAACCAAAAGAAGTAGTATTACCCTTTGGTCATACATCTTTGTAGTTGCTTTCCCAGATTTCTTTGTCAGGGTCATAACTTTTAAACTGAAAAAAGCTTTTCAACTCACCTTTCCACATACCAGTATTCTATCTAAAAAGTATAGATTAATATTATTTGCTACACGTATGTCCATCAGCCATCTGCCCGTTCGCTATTAACATTATATTTTCCAAAAATTATTTTTGACGAAACATATAAATATGGGTTTCTAGATGTTTCGTAGAAAAATCATTTCATAGACAAGACGTTTCGTAGACAAGTCATTTCGTAGAATGACCATTTCGTAGACATGTACTGGTCGTTTCGTAGAAAAACAATGGACATTTCACAGAATATTTTATTTCAATTTAATTAGTTATTTGTGTCTCCGCCCATTCATTCAGTGTTTGTTGCTTTGGAGCAACACCGTATTCATCAAGTCTGATAATTAATTGTGAGTACGGTAATTATTAAACGACATTGTGTATACAGTCATGATATGGTATCATCAATTAACGGGGTAGTTCAATAACTTTTGTCATACAAATTAAAGTTAATTATTACAAAATCGTCATATGTTTATATACTTATCAAAATATTTCTTTGATGACAGTTTGCGTGTGGCTTGATGGTTTGAATGTACTTTTTGGTGTCTTTGATGTGAGTGTTATTCACGCCTCTGAAATAGAATATATATACGGGTCGTACCTGACCACAGTCATAACTAACCTCCTAAACTGCTGTCTCTCTAGTGGATACTTCCCAAAATGTTGGAAAGTAGCTACAGGAGTCATGATACCCAAACCCGACAAGGATTTGAGCAACCCAGCTAACTACCGCCCAATCAGCCTACTCAGCTGTATTGGAAAAATTTTCGAACGGATTCTCACGACTAGACTCCGCAGCCATCTCGAATCAATCAGCTTTTTCAATAAGTGGCAAAGGGCATACAGGAGCCAAAGAGAGGGAATCGAGCATGTTTATAGACTGGTAGATTATATGAAAACGGCGTTCAGTCAAAATGAAATAGGAACCGCGCTATTACTCGACGTAGAAAAAACGTTTGACTCTGTCTGGCACAATGGCATGAGATACAAACTAGCTAAAATGGGGCTACCTACCAAAATTCTAAGGATCATATCATCATTTTTATCTGATCGAAAAATCAAAGTGAGGGTCAACCGCGAAGTGTCAGCCGAGGTAAAACTCGAAGCGGGCACTCCACAGGGTTCGGTCCTCAGCCCGCTTCTATTTATAATATATGTGAATGACACTGACAAACTAGGGAAGAACCATGTTGAACTATCTCAATTCTCAGACGACAAAGAAATGTGGACGGCCAGTAAGTCTGGAAACATAATACAAAACCGCCTGCAGGATACCATCCGCGACCTGCAAGACTGGTGCGCTCTGTGGCGCATCAAGCTAAATGCCACGAAAACACAAAGAATCACATTCTATAAAAAACAAAGGAAAAAGCCTGTCCCTAATATTGAGCTTAAGCTTTACGATCATAAACTTGAAGCTAGTAATGAGGCAAAGTTTCTGGGATTCAACCTGGATAGCAGTCTCAATCTAAACAATCACATAAACTCAGTCACCGTCAAAGCCACTAAACGCATCAATTTCCTGAAAATGATTAGAGGTAAAAATTGGGGAGCCAATAAAGAAATTCTCCTCAATCTTTACAAATCATATATATGCCCAGTACTAGAGTATGGGGCCATAATAACAAGTGACCTGAATAAAATCAACATTGAAAACTACAACGGGTCCAAAATCATGCCTTGCGCGTAGCTCTGCGCAAGCCCACGTGGACATCGATAAAACAACTTCACGGGATAGCAAAATAGACACTATAGCAATGCGCTTAAAAGATCTTCAAAGCAAAACTCTAAATAGACTTCAAGACAGCGAATTAATAATAGAACTCAATGCGCATCGCGTCCTCAATAGGAAAACTAAATAATCTGGGGCATGTCTATCGAAAGGGTTAAAGATTACATCATTGTGATGGGGTGAGCCAGGCATTCTGTGACCTAAATTTAGAACTGGCTGCGGGTGACACGATACGCACGAAAGCTTGCCTCTGTTACCAGTGGGAGTTGCAAACAGCGAGGAAAATCTCCACCTGCTGCCGGGTCTCCCCTCCCTGAGATATAAATCTCGGGGAAAAAATGCTGGCTTCCCCATCCAAAAGGACGGAAAAGTTGTAAATTAAAAACCGAATTGCTCTAATTTCCAGCTCTCTATCTTTTCTACCTCCTCTATCTCATCAGACACACGACCAAACTGAATGACAAACTATGAGGGATTGAAACAATCCTCAAGCAAAGATGTGCAGAAAACCTAACAAGACCAAGGCAAGGATTGAAACAATCTTGCCAGCAAACAGCCCTTTTGAGGGCTTTTTTTTTTTTTTTTTGTGGGTGGGGGGGGGGGGGGGGGTGTTGGAGGTCATTTGGAATTCCCGAAGGATAACCAGATACCTCAAAATCACATACGGCATCCTATCTCCCAGAAGGCTTGATGGATGACTCCCGGTTTTTTCAAACTAAACTGTTGGAGCTTTCTCCATTCCTTTTTTGTAACCGCTATGGTCATATACCGGGGCCGCTACCAAACCGGCGTTGCTGTTTGGTTTTCTTTTTTCTTTTTCCCTTAAAATTGCCATCGCACAACATTATATTCTGGCTCGCCACCATGGTGGGACTCAAACCTCTACCATCGCCAAGCTGGAACCGAATAGAGCTCACTCTCTAATAGTCTTAATGGCGTTGAGGGTTTGGTCTTTGACAATCTATCACTCCAATGCAAACTGCCGGGAATTCTAACCGCGTGCATACCCCTTCAGACCACATTTGAGGCAATAGGAAAGCTAGGCCTGTGTGATCCAAGATCCAAGTGAAATAAAATAAGGCTAACCGGGTCGCAAGGGATTTGTAAATCCCACATCGTCCCTGCGCGCCTTCGGCGCGCTAAAACCTTTCATTTCATTCATTCATTCACAGTCATAAACATTTTCAGTAATAACCATTATGTCTAATGCTTGCACCAGTTGCAACCAGACCGTACGTCCTAGTCAAGAAGCGGCGAAGTGTGACAATTGTGAAAGATGGACCCACCGTACATGCAACACAGAAATTTTGCGAGAAGACTACAGACGAGCTGTTAGAGAAAGGTCTGATATTGACTTCACATGTGAAGCCTGCAATGCCATCGCAGGTGAAAATGATGTCGAAATGGAAGTTGAAGAATCGCCATCCTACTTTGATGTTAGTGGCAGAGATGTTGCCATGCCACTAGACGTGCTTGAAAATTCATTACCTGAACATCCATTGCCAGTTGAAATGGATTTAGACGTTGTTTTGACCACATATACGCTAGTTTCTAATGGGTCCAAGAGAGGAGGTGATAATCTAGTCGACAACAAGGGGTATTCCTACACAGTGATGAAAAAACGAGGAGAAACAATTTATTGGTGGTGTAGTCACCGACCAAAAGGGAACCGATGCCCTGCAGGGTTAACCCAAAAAGGATCTGACTATATATCTAAAGATATTGAACATAACCACGCACGAGAATTAGGACTCTTAGCTAAAACCAAAATAGCTGTGCAAATTAAGTCGAAAGCAAAGGATGATGTGTATAAAGCTGCTGGCATTAGTGTTGAAGATGAGTTTCAAAAGGCAGTCAATGATGGCGAGGATAATTTACTTAACCTGCACAACATGGTTCGTGCTGCAAATAGATATCGACAGAACATGCGTCCAAATGATCCAACAGATTTAGAATTTGATTTGGCAACCGAATTTCTCCCAGAGGGTTTTTTCAGAAATGATTTGCGTGTAGACAATCAGAGACACATAATTTTTGCCACTGATGAACAATTGCATCTACTAAGTTAATCTAAAAAATGGTATCTGGATGGAACATTTAAAGTTGTCAGGAAACCTTTCACTCAGCTTTTGTCCATACATGCATTTGTTAAAAAAGATGACACCACAAAGCAAGTGCCACTGCTTTTCTGTTTGATGAGTTCGAGAAAGTATAAGGATTACAAAAAACTCTTAAAAACTGTGAAAAATATGGTACCTTCTCAACCAGCAGTTAAAGAATTTATACTTGATTTTGAGGCTGCTTTATGGAAGGGAATTCGTAAAGTATTTCCGAACTGTGATGTGAAAGGGTGTAGTTTCCACTGGGGTGAAGCTGTGTGGAGAAAAGTTCAAAATGTTGGATTAGCCCCTACTTATTCCAGGCATGGTGAAGTTCACAGATTTATAAGACGTTTACTTGCTCTTCCATATTTGCCAGCTGAACATATTTCTACTGCATTTGACAAACTGAACCAACAGGTCGGTGGTCAGCAAAATGTTGAGGAACTTATGGCTTATAAATGTGTGCGGTAAAGGTTAGATTGTAAATTTCATATTATGTTTTCTTCAGTGTGTTGTCTCAAAACATAGCTCATGCTCCCTCATTGAAACGAACTCAATTGATGTCGTTTCAGTGATGAATCAGGAGCTATGTTTAGAGTAAAAAAAACCTCAGAATTCGATGTTCCGTAATTTTTATAAATGTGTGCGGTAAAGGTTAGATTGTAAATTTCATATTATGTTTTTTTCAGTGTGTTGTCTCAAAACATAGCTCATGCTCCCTCATTGAAACGAACTCAATTGATGTCGTTTCAGTGATGAATCATGAGCTATGTTTAGAGTAAAAAAAACCCTCAAAATTCGATGTTCCGTAATTTTTATAAATGTGTGCGGTAAAGGTTAGATTGTAAATTTCATATTATTTTTTCTTCAGTGTGTTGTCTCAAAACATGAATCAAGAGCTATGTTCCACGCATCACACCCCCCCCCCCCCCACTCCCCGCAAAAAAAAAAAAAAAAGAAATCGAGCAAGTTGTTAATAATTTATCCAGCAATTGGTACATGTAGATTGGTGAAACTTGTTAATTAAAATTATTTACACATGAGCTACAATTTTGTTAATTTTATGTATACTTGATTTTTTAAGTCTGAAATAAATTTGGTGCTTCTCAATGCGTTTTGTTTTTCTATTTTTATTCCCCAAAATACATATGCCACGGCACTTTGACGCAGCCCACTACGTTCATATTCCAGTTGTGCAAACAAGTTGGAATATTTCCCGGGGATTTGACTGGGAGATAGGTCAATGTCCAAATCCCGGAGATACTCGAACTTTTCTGCACAAATTGAATCTGAACGTTGTGAGGTAGGTGCTAGCCGAACTGTCCAAAAAACTGTCCAAGAGAAAACCTGTTCTCTTTCCTTCTCTGATTAGAACCCAAAGCAATTGCCCTCTCCCCACCCCGCCAGAAGATGTCTACGAAACGTCCATTGTTTTTCTACGAAACGACCAATAAATGTCTACGAAACGGTCATTCTACGAAATGACTTGTCTTCGAAACGTCTTCTACGAAATGGTTTTTCTAAAAAACGTCTTGATACCTAAATATGTATTGTAGCTTTCTAACTAATGGAAATGTTTCAACAACAAGAACTTTATAAACTGTGAATTTTAAGTCGATTAACCCTTTGAACTCCTAGTGGTATCCTCCAGTTCAATGGCAGCAATTAGAAGAGTCCATATTCATTATTTGAGGTAGACCAATCAATATTTTCAACGTGCAGCCTCAGGGCTGCACGTTGAAAATATTGATTGGTCTACCTCGCACATTTGCTGAACAACCATCCTATATAATGATGTTATGTTATGACGTATGATGTTCCTGGCCGGAAAAGCGGCCTCTAGGGTTCAAAGGGTATAGAATACTAAAACAGTCCGTATTTCCTAGTCCATGGCGGACAATATTCGTCATTAGAAGGGATTTATTGGAAAGTTTGCTCCCCTTAATTTCCTGAAGCTGTCTGGACATTTAATACTAAGGATATGGCAATTTCGTTTGAAAATTGAAATTGCGAGATGTTCGCGAGTTTGTATCATCGGTGTGCGCATCGCTTCACAATGTCCCGGCATTTTCCCGAAGAGCTGCATAAAAATACAGAGACTGGCTCGTTACAATTTTATCCCCAATCAGTTTGAACATTTTACTGTTATTCTCTACTGAAACCCATCTAAAAATAGCAGAACTTTTGACGCTCTGTAATTTGTTTCTGTTCCTTACATCAACAGTGTGTGCATCTCGACATCTGTTGTTTTTGTTTATTAAAACTAATGAAAGGAAACTTGGCTTTATTTTCTTAACTGGACCTTCCTCGCTCGTCAAATAATTTAAGGCTAATAACTTTATCAAAAGACGATTTTCATGACCATATAATTCACGGATGCCAAGAGCACAATGCAAGGGCGGATGTCGAATCATTCTCATTTTCGCAAATGGGGCAGGTGGCCCTGAGCGGACCAGGACAGACTTGGAAACCTTTGTCGGAAGTTCTGAAGCCAGAGAGTTGAAGATCATCGATCTGTGTTTTTCACACCTATGACAAACACAAAATGCTCCAATTACTTATTCAGTTTCACACAATGAATTCCGAAGGAAGATGATGAGATTTATTTTCTATTCTCAGATTCAGAATACACAATATCACATCATATCAATTTGACAAAGAAATGGATACTCGCGTGAACAGATTATATCTCTGAAAAGATAACCATCATCAGAATGTCCACCAAGGCAGTGTTCATTGGTTTTCTCATGTGGATTATCCTCCGACCATTCCATCTCTGTGATTATTTGTTTATTCCACGACATAAAGATACCATTATCTTTATAGTCATAGCCATCGAAGTAAGACATGCCTGCAAGTTGAAAAAAGTTAGACATAACAATTGTTTTAGTGTCCATTTATCCAAAGCATAATGCAGTTTTAAAGGGGAACAATTTCAACCTTTTCGCCATACTCAACCAAAATTTTAAACGCAAATTACCTATCTCAACAGGGCTGGTTTGGGCAGCCTATCGAAGGTGTTTATGGACCTAAAGGCAAATACTCTTGCTGAGTCCCTGGGGAAATTGGCAAGAACCTCTGTTTCTTTGCCTCCTCATCACTTTCATGGGTAGCCAATAATGCCTGTTTGGTTCCAAATAGTCATATAGTCAATAGCAGGTGCAGACTGGGTTAAATATGTTACCCGGAAATGTACCAAGGGTTCGGCCTCGGATAAAATTTGGATTTTTCAAACTGAAAGAACGCTGTGTCCTATCATCTGAGCGAGCACTGGTAGTCCACACAGAGGACATTTCGATGGCATTTTTGTTTCAGCTTCGTCGCTCATTAGGCAGAAATAGTTGCTACGGATCCACCGGGTCCACCATAGTTGGGACCAATGGGAGAAAGTTTTGATTTTTCGAACTGAAAAAATGCTGTTTCCTTGCATTTGAGCGATTAATGGCAGATTAGAATGGCTGGTGTTTCGAAATGCCCCTATGTGGACTGCCAATAATGATATTCCGGTAGTTTTTGTAATCGAATCCATTTTGCTTTTTGGTTATTTTTATGAAATTTCATGTACCAATAGGTGTTGGACTGCATCGCTTGTGGGGTCACGGGGGCCACCGATAGGGGGGGGGGCACTGGGAAATTTCCCAGTGGACCATACGGTCAGTCCGCCTCTGGTCAATAGTACTTCGCCACTGAGCGTAAGAAAGCCTTGAATGGCGGAGAATATCCCGAGAGATTTCAATGCTCTGTATACTGGGAACGGTTACAGCTTTATGCATACACCTTCTTGGAGTTTGAACTGAGGCTAGGAAATGCAGCGTTCAAATTTTTAACTTCCTTTGCACCGAAGAAAACATTTATAAGGTTGTTGAGGAAATTATGCAGATACACAGTTACAACGCGACAAAGATGTCAAAATATTCGTCTTTGACAGAAAACATTACTTATCTCATAATACGAGGACTGAGACCAGAATGAAATCATAAATGAGCGATATACGCCTCTGGTTAACATTTGAAAATATTTTTTTTCTTTTACAGAAACTTTCAAATATCCGAATGAGGGGTGCAAAATCGGTGTTGGATATTTTTAATGATAATTTGTGACCTTTCGACTTCATCAGCTTTCTACATGTGGCATATCCAAAAATCAGTGCTTTGACAGAATGTTTTTGATGAAATATTGTCAACACCTTCATCCAAGGTAACATACAGTACAGCCGCCGTGGACTGGTCGTAATCTACGTGTAGGCAGTGATATCCACGCAAGCGTTTACCAGGTAATAAAAATGAACGCCTCGATCTCACCATTTACCTGCATGTCGCCTAATCACTGTTGGTCACGACATCATTGTCTCACAACAACTTAACACTCTCAATAACCTCTCCCTTATTCAGGAACACAAATTTTTAAGGGCCTTGAACAGGAAGAAATGCACGTCTTCATTAAACTTATTATGGGCAAATTCAGGTCGAAACGAATCCCAAATGGAATGAGGCAGAGGATTTCAGTTTTCGAATCGAATCTCGAATTTTACTGTTCTTCAAATTGTAAACATTACACATTCTTACTTCGGAGAATATTGCCAGTCTACACTCAAGTATTATAACCAACGGCGATTTGTCTGTCTGGACAAGTCAATAAAAAAGTGGAATATTCCAGAACAGAATCAAAGAAGTTGCAGAAGCGGAACATTCTTGAACCCTTCGTTTATCATCAGGTCTCGTGTCCAGGTTTCGAAACTTTCCCAAACAGCGCGACTCAAATCGGGACAATTTTAAATCGAATCGAATTTCCAAGCTTCGCATGGCCCTATAAATTACGCACACACTGTCCGCGTTTGGACAAGTAATAACTGTTTTTCGCGTTTCGCGAAAGATTAGCGAAAAACTTTTATCTGAGTAAACACTAAAGAATATATTCGCGCGCTTTGAGCGCAGGGGGTAGGTGGGTGGGGTGGGGAGGTGATTGGTCACTAAGTGATGCGGTTGACTAATCAAAACGGAAAACACGAATTATGAGCTTTCAGCGGTTCAGTACAGCCATTTCTACCCAGATGCTCGGCGAGTTCACATCCAGATTTTCTTTTTTATATATTTTTTTTCATATTGTGCTGGTCGAGTCCACTCCCCCCTCCCCCGGAAATTCCGGGTAATGAAACCGTGCTTTACTATTGTGATAAACAAACTCAGATAAAATAGGACCCAGTCACCAATGCTTGGGGTGGAAGTCCTCTAAAATGGGCACCATGGGTATAATGGGGTGGCTGGACTTGCATTTACCTCCATGCGAGGTCACGATTAGCCATTGTGCAGAAGTATGTGACCTTAAATACCAATAAATAAATAAATAAATAAATAAATAAATAAATAAATAAAGATTTTCGTGACGATATAAGTGAGGGATGGAATATAAATATTGATACAAATCATGAAGTACAATCATTAATAAATTTTATGATCAACTGATAATTATTTTTTTATTAATTTATTAAAAATTGCATGTTGCATTCATAAACTGAGGACAAAAACTGTTGCACTTGTGGGAATTGGTATTTCGATAATTGTCCTAGTGAGAATTTGTCTAACGGCCGTGGGTCTGAATGGAAATGAATCGGGTACTAAAAATCGGGTATAAAAGGTATAAAGTTTTTATCTTACAATAAGTACGTACTGGGTCCGTAATTACCCTAATAAAACGTGCAAATAAGTTGTGTAAACATCCATGATATGCACGTGCCCTCTGTACGTATACAGCACAGTCGCCGTGGACTGGTCGTAGTCCACGCATGGGCTGCGATGTTTATCAGGTGATAAAACTCATCATCAGCAAAATTGTAATTAATGAAGCACCGGATTGTACCCGATACTCCAGTAAATAGATTTTTGATCATTATTCCTATAATTAGTGTTTGAAATCTAATATTATTGCGTTCGTGGAAATATTGCCCACCCGTGGAAAGTGACCAGTCCACGGCGGCCGTATGCAGGCATTCGACCGGCTCGCTCTTTCGTATCTATCCTTCAAGATTCCCATCTTTCAAAACTGCCATAAAACCCCTTCATGTTAACTAAAAGATGATATATCCCCTCTATTTAACCCTTTACCCAACGTAACGGCCAAAACCGGCCAGCGCTATTCTCAAAAATCGCCAATTAATTTTCAAAATATTTTCATTTTTTGTCTCAAAAACATAGGTTATGACCCCTCGTTGGAACGAGCTCGTCGAGCTCGTTCCAACGAGGGGTCATAACCTATGTTTTTGAGACAAAAAATGAAAAAATTTAGTTATTCAAGAATTTTTTTTGCAAGTGTCGTCTGCTTTTCATGTTAGGTAAAGGGTTAAAGAAATTGGAGTTTGTCACACAGTTTTTGTTGATAAGATTGTATATATTCACACAATACATTTTTATTCATTTGACCCTGTACCTAACACAACATTCACAAATTCAAGACGGTAGTATCAGAATAACACGCAAAGGCCCAATGAAATATTTTCTCTTCAAAACCATCGTTTATGGCCACTCAGTTTCCAGCCATAACCGATAGTTTGGATGTTACAATTAGAAAAATAACAAAAATTAGAATGTCAGTTTTCGTGTTTAGTTCCGAGGGGTACCTAAGGAGGGTGAATAATAATGGGCCCTATTTTTACCCTGCTCCTTTTTAATGTATTAACACTTGTGTCTTATATTTTAAACACCAAGAATCTGTGAACGAAACATTATCTAAGTAAACCAAGACCTAAAATAATAGTGACCAAATATGGCAAATATGGTGTCACTTAAATTCCACATTGGACTAGAACAAAGCACAAGCCCATTATGCAATTAACTGATCTATACCATATTATGTCACCAACAAACCGGTTAACAAATGGATCTGATCGACTACCTTTTCTTTACCCTGAACCAGTAGCAGCGATCAGTGAAAAATGGCAGAATTCTCTAACGTGAAGCAGTTATCGTCTGTTGACATTCTGAAATATTAACGAACAGAGGGGACATCACTCTCGATTGTTGGGTAGATATGATTTTGACTGGCCGTATGTAGTTTATGTGCCCCAGGGTAAGAAATAAGAGAGAGAGAGAGAGAGAGAGAGAGAGAGAGAGAGAGAGAGAGAGAGAGGGAAAGAGAGAGAGAGAGAGAGAGAGAGAGAGAGAGAGAGAGAGAGAGAGAGAGAGAGAGACAGACAGACAGACAGACAAACAGACAGACAGACAGACAGACAGACAGACAGACAGACAGACAGACAGACAGACAGGAGGCAGCAGACAGACAGACAGACAGACAGACAGGCAAGCAGGCAGGCAGGCAGGATTTTAATCGAAATTGGAGAAAAAGGGTCAATGCAAAGCAGTCTTTGGGCAACTTGCATGATAAACTGAAGTCACTATTTGAAGAGTAACTTGATGGCACATTTGGAGGTCACAGTTGTTCAAACAGTGTAGAAGTCGCGAAAAGGAGTTCCGAATGTACACTTGGGTGTGATAGAGACCCTAGAATACTTTCTGTAAGAATGTCTAAAACACCAGCCTGACGGAATAAGATTCACCGGGAATGTAATAGGGGAGGGGGGGTGTTTAATGAACCTAATAAAACGAAGGTGATAGGTGTTAAGATAATTGTACACACCAAAAATCTCCAGTTCGTTGAATACTCGATTAACGTTAAAGCGCACTGAGCTGTTCTGAATAAAGGCGAGATGCCCTCCTTCGTCGTTGCATATAACGCTAGCCACTGTGTGGTTCACGGGCTTTGGATGATACTTTATACATAAAACCATATCAGAAAATATCCATGTTATATAACCAAACTCTTCTGGACAGTTATCTGTAATGGGAAAATTGCACGTATTACAAGTTACATATTACCTTAGAGAACCGGTGTTAGCTGACACGAGCTCAGTAGAATTTAGTGCTGAAGCGGTTATGGAATCATGTGACCGGGTAACAGTTAGTTATAAACGTTCCATTACCGATTAACCGCCTAAAACTTTGAAACAGTCAATCTGCATATCGTCGGTGGGTTTCCACAATGTCGTAAGTCAAATTTTCCAACTTTCACGAGAGACAAAAAACTGAATAACTCCAAATATGGGGAACAAAGAACAGAATTATTGTGGTTCCGGGAGCAGAAAGACCACATTCTTTGTTTCAAAGAACATTTGTTGTGTATTAGAGATATTTTCGGGACGGGGTGACAGAGAAAAAATCAGTCAAATGTATAATTTCCATTACAACAATTTAACTCTCAAAATGTCGTATCACCACCGAAAAGTCATTTTTTCACAGAAAACACATCTAATAGACTCTCAATGCTATAAGAAACAGCGAATGTGATTTTCGGTTTGAGGATCCACAGTTGCTCTGTTCCGTGTTCCCGCGTCTTTTGGAGTTTATTCACTTTTTTGCCTCTCCTGATAACTTCGAAAATTTGAGATTTTTTTATTTATTGAGGTTTAGCGACACCTTCGACAGCCACGGCCACCTCGTGTCGGACAGTTTTGCGTTTTGCAGGACTACGCAGATGTCATTAAGTTTCCCCAAGTACGTACAAGTATCTATTCAACCACCGAGCAGCGGCGAGCAGCAACTGTAGACTCTCCAACATAATATTTCCACACAACTGTCTGTCTCTTCGCATTACTAACTCCGCACAAGCAAAGTTAGTAGCGGTTTAATTCTTTTATTGCCACGCCCACTTTAGCCATATATGGAGGATCTCTATGTACGACTATATATGCGAGGAAGTTTAATAAAATGTATGACATACTTGAAACTCTATCATCTGATTAATTGTTGGAAAGGGCTCTCTGAGCCAATTCCAACAATTGATCAGATGGTAGGTTTGATCTGCGCATACCAAAACGTACAGATAATCAACATCAAATAGGTGAAAATAGTAACTTTCGGCAGCGTAAGTGTTAAGACAAGTGTAACATCAACGTTTAGTACGCCTTAGTACACAGCGCCAGCGTGCCCCCACGTGGGCAATCGGGATTACGTGTCTTGCCCAAGGACACAACACAGTTACCGGTGGTCATGATCGAACCGTGGACCTTTAGGTTTAAAGTCCAACGCCCTAACCACTGAGCCACTGCCCTTCCTATGACCCCAGTAAACAACCTTGTTCGAAGTTCAAAATGTAATTAGATGAACGATCGATTATTAATTTAACATCTGGTCAACAGCATAATATCCGAGATTCCATTGCGTCCCCATTACTGTTGCAATGATCTAAAAATGGCCTGTTACCTTTACAATGAGAAACATTCCTCCTGTACTTTTGGAACTTGTATTTTATTATTTTCATTTAAATCACAATTTAAAAATTGTAAACGATTGCTCATCCATCAATTTAATCAATGGCGTCTGCTCAACTGATATTTGGAGGTAAATTACTTGGTTAGTTTTATATCAGTCGAGATATCAGCCCGAGGTAACTTCTCACCGGCCTTCGACCGAAGGGGATTGTTGTTATTTAAAACGATGAGGACAAACTCAAAACCTGTGCTGGAAAACGAATTCGGAGGTGACATTGGGGCAATTAGTGTGGAGGGATTTTGCAATCTAGTTTCGAATTGGAAACCGTATGATTGACTGGCGCTTGTGGAATTTGGAATATTACATTTCAAATATTTTCAAGTTTTTATTGGTATAAATATACAAATATTTTGGAGATAGCTTATGGGGACGTCCAACCTAACTTTGGTCAAATTTCATGTAATTTTCTTTCAAGTCTAAAAAAGTCCCAAAATCAATAACCCCAATAAATTTTTACCAAAATGCTTGGAATGAAACATAGAACATGTGGAAACTGAAATTTGCCATGGAACTGCTGCCATGTGTAAATAGCACCACCTGAAAGTCTGCTGTGGCAAAAGTAAGAGAACAAAATTTTTACAATAAAATACCTCACAATAAAATAACAGCTGTATTCTATAAACATTTAAGTACATACTCGAAGAAATCTTTTCCTAATTCATGAAAGTAATAAAGATTGAGACCAAATGTTATAAGTGGAGTGCTCACTGATTGAAGGCAGACAGTTTTTTTGTTTATGTTTTGATTTGGGGAGGTCAACAAAGGTCAACTTGAAGGAGTCCAGCAGAAGAAGTATGGAAGGACAAAAGAGTATCTCCCAATATAAAGATGTATGTGTTACTGTAATGGTTTGGAAAGAAAATATGATATTCTCCTATGTAGAATGCACTGCAAAGTCATACATTGTAGCTGAATAAATATATTTACAAACCCCTTGCACTGTAACCACTTTTATCCCATGCATCAATTTGATAGTGATTAAATTGTTAAATTTGTCTGGTTTATCAATAAGTATAATAGGTTTGTTTAACTCTTGGACACCAATACACTCATGATATCTGTTGGAGAAGAAATAAGGGTAACTGTAACCTGTCACTGCAATAAACCATCTAATGTACTTAAAAGTACATTGTTATTCAAAACACATCAAATCAACCTTACATAACCATTATTGCATGTACTTTCCCCAAGGAGGCTTATTGACATATTGAGATCAGAAGGGCACATCCAGAGGGTCTCACATATTTTTTTCAAGAACGCAGTACACAAAGCAATCCCCAAAACGTGACAAGTGAGCTGCATTTGACACAAAAAATTTCCTGGGAGGGGGGGGGGGAGGGGCTCTCTTCCTTGTATGACTCTACCTCCGGCACTCAAGGCATATGCCTTTTTTCTCAAAGTTTAACTCTTTTTTTTCTTTTTGAAGATCCTGGCCACGCATGTTCCAAACACTATCAGACAGGTAACTCTCCAAATAAGTGTATCTGCAAAAATCATGTTACACTGCAAAACATTCTTTTTAGACTTTTAGTTCTGGACCTTTCATGCTTCTTACTTCCAACTATAATAGTCCAGGCACATTAGACATAAAAATGAGAAAGTAAGGAAAAAAATCGGAGAAAGCTGATTTTTTATATGTTTCCGGGACACACATTGCGGATAAAGTGTGAAAAGTCCCCGCGAATCCGAGTTGAGCTTTTTTAGTTATAGCTTTTTTTGATGAAAAAAAAAAATTAAAAAAAATTCGACCCAGCTCCATATTTCTCATTCTTATTCGCCTTAGTAGGGTGAGAATCATAAATATCGTGCTGAATTATATTGAGAATACATATCCCCAACAGAAAATGCCAACTTTGTACCAATCCTCACACTCAATGGTGAAATATTCACGAAAATGTACAAAATTACGAAATTTTTTTTATTGTTTTCATACACACAACGGTACACAACGTCCATTAAATCAAATCTACGACTACTTTGGGAGTTAAATTATATATCAAAAATTGCAGAAAAGCAGTGGCTTTATAATGATATATAACAATAGTCATTTATTCCATAATGAACTGGTGAAACGTGTGAAATATTAACCATACCCCCTAAACTCAAATTCAAACGGCATCGACTTTTCTCATTCAAATACCGTATTATATATGCCATTACAAAACTTGTGTTTGAAGAAAGCCGAACACTAGATAACATAGACTGCACAGAAGTCAATGAAATATTCTGTGGACTTGCCAGAGGTGACTGTACAACAGCTGACGCTGTCAATCAAGAAAGTGTCAACCATCTACTGTCAAAATTACACGAACTGCTCCAGAATGCGTCCGTAGGACGCACAGGAAAGCTTTGGGTACAATACTACGAGCAAATAGGTCTTCTCCAGTTGTTCTTGAGAGCAGAGCGCACAGGCGACTGGGAACTCCACACATATTGTGTTCGCAATATGATTCCAGTATTTTGTGCTGTTTTTTGATAAATGGAGTCGGGGGTTTGTCGTCCAACAGGGGTTAATTCCATATTACTTATTTGCTCTCTCTGTGGTGGTTGTCTCCACCAGTGATTAGAGTGTCAGGTAGCACGAGATCTAGTAACGGTTGATTGAATTGTTGTCAAGTTTCACTGAGGGAAATGCACACACCAGCGATTTCCTGAATCGATACAAGATTTCAGAGGTTGCATGATTTTTTCGTGTTGTGTATGAATTGAAGTGGGTGATCTGGACCGTCGAAAAAGTCAGTTCGAGATAGGATTTCACTGGGGTAGGTTGTTTAGCTTTTCTCTGGAAGGTTTGGGAAGAGCCGGCTGGTTATGAGTTTAAATAGTAATTCCTTGGAGTTCCGGAATGAGAAACTAAACACCGAATTCTCTGTGCCATTGGTGAGACCGGGATAGTTATTTAGGAATTTATTTGGTATTCTTTTTTCTCCGTTTGTCGGATCAATGGAATCAGAGTTAAGTAAGTTTTAGAGTAGTTTTTTTTTCTCTGGAACTCCGGGAATATTTTTTTGAAGAATTTCGCCTTCGACAAACTTTTGTCGAGTGTGAGTTCTTCTTGTTGGGTAGTCACCGAGTGTGCGGGGTGTCAGAGATGGCAGCGCGGAGGTGACTCCTTAGTTATATGTGGAAGACTTCACACTCGACGAACTTTGGTTCTTCGAGGGTGAAAGCTTCTTACTTGATTGAGGCCTGATTATTGATATTTGGTATGACACCTATGGAGGAGCAGCGGTGACTCCTTATTTATATGTGGAAGACTTCACACTCGACGAACTTTGGTTCTTCGAGGGTGAAAGCTTCTTACTTGATTGAGGCCTGATTATTGATATTTGGTATGACACCTATGGAGGAGCAGCGGTGACTCCTCATTTATATTGGAAGACTTCACACTCGACGAACTCTGGTTCTTCGAGGGTGAAAGCTTCTTACTTGATTGAGGCCTGATTATTGATATTTGGTATGACACCTATGGAGGAGCAGCGGTGACTCCTCATTTATATTTGGAAGACTTCACACTCGACGAACTCTGGTTCTTCGAGGGTGAAAGCTTCTTACTTGATTGAGGCCTGATTATTAATATTTGGTATGACACCTATGGAGGAGCAGAGGTGACTCCTTATTTATATGTGGAAGACTTCGCACTCGACGAACTTTGGCTCTTCGAGGGTGAAAGCTTCTTACCTGTGTAGTCCTGATCATTACTATTGGGAGATAACATCTATGGAGGAACGAAGGTGACTCCTCATTTATATTGGAAGACTTCACACTCGACGAACTTTGGCTCTTCGAGGGTGAAAGCTTCTTACCTGTGTAGTCCTGATCATTACTATTGGGAGATAACATCTATGGAGGAACGAAGGTGACTCCTCATTTATATTGGAAGACTTCACACTCGACGAACTCTGGTTCTTCGAGGGTGGAAGCTTCTTATGACAGTTCCCTTTGGTCATTGGTACGTCCTCTATGGGAGAATAGTAGTCTCCTAATATTATATTAGAAAATCTGGGTGGCCTGGACATAATAAAAAGGGCCTTGTTTATCGGATTCTTGATATTTTTTTTTCTCTAGCCTCCGAATTTCAGCCCAATTTAAGATAGTGAAACAAACGCTTTTTGGATATGTAATAATGTTTAATTTCATTTAATAAATTATACCATAACATTTCTTAGTGTTGAATTATTGTTACCTTGCTACATCTTGATGGTTTGTAGTTTTTAATTTCAGTCTAAAGGTGGGTCATCTACCCGAGAACTTTATGTGGGGCTCCGACCTACCCATTATAACTGCGATCCCTTTTCCTTATTTTAAAGCCCGGTCGGAAACGCAAATGTTAAATATCTCTTATAAAATAGTTCGACCATCTGGGGTGATGTGGTTTTAGAAACCGCACCGCCTCGGCTGATCGAACTGTTTTTGGGAGGGAGAAATTGAATCTAGACTTGTGTTGGGTTGGGGATAGTGGATTCGTCACAGTTATTGGCGTCGCCGACAGGATATTTTATGATACCATAAGACTGATGTATAGAAATTTAATACAGGTAAATTGTTTAGTATTGGTTCAAATTTAATATGGCTACGGGAATTTCGGAAGGGCTGGATGAATACTTGGGGGCATCTAAAAAGTTAACTGATTTGGCTACAAATCCAGATATTAGCACACCAAGGAGATACCCCATGGCTGAGGCTCTAGATTTTTTTCAAGAAACACCAGAGGCCACTCCTACGTCTTTTAATGAAAATGTAGAAATTCAAGTGAGTGAAATTCCAAAACATAATGGTTTGGACAATGGAATTCATAAACAGGTAGGAAGTTCTGCGCGTGAATTTTGTAGAAGAAGAGCTTCGGGTGCCATTCCTAAGAAAGTTAAAACTCCTCTTGCGAGGGTCAGCTATCAAGATAAGGGTGATCGGGCGTTAGTGGCACCGGGTGCGGACCTTCCTGCTCTTAAGGAACGTCCATCCAAAAGTGGTGAACAATATAACGGGCCCAGAAAACCGGTGGTTACACCAGAAACATTTAATGGGTCCACCAATGTGGTTGATTGGGTGACGCATTTTGAAAAATGTGTAGAAATCAATGAATGGTCAGAGGTGGTGGCTTGTAGATTTTTGGTAGTTTCATTAAGAGGGGCCGCATTGCAATTTTACGAAGATCTAGATAGTAATGATAAGATTGGCCTAAAACAAATATTAAAAAGTTTGATAGATCGATTTGATCCCTTTAGAGGTACGGCAATTTATAGGTCACAATTGCGTTCAAGAAGGCGAACCGCTCGAGAAACACTCCCCGAGCTGGCTAGTAGTATACGTAGATTGGTAAAGAAAGCTTACCCTTCAGCCCCATCCATTTTAAGGGACGATTTGGCAAAAGAAGCTTTTGTTGAAGCCATAACGGATAAAGACGTTCGGATGCAGGTGTTGCGTGGAAAACCCGAGACGTTGGATGCCGCGGTTCGTTTGGCATTAGAGGAAGAATCATATAGGAGAGTGGAAGTTGCTTCCACTGTCCAACCTTCTGACAACGAAGCTGTTAATTCCGAGCAATTGGAATTATTAACTCAGACGCTGACTGATCTGCGGTTTCAGATTGATGATTTGCGCAAAGAACAAAGGGAAATGAGACGCGAATTTTTAGAACAATTGGGGAAGGAGGATGGAATTGACAAAATAGCGGAAATACAAAATACTCGGGAAGATTTTTCTCGTGGACGTGGTCGAGGAAATGTTCGTCGGAATTATGGGGGTCGAAGAGGTGGAAGGTGGAATAATAGGCAAGGTTTAAAAGAATAAGAGCTGGGGTTGGGGTCAAACCTCAGCTCCAACAGAATGGGGCCCACCCTGAGAAAAAGATTGGTCATTTTTTTCTTCCCTTAACCATTTGTGACAAAGAGGTAAAATTTTTGCTGGACACTGGATCAGCCATTAGCATATTAAGTACTAAGGTATTGGAAGAGGTATTTGGAAAGGATTCTTCAGAATTACAAGCAGCTCCTAGAGAGGTTTGTGGAGCTAGCAGACAACCCTTGCAGGTGCCAGGAGTTATCAACCTTCCCATTAATATAGGTAATAATAGTTTTGATCAAGAGTTTTATGTTGCCGAGTTATCATTTGAGGGAATATTGGGGGTTGATCTGATGACTGCCCTAGACTTAGACATTTATCTGGGGAGGAATTGTGTTAAATTAGCAGGAAAAGAAATTCCCCTAAATTTTGGCAATAACAACGATAGTAATGAGGTCATGCTTATTGAAAATGTAACTATACCTCCATCTTCCGAGATTATAATTAATGGTAAGGTAAGTAATGTTTCTCTTTTAGAGGGAATTTGTGAGGTAGATCAAAAATTTTCAGAAAAACATAATGGGATTATGGTTGGGTGAAGTTCTGTGGGTACTTCAAATGGAGATGTTGTGCCAATGAGGTTAGTAAATACCACCGGGGTACCCCAGTCCTTGAAAAAAGGTGAAACAGTGGCAGTATTCCAGCAAGGGGAGGTTCTGGGAAATAGTGTAATTCAAGAAAATGTAAAACAAGAAAATGTTGATAAGTATTCTCTCCAGCAAACAATTGATGAAACTGTTTTGACTACGGATCAGGTATTTCAAGTTAAAATGCTTCTTGATAGAAATGAGTCGGTTTTTATCCGCCATGATAAAGATTTAGGTCGAACAAGTATTATAAAACATGATATTGACACAGGTAAACATCCACCCATAAAACAAAGAGCCTATAGACTTCCTGTACATAAGCGACAGGAAGTTGATAGGCAGTTACAAGAAATGTTAGAACAGGGGATAATACAACCCTCGGATAGTCCGTGGGCGGCCCCCATTGTCCTGGTTAAAAAAAAAGACGGTAGCCTACGCTTTTGTGTAGACTATCGTAAGTTAAATGCTGTAACTCGGAAGGATGCATATCCCTTGCCACGCATTGATGACAGCCTTGAAGGAATGCAGGGGGCCAGTTGGTTCTCTACATTAGATTTGGCTTCAGGGTATTGGCAGGTGGAGATGGCTTCCTCAGCTCAAGAAAAAACTGCCTTTAGTACAGGTAAAGGGCTTTATGAGTTCAAGGTACTCCCTTTCGGGCTTTCTGGGGCTCCCCATTCCTTTCAGAGGCTTATGGAGCTCGTTTTGAAGGGCCTTCATTGGAAGACCTGTCTGATATATCTGGATGACATAATTATTTATGCTAAAACTTTCCAAGAACATGTAGAAAGGTTGGAAGAGGTGTTCACAAAAATTAAGGAAGCTGGTTTGAAACTCAAACCTTCTAAATGTGCTCTTTTTAGAAAACAGGTATCTTTTTTGGGCCATATCGTGTCCTCAGAGGGGATACGGGCTGACCCAGAAAAGATAGCTAGGATTAAGGATTGGCCGATTCCAAGATGTGTCAGAGATATACGCAGTTTTGTCGGTTTGTGTTCTTATTACAGAAAATTTATTTTGAACTTCTCAGATTTGGCTGGTCCCCTGTTGGAATTAACTAGAAAGAATGTAAAATTTGAGTGGAATAAGGCTAGAAAAGAATCTTTTGAAATTTTAAAGAATAAACTATGTGAGAGTCCAATCTTGGGATTTCCAAAATTTGAGCAAGAGTTTATTTTGGACACAGATGCGAGTGATCAGGCTAGTGGGGCTGTGTTGTCTCAGTTAGTTAACGGACAGGAGAAGGTAATTGCATATTTTAGTAAAGTGCATTCTCCTCCAGAACGTAATTATAGTGTCACTCGGAAAGAGCTATTGGCAGTTATTAAAAGCATTAAAAATTTTCGCCATTATTTGATAGGAAAACACTTTACTCTGCGCACCGATCATGGATCTTTGAGGTGGTTGTTTAATTTTAAAGAACCAACGGGGCAAGTGGCTCGTTGGCTGGAATATTTGAGTGGATTTGACTTTTCTATCATCCATCGTAGAGGAGAGCAACATAAAAATGCCGACGCCTTGAGTAGGATATCTTTGGAGACTAATGCTATTGATTTGTCTCCAGGAGGTGTAATTTCGGTTGATGATCAGATGAGTGATCCAATATTAAAGAAATTGTTTGAAAATAAAATAAATGATTCTAAGCCGTCGGCTGAGCAAATGAAGGGTGAAGAATTAATATTTAAAAAATATGTAGCCCAATGGGAACAAATTGTTGTTAGGCAAGGTATGCTTTATCGAGAATGGTTGGAATTTGGAAAGGAAAATAAATTTTTGTGGATTGTTCCTGGGAAACTAAAACCTGAAATTTTAAAACATTGCCATGATTCCGTGGTGGGAGGCCATTTAGGTATGATGAAAACCTATTTGAAAATTAGGCAAAGATTTTTTTGGATTGGTCTAAAGAAGGATGTAGAACAGTGGGTGCAGACTTGTGAGGTGTGTCAACGTCGGAAAAGTCCCAACAAAGCGTTAAAGGCCCCCCTGGTTACCGACCGTGTTTCGGAACCGATAGAGAGGGTTGCACTTGATGTATTGGGTCCCCTACCGGAATCTGTGAGTGGAAACATTTACATTCTGGTTGTTTCTGACTATTTCTCTAAATGGACTGAAGCCTATGCCATGCCTAATCAGCGTGCCAGTACAATTGGAGAAATATTGGTTAAAGAGTGGATATCCCGTTTTGGTATGCCTAAGTTTATCCATTCTGATCAAGGGGCCAACTTTGAGTCTGAATTGTTTTTGGGAATCTGTAAATATTTTGAGATTTCCAAGACAAGAACATCTCCATATCACCCTCAGTCTGATGGCCAGGTTGAGCGCTTCAACAGAACATTGATAGCTATGCTAGCATGTTTTGTTGAAGATAATCATAACGACTGGGAATACTATCTACCTTTTGTTATGATGGCTTATCGTAGTGCTGTTCATGAGACCACGGGCCTTACTCCAAATATGATCCTTTTTGGGAAAGAAATCCGATTACCTATTGAATTTATGGCTGGTAAAGTTCCTGATAAGGATCTTAGTCGAGTTCAATATGTGATGGATCTGGAAAATAGAATGGCAACCATTTTCCAGTTTGTGAGCAGTAAGTGTGAAACTGCTATTAAACATAGGAAAAGGTTGTACGACCGTAGAGTTCATGGAAGACCTTATGAGGTTGGTGATAAAGTGTGGCTATATATTTCAAAAATAAAGCAAGGTCAAACCCCCAAATTTGCTAAATATTGGTTTGGGCCATTTGTGGTTAAAAAGCGACTCTCTGATGCAAATTATGTTATTTGTAGAGAGCATGGTGGTCGGCTGCAGGTGGTCCACTTTAATAGATTAAAAAAATGTTTTGAACGACCTAATATGGGAACAAGTGTAGACAATTCAGGAGATTCTGGTAGGTTACCTTTTTCGGAACTCATTGATCGGGAGGAAAATTCTGACCAGTCGGCTCAGGGCAGTTCCAGCAACTTAAACAATCCTGCCCCTAGCGGAGATCCTGTCACCCACCGGGGGCGAAGGGTCCGTCGTCCCCGCTGGTTGAACTCAAATGAGTACGATCTGTCTTAAAAAAAAAAAAAAAAGATTTGTATTTATTATTCTGGAATGACCCCGGTCTAAATTCGGTGATTTTATGATTTAAGATTTGGCTTAATGAATTCATTTGGCGAGAACTCTAGCTCACGAGCAAAGATAAGATTTGCTAAATTTTTGATGTGGTGCCCAGTGATCATGGGAAAATTGTTAAATTACCCGGAGTGTGCCTTATATGTCGATGCAAGGGTTAAATTATGTCTTCCATTTGGAAGTTGTAATTAATAGGCAAGGAGGAATGGTGCTGGGGATCCAAGGAAGGGTTAATGGGCGGAGACAAAATAAACTGCAAATTCATTTGAATTTGCTGTTCGATTCATTCGGAAACTTTTGAATCAGAATTGTTCAATTTTGACTTTCAAACAGTCATATATAGGACAAGTTGTAGGGTCATTGGACCGGTGGTTATGTCCTATGGTAGTGGATTGGATAAAGTAAAGATTGATAAATGATATAGTATTCTCATGGGTCACATAATGTAGGGAAAGGATGGAAATCAATTGATTCCATGGTTTCCCTTACGGGGTGTCGTAATGGAGGTGTTCCATTAGGAAAAATTGTGTAAACGAACACCCTAACTCAGCGCAATTCTAAAAATGTAAAAAAATTACCTTAGTAATCTCAAAAATACTAGCGCTATTTGTGTTTTGTAAATGTGACCCCTGGGAATTACACTTGGAAATGCTCGTGAGCGGGAGCATTATACGCTAGTGAAATTGAGCCAGTAGAAGAGTGATTCCAAATACGTCGTTTATTTTGGTGTGACTTGCATGGCGCGCATGTGGGATGGGCATTTGGGGTGGGGGTTAGGTATGATTGTGTCTGATGGGTGGTGGTTGATGTTGCTAGGGTAAGAATGGGTTTCGTAAGTAATTTATGATGGCGTCGCCAGTATGTAACTTTTCGTAAGTGATGTGTCCGTGGTAAATATGCAAGACCACCAGAAATTTACGACTTAAAAATTTGGATTGCTTGGAAACCTATTGGTTGCAGTTTGACTGAGTCACAGAAAGATTGTTTTTTTTTTTTTTTTTTTTTTAATAATGGAGGTCATTCCTTTCATGTAATGTAACTAATAAATTACATAAATTAATTTCAGCTGTTGGAAACAGAAAATTGCGAAATTTTGTATACTGCTGTGGTGTTCCTTTTTTTTGTTTTAGGTTGAGGGAGGTATTTGGTGGCGATGAATCCAGATGATACTGATGTTGTCCATTGACATTGAAATTATGTATGTGTATCATGGTATTTGATGGCGATGAATCCAGACGATACTGGTAGTTGTCCAGTGACAGTGAAATTATGTATGTGTATCATGGTATTTGATGGCGATGAATCCAGACGATACTGGTAGTTGTCCAGTGACAGTGAAATTATGTATGTGTATCATGGTATTTGATGGCGATGAATCCAGACGATACTGATGTTGTCCATTGACATTGAAATTATGTATGTGTATCATGGTATTTGATGGCGATGAATCCAGACGATACTGATGTTATCCATTGACATTGAAATTATGTATGTGTATCATGGTATTTGGTGGCGATGAATCCAGATGATACTGATGTTGTCCATTGACATTGAAATTATGTATGTGTATCATGGTATTTGATGGCGATGAATCCAGACGATACTGATGTTGTCCATTGACAGTGAAATTATGTATGTGTATCATGGTATTTGATGGCGATGAATCCAGACGATACTGATGTTGTCCATTGACAGTGAAATTATGTATGTGTATCATGGTATTTGATGGCGATGAATCCAGACGATACTGATGTTATCCATTGACATTGAAATTATGTATGTGTATCATGGTATTTGATGGCGATGAATCCAGACGATACTGGTAGTTGTCCAGTGACAGTGAAATTATGTATGTGTATCATGGTATTTGATGGCGATGAATCCAGACGATACTGATGTTGTCCATTGACATTGAAATTATGTATGTGTATCATGGTATTTGATGGCGATGAATCCAGATGATACTGATGTTGTCCATTGACATTGAAATTAGGTATGTGTATCATGGTATTTGATGGCGATGAATCCAGATGATACTGATGTTTGTCCATTGACGGTGAAATTATGTATGTGTATCATGGTATTTGATGGCGATGAGTCCGGGCGGTACTGATGTTGTCCATTGACATTGAAATTATGTATGTGAGTCATGGTATTTAATGGCGATGAATCCAGATGATACTGATATTTGTCCATTGACATTGAAATTATGTGTGTGTATCATGGTATTTGATGGTGATGAAACCAGACGATATTGATGGTTGTCCAGTGACAGTGAAGTTGTGTAGGTGTATCATGGTATTTGATGGTTATGAGTTCAGACGATATTGACAGTTGTCCATTAACATTGACTCTTGAATGTGAATTGGTTCTTGTAAACCTTCCTAATTTAACTTTGCTTTTTAGGATTTAATTTTGACTCCTTAAAATGGAGGGTCTGGTGATTGGACACAGTTTTGTGGCGAGATTGTACCGATTTTTATTATTGTGCCCAGAAGTATGGCATTGTACCATACCGTTTGCCTCCGTGAAATTTGTTGGGATACCTGGGGGAAAGATTAGCCATTTGCAAAATATTAATGTCAGAGGGGCTAGATGGATAGTTCTTCAGATTGGGGGTAATGATATTGATTGCGCTACATTCTCTTTTGAATGTTTCCTGCGGGACCTCCGAGAATTGCTAAAGAAATGGAAGCTTGCTGGGGTGAAGAAAATAACATTAGGTAGTATATTTCCTAGAGTAAAGCCCCGAAATGTATCTTATGAGATTTATGAGTTTAGACGTATGGCTGTCAATGATGCTTTTAAGGCTGTAGGTGATGAAGATATTTTATATTTTCACCATCGACAGGTTTATCCTCATCATTTTCTGTCAGATGGTGTACATCTCCGGCCGAATGCACAAAAGAATTTTTGGGATAGAATAAAAAGGAAAATTTACCAGATGTTATAATTTAAAACCCACTAGTCAGGGTGATTGGGAATGTGTTGATGGTTTATTAAGTGGGAAAGAAGTGATTAATGTGAAAGTTGGAGATATTTCACATTGACCTTGATGGCAATTGTTGGCTCTGTTGATGGTTCGATTGGGCATGGTATGGTGATTCCTTGTTGGGCTCACTATGCTGCCCAAGCGAAGCATTAATTGCAACTGTTTTGAATTGGAAATATGGAGTTGGCGATTGAGAAATAGAGTTCCGGGATTCATAAAAATATTGGATAATTGTTTTCTAATCTAGAATGATTCAAGCGCGCCAACAATAAATGGATCTTGTGGCTGTTGTCTGGGTTGTCGTGATGAAAAGGATACAGTAGTGTGCAGGGTTTCCAAGATAGTTTTTGGCGCTGCGAGCAGCATCATCTGGACGATGATAAAATTCATATGTAGTAAATTATGGGTAGTATTCCAATGAAGTATGGTCCGTTTAATTGTTTTATAAATATATAAGTTATAGTGGTGGCTTTCTTCGGATCAGGGATTTAACTAATCCAGGCGGTAACATCTCTTATCGCATGTCAGTGATCGTGGCGGTAAGCGGTTTCAATTTTTATTGAAATTGGTCGGTGGTTGGATTTCTGTATCCCAGGCCTGCCTACCGCTGTATAAAACATAAAATGTGATGGCGGATTATTCCGTCAGATGTAGCACTTCCCATGCCTAAAGATTTAATCTAGATAGTAGGTATGAACAGATCGTACTCAATTTTTTTTTTCGGACCCATTTTTTTTTGTGTAAATATAGTCATTATAAATCATTAATCATTTTTTTTTTTATTTTTATCTTTATTAATAAGAAATCAAAAACACTATCTGAGCCATCCAAAAACGAGGACGTTTACCTTGGGGTGGGGGTAGTGTGCTGTTTTTTGATAAATGGAGTCGGGGGTTTGTCGTCCAACAGGGGTTAATTCCATATTACTTATTTGCTCTCTCTGTGGTGGTTGTCTCCACCAGTGATTAGAGTGTCAGGTAGCACGAGATCTAGTAACGGTTGATTGAATTGTTGTCAAGTTTCACTGAGGGAAATGCACACACCAGCGATTTCCTGAATCGATACAAGATTTCAGAGGTTGCATGATTTTTTCGTGTTGTGTATGAATTGAAGTGGGTGATCTGGACCATCGAAAAAGTCAGTTCGAGATAGGATTTCACTGGGGTAGGTTGTTTAGCTTTTCTCTGGAAGGTTTGGGAAGAGCCGGCTGGTTATGAGTTTAAATAGTAATTCCTTGGAGTTCCGGAATGAGAAACTAAACACCGAATTCTCTGTGCCATTGGTGAGACCGGGATAGTTATTTAGGAATTTATTTGGTATTCTTTTTTCTCCGTTTGTCGGATCAATGGAATCAGAGTTAAGTAAGTTTTAGAGTAGTTTTTTTTTCTCTGGAACTCCGGGAATATTTTTTTGAAGAATTTCGCCTTCGACAAACTTTTGTCGAGTGTGAGTTCTTCTTGTTGGGTAGTCACCGAGTGTGCGGGGTGTCAGAGATGGCAGCGCGGAGGTGACTCCTTAGTTATATGTGGAAGACTTCACACTCGACGAACTCTGGTTCTTCGAGGGTGAAAGCTTCTTACTTGATTGAGGCCTGATTATTGATATTTGGTATGACACCTATGGAGGAGCAGCGGTGACTCCTCATTTATATTTGGAAGACTTCACACTCGACGAACTCTGGTTCTTCGAGGGTGAAAGCTTCTTACTTGATTGAGGCCTGATTATTAATATTTGGTATGACACCTATGGAGGAGCAGAGGTGACTCCTTATTTATATGTGGAAGACTTCGCACTCGACGAACTTTGGCTCTTCGAGGGTGAAAGCTTCTTACCTGTGTAGTCCTGATCATTACTATTGGGAGATAACATCTATGGAGGAACGAAGGTGACTCCTCATTTATATTGGAAGACTTCACACTCGACGAACTTTGGCTCTTCGAGGGTGAAAGCTTCTTACCTGTGTAGTCCTGATCATTACTATTGGGAGATAACATCTATGGAGGAACGAAGGTGACTCCTCATTTATATTGGAAGACTTCACACTCGACGAACTCTGGTTCTTCGAGGGTGGAAGCTTCTTATGACAGTTCCCTTTGGTCATTGGTACGTCCTCTATGGGAGAATAGTAGTCTCCTAATATTATATTAGAAAATCTGGGTGGCCTGGACATAATAAAAAGGGCCTTGTTTATCGGATTCTTGATATTTTTTTTTCTCTAGCCTCCGAATTTCAGCCCAATTTAAGATAGTGAAACAAACGCTTTTTGGATATGTAATAATGTTTAATTTCATTTAATAAATTATACCATAACATTTCTTAGTGTTGAATTATTGTTACCTTGCTACATCTTGATGGTTTGTAGTTTTTAATTTCAGTCTAAAGGTGGGTCATCTACCCGAGAACTTTATGTGGGGCTCCGACCTACCCATTATAACTGCGATCCCTTTTCCTTATTTTAAAGCCCGGTCGGAAACGCAAATGTTAAATATCTCTTATAAAATAGTTCGACCATCTGGGGTGATGTGGTTTTAGAAACCGCACCGCCTCGGCTGATCGAACTGTTTTTGGGAGGGAGAAATTGAATCTAGACTTGTGTTGGGTTGGGGATAGTGGATTCGTCACAATTTCACGCAGGTGGTCATTTTGCATACGCAAAAAGTTCTCATCTCTATTTGCAGCAGATGAATGAGCTAACAAAAATAATGCAACAGGATGAGATGCACTGAGAAAGGTTACTTTACCATAAGGCGCTCAGATAAATTCTGGGACGGGATATATTCTGATCAGACCATAGAACAGTGTTTAATGAGAATGTTCAAGCTCCCTGGTGGTGTCACACATGGCAGGGGAATAACCGATAGCACTGTTGCGAAATGGGTACATGGACTACCTCTTTGCCTTCCGATATGTAATGCTCTCGAAAATTTTGTTCATGGTCACACTGGTCATGGCGAACAACATCGGGATCTCCGTCAAAGTTCACAATTGACTGATGCCAATGATATCACCAAATTATTGAACTGGCTCAGAGTGCATTCCCCCTTTCAGAATAGCGATCCACTACAATTAGTCTCTATAGCGACCGCGCTGGTGGCCGACGAAACTGTGAACTGTGACCAAGTTCGCAAAATTGGTGAATGTTGCGTATCGAATGTTGTAAGCAAAACGCCCAACAGCATCAAACTACGACGTGTTGACACTGTGAAGTCTTTCGCATCGATGGCAAATAGCATCAAAGTCCGTGGAAGTAAGGTAGTGATTGACCCCACAATTCTGTTCAACCGCATCACATGTGTTATTCAGTCACAAGCAGAGATGGAAGAGTATCTCAAATATGAACTCGCCCCGAAACCACCAGCATTGTTTGATTCTGCTGGAATGAGAAGACACAGAAAAGCACGCTCGGTAAGATCCTCAAAACATACGGTTCCGAGCAAACTAAAATCCCAGAACATTCTCTGTTTGTTGTAGATGGTGGATTTTTATTGAGGGCTGTTGTATGGCCTAAACAGTCGTCATATAAGGACATATGTACATCATATTCCAATTATCTAGTGAGACATTTTGGGGCGAACGTCGTGGTTGTTTTTGATGGTTATGCTTGTACAATGTCGACAAAGGGCATGGAACAAGCCCGTAGATCTAAAGACAGGTATTCCATTGATATCAATATCTCACCCGAGTTACCAGCCACCACACCCCAATCCGATTTCCTTGCAAATGCCAAGAACAAAACCCAACTGATCGATCTTCTAATGCAGGAGCTATCTGCTATCAATATTCAGTCCATGCAGGCCGAGGCTGATGCTGATGTACTGATAGCCGAAACTGCACCTGACATCGCTCAAAATGACAACAATGTTGTCGTTGTGGGAACAGACACAGACTTGTTAGTCATTCTTACCTCTCGAGTTCAACCGGCATGTAAAATTCACATGATGTATTCCATTACCCCAAACTTACTAGCTTCAGTTAGTGAAATAGCAACCAAAATGGGTTACCATAGAAGCAACCTCCTTGTAGCACATTCTATAAGTGGTTGTGACACTACTTCTGCACTCTTTCGAGTTGGTAAGAAGAAAAGTATTCAGTACAATTGTCTCCGATGTTACTAGCGACTCACAACAGTATGTCAACACAATTTTGGTGGATGACAGTACACCAAGTGCAGTAGCCGCTGCCGGGGAACAACTTCTCCTGATCTTATACGGGAGTAAAACTGTTTCCTCTCTCGACCAATATAGATATGTCACTTACAAGCGTTATGTAGCAAAATCTAAACTGAATAAACCCATCGACCTAGCCTCACTCCCACCAAGCAGCGATGCTGCACAACAACATGTCTACAGATGTTATCTCCAGGTCCAACAATGGCTGGGCCCTTCGCTTCCTCCGACGGATTGGGGGTGGTCGCTAGACAATGGACTTCTTGTACCGACTGCAGCCACAAAGCCATGTGCCCCCGATAACCTACTGAATCTGATCAGTTGTGGTTGCAAGAGTGCTTGTACAAAAAGGTGTGGGTGTAAGAAGGCAGGACTCTCTTGCTCAGGTTTGTGTAATTGCAGTTCGGATTCTTGTAACAACCACAGAAACACTGTCCTGTCGGAAATTTCTGAGTTCGATGAATAATATGTATATAGGTTATGTCATTTCTGTATATAGCGTTGATAATAGTCAATGTAACTTAATCCATGTTGATTGATTTGTACATTCTGTAAATATTATTTATTGATTTTTGTACATTCTGTAAATATTATTTATTGATCTAATGCTGCCAGACACAGACGTGTCTGTTCGGTCCCAAGCCCGAAAATAGTTGAGTTCTCATGCTGACGAATTCTATGCCAAAAGAAGCAGAGGGGGTCTTCCATAATGTCTATTTTGTAAGCAATGATAAAAGTCTTCAAATGGTGGTGGATTTTTTATCGTCTGTCCAACTAACATCCCGTTCTGTACTACGACCCTTTGGGCAAATCTGTTAGGAAAATCGTCATTGTTTGCGTAAATCCGATACTTTTTTGTGAATTTTCAATAATTTTTCGCAGAAATTGTCACAGAATGCACATTTTCCTCTAGGTAAATGTATATTAGACATTATGTAGCTCGAAATACGCGTAAACAAAAAATACAGTTGGATCAATTCGAGGTTACAAAGTTCGTGCGATTTTTTTTATTTTTTTCAAACGCGTTTTCGAAAAAAGGCTGTAGAAAAAAAAGCTCAACTGGGATTTTAGGGGACTTTTGTCTAATCGTTCAGTGACATGTACTCGACATTCCCTGAAAAAATCAGCTTTCTCCGATTTTTTCCCTAGTGAAACCTAATGTTCTTGGGCTATAACACTTAATTTATCGATTAATGGGTGGATAGAAAAGTCCTGCCATAATCAACATTTTGAGTTCCATAAGCCTTCAAAACAGCTCCGATAATCATAAAAGTGTCAAACATCAAATTTGGGGCTTTATACAGAATATTCATTAGGTTGTTGCTTGATAAGTAATAGGAACAAAATCTTCACCAGAAAATTCTGTAGCAATACAACTGAGGGTATTAGTAGGCACTTTGCAACAAATTGTAACAAATCAACTAGTTATAAACAAAATTTTCTAACTCAAAAGAGTGAAAAAGTACCACAACTCTAAAAAAATGTGGGAAGAAGCACATGCTACAGCAGCTACACAGGCATTGTTTCCCCATGATGCTCGATCACAACACCAAATATCCTTCAAATTGGAGTAGCAATGGTTGAGATACAAGGGAGAATGTTGGTACATTTAATAATGAATGGGTAAGACTAAGATTAAGATGACAGGGTTCACCACTGCACGGCCCTAGATGCACCTTTGATTTTCCAACTTCCAGGTCTGGGGCATAATAATCGCAACACACCCACCTTATCAGTTCATAATTTCAGTAAAATAAAAGAAATTATCAGTTTGAATTAATTAATAGATGATGGAAAATATTTGGCTTCCTTCGCCTTCTCGTACTATTTAATTACCACAAACAATATCAGTTTGATGCTGACAAACGAACCTGAACGCATGTGGTCTGGTTAAAAAGTAACTCGGCATGAATAATGAAGAAATTGCGAATATTTCGTGTATTTCATTTGTTTAAAAGCCAATTGCAGCTAATATTGACCGGCATTCGATAATTCTTTTCGGTTTTGACCACACGGCCACGCTGACACTCAGTGACAGCGGTTATGTTTATTGTGATATGCAAATTGGGGGATGGTTTCCGGCGAAGGAGATTTGTCACATTTGTCAGTGTAAAACGATCACAAAAGACACTGATCGACGTTTGTGTTAGTATGGTTGGTTGCAAGAAAAAACTAAATTCTCAGCATCGTCCAAGCGCACCTTATTAAAAAGCACGAATGCATAATTTTCAACCCATCTTCAATCGGTCCTCTGCAGACATCAAACACACCCGCCTCATATTCCATGGTTACTAGGAAGTAAATAACTTCACCACATCTGGGGGAAATCAACACGCTCAATATAGTTCCAGGTTACTTGGAACATACTTCGTGAAAAAGTGATTTCTGAAGCATTCTGCTTACTTTGTTATGAATATTGCCTTATTTTATGTGTATCGACCCGATTTTATACACTCGGTTATTTTTTTACAAGTGGTTCATGTTGTCTTTCTAGTGCGCAATAATTCAGATTTTTTGTCAACAAAAAAGTTCAGACGGCCTGTAAACACGAGAGGGAATTTCGAACCATATTTTGCAGTTATGACATTAACAGCTCAAGTATTTGCTGTCACCTGTTTGCAAATCCGCTCATACATTGTCTCGAACAAATAGAGGGCGTGATCACGTCCTTGCATTCTTACGATTGCCCAAATTGAGTATTTCTGCAAGAACCACATCGTAATCACATGACCGGAATAAACATCATTGAAACATGGCCACATCCGGAACATCCTAAATTTGTGTTGGTGTTATTACATTCAAACATCAAAACCCACCAGAGTGTGTGTCCAAAAAATGCTTTCCCCGAGTCTGTAGTATATTATCATTATATTGAGGACAAGGCTTTCGAATTACCAATTATTTTGTGGTTTTACCGATTCGTTACTTATGCCATTTGCAAATTAATCTTCTTCAAAATCATAAAATTCACTTTTATTCCTGAAAAAAATTATATGTACCTTTTCTATGCACTTTACTCATTATTTTGATATATAATTTGCCTTTCCTTACTTCTCTTATCTGTTTCTGAGGCATTGGGAAAAATGTCAACAAATTGACCAAAGTTAGGTTGGACGACCCCTTAACAATTCTAATAGAAGTTTTCCTGGTCGAAGTAAGCTAGTCGATGTCAAAGCATATGGATGTGACTCGTGCAACAAAGGGGTAACAACAGTCCCGCACTTATTACCTGCATATTTTAGAATTCCCGCCGTCATTGCTATATGTTCCGGCCACTTTACTCACACAAGCATTACTATATATTTTAATGTCATATGTGGGAGCTTTCCATTTCCATTTCCTGGAAAGCCGTATAGTTCTAGTCTACTATGGTAAACTCATTTGTGGAAATTGGACTTGGGAAACAACGTATTGTACGCACGTCTACAGTTGTTTAGAACACAAAATCGAATGATTGTTCACGCACGAGGTCTTTCTTGTGTTGTCACGTTGTAGCATTTATTTAGCTCAAAGTGAAAATAAAATTTCATCTTATATCATTTCAACCTTGAATCCCCTATTAGTTTGTCTTCTGCTCTATTTCATACAGAGTTACTAGCAAATCTATATAATTGCCTAGTGGATCAGTGATAATTTAATCCACCAGCCCCATGGATCTGAAGGATTAAATTATCTCTGTCTGCATCAGGTTTTGTCTGCTTTATGGATACTGTGTTTAAAGGGTTTAAACACTGTGTTGATAATTAGTTTAGTGCTTGTATTGGGAGTACGATGTAAATTATTTGTGATTTTTTTTATTGTTTTTAAAACTATTGGCGCATACTTGTGTATCTCCTATTCTCCTGATATTGTTGACTGTGGTAAAACTTTAAGTTAGTGGTAGTATATTACGTTTGGTTGTTGGATGTTGTCGCATATAGTCGTGCCTCAATAAAGTAAGAGTTCGGAGCTTCTTAATACTGAGGTGCATCAGTCGTTATTTTTGTAGAGTTCTTGTCATCCAAAAGCTGTTACACTTAGCGGAAATGAACGTTTTCAGCTGATTCAAGTTGGTTGTGTACACTGGTGTTTGTCGAGAGAGATTGTTCTGTTGAGGTACAACAGTCGGTCATTTTGCACAGGTGAACAATTTCTTGCCATCCATCAATTGTTACACTTAGATGGAATGAGCCTTTTGAACTGTTTCCAACTGGGTGTGCCAACTGTTGAATATCAAGCGAACTGTTTCTGCTTTGGCTGCAAGCACTAAGTCCAATTTTCGTAAATTTATATCCGAGAATATGTTATATCCGAATTTTGTATAGTATGCCCCGGGTTTATTTTATTTTTTGTTGAAATTCACGGCTCTTTGTATGCAATAAAGCGAGCCACTAATTGTGGTTTGATGTGTGATGATCGACCAGCGATTATTGGTAACTGGTGACCATGATTGTAAATAAAACAGAAAATGCTGTGAAAGAATAAAAGAACCAACGTTAGACACTCTTAAGCTATCGAGGTGTTTAGACCCCAACTGCGGTTACATTAAATCTCTGCATTAATATACAACATGAATTAATTTTATCAATTGGGGCGAATTAGGATGATGATTAAGTTACCAAAATGGCTAACACTTTGATTTATGTTTGGAAATATATAGGCACTTATCTGGGACTAAATTTATTTTGTTTTCAAGTAATGTGACATTTATAACATCTGTAACAGTCAAAAAATGAATCTAAGTGAGAAATAATGAAACACGAAGAGTTAAAACTTAACAACATTTATCTTTATTATTTCCATCAAACTTTCCCAGTACAGGGTTAATAAATATGTAAAGGTTCTCAAAAAGTGTGGGAAAATGCACTAAAAATAGATAACAATGCGGTGAAAAGGGAAAAGAGATATTGTTTATCCCAAAGTACGCATAATAAAAGATATCAAGTTTTTTTGCCTGGACACCTACGATTATCCCATTCCTGTGCAGGAGAAAGACACATTTCAGCTCGCGGCTTCAGCCTTTTGTGTACATACTATTGTCTCATTCTTGGTATGGCCGCTCATGAAATACGCATTTCTCGTGACAACGAGGTACATAAACATTCGCATCCGTTGCAAAGGCACCAGCTACAATACGGCCGTCGTGGACTGGTTACTTTCCACGGGCGGGCAATATTTCCACGGATGCAATAAATATTAGATTCAAACACTAATTATAGGAGCAGTCATCAAAAATGTAATTAGAAAAGCATAGGGTACAACCCGGTGTTTCATTAATTAAAATTTTGCTGTTTATGATTTTATTACCTGGAAAACGCATTCGTGGACATCACTGCCCACGCGTGGATTTCGACCAGTCCACGACGATTATACCATATGCTCCATATACTTTTTCTACACCCCGGTTATGGTGTATGGTTACGTATTCTTTCCCACCACTTGCTTTTCATCCTAACTTCCACTCAAAATAAAGCATCATCTGTCTCTCTACTTCTTATCAAATCTGAAGATGCCAACCAACAATATTGATTCTTGGAAGGAACGCTCACAGAAGCTTTCCAGGAACCAGGGTATTGGCTGGTATTCTTCATGAAAAGATTAGATTCACTTTCGATTACTTGCGATTATTTATTGATATATTTTGAAAGGTACTCTCCAAAACGTGCTAAGCAACGAAACCACCTGATTGAATGTGATACACCTTTTACTAACTGACGAACTGAAGCGTCGGTGGTTTGAGCAGATGCTGTGGGGAGTATTCACAATATCCGTTCTACAAGCAACGCCAAATAATTAATTACTGAAACCACGAGAGAAAAAAAGGAGAGAAAAACCGAAAGAAAACAACTTTATATATACTAATTTTTAGAGCTTCTAATTTCACAAACGTCCAGCTGAGAAGGTAAACCTACTTACATATTGCCGAGAATGCCCCCACAGAACGGAATGGATTTCTTCCCATATGACAAGATCCAGACTCTTTCTCAAAAGAGAATGTCTTGCACACAGTTGTTCTTTGACAGATAGCTGCACATTGGATTTTCGAGTCGGTGCGTGTTGTAACACCGAAAGCGGAACGATCTTTAACAGAAGGTAGTCTTGGACGTCTGAAGACACTATTTAACACATCGGGACATTCTTTACGTAGATCGCAAACATGATATGTCCATGTCGCTAAGGATATCACGAAGCAAATGTGACTTGAAGAAGTCATTCTGGTAATTCAATTTTATTGATGATCTTAGAAGAAATATTTGAACCGATTTATGTACTTTTTAAATAAAAAGAACCCTTACATACGTCACGTGAATTTGCGCTATCTCGAACAAACATTTACATACACTTATATATTTTATATTCCTGTCGGAATGATCAATAGACCCGACCGCAGCCTTTTTGACGAGAAATATACATTAAGTAGTACGTGACTTATGAACAGGAGATAATTTAACGAGACTTCGACTCGTGAAAGGTGAAGTTTTACTGAACCCACAGCGGCATTTTAGTATCATAAAAAAACTTTAAATGGAATGCCAAGTTGCATCTACTTCATGAATATATCATCTTCGTAAACCTTTATTTTGAAAAGAAAGTCAGGAATTGATTCAAACTCCGGAGATGTTACAAGTTGACATAACGCGCTACCTTACACGTTACCTTGGTAATACATAATTCTAAAAGTAGTATGGGCCCTATATATGCGATTGGACACATATTAACTCTTGACCCACTGAGTATTTTCAAATTATTTTTCATCATATCTAGTCATGTCTGTTTTGAAGCAGCCGTGACCAGATTTGATGAAAAATTTATCTAATTTCATCACAAGAAATCATTGGTCATTGCGATTTACAGTGTGGAAATTTAGTTGTGTGCAAATTATACTTGTTTCTGTCTCTAGAAATTTAATGCCCTGGACACGACTATCCGCCAACAGCATGCAATGACAAAATTATATGAATATTATGGAACAGTCCATCGTTAAGGGTATTACATCAGGAATAAATAATGTCCACACAGCTGTGCATCAATTAACTCAGTCTCAGATCATCTATGGTTTATTTACATAACATCCATTGTCAATCAATACATTATCAATACATCAATAAAGAATTCTGAAAATACAAAATATCACAAAAATGTACTAATTGTCACACATATATATCAATTTATCATACATAGTATTGCAAAATTATACATGTACAATTAGATCACACATCCTAACCAACAGGGCTCAAACAGCAACAGCTAACTACAAAATAGAAGAAAACTTGAGCACCCAGGACAACCACCACCATCCCAAGAGCAGATGTAAAGCAAACTAACCACCACACCGGCATGAGTGACCCTTGAACCCCATGAGAAATAGCAGGACAACAATAATCACAGTCATTAAACCGTAATTTGGAGTGTTGATCTTCGAGGGGTGCATGTCTATTTTTGGGAACAAATTTATTTCAGTCTAGTAGTTTTGCTGCATATTTATAAAATAGATCGTGGATTATTCATGGAAACATACCTATGCCATCAGCTTACGTATTTATCACACGCCGACACCCGAAATTCGTGATTACTGGCACATTTTGAGTGAAAAAAACTTCTTTTGATCATCTCGAAAAATCTTTTTTACCGCAGAAATTCGCCACGATTAGCCATTATGCATAAGTATGTGTCCTTAAACACCAACAAATAAATAATACGAACATGTCTATTCAGCTTTGAAGTATATCGGGAAGTATATACCCACTGTTAACTTCACTGCACGTGTACCACGTGACGTATATCATCCAGTTATATACGACCCTTATCGGTAGTCGCCGTGTCGTATAACATTTAGCAAAGAGGTATGGTCAGGAAACCCTTGTTTCACCTACTGGAAATAGTGTCCCGATAGCGAAGAATTCAAATCTTGTTTCATGAAAAGCATGTAAGATGTGGAATTGTGTCGATAGAGCCGACATTATACACACAAAACTTTAAAGGATATACACGTATGCATAATAAGCCTACACTGTTTTCGCGAGTAAACGCATTACGTCGTTGCACAATCTAGCTGTGATCACTAGCGGTCCATAAAATGCACTGCAAACCAATCATTCAATGTATCGGCAAGTATACTAAAAATGTACCAAAATGTACCTTCGACAAAGAAGATTGAAAATAATAAAGACATGCAGTTTTTTTCTTGTCATACATACATTCAGACTCGTTGCGATGATCTTTGTCCATGATCGATTTGCTAAATATCAGTAATAATATTAAAAAATATCTTAGAGATTACTCGATTACTCGTACAATTCCAAATCTAAAATGCTTTGTCTATTATGGAACCATAGCAGATATGTCCCACCTTAGAAAGTGATGAAGAGGTGACGATAGACGCCATGTGGTACATATGCAGTGACGTTAACGGTGCGTATATACTTCACAGCTGAATAGACATGTCTGTATTATTTATTTATTGGTGTTTAAGGTCACATACTACAGATTCACATAGTTCGTTCCAGTGAATCTGCATTGTTTTCGAGACAAAACCTGAATATTTGTAGTTATTCAATACATGATTTTTTTTATATATGCTAATCGTTTCAGGTAAACAGTTAATGAATGGGACGACGTCGACTTCTGACGGAACGCATTTATTCGACATGTAAAAACGATATTTCTGTATTGAGCAAGTTGATGATGATTGTGTGATAAAAGAATATTACTACGCTAATCCTAAAACGGAAAAAGTCCGAAATAAGTAAAAATGCTCATATTTTCCCTCGAAAACATAACTTATGACCCTTCACTGCAACGAGCACGGCGGAGGCAAAAATGAAAAAAAGAATATATTAGTTGAATTTGAAGAATTTTCACAGGGTATTTTCAACAATTAAATGTTCACCAGTTATACTAAGGAAAGTATTCAAAGCCAGTTTGCAATCGGAAACCACCGCAAAATTGGTTTGGGGTTTAAATCATGTTTTTTTCATCCTTACCACACTACCCTACTCGTTCGTTTTTATCATTACAGTCACTGTCAATTGTTGAAGCTGTCACTCTATCAGCTGTCATTTTCGTCATTGCACCACTGGATGCAGTATCCGAAGAGCGTTGTGGTAGCCAGACAGTTCTTCTCTGAAGGAAATTAACCCTTTCAAGACCCAGCTTCTGAAGAGTATCGTCAACAACAATATAACTAACAGCAAATTGGGCGAATCTATCATATATAGAATAAATAGGCACTGATCAGATTAAACCACGAGTAGGATAAGGGTTTTAACCCTTGTTCTGTGAGTGGTTTAAATCTGATTACAGGCCCTAGTACCTATTTGTTTTATTTATACCATCCTCATAATAAATAATCACTTAAAATTGTCACTTAAAATGGAGAAAAAACGATATTTTCTATCGCAAAAACATGGGTTTGTTTCGTTTACATCTGGGCCGGTGGGCAATTCTTCCGGCGCGTGAATACTTGATTGACAGCTGGAGACATCGTCAAAGTTGATTAAATTTACCTTTCTTTTTCAGTCGAATTATTATTCACAATTCTTTAAAAATTTTATTTTAAGTATTTAATTGTAGGTATTTTAAACCTAATAAGTCATTGCACGTTGTAGATAGTACCGCAATCTGTCGTATGTTTGAATGAAACATCGCGAAGTGTGAATGTATCGAAGTCGGCAAACTGAGTCATGTCAAAGGTCAAGTTAGATGTAGTTCCTACTACAGGTTTAAATTGTTGTAATGGAATTCCCACTGAAAACGTTTGAACCGTAGTAGAAGCTTTACATCAGTAGTGGGGTTAAAAGCTAAAATTTAACCCACGGGCTTTTCACAGGTAGTAACACTGGTGAGCATGGTATAAACATTCATTGGGGGGGTGGGGGGGGGAGGGGTCCAGTAATAATATCAGCCCTGTGATATAACTAACAGCAAACTGGACGAGTCTATTATATATTCATTGGGGAGTCCAGTCCTGTAGGATTAAATTATTACTGATCCTACTTACCTATCTGGTATGTAATTTGGCCTCTTGTTATCGAATGCTACTGTTTTCTATGTGAACAATTGATGCATTTCGTTTTGACAGAGTTAAAGTCAAATGGACCAAACTCCTAGCTCTCAGGTTATTATTCCAGGTTCGTCGATTGTACGATGACACGGTGGAGCTGTGCACTAAGGCGTACAGCACGACGATGGTGCCCTTGTCTTCAGCCAAAAGTAAGCCTGCTTCTGCGAAATATGTATGTTAGGAGTCTGGCAGTTACTCGCCGCTGTTCGGTGGTTCTCTACGCGTACTCCGGCTTCCTCCACCCGTAAAACTGTCCGACACGAGGTGAACCTAGATGTCGAAGTGTCGTTAAATCCCAATAAATAAATAAACAACTAAATTCCAAGTTCGTCAGCAGTGTTTCGGCATCTGCCAGCTGATATTCTTAAATCGAGTATACTTTGTTATTTATTTTACAAGTTATCCCTTGTCGGATGCGGGATGGATTCGAGAAAATATTTTATTCACAGACTTTTATTGGGGTTTAACGATGCTTTCAACAGCCAGGTTCACCTCGTGCCGGACAGTTTTATGAGTGGAGGAAGCCGGAGTACCCGGAGAGAAGCACCGAGCAGCGGCGAGCAACTGTCAGCTTCCCCATCGTACCAACGCCGCACAAGTAGGATTAGCATTGGTTGAAAGCAATTGCACCATCGATGTGCATTATGTCTTAGTACACAGCGCCACCGAGCCGCCGCGTGGGCAAATGAGATTAGGTACCTTATCCAAGGACACAACGTAGTTACCCTAGCGGGGATAGAACTTGCTTGGCGATAAATTGTGTTCTTTTTGTTGATAGTAACGTGTTGTCAAATGAATTGCTTTGCGTCCTTTTAATAATTGTTTTATAGGCGTAAAGGCGTGTAATAAACACAGAATGATACGCGCGTGTGAATGGGTTAATCGATATGCCACTTGTGTCATCGCGGATGGATAAAACTCGAGGCCTGCACGCGCGTGTCGTTCTGTGTATATACAAAGCTTCAAACTAGTAATGCCACCGCCCCCAACATCCGAAAAGGGTTCCATAACCCTTCATCTGTAAGTGTAAGTATCAAATCTAGTCTCCAAAGAAAGCACATTATTCGATATTAGCAAAAGATAATCTACATCCACTACTCCAAGCCAGACGGATATGTCCCCTACTGGTCACATGCCCGCTAAACTCCCCTTCGCTACGTCTCTGTCTGCATTCACTTTAGAAGCTTAACAATGAACCCTTTGTGTCACCAGAAGGGTCTATTTTAAAGACATTTTCTCGGTTTTCTTTAGGGAACTTGTCACTAAACCCGTTTCAGCCCGGAGCCACCCAGGTGGCGACAGCGGGAGTGTGTCACCCTCCCAATCCTGGCCAAAATTTCCTATAGTTGGAAATTCGGAGGGCAAGTGATGAGTAGTTGGAAATTTCATCTTTCTGGGTTTTAGAGCTTCTTTGGCGATGCTGATGTCTCCTTTACTTCCCCAAATTCCAACTCGGTTTCAAATTGGCAAAAATTCTTAGTGTAACTATTTAAAACTACAGTGTTCGCAATATCGTGCTTCATAAGCATGCATGATGTCAATCGGTACGAAATTTCTACAGTACGCTTACTTATCGTAATAAAAAAAATATCCTCGAAACGCACTTCAAGAAAAATCACATCATGTAAAATCGTTATCCAGAGTTAATTCCATCGTTCACAGTTACAGAATGATGAAACATCGAAAACTGATTATTCCTGCATAAGATCTGATTTAATGTTAGGACAGTGTGAACTGCTCAAAGATCTCCGCTCAAACATTTGTTTACCACATATTCAATACCCAGAATAATACCAAATAATAATAACCTGATAATTATATCATAAATGTGTGTTGGCATTTCAGTTACTAGAATCAGTTTTATGCCCCCTTTCATGGCTTCATTTTCAAAATCTTTCTCGGTAGTGAATTTCCAACAAGGGAGTTGGACCGTGAGGGAGTTCCCCCCGGTCCCTCCCCATAGTTGGAAATTCACTATCCCACACCTCCAATAAGAAACCTCTAGACACGTATGGAGCCACCTGAGGTTGCCAGATCAACCCCATGTTGTTTCTGACGCGCATGTATTTGACTCCTTTTAATTTGCGTGCAAATGCAATGTTTTTTTCACTGTCTTGCACACTGAGATACTTACCATGTACGAGTGTTTGATAATTTACATATTACGTGAATGTTGTTTATGGACACAATATCACAATTCTCGTCTCTGAAAGAAGCTCCTCAGAGTGTCCATCTTATCACACTCTCGCGTATTACAATTCTCATCTCTGAAAGAAGCTCCTCAGAGTGTCCATCTTATCACACTCTCGCGTAGCCCAAACTTAGATTCAACAAAACTAGCTTTCAGTTTCTGAAGACTCGGCCATCTGCATGTAAAGATTTGCAGACAAGTGAAACATGAAGTGTGCTTTCCCCATAAAGTCCTGGTATGACCCCTTATCCACTGAGATAAGGTGCCGGGAGTCATACATAAACGGGAATTCAACAAAATATCTATGCTGCATCTTGTATTTTGCGCTGGCTTATCTCACAGGACAAGGAGGTCACTACTAAATCACGACGGGGTAGTTATTCCAACCGGAAAATGTTTACAATATCATGAAACACAGCACAAGAAGCACAACCTTCTAACTGTGGCCCATGAGCTGAGCTTTTTCTTGTTTAAAATGCCTTTGTGTTCATTATTTCAAAACCACAAAAAGCAATAACTTAGGTGTTTCTGGTTGAGTGCTTGAATTATCTTCTCATACACACTGAAAACGGGTTCTGAATGTTATACAACATAATGCTTCCGCTATCTCCGTTTTTTCTGCACAGGACGTAGGTTTTGGGGGCCTCCAACAAACCGTTTTGTGAGAAAGCCTTTTTTGTATTTGGTTTCCAAAAATAATTTTTGGAAGTAAGAAAAAATTGTCTCCCCCTCCCCTTCCATTGGAAAAAAAATTATTAACTCCATTGTTCCTTTGTGGGGTAGGATACCACAAAAGTGAAATGAAATTCGTAGCACGTTTGTGGCCACGGATAATATCGAGGACTTTTGGTCTCGGATTCTGGGCGGGTCATTTGTAACTGTTTCCTTATTTGAAGAGTTATGGGGTATGTGCCGTTTAATTGCTGGACGTATCGTATGTAACCGTTTTACAACTTGAAAGCCATATGGAATAGGGTATGCGCCGGGATGAACTTAATAAGAGACCAAACAATAGAGTTCTTGGCCAATTTTCTGAAAACTTGTTTTTGTGTATTTAATAACTAATAGTCACTAACAAAAAATGAGCCTGATTATATTTTTTCCTGCTAAGGGCGCTTTTCAAAGTAGCAATTTATGAGCAAAAATGAGGGAAGTTTTGATCCCAAAATAATGATTTGTACAACACTCCTGATATTTTAATTTTAAGATTCTTTGTGGCCGAGTGGATAAGTGCGCTGGTGTCATGCCAGATGTCCCGGGATCGATCCCCGGTCGGGGATCGTTCTCGAGGTGTCCGAACACTGTCTGTCAGCATCAGTTGTGGGGTTGATGCTGTCACAGCGTACCGTCCCATCGGATGGGGACGTAAAATGGCTGTCCTCTATGCAGAGAGAGACACACTCCGTGCAGGCTAAATATCCCTTCTTAGTATTCGAGAAGAGCTAGGCCACGAAGTTGCCGCTATGAAGGTCATCCCACATACCTACGCCATTGGGCCAAGGAGAGGCGTTAATATAAGTTGCATAACTTGTTCGCCAATCCTTGTAAAACAAATAAGATTAAATAACGATTCTTTGTGTGGACGTTTAGACATATCATCATCTGGCCGTCGCCCGTGTCATTGGGAGTAATATGACTGCCCCAGTTTTCTGATCTTATGTACGTGTAAAATGGGGTGAAGAACATAGTTTTCCTCATAAAAAATAAATTCCTATAACTTTTCATGTTGGTTATTACAGTGTTTAGAAGGTAAAGCCTGTATAAGTACACGCTTTTTTATGTCCCGACCTCTAGCATAGAAGTCCAACAGCCTACCACTGAGCCACCGCGCTCCCTAAGATTCACCTAAAAAGGTAAGCTGGCATTGTGGAGTGAATTTCTTGCCTGTTCCACTAATAAACTAAACCAAATGCCAGTCTGGAGCTTACATGTCAACCCTACTCTGTATCGATGAGCGGAAAATCTGAGAGTTCTGACAGCTTAAAATATGATCTAAAAATGGGAAATCGAATACCACTTGAACTATAGAGGCACATCCGGGGAGGGATTTTCAGGCATCCACACCCTCATATCCCTGGAGACCAGACCTTTGTACATTGTTTTATCCCCCATATTTACGAAGTCTCTCACTAGAAACAGTAACCTATAATGATTGATTAGATATCTGGTTCGGACAAGTAGGTGCAACTATCAGTCCCATATAAGAATTCCACACAACTCATTACATTTTACCCTGGCGGTCCACCTATAGTCTGTCTGTCACAACGTCCTTCACCGCTATCACCTTCGATACGACTACAACGCCGTCTGAACAGGAGCTTTATCAGGAAACTCCCCATAGGAACTCCAAAAAGTGAAGCAGTGCTTGTTTACTGTGGTAAACAAGCCCACTTGTACTGGTAAAATAGGACCTGGTCACCAATGCTTGGGGTCGAAGTCCTCTAAAATGGGCAACATGAATATAAACAATTGATTCAACTTGGCTTTATACCCATATTGTGGTCATGATTGATTAGACATTGTGCAGAAATATATGACATTAAACATTAGAGCAGGGGAGGGATAGCAGGAAATTTGCAGACATCATGTCCCATTTTTCGGTTTAGCAAAAGAAATTACGAATTGTTTTGACAAACATTATGATAGGTATGGTAAGAGGTATAGTTCGCTGATTAGTTTGATTCCACCAATGATTCCATGTACCAGTTACAACTTTTTATTACCCAGAAAGATTAGTATCACTTCCTGTTTGCAAAATGAGGCTTCAGAAATCTTAAGAAAACTCATCCAGAACAGCTCAATGTTCTTGAAAGTTTGAACGATGGCCTAAGATATGCCCAACCCCATTTCCCTGATTTGACGCAAATAATATGTTTAAATTATTCCCCCAATTTGTACCATAGGAGTAAGTTAAAATGACAAAAAATTCAATCCATTCTGATCCATTTATTTCTTTTTTACTTGATTCTGGCAGGAGTCCGCATGATTGATTACATAAGTGACTCCAAGTACTAACCCTGTTAGTATGGTTTATTTATTTTTTGTTTATTTCTGCCTAATTCTCAATTAAAAATCAATTGAAAATGGTATTTGTAAATTTTCCAAAATCTCAAGTTACCAATGACACACGTGGTAAAGTCTTAACACACAATAATATCAAGTGAAACTATACTGAATATTATATTGTAACTGGGTCATGCAACAATATTTGAAATTTAAAAGCGTGTTGGAACTGTTAACCAAGTTGAAACAGGGCAGTTGACACAATCAGTTCACTAGCACGTCTTCTCCGTCATAATACTAAAGCAATAAAAACTGGAGAAACATTAATTTACTGCATCCAGTCAATTCAAGTCTGTGTGAAAGGGTTTAAAGCATCCGAAATAAACAAAATAGAAAGAGAATTTACGGGGGCTTATTTTTGAGGTGAAATATTTTTAAGAAAATTAGAAATAGGTTTTCGTTAATAGTATTTAAAGATATTCATACTGGAATCAGATAGATTTTTTTCTAAGAAACATAGCATTCAAAGGGTTCGATCAAGGAATCAGAAATGGACATTTTTGGAACCCACTCTGAAGTCTTGAGAGGGTTAAAAGAATCCAACTGAATAATTTATACTTTATTTCCTTTCAAAGTAAAGGATTTCTCCCAACTTGGTTTGAGGAACTGACATCTGATTAAAATAACAAGATAACATTTAATATTTGACAGCCAATTCCACTTCTGTTTACATTGTCTCCAGTGTGAATAAATATAACTTAGTATTTCTTCTGGATAATTTATTGTTACAGGAAGTTAGAGGCTGTGAAAACCCTGTGGCTGACTGGGCCATACTCAAGGGTTCTAGGACAATTCGTTTTCGAGTTATTGTGCGGACAAGGAAGTGAGGAGAAAACAGAGGACAGGAAAAAAAAAAGAAAAAGAAAAGAAACGGTACAAAAACAATAGTCTGTGTGTTTCAGACAGACTAACGAGTAAATAACAGAAATTTTCTCAAATATCCTTTTAACATCTGAGTGAATAAGCGAAGCCATTGAAGTGAATAGAATATTAGTTGCATCTGGTGCATTATATCATTTTTCCACAAAAATTGTCCGGCATATGTTTACACTGAGAACCAGACACCCACCTCCCTCCCCCACCAACGTGTATTATTAGTGACATTTGCACAGATTTCACCTTATATTAACACTTATAAAGGCTCATTGTGCTGCAAGTAACCTATTAGGGTTGATTTACAGCATTATCTCAGCGGTTCGGAACATAAATAATGATACACTGTAGAAAATTATGAAAATTTGCATAATTTGAGAACGCGCGTTCTTAGTTCACCCACGAGACCCACCCACCCCACACATAACGTCTCATAAATTTTTGCCCCCCCCCCCCCCCGACTTAAGCACCAATAAATAAATAACCAATGAATATCAGGAAACCTTTCTGATTATTATCTTCCCTTAATATCATTTTCACCAAGTCCTCCCAAATAGAGGAACTTGTTGGCGTCTACCTCCTTCCAACAACACAATCCCTTTCTACAAAATTCCCGCATCCGTCCGTGAAATAACTTCCAAGCTCACGTTTGAAATCCCTGTTAAGTTATTTCACATCTTATTTTCTTTAGTAGGGGCGCAGTGGCTCAATGGCATTGGACTTTAAACCGAAATGTCGACTGTTCGATCCAGACCAGTGGTACCTGCGCTGTGTCCTTGGAAAAGACGCTTAATCCCGACTGGGGGGGGGGGGGGGGGGGGCTCTGCTGGTGTCAGGTTAGTGCGTTGTGACGTTGCTCGACGCTACTTGGTTGTTATCTACGCGTACACCGACTTCCTCCACCCGTAAATTGTCTCACACGATGGCTGTTCTAAGTGTCGTTAAATGCCAATAAACAAACAAACACACATTATTAGTTGTGATGTATTGACAGTAAAATAGTCTGAGGTTTTGCTGCTAGGAATTTATGTTCAACCGACGTGCTTTGATCCTCGCCGCAAAACCAGATCATGTCACCGTCAATTCATCACAATAACGTACACGTTCCAATAAGACCCTACCAATAGCCCAACATCCTCAACTTGAAATGAACAAGGCAACTTTTAACGATAACAAGTTCAGTAAATAAACCTCTCGCATACCCAACGACGTCACTGGACAAGTAAGTAAGAGAGGTCTGTCGTACCCGATTCAGGCTGCGGCCGCCCGGCATGACCAATTAACCCTTTACCCAACGTAACGACCAAAACCGGCCAGCGCTATTCACAAAAATCGTCAATTAATTTTCATTATTTTTTTCATTTTTTGTCTCAAAAACATAGGTTATGACCACTCTTTGGAACGAGCTTGACGAGCTCGTTCCAAAGAGGGGTCATAACCTATGTTTTTGAGAAAAAAATGAAAAAAATTAGTTATTTAAGAATTTTGTTTGAAAGTGTCTGCTTTTCATGTTAGGTAAAGGATTCAGAGTATCGGTACGGTACGTGTTAACTGAATAAGAAGGTGCGTCACGACAACTACATGTGTATGTTATTCATTCACCAATAAATCTCCAAGAAGTCTCAAGTTTTTGAACTATAATCCCGACTGACTAATATTCCACCTACTACATCAATGCATGCATTCGACGAAAGTTGGAATATTAGTCAGTCGGGACTTGAGCCATCACCGTCGGGGCAAATCAGGTTTATACTCCCCCCACCCCTCCCCCCAGATCGGTCATCTTCGCGACGCCCCCTGTCACAGAAAGGTACCCGCATACTAATGTATACAGTACAGCCGCCGTGGGCTGGTCACTTTCCACGGGTGGGCAATATTTCCACGCACGAAATAATATTAGATTCCAAACACTAATTAAGGAAATAATTATCAAAAATTTAATTAAGCTGATGATTTTTATTACCTGGTAAACGCATGCATGGTCATCACTACCCACGCGTGGATTACGACCAGTCCACGGCGACGGTGCAGTATCAGTGGTGACCATGTGTCTTGGCGAGAGGGTAGAAACTCAATGCACAAAGCGACGAATGGGGACTTGAAGATCGTCAAGAAAACCGCATATTTTTTGTCCTTCGTATTGAACAAAAAGTTTCCCACCGAAAAATTTGTTAAATGAATGTGCAATTTTCTCGACACAAAAAACCAAACTGAGAGAATAGACAAAATTATGCTTCCATCGCGTTTTGAGAGTAAAACGTCGCACACCCCTCCCTGTTAACTTGAAAATGGGTGCAGAGATAGGAACCCAACAGAGAAATACTGATTTCAGATAAATGTATTTGAGCCATGAGAATCCCCTCCCCACCACACCCCAAACGCCCTCTGTTGGTGGTGGTGGTGTTATAGTGCAAGAATACATTGTTTGATACACTGTTGGCCAGATATCTCTCTATCTCTTTCTGTCTTTCCACTTCTTCCAACTATTTTGTTGAGAAACATTATGATGGGGTACGTGCCGCCCCCGAGTTTCTACGTTCCTGATAGTGAGCGTTGAAAACATAGGAAATTACACCAACCGCTATTAAAGTTCGTAAGAGTTCGAAGTCGAACTCATTTTAACTCACTGAAGACTATAGTTGTCCTATATACATTTATATACTATTCAAAGTTTGCTAAGCACTAAGTATATCCAACTACCTGTTTTACGTTTTAGTTGAAATATTGTAATAAAAAGTGTATATATTTTTTATTCAATTATATCTTTAATGATTTAAGTACAGAAATTAAGATTTTATTGATGTTTGACATTATTTTTTATCTTTTGAATACGATAACCATGGAAAATGGATATTATTGGTAAAAGAGGAAATTTTTCAATTTGCCAAAAAGTTGACGGAGCGAACTGGTATGGGTTCAATATCGAGTATGAGACCCATTACTGTTAATTACAGCTTGACAACGCCTTCTCATGCTCCCAATCAGGTTCCTGATGGTCCTTTGTGGGATGTTGTTCCATTCTTGGACCAGCATGGCACCAAGCTCCTGGACACTTCTTGGCTGGACTGGACGGACTGAAATTGCAAGCTGCAACTCATTCCAGACATATTCGATTGGATTGAGGTCAGGGGATCTTGCTGTCCCCGACAGCAACGGCGTGGATCTATCACCCACTGCACATGCATACAATCTGACGTGGACATCCAGGATCTCACCAATATACCGCTGTGCAGTCAATGTACCCCATTTAAGGACACAGAGCTCTGCACGTCCATCCCTGCTAATGTCGCCCCAGACCATGATTGACCCTCTACCATAGCGGTCATGCTCAGCAATGGTGGCTGCATGGAATCACTCTTCTGGTCTTCTCCATACCCTAGACCGCCTATCTGTGTAGTATAGACGGTACCTTGACTCATCTGTAAAAAGGACAGGTCGCTAATCTTCTCTGGTCCATCCAACGTGGTCCATGGCCCATTCATATCGTGCCTGGCGGTGGTTCTGGGACAGCGGAATACATGGTCTTCTCGATCGGAGACCTCCTTCGTGCAACCTTGCCTGGATAGTCTACGTCGAAACATTTACCCCGGATGCATTATGAAGGTCACTGCGAAGCTGGTTTGCTGTGGCAAAGCGGTTCCTATGCGCCCGAATGATCAAAAACCGGTCTTTAGCTGCAGATGCTGCCCTGTCTCTGCCACCACCATGCCGTCTTACTGGAGTGCCATACTGCTGAAATGTTGCCCAGGCTCTGGTGATCACCGCAGGGTGCACATCAATGGCTTCACCAACCTGACGATGGGTAGCCCCTTGCTCCACCATTCCTACAGCCCGCCACATTCCTGCTTCAGACAAATGTGGTCTTACATTTGCATTGGCCATATTTAATCATTAAATCACAAGGGTTTGTGTTGAAATGAAGATTGAATACCCTACACATGTCATGTACATGTAGACAGTACACGAAAACATCATGAAAATCAAGGGGTACATGCTTTCCATGACTGTCACGAAAAGTTTGCCTGTCAAGAGAGCTAATGTAAACACGAGGGACCATCGCAATACATTCTCAATCATATCCACCAAAAATATCGCAAATATGTCACAAGCAAATTTCACAATGATGTGTCAAGTATTTGGTGCTTAGCAAACTTTGAGTAGTATACTTACCATTTAACGGTACCTTCTACTGCGTCAGAATTAGCACAGCGGAATTTAATAAAATTTGGCCAAGACAAATTATGGGTGCATTTCGGGTTGCATTCCTTCCAAACTCTTTTCTCAATTACCTGCTTTTACTTATAAATAATTTTCATACATTGCTACATGAAGGATGTTGCTTTCAGGTAATAGTGTATCCATTTTTCAGGTATCGAAAAAGAAAATTTTGAATACAGTAGCCAAGATCCAATAATGGGCGTCTCCTAACCAGTTTGGGGGAGGCAGACATGATATTTGTAAAGCCGTTGCTGGGAGGGGGGGGGGGGAAGGAGATTTCCCAAGTCCTCACTAGGACCCTTGTCTCTACTCCTCCCACTTCCATTCAGGGAAGTGGGATGATGGAGTAAAAACCGGAGGTCCTATAGTTTTTACTTGGTCCTCATCTCCACCCCCCGATTTTTGCAAAATTCGGTGCTCCAAGACCGAATCTGAGGCATTTATAACTTTGTAGCCTTATATTGTCGACCATTTTAGGGCTCTGTGTTATATCAAATTTATATTGGGACAATGGTTGGGAGGGGGGGGGGGGGGCAGCGAAAATTTGGGTAGGGGCAACCCACTCCCCCGGTTCAGCAACTGATAACGAATAACACGGGGGTGTATATTTTGACACTGCTGACGAAATGCATGTATGTGACGCTCTACTGAAATGAGTTTTTAGAGCCCTTACTAAATTAGTATCGCACAAAAGCTTGTCATCAGGTCAGTAGAGATGACTCCATCAAGAATCAAGATAAAACTAACAGTAGAACAAATGGTCCAAAAACAATTGCTCCAAGCATCGTTAAAATAAAAAAATAAAATTTACGAAAAATTAAAACAAAGCTCTCATGTCCCATTTGGATAAAATAGTCACAACTTAAAGGGCCAACGCAGGTTCATGTGTCAAAAATGGTTTCTATAAAACCAATCGCGCGACACTCCCTTTTGTCAAAGTACCTCTGTAAAATCCAGGGTTCACATAAGAAATGCACAGAAAGGCTATAAAATGATCCTCAATAACACTGGAAAAGAGCTAAAAATTGATATATGGTGCTGAGAGGGATGGGTATCTACAATATACTATTCAAAAAAAGTCGGGCATGTCCAAACTGATGCTGATATTTTCGGAAAATGGTATTGGATACGAGTGATTGGACACTGATACTTTAACCCTTTTCACATTGACTTGAATTTACTGGTGGTAGTCAATTCTGTTTCTCTAGTTACTTACTTCTTTATATGGACTTCATCGCTTGACTGATGGTTCTCATCAGATCACCGAAGTTAAGCAACGTCAAGCCCGGTTAGTCCTTGGATGGGTGACCGTCGGAGCGATCGATTCGGACTCCCGCGTTGTGACCTTGGGCAAGGCACTTAACCCCGATTGCCAACATGGGGGCACGATGACGCCGCGAACTAAGGAGTACTCAACGTCGATGGTGCGCATGTCTTCAACCAATCTAACCCACCTGTGCTGCAGTGCGGAGTTAGGATGTTGGGGGGCTGGCAGCTGCTCGTCGTGGCTCGGTGGTTCTCTCCGGGTACTTCCGTAAAACTTTCACCGACAGGATATGACCTTTGCTGCTAATATGTCGTTCAACTTTATGAATAAATAAATCGCTTGTCTGATAAGAGAGATAACTATATCGAAAAACATTTTCAAAACGATATAAGTCAGGGATGGTTTGACTTGTTTGTCGATAAATGTATACTATTCAAAAAAAGTAGAGGGTATCCAAACTGATGTTGATATTTTCGGAAAATGGTATTGGATACGCGTGATTGGCCACATCAATATGTTACCAAGTTTAGTATGGATCATAAATGTCACCGGCCTACGAAACCTTCGTGCAGGTTTTTCGCACGAGCGCCGCGTTAATGTCTTTGGGGTACGTTTTGAAATATTCATTTGTATTGGAAGGGCTTTTTCGGAGGTCTCATCGTTCTTTTCTTGGTATAAACTCGTTCATCAATAGTTTCTGGTCGAAACGTAACTTTTGAGGTATGCGAAGACTGAGACGGCATGTTGAAAGCTGGGAACAGACAGACCGCAGTGGCTGAAATTCTCAACGTAGCTCAATGGGTGATTAGCAGGTTGTGGTCACGCGACCGTCAGAAAGGCAATGTTGATGACAGACGTCGGTCAGGTCGTCCAAAGGTGACAACTGCTAACCAGGATCGTTTCATCCGAATTACAGCATTACGTAACCGAAAATCAAAGTGCCTTAGAAATTGGACAGCAGCTGCACCGAGCGACAGATATAAGAGTCAGTGGTCAGACTATCCGAAATCGCCTACACAGTTGGAATTTGTACGCTCGATGACCTCGAATAATTTCACGTTTGACTGAACACCACATCGCAGCAAGGCATAATTGGTATGGAGCAGGACAATCGTTGGTGGAAGATTCACTCTCGACTTCCACGACAGGCGAAACAGAGTGTGGCGGCGACGGAACGAACGATACCATGACGTAACCGTTAGGCAGCACGATCGTTTTGGTGGTGGATCGGTTATGGTGTGGGAAGGCATAACCATGACTCGCAGAACAGCATTACATGTCATCCAAGGGCGTGTCACAGGGCAGTAATACCGTGACAACATGTTCGCAGCTCATGCGGTGCCATTTACGCGACGTCACGGCTGTCGATTCATAGTTTAATATACATTTCACGTAATACATTAAATCCCGCTAATAAGACAAACGCCTGTGATTCTGACGCTTGACTTAAGGTGTGACAACCTTGATGGTCAATTGTTCGCCGAGGAGTTTTTCGGTGTTATTTTGAAAAACGTTCTGTTTTTTTTTTCCTTGAAGTTCTTCGAATAAACTCAAGACTGGCCTTCATTCCTTTCCTGCTGCCCTGGTTTACAGGAAAGTCTACCATGGGTCATGTATAGGCACATACGAATCGGGGTTTTTTCGACTCGACTTTCGACTCGAACTGGCAAAAAAATGTTCAAGTCGACCGAATATCAAATTCGATCAAGTTAGCCGAAACCAGGTGTCCAAGTGACTTTTCGTACGCGATATTTCCAGTTTAAAATAGCCACATTAGGATTGTTTTAGCATTGTACTGATGATTTATCCACATATTCATGCTAATATTCAACAATTCGTGCGTGAACAATGCAGCACACTTGGACGCATGGCTGAATAGGAGACAAAGAATATGTATGTATCTGTGATTGCTTCGCTCCCTTCTTGACTTTAAGCTTGGCATCGTCCGATCTTGCCTCATCATGAAGCGATGGATGCTTCTCACTGAAGTGTACCGGAGATAAGATGTAGTCCCTGTCGCTTGGGTTTTGTTCGAAGTCTTACATGTATTACACGTGTATGTAGCCGTGGCTTTATCCACTGTAAAATATGCGTGTATTACCGATGTCATTTGGAAACACGCAACACGCATGATTCCAAATGACATTGGTAATACACTGTAATTTCCTTGCTGACGATGTGTGCTTGCGGTTCGCGCTCAATTCCTCGCATTATTTTAACAATTTAGACAGTCGGTGTGAAGAGAGATGTGGAGAATATGCAGGTAGATAGTGGCCTATGGGATAACAGACTGAGGAATCCAGAGTACCCGGGGAGAACCACCGAGCAACGACGAGTAGCTGCCAGCTCCCCAACATCGTAACTCCGGACTGCAGCACAGGCTGGGTTACACTGGTTGAAGACATGCGCACCACCGACATGCAGTACGCCTTAGTACACGGCTTTCGACTCGAATTCGACACGAATTTGTTGATCGACTCGACTACGACACCAACAATCGAATATTCTCAGGGGCCTAGTCATGTAACGCTGAAGGCGACACTTGACCTGTAGTATCCTGGCACTGTGTATATTGTTCCATTACGTTACCTCTGGCGCCGTCTTCTCTCCATTATCTTAAGGTTTTTTCTGTTTACTGTGTCTCTTCGTTGTTTGTGTTTCGCATGCACGGCCATGCGGCTTTTACTTGGGGAATTACGCCACAGTCGATTGTGCGGCGAAATATTCCTGTAGGAGACATATCCATTCTCTTCGTATTAGTAGGAACATCGAGTCTTTTCTGTCCAAGAACATACACATGCTTCTGGTCCTTCGGCACTCATGTGAGTGTTTGGGAAGAGATACTGATCTCTAACTCCTTGCACTTCTCTGTTCAACAACATGTTCGAGATTATGCCTCACTGATGGCTTTTCTCGTGACCTTAATGCCCTCATTTGGTAAAAGACGAACGACCGGATACAGTATGTGGTTATTGCGGGTGGAGAGTTAGATGAATGGAGTGATCTGCTTGGTTAGATAGTTGCAGTAAAGTGATAAATTTGGATGACCCGGATAAACGAAGCGTGAACCGTGTTGTTGGTAACAAGATCACGAGTACCCGGAATAAGGTTAGAACTAGACAGAACAGACCGGGAAAGCTAAAAATAGTAACATAAAATAAAACTGTTCCAACAGACAGGCTCTTCTACTCAACTGGACTGTACACCGGAAGAATGGCCCTATGCTAGGTGTTCGTCTTATATAGAGGATTCTGGAGTGAATTTGATGCAAATAATGTCGTTTTTGATGATTTTGAGTGATTTTCGGGTTGTTCGCGATAATTAGATACACTCCTATTCAGCATACCCACAGAACATCCTCCTATATTTAATCAACCATTTTCCTTGGTAACTAACAATGGCATATTATACTTCCTACAGTTTTCTCCCCACGACATACAAAGCCTTATCTGCTGATGTGGCGTTAAGCACCAATGAATACATAAATTAAAATTTGTTATTTTGTTCGTTTTTTCTTTCTATTATAAAATTTCAACAAAACCATATCATATGACCCTCCATTGCAGAATTATCCGGTGTCAGATTGCAATCTCTCAAACAGCCCCCACCCTCACCCCCACTCCCCACTCCCCGCCAGTCATTCATCCTATTGATGGACCCGTTATTTAAGATTTCTTCCACCAGCGTAAAGCAACACTTCATTTACATGTGGCTATATTTTTTGTTTGTTCATATCTAATTCTTGGGTCTCAATACAGCCACAAACTGCCCCTTTTTCATTGCCTTAAGAAGTTGGCCCATGCGTATTCTTTCTTGTGAACACTTCTGGTAGGCAAGCCAGAAAATAAGCAGACTGTCATCTGCAAAATGAGGTCCCCAGAGGGTGAATTTAGTGATGCTACCCTGCCTGGCAGGGTAGCATCACTAAATTTACCCTCTGTGAACCTCAATCTGAATCAGGGTCTCAAAACTAAACAGAAAGAGGTACCCAGAGGATAAATGTGCCCACTGTATGGGATAGCATCATCACATTCACCCTCTGGGGACCTCATTCTGCAAATGTCAGACTGCTTATTTTCAGGCCTTATGGTAGGCTGCATTTATCTTAACGGTGTTTTTACATCATCGTTGTCTGCACGCACAGGCAGCCAACAATAATGTAGAAAAACTGTTAAGTCAGCTGCAGCTGTATATATGTGTATACACTACGGCCGCCGTGGACTAGTTACTTTCCACGGGTGGGCAATATTTCCACGGACGCAATAATATTAGAATATGCTGAGGAATACTTCAGCCTATCAAGGCTCCACCACGCTCCCCAGATGCTTTGAATCAAAGATTACGAACCTTTATTGAAACGGACTCTTTCAAATGAGGGCCAAAATCAATGCTTTGAGGCAAAAACATGTGTATGTGTGTGTGCCGTCTTCATTTATCTTAGGTAAAGGGCTAACCAACACCCCAACCACCAAGGAATGCTTAGGCCTATTAAGGTTCCGCCGCGCTGACGCTTCGCTCCCTCGAAAAGAGAACCGAGTTGAAATACCAAAAATGTAACAATTATCTGCGGGTTATATGCACCAAAAGTTTAAGGCTCTTCGACCACGAATTGTCGACAATGTCCGCATTGTTTTCAAATATGGATGAGAAAAGCGCCTAATTTACTGGTACCAAACCTACTGAACTGCAGCTTACTGATGTGCACAATTTTTAGCCTCATGTGGAAAATGAGTTCCAGTAGTGCTAGTAAACCTAGCTGGAATTCCAGCGGAAAATAGCTTATTTTATGATTTTGATATTTGAGTCAATATCAAATTTCGTCAAAATTTAAGTCACAGGGGCAGGATTAACACATACTGAAACTAATATGTCATAATTATTGCTTCCTCCGTGCATCTTTGTCAATGTCAACGGATGCACACACAATGAACATCATGGACACGGAAATTCCTGAACACAAGGCATGTATACAGCCGAATTTGCTGAACATATCTTGTCTCCCAGTATAGTTTTACAAATTCATCGCACATTTATGGTGCCTTATGACTCTTTAATGAAAAACAGTCTTCAGTATATCTGCAGAATGGGGGGCGCGGTGGCTCAGTAGGTAGAGGTGCAGGCTGCAAGCCGAGAGGTCCTCGGTTCGAATCCCACCTGCGGCAACCGCGTTGTGTCCTTGGGCAAGACACTTCACCCCTATTGCCCATGTGGGGGCACGATGACGCCGTGTACTAAGGCGTACTGCACGTCGATGGTACGCATGTCTTCAACCAATCTAACCCTGCCTGTGCTGCAGTGCGGAGTTACGATGTTGGGGAGCTGGCAGCTGCTCGTCGTTGCTCGGTGGTTCTCTCCGGGTACTCCGGCTTCCTCCACCCGTAAAACTGTCACGGTCATGATTAGCCATTGTGCATAAATATGTGACCTTAAACATCAATAAATAAATAAATAAATATCTGCAGAATGATACTCGAGCTAATATATTGTGAAGTAGTTACTTCCCTGCATTGAACATATACAAGTAAACATTTGTGACAAACTTTGTCTCCAAAATCCATGTCTCTCCTGTAACAAACCGGTGTTTAACTGAAATAATGAGATATCCCATGTCGTTTTCATTTCGTCATTTCTACCCTGAAATGCGACATACGTGCTGTGATTGAAAAGATATGATTCTTTAAAAGAAGATCAAACACATCAAATAATTCGTGTAATAGGTAGGTTGACCCCCTGGCGTATTTTTCAACATCGCCTTCAAAATAACGCATTTTTAACCATAACTTATTAGCATATATTTGTTTCAAACAAAGCTTTCAAAACGATTAATGTGTACTTCATATTTCCCTATTTTCGCCATAGTCGGGGGATAAATCATTGTCTTGTAGTGACTGAAATGGTCAGTATTTGTCTCGTGTAATGGTCCATGCCATGACAGTGCAAACTGTTAGACGAGGGATCAAAAATGTCACATGCTGGAACAAATGATAGTGAGGGAGATCCTAAATGGATTTTCAGCGTCACATCCACGAAAAAAGTTAATGGATGTGTAGCTGAGGTAACCCAGCCCATTCAGTTGGTAATGCATTGGTGGTCAAGAGTTACTAATGTCTTTGGCATTAGGATTTGTAAAGTATCTGTTACACGAAGGACGTTATTTGTTATTTAAAGACATTCCCAAGAAGTAAGTCGATTTCCCGTCATAAGTGGCATTTTAAACTGTGCAAGCGAGAATGAGAATACTTTCTCTTTCGCGTTACTTCAATTAACTAGTTACGAGAGATATCTACAGCCTATGCGAACCAAGTGTTAGTTACGTGAAATACAGCAAATGTTATCAGAAAGACCAAAAGTTTCAATTTTAAGAGAGAGAGAGAGGGAGAGGTGAAAGAGAGACAATGAGGAGAGAGAGAGAGAGAGAGAGAGAGAGAGAGCTCCCTAAAATGCCCACCCGTATAAACTTTAGAGCTCAGAACGAATCTAAAGGAGCCAAAAACAACTATTTTTGTCTGTAAAATACCCAATGGTCCATAAACAAAAACATTTGTGCTTCATATTAATGTTTTATAATCGGCGAGTTTATAGCGGTTGGAATCCAGTTGGCGCGTTTTTTTCAAAGGACACCACACTTGAGGTACTGTATATATATGGACAGCAATACAAGATAAACTGAAACGGTCGAAATACCGACTACACAGAAAGAGTAGATAATTGTATCTTATTTCATCAAGGTGCAGGCTGGGTTTTTTTTGAATTCATATCAATGCTCCAATGACAAATATTTTTCTTTAACAAATTTTACTAGATGTCCCCAGAATTTGTTAAAGATAACAGAGTGGGTAGTAAGGTCGGCGATTGTAACATGTTAGATTAGAAGGGCAATGAAGTGGGGATGCTGGTAGATAGTGAGTGGGTGAGTAGATGATCGAGGATTGTGTTTGTTGGTGTTGAACAGTTCTGGTATGATAGCCAGTGGAATATATGACAGAACGACAGGTGGTGGAATGAGTTTGGAGACTTGAGTCAATGGACGAAAATCATATGGCAGTTGGAAAAGTTGAGTGCGTGGAAGCTGGTGCCGAATTCGGTGTGAAGAGAGATGTGGAGAATATGCAGGTAGATAGTGGCCTATGGGATAACAGACTGAGGAATCCGGAGTACCCGGGGAGAACCACCGAGCAACGACGAGTAGCTGCCAGCTCCCCAACATCGTAACTCCGCACTGCAGCACAGGCTGGGTTACACTGGTTGAAGACATGCGCACCATCGACATGCAGTACGCCTTAGTACACGGCGTCATCGAGCCCCCATGTGGACAATCGGGGTTAAGTGTCTTGCTCAAGGACACAACGCTGGAGTCCGGATCGATCGCTCAGACGGTCACCCATCCAAGGACTAGCCAAGCTCGACGTTGCTTAACTTCGGTGTACAGACGAGAACCGGTTACCGCAACGCCACCGCGCTCCCCGAAAAGTATTTGTTAATTGTGTTATCCATACTTAAAATTTTAAAACAAAATATCTTTTATCAAAAAGTATAGAAAGGCTAAACTAGGGTTTATAACACCTTGAAATCGTTGCAACAACAACGCGTGGGTTATCGTCACTTACATGTGCAACATACTCATTTACTTGACAATTAGATGTATATTTATATATATCTGAATTTACTCTCTGTCGCATAACATGCATTTCAACATAGCTTGTTTACCATATGCAGATGCATTTGACAACATAACCTTTTTGGTTTCTGTTTCTTGACTCTAGCACAGTGTTTTTGCCTTCAAGTCAAAATCACAGACCCAGAATCGAGAAAACAAAATAAGGAACTGTGATGAATATACTTCAAGGTCAAAGAAGATATTAGGCATCTTTATGGGTTACCTAGTTCATAATTTCATTTAAATTTCTGTGTTACAGCATGTGATAGATATGAGCGCACATGTACTTATAACCATGTGGTGTAGGTAGAAAAAATGTCTGTCTGTTGGGGGAAATGTTTCTGAAGTGTAACGCGCATGTGTCCAATGTAACACAAACCATGCTATGCGTTTGAATAGAAACCACACACCAATTGGGGCACGTATTCTCGCACGAAATTCCGGAATAATGCATTTAGTTTAAACAATATTTTATTCAAGATAATGTTATATGTATACATTACATAGCAGTACAATAGATTAATAAAAAAGAAGTTTTGCTAGCAGTATACGAGATAACAGCGACAGTGATAATTAGATCGGTAGATAAACTAGGATTCGACAGGAAGCCTTAGGCTAAAATGAGTCGTGTCCTACGTTTTATAGCAGTTTTCGTAAAGATGATGGCAATGATCAGTAGTAACACATGAAACATGTATATCGCAGCCTAATGGGGGTGAGCACTAGCGGACCAATGAATCTGGTTGAATCTCTGACCTTGGACAAGCGCACCACCGGCCCGCGTCATACTAGGTGAGCATTCTAAATGCGTACGCGCAGTCACCTGCAACTACATAATGGCTCACTTTTCTTTACGGCAGCTGAGGGGTACCGACAGCTCGTCAGAAAAACTTGAAAACGGCAATTTATACTAATTTCATGCTTAGAATAGGTTGACCAACAGGCTCAGTCCTCAGCCAGTGATATACGCGATTGTCTAAACTACACATACGTGAAATCAGAAGTGGTCTAACCGATAACAAATATAGATGAATAAAAAGAAGAAGTCAGAGAGTAAGAAGATGCAAGAAGAAGAAGTAAAATGAAGAAGAAGAAGCCATCCCGAATACATGGTGCATTGTCTTTAGATAAAGTTGAATAGAAAAGAAGGTCTTGAAATTAAGCATCTCTATCAATAACTAGATAATAAAATTGTGGTACATGGCCTTTATCGTGCGGACACCACCGATAGAGGAATCCTTAATGAAGATGAAGTATGTTAAAAAAACAGTTGACGTCACTCGTCAGAGGAACCGGCCACTCTGTAAGATGAAGTCTTGCACTATATAAAAAATTAGGCTGTTCACCTCGTCACTGAAAAAATCTGAGCCAAAAAGAAGTGTGGTAATATCTATAGTGAAAGGGAGGAAATTGACGACTATATACAAAATATATATGTGCTCCACCAAAAAAATACATTAAAAAAACACAATCCTGATTAAAAAAAAACAAAAAGAAACAAAAATATGTAAACAAAAAAACCCAATTATTTGGTCACTGGAAGGATACTCCCTATGTAGAGAACAATATAACTCTCAAAGTTCCAAACACATCAGCGGAACTAGAAATTTCACAAGGGAAATTTCCGAGCCTGAAACACGCTTCCCAGCCAGACCACGATACTCGTAGACTCTTTGCCGCCAGATATAGACTTGCGCCAAGAGATGTTATCGCTAGAGTAAGAGTGGCTCAACCTCGACAATTAGACTTGACCAAAACCTCATATTTTAAAACAGTATTCCGCGTAAGGCCTTTAAAATTCTATTAAAAAACAGTATCTCCCCGTGCATTCAAATGCACACCATCAGCCAACATATGGGTGGCCACAGTTTGAGTATGTCGTATAAATATAAATTTTTGGCCAAACATAGCCTTCAAGGACTGACTCAAATAAATCCTTCTCACATCAAAGACATCAGACGATACATGACGAGTATTGACTCGGGGAAAGATACTACATATTACAGTGTGCTTAACGCCAGCGACCTCAAAGCGCTGCAATAGTTTCTGAAAGTCACTTAGATGTAACTGTGATGAAAAGTTTTTATCATCAATGTCATTGCCACCAATCTGCAGGATCACAACATCAACGGATTCCACATTCACCGGGACCAAGTCCACCAATTTTGCTCCAGGCAAACCAACACAATTCCACGGCGTCTTTAAAGATGAAATCTCTCCATAAATCTGGATGCCTCTCCTGGAATTTCTGGAGACGATGGATATAACTGTGGCCCAATATTAAGATCTTCATCATGAAGCTGAAAGCAAAACCATACAGCCAAAGTATCTGATGACAAAATATATATATTATTTTCAACCTTACATATTTCTTAGGAGCATCCTTTCCAGAAAAAAAACATATAAAAATTATACCTAGATATGGGACAATGCCTTCTCCGACTGTCCAGTTCGACCGATTTAGGCCATTTTAAGTGGACAACACATACGCATCCCCATTCACCTGTGCTGCAGAAAAGTTTTTGACGTCCAAACTTAAAACAATCAATTCTAACTTACCTCACAAACTCACGCCCCACCCCAGGGACACACCGCGCGACACCATACACGACACCACACGCGACACCACCCACTAGATACCTCCATCCAAAAACCAACCCATGAAAACACGTTGCTCCACAATCGAACTAGACAGGGGGATCCGAGATCATCACCACCTAGAGGAAAAAAACAAATATCCAAAATTTAAAGTTTTGTTTAGTTTGATGAGATGTCTCTACCCGCGAACGGTTTCCCAAATACACCCAAAACCGGAAAACGCACAATACGCGATCCCCCATTCATAGTAAAAAAAAAATCAATACAACACATCGCGTTTATATTTACATTTCTCTATACCACAAAGCGTGCCCCATTCACCGACACCAGCCGGTGCCGCATTACGATAGTTTCTACACTTGGTTACAACAGCCCGCATAGATTTATATATAAAATCTATGTATAAATAATCTAGGTAACGGCTACGGAGGCGTGACCCTCAATAGCACAGCGAGCTAAAACTTTAAGCGCCCAATATCATATAGCGCCATTCCAAATATTCGCCATAATCTCATCATATAATTCAAATAAAATTAATAACTCTAACTCCGGCTCCAAACCTAATTCACAGGTGGACAAGAAGATTTCTGTGGGCGCTGAAAACAACGCTTTAAACGATTAAAGTGTACTATCTGCAAACGTCCCCTTTGTTCTCGGACCACTACATAGTTGGCGTCCGAGAGTTTCTCTTGAACAATACAGGGACCATACCAGAATTTAGCAAAATTTGAGGTTTGGCCTTTCTTCACCTTTGGTACATAAAGCCAAACCTTATCTCCAACTACAAATGGCTTGCCATGAACTCGTCGGTCATAAATCTTATTTCGATGAATAATAGCCGCTTCACATTTTTTGAGAAACTAATTGAAAAATTCCGGGCAAGCGACTCTCCAACTCTCTAACATACAGGTTAGGGCTTGTCTCCTTACCCGGAACATTTCCCGCAACCACTTCCGTGGGAAGAGTAATATCCCTGCCACACATGACCCTAAAGGGAGTGAACCCAATAGTTTCATGTGTGGCACTACGATAGGCCATCATAACAAAAGGGAGATAATATTCCCAATCGTTATGATTTTCCCCCACGAAACAGGCTAGCATAAATTATAGATCCTTCGGCTTGTCCATCGGACTGAGGCATATATGGTGAAGTACGGGTTTTCTTAATCTCGAAATATTTACACACCTCACGCACTAATTCAGATTCAAAATTAGTTCCCTGGTCTGAGTGGAGAAATTTAGGCATATCGTACCTAACAATCCACTCACGTACTAAAATATCAGCTACCGTACTTACTCTATGGTTGGGAATAGCAAACGCCTCGGTCCATTTAGAAAAATAGTCCAAGACTACCAAAATATAAAGGTTACCTTGAACCGATTCCGGTAGGGGCCCTAATATACCCAGGGCTATACGTTCCATTGGTTCAGAGACCTTGTCTGTAACCATAGGAGCCTGAAAAACCTTAGGAGGTGACTTACGACGCTGACAAATCTGACATGAACGCACCCATAATTCTACATCTTTGTTCATTCCAACCCAAAACAAAACGTTCCTTAATTTTCATTAACATTTTAAAGACTCCTGGATGAGCTCCTATCAATGAGTCACGATATTCCCTGCACACCCTGTCCTTCAGGTCCCTTAGAACTAACCACAGCATTTTATTTTGACCCCCAATCTCACGCCATTCTCTAAATAGCATATCATTCTTCAGAACTATTTGTTCCCACTGACTAACATTCCAATGGAGCAAAGGGGGTTTTCCTTTTAATAACTTAGGGCCTGGCTTTACTCCATTTCTTTTAAACTCCCTAAGTGGTTTCAGAATCGGGTCAGCTTGCTGACTTTCTTCGGTAAATTCAACCACCGAACCAAGCTCTATAGTGTTCACAACTACAGGTGTATTGACTAGAATCCTACTCAGTGCATCAGCATTCCTATGCTGTTCACCGCGACGGTGAACAACAGAAAAATCAAACCCACTCAGATATTCCAGGCAACGTGCTACTTGTCCATTGGGCTCCTTAAAATTAAACAACCATTGTAAAGAGCCATGATCTGTCCATACAGTAAAATGCTTTCCGACCAAAAAATGCCGAAAATGTTTAATACTTTTTATCACAGCCAGCAACTCCTTACGAGTTGTCCTGTAATTTCTCTCTTCTGCAGAATGGACTTTACTGAAATAGGATATAACTCGCTCTTTACCATCAACGTGTTGTGACAAAACTGACCCGGAACATTATTGACTTGCATCTGTATCTAGAATGAATTCATAATTAAAATCAGGGTATGCCAAAATAGGGCTATGATATAATTTGCCCTTTAAAATGTCGAACGCCCTGTTGCTCCGCCTCCCACTGAAATTTCACATTTTTCGTGTTAATCTTAACAAGGGATTAGCCAAATCAGAGAAATGCGATATAAATTTTCGGTAATATGAACACAACCCAACACAAGTTTGTACCTCCTTCACACAAGTGGGTACAGGCCAATCTTTTATACGAGCTATTTTCTCAGGGTCTGCCCTAACACCATCCGAAGACACAATATGATTTAATAGGACACTTGACGTCCAAACAATGCCCATTTGGACGGTTTTAATTTTAACCCGGCATTCCTAATGCGTTTAAAAACTTCTTGTAGCCGCTCCAAATGTTCTTCGAACGTGCCAGCATGGATAATGACCTCATCAAGATAAATGAAACACGTTTTCCAAAGAAGCCCCTTTAAAACGAGCTCCTTGAGCCTCTCGAACGAGGAGGGGGGGGGGGGGAGCAGAGGGCAGAAAGCCCGAACGGGAGCACCGAAAATTCATATAAGCCCGTCCCTGTGGTAAAGGCCGTTTTCTCCCGTGCAGAAGGGGCTAATTCCATCTGCCAATATCCCGATGCCAAGTCCAATGTGGAAAACCACTCTGCCCCCGACACCCCTCTAAACTCTCATCAATTCGGGGCAAGAGATAGGCGTCTTTACGGGTAATGCCGTTTAGTTTACGGTAATCCGCACAGAACCTTAAACTGCAGTCCTTTTTTTTATTAAAACAATGGGCGCGGCCCAGGGACTGTTGGAGGATTGAGTCACCCCTTGATTCAACATAGACTCTACTTGTTCCTCGACTTCCCGTCTCTTATGAAAAGGAAGCCGATAAGCCCGTTGCTCAATAGGGGGGTGGTCACCCGTGTGAATTTCATGCTGGACTATATCAGTATGTCCCCCCAAATCTCCTTCAAACTGTATAAAAACATCACGATTTTTCTCCAACATCGAATTGGCCTGCTCCACCTGCAGTTGTGTCAGCACATCTGGGTCAAACATTTGTTTTAAAGAAAATATACCGGTTCCCAAAAGGAGGGGAGTCTCACAGTGGGATCCTTCAAAACCTCACTTCTCTCTATTATCGCAACAGTCTCTGCTTGATTAACACGTTGAGGCGAACTCGACAAATTAATCAATCTAATTGGAATTTCCCGTTGCTGTTTTAAATCACAAACACTACGGCCCAACATTAATCCGGAATGTTTTTCAATAAACTTTGGATGGGCCTCGCACAAATCCTGCTCGATCGACGGATCGTCCATACGTCCCTTTACGATTGCATCAGAAAAGGGAGGCAGGGACAAACCCTCAATCAGTAAAACATGAATTTGATTTATCGAATCCTTATAATATTTTAGGGGAAACTCTGCACCTGAAATTTTTATACCTTTTTTGTAAAAATAATTCAACATCGGAGCCCTGTAAAAAATCTATTCCTAAAGTTGCTTCAAAAGCAAAATCAGCCACATGAAAAATATGAACAATTTTATCATTACCAATTTCAACAGATAAATCAATCAATCCTGCCACATCCAACGGTTGACCAGTGGCCCCCGAAATCCCACTTGGGGCCTTCCGTAACGTTGAGGTCCCAATTCCCATAATTTTTTCTAACACTTTTCAGCAAACTCACTGCATATCCGGTATCTAGGAGAAAATCAACCTCCTGTCCAAAAATTTTAATTGTAAAATAAACATGACGAGCTCTACGTTTTGGGAGGGTCCCAAGTTTTTCTGACTGAGGTTTGTCCCCAAACTCAGTCCCCAAACTTTTAAAATAATTTAAATTATCATTCAAAACCTCACCTTTTTGGCCCTTCTGACCACGACCCCTTCCCCGAATCCAACTACCTCCACCACAAATTCGATCCCCACGACCCCTAGGGTGATCATTCCGAAATTCTTGACCTTGCAACTCACTTCTTAACTTTTGTTGAACTACTTTCATCTCCTGCAACTGTTTTTTTCAGATCTTGTACCATCTGAGTTATTCATGTATTGGGGTTTAAGGTCACATATTTCTGCACTGTGGCTAATCATGACCATGTCAGTTTTACGGGTGGAGGAAGCCTGAGTACCCGGAGAGAACCACCGAGCAACGGCGAGCAACTGTCAGCTCCCCAACATACTAACTCCACACCAGCAGTGTTAGCATTGGTTGAAGACAAGTGCACCATCGACGTGCAGTACGCCTTAGTTCACGACGTCACCGTGCCCCCAGATGGGCAATGGGGGTGAAGTGTCTTGCTCGAGGACACAACGCGGTTGCCGCAGGTGGGATTCGAACCGATGACCTCTCGGCTTGCAGCCTGCACCTCAACCTACTGAACCATCGCGCCCCCTACCATCTGAGTTAAAGTTCCCAAACTTCCGGGGACTACTGACTCATTAACCACGTTCAAAGATGACGTAGGAATATCGACCCTTTTATATGACTCTTCTTCCAACGCCAACCGGACTGCCACATCCAATGTCTCGAGTTTTGCTCTAAGCACCTGCATAGGGGTTTCGTTATCAGTCAAAGCGGATATGAAACTTTCCTTGGCCAAATCATCCCTAACCAACAGGGGCGCCCAAGGATAGACTTTTCTTAGCAACCGTCTAATACTACTGGCCAACTCAGGTAAGGTCTCCCTATGAGACCTCCGTCGGGACCGTAATTGGGCCCTATAAATAGCTGTTCCCCGATAGGGGTCAAATCTATCCTTTAATGACTGCAGTGCTTCGTACACCTCGCTATACCATCAATTGTTCGTGTAGGATGGCCTATCGCTTATGGCAAGGAAACGTTCGAGTCGTCAACTGTTGAGATGGAACAAAAACATTCATTAAGCACTTCGGCTTTTTCAACATTCGAAGTGTATACTTCATTCATGTAATTGATAACAGGAACCTCTGCTTGGTGACGGTCACTGAAAAATGTTTGTAACGTTTTCCACCACTGTGAACTTGGAGTTTCGTTACTTTTTAAAATGGACTGAACTTTGGATAATTATAAAGTTTTTGGCCTTCCTGATAGCTGATACAACTTCATTCCTTTTAGTTTTATATTTTGCCCATGTATTTGGATGGCCAGTCGGTTCGGCTGTGCGAGAAAGCCTTCTTCTTTGTCTTATTAGTAGTCGTATTTGGTTATACATCCATTTCGGCTGATTCGACCTCGAAGTAATATATTTGTTTGGTATATGTTCGGATGCAATATCGAGTAAATTGTCAGTGAATTTTGAAACTATTGTATCTAGACATGAGATATCAAACAGAGCATTCCAATTTTCACGAGAGTGCGCAGCATTTAATGCATCATAGTTGCCTTGGGAATACAGCCATATCCGTCTCTTAAAAGTGCGGTATCGTGGCACAAAAAGCTCAACTTCCACTAGAATTGGGCAGTGGTAGCGGATCATGTCAGGGATAATCGGTTCTAAGACCTCACAAGTTTTCACGATGACTGTGCTGCTGACCGCAAAGAGATCTATCAACGAGGCAGATGACTCAGTGAAGCATGTTGGCTCATCCACGAGCTGTCTAAGATTAAAATAACTGATTATTTCAGAAAAGGTACTTCTTACGTGGCCCAGCTGGTTATCGTTAAAATCGCCGGTAACTGTTATGTCGTCGACTCGCGTGTCCCTTGCTCTTTTAATAGAGGATGATAGGCATCCCAAGTGCTTTGATGGCTGATGGGTGGACGATAGAATACTCCGAACAATAACGACCTATTACGTTTTGTGAATACTTCGGCCCATAAAACACTCAGTATTCGACATCTCAAGGTCTGGTCTGTGCAGGAATGAAATGCCCTCTCTAATGTACAAGGCCACCCCACCACCTCTGGTTGGGCGGCCATAACGTAATGGTTCTTGAAACCCATGAATTATGATGTCTGTTGTAGAGTCATTGTTTTGTAGCCAAGTCTCGGTGAGAGCAAGAATATCGGAGATAAAGATTCACATTGGACAAGATCTATTTTGTGTTTCAAGCTCTGAATGTTGACATGGAGAAACCTGAAGGTGTTCTGGTCGTGCTCGGAATTAACAGAGTTAGGACCCGGATTTATTTCAATGTCACCTGACAATAATAATAATACAGATAAGTAGAAGATGAATAGAATTTCCACGGAGGCTGAAAATGAATTATTTTGCGGGAAATTTACATTCGGGGCTTTGGGCTTGTTAGATGGATACTGCTTGACCTTTGCACAACTTACCATTCGATGACTATAGAGTGGCCAATTACAACTTGAGTTGAGAGATACGGTGTATTGACAAAAAAACAATGCAACCATAATGGCGAAACTTTCGTCCATCGTAGATCCATAGAGGCGTAGTCGCAGATAATTGAATACACAAATAGACTGGTCTTTCAAGAGCCTGAACTTTAAGCTGCAAACATTAAATCTTGTGCTAAAAGTACCTAACCGAGCACGGTATAACTCAAGGCAATACACCAAGTAATCTGTGAGTGATATGAAAAACTTGCTGCTCGGATATAGGTGCTAGTCAAGATCACATTTTGCTACATGGGTTCATAATGAAAGCAAAATGTATTCTAGATGGTTCTGGTAGATAGATGGTAATGAATTGTAAATTGAGAAGAAGAAATTGCTGAGCTGAAGGATACATGGAAGAAACAGAAAACAGTCAAAATATAAAGATAAACAATATGTACAAGATGTATGTGTAACATCTAAATGTGGCTGGACGTTCGGTGGCGAGGCCAGCAACTGAGATGCTGTAGGTATCTTCAATATGATCAGGTTCGTTGTCGTTCATATGAGACACGTTTGATTTTGTAAAACTTTTGTACTCACACAACTTGGCTATGATTAACTGACAAGTCGAAAAGCCACCTTGCAAATCAATACATTAAATATATCGGGAAGCCATTCGCCTTGCCGGCAGGTCACTCAATTCACTGAATGATCATGTACCTACGCTAACAAATAGTTGCTTTTTGTTCAAAGGTGGGTTGGGGCTTTCAAATAGGACCGAATTGAACATATATTTGAAAGTAAGATTTTGAAATAGAAAGGCAGTGATAAAAGGTCGAACATTACTATTACGTTTTTGGTTCTCATAACCCATCGATGCGACACCCAATATGGCACCCAACGGCACAAGCAAAAGTGATGCTGGGGCGTATCTCCCTATATACATCAATTGTTAGTACTGGCTAGGGAGTGAAGAAAAGAGATAGGAAAAAGGGATAAAAAGAGGAAACCCCCTTCGTTATTCATCCTTGAAAACCCCTCACTCTCCTTGAAAAAAGAAGAATCGAAAGTCGTCAATGCACAAGGAGGGAGGAATTCGGAGGACATCACAGTTGGGCGTCGATGAATAAATCGCTGTATTCGTTCAGAGTCTTTTGGGACTATACTTGGGAACTTACTGGGCAAAGGGGTAACAAAGATGTTAATGAGGTGTACCACAGCGAACAATTTTGCCACTGGGTATATACAATTTATAATCCGATCACCACTTCCTTTGAACTTATCTTGTTCAAAAAGAAAACCATATAATATGCCTGTAAAGCAGTATATATTTGTCAACTACCCGGGACACCGCACTGAGAAACTTTCGCTTACACGAATATATAAAATTGCATCAATCGCAGATAGCACAAAAGCAGAGGTGACTTGGGCCACACGAGTTTCGCAATGGCTACTTTCCGTTAACTTCCCGTTAACTTTCCGTTAACTCCTTATGACAAAATATAACATTAATTTATATCAGGGATATTCAGGGAATTCATGGCCACCCACAGACAAGTGGACAAGCTCCACCACCGGGGTGTTTTAAATTCATCCATACCTTCAGCTAAGGCCGCGAGAATCACGACAAAAACCCACAAAGCGAAATACATTTTAGGGTCTGTTCTATATACAACTATATACAACTACATCAGTTACCATGAACACTCAGTCGTCTCCAAATTATCGAGACGCTTTCTAGATAAATATATATAACTACATACACGAACTTTTCCTGCTTCTCACGATCCCACGTATTCAGATATCATATTACGAGATTGTGAGTTTGACTGACTGCAACCCGTCAGACAGAGACCTCTGTCAGACAAGCTGCAATGAGTCAAACGCAACGTGCTCAGCATTCGATAGAAATATGTCCTCATCACACACACATAAGCACAGTGAATAAATTCCTGGTTCTATAGGCAATAGAACCAAACTGCCACGGTAATTACGATTCTCGCGAGAAACAAATCAAGATCACACAAGATTAAGATGAACTCTAAAGCCGGTACTAGATATAACTAAGTACAACTACGTCAGACGCCATGAGATCTTAGGCATCACCAGTTTACCACATCGACCCGTGATACATAGGCCTATTGTAAAATAGACATACCAAAACCTATCGGACCGAGTTCAGTGGCCACTGTCAGACAAGATGGAGTGGATCAATCTCACAGTTCTCAATGATCAATATGACATACCCTCATTACACACATACACACATAAACACGGGTACAAATACATTTCGAGAAAGAAAAAAAAAATACGGTAGCAGAAAAAAATCATGTTGATCCGGGAAATGAGCCATGATATTCCATCCTGAACACTTACCCACCTCCATTTTGTCATGATGACCCGTGTTTCAACTGAGAGATTGCCAGTTCCACTGACTGCAATCCATTGGGCAGAGATGAGTGGCCTCTGCCAGACAGGTCCGAGTGAGCCAAACTCACGGTTCTCCACATACGCAACCCACACATATGCACACGTGCAAATACATCAACTCAGGCACATTGCACAATAAGAAGCGCGTCTCCTGAGGCTTCACGAGCACAAGAGACTCCACTTTCCGTCAGCTCCCTGAGACAGAATAACACTATGTGATTGGTGACAGTGGTGTTCCGTGCATTTCTGGCTAAACGGGCTAAGATAATTCGGATTCTTTCAGGCTTTCAGCGCAAGTTCGCGAGAAATGAAACAAGGTCAAACAAGATTAGGATGAACTCTCAGGCGGGTACTCTATATGACTATGTACAACTAAATCAGACGCCATGAGATCTTAGGCATCTCCAATTAATCATGATGATCCGTGATCCAAAAATATGTTGTGAGATTGCGAGCTCGACTCACTATAACTTATCGAACCGTGTTCGGTGAAGGCTGCCAGACAAGTTGGAGTGAGTCAAACACGCAGTTCTACACAATCTACAGTGACATGAAAAGCTGTATGTATTTGTCAAGTACCCAGGACACCGCACTGAGAAGCTTTCGCTTCCACGAATATATAAAACTGCATCAATCACAGATAGCACAACAGAGGTGACCAAGGCCACACGAGTTTCCCGAAGGCTACGTTCCGTTAACTAATTCCAAAAAAAAAAATAAAATAAAACATTAATTGATAACAGGATTATTCAGGAAATTCGTGGCCACCCACATACAGGTGGACAAGCTCCACCGCCGGGGTGTTTTAAATTCATCCGTACCTTCAGCTAAGGTCGCGAGAACCTGAACAAAACTTACAAAGGGAACTACATTTTAGGGTCTGTCATATATACAACTATGTACAACTACATCAGTTACCACGAACACTCAGTCGACCCCATATTGTCGAGACGCTTTCTAGATAGATATATAAAACTACACACACGAGATTTGCCTGCTTCTCACGACTCCACGTATTCAGTTATCATAATATTACGAGATTGAGAGTTCGACTGACTGCAATCCGTCAGGCAGGGCTCAGAGACCTCTGACAAGCTGGAATGAGTCAAACTCAACGTGCTCAGCATTCCTGTCTCTATAGGAAATAAAACCGAACTGCCACGGTAATTACGATTCTACGAGAAACGAATCAAGGTCACACAAGATTAAGATGAACTCTAAGGCCGGTACTAGTTATAACTAAGTACAACTACACCAGACGCCATGAGATCTTAGGCATCTCCAGTTTACCACATCAACCCGTGATCCAAAAGCATATTGTGAAATTGCGAGGTTGACACACTAAAACCTATCGGGCCGAGTTCAGTGACCCCTGCCAGACAAGATAGAGTGGATCAATCTCACAGTTCTCTATGATCAATATGGCATACCCTCATTACACATAAACACACATAAACGCAGGTACAAATACGAAAAAAAAATAAAAATAAAAATAAAATACGGTAGCAGCAGAAAATCATGTTGATCCGGGAAAATGAGCCATGATATTCCACCCTGAACACTTACCCATCTCCATTTTGTCATGATAACCCGTGTTTCAACTGAGAGACTGCCTGTTTCACTGACTGCAACCCATTGGGCAGAGATGAGTGTCGTCTGCCAGACAGGTCTGAGTGAGTCAAACTCACGGTTCTCCACATACGCAAACCACATATATGCACAAGTGCAAATACAAAAACTCAAGCACATTGCACAATAAGAGGCGCGTCTCCCGAGGCTTCACGAGCACAAGAGACTCCACTTTCCGTCAGCTCCCTGAGACAGAATAACACTATGTGATTGGTGACAGTGGTGTTTTGTGAATTCCTGGCTAAACGGGCAATCAAGAAGACCCCACGGCCAAGATAATTCAGATTCTCCCAAGCTTTCAGCGCAAGGCAAGTTCGCTAGAAACGAAACAAGGTCAAACAAGATTAGGATTAACTCTCAGGCCGATACTGTACATGACTATGTACAACTAAATCAGACGCCATGAGATCTTAGGCATCTCCAATTAATCATGATGATCCTTGATCCAAAAATATGTTGTGAGATTGCGAGCTCGACTCACTTTTACCTATCGGACCGAGTTCGGTGAACGATGCCAAACAAGTTGGAGTGAGTCAAACACGCAATTCTACACAATCTATGATGACATGCAAAGCTTTATGTATTTGTCAAGTACCCGGGACACCGCACTGGGAAGCTTTCGTTTGCACGAATATATAAAATTGCATCAATCGCAGATAGCACAACAACAGAGGTGACTAAGACCACACGAGCTTCCCGAAGACTACTTTCTGTTAACTCCTTACGACAAAATAAAGCATTAATCAATAACCGGGATATTCAGGGAATTCGTGACCTCCCATGTTTAGGTGGACAAGCTCCACCGCCGGGGTGTTTTAAACTCATCAATACCTACAGCTAAGGTCGCGAGAATCAGGACAAAAACTCACAAACTGGAATCAATTCTAAGGTCTGCCCTATATCCAACTGTATGCAACATGAAAATACAGGTTCGCACAGGTTCGCGAGAAATAAAACAAACCAATTTGAGTCAACCGAGAAGAGTTCGGTTATTTCAGTAATTAAGCATATCTTCGCGAGGATCATGGCCTTGCCTCACAAGATGGGATAAATTTTAAGATTGATCCACGCACGCACGCACGCACGCACGCACGCACGTACGTACATCACGTGACAAATTCCCGTATTCTCATTGGCTGTATTGATAGGGACTATGAAAGCATAGTGCCCGGAGTCAAGCATAGTGCTCGGAGTCATGCAATAGTGCGCACGCATTGCAAACAGAATCCCGAGGGGATTCCCCTTTTCTTCTGAGCAGACGGCAAATGTGGAGACGAATAGAAATAAAATGAGCGTTTCGAGATTCGCAAACGAGAATGTTAATTCTTTTCTTGAACAACATCAGAGCCGAAAGACTGTTAGTTTAACCAAATATGCTGTCAATATTCTCCGGCAGTTCTGTTCTGACAGAAAAAGGAATGGTGCATTTGAAACGTTAGATGTTGGAAGATTAACGGAACTATTGAAAGACTTTTATACAAACGTTAGAAATCGCGATGGTGATTTGTATTCCAAAAGCAGTATTTGTGCCATTCGTCAAGGAATAAGCATGTTGAAGAAAACAAGAGAAGACGGAAAAGGAACAGTCCGACACAAAAAACCCATTCCGCCAGGTAACTATAAAAAATACATAATAAAATAAAACACAACAAAACTAGAAAGTGAACAAGTCAGTGTCTGCAATAGACAGTGGTGTTGTAATTATTTGTTCTCGTATAAATACACAGTCTTGTTAATTACATGAAATAGACAAGTGTTGTTTATTACTCAAATCCACAAGAGACACATAAGAACAGTTGTGAGAGAAAGTAAATAAATAACGGACAGCAATGTTTGCTGAAAGTTATCATAAACATGAATAAATAAATAGATAAATTACGGGGGCAATGTATGTTGAAAGTTATCATAAACATGAATAAATAAATAAATTGTAGACCTATCAGTTAAATAGTTTTGAATAAGAGTGTTAGAGAGGGCACTGAATATTATTTATCTTCGATCACAATAAACGATTGTGATTGACCGTGTAAACGTTTATTCTGCTTTGATGCTTAGTGTTTCATTCTATTTCAGGCGATCTAAGGAAATTATATCAGCATCCAATTGTGTTTAATCCGGACATTCCAAGAGGTCTTTTGAATAAAGTAATGTTTGAGCTTTTATTTTACTTTTGTCGGAGAGGGAGAGAAAACATTCGAGAAATTAAAACTTGTGATTTTGTAGTTAAAACTGATGACACTGGAAGAAAATACATCCTGGAAACTACTTCTGAGCGAACAAAAAATCACACAGGTGTAACGAATGAGGATGAAGGTGATGGACCTAGAATGTATGAAACTGGCACAAAAATGTGCCCTGTTAATAGTTTTCAACGATATCTTATGAAACAAAACCATGAGTGTGATGCGTTCTTTCAAATTCCCAAAAATTCATACCACGAGAATGACGAATGTTGGTTTGAGCGAAGGGCAATGGGAAAAAAATTCCATAGGAGAGTTCATGGAAAAATGTCTAAACAAGTTGGTCTTTCTGATACATATACCAACCACTGTGTGCGTGCTACAACCATAACATTCGGGAACCAAATAGTGCCCTTGCTATCGCTCGGGCACTATTGCATCCCTCAGCAACACTATGAGAGCATAGTGCCCTCAACGGAAGGCATTAATAGGTAAATAGGTTGTTTGTGTTTAACGAATTCCAGGTCGGCTGGAGGAGCTTGACCCTTTACCCAACACACACGTTATCAACATTTATTATTTACCCTAACATTTTTTGAAGCCTTCAGAAAAATTTCAACCTGACCACACCACGAGACCCCTCGTTAGAAAGAGCTCGAACTAGTGGCCACATGACACGGTCCGGCCGAAATCTGTTAAGAAATAATATTTTTTCAACTGCTGAATTTGCATTTTACGTGGGCGGATAAGGTCAATCAGTTAGGTAAATGGTTAAATATTTGCCTCAATGGTGGCCATTTCAGCCGCGTTGGTAACACGAGAGACTGAGTCTTCGCAGAATTTTACAAAGATGACTCCATCGTGAGTCCATGTCCCTTATTTTCCTGTCTTTCGCCAAAAGACGAGCTCTGTGAGTTAGAGCTGAACGTTCATTTGTAAGTTGCTCATTTATATACACATTTTGCATCTTCGTGTCCGCTCACAATTTTCTTGTAGCCCGATAGAAACTATCCCGCGACCGGTAACTAACAAATTTTGCCAGAAAACTTCTATTTTTCCGGCTTGGTGGACCTGATCTGTGACTCCTCACGACATCTTCGTGTTGTGTTTAAGAGTAACCCCCATTGACTTGGCAATGTATTTTCCTCGTTGGACCCCGGAATACCTGAAATTCTCAGGGAGTTGCTCATCCCATATTGCCGCAATTCGTCAAGATCTGTTTCGAGCTTAAGTATGGTAGCGGATTTTTCATCAACAGTTCTTTCCAAAGCCTCAACACGGTTTCGAAATGAAACTAGGTGATCTGATACAGCAGCACTCATCAGTTCTTTCAAAATAGACTGGACCGATGGGTCTTTCGAAGCTGTAAGGAATGTGCTCACCGCATTACTAGCGGGGGTTCGCGGCGTGGAAGTGACAAGTAAATCAGAGGATGACATAATGCTTTGCTCTGAATTATCAAGTTCTTCGGTGTCGAGATCCGCAGAGCATGCAAACTCTGAGGCAAGGGAATCTGAAATTGATCCTTCTTTTGGCTTTTAAGAATTAAGATTGATGGATAAACTAGAGTCGTTTGATGCTCGGGGTCTTTTATCGTTCATATTGAGGTTTGCCATGGAAATTGTGGTGGGTTCCGGGTTTCGTCAAATTAATTGCAAAGTAATATAATTAATATTATTAATAATTATTAATTATTATTAATTACAGGCTGGGTGGACCACATACAGTAAAACAGGTAACGGTCACAACACAATAGAATGTGTTGGAGAAATGATCCTCGGAATTCAAAACGTGGTGCGCTGACAATAGTAATGTATCGGTTGACTGATTGTCAATCACTTATGAATTGCCTCTCAAGTCGGCCATGAACTGTCCAATAGTTTCAAATAGTCTCAGGAAACATTTCGTTTCAACATTTGCATCACCAATGACGACCTCCGTGGATTGGTCACATTCCAACAACCCGGTTCTTCTTCAGTTAAAATTTTGCTGCTGATGATTTTTTTTTACCTGGTAAATGCCTGGGTGGGCATCACTGCCCACGCGTGGATTATGACCAGTTCACGGAGGCTGTATGGTACCATGGACAAGGCGATTTTTGGAATTCATTGTTGCACAACGACGTCGACGTGACCGATTACCTCGTTTACTGGCGTATTCAATCCAGTTTAGACATATATATATATGAGAATGGCTACACGTTTTCATATTCTCATTGCTACAGATCAAATAGAATATAGACATAGACGTAGCATTGATAAATTTGGATCAAGTGACAGATCTGCTGGATTGTCCGCCATCAATATTGTGGATGTTGTGCGGCGAATCGCCAAACTCTTTTCGAGATCTGTGCAGTGATATCGGAGAATATATTTTGCAACAAAGAAATTTCCAGTATATTAATAGTATACGACATGAAAGACAATTATTGCTAAGTCTTGTGTGGCTGCGACATAATTTAACATTTGAAGGACTCGCCAGGTCTTTTCAGTTGTTGATCACTTCCGTTCATGCGATAATTCACCATGCTGTTGGTATTTTATCTGATGTTGTCACCCCTAGGGAAGTTTATTGGCATGATCTGGACTTTTGGGACACGTTAGAAGGTATGTTTTGACAGGCTTACATGATATGGTCTGAACAAACCAAACGGTAGAGCTTTGTATTATCTAACTTAGTGGGGGCGCAGTGGCTCAGTAGGTAGAGGTGCAGGCTGCAAGCTGAGAGGTACTCGCTTCGGATCCCAAGTGAGGCAACTGCGTAGTGTCCTTGAGTTAAGACACTTCAACCCCATTGCCAACATGGAGACACGGTGGCGTTGTGTACTGAGGCGTATTGCACGTCGATGGTGCATCTGTCTTCAACCAATGCTAACCCTGCTTGTGTGGAGTTGGTATGTTGGGGAGCTGACAGTTGCTCGCCGTTGCTCGGTGGATCTCTCCGGGTACTCCGGCTTCCTCCACCCGTAAAACTGTCGTGGTCATGATTAGCCATTGTGCAGAAGTATGTGACCTTAAACACCAGTAAATAAATAAATAAATAAATAAATAACTCAGTGGCCCAAAATGTCAGAAAATTAGCTGATATAAGATTGAAAACATATGAAATGTATTTATATATCTCAGTGGCCCAGACGGTTAGAAAATAGCTTATAAACTTTCTCAACAAAAACAAGCAGACGTGGATATCAATGGAGCCGACTTAACGAACAGGTTTCCTTTGTATCAACATTTGTATGATTTTACTTATTGATTTGTTGAAATGTTCCAACTAATATAAAACTTAATTTATTTGTCTAAGAAGCTGTGTTGGTACAGGGTTAAACCTACATGTGTAAGATGAACATCATATACGCTAGGCGTCACATGCTGGGTTAGGTATGTGGTGTGTATGGGGCCCTATTCACTTTGAGGCTGTGCGTAGTGATGGTCAAGGTCACATTAACCAGCATTAAATGACTTGCACTTGGTTTCCGCTCTCTAACTACAATTATCCGGTGACAAATGTAATCCCGGAAATAGGGAGAGGGTGGGCCCTATTCATTTTGAGGCTACGGGTTTGAAGGACAATGTCACAGTTATGTTCAGCATTAAACGCATGTGTGCTTGGTTTGCACATTACAACTAATGTTTCACAAACTTGACTGACAAACCTTCATAGAGTGCTTTTTTCGGGGAATAAGCCACCCTCGGGGGCCCACTAGTTTAAATGGTAATTGAAGTTGGTGGCAATATTGTGATGTGAGTATCTATTGACAGCCATACATTTATTGATATTTCGACGTGCATGAAAACCGCAACGCTCCATCCACCAATTGCTAGGGGCGGTTAATCCAAGAATTATCCGACAGAGGGCAAACGTTCCCCACGAGGTGGTAGGGCAGGGGTGGGGGTGGTGGGGCGGGGTGGGGCTGTGCTGAGTTTTGACGACCAACAATGGGTGGGGTGAGGCATCTAAAAGTTGCTTCAGGGACCTAATTGTTCGATGTCCGACAACGAAAAATAAACTGCGACTTATTTCTAGGATAGTTCTATAGTTCTTGTGGCCATTGCGTTTATTATCAATCAGGCGAAACGTTGACGATTTTAAGGTTTCAAAATAGAAATATAGTAAAGACAATTTAACATGTTTCCAGTTCCGTGCCGGGTTTTTTATGCTGGGTGGCATGTTAGACTGCACAGTCATCTGAACTAAGCGACCACTGGATCCTTCACACGGTCACTAGTACAGTTTCATTTTGTCATCTGGTTATTAATAGTGGATGCTCGAGGGTTTTTCGTACATAGCAGTTGTGGTTTTGCCGGCCTTATGTCGGATGCAGACTGTCTTCAACAGTCACCCATAATCGGACATGGACAGACTTTGCCCTCTTCGAGCTGGTCAGACTTTAATGGCTGATGCCAATTTTCCAGCTGGCTAACATATTTAATTACCCCAGATCCTCGTGCGTCAAGTCCTTCCACTTATCCATGCGCATCCTTCCACTTATCCCATACGCGTAGACTTACGTTGCAGCAGGATAATGCGAGGCCGCTCGTTGCTAGGACTTGTCGTGAGTTTCCCAACCAAAACAATGTCCCAGTTCTCGATTGGCCACCCTACAGTTCGGATTTGTCCCCGATCGAGCATTTGTGTGACGAGCTGGACTTGAGAGGCAGGAAGCTCGTCAACGTCCCAAGCAACGTCGCTCAGCTTACGCAGGCCCTTCTTCAGTAGTGGAATAACATCCCACAAAGGACCATAAACAACTTGATGGGGTCAATGGTAAGGAGAGTTAGAGCAGCGACTGAAGCTCGGGTGGGCACATCCGCTATTGATTTTGACCAGGAAGTGGCAAAGTGTATCCACGTTTGAACGTTATCCATGCAAACGCCGTCTGTGTTAAGACAACAAAATTCAACAAAATTTAAACAGTAATGAAGAAATAACATCAAAATCCAGACAATGAAATAATCATCTCTAACACATTTGAAATATTTATCACAGAAAAAAAACGTTTCTTTTTCCGCTGGTGTATATAACATATTCTACATGCAGGTGACCAATTACAAAAAGTGACTTAGTTTGGCCTACCTGGGAGTTCTTTATTCATTACGACACGAGAAACTTCACGCTTCAAAACCCATAGTACCACAACTCATGGATAATGACATCCTACCCGTATAATTCCTCTATAACACCCACTTCGGAAAAAGTCTAATAAGATTAATACCCAAGAATCATGTAGCCCAAAGCTATAAACGTTGGTCAGATGCAGAGAACCATTTGGTGCCATTTAATATAGAGCCCCCTTCTTAACATTTTAGTACTATACGATGCGGAACTTTGGGGCACCCGAACCTAACCCAGGAGTCATAGTCCCCCTGGCCACCCCCCCCCCCCCCCACAAAGAAAGTTCCAGTCCCTAGGATTACTACCCCACACACACTCTTAAATCGGCCGTGGACACAGTCGAAACTATACTTATATGAAGACAATGAATATTAGGCCAAGAGGGAATCAAATTGACCCATCATCACGAAAAAACTTTTTTTTCTTTGCTGCTTTCTCGAAATATCTCCTGATGACCCCATCTCTGATGAGCTCCATTGACAGCAGTTCAAGTGAAAAAGGAATGGCTTGTAGGGCCCAAATTGTACGCTCGAAAGATATGATTGATAACCCTAGACAATTTTGCGTGGCTGAGAACAAAATCAATCATTTCTGATTTCCAAAAGCACTCTTTCCACAAAAAAGCCACAAAGACCCCTCCTCCTCCCCTTCCCACTCCAACACCATTTCGACTTTTCAGATTTGTGGGCAGTCAGTATATAAAAAAAATTCAAAAATTTCACGGGACACTTGCAGACTATTAGCTATGGACTACCGAGTGCAACGCGGTGTTCCATGAGATAAAAAATTTGCTTGTGCTTCTGGGTTTTTGTTCCATAAACACGTAAATAACCATAGGTGGGAAATCTTCCCTACCGCGACTTAGTGGTAATCCACCCTCCCTGGATCCCTCCACATACCGTATACGTGTATGATAGATTTGTTTGTAAAAATACTTATTATCGTCCCTCAGATATCATTCCAGAGTTCAGACTCTTCAAACTGGATATACGAACCGAATGTTAGATAGAAGCTAAGTACTGAATGGGTTTATACAAGAAATTCAATTGCAGGAAATCTGTCACCTATCTGTCGCCCAACTCGCCTGCAGTGAGTTCACTCCGCCTCTACCAACTATCGCAGGGTCATACATATTATATTTTATAAATATTTTAACCAATATTGTAACCGTACTAATGTTGATGTGTTTGAAAGAAGAAAGGACATCCCTATTTGTATAGTTTTATCGACCATTGTTCGGAGCAAAATACTTCAGATCTGCCATATAGACAATTTCTTATTTTTGGGGGGCTGCTGTGATGGGTAAAGAAATCAAATCTTGAAGGAAACTGGCTCGTCTGTTGAAGAAATCCCAAGTTAGTTCATTCTCAAATTAATGGAAAAACTTATTAGAATAGCGGTTTTGGACAGACACCCGAATTAAAACGTTATTGTAATAAATTTATTACAATAGGCGCTTGGTGGAAATATGTACGTCAACCGTTATGGTAAGAAGTTTATTACAATAGCGGTGGTTTTAAAAATGTTTGCATCAACCGCTATATTAATAAGTTTATAATAATAGCGGTTGATGAAAAAGTTCTCACCAACCGTTATGGTAACAAGTTTATTGCAATAGCGCTTGATGAAAAAGATTGTTTCATTTCAATGGGGGGGGGGGGGGGGGGGGGGGGATCCCATAACCCCTCCACTGGGATGGGGGAATTTTTCAAAATGTTGACTCCGAGTGAGTGTACCGGTAGTTGTTAGGGCATTCGTAGAATACTTCCAAGAAGTTTAAATATCTACATAATTTCAGGTTTTTAAGACAGCACAAAATGACAATTTTTGTGGTACTGTAATCTGTATAGGGTACGGGAAGATTCGACCTCTGGAAGATTCAGTGAAAATGAGGTACACAGGAGAGGGTTCGTAAGCGTATCGGAGAGATTGGGAAGAATGGGGCACGTCTTCGTCCTCATGCAGAATGTTGGGAGGAGAGAAGAAGCGTGGGGATATGTAGGCAGTTGGGAGCACAGGAAAACCAAGGCCTTCTCACCAGATAACCGCGGACGAATCAGCGACCGGTAATATTATTAGTATAATTTTTAAGCGAAAGCCATAAATCACTGTCAGATAACCTTAATTAAGACATCAAATACCGGGGCCAAAATCTTCCCGGTCGTATCTTCCTGAGGCCAAAAAAGACAAGGCCGAATCTTCTCGAGGCCGAATCTCCCCGTTCCCGTCTGCAAGTAGGCCCTATTTGCCTTCATACGGCATTGTGTCCAATTACATGAATGTACATGCAGTACATGGAGAGTGTATTATTACTAAATCACCCATAGAGTGGAGATTCCACCCAAGCAATTAATTGCAAATTTGTTGCAAAGCCAAACCAGCACAAGCAAAGTTTCAGCCAGTGGGACCTCCGGGTTTAACCCGGAGGTCCATTGGCTGAAACATTGCTTTATGTTTTTTGTCGATGTGTACAAAAATTTGAAAGTTATCGCCTGGGTGATAACTCCACTCCGCGGGTGATTTAGTTACAATCCACTCTCCACGTACTGTATATATGGAGAATGCTAAAAAAAAAATCAGTATTCAACCAATAATTTATTAATTAATCATCTCAATTATGAGGTCATGCTGAATAGTGAGCACACTAATCTTCTAATACAAACTGCAGTCTGCGAATGCATTGCATTTTAGTCTCATAATGTGCCGTGTATACTGGCCTCATAAATCACCAGCTTATGACTATCACTATTCGTCGCCTGAGTGCTAGAATGTTCTATGTCCCCTATGGGGACATAGAACATTCTAGCACTCAGCCGACGAATTGTAAGCACCAAATTAACCAAATTGTTTGTATTTCCGTAATTTTTTGATATAATTCAAGAAACGGTTTGCTGGTCGGAAAATCTTGCGTTGTTCGATCAGAATTCTGTCTGTGGGAGTCTGCTGTTGGAATTTCCATGAAATGTAACTCCACATTCGGAAAAACCTCCGTTACAACAATGCTTCTAAATTCGAACTGTTGAAATTATTGCCTGAAAAATTTCCAACCACCTTGATTTTTGGACAAATATTGGGAGGGGGAGGGGGAATCCCCCCCCCCCCCCCCAGCTACGTACCTGTATATAACGTGTTTTTGTTTCTTTTTCTCATATTAATCCTCACCACATCCTTCCCGTTCCACCCTGCGATTGAAAGTCCGGAAAATGCTAACAGGCCTGGTGCTGATGCCAACGAATATTGTGATAATTTTTTCCCCCTGCACTCTCGGAATTTTTGTCTAATCGTTATTACGAGTCTCTTTTATTCTCGTGATAATCAACTGGGCTTGAGACACACAGGTTCAAATTTTACAACAAAACCATTCCGAGCGTCGAACGAATGACGTGGAGTATTCTCAGCTGCGCAACTGTTTGTTAATACGTCCCTATATTCTCGTTGAGAAAGGTTTCATTTTTAAGCTGTTGGATGTGATGAAAGGGGGGGGGGGGGTGGGTGGGTGGGTGGAGGGGGATAAACAGATGTCAAAGGGTTTAACCATTGACTATTCGATAACGCGCTGCTGAGCTGTTTCGTTTCGCTCTGCAACCCAAAACCGAATTCTTACAAAAAAAAAAGCTTACAAAACCGATTCCTCTGACGAGTGATGACATCTGTTTTTTGAAGATGCTTAAACCTCATTAAGAATTCCTCTATCGGTGTCCGCACGATTAAGGGAATGTACCCCAATTTTACTATCTGAGTTATTGACAGAGTTTCTAAATTTCAAGACCTTATTTTCTATTCAACTTTATCAAAAGACAATGCACCATGTATTTGGGATGGCTTCTTCTTCTTCTCCCTCTTCTTTATTTTACTTCTTCTTCTTGTATCTTTTTGCTATCTGACTTCTTTTTATTCATCTATTTTTGTTATCGGTTAGACCACTTCTGATTTCACGTATGTGTAGTTTAGACAATCGCGTATATCACTGGCTGAGGGCTGAGCCTGTTGGTCAACTTATTCTAAGCATGAAATTAGTATAAATTGCCGTTTTCAAGTTTTTCTGGCGAGCTGTCGGTACTCCCCAGATGCACTTGCTGATGTAAAGAAATGTGAGCCATTATGTAGTTGCAGGTGACTGTGCGTATGCATCTAGAATGCTCACGTATAGTATGACGCGGGCCTGTGGTGAGATTTCCAAGGTTGGAGATTCAACTAGATTCATTGGCCCGCTAGTGCTCAACCCCTTGGGCAGCGATATAAATGTTTCATTTGTTACTACCTATCATTGCCACCATCTTTACGAAAAGTTCAAAAAACGTAGGAGACGACTCACATAAGCCTAAGGCTTCATGTCGAATCCTAGTTTATCTACCGATCTACTTATCACTGTTGCCCTTATCTTGTATACTGCTAGCAAAACTTCCTTTTTTTGTTAATCTAATGTACTGCTATGTAACGTATACATATGACATTATCTTGAATAAATATTGTTTAAACTAAAACCGAATTCCTTGATGACGGAATTGATCTGAACAACTCCGGTGCCGACTGGATTAATAAAAAAGTAAATTTCCTTATATTTTGAATGTTTTACATTTCAATGACCTATATAGTTTCTTTAATATTGTGTAAACTACACATGAAGTGTTGTGTATTTGTCAAATACTGCGTATATGTTTCACAAAGAAGAATGATGTGGTCATGTTTCCCAATTCGTGCAACTGATTGGAAAAATCGCTTCGTTTGTTGAGCTCTATTTGCAGCAATAAATATCCGATTTTAAATATCAACAGCAAACAAAGCTCAAAAGTTGAGCCTTTGTACACCCAAAGTTTATGTGACGAGGCGTGTTCCGAAGCTGGGAATCGACCTGTTGTCGCGGCATTGTGATATCACTCTGTGTGATTGTATCACGAGAAGAAATTCTAAGAAATGTTGTTGGATAGACAAGAGGGCGTAGCTGTATGCGGTGGCGGGAGCGCGGTTCCTCTGTGGTTACGGCGTTGAACTTCAAGCCGAATGGTCCACGGTTCGACCCCCTCCAGGAGTATCTTTGTTCTGTCCATAGGCAAGGCACTTGCGTGGGCGCACAGTGACACTGTGCACTAGGCGTACGGCACGTCGATGGTACACTTGTCTTCAATCAATGCTAACCCTACGTATGTGGAGTTTGTACACTGGGGAGGCGGACAGTTGCTCACTGCTGCTCGGTGGCTCTCTCCGGGTACACCGTTGTCCTCCTCCCGTAAAACTGTTCAACACGAGACGACCGTAGCTGTCGAAGGTGTCGTTAAACCCCAAATAAATAAATAAATAAAAATGCGGTGTGAACCTCCCCCCCCCCCATAATATTGCAGTGTACCTTCTAAAAAGACATGCTTTGATACTTGGACTTGTGTCACATCATCAATGCATACCTTCGACGAAAGTTGGAATATTAGCCAGTCGGGGCAAATCAGGTTTATACCCCATACCCCCCCCCCCCCTCCCCCAGATCGGTCATCTTCCTGACGCACCTGGTCATAAAAGGCCACCCGCATACTAATATATGCAGCCTGCCGACGTGGACTGGTCACTATCTAAGGGTGGGCAATATTTCCACGGACGAAATAATATTTGATTCCAAACACTAATTAAGGGAATAATCATCAAAAACTTAATTAATGAAGCACCGGGTACAATCCGGTATTTCATTAATTAATATTTTGCTTTTGATTTTTATTACCTGGTAAACGCATGCATGGACGTCACTGCCCACGCGTGGATTTCGACCAGTCCACAGCGGCTGTACTGAATCAGTGGTGGCCATTTGTCTTGGGGTGAGGGTAGAAACTCAATACACAAAGCGACGGATGGAGATGTGAAGATCGTCACGAAAATTGCACATTTTTTGCTTGGTATTTAACAAAAAGTTTCCCACCGGAAAATTTGTTAATTAAATATCACACTGTCCAATCGAAAAACAAATTCTCAGAATAAAGATTCTCAGAGACTATACTATGACATTCTTAGAGAAAAAATCGTGAAAAAGTGATAGCCACTAATCAAGATTTTGACATTTTTATCGAAAGAGAAGATATATGGAAAGGTAGGTACCAATACATTTACCTTTATCCAGCAGTTTAACGATTCCCTCAAAGTCCTGTTACTGTCCATTAAATGCGAAAAATATGCTGCACAAAATGGGAGGGTGTGTCGAATATTTAGTTTTGCTCCAGTACGAGTCGCCTTTTATCAAACTTTCTGGGTTTTCATATCGACTTATAGGCTTATAATCACGGCAGATCATCTTTCCAATTGAGACGCCCAGGTTACATGCCCTTCATTGCTCCGAAATATTGAAAATATTACGATTTCTTGGGGATGGTGTAAAACAAGAATGACAACGCGGCGTTTCAGAGAGTGGCAACGGGGGTTCAGGGCGACAAGGGAAGTTTCATGTCAACTGAAGCCACTCCGGTGAGGCGGAATTCGAACCTTTTTAACCAATGCCAGAAATCTAAATGTTATAGTTCAGTTCCTGATATTAGAGCGGCATCCACGTGACATTTTAGACCTATACAATAATCAAATCTCGGCATTTTCTACAAGCAGGTTCTGGCAATACTCAGTAATGCATAAAGCCGTTGTCGGATCTGAAATTGAGATCCTCCCACCCCCAACCACCCATACAAACTCCCTCGGTGGTGGTGTTATATATAGTGCAATCATACGTTGGTTGATACACTGTTGGCCAAATATCTCTCTATCTCTTTCTGTCTTTCTTTTTCTTTCAACTATTTTTTTAGAAAAATTAGGATGGGGTACGTGCCGCTCCTGGGTTCTAACGTTCCTGATATATATCGAGCGTTGGAAAATTAGGAAATTACTCCAACTGCTAAAAAAGTTCGTAAGATTTCGAAGCGGAATTTAATAACATTGAACTGATTTCAAAACTCTTTTCAGTTACCCGCTTTTACTTATAAATAATTTTCATGCATTTGCTATATGAAGGATGTTGCTTTCATGTAATTGTGTACCCATTTTTCAAGTATCATATATATAAAAAAACTGATGAATACAGGGCAGGTGCGTAGCCGGGATCCTGTAATGGGTGTGTCCGAATCAGTTTTTTTTTGGTGGGGGGGGGGGGGGAGCAAACATGATATTTGGAAAGCCACTGTCGGGGAGGAAGAGGAGGGGGTTTCCCAAGTCCTCACTAGAACCATCCTGTCTCTATCTCTTCCTCCCACTTCCTTCAGGGAAGAGGGATTGGGGAGTAAAGACCGGAGGTCCTAGTTATGAGAAAGCCCCAATCCCCCTCCCCTCCCGAGACATTTTGCAAAGTTCGACTCCCCAACACCGAATCTAAGCATTTATAGCCTTGTAGCCTTATATTGTCGTCCATTTTAGGGCTCTATGTTATATCAAATTTGCATTGGGCCAGTGGTTTGGGGGCAGCGAAAATGCGGGAAGCCCGGTTAAGCCACTGACACCGGGGTGTATAAAAACATTTCTGACGAAATGTATGTTTGTGACGCTCCACTCGAATGGGTTTTTAGAGTCCTTTCTAAAAGAGTATCACACAATAGCTTGTCATCGGGTCAGTAGAGATGACTGCATAAGTGATCATGGGATATCGTTGGCTGGTGAGCTCGTCATTGGCAGTACACATTACTCGTACAGGTAGGGGAGACCGAGGTATATTGGAACAGTTTGACATATTTTCAGTCAGTGGCTGATACTTTGTTCCACACTTTAAATGTTTTATTTCATATAAAGTACGTTGAGTGCGTCGTATAAAAAAGACACAAAAGTAATTGAATTTTCGAAGGATTTCATGCAACACATCGGTATTGTAAATTCACTAACTGTTCCTACCTACCCCGTACACGGGGCAAGTTGGACCACTATGCGGGGTATATTGGAACAAATGCAAAAATATTTAAACACAAGGCCAACTCTGCTTTTATCATACAACATTTAGTTATTTACGTGTACAAGACTTCAGAGTGAAGGGAGTTGATAACCAATGGCGGAGCCATGGGGGTCTGGGGTAGGGAACAGGCTCCAAAACTCATCCAGCCCCCCCCCCCCTCCCCAAATTGGCTCAACCCAGACCGTGGATACAACTGAAGGCACCACTCGAATGTCCTTAAACTGCACCGTTTCCATCGCCTATTTCAAAATTTTCCTGGGGCGGTCCCCCAGGCCTCCAAGGAATTAAAACTAACCCTTTACCTAACATAACGGTGAAAACGCCAGCGATATATATAAAAAAAAATTGCCATTCGTATATATTTTGTTTCATTTTCATATTTTGTTTCAAAAACATAGCTTAAGACCCTCATTAGAGCGAACTCATCGAGCTCGCTCCAATAAGGGATCATAAGCTGTGTTTTTTCAAGCGAAAAATGAAAAGTTATATAGTTACGCGAAAAAGAATTTTTCGATGCTACTTAGGTTAAACCACCATATGTCCCAGTTTTTACACAACATTGATTATCGATTCTTAAAGATAAACTATCATTAGTATTTATGCATAGTTTTCTAAATCCGCGAAAAAGGCACCCCCCCCCCCCCCCAACTCGAAAGCTTGACCTAGGCCTCTTCCATTCATATAGTCTGGACCACAACAGAGTGATTTGGTATATGTTTTGGGTAATGTTCCTAGCTACCCATCCACCACCCCACCCCCAATTTAGAACCCTGGGCCCCCGCTGTTAATAACTCTGTATACATATGTGTTTCTGGTTTTCGCGTTCCCGTTATTCTCTTTTTATTTAATAACAAATCTCCTTAAATTGGGGGATTCCAAATTCGTTTGCCACTGTTCTGTGTGGCATCCTATTAACAACAGTCCTTGCCGCTCTCAGCGTTTTTTCGGCCGGCGTCGAACCTCTCGTGTTTCCCCTCTGATATATTCCCATTCTGTGCGTCTGAAAAACAAATTGAAAGATATTATAGATATATAGCTGCAAAATGCAATAAAAAGGTTATTTGGATAAATTTAATGTTGTTTATTGTTTTACAGTGAAGGCAGAGCGCTATATAACCCCATTCAAAACCTCTCTGGGGCATGTTGGAACACTCGAACGTGGTGTTCCAAAATGCCCCTATAACAAGGAACCTACAAAATATAAACCGTATTTTTGTTACCCCTTTCTGGGGAGTATCTAAAATTAAAACATAATGATTTGGTGTATGTTTAGGGTAAACATTGAAATTGAAATAACTACTTACCATAGATAAAAATTAAAATTTGAAAAAATGCGCAAAATTTACTTCAGAACTGAAAAATCAAACTTACGCGTGCAGCTCGTATGGTTTTCCTTCTGTATTTTCGTTTTCCCCATACAAAGAGCTCCCTCTCCTAAAGGTCGTTGATTAGATGATTAAAAACCGAAAACCGTATCAGGAGCCGGGAAAATGTCCGTGTTTCAATTTACCCCGTGTTCCAATATGCCCGGTCTCCCCTACCTGCCCAACAATTGTGATGACTGAATAAAAGTCATGGTCAGGATATTTGATTGGAAATAATAATAGTGATGGCATATCCCTCTATTCCTCACAGCCAAATAACAGTGATTGTTGCGATTTTCTACCCCAAGATTAACAATGGTGTCGGCACTGCATTATTAAACAGGCGAGAGAGTAAGCAAATTATACAGTGTAGTTGTTGCTAGTAGTATGTCAGGGGCTTTTCACCTCACATTGGCAGGATCTCATTGCAGGATCTCATGTGACGTCATAGTCACGTGACCTAGTGCCGCTTTGTTTGGTTGTCATGGTAACCCGCGTGAGCGGCCATCTTGTGACGTCATCTCCATAGTGATACGTGGTGTGACTGCGCATGCGCAGCGCGTGTTGTTAAGGTGATACGTGTTTCCGTCGTCCATTTTGTATACTGGAGGCCGCCATCTTGGTTTCTATGGTAGCACGTGATTGCTATGTTACCTAAGGCCTGCAATATGACAGGGGTATGTTCGGAGGGTACGTTCGATTGAATCGGAGTATTTTCTGGAACGACTTCCCTGGATAATTACCACAAACAACCCGACAACTAGTATTATTTCGAATTCTTCCAGAATTCTCTGCTTCTATCTATATATGCAATAGTTATCGTTTATCTGGCCATGTTCCTTTATTCTAGAGTATACTCCAGTAGCATAGAAGGGCCTATTAATTGGAACAGCTTTACTTGTTATTACTATATTTAGCAATTTCTGGTCTATTCTTGTTAGTTCTGACCCTATTCCAAGTACTCTTGTTGTTTCATTTATCTAGATTATAAGTAACCAATCAGAAAGCTTAATTTCCCATAATCTGTATGCAGGGTTATCTCCCTTCTGTATAACAAAAGACTATATCCAATGGCCATATCCCATGGAATCCCATTTTTGCAAAACACCTGTGGCTATGGACTCCTTTTTTGTCGCAGGAGGCCATGAGGGCTGTGTAAAAGCCCTCAATGAGTCCTCATTTGTTATCCCTCATACCCTCATTGAATTTTGAGGTTATGAGGACCTTGAAAAATCCCTCAATGAGGTATAATTTACTACGACTCTTATCCCCATTTCAGTATTTAACAGGTATATCCTATGGAATCCCATTTTGGAAAACGCCTGTGACCGTGGAATCCCTTTTTGTCGTATGAGGCCATGAGGGCTATGCAAAAGCCCTCAATGAGTCCTCATTTACTATCCGTCATAGCCTCATTGAATTTTGAGGTTATGAGGACCATTAAAAATCCCTCAATGAGGCATAATTTAATACGTCTCTTATCCTCATTTCAGAAAAAAGGGATTCTCTTTTGCCGAAATTGGGGTGCCGTGGATATTGCCATTGATATAGGTTTTTATTATACAGAAGGGAGATAACTCTGTACGATTAAGTACAGGTTATGGGAAATCGAGCAATCTAATTGGTTAATTATAATTTATATGAATGATCCAGATAAATGAAACAACAAGAGTACTCGGAATAAGGTATGAACTACTGGTATTACGTACCACCTTACCAGTAACAGGATGATACAAAGCATTTGGTAGGTTAATACTATGAACGGTTAGGAAGGGACCTATAGGAGAATATACCAACCATACTCTGCTGCCGTTCTGTATTACCAGGCATTGACCCCACCCCAGAATACCGCTCAATAATATGAAGCATCTGGTGGATCAGTAGTACCAAGGGCCAGAAAGACACCTACAGGGATATGTACAGCCTATGCTATTCTACCGTTCTAAACTACCAAGCCTTACCCCCACCCCCACCCCCACAAAATCACTAGGTCTACCATAACGTACTACATATACCAGCCATATAATAAAACAAAGTAATCGGTTGGTTAATAGTACCAAGCACTAACAGGGGCCTATAGGTGTATATACCGCCATACTATAGTACCGTTCTAAACTATCAGGCAGTACCCCTACCCACAATACCCCTATGCCTAGCATTGCATACTACCTACACCAGTCATAGGATAACGTAAAGCATCAGGTGGATTAATAGTACTAAGGACCAGCAAGAGACCTATAGGGATATGTACAGCCTATATAGTATCCTCAGATAAGTATCCTATAAAAGGTATCCTCGATAGGTATCCTCGAATAATACAATACCAGGCCATGGGTATCCTCAAATACCGAGATGAGGCTAAGAGTCGTAGTAAATTATGCCTCATTGAGGGATTTTTAATGGTCCTCATAACCTCAAAATTCAATGAGGCTATGAGGGATAGTAAATGAGGACTCGTTGAGGGCTTTTGCATAGCCCTCATGGCCTCATACGACAAAAAGGGATTCCACGGTCACAGGCGTTTTCCAAAATGGGATTCCATAGGATATACCTGTTAAATACTGAAATGAGGATAAGAGTCATAGTAAATTATACCTCATTGAGGGATTTTTCAAGGTCCTCATAACCTCAAAATTCAATGAGGGTATGAGGGATAACAAATGAGGACTCATTGAGGGCTTTTACACAGCCCTCATGGCCTCGTACGACAAAAAAGGATTCCATAGCCACAGGTGTTTTGCAAAAAATGGGATTCCATGAGATATGGCCATTGGATATAGTCTTTTGATATACAGAAGGGAGATAACCCTGCATACAGATTATGGGAAATCAAGCTATCTGATTGGTTAGTTATAATCTAGATAAATGAAACAACAAGAGTACTTGGAATAGGGTCAGAACTAACAAGAATAGACCAGAAATTGCTAAATATAGTAATAATAAGTAAAGCTGTTCCAATTAACTGGCTCTTCTATGCTACTGGAGTATACTCTAGAATAAAGGAACATGGCCAGATAAACGATAACTATTGCATATATAGATAGAAGCAGAGAATTCTGGAAGAATTCGAAATAATACAAGTTGTCGGGTTGTTTGTGGTAATTATCCAGGGAAGTCGTTCCAGAAAATACTCCGATTCAATCGAACATACCCTCCGAACATACCCCTGTCATATTGCAGGCCTTTGGTAACATAGCAATCACGTGCTACCATAGAAACCAAGATGGCGGCCTCCAGTATACAAAATGGACGACGGAAACACGTATCACCTTAACAACACGCGCTGCGCATGCGCAGTCACACCACGTATCACTATGGGGATGACGTCACAAGATGGCCGCTCACGCAGGTTACCATGACAACCAAACAAAGCGGCACTAGGTCACGTGACTATGACGTCACATGAGATCCTGCAATGAGATCCTGCCAATGTGAGGTGAAAAGCCCCTGACATACTACTGTTGCTAAACACATTACATTCTACATGTTAAACATGAATGCACAGTTACAAAAGAAAACCGGACAGATTATATCGATCGATCGCGATCTTTTCGAAATTCCGTCCGCTTTCCCGCCAACAAGACTGGAAATTCAAACCTTAATTTTGATTAAATGGGGTGTCCTCACTTACCCCGACCGATACATCGTCATCTGTGTGGCTTAGTCGCAGAGAGAACGATATGTCGAGGCAAGTTGTTGTAAAACATTAATGTTCTCCTTTGCGTGCAGTTTATGTGAAACGCTTCTAAAGGCACTATTTTGATAATCTTTTTTTTTTAACCCTTTACCCAACGTAACGGCCAAAATCGGCCAGCGCTATTCTCAAAAATCGCCAATTAATTTTCATTATTTTTTCATTTTTTTTTTTGTCTCAAAAACATAGGTTATGACCCCTCATTGGAACGAGCTCGTCCAGCTCGTTGCAGTGTGGGGTCATAACCTATGTTTTTGAGACAAAAAATGAAAAAAATGAGTTTTTCAAGAATTTTGAATGTGTCGTCTGCTTTTCATGTTAGGTAAAGGGTTAAAACATCGGCTAAAAAAAGTATCAAAGTGCCTAGGCGTTTCACAGAAACTAGCTGCGCGGTTCTGGTGTTACAGGCCCTATATGTTACGTCAAGCTTATAGTTTAATTTTTGCTATAATCACATATCAAGAGAATTACATATACATAATATTTATCAGGAAAATAAAATATGCCTTTCAACTTTTAAGATCTATTTTATCAGAAAAATTGCACATTCAATAGTGGCTATATTTTAGATCTCAAATTTCACATAATATTTTCCCAGGTGGTCCACTTAATAGTACTTAATTTTATTTACTTCTCCGCCAGTGATCGTCAAAGCCATTTAATGCACCTCCAAAACAAAATTCCTGGTCTCGCGCCTGACAATATCGACCTACCTATCGTGCAGTCTTTCGGTTTTAGGGCATTTGTGGACTATCGTCACCTGGTCGATGCCGTCTGTCTACTAACGCCCCCAAATCGCTCAGATGACATTTGGAGTAAATTATTACATGATATTCTGGAGAAGGGTTCTATAAGAAAATGGTTACATTTCTTCTCACAAATGTCCAAATTCAAAATGTCTCAGCGGCTCGCGGTCCAATATGGTCATTATGGATAATGTCATTTTGTGCGATCAGGAAAAAAACATAACAAAAAATAAATGAATAAATAAATAAAAACAAATAAACATTCGATTTCCTCGTTGAGGTTTTCAAGCCATACACAGCAAATAGCCGCAAGAAGAGATCCAAACGAAAACGTTCCTCCTGTCGATCAAACAGTTCACGAGACAACGGAGTACAAGGGAGATAATTCTGATTATTTTTTCAGACATTTCAGAGAAAATCATATTTGTCATTTCTTTCATTAATAGTTTGTGATTACGTTTCTGTATAATACGTCTTTTGAACACTGGAAACTGAATGCTTCTTGTGAATTTGAAAATAATGCAGCGGTGGCTGTATGATTTATAGAATAGTTTCTAACTTCAAAGTTTTATGTAAAACAAATGGGACACCATTCGTGTGCCTCCAATTGGGTCTTGAAATACTCATAAGTACGTTAACACGTTACATTCAGTTAGTCAAATTTTTAAGGATCCATCAAATAGTTTACTCTGTTTGGAGGATTAATAAACGGTTAAAAAAGTTGGACGCTTTGATTCAATGAAGTAAATATCACAGTGTATAAACCAAAAGGCAAGATCATTGACAACATGAAATATCTCGTCAAATCGCGTCGATTGATTTCATCGGCGTATGGTTAAATGAGAGAACTTTTTCAAACGGTCACGTGTGATAACAAATGTTTCTACAATAGCACGTGTCTTTCGTAAGTTTAACAACACTGAAGTTTTAATCAATGATTAACCGTCTATCCGCCAAGTTATCTTCGATACCATAGATATTGCGAAGGCGGTGAGCGGGGTGTTGATAAATAAATCATAATTAAAATATTCAGTCTTACATAAAATTGATTAACAAGTGACGGCCAATGGCAATGGATAAAACTATTAAAAGAATCATTTCGTGTACTTTGGGACGGCGGCGCTTTGTTTTGATGGCGATGCAGTAAATCGCAATTCATTGGAACGGCAGAAGACCTTTCCACACTTCGTAGGACTAGCAGTGGCCCTGGCACTAAAAGTAATACCACCCTCCAAAGTTTTGCGTTAAAATTCAAGCCTCAAAGCTATACTTTTATAATATAAATTATATTAAAATTTCACAAGACATTGGCATTTAATACTAATAGTTTCAAACCCTCTGTGTTAATAGTTTAAGTATGAGTAATTAGTAATCATTTGATTAACAGTAACAAATGTATATATATAATTTGATATCAGCCAGGCCGGGGCAGGGTCCTACTAAACACTGAGGAATTTCGAGAGATACCGGTCCTCCTAAATACCCGAAGTATCCGGAATTACTTGTTTTATGTCGTATTTTTCACTCTTTGCTTATTATTTTATTTTAATCACAGAGTTGTGAAAACTGTTCTCATAAAGTATCCAGAGATTTTCTATGTTGCCATTCCCCTTATCATTCAGTGACTCACCCAACTACAAACTGATTTGTGGTGTTAGAATTCACTGGTTCACTGCATCAACAAGCCGTTGGCCATAAGCATCACCGAACTGGCTTATTGTCACAGCCTTTGTCGATAAACCTTTCAATGTACTGTATAAAAATTATTTTATAGGTATGGAAAGGCAGCTATGAGAGGAGTGTGATAAACACATTGGTCGTCGATCTTTTTTCTGTACTTGCTTATTATTTATTACCTTGCATTCAGTGTGCACAACACTCTATTCCGCTTCGTGTGCCGTCATTCTTATGAATGGGCAAGCGTTCCAGTTCCATGTCCTGTACCTGGAAAAAGTTTTTA